>OX101730.1:307200-2707200 GCA_944452665.1 Stenoptilia bipunctidactyla
TAGTTTATTTTGAAAGGTATGACAGGTCTTGCCACGTAAAAAAATGGTAATAAAAAGCTCCCCAGCTGAAATGAAAGAATAAACGTCTTTGACGCCTGGCTACTTTCTATACTGTTACTTTTACAGGAATTTTGTTGGAGCAACAGAAATTTACGAATTCGTAATAGCAAAAGTAATAGTATACGTAAAATGTAAAACGGAATTTGTAAAAAAGCAGATGATTTGGAACAACCGGCCACTACAGTGGTGGAAAAACATGTGAAAGACGTCTTGTCATAGAAATATTTAGCGAATATTTGCGTCACAGCCTGATGGGGGGGGGGGGTAATTTGTAAAGATAATCATGCAAATGGAAACTGGAAAAATAGTGAGACATGTTTTCAGCTTTTAATGGGTTACAGTGTTTTGCAAAGGATAAACACGTTTGCGCTGTATGTAGGTACTATCTATATTAATTTAATGGGAGGAATTCGATTTCCTCATTTAAATGCATTAGCTAAAAGTATTTGGTAATAGTTTGAGAAAATGAATATTTGACTATTTGCTCCGTATATCAACTCGGAAAAAAATACAGCACTACCCAATTATGCGTATCAAAGTTTTCAGTCAACCTCAAGTAAATCTGTTTGCTTCTCGCACCAATGTTAAATGCTCACAATAGGTTTCTTGGTAACGAGATCTTGAAGCTACGGTTATAGACGCGTTTACTCTCGCGTTTACTACTCATTGCTTTAAATTAAAACATTCAAGCCGTTTTGAAATTTTTGCATTTAATAATGCTCAATTATTCTTAAATAGGTAACGGGAAAAATAAATTAAAAAAAAAGAAAAAAAACCCGATCAGTACACGAACCTGAGACCTCTCGCTTGCCGAACGAGTGCTCTTTTACTGAGCTAACGATTTTGAAAAGAAATTATTTATCTTTCCAGAACGAACCAGCGAGGCTTCCCGGCTCGGTTTCATTAAGAGAAGACGTGTAGGCGGTCACCACAGTACCTAGTCGTGGTCTCGTCGCTTTCTAACAAAACTTAAGCTCAGTACAACGTAGCATGGTACAACGTATCGGTACTAGAATTATTGTCACAATAACAGTGGAGATATCGTTCGATTTTATCATTTTTCACTGAATTTTATCATTTTTTAAGGAACAATTAAAGTAAAACTAATAAAAACAGTTAATAGATATAGTAAATATTCATAGGTTGGCCTTATTGTTAGGAAACAATATAGGATCACATGAACTAATTAATCCATTACCTTGGGTTAAGGCCATTACCAACATAACACAATTACACTTGGTTTAAGATTAAGATCTTCAAGTCGTTTTAAGATTATATTTCAAAATGGTATCCCAATAGTTATTTAACTCTTGAGCAAAGTACACACACAGTAACTGGTATTTTTACTGGCTTTTAGGCCACTAGCACACCGTGTGCAATTTTTCTTATAATTTTTGCAAATGAAATCAAAATAGGGAATTTGGATTTGATTATAATTTCAGCTACTGCTAGTAACCAACTCTAGTTTTGCCATATTTCCATGAACATGCCATTCCTGTATATGCCCTGCATTAGCTTTAGAAAATTAGTTTTTTGTAACGAGTTAACTTAGGCCAGAGCGTGTAGATTGCCTTATAGTCAAACCAAAGCGACCTTACAAAACAACGATCTCACCGTCTATCAGTCGCTGGATAAAGCATGTCATGGGGTCTAGCGGCGCGGGCGTGGCGGCGGCGCGCGGCGTTCAGCGCTCACAGCACGCGGCACGCGCAGCAACGTCCGCGGCCAGAGCGCGCGGCGGCCTATCGCTGCTAGCCATTCGCAGCACGGCCTGCAGGACCGCTCAGTCTCAAACATTCGCTAAGTTTTATAACCGCCCCATGGTCGATCAATAAAAGTAATTTTGGAAGGGCAGTTTTTCAATCAAATGTAGAAGTAAACTCCTTTGTTGATCTTTAATTATTAATTTACTTTAAGTAATTTTATTCAGTATGCATATAAACAAAATGTTCCAAAGTTATACATTTACATTGAGTTGATTAAATAACTGTTGAATATTAGTTAATGAATTTTTATAAAGCAAAACTTTACCTTATGCTCTGAACATCTACTTGGTAAATGAATATATCTGAAGAATGAAGCAACGAAATATAATAGAAGATCAAACGAACTTCTTAAGTGAAGTTCGATCGATATTATATGAGTTGCTTCATTCGAAGATATACATTAAGGTCCCACCCGCCCTGTCAATGTAGTAAACTAATGCCCTTAAGGTTTTGCCATAACTATAAAATTAAGAACTCTAAAATAATGAGCTCGACAGAGGCGCATCCTATGGATCCAGACTGGTGTGAAAAATTTTAACTAAAACGATCGAAAACACGTGTTTTGACCTTTTTAGTCATTTCATAACTCTTAAATTCGTGCGTGCTACCGTGTGAGTCAAAGGGACTACTTGGTAAATGAATATATCTTCGAATGAAGCAACTCATATAATATCGATCGAACTTCACTTAAGAAGTTCGTTTGATCTTCTATTTTAACTTACTATCACTTATCGAATTATCACACTTTTCCATTGATAAACCTTTGAAGTAATGATCCGCTATTTTCGTTCTAAGTACGTACGTCGAGGCGCATATCTTTGTTCGGACTCATATATGGTCAATGCACGATCGTGTCACTCAACCACTATATATCTCGCGTGTTACGTCCCCAGATCCCAAATTCCATACCCAGCTCACACATATTGTTCTCATACAAATCTACGACATTTTTAGGCGCCGGTAATAAGTCTATGTTTGTTTTAGGTGGTCTATGTATACAAATACTATATGCATCGGGTGTTTTCCGCCTTGTTCCACTTCACAATGATCTATTTCTGAATAATTAAAATTTATATTTTGAGTAGTAAAGTTCAGTTTATTTTTTATATATACTTTTTTTATATTCCGCCACCTTTTCTATTTTCTCTCGTATTTATACAAATGTCAGAGCCTTCCAGTTTATAAAATATACTTTCATTTTTCTTTATATTAATCTCCGTCAACACTATGATATCCAGCTTATCTATGCATTCATTAACGAGCACTTGAAACTGACTAAAGTTTTTTCTTAATGATCTTATGTTTCTTTTAGATTATATTGAGGTTCGACTTAAGTTCTTCTATGACTTCCTTCCATTTATTAATAGTTTTTTAGTTATAGTAATCTAAGCTAGGTTGTACTTCCAATAAAAGATTATCGAATTTTGTGAAATGAGTTATTCTTCGTTATAATCCGGTTTAATCAACCTACCTATGTGTTCGTTTAGTTGGTAGTATACATATTAGGTCCTTTCTTACATCGTGGTGTTGCTAGAATACCTACTACTGTGCAAGAAGGGATTTTGGACTTCGTGCTTAATAACCCCGAGTGCAGCACGGCACAAGCAGCCCGAGCGTTTAATGTGAGCCAAAGTTATGCTTGGCAAACACTCCACGATGACGGACAGCATCCGTACCATTTCCGTCGAGCTCAAGAGCTGTGTGAAAATGACTGGGCGCCGCGAGTGGAGTTTTGCCAGTGGATTTTAAGTAATCGGCACGCAAACATCTTATGGACCGACGAGTCCACATTTACACGACGAGGACTTTTTTAATATCCTTAATACCACTTCTGGGCTCATGAAAACCCACACCTAGCACGTCCTGGTTCGTTTCAGCATCGTTTCTCGGTCAATGTTTGGGCGGGCACTGTAAATAACAACCTTATTGGACCTATCTTCTTGCCGCGGTTAAATGGTCAAACTTATTAAAGTATATTAAACTCCACATTGCCAGCAGTATTGGAAACATTGCCGCTGGCAAACTACCGAGGCGGGCTTTATTACCAGCATGACGGAGCTCCTGCACACTTTACTCGAGAAGTGAGAGATTTTTTAAATACCGAGTATGGCGGACGCTGGGTCGGTCGATGCGGACCAGTACAGCGTAAGGTCTGCCTCTATTTTTATCTTTGGGGTCTCGTCGATGACCTAGTGTATCAATGTGCCTCAAAGTGAAAGTGACCTTAAATCAAAAATTGAGTGTGCCTTCGAAATTGTAAAAAACAATCAATTAATTTTACAAAATCTAAAAAAACTTAAGAAAACGGGCCCATTTGTTTCCACTGAAATAGTGGACATTTTGAACAATCATTACCTTATTTGTGATTGAGTGATACTTCGCAAAAGTACTTAATTATCTGTAAATAGTGATCGTTGATAACATTTCCTAATTATTGTAAATAGTGATGATAAAATTTTTAAACACGCATAGTGGTAAATCGTTGATTTCAAACCAATGACTTAAAACATCTTAGTTTGAAACTAATTTAAATACCTGTTAATTACCGTGATGAGAATTATAAATCTTCAAAGTCTACGTAAGATATTAAAAATGGCTTATCAAGTATTTTTATGACAGAAACATTTCCTCAATTTACCACCGTGTGACTTCGCTCGCGCGTCAAAAGTGGGAAACTTTTGCAGTCTTAAGAATTGGTGAGTTTTCATCAAAGTCAAAAAAGTCAAAGTCAAAAGAATCTTTATTTCGTAAGTATTTAAATACATTTGAAATAAGTCACAATTTACAAATTGAACTGAATCTACCACCACTTCGGAAAGTCGATCTGTTGAGAAGAAGTGGCAAGAAACTCAACAGCAATCATCTTTTAAAAATACACAATAACAATAACAATTTACAATCTTCTTGCATCCGGATATCTTATAATAAAACTTTATACTTATCCTTAAATCTATCGAAGGGTTAATCTTAAATATTTTGGAACTTTATTATAAAAGCGTACAAAAGCGTACACATTGACCCATGAACGAGTTGGTGATCTTCTGGAGTCTACTATTATATTTATACATTAGGCAATCAAGTACTAGACAGAAACATAGACATAGATATAGAGGTAAAGATAGAAGTAGATAGATGTAGCAATAGAGGTGAGAGATATTACAGATAATGTGGATGGAGATGAGGATAGTCGTGGACAGAGACTGGACACTAACACGGACGTGAACATGGGGGAATGGGATGGAGATGGGGAAGTCAGAGTCAAATTCAAAAAAGTAACATAGTCATAAAGTCTTCAGCAAAACGACCTGGCACCGCTAGCAGCACCCGTTCACGAGTATAACGCAAGCACCAGCCATCACTCTCCTCAACCATATTTTAGGGAAGAGGGTGACCTGACACCCGACGCTACCGCTAGCCATGCCGCCTGAGAGAGCATGACGTTGTTGCTGTTATATGGATAAGAAGGAGATGGAGATGGCGTTGGATGAGAAGGAAATGGAGATGGAGTTAGAGATTGAGAATATTTGATAAAACAATTTACAACCAAGGACTTTCATCGTCCATATATTCAGAAATTGTATAAAAGCCTTTACTACACAATTTTTGTTTAATAGTTTCTTTAAATTTATCAAGTGGTAAGTCTTGAATATTTGTGGGAACCTTATTATAAAAACGTATGCATTGACCCATAAATGAGTTAGTGACTTTATGAAGTCTACTATCATAGCCGGCTAGCTTGTACTTATTTCTAGTATTAACATTATGCAAGTCACATTTTCTATGGATCATGATAATATTGATACCGATTCTTTGCACGAAAATATTTGACCCGTGTGCTAGGTTTCGCATGAACAAAAAATGACGTTGTATATAATGAGAGTGCTAAGATAAACAATGTTTCACAAGGTAATGTTGCTTAAGCATTCTTTATAGCTGTGCGGATAGCGAGCTAAGCGGATCTTCATCGGTAGCTCGTTCCATAATGACACCAATCTGACAAGAAACGATTTGCCCAAAACCGATATTTAATGCGACTTTTCAAACAATAGGTATGGTATAGCTTTATCATACAGAATACGGTAAACTACAGATAGGATGTGAGTATTCCGGTGAAGGCGAATGGAAAGCCACTTGAGATTATTTCGGAATTAAGAATGTGGTCGTATGTGCGTAATCCAAATACAAAACTTATGCAGAGATTTTGGAGCCGCTCAAGTTTATTAAAGAGTTCTTCATTTAGGTCAAGATAGCTGGCATCAGCGTAGTCGAAAATAAGAAGTAGGAGGATTTAGCTATATTTTAGAGTTCAATTTGACTTTATTTGTAGACTAGAAAACTCGCACCATAATGCTACAGCGCAAATACTATACAGTCCTACAAGGCTTTTGTGGCGCTTGGATGTTGAGGTCGGCGAGGTGCGAGGGTGAAATAAGGGTTACCATTCAGTTACCATTCAGTTCCCCTATTCCCTATTCTCAGGGGAAAATATGAATGCATAAACGTTTAGTTTTTCTTTTCATGTTTTAAAACAGAAATTTAATTTCATTTTATGTACAAAAGGCAAGTCGCGTAAATTTTGAAAAAAACATTAGGAAAACAAAAACATTGGGTTGAAGATATAATAGAAGCTTAGCAAGAAAATATATGTATTCATAAAGTAATATGAAGTTAAAATCATGTTTTTATGATAAATTGTTTTCCTCCTCATCTTCATCACCATTACTTTCTTACTTAGGTACCCACTCGTATCTAGAAATGCTCGTATTTTGAAAGGTTTGTAAAAAATCTACTTTATCTTTCTTCACTTTTCATACAGACTTTCTAAAGAGACAATTCTCCTGTAAGCGTAATTTTTATTTAGATTTAAAAAATTCAATAAATTACGCTCTTAAGTTTATTTTTCAAAGTAGGGCAAAGTACGGGGCAAAAGTAGGGGTTTATTTTTCAATATGTAAACATTGCAGAGGCAACTTGCTTCTTTCCTCTTAAAAAGGCATTTATTGAGATGTTAAATTGTTTTTCTTTCGGAAAACAAGTTCTTTAATTTTATAACTACAATAGTAAGCCCACATTTGGTAAATTTTGGCATATTTCATGTCTTAATATTAAATTAATAGTATATTATGTAACAAGTGAGCGAAGTTGCTAATTACAGTCGAGGCTGTGATTTGAGCCCGAGACGCAGGCGAGGGCTTAATAATGAGCCGAGACTGTAATTAGCAACGCTCACGAGTTACATACGACGTTTTTCAACACACTTGTGAGTAAAAGACAGACATACGTGGTCATAAAATAACAAACACACTTGATAACAAAGCTGTGAATTGTGATTGAAAAATGGCGCCGAACCTCGCGCATTCGCGTAGGCTTTTTTTTCCGTCAAATGTGTCAATGTCTGTAAAGCATATACAGCCTATTTTAAGTGAAAATGTTTAACTTGAAGTGGTAAATGCAAATATTTTAATATTTTATGACAAATGATTGTAAATTGTGAATAATTTGTTTAATATACAAATTTATTTTACTAATATAAGGCGCAAACATTTAAAAATGTATATGGATTTGAAGTGGTGTAAAATCTCTTTGTTGTTTCTGAAAATATTTAATGTATAACCCGGACCAATAAAATATGCTCTGTTTTCTCGCATGTTATTTGCACAAAGGTACAATTCAAATTTGTAGGATTCATTATATTATGCACTAGGGTATAATATATTATGCACGCGTGACTTATAGCCCAGTTTATAGTTCTAAATGCAATAGAATAACGCTCACTTTACGAGCAAGTGTGTTGAAAAAGTACATTAATGAACATGAGCGGTAAAAGTCATGAAGTGACATTTCCCAAGACGGTGGTTAGTTCCAATTTTTGCCATGCACTAAAAGATCCTTATCGGACTATACCTTATCCATTTGAAGATTCAGGCGACTGGGACCACTCCATTACTGGGACCACTGGGACAGTCGCCTGATTATTTTTTAACCGACTTCAAAAAAAGGAGATCACATACATATGGATCGAAGTATGTTCAGAACTGCCCAGTTTTCGCATATGCTAGTAAATATCAGCATCTGAACAAAAGTGGCAAATTTCAAAAGTGTATGTATGTATGTATGTTTGTGTTCGCATATCTCCGGAACTACACGTCCGATTTGAGTTTTTTTTTGTTGTACTTCAACTTAGGGAATACTTGAATTAGTAGTTTTAAAAAAATTGATTCAGTAGTTTTTGAGATAGGGAATTTCAACCGACCAAAGAAAAATATATGTATATCTGCCTACAATATAAATATCAAGTACCTTTATGGACTTACCTAGTTTACCCTACAGCTTCAGTTAAAAAAAGAAGAAATAAAAATATTCTGACAAAATAAAACCAATTTCATAATTGAACTGAAAAGTAAAAAATAAAAACGATAACTTGTGTCTTAAATAAACTCACTTTAATATACCAACTAAGTATTCTTTAAAGTCAGTGCCTTTTAACGATTGATTTGTATGCTTTCATTGCATACTTTTCCTTTAATTCGGGCAAGCACCGACTACTTGGTATATTAAAGTCACTTTATTTAAGACAGAAGTTATCGTTTTTATTTTTTACTTTTTAGTTCGATTTTGAAGTCAGTTTTATTTTTTCAGAATATTTTTATTATTCATTCGTAATTTTAAAGTCAAATCTATTGTGTAAGAACCAGTGTCAGATCTAGTACAGTTAGCAGAAAAAGTGTCACAAATAATAGGTTGGGGAAAAAGTCTTTTCGCATTATAGTATGTGTGAACTTGTAATAAAATCTCTTTGGCTACAGATACATTTTAAAATTTTACTACAAAAAAGGTAAAAATGCAAGGCAAGCCGCGAAAAAAATTTGCGATGTTCATGGACCTAGTGCAGTGTCTGTGAGAGTAGCACAAATTTGGTTTAAGCGTTTTCAATCCGGAAATTTTGATGTCAAGATCAGAGCGACCTCGCTCTGGTCGCCCTATTACGGATAAAATGGATGCCATTTTTGAAAAAGTGGAGCAAGATCAACATATCAGTAGTTACGACGTAGCTGAAGAACTAGGAATTGACCACAAAACAGTTTTGGCGCATTTCAAAAAAGCTGGGTACACAAAAAAGCTCGATATTTGGGTACCTCACGAGCTCACTGAAAGAAACCTAATGAACCGTGTACTCATTTGTGATTCTTTATTACGACGTAACGAAACCGAACCATTTTTGAAGAAGCTGATAACTGGTGATGAAAAGTGGATCACGTACGACAAGAACGTGCGAAAAAGGTCGTGGTCAAAGGCCGGTCAGGCTTCACAGACTGTGGCGAAACCGGGGTTAACTCGCAATAAGGTGATGTTGTGTGTGTGGTGGGATTGGAAGGGCATCATTCATTATGAACTGTTACCACCAGGCAGGACTATTGATTCTGAACTCTACTGCGAACAACTTATGAGATTAAAACAAGAAGTTGAGAGAAAGCGGCCGGAATTGATCAATAGAAGGGGTGTGGTGTTTCATCATGATGACGCTAGACCTCACACATCTATAGCCACCCAGCAAAAATTAAGAGAGTTTGGCTGGGAGGTGTTAATGCATCCGCCGTAAAGTCCACACCTTGCACCTTCAGATTTCTACCTGTTTCGGTCTCTTCAGAATTCTTTAGGCAGTGTTAGGTTAACATCACGAGAGGACTGCCAAATCCACTTGTCGCGGTATTTTGATGAGAGGTCCAAAAATTTTTAAAGCAATGGGATCATGTCCCTACCGACAAGATGGCAAAAGGTTATCGAACAAAATGGTACATACATACTTTAGTTAAATGTCAATAAACTATATTAAAAAATGTTTTGAATTTTCTTAAAAATGCGAAGAAATTTTTTCCCCAACCCAATAAAAAAAAGTTATTCATTCTCTAAAGTTTTTAATATAGTACTGATGACAAAATTATAACACGCTTATTTATAATTATGATACGAGAGTTTTAAAAAATATTAATTTTGAAAAATCAATAGAAAATCACACATTAATATTACCCAAAGATATAATTCTTTTATTATTCAAAAAATAACCTACTCGTATTACTCATAATGAGAATATAAAAATCAGTCTTCAGATCGATTAGGTATGTTCGAAATTTCTACGTTAGAAATACATACCTACTCTATTAATTAATTACCGTCACTATTAACGAACAAAACAAAAATCTAGAAATCACAAGAAAATCACAGTATTATAATAAGCTAAGTTATGAGTGTTCTAAGCTTTAAACAAGAAACATTAATAATTTCAACAATTGAAAATCAACAAACATTAAGAGACAAAAAACATAGAGTAACACTAATAATTCAACAATTAAAAATCAACAAGAAACATAAATATAACAAAAATATAATAAATAATCGTAATAGGAATTTAAAATCGGTCTTTACATCCATTTACGTATCTCTTAAGTCTCTACGTTGGAATACTCAATAAATAAAGTACTATCACTAATAAGTAATAAAAAAACATTTAACAATCACAGGAAAGTTACAAAATTATGATAAATCAATGTTATGTAGTATGTAGTGTTCTTAGCCTTAAACGAGTAACCTTAATTATTTAACGATTAAATATCTACAAAAATCTTGATG
Organism: Stenoptilia bipunctidactyla; assembly: GCA_944452665.1. Taxonomy (NCBI): domain Eukaryota; kingdom Metazoa; phylum Arthropoda; class Insecta; order Lepidoptera; family Pterophoridae; genus Stenoptilia; species Stenoptilia bipunctidactyla. Next base: position 317,655 of record OX101730.1, read on the forward strand.
ATAAATGATGACAATTAATTCACAATTAAAAATTAATCATTATAAAGTCAACAAACACAAAAAAATATCAATTTAACAAAGCCAGTCTTCTTAAATGCAAATCGAATTAAAATCTTAGTTTCTCGAAACAGTGGCCGATACTTATTTGGTCCTATACAAGTTCTTTTATAGCAGATTTAATTTTTTTTTATTGCATTTCGATTGTTTCCGACACAGAGCGCGCTATATATCCGTCTCGCTCACACGTTTTATCTAACTTTATTGAAACAATAGCGCAGACCTTTCTGGCAGGTCCTTGACTTTGGAAATCATTTGCTTGTAGTTTTTTGACATTCTTACACTTAATTAAAAAATACTGTGATACTACATAAAATAAAATCCTGAGTATGACTTTATTTTTCTGTAAACTTTACTTTAAGTAAGTCAGATTTGTGGTCCCAGTCGACCGATTCAAAAATGTATTCTGGCGACTGACACCGTGGTTCCAGTTTGGAGTGGTCCCAGTCGCCTGAACCCTCGTCCATTGAGTTAATCTATGGCGAGGTCAAGGTAACTTTATGACCGAGTAACCTATAAAACGCGATAAAGATTGGTTAGATCTAATATGTAGGTAATCAATATTATGAATGCTAACTTCTGTTTTTTCCTTTCAGTTCGTCACAGTCACGATATGCATATTGACACAGGTTTTTCCAGTACGAAACGTAATGGTGTGCTTTGTGGCTTCTCCCATTGCTATCCTCTGCATCATGGTCATCATTATGTACTTGACGGGCCAGCCGCACGCGCAGTTGGATTTCTACTATATTTTTGTAGGAGTTGGTTGTTGTATTCTTGCATTTGCTGCATTTTTTATTCCAGGCCTTAACGAGCCTTTGTTTCGGGCGTTTCCCTATAAAATGTTTATAATTGACTTACTTTTATGTTTCATCTATGATGTTTGGGCTACGAGGCATCATTACGGTTGTGTTGTGTAATTGATTGTGTCCTGAATATGAAATCGACGTATTATTTGTCTACAACGTCTACAAAAAGCTCGATATATTTTCATGTTATAAATGGAAATGAAATAAAACGCTAACACACTCGTACATGCTTTTAAGAGTTACTTTTTCTATGAATTTGATGTTTAGACGCAACACAATAATTTTGGTAGCATATTTTTGTATGATTTTTGTTGATAACCTATATAATAAGTTTCAATCATCAACAAGACATGGCGCTTGCTTAGATATTGTACAGAAGGCAGCAGGTCAAGAGTTACAAACCTGTCAAATTTTCCCAAACAATTTTTACTTAATGTCGAGGGCGTAGAGTTCCGACTAAATTACAATTTTTTGACAGGTTTGGAAGCTTCATCTCCTGTCTTTAGTACTTCGGGTCTTTTGGTTTTACTTCTGAATGTTTTCGCAGTAAATAACTTTATTTATGTAACTTTATAAAAAAAACAATCGTGTTTACTCGATGCATCATTCGACCGCCTGATGAGTAGAGTACTTGATCTAAGCTTATTTCTGCAACAAACGCCAGCGCCACCCAGCGAGATATAAAGACCCTAAATAAATGTGCCGGAAAACTTTCCATCACAAGTATTAACATAAGATAGGAAGTCTTAATACAATGTACTTATACAATTTTATTTTGAATAATAAAAAGATTTGATATGTTTAATTAATTTTATCGTGTTAATACCTACTTATAATAAAGTTAGTCCATGCAAGTGCTCTTCATAGCTTTGTCCATCTATTAAAAGTTAGTGTATGGATTTATCCCGCTAGCCAGAAAATACGAAACGGTTCAGGCAAGCCATCTCTACCCTGTCCAACGCGTTGGACCCTCGACGTGGGTTCAGTATTGCCACATTTCAGGGCACGGGGGGTATACACGTCGAGGGCTCAAATTAAAAATAAATTTTTCATCTATATCTATACTTATAATAAATCTGTAGAGAGGTCAATTCTGTACATGAAATATTTTTTCAAAATAACTATCAGTGATTAGTGATCGATACTGATGCCAAAAATGCAATCAGTAAAATTTTTGTCTGTCTGTCTGTATGTTCCTTATAGTAACAAAAACTACTCGACGGGTTTTAACGAAACTTAGTAAAATTATTCTTCATACTCCTGGGCAGGTTATAGTATACTTATTATCACGCTACAATCAATAGGAGCAGAGCAGTGAAGGGAAATGTTGGAAAAACGGAAGAAGTTACTTCATTTTTTAAGCTTCCGTCGCGTGTGCAGCCTTAATGGTTAAAGCTACATAGAAATCATGTATGACAGAAATATTCTTCATAAAATATATAAAAAATATCCTACAACAGTATATGTCTATATTTTATGGTTGACTCACAATAACACGTGCAAATCCCGATAGCTTAGCAGTTCGGAGCTTTCTGATTATATTTGTTTACTCTTACGTTTATAATATTCTCACTCATCCCTAATTTAAAAAAATTAACATTATTACCTATTTAATAAAAAAAGAATCATAGAAATCGGTATAGAAACACCAAACTTATACATAAAATACGCTAATAACCCATCGCGCGTGAATACTGAATGATATAGGGATTATTTTTGCGTAACGGTTGCCGCGCTCGACGCGGCTCGCGGCGGTAGGGTATAAAAAGGCGGGAGGCGAGCGCAAGCTTTTGCGCGATTTAATATAGGTAGGTACAGAAGGAACAAACGTTACATTTTATTATTTTAACTTATTATCGAGGGCAATGAGTTCAAATTCAAGTAAAAAATTTTGACAGATTTGTAACGCTTGATGTACTGCCTTCTGTACATACAGAGATAAAATGGAAATCAAGGTTTTGTTTATTTCATGATCGTTTATGCCTCTTGGAAGTCAGAAACCGTAGATTTCTTCGGAATAAAAAGTAACGTATGTGTTAACTACTATACCAAATTATATTAATATTGGCTTAGCCCTTTGGCAGTGAAAAGCAGCCATACATAACTATAGGTAGTATTGTATGTACACTGATAATGGCTGGATGGATGGATTTTTGCTATTCTTTCACGCAAAAACTACTTAGCTTTACCTGCAATAACAATAAGCAAAGTATAATTAATGAAGATATTGCATGAATTAGGTCAAATTGAAGGCATTAAATAAAACACTTTTTATCCGGATTAATGGCGTATAATTTATATTTTACATTTAAACTCGACGTTTCGGTGTCTTCGCAGACCCCGTGGTCACGAGCGACTGTTAAAATTTAAAATGTAAATATACGCGATAAATCCGATTAAAAAGTGTTTTATTTAATAGTTATCGCGAAAACTTAAGACAATATTAAAATTTAAGGCACTTTGGCACCCGATTTGTTTATAACGCTATGTACCTTTGTAATAGCGTTATAAACAAATAAACAAATTATATAAACAAATTTTTTTTGCTTGGTGGTAGGATCCCTTCTGGGTCCGCCTGGCTAGCGACCACCCTTTATATAAAGTCTGCCGCCAAATGTTACCGCTCCGGCGGTAATGTGTTCCGGCAATATTGTATAAAGAGCCAGTTCCTTCCTAAACCCGTGTGCTTTCATCTTCGACCTCATCGTCACTTACCATCAGGTGAGATTGAGGTCAAACGCGGGTTTAGTCACATATAAAAAAAAAAAAAAAAAAATGTACCTAATAGATAGTTACCTACCTATGTTTGTGGTTAGGAGTTATAACTTAATATATGGGCGAAGATTCTTCATTTTTATTTTTGTTATTAAAGATAGTTGGGACCTTTGGAGAAGAAAATAACCTACTCGAAATACTAATTCAATACAGACGAAGTCGCGGGCATCATCTATGTAATATACCTACCTACCTATACTTTTTCACCTAGGTGAAACTGCGGATCACTGCTTTGTTGACGAAATTTAGAATAAGGTAAGTTTTAACTTCAAGGAGGATATAATAATAGTATTTATCCAACTCTCATAAACGGTATCCACGCGGACGAAGCCGCGGGTCACAGCTAGTTGTAAATAAACAGTTAAATATAAAAATATTACACCATAGTGTATACTTGTTTTTTTTTTATTTCCGCTATTGCGTTATTACCACGCTTAATAATCTTGTGCATAAGTATATTAAATAAAATAATATGAAAGTTCAGGCTTAGAAATAGCTATGTATATTTTTTTCTAAAAAGGTTGATTGATTGATTCAGGTTCCGTGGTAAGAGCGTAAATATATTTTTTTCTGTCCCTTATTCGCTCTGTACGCATTCTAATTATCTCAAGGCATAAGAAAACTTCCAGAAATTCTTTAAATAGAAGAACTATAACCATCTTATTGCATAATTCTTAAAAACGAGGGGATTTTATATACATACTACTAACCTACGTCGTGGGCACTAGTAGACACATCTGTAATACCGTGGATCCTCCTGGCGGGCTCTCTAGTAAAATGTATAGCGGGATGGCGTATGAAGTGCGTCAAAGTTGACAAGGATGCAAAAGCGTTAACAAATATGAGTGGCAAGCATCGACAATAGGAAAAAAGAGGACATGACATAACTACGATAATACGTGACTGTTTAGTCAGAAACAAAAATGGCGGCTTGCCGTAGTGCTCATAGTTTTTCTTGGGGCAGCCTAACACACTGCATCTTACCATGATAATGGCAGTATTATGCAAAGAATACTGGTCACCATCCATACATTCAAAAACCTGTCACTTAAATTCTTTTGACCCCGTCTTGAATTTGTTGGTGCTTCTAACAGTTGTATATCGTATTCAATATCTAAATCTATTATCATTATTTTTAAATAGACGCAGCAATAAAGTTATTTTAAAATAAATACATAACCCCTGCCTGTCAATGTCAGACGTCAATTCAGACTTAGACTTATGGGTATACCTGCGCGAAACAGCTAGTATTTGGTAAATCAACCAAACATTCGGGTGAATACGAATGTTGTAATAATATGCCGAATGTACCGAAGGCAAATGTCCGGCCGAACATTCAGCTCATCTCTGATACAAAATATGCAGCGAAATTGAGAATCTTCTTTTTTATGAAGTCGGTTAATATACAAATCTTTTTCTGAAAACCGCATCCAAATCGGTTCAGCCAAATGCGAGATAATCGCGGAAAAAATACATATATACGTAGAAAAATACTTACAGGTCAAACTGAGAACCTCCTTTTTTAATAATAGGTTGGGCAAAAGTCTTTTCGCACTATAGTATGTATGAACTTGTAATAAAATCTCTTTGGCTATAGTATTTGTATCTGGATGGTTTTGGTATCATTAAAAGTTAAAATTTTAAAGAACTTAATTCCAAATTCAAATTAGGAAAATGTGTGATTTTCATTTGTTTTTCGTACTGTCAAGATGAGTGAATCAAATGAAGAAATTCGATACATTTTAAAATTTTACTACAAAAAAGGTAAAAATGCAACGCAAGCCGCAAAAAAAAATTGCGATGTTTATGGACTTAGTGCAGTGTCTGTGAGAGTAGCACAAATTTGGTTTAATCGTTTTCAATCCGGAAATTTTGATGTCAAAGATGCACCTCGCTCTGGTCGCCCTATTACGGATAAAATGAATGCCATTTTTGAAAAAGTGGAGCAAGATCGACATATCAGTAGTTACGACGTAGCTGAAGAACTAGGAATTGACCACAAAACAGTTTTGGCGCATTTGAAAAAAGCTGGGTACACAAAAAAGCTCGATATTTGGGTACCGTAAAACGGGGTTACTTTGAGAGCTGGGGTAACTTTGATGATAGCTAAACTTGGTATGTTTTTTCGGATTTATTGCGTGGTACTGAACGCAGCCAAAATTTTGTTTGTTCTGTTGGCCAATATGACAGATCGGCCATATTTTGCCGAAGCGTCAACGAGTAGTTGTTGTCGGTCTATGTAAAATTATTTGTTAAAGTTTAGTGTCGACAAGGTTTAAAAAAATTGTTTGAATAACTTCAGTGGCACAGGCGTAAGTATCATTGTTTGAATTTTAGTTTTTCACTGTTTTAATTAAACATTTCTTTAAGATTTATAGCATGTTTGTATTTTTGGTTACGGTCGCCATTTTATTTTTTATGAACACTTTAAGTTCATCGGGGCTACATTGATAGGAATACGAGGCGACTTTGATAGTTATCAATTTCACCCCAATTGGTTGTGGTACCCAGTCATATAGGAGTTATATACAAATTATCAATTTAACCCCATTTGTTGCTTTTGTTTTAGTTGCCTCATGGTTCGCACCTATAAAAAGACCGCGGGTACCCGCAATTATAAAAATTACACAGAGGAGGCAATGGAAGAAGCAATAGAAAAAAATACAAATAGCGAATTGTCTATAAATGCTGCTTCACTTTATAATAAAAAAAAAAAATTACAGGGAAGGATGCCTGGTGCCCAATTAGTTTTCATGCACAATGAAGAAATCGCAATATTACGTGCTGCGGCTACATGCGGTGATTGGGTTTTTCCTCTTGTTGATTTTTTGATTTTACAAAGTCGATTTATATAATTATGAGAATGTTGTAATAGTTATAAGTGACAAAATCATTATTGATCTCATTACTTTATTTTCTTAAAAATATTTGGTTTATGTCGGAGACTATTGTAATAGTTTTAAGTGGTACAAAATTTAATTGATCTCGTTAGGTAGGTACTTTATTTTCTTAAATATTAATAAAAATATTTGGTTCATCTCTTTTATTAATGTTGTAGTACCCACCATCAAATTCGCCCCTTGAATCAAAGTAACCCCAAAAATACAAAAATCGCAATATTACCTAAACTATAGTTTCCTAAAAAACATTTTTTTTTGATTTTTGTCGTTTATCGGGATATCTTTGCATTGGAATAAAAAAAAGGGTGGGTGACAAAGTAGCCCCATTATCAATATAACTTTGATAAACAGGTTTTACTTATTTTTTCAAGATTTTTATTTTTTAATTTTTATTTTTTTGTTGCAATAATTAATTTACGTAATGAGTCTACACTACAGTTTTTTTTTTACATTTTTATCGTTGAAATTGCAAGCGTGGCATCCATTTCAAATTTAAAATTAATCAATGTCACCCCGTTTTACCAGTACCTCACGAGCTCACTGAAAGAAACCTCATGAACCGTGTACTCATTTGTGATTCTTTATTACGACGTAACGAAACCGAACCATTTTTGAAGAAGCTGATAACTGGTGATGAAAAGTGGATCACGTACGACAAGAACGTGCGAAAAAGGTCGTGGTCAAAGGCCGGTCAGGCTTCACAGACTGTGGCGAAACCGGGGTTAACTCGCAATAAGGTGATGTTGTGTGTGTGGTGGGATTGGAAGGGCATCATTCATTATGAACTGTTACCACCAGGCAGGACTATCGATTCTGAACTCTACTGCGAACAACTTATGAGATTAAAACAAGAAGTTGAGAGAAAGCGGCCGGAATTGATCAATAGAAGGGGTGTGGTGTTTCATCATGATGACGCTAGACCTCACACATCTATAGCCACCCAGCAAAAATTAAGAAAGTTTGGCTGGGAGGTGTTAATGCATCCGCCGTATAGTCCTGACCTTCAGATTTCCACCTGTTTCGGTCTCTTCAGAATTCTTTAGGCAGTGTTAGGTTAACATCACGCGAGGACTGCCAAATCCACTTGTCGCGGTATTTTGATGAGAGGGCCCAAAATTTTTATAGCAATGGGATCATGTCTCTACTTACAAGATGGCAAAATGTTATCAAACAAAATGGTACATACATACATACATACTTCAGTTCCGCGCATGACGTCTGTCTAGGCGCACGCCTGTACCTATCTCGCGTAACTCGCACGGTGAAGACGCGCTGTCGTAAACGATGCCTAATATTGTGAAATGCCCGTCGTTTAATGTGGTGATTAATGAAGTACTTGCCTTCATTTGTAACAAAATTGATGTGATGGACGAAAAAAGTATTAGTCAAATATGTATCAGTGCTTTCTCAGAAGGGGATATTAAATTAGCGAAACAACTGCTGTTTGAATCTTTGGACGTCATAAAATCTATGAAAACTCGCTAGCGCGAAGGCAAGTCACTGCGGGATATTGAAGATATAGTTAGTCTCATCAAGGAAACTGATCCCGAAAAACTGCCTAACTTTGTCGCCCGAGACTTACACAAACTGCCACCGGTTTTATTTGATCATGTCGACGTTACGAGCCTTTTAAAAGATCTTGTAAAACTACGTAGTGATATGGACAAACTTCACGAAGACTATGTTAGTAAACAGGAATTTCTCGATCTTAGAACTGATCTCGAAAATCTAAAAAGAGTCTCCACAATAAACAACTTCCCGAATAATGTTAATACTAATCGAGGAGCGCGCATGGTAAATAGCTTTGAATACGATAGCGGCCCTATGGGATTGCAGCATAATTTGTGTAACAGTTGAAACTCGGTTCAATCTTCTCCACAAGCATCAAATTCTTCGCGGCTTGATATAATCAACATTTCGCCTCCGAGGGTAGAATCTGAGTCCGTTACATCAAGTGTGAAACAACCCGATCGTTCCACCTGCGTCAGAACGCCAAATCAGCTGACAAAACTCCCCCCTGCGCCCCGAGCGGCCTTGCCTTCCGCACCCGGACCCTCTGCGCCCGCGCCCCTTCCACCCGCGCATCCAGTCGCCTCGTCTCCCGCACCCGCTCACCCCGAACGAAAGCCCTCTGCGCCCGCGCCCGCTTCCGTCCAGCGGAACCCCGCCCCCCGCACTCGGGCCTCCTTTGTGTCGAGACATACGGTCGACCCGAATAATACGAACACAAATAATGTTAAAACATACTCAAATGTGGCTCAAGAAGGACTTTGGAAATCGGAGGCTCCTAATGAAAATTGGATCCTAGTTCAAAAAAGGAAATTGAGAAATAGATTTATAAGTAATAAGGGAAAAGCTATTAACTTGAAATCTAATTTTAAAGCTGCAGATATAAAAATACCCATTTATATCTTTAACGTGTCAAAGGAGACGACAGTGTGTGACATCACAAACTATATTAAAAACAAAAGTAATGTTAATGTGATAATCGAGAAAAAGATAATGAAATTAGATAAGGAATATGACGCGTACAAAATTTTTGTACCAAAACAAAAAGTTGACGAGTTTTTGAATGATAATTTTTGGCCGGATGGAATTTCTTTTAGGAGATTTGTTAACTTTAAGCAAAGTCATAGTACTCGAGCGAGAAGTTTTGAATTAGACAAACAAAAGTTATGATTGAGACAACTAAATTCGTATCTTTTAATTGCAAAAATATAACTCGATCTGTGGAATGCGTTCGTCGACTGTGTAATACCTCAGATCTTATTGTTTTACAAGAAACCTGGCTGTATCCACACAATTTAACGTTTCTTGGGAGCATAGACGACAACTTCGCGTTCACCGGGAAGTCTGCTATCGACACGTCGGCTGATCTGCTCCGAGGTAGGCCCTATGGTGGGCTGGCTATCTTGTGGAGGAAGAGTGTGTTTTCCCGAGTGTCAGTAGTCGAATGCAATAGTGTGCGGTTAATTGCAGTAAAGTTAGAGTTGTGTGATCGCACGGTGTTAGTAATTTCTGTGTACATGCCTACAGACTGCGTGAGCAATTTAGCTGAGTTTACAGACTGTTTGGGAGAAATTCATGCAATTATAGACAGTAATAATATTGACAGTGTGTTTATTATGGGTGACTTTAACGCGCACCCCGGTGAATGTTTTTCCACAGAGTTGTTAGACTTCTGTGCAGAACAAGTGTGGGTGTGTTGACATGGATCTGTTGCCCCTGGACACATATACCTATGTAAGTGACTCTCACATTAATTGTAAAAGGTGGCTCGATCATTGTGTTGTGACAAGCGCTGCAAGGCGTGCAGTTGTTAATGCTAGGGTTTTATATGATGTTTTTTGGTCTGACCACTTACCTTTAATAATAGAATGTGACCTCAATTTAATTAAACCAAAATTTGCCCGTCCAGTTTTTTCACTAAATAAAATATTGTGGGGTCAAAGGGATAGTGTACAAAAAGCTCAATATCAAAATCTGTGTAACTTTAAATTAAGGCTCATAGATTTTCCTACAGAATTTGGCAATTGTGCGGATAAGTTCTGTAATGACTTTAGTCATAGAAAAGTAATAGAACGGTTTTACTCGCAAATAATAGATACACTGAAAGAAGCTGCAGTAGGAAGTTTTAAACAAAAACCACAGAGGAAGTATAAATATATTACTGGGTGGAATAAATATGTAGCTACAGCGCACAGGGAGGCCCGATATTGGTTTCAACAATGGGAATGTTATGGAAAGCCTCGATTTGGTGATATACATAAAAATATGTGTGAATCTAGACAGATTTTTAAGAAAAAGTTAAAATATTGCCAAGACCATGCTACACAAATCAAAATGGACATTATAGCCAACCATCACACGAAAAAGGACTTTTCAACTTTTTGGAAAAGCACTAATAAGTTGACCCATAAGCCGAGCCTCCCTTTGACTGTAGGGGATGCTAATGATCCGGCGAAAATTGCCGATTCATTTCAGCGTCATTTTAGGGCCCATTCCCCACTCTCACACAGCTCAGTGGTATTTAATGCCGGGGAGTTGCAGGGTGACATAAAGGGTAGATTTTCGGCTAAGGATGTTGCTAGTGTTGTTAATAAAATGATGAGTGGAAAGTCACCAGGACACGACAGTCTTAGTATTGAGCACTTGAAATACGCTGGGGTGCACCTGCCAAGGGTACTTGCGTTATTATTTAATCTTTGTATAAGTCATTCCTATTTACCTGATGACCTAATGTACACATTTGTTGTGCCAATAATTAAAAACAAAACGGGTGACGCCTCTGACGTTTCCAACTACAGGCCCATATCTCTGGCTACAATTGTGGCAAAGGTTTTGGACAGGCTGCTTGACAAACAGTTAGGTAAGCACATTAACCTGCATGACGCACAACTTGGTTTTAGACCGGGGCTGTCAACGGAGTCTGCTATTATCTGTCTCAAGCAGACTGTCCAATACTATACGGCACGAAAAACACCGGTATACGCCTGTTTTTTGGATCTGTCTAGGGCTTTCGATCTTGTTTCCTATAATAAGCTTTGGCACAAGTTGCAAACTGAAACTGACTTACCTCCTGAAATTACAACTGTTTTTAAATATTGGTACAATAACCAGAGGAATAGTGTGAACTGGGGTGGTGCAAGGTCCGAAGACTACAGGTTGGAGTGTGGGGTAAGGCAGGGGGTGTGACTTCCCCTACGCTCTTCAACTTGTACATGAATGGGCTGATCGCTGAGCTTAGCAGCACTAACATTGGCTGTCACGTAGGTGGTGTTTGCGTCAACAACATTAGCTACGCTGATGACATGGTGCTGCTAAGCCCATCGATAAGTGCCCTAAGAAAGTTGCTCAACATTTGTGAGCAGTACGCTGTGGCTCACGGACTCAAGTACAACTCAACTAAAAGTGAGCTGATGATATTTAAAGCCGGTAAGAAATGTTACAAGTTCCACAGCACCACATTAAATGGCAAACCTCTAAAACTCGTTCACCAATTTAAGTACTTGGGTCACTGGGTCACAGATACTCTTAGTGGTGACTTGGACATGGAGAGGGAGCGCAGGGCTTTGTGTGTGCGTTGTAATATGTTGGCTCGTAGATTTGCTCGCTGTAGTATCTCAGTTAAACGGACACTTTTTAAAGCATACTCTCAGTCATTTTACACCTGCAGTCTATGGGTCAATTACACGCAGCGTGCATACAGAGTCTTACGAGTGCAGTACAACAACGCATTCAGGTTGTTGTTTGGTTTGCCGCGATTTTGCAGCGCTTCGACTATGTTCGCGGAGGCGCATATAGATTGTTTTTATACAATTATTCGCAAGCGTAGTGCCTCGTTGTTGCGACGCGTGCGCGGCACCTCCAATACCATTCTGGATGCGTTGGTGAACAGATGGGATTCTCCCCTACTCCAAAAAATAGTAGGTTTTCATGCGACTGGCAACCAGCCAGGCGCTTTCGTTAATTAAGTAACTGTTTTTTTTTTTTATATATTAATTTGTGTCCTATAAATATTAATTGTGACTAATTGAATGTTTAAATTAGGAAGTCTAATAATAATTTAATTTCACATATTTTTTGAATTTTTACTGACATTTTGCTTACTTGTACTATTATTAAATTTAGTTTTTTTTTTTTATATTTTAAATAATTATTAAATCTGACATTATATATCTAATTCCTATTGACATTACTTGCAAAATTTATTAACAGTGTTCTTTTTTTTATTATTGTTTTGAATTGTATATGCCTACTTTAATTTAATCTTTATTTATTTTTTATTTAGTTAAATGTCAATAAACTATATTAAAAAATGTTTTGAATTTTCTTAATAAATGCGAAGAAACTTTTTCCCCAACCCAATATATAAAAATAATATTGTCAAAAATAAATATTCTACGACACCATGTCACCATGTTAAGTAAAAACCGCTCTTAGTTACTCTGTATTTTTTTAACTCAAATCACACAATAAATAACATTGCATCCATCAAAAACCGACTTCAGATCAAAACTTTGGCTGAAGTTTAAGGTCCTCAAAATTCTCCATAAGAAGTATTATGAATACTTTAAAAAAAATTCATGAAGTACCATTGAAGTATATTTCGATGAAGTTTATATGGGATCACCTCTGAAGTATCCTCTATCATATGAAATAATAATATTTAAAATCGAGTCATAATGGTATAAAAATCGTGTAACAAAGACACAAAAAAAACATACCCACGAATACAGCACCTGCTCCTTTTGGAAGTCGGTTGAAAAAGAGGCTAGCAGTTTTAAACTGTGCTCTGTGCAGTTAGTAAATAATAAATAAATAACCTACTTTTGGTAATTCCTTCTGAGGATTCTACTGCAATCCACCCAATCAATCCACTAATGTTTGGCAGGACCGGCCCATTTTAATCCCACATTGGGTATACATTCAAGAAGAACATATCAAAGTTATACATATATCAGCTCACTAAAAGCAGGAATATCAGAATGACCAGTAATTTTTCGCAACGACTCTATGTATATCTACAAGGTTCGTTACTATTTTATAAAGTTTATTAACTTGGTATACTTCAGGTACTTTATCGCACATTGTCAAATCATTTAGTTTCTGTCTCAATGGATCTAGATGTAAAAGAGGATGTTCCGGTACTCCAAAAGCGTCGAACAGACTAAAAGAAGCACCAAAATAACTGACCATTACTGCTGGTGCCTTAAAAATATGCGTGAGTAGGTATATACGAAGGTTTACTCGAAGCTTTGAGTTCGCTTTAAGTTTAAGTTCGAGAGAAGCTTCGAACTATAATCAAATCAAAATAATCTCTTGGTTCTTTCAATAATTCCGACACTTCTTTTGTTTTTAATTGTGCTTCAAAATTTTTTTTCTTTGTAGTGTAAAAGCAACTCTTATTTGATCAACTGGATCGTTATTCTCATTTTATGAACTTGCGTGAAATGCCATTGTCCATATTTCATAAGACAATGTCATGAACATCGATTTCTTTAAGAGTTTTTAAAGCATCACCTTTTGGAAAGACAGGGTCCGTAATAATGACGATAACTTTATGACCTCTTCTGGCTAATTCTTGTGAAAATGGTCTGAATACCAGTTGATGACTGATCGATAGTACTGGCTTGGTACTGATGGTAAACGGCTTGGAACCTTGCAGAACTACATGACTTAAACAGCACTGTAAAAACTAAAAATATATACGGCAGCATTTTGACGTTTAAACGATAGTTCGACACTATTTATAAAGCTATTAATTAAAACTGGTAAAAACAGCTTCGAGAGGGAAATCGACAGGAGGATACAGTTGGGGTGGGCAGCATTTCGGAAGTTACGTCACGTCTTCTCGTCGCCTATTCCGCAAAACCTGAAGACCAAAGTCTTCAATCAGTGCATCCTACCTGTGCTCACGTATGGAGCCGAGACGTGGACCCTAACAGTAGGGCTAGTTCACCGACTTAAAGTCACACAGCGCGCTATGGAAAGAGCTATGTTAGGTGTTTCTCTGAGAGACCGGATCAGAAACGAGGCTATCCGACGAAGAACTAAAATAACCGACATAGCTCACCGGATTAGCACGCTAAAGTGGCAGTGGGCTGGCCATATATGTCGAAGAACTGACAATCGTTGGGGTCCAAAGGTTCTCGAATGGAGGCCACGTCAAGGCAAGCGTAGTGTGGGACGCCCCCCGGCACGTTGGGAAGAAAATTTGCGGAAGACGGCTGGCAGGGACTGGATGCGCAGTGCTAGAGACCGAATTCGGTGGCGCGCGTTTGGAGAGGCCTACGTCCAGCAGTGGACTAGCGCGGGCTGAGATTATAATGATGATAATTAAAACTTATATCAATATAGTAATTGAGTTATCATATGATCTTATCAAATGATATCTTTGTGTCATTTGCCAATAAATAAACTCAGATATTTGTCATGGTGATTGGGTACATGGTACATTTATCGAAATACCCTTCTTGCTTTAGTCTTTATAGTAACAACAAATTACAATACAATAGTAACTTAGTGCCTATTTTCTATAGCTTTTTTATTACAATGATTTTCTTTATTATTTAATTTTAATGAAAAATTCATGTTTATAATCATATCATGATAACGATAATCAAAATCTCGGTTTGGTTTTTTATAATTAAATCTGGATTTAAAGTTAAAAAAATACAACAACAATAGAAAAACAACTATCATTCTATAAGCCATAGATATTAAAAAGAAAATTAAATAGATATTTTATTTCCATGTTGTCAAAATGATACTGAATTCTTTGTAATATGAAATGTAAGTATAGAAGTATATTTACATTTTAAATTTTGACTCGACGTTTCGGTGTCTTTGCAGACCCCGTGGCGACGTCGCTCGTGACCACGGGGTCTGCAAAGACACCGAAACGTCGAGTCAAAATTTAAAATGTAAATATACGCGATAATTCCGGTTAAAAAGTGAAACGTAAATAAAAAGTATTATTTCCAACGTATATTTTCGAGTTTATAATCGTTTGTGTGCTGATTTGTGATTGCTTGGGAAAATTATCACATATTTCTTGCGGTTTGTTGTGGACTGTATTTTTTTTAAATTATCTTTGTAAAAAGACCATAGGAGCTGGCGAACACTTAAAATAAGAACTAGATGCGATAAAGCAACTGCAATAAAAAGACAAGAAGGTGGATAGGAATTCAAGCACTCACCGAAACCACGGCTCACGCGCACAAAACTATGAATCCTCTCTGTTTTTTTATGATGACGTATTCACACGTGTCTTAGTGTCCTTTTATAAATAATAAATAAAATAAATATTTCTGACACTCACACAACATTATCTAGTTCAAATTAAGTTTCTTAAAGAACTTGTGCTATGGATAGATACTAGATAAGTGATATACTTACTTAAGAAATATATAAACATAGATATTGAATAAATACATATTTTTTTTAGAATAAACTTAAATAAACATATAAACATCCATGACTTGACGGCTAATATCTGTGTTTATCACACCGATATTCGCCGCCGCCGCCGGGATTCGAACACAGGACCTCTGGCATAGAAGGCAATGCATGTTACCACTACACCAGCCGGTCGTCATTTTTTATAGATCTCATTACTGCACTATTTATATTAGTTATTATTAAAAACGATTAAATTGTATGCACACGCTGTTAATTAGATGGCCATATTCTTTTCAATAACTTCGGGATTCGCACGCAGTAAGAGCGAGCGAGAAGCTTGAATAAAGGTGGGAAAGGGGCAGATAGGTAATGTTGCTATCATCAAATCATTGAGTTTACAAATGATTAATTTAAAACCAAACAGTGTTCGCCAAATAACCTCGCCTATCAATGGGATTCACTGAAGTGCAGTGAGTTGCTTCATAAATATTGCAATAATTAAATCATAAAGTAGGTACGTACACAACATCAAAATTTGAACCATGACTTTGTTAATGTGCGAAGTCGTAGTGGTGCCGTAGTTACTTTGTGTATCGAATGGCGAAGGCGCGGTCAGTACTTGGATGGGTGACCGCCAACCAGTCATTTCCCACGACCACTTCCGTGCTTCGGAGGGCACGTTAAGCATTCGGACCCGGGTGCTGTATACTTGTATGCAGTAGTCGTTAGGTTTGTCAGAAGCCATTTCGGCGCCCTTAAAAAATCTGACATCCGCTACCCAGCACTGGGACAGCTTGCTGGATTATGGCCCCATTTGCTCCCAGTCCACCATGGAAGATATTTAAAACATATTTAAAAATAAAACAAGATTACAGTATCACCTGTTATTAGAGTACTAATTTATACTCATATTTGACTTCGAGTTTGAAAACAACGTGCTCGCAGTTATTTGTTCGTGTGTTCTAAACTTTTAAAATTATTATTACAAACACTTGATATAAACATATTAGTTTTTCTTAACTTTTGAGTTTTTACAACATATTGATCTTAATACAAAACGTATAGCAAATACTACCGTTATTACTACTGACATAACTATAGATAATAAAGATAAAACTAGTGGTAATTCGTAATATTCAGCCCATGAAACTCCGGCTGCAGCTGAGCGGAGATGCTTGGCTCCTTTATGTCTGATGACGTGCTCCATCCACCAAATAGTTTTGTTTAGAGGATACATTGGTTGGTCTTGCCTCTTATTTCGGACATCTATTATGTTTTCACGGTAGCTGAAATGAAAGGAATTTAATTAAAGGAATTAATTCATTAAAAAAACAAATGTCAGAACGTACGGGACTTTTGGGCATATCATTCGAAATAGCCGGTTGGACAGGGTTCCGGCCAGTCGGTACGAAATGAATAGTAGTTTTTTGAAAGTCAAGATTTATGTGATTTGGCTTTCCGGAAGTGAAGTGAACTGACAAGTCCTGGATGCTGCGCAGTTTACTTTAACTATAATAATTTCAAGCATTTTCTTCATCGTAAGTATTCTGACATGCATCAACCAGAACTGGAACAGGTTTAATCTACTAATCGTCCACAACTAGAGGAGATACCTTCTATTCTAAGCGGTTTGCAGTGGCCTGATTAAAAAAACACATTGCAATGATAATGATAAATTAACCTGATGAATGTCATACCCCTCATGTCTTTAGGTTGATGAACGTTACAAGATTTATAACCTATCCACAGTCACGATAATACACGTGGACAATATGAGGTCCTTGTTGGGGCCTATGTAAAGCAATACCTTTATCTTTACTCTATAATATCTTTTTTGTTTATTATTTTTTGTCATGAGTTTTTAGGATATGAAAAAAAAATGAATAGCATTACTTTTTTATGATAAAATGATTGATACTAATGATTGAAGTGATTATTTTCTGATCTGACCAGACCAAACAAAATAATAACAGCGTTATGAGTTAGTTTGTCATAATTTTATTGTAAGTTCCTATCATTGGATGGAATAATCGAACATCAGGATCATATAACTTCTGGACGCCGTTGAACTGGATTACCTTTTATCACTTACAATGCTTTCAATAGCATCTTTGAAATTTTCTTCTGTCAGTTTATCCAAATCCAAACGTTTTCCAATTTTAAAACGCTCATAAGTTTCTACGTTGTACCATTGGTCTCCCAACATTGGCATACCAAGCAAGGGTACTCCAGCAGTGATAGCCTCATCCGTGGATTGCAAACCTCCTTGCGTTATGAATAATTTAACGTTTGGATGTCCTGGAAACATAAAATAAGATATTTAAATAACTGAAAAAAATTTACAAATAAAACACCCAACCAGGACTCGAACCTGGGCCCTCTCGCTTGCCAGACGATTGCTTTTCCAACTCAACCGGGCCCTGGTGATACGCCATCGAAATTACTCAGCATATTTTATTTATTATTTATTATTATTTTATTAAAGAGGATAGGTAGCTCGGTTGAAAGAGCTCTCGTCCGGCAAGCGAGTGGTCCCAGGTCCGAGTCCTGGTCGGGTGATTCTATTTAGCATATTTTTCAGTTGTTTAAGAATAATTGAGCATTATTAAATACAAAACATAAAAATATTATAAAATAAAATTGCTATACATTTTTACCCACGACGGAACGGAGACGGTATATGCGTTTGGGGTGAGAGGGTGTTTGTGCAAACCAATGTTACCATTTATCTCCAGAACCACTAGTCCGATTTTAATTCGGTTTTCAGTAATCGCTTTGGATTTGATTGGTGCATGTTCTTAGATAGGTGTAGCGGTAACAACTCACCAGGGGGCGCTGCAGTAAACATTTGTTTGTAAAAACCAATGTTACCGTTTATCTGCAAAACCATTGGTCCGATTTAAATGCTGTTTTCGGTAATCGCTTTGGATTTGATTGGTGCATGTTCTTAGATAGGTGTAGCGGTAACAACTCACCAGGGGGCGCTGCAGTAAACATTTGTTTGTAAAAGCCAATGTTACCGTTTATCTGCAAAACCATTGGTCCGATTTAAATGCTGTTTTCAGTGATCGCTTTGGATTTGATTAGTGCATGTTCTGAGATAGGTGTTACGGTAACAACTCACCAGGTGGCGCTGCAGTAAATATTTGTTTGCAAACCATTGGTCCGATTTGAATGCCATTTTCAATTATCGCTTTGGATTTGATTGGTATAATGTTCTTAAATAGGTTTAACGGTAACAACTCATCAGGGGGCGCTGCGGTAAACGTTTGTTTGTAATCGGACCAGTGGTTTTGAAGAATGTTAACATTGGTTTGCACAAACGTAATATGATATCGAGTTACGTTACAACAAAGCCCCAGCAAAGTTGAGCCACCAGCAAAAATTGAGTGGTTAATACTTATTATAATACTTCACTATGTATTTAAATAAACTACATGGGTTTTCCAGCGGTGGTGGGGACATTAGTGGGCTGATGAGGAACGAGATGTTGTGTAATTTAATGTATGGTACCTAACTATATAATGCTCTTTAAAAAGTTTGAAATAAAAAACAAAATAAAAATTTTGAAAAACCCACGACACGACGGTTAAAAAGTAATTGAAAACGAATAAAATAATTTAAAATCCCCCGACTGAAATGATTTATGTGACGAGAGATAATTAACGTGAAAAGCTTTTTTAAAAGTTCACTTGATCTCACACAGAGTCGGTCATATTATGAACAACATACTATTCGTTTTCATAGCACTTCCCTACGCTTACCTATTCGGTTCTCGTAGATGTAGATGTCGCAATAACATAGGTATTCAACTCCCTATGAACTTTATAAGAAGAGCAAGAAAATCCGTCGAGGGCTGCCATCAATATTAAATATTTTAAATTTCAATATAAAACTACAAAACGAATTCATTCAATGGCAGCCCCAGACAAATTTTCTTGCTCTTCATATAAAGTTCATAGGAAGTTGAATACCTTTGTTATTGCGACATCTACATCTTTGAGAACCGAATAGGTAAGCGTAGGGAAGTGCTATGAAAACGAATAGTATGTTGTTCATAATATGACCGACTCTGTGTGAGATCAAGTGAACTTTTAAAAAAGCTTTTCACGTTAATTATCTCTCGTCACATAAATCATTTCAGTCGGGGGATTTTAAATTATTTTATTCTTTTTCAATTACTTTTTAACCGTCGAGTCGTGGGTTTTTCAAAATTTTTATTTTGTTTTTTATTTTTCAACTATGAAATTTTATGAACATGGCTTCTGTAAAGGTGCCAAAACTTCATTAACAAGTGAAAGTTGACTAACGTCATGATCTTTATGCTTGTTTTATCGTTAGTTAAACTCTCGTTTGATCTCCATCTCAGCTGACAGTCAGTGAAGATGAGAGTAAAGACGGCAGCACACGGTTTGAGATGGAACTGCGCCTTCATTACACATTCATTCATCTGGGCCGAAGCACGTCACCGCCGGGTGCTGGTATGTGCAGGCAGGTTTTATATGAAGATTTTATACTTTATATTAACAAAAAAAAATTAACTTACTGAGTAAATCTGATTGAGGGAACCATTTTCCAATTTTTATATTACTTGTTTGTCCAGGCAACGTATCCTTGTCATATTTCCACAGGACATTGTATGGCAATTTAGATAATGTATTTATTATCATTTGAACTTTTCTTGGAGGGAAAAGAGATGGGCTGACGTTTGTTCCAAAGCTTATATAAATAATTCCATTTTTGGATTCGTCCAAATATTTCTTAAGATCCTGTAAAAAATAAGATTAAAATATTTTTGGTGTTACGTTGGTGTGGCAGTTTGGGTACATTAATTTTATTATGTTCACAAAATTCCAAAAGTTGCCCAATTTTTATGATGTCTTTTAGTTCGGAGGTAAACTTATCAGTTTTATTACTTAATCTATGTATAGTAATTTTGTAATTGTAAAAAAAAATACTTGACAAGAATAAGGGCCGCGCGGCCGGCCTTCATGATATAAGTTACGTTTGCCTATAATTATAACGATACCAGTTAAAGGTATCGTTATAATTATAGGCAAATTGATTATTGATTTATAAAGAAAATTAATATGCAAGAGAATTGAAATTAATAGGAGTCTGATTATACTATTTAATAAAAGTAAAATTAAAAATTTTAAAAACCCCCCGACACAAAAAAAGACCTTAAAAACTAACAAATAATATTTTAAACCTATTCTAATTATTATCGTCCCATATATAATTGACTGTAAGACTTTTACTTTAAAATATTTTTATTTTCCGAGCTTCGTCGCCGCGTCGGGGACCGCTCAAGTATATAACGTATTAAGCCAACAACAGCTAATTTATTATTACATTTAGGTATGAGCGATCTTAAGTTTCATGCATACCTAGTCTACGCTCTACGTAATGCCTACGTAACGACGTTGACGGTTGTGTCGATTTTACGAATTTTTCGGAGTGAATTCTTTTGATGCAATCTGCAACTGACAACTGTTTTTCTCACTTAGCGGTCCCCCGACGCGGCGACGAAGCTCGGAAAATAAAAATATTTTAAAGTAAAAGTCTTACAGTCAATTATATATGGGACGATAATAATTAGAATAGGTTTAAAATATTATTTGTTAGTTTTTAAGGTCTTTTTTTGTGTCGGGGGGTTTTTAAATTTTTTTATTTTACTTTTATTTTGTACTTTTTAAAGTAGGTTTTAATATTAGGAAGGATTTAAAGTAATTAGTTAGCTTTTATTTAAAGTAAGGTTAGGTATTTAAAGTAATTTAAAGTAATTACTCATCAACAATAAGAGAGCTGATGATCTACAAACGGCTGTTCAGGTCATTGTAACCTTACCATACACTTTCAATTTCATTGAAGTAATACGGTACCAAATTTCGAATCGATAGGATATATGGAAGGTAGTCAGATCCTCTCATCAACTATTAAAGAACTGATGATCTTCAAACGGCTGATCAGGTCATGGTTCCCTTACCATATACTTTCAATGTAATTGTAGTAATACGGCACCAAATTTCGAATCAATACGACATATGGAAGCTATTCAGATCCCCTCATCAACTATCAGAGAGCTGATGATCTTCAATTGGCTTATCAGGTCATGGTTACCTTACCATATACTTTTAATATCATTGTTGTAATACGGCACCAAATTTCGAATCGATACGACATATGGAAGTTAGTCAGATCCCCTCATCAACTATTAGAGAGCTGATGACCTTCAAACGGCTGATCAGATCATGGTTACCTTACCATATACTATCAATATCATTGTTGTAATACGGCACCAAATTTCGAATCGATACGACATACGGAATTTAGTCAGATCCCCTCATAAACTGTTAGAGAGCTGATGACCTTCAAACGGCTGATCAGGTCATGGTTACCTTACCATATACTTTCAATATAATTGAAGCAATACGGTACCAAATTTCGCATCGATAGGACATATGGAAGGTAGTCAGATCCCCTCATCAACTAGAAAAGAGCTGATGATCTTCAAACGGCTGAACAGATTTTCATGAAACATGGCTAAGAACACTCGGGATAAAATTATCTATAACACAAAAAAAACTAAACGAAAATCGGTTCATCCGTTTGGGCGCTACGATACCACAGACAGATACACAGACACGTTAAACTTTTCCCTCTCGTTTTGCGTCGGGGGTTAAAAAAAAACCTTCTATTAATTTTAATTCATAAAAATAACTCTAGCTCCGTAACTTAGTATTTTAGTATTTTTTAATGATAATAATATAGGTACCGGCGATCATTTATGAGAAAAGATTGATGAAAGTGGTGGAAGCGAAAGAGGTATGTCTGGATCGTAGCGATTGGCGTTCCCTTGTCTCTGCCTACCCCAAAGTCAGACAAGCGTGAAGTTATATATGGAGGTATGTCTAACATCCGTGGTTGACCTCAATCTCACCTGACATAGAGAGAAGATGACGTACTAGATGAGAGTACGAGGGCTTAGAACTTATCTAAGACGTCATTTTGAGAAACGACCTACTCTTCATAAAAATGTTGAGGCAGGCAGTCCATGTTTTTTTTTAATCGTGATCAAGTTTTATTAAATACTAGCTGCTGCCCGCGACGTCGTCTGCTTGAACGCTATGCAGCACCAAACGCACCTACGATTATAACACTGCTAGCGTGATAATATGTAGCCTATATGTTGACCCGACTTCTTAACTATCTTCATGCCAAATTTGAAGTAAATCCATGCAGTACTTTTTGAGTTTATCCCGGAAAGACAAACAGACAAACAGACAAAAATTCTAAAAACTATATTTTTTGTTTCTGTTTCGATTGTAGATCATACCCCAAGTATTCTTTTAAAAAAATATTCAATGTACAGTTTTGACTTTCCTACCATTTTATTATATGTATAGATTCTTACCGATGATTTAATAATGATTTAATTCGTTTCGATTTAAACGAATGCAGAGCATTAAAAACCGACTTCACTCAAAACTTTCGCTGAGTTATAATGTCATCAACGTAAACATTCTCCGAAATCACACATATTCTTTCAAAAATTTGAAATTTTCAATGAATTACTCAACCGATTTCGATGAATTATATGGGACCAACTATAAAATATCCTCTATCATATGAAACAAGAATTTTCAAAATCGATTCATAATTGAACAAAATATCGTGTAACAAAGACACAAAAGACGAATTAAGAACCTCCTCCTTTTTTGGAAGTCGGTTGATAATATTGTTAATATTAATTGTTTTAAACTATCGCGGTTATTTTCACTATGATTTAATGTATAAATTACGGGATTCTTACCACGATTTTCGATTTTATTTTCGCACGTCCGATATTTCGATGCTGTTACAAGCATCCGCGATCATGGTGCTTGTAACAGCATCGAAATATCGGACGTGCGAAAATAAAATCGAAAATCGTGGTAAGAATCCCGTAATTTATACATTAAATCATTGTTAATATTATTCACGACTTAGGCACGAATGATATTTAATGAAATACTTTTGGCTGCATTGTTGGAACATATTTACTGTAATACTGAGCCGACTGACGTAAACCTAAGAACTACAGGGCAGGGATTTTAAGGAACTTCAAATAACTTTGTATTAAAATACTATTTGTAAAAGAATTTTAGCAGATATTAAATTACTTACTTTAGGTAACTCTTTCTGCGGATTTTGATGCAGACCCCCCATATAGATAATATTTGGTGGGACTGGCCTATTTGAGTCCCACATTGGATACACATTTAGGAAAAACATGTCAAAGTTTTCTGCCAACTCACTAATAGGAGGAATGTCAGGGCGTGTTACTTTTCGCAACATTTCAATTTCTTTCAGTCTTGAATCTGATGTTATTTTATTTAGTTGATAAATTTGGTATAACTCTGAAATTTTGTCCCACATTGTCAATCTACTCAGTTTTGATCTTACTGGGGGTGGATATAAAATATAATGTTCTGGTACTCCAAATGTTTCGAATTGATGATATGCAGCACCAAATGAGCTGACCATTACTGCTGGTGCTTTAAAAAGATGCGTAAACACATACGCGGGTTGAGGCAAGGCTTCAACTATAATCAAATCAAAGTAATTACTAGGTTTTTTCAATAATTCCGACACTTCTTTTGTTTTTAACTGTGCTTCAATAACGTCAATTAAAAGATCAAAAGCAAGCCTTATTTGATCTGTTAGGTAATTTTTGTCATTTGAACTTCGTGCATGAAATGCTGTCGTCCATATGTCATAAGATATATCATGGACATCAATTTCTGTGAGATTCTTCAAAGCCTCTTCTTTTGGGAAGACAGGGTCTGTGGTTATGACGGTGACATCATGCCCTCTCCTGGCTAGCTCGTGGGTGATTGGTCTGAATACCACTTGATGGCTTATCGACGGTATTGGAAAAACCGCTAAAATTCTTGCTGCATGACTTATCTCACAAATCACTGAAAAAACAAATAATATATTCGGCAGCATACTGACGTTTGTTCAGTAGCTCGACACTTTTCAAACTGAATTTTGTACGTAAATGGCGGGCTGTCACGCAAATGAACACGTCAGCGCACGGAAAAATCACAGCGTTATAGTAATGATACAGTACTACAATACCTACAGTGTGGCTTGTTATACGAAACTCGTTTTTACGATAAGATGGTTGAGTTATTAAATAAACTTATGTCAAAGATAACATATAAACTTATTTAACTGTTTATTTATATGTTTTTATTTGTTTATTGTGTCGCCAGAGTATGTTTTTTTTTCTTAGTATAATTTTTAATTTATCTGGATAGAGTATTGCGATACTTACTATTTTTCATCCTTCATATAAAATCTGCCTTTAAACACCGCTCCTGCGGGGAAGTGCTATGGAAATATTTTAGGAAGAGTGAGGTCCTTCCTAACCCCGTGTTCTGCCATCTGCGACCTCGTCTTCACTTATCACGAGGTGAGATTGAGGTCACACGCCAGTTAGTCACCGATAGAGAAAAACACCTTAAACGAGCATTATCAAAGAAGGTATCCACTTAAATACCATCTTACTATCTGTAAGATTACAGACGCTAAATACCTTAATAAACAATAAGACGAAACCAATAGTACGAACTAACAGAAAACAAACATCATTTTCGGAAAACTATATTAAACATAACACATACGTTTAAAACTATCAAAATTACATGACTTTTATTTTATTTGTAACATTTCCAGCAAATTGAGGATCTTTTAGAAATTAGACAATAAAAAAAATATCCAAACACGCACACACACACAGTCACACAAAAACAAACAGACATTCATAAACACTTCTTCATAAATTTTATTTTTTATTTTCAGCTATCTTGTACGCCAATAGATAGAATATAGTAAAAGTAGAAATGTCAAAGCAGAAATATAAAGTACCTACCTAGTATATTAAGTAATACGCACATATGTATGAATTAAATAAGTTCATACAAATGTCTAAAAGGAGTCATTAGCGTCATAAACAATATTTTTTGTAAGATTGAAATAAACGATTTTATTATTATTATTTATTATAATTTTATAACACACATGATACGAGCACGAGCAGTGACCTCCAACGACAAGGCCAATGGTTGGTCGGCCCACTGTGTTCTTAGATTATATAAATAGATATTATGTTTGTGTCATCAGAATGTATATATGATTACTAGTGGATACAAAACGAAAATTTAAAATAATCATACACTACATTTTAAACTATGATATTTTTTTTATATCTAGATATATATGTAGACTTGCATGGCGTAAACTAATAAGCTAAAGGCATTTACTAACCTACGTTAGGTACAGGTTATCGCTATTTTTTTAAAGCATGTTGTCATAGTGACTAGAGGGAAGATTTATTGTGGTTTCATGTCTCGCCCAGACCAAATACCATATTATGGTGCACACATGTGCATAACAGCCGTACAACCAAGCGATTATAATAATAGTGAAGTACATATTTGTTTATTAAATATTAAAAATATAATAGTAAGTTTTACAGCTTATATGTCTAATTTGATGTTACATCTTAGTAAATGAATATTGGCAGCCCAAGAAAATCCAAGTACCTAGTCGGTTTAGGTACCATTTAACCTCACAATTTCATCATAGTACATTATGATATAAGTGCGGTAAGTTGAAAATTACAGCCGAGGCGATATTACTAGCCCGAGCCATCGGCGAGGGCTATAAGGAAGCTGAGGCTGTAATTTTCAAAGCGCACGTATGTCATACGACGTTTTATAACATATTTAAGAGGAAATACTTTCGAATTTTTAATCATATGGCCATTTGAGCGTCTTTTTGGAAATGCTAGCAAGTTAGAGTATGACTTGATATCAATACCATGGTTTGTTTTCATAGTGCTTTTTAGCATTGAATAGTAGCACCCCAATGAGCTTGATTTATATTTATGAGAAAGTTCCATGAAATAGGCTAAAAACACATTTTGTGAAAATGAATTTGCATTTTGGCTTGTTTTTCATAAGATGAAATTTTGATAGGCTTGTAAGTATCTATCGGTCGATTTTTCAGGCAAGAGGCTTAGAGTTACATTTTTCGCCGCGTTTAAGAGTTGTGGCGGTGTCAAATTAATAAATTCATCACTACTTGACGACATTTTCAAATAAAAACAATAGAGCGAAAAGAAAAGCGCGCGGAATTATTTTTACTTGTCCACAGATAAGCGATGCACGCGCATCAACGTTTTTTTTAGGCAAAGGTACAAAAACAGCCAGTATTACTATAAAGTTAATTAATATTTTTGTGTTTTTGTTACAGACAAATGGTTGTAATTTATTGTCAAAATTAATGAATTAAATGTTTATTTGTTATATTTTAATTCCCAAAGTTAATTTTATTCATAAAATATTGACCACTTTCTTGACATAAAACCTCTTTGCTAAGATTTTTAAAAGTATCGTTCATTTTTAGACGGAGTATCTTAAAACAATATTAAAAAAAAACACGTGCGTTTTACATTACATTATCGCACAAGTACGTAATGAGATACATTACGATATTGAAATTGGTGTAATTACTTTACGAGCAAATATGTTATAAAAATATGAACGGGCCTGTTTTATTTTGATAGGTACCTACCACAGCAGTCAGTATTAATTGATACCATTGTTAGTTGAGGGAAAGATACATCACTGCCTTACAGCCCGTTCACACATGGTCCGTTTTACTGGATACGTTTTTGTACCGTAAACATGTATACTAAATACTGTGCCATATTATGCGAAGTCGCCCATACAACTACATGCGCCATCGATGAAAAAAAACGTATCAGATAAAACGTGTCCAGTAAAACGGACCATGTGTGAACGGTCTGTTACATAGCAACAAAGTAAGCTCTGCTTTTATTCGAATTATTTTCCACAACATAGGCTCCCAAGTTTTAGATAGGTATGCATTTGCTGTTGAATTCTTTTATGTTCAATTATGTTGGCTGCATCATTTCGGTCACTATACCTTGTGTAAAACTTATTTACCTTAAAGTCCTCCATGACGTAATATTGTAGTTATTTATTTAAAATGTCATGCTTAAATAATTTAAAACATTGTTTCATTATACGATTTATATCCTCAACAACCCACCGACAAAATGTCAGTTTTAAAAAATCTAAGTCTATGATGATAATAATATGTCGAATATGAGCAGCTCTCATAAGTGAGAAGTGTATTAGTAGTGCAATATTGGGGATTCTGCATCACTTGCCCTCGCTGCGCTTGAGCTGCATGATGCAGAATCCCCAATACTGCCAGCTCAAAAACCAGATTTATCCTCTGCTTCAGTTACGTTATCGTAAAAAAAGGAAAAAGTAGCAAAACCCTCGTCACCGTGGTGTGCTTTATAGTTCGAGATATTGTAAAAGCACACCACGGCAACCACCGAGCATGTTTTTATAATTGTTGTTTAATTGTTATAGAGACTTCTTCTGTGCTATATGTCATTGAAGGTTTTCAGATTGCCCAAGTCTTACTAACTTTCGCTGACAGCACGTGACTACATCAGACATGATCAACTCCATAGGATTTGGGCGAATCCGTATAGTGAATCTCATATCCAACTGCCACTTGACAAGCAATGTTATTTTTCTTATATACTAATAATCAATAAAAACAGTGATAGCGCGATTTAGGAATTTTGCGAATATCTCATTAAACGTAATAAATTGAATCATTTTTTTTTTTATTATAAATGAGCAATATATTTCTATTGTTGAATAAATAAACTGCATAATATTTAAATAAGACGGGTTAATCATTAATAATTGAAATGTTTTCGTCAAATATCATTTAACGCCACCTAATGTATGCACTTAGTTCTAAGAATCATCATATTGCATGAAACATAGTAAGTATGTGAGAAAAATATGTAGATGGCACCACAAAATGTATCTATGCTTTCTAAAAAATTCTGATTTTAATTATTAAAATAAGCAATTATTTAAGATTTGACTAAATAAAGTAAGATCTCATTCAGCTTAAAAAAAAAAAAAACCTACATTTTAAAAAAAATACACCGGTGCGCATGATAGTTGCAAGTATCGAATCCAAAACCTAGCGATCGGGAAATTATCAAGTAGGCAACTACTACCTCTATACTGCAACTCACATACTGTTTGTAATAGATTTTTTTTATTTAACTTTCTGACTATGTATAATGCATAGACATATTTTTTAAGATAATATGAATGTCTGACGTTTTCTGTTTTTTTTTTTTTTTTTTTTTTTACAATAAAAGTGTAAACTTTTAAAGATAATTATTATATCAAGTCCAAACATCTGTTACATTATTTTATTATCAGGCAGGGTCAGGATTCGAACCTGGACTGCCATGGTGCTAGCGCAAACAGAATCCGTAATTTCGCAGTATAAGATAGTTTGTTGGGCTGGCATAATTATCGGCGAGCGCAACAAAGTGCATTATTGCAATATTATGACGTTCTGTAAGCGCATGTACCAATATTGAATAAAAAAGATTTTTATTTTAGTTTTATTTAGCGTTCCTGCCCGCTAAGAATGAAAGAAAATGCATTTATTTCACACTACAAATTATGAAATAGAATAAAAGTGACAAACTTAAAACCAGATCGAAAGAGATCCTAGGTTCGACTCCTGCAACGAACAGTAATTCTACGCGGTTTCTTCGCTTTTATTTTATTAAGTTTGTATAGATGCAATCTGTTACCTATTATATTACATCAAAAATAGTTTTTCATTTGTAAGTATGTAATTTAGTATGTTCGTCTCGTATGAATTCCTGAACTGAGCATTTGATTGAGCTGAAACTTGATACGGGTTGTTATGAAAGTGTACGAGCAGGTTGGAAGGAAATATTAAGTAGTATTAAATACATTAACTTTATTACTTCACGTTTATACGATCCGAAAATACACATTGTAGGCCCATTAGCTCGCTGCACTAGGATCATTGGTATTCACCAGGCATCAAAACCAAGACCTTAAATCAAAGCGGTTTATTTAAACCAATGTGCTGCTGGCGATTCTTCTTAAAAGTCAGTACCTACACGCCACTTCCTTTTTAGATTTTCGTATCGAATTGGAGCCGTCGAGCAAATTCAGCGTAAACACTAGGTAAACATCGACCAAAATCGGCTCCTAAACAAGTGATCGCACTAAAGCTTATATTGTAAAATTACAGTACACGAAACTGAGCCATATGTATTTGTATGATATGGACTAGAATGGTAAGTAAGTTATAATATTGCTTTTGTAATTATTGCTAATAAATTTTATCAAAAGAAGTGTGAATGCTGCCCTATGATATCGATCTTTACAAATTATTTTCTTCATGATCATTGCTTTTTTTCTGTTCCTAGTAGATGCCTGTGTCGACTGTCTATTAAAATTTTAAAAAAATTAGTGACTTAAAGTATGTATGTATCATAAGTGTTTGGTTTTAGCTATTTGAAATGCCTCATTAGTGTGTAAACGCAATAACTATATTTTGTTCAATAATTTTCAGGTCTTCCAATCCTTTTGTATCGGACTGTGATATAGGAGTTAGAGCAGCCACCGGTTGCTCCAAAGAAAAAGGCTGCCATTACCACGAAAAAAGCCACAAAAGCAAAGGCGAAGAAAATCGTTCCTTCTACGAGCAGCGCCCCAGTGCTCGAGAGCCCACTGCTGGATGCTGCTGATTCCGAGTCGGACGAAGAGCTGTCCTGTGCGCAGGCCAACAAGAAAAGAAGGAAAATTTCACAATTCCCTGATTCTGAGGTCAGTTTATTCGGTGTTCTTTATTGATTAGATTATCTAGTTTCAATAACAAAAATTCTAAATGAAATCTAATTTAGGCTTCATAAGTTGTGATTGTTAGAAATAATTATTTTATTTTTTTGTACTAGCCTTTTATGATAGTCTTTAAATATGTGTATGGTTTTAAAGCTTGGTAATATTCATCGATTAAAAATTAGCAAATACCTGTCATAATATGGTTAAAACTAGTAATGTATATTTATACTTTTAAGGAAATATAGGCAAACAGATATTAAAGAAGTCGCAAAGAAAGATCGTAAACTATCTGTTGTTTATTATTATTAAGGTAAAATGTACTTACTGATAATTTCATGAATTGCCTGCAAATATCATACTTAGGCTGATTTACCTACTTTTAATTGAGTTTCTATAAAATTTCAACTTTTTTATATTAAATGAATGGATTATTAAAATTCGTATTTCATGAATTTAAGAGCTCTTTATGTGATTTGTTTTACTTAAACATCGAGTCCCGATAGTCGAGACTTGGCACTATTAAATTTTATTTGAGGTAAGTAAAGAAGACTTTTTTATATTTTTTTAATGTTAGTATTTTATATTTACAGGATGAACAGGAGCCAGTGAGGGTTTCGGCTTTAAAAAACTTTTTTATAAGACGTACTGGTAGCGGCAACTCGTATCAGACGGACCCTGCTCGCCGGGGCGATTTTTACATAGAATGCAGAGTGTTCAATACCAAGGACATTGAGCATCGGCACATGAACGAGTTTGAGAAGAGCAAGCATGCCCTGGTGCAGTTTAAAACGGCGGTAAATTTGGACAGCCCCGTATGGCGATCGGTAGCTAAATTAGTAACCGATACTAAGGCTACGTTTAAAGGCATTCGTCCAGTAGTATACCCATCTAACATTTGCTAATTTGTTTTTTTATTTTTTCAATGGGTATGTTTCATGAGTTGGTATATTATTGGAAATGTCTTCAAACTGTTAATACTTTATTTTCTTTCAAGTTTTTTTAATTTTTTATATGGTAGTAGGTTAGGTAGTAGTATATAGTTAGGTAATAGGTAGTAATATTATTGAACTTATATTTCATATATTTTATCATAATTCACTAATTTGCCTAATTATTGTGACTTGATCATTTTTTTATTACCTAAATACTTCGTATATGGTTTTATGATTAAAATACGCGCTATTTTTAACATTTTTCACTTGGAATTATAACTTTTTGTAGTTGAAAAAGTCAAAATGGATTTTTGTAATAACTGTCAGGTCAAAGTCTATCGATTATCTTCTCATAGGAAAAGTAGCGCGCATAAACTAAACTGCTTAGTACAAACTGAATTTAGCAACGTTCAAATAATAGCTTCTGCTTTTAAAAATCGAATAATTAGTTACAGAATCAATCCTACTACGAACTATATTTTTCCTGAACAATTTTTATCAGAAGCTTCTCCAATAGTATGTGATATTATTCAAAAGTTGATAAAGAAACATAAGTCAGTAAAAGTGAATTTAGAACTTTTTATTACATTCAAACTTCCAAAAAATGATGCTTTATCTTTGAAATCTTTTAACACAAAATATTCTATGGTATTCCAAAACACAGATCTATCAAAGTTGTATTATAAACATTCAAATGTTCTTTCATGTAAATGTTCAGAATTCGAACAGTCGGAATCTGGGCAGACTATTGAGTCTATAAGTCACTTAGAGATAAATATTGCTAAATTCAATCCGCTAAAAGCAGGTTCGTATCTTCCTCTCCCAAAAAAAATTCAAAATACCAAATCTTGTCTTAATATTTATAATACTGATGAGTTTTGTTTTCTTTGGTGTATTGTTGCGCATATGTTTCCTGCCAAACAAAATCCAAATAGAGTTTCATCGTATCCTCATTATTCAGAAATATTAAATATTTCAAACATATCATTTCCCCCCAACTTTAATAATATTAAATGTTTTGAAAAAAAAAATGACAACATAGGTAAGTGTTAATGTATATGGTTTGGATGAAAAAAATAATGTTACAGGTCCCTTATACAAAACACTCAAACGGAAACAAGAGCACGTTAATTTGTTATTTTTTGAGTAGGAATGGTCACAATCACTTTTGTTTGATCAAAAACATTGAAAAACTTTTGAGAAATCAGCTAACTAGACATAAATCTAAAATCCATTTATGTGATGAGTGTTTTATGTATTTCAGTTCAGAACAAAAATTATCGAACCATAGTTGTGCTAGGATCCAAACAGTTCTTCCCGAGGAAGGATGTAAACTCTCTTTTTCTCACTACGAAAGAACTCAGCGTATACCAATAGTAATCTATGGTGACTTTGAAAGTCTACTGCGGGAGTACTCTGATAAGAACAAGTCAACGCATGTAGAAAATGTGCAAATTCATGAAGCTACTTGTTTTGGTTATTACGTCTGTTGTAAATCTAACCCTGAGTTAAATGAATATGTAGCTTATCGCGGTCCAAACTGTTCTCAAAAATTTGTTGAATCGATATCCAAAGACATTCAAAGGTTGTATGAAATATTGTCTATATATAGAGATATGTTGCCATTAACAGACGAAGAACAATTAGTTGTTAACAATGCAACCTGTTGTCATATTTGCAAGAAATCTTTCGCTCTTAACGATCAGGTTGTTTTAGATCATGATCATTTTACCGGAAAATTCAAAGGACCTGCACATAAAAGTTGTAATTTGAATTGCAAAGCAGCCAACTTTATTCCCATAATATTTCATAATCTTTCTGGATATGATTCTCATTTGTTTATAAACGAACTTTCAAAGATTTGCGGGCGAATAAATCTGTTGGCAAAAAATAAGGAAAAATATATATCCTTCACTAAATTTATTCCAATTGATACGCAAAAAATAGCTCAGTTTAAATTTATATTAGAACTTAAAAAAAATTTCAATTTTTTAAGTTCTAGTTTGGAAAACTTAGTACGAACGCTCGATTCTAATGACTTTGAAAATCTAAGATACTTTTATGCTGATCAAAAATCATTTGATTTGGCTCGAAGAAAAGGCACATATTTTTATGATTATGTGAACACTTGGGAAAGATATGAAGAAACTCAATTACCAGATATAAAGTGTTTTTTCAATAAACTATCTGGCGAGTCAATTTCTAATGATGATTATACTCATGCCGTAAATGTATGGGAGACATTTAGGTTTAAAAACTTAGGCGAGTATACTGATTTCTACTTGAAATGCGATGTTTTATTGCTTGCTGATGTGTTTGAGAAATTTAGGTGCATGAGTTTAAACTTTTACAGTTTAGACCCCTGTTTTTTTTGTGTCATCAGCATCTTTAAGCTGGGATGCAATGTTATTGTATACAGGCGTAGAAATGGACTTAATTTCAAATGTGGAAGTTTACCAAATGCTAGAGCAAGGCATACGCGGAGGGCTTGCTCAGTGTTCTTTGCGGCATGCCAAAGCAAATAACAAATATCTGCCAGATTATGATCCTACATCTCCCTCAACATTTTTAGCATATTTAGATTGTGTGAATTTATATGGCTACGCTATGATGTCAAAATTACCTATTGGAAATTTCAATTTTTTAGATGATCATGAAACACATAATTTCAATGTTCAGTCTGTTCCGTCTGATGGTGAAAAAGGCTATATTCTTGAAGTTGATTTATATTATCCACCAGAAATTCATGATAATCATTCTGATTTGCCTTTTGCCGCGGAAAAGTTAAAAGTGCCAATACCATCAGGTACAAATAAAAAATTAGTAGCAAATTTGTATGACAAACATAAATATATTATACATTTTGTTCATTTACAAGAATGTTTAAGAAATGGTTTAGAGCTGCTTAAAATTTATAAAGTTCTTTGTTTTGACCAGACAGCCTTTTTAGCGCCATATATTAATTTGAATACTACTCTAAGACAGCAAGCCAAATCTGTATTTGAAAAAGATTTTTTCAAAAAACAAAATAACTCTATTTTTGGAAAAACTATAGAAAACCGAAGAAATCAAGTTGATGTGAAACTTGCTAATATTTGGACTGATCGTTTTAACAAAACAAATAAATTTTGCGGCGCTGAAAAGTACATTAGTGCACCTAATTTCAAAAATCTGTCAATTATTTCTGAAAGTTTGGTAGCAGTGCAACTAGATCCTACAAAAATTGTTCTGGATAGACCTATTTATATAGGTTTTACTATCCTTGAACTAGCCAAAACTCACTTATACAAGTTTCATTACTCTATAATGAAACATATTTATGGTGGAAATGCTCAACTTTGCTACACTGATACAGACAGTCTTCTCTATTTATTGCATACAAAAGATTTTTATAAAGATTTAAAAAAGAATAGTCAGTACTTTGATACCAGTAATTTTGAACCTTATAATGTATATGGTATTTCCCAACTCAATAAACAAATTCCAGGTTATTTTAAGGATGAAATGGGTGGTGAAGTAATATCCGAGTTTGTGGGCTTGCGAGCTAAGTTGTATTGTATACATACGAATAGGTCTTTAATAAAAAAAGCTAAAGGTGTAAAAAAAAGTATTGTTAATAGACTGGATATCAAAAAATTTAAGAATGCTCTTTTGTTCAATGAAAGTTTTAGAGATTCAATGTACATAATACGATCTAAAAATCATAATTTATATACGCAAAAAGTTGATAAACTTGTTTTAAATGCAAAAGATGATAAAAGACAAATAGTGCCAGATAGCTTTTCTACATTACCTTGGGGTCATTACTCCACAATATTCTAATAATTCGCTAAGAAACATTCTGAGACTTTTTTATTTTTATTTTGTTGTTGTATACTGTTAATAACAATTATAATTTGCATATTTAAAAAATTTAGAGATAATGTTACTAATCAACTTATGTTTATCTAAGTACTAGGCTGTATTTTGATTGATGTGATTAAAAATAAATATTTTTATTTTACTATTTTTGTAAAATGATACTTTTAAGGTTTTTATTTGAAATAAATTGAATGACCCTAAATAGAAACAGAGTTTTATTTTTATTTTATACATAAGTTATCTACACTCTTTTAAATAGTAGACAGTTAAATAAATATGTTACTTTTAAAACAAGTAAATTTTTACACATTTGATGAGTGATTTGAATTTAACTTAAATGCTTTATAATTATTAAATTATATCAATGTATAGAACATTGATATCATTCAAGTATTATATAGCACAGCGGCTATTGAAGTTCCAATTGGACTAACTACCTATCATAACTAATTTAAAAGAAAAAAAAAATGCTCCTCATGTTCATTTGTAATATTTATTTACATATAATTAAATAACAATATAACACACTGTAAACTAAAACAAACAAAAAACACTATAACTAACACTGATTGCCAGAAATCTTTTTAGATATTTTTCTAACTAATGCCTCAGTCTCGTCTAACACTTCATCATATAAATCCGTCACCAAATATTGTGCATGCACCGACCGATCACCTTCATTTTTGTCCATAGGAACAATGTTAATTTTTATAAGATATCTTCCTTTACTTTTATTCTCATCCTTCTTAATAAAAGAAGATGTATATTTTTTCTTTTTGCTAGCCAAAAGTATATTTTTCTCCTTTTTGGTGGCGAGCCATTCCATACGTCTTTTCTCTACTTTATCCAGCCATCTATCGACATCTTGAGCATTAAATTCGTTGATTTCAGGATAGTCCTGGCTTACGCTGTATGGATCAAATTCTTTCTGCGACATTTTCTGTAAAAACGAAAAATTAAGTAGCATGAGTATACAATAAATATTAAACTTATTACATTAGTACTAGTACGAATAAATTTATAAATAAATATTACACTCACCAATAATACTTTAAATAGTTTTTTTTTTTTTTTAATACAATCAAAAGCAATAACTGTCTTATTCGAAGTCAATCGTTGAAATGAATGGAAACGCTTTATTTCTTTCGCCAATAATACAAATTAATGATGACATAAAGAAAAATAAATGTTGTTAGGTATAAACTTACACACACTCCAAAAATATTAGGCACAAACATATACATTTTTAAATATGATACATAGCTCATATTTAAGAACGCATGATATATTATATCTTGTAAGATGAGACTACAAGCGTTCTTGTAGTGACAAGTCTAAAGTTAATCCAAAATAAAGTATATATGTCTATGTTAGGTAATAATTGAATTAATTGATAAGATGAAGCTGATCAAACAACCCCTATCACTAAACGTTAAAAATATAAATCTTGGCGAGACTCCTAAAAAAATTAGACATAGCGCTTTGTTGCCAAATACGATTCGTTGTATAATTTGCGGACCCTCAAATTGCGGTAAAACAAACGTTGTGATTAGTTTGTTATTACATGAAAATGGACTGAAATTTCAAAACCTGTACCTTTACTCAAAGACTAATTTTCAGCCAAAATATTGTTTTTTGCGAGAAGTATTAAGAAGAGTGCCTCAGATAAAATTCAATGAGTTCAATGACGATAAAGATGTCATATCTCCGAGTGAAGCTTTACCAAATTCTGTGTTTATATTTGATGACGTCGTATGTGAAAATCAAAAAAAAATTCGTAATTATTTCTGTATGGGTAGACATAAACAAATTGATTGCTTTTACTTATCGCAAACCTACTCAAAAATCCCTAAACAGTTGTTACGTGATAATGCTAACTTTATTATAATATTTAAACAAGATGATGTGAACTTAAAGCATATCTATGAAGAACATATAAACTCTGATCTAACGTGGAATCAGTTCAAATATATTTGTAAAACTGTTTGGAGTAACCCTTATAACTTTCTTCTTATTAACAAAGAGTCATCATTAAATAATGGAAGGTACAGACAGAATTTTGATATATTTTTTAAATTTGAATGAAAATGCACTTACTTATAAATGAATTTTATACTTACAAAAATTATTAGTTTTATTCCTCTCCCAGTTGAACACAGTTGTGTTTGCATAAGATGGAGAAAAACGTTAAAATGGAATTGATTAAGTCTGTTGAATCCATTAAAAATAAAATAAAACAAATGAAAACTCAGGAACATACGATAAACTTGTCCCTTAATAAAATGCTAAAACCGGTGACTGATCCTCTTAAAACTCTAGTTGATTCAAATAGTTTTATAGAAAAAATAAAAAATAATGAAAATACAACTCTGACTACTTCTGAAGAAGTAGAATCGGATGAAAATAATGTTAGATCATCTACGAAGTTTGGTGATAATTACGAATCAAAATTTAACTCTGCTCAATCGTCGGAACAAAATTATAAAAGAGAGTTAACAGATAATGTGGAAATTTCATTAGAAGGTGATGACATGTATGGTATATATGATGGTGTTAATATTCCGTTCGGAATAAGAAGTGAACACAAAAAAATATTTATGGGTAATTCAATTGTATCATTTTCTACTATTGATGGTGTAAATAATGATGATATAATTTTGATAAAAATTGGTGATAAAGCTTATAATTTGACCCCTGGTCTGAAAGAGCTTCTACTACGAAAAAAACCTGATTTAAAGCTAATTTCAAATAAAGATAAAATTGTCTATAAGGATATGTTATATTACACAAATGCGCATAAAAGAGATTTTAACCCTAAAGGTCAAATAAGAGGCGATAAAGGGATAAAATATCGTGAGATAATCAAGCCATTATTTTGTGAAACATTAAATGATAAAAGTGAGATTAAAATTGGAGGTAACTTGCCAAAACTAAAAAAATATAAAAAAAATGCTGATTTAGTATATTGGGACGATCCCAATGAATTGGTCGAGAGATTGAAGTTACTAGTAGCTTCAAGAGATGCTGGCAATACAAATCATGATAATGAAATTTTATCTATAATTGAGGAATTAAAAGAAGCTGATATAATTAAATAATAAATAGCGATATTGATAAGATTTTGATTTAGTATTACAGACTTATTCGTCAGGAGCATTGGCAAAGCCCGTTAGTGAATCAGCTTAAATAACATAATATTTACATTTTATGTAACACATGCAAGTCGAAGAGATTGTAAAATAATAAGAGTTGCAAAATATCATCATGAGCAAAGCAGATGTGGTAAATGAAATTCATAAAAACGCAAGAGTGAACTTTCCTCGAAGACGTGTTATGATGAGAGACATAGATGATCTATGGCAAGCAGATTTAATTGATATGCAATCTGTTGCCACCCAAAATAAGAATTTTAGGTTTATTCTTGTCATTATCGATACATTTTCAAAATATGGCTGGGCCTTTCCTCTTAAAACCAAATCCATGGATAGTGTATGTGACACTTTTAAGATGTTGCTGGATAAAGGTCGAGTGC
Organism: Stenoptilia bipunctidactyla; assembly: GCA_944452665.1. Lineage (NCBI taxonomy): Eukaryota > Metazoa > Arthropoda > Insecta > Lepidoptera > Pterophoridae > Stenoptilia > Stenoptilia bipunctidactyla. The sequence continues at coordinate 356,217 of OX101730.1, forward strand.
CTAAGAATCTACAAACTGATAATGGAACAGAATTTTATAATAATAAATTTAATAAACTCATGAAATGCTTGCACATTAACCATTATTCAACCTTTTCAACAAAAAAAGCATCAATCGTTGAACGATTCATCAGAACATTGAAGTCTAAGTTGTACAAAGAGTTTAGTTTAAAAGGTAACTACAATTGGATAAATGAAACTCTTAATAACGTTATTTATAAATATAATCATACTCATCATCGAACAATTGATGAAATTCCAGCAAATGTGAATAATATTAATAAAAAACGAATATTAGAAAAATATGTAAAGTTAGAAAAAAAAGTTGTTTTAAAAAGTAAGTTTAAGGTGGGCGATTATGTGCGTATCAGTAAATACAAAGGAGCGTTTGAAAAGGGGTATACTCCCAACTGGTCGACAGAAATATTTAAAATTCGTAAAATACAGAATACAAGTCCTATAACCTATTTAATCGAAGACGCTATCAGAAGTCGGCCTATTTTAGGAGCATTTTATGTACAAGAGCTTCAAAAGACAAAATATCCTGATGTATATCTAGTTGAAAAAGTTCTTAGTCGGAGAGGAAATAAGGTTTTAGTAAAATGGTTAGGATTACCTTCTGCTGAAAATAGCTGGATTAATAAGTCTAATATATTATAACAATGAAAAACATTTTTACACTTTAAAACCATTGATGTATGTAGTTCGTTATATTTTATTAAGTGTTTAATCTATGATTGATCAGTCTTACGATGTGTATTGAAGAGAGCAGTCTTCTCAATTGGCTTATAAATCATTTACCATTTGAATTACATTTACCTGGATATAATTATTGTGGTCCCGGTACAAATCTGTTTAAAAGACTTAGACGCGGAGATAAAGGTGTGAATAAATTAGACGAATATTGTAAAGAACACGATATTGCCTATCATAAGTCAAAAAACTTGAGGGACCGGCATAAGGCGGATCTAGTTTTATTAAAAATGGCTAAAGAGCGGACCGTTGCCTCTGACGCAAGTGTAGGGGAAAAATTCGCAGCACATCTAGTAAACAAAGCTATGTTGACTAAAGTTAAAACTGGATCGGGCTTACAAAATCATAGCAGTGATAAAAAACGTTCAAAAAAAATAACGTCTGGCAATGGATTAAAAAATAAATTAAAAAATGTTATTACTAAAACAAAAAGACACATACGGAAATTGAAACCAAAAGGCAAGAAAATGGCAATTGAATTAGCTATGGCTGCTGCAAGAGAATTAGTTAATGATTCATCCATAGAACTCCCGCGAGTTATTCCTATACCAAAAACTGGCGGATTCCTACCATTGATCCCAATTTTTGCGGGACTATCGGCAGCAGGAGCTTTAGCAGGAGGTGCTGCTGGAATAGCTAAAACGATAAACGAATTTAAAATGGCAAAAAAGAATTTTGATGAATTGAAGCGACATAATGAAAAGATGGAGGCTATTCGCATCGGAAGGGGATTACATCTTAAACCTCATAAAAATGGGCTTGGAATTTTTGTATCGAAAGAAAAAAACTAAAATACCGGCTACCCAAGAGAGCCTTAACAAACATTGACATTCTGAAGTATGGTAATAATATTCCATATTTTCGAGGTGTCTTTATGAGAGATGAGCTCCCCAAAAAACCTTTCAAAATAGAGTGTGGAGTAATCAATTTAGATAATTCTGAAAATCCTGGTTCTCATTGGGTAGCCTATGTAAAATACAATGATTATGTAGAATACTTTGACAGTTACGGAAATCTTAAACCCCCTAAAGAATTTATAAAATACGTAGGTAATGAAGTTCGCTATAATTATGATAATGTACAACGCGATCACCCTTTCAATTGTGGGCATCTTTCTTTAAAGTTTTTAAATAATTTTTGGTGTGGTCAAGAAATAAAATAAACAGTATCGTTCAGAAGTGCTCAGTATGCGAGCATGTCTTTAACGGTTACCATCTCTGGAAATAAATCAGAACTGGATTCATACTTTCAACCACCTCTAAGTTTATCTGGTCATTACGAGTGCGGATTGCTATATTTTTCAGTATTAAATTCAACACCGGAAGGATATATTACGAACAATATTTTGCCTGTGATTAGAATTGAATGTGATCTAGTTCATGGTTCATACTCAAACGGATTACCAACCCATATAATACATGAATTCATATCTAATACTAAAGCAGCTCATCAGTACATAGAAATACCGAAAAACGTTATTTACTTTCCAGTAAACAAAAATATAATATCCTCTATATCTATTAAGATTGTTGATCAATTTGGTTATTGCATTAACTTCAAAGAGGCACATATTCAACTACAACTTCATTTAAAAAAACGATATGATATTATATTATAAAAACCCTGCAGTTAATATTAAGCACTCTATTTCTTCTACAGCCACTAAAGTGCAAAGACGTAAGAAAAAAGTTAAGAAATTGACTAGAACAAATAAAGATTTCCTTAAAGCCTTAGGTTTTAAAGTATGAATATGCTGCAGATTACTGAATCACCACAGTTCGATACTTCTATTGAAAGTTATGAAGTCCATTCTTAAAATCCCTACAACAACAGCTTCAGAGAAAATGATGAAATCAGAATTCCAATACACCAGCAAGACATATACGTGCTACCATCGGCCAGTTCAATTTACATCTAAGGTCAAGCAAAAGTCTTTGGTAAAGATGGGAATCCGTTAAAAAAATCTATAACGTTTAGTAATAACCCTATTATGTTCTTGTTTCAAGATATCAGATACGAAATAAACGGTATTGAAATAGATCGTATTAAAAATTCTGGAATAACATCAACAATAAAGTCATACGTATCAATGAATGAAGGAGAAAATAAAGTTGCTGCGTTATGGGGCTGGAATATGGACGGATTTCAAAGTGATGGTCGTTTTAGTGCTATCATACCTCTTAATAAGATTTTAGGGTTTGCAGAGGATTACAATAAAATTGTGATAAATTGTAAACATGAGCTTATACTAAACAGAAGTAACTCTAACTTAAACAGCATCATATTGACTGATGATGTTGCTCATTTTCAAATAGATGTGCAAAGAATACAATGGCGTGTACCACACATAAAAGTGTCTGACCGTGAACGACTGACACTTCTAAAACATTTAGAAAGAGATAAACCTATTCAGATTGCGTTTAGAAATTGGGATTTATACGAGTATCCATTACTTCCTAAAACTACTAAGCATTCTTGGTCAGTTAAGACTGCATCTCAGTTAGAAAAACCACGATATGTCATTTTTTGCTTACAAACTAATAGAAAAAATAATAAAACGAAAGATAGTTCGTTGTTTGATCATTGCGGAGTAACAAATATAACGCTATTTTTAAATTCACAGTATTATCCGTACGAGCCTCTAGGCTTAAAATTTACTGAGAGCAAATATAATATATTATACGAGATGTATGTAAAATTTCGTCAGACGTACTACAACTGTCCTGCGGACCCGTTGCTTGATATAATCAATTTTAAGGAAAAGGCTCCTCTTTTTATCATAGACTGTTCAAGACAAAACGATAGTTTAAAAACTGGTCCCGTAGATGTACGGCTGGAAATTGAATGCTCTTCGCCGATACCAGATAATACAACTGGATATTGTTTAATAATTAACGATCGGCTTGTGGAATATAAACCTTTGAGTAACATAGTGCGAAAATTGTCATGACTGCTATCGTAGATGTTCAAGGTTTTAAAACAGAAGCAAATGAATTCATAGTAAAAGAAATTGCAATATTGTGTGATGATAAAATACAGGTGTTTTTGATTAAACCGCCTTTTCCATATCATAAATTAACAAAACAAGAACGGAGGCAAGTAAATTGGATTCAACTAATAGAAAGATATATTGGAGTGAAGGACTTGTATTCTATTCAGATTATCGGAAATTAATCACAGATATTGTAAAAGATAAATATATCTACGTCAAAGGTTTAGAAAAAGTGTCTTGGTTAAAATGTATTTTAGAAAATAATAATACATATAATTTAGAAGACGAAGGCTGTCCTAGTTTGTTAAGTCTTTATGATCAATATTTACATTCTCAAGCTGTATATAGTTGTATTTATCATGAAAAAATATGTGCTTTAAGAAATGTCCTATGTTTAAAAAAGTGGTGTTTAGAAAATAAATGTTTAAAATAAAAAATATATACGTTTTATTCCTGAACATACCTGTCATAATAGTTCACCTCCCCCCTAAACGTCCTAGAACGTCAGCTATTACATTTCTATATAAATTGTTAACAATGAAATGCGACTTCATTATATTTTCATTAATATTGGTTTGAAGTATTGCATGGTGAAAATGTTAAAAGAAAACTACATTCCTCGATATGATATGTACAATACACATGAAATGCGCAAACATTCATTTAAATATTATTGGGCAAGTGACACTCAGAAAAGGCTGGTGATGGAAATGGTTGATGCTGGATTATTTTATGGCGGTAATGGAATTAATGATAAAACTGTATGTTTCTCATGTGGAGGCGTTATTGAAGGATGGGAGATGTACGACGATCCTTGGAGGCAACATGCTATAAACTTTCCTGATTGTTTGTATTTGAACGCTGTGAAAGGAAGATATTATATCGATAAGTGTCTGAACCAATAGTATCAATAATGTGTCTGTCTCATATTAGTAGTGTTATTGGGGCACTCTCCATTTGCGAACCGAGGTCCTACAACTATTTAAATAAGGCAACTGAAGTTGACAGTGTAGGATACATCTGGTTTTGAGCGGGCAGTATTGGGGATTCTGCATCATGCAGCTCGAGCGCAGCGAGGGCAAGTGATGCAGAATCCCCAATATTGCACTACTTGTATTCCTTGATGAGAAGAAATAAAGAAAATGAAAATTGGAATCCCTTGTTGGTGCACAATAACAAAGCGAAAGTTTTTTTAATTGAGGATTGCCGATTGAAGATAACATTTCCGCAAATAATCCCGCCTAATAAATTAAATTAAATACTTGTATTATTTTGGTTAAATAAATACATAGAATATATATATTGATATTATACAACATTGTTTTTTGTTTCAATATTTTCACTAAAAATCGGTATACAAAACGATTATAATATTATCCTAAAACTCAGCAGGTTTCAGGCCACTTTCTTGTGGCGTCTTACTTTTGTCTCACCAGCATTACTTGCATCCTGGGATCGCGTATTATGCGCGCGCCATTCGAGTTACATTATTTATGTTTGTTTAGAGATTATTGAAGTAAATATATCATGGTAAAAATTATTGCAATCAATTCTGTCACCGATTCTGCAGTGCGATCACAGAACTTTATCGAATCGTATATTAACGAATGTTTACGAATGCTCGTATAGTATGGAGTCGGTTGCAAGTTTTGAGTAACATTGTAATTTTTTATTTTACAGATATTTATGAGTACAACATGTTTACAAACATTCAAAATTAACAAGGCACACATTTATTTAAGCTGGCCTTGCGGAAATGAATAGATTTCATTTTTTTCTTAAAAACCGTCTCCATATTATACGAGCATTCGTAAACATTCTTTAATATACGATTCGATAAAGTTCTGTGATCGCACTGCTGAACAGTTTTCGTTTACTTAAACAAAAAATAACGCATATTTTCTGTAGTAGGTACCTACTCGATATTTTATTTAAACATATTATTTACGGAATGACTACTTTACGAGTTTGACACATCAGGAGTTTGACACATCTCGCTACTCCTTCATATGCACATTTTTCCGCCATCTCAAGAACCGTGTTGGGTCGGTAAAGTAGCACGACAATTTAATATCTTTTAATTTTAATTCATTGAATGCTGCATTAGTTGGTTCAGACCTTTTTCAGTATTTTTTATTAAATGTAATTCAAATTATGGAATATTTTTTATTTGAAAAAAGTACTGAAATCTAAATGGCCTGACATAGACTCCACTATTACCGTTTTTTTATCCGTCTTGGGGGCTCAGTGCGAGAGGGCCAAACCAGAACTAAAATGACTTCTTCAACGCATTGCGATCTTTAACTAATGGTTTCTATGTCAGGTCAACAAACTTATGGTAAGATTTATAAAGGGTTAATGTAAATAAACGCATCCACTCTTGAAGGTAGCTTCTCTACATCAATCCCAACAACGTTTGTTCCACGACTTTGTACAAAACAAATAGCCTTTGCTTCCTCTGTTTAACTCTTTATTTTGTAAGAAGTACCTATTAACATTATTGTGAAACGCTATTTTGTCTACGCAAGGTGCGTGGTATACCTACCTATGAATGAATAGAGTTACGCCAGTTTAGAGGCAACAAATAATTTCTAGCATGGGATAACATGAATTTTAAAAACTATTAATTAAATAACTTAAGTTTTTAAAATTAATAAATAACTTTTTAAAATTAAATTAATTAAAAACAAAATGTTGTTGATATTGATGTAGCAAAGCTGCCTGCAAGAAGTATTGCGCTCATTTAGATTAACCTGTGTATTCAACATTTTGAAACAAAATTGCAGAGTCACGCTTGTGACTTCATTCACAGAAGTATTCGAATAATCATGAACAATTGATGCTTAAATGATAAGAAACACAAAAAATGTTATCAGATCATCTAACATATATTTAATGTCGTCCTGTAATTATTTCACAACCATTGTGTAATCGATTGACCTCATAATAAAGCATAAACTGTTTTTACGATACGATATCGTTACCCCTGTTTATATTGAGAACGCTTCAGGGTTCCGCATGATAGATATAATATAAATATTGTTATCTTCGTTATAAATAATACTTGACAAAGATAATTCAGGCATATTAGTAAAATTGCTTGAATTGGCAAACGAGAGGTCCCAGGTTCGAGTCCTGGTCGGGTAATTTTTATTTATCACATTTTTCATTTATTTAAGAATAATTGAGCATTTTAAATGCAAAAACTTAAAAACATAATTAAAATTGCTTATTGTTTTATATCCTACTACCTTATCCTAGTAGATACAAAACGAAAACGTTTGCAATTATTTGAAGACAATCGATAGAACTATATTTTCATGTAAAAGGTAAAATTAAAATCAAAGCATTTAATTTAAAATTAATTAAAAAAGTACGTTACATATACGAGGAACGACCAATGATAACATATTCCCAACTAAACCCGTGTGGTGTGTCTCTTTGACTCAACCTTCACTTGCCACAGGTAAGTGATAGGCCAAACGCAGGTTTAGTCACTAAACAAGGAAAACCTATATAGGATTGTACAACTTAAGCCCGAAAAATGAATGACCGTACAACGATAGCCCAATTTTTTGGCCCGACAATTATTGTTCCCGAAACAATTGTTTTTGGGAACAATTGTTTCGACAGGCAGACACTCGCGACTGGTCGAATGCCAAGCGCATGCCGAGATCGAGCCGCGTTTCGTCCCTTTGTATGAAGTTGAATTAAGTACTGTAAATATCTGTACCGTGGTTCAGCTTTTGGGCACGGTTAAGCAAATGTGAAACACTATAATGTCCTGTGTGTTATGTGTTTCTCGTATTATCAACGCAGGTTTCAAAACTATTAGTTATCCTATTAGTTCTATTTGAAAATTATCGAAAAGCTATTTGTACGATCTCGTACATTGACTTTTCGTTCTTATTAATTTTGCTGACCGCGGTAACCTACATTACGCAGCGCAGTGTTCATTATAATTTAATATATTTGTCGTGCAATATACGCCGTTCTAACCACACGTTAAACAACTTGAAAATCATTAAAACTACCTTGTAAACTTCAAATAAACTTTATAAAGGATCTCTGGCGTACTCATCTCAACATCATCTCAACAACTTCTACAGTCCACTGAACTTCGAGCTATTGTGTATGGTCACTGACTATACACTATTATTGGGCACGGCTAAGCAAATCTGAAACACTACAATCTCCTGTAGTTTTCGAAACAATTTAAAAATTATCGACAAAATGTATCGATGAACTTATAACTTTAATTCCATCCCTGACGCAGTGGGTGTACGGGTAAATGCGAATTACCCCTCCACCCATGGGTGGGTGAAGGCGGTGGGTGGACGGGTCAACTTTGTTCGAATAACGATAGTCTGAATTTATTAATTACCGAATAATATTTGATCGAAATTAACATTCGCTCGAATAACGATAGCCCGAATTTATTAATGACCGAATATTGTCATGCAAATAATCTTAATGTCAGTATTCCATGCATTACTCATAGTTCTATACTTATACAGGGTCCATCTATAATAGTCAATTATAAAGGAAATGAGAAAAGTCCTCATCGATCCGGCACGTGCAAAAAATTTACTCGGGGTCAAAGGTCACAAAAACGGGTTTTTCGCGATTTTCAGCAAAACGGTAAGTTTTACCATTAAATTAGCCCAGACAAAAATTGTAGATCAGATAATTATCTATATAAAATGTCTTTACACTTTTTTTCCTAAGAGCCACCCTTTTGGAGATATAACGATTCAAAAAGTTGAAAGAGTTGTAATCGTCATAATATACACACGTTTCCACGCCACCTTTGAGGTAGTGTACTTAGCGCGTTTTTTTAATGTGGTTTCCCGGTAGGCCTGTTCCACTGATCTTTTATGATTCTGTTTAATTTGAAACTATTGAATTACTGTAGATCTTGACAAGGGTTGAAAATGATGAATTTACATTTACAATTTTCACCCGTAAATTAAAAAAAATAAGAAAATTTATCCATCTGAATCAAAATTATCATTAACTTCTGCTTTCTCCTGTTCTTCTTCTTGTTTATCTTCTTTATTATGTTCTTTAAATAGTTTAGAAAAAATAGGTTACAATAAACACGCGTTTTCACTCCAGAGTGGCGCTCGAGACTAATAGCATTGAATGTATTGGGCATAGTAAAATAAAGCAGGTACGCAGACAATTGAATGAAAGACAGATGTTGCTGAAGGTTAGACCCCAGCTAGACTGTTGGAAACAAAACATAAAACCAAGGTGACCTTGCTAGTTTACAACGTGTTTACAATAGTCTCTCTTCACTATTATAATGCCTCCAAATTTGTCAAACGTGACATCAGATGGTTTTATTACCTCTGGTGTTCTGCCTACCCCATACGGGATACAGGCGTGAAGTTGTGTATGTGTGTATGTATGTTACAATAGTGAAGGCTGCTGTTGACAACCAAATTACATGAACTTGGCGGGTTGTTTTTTTTATTGATAAAACACAAAAACAAATTACAACCAAAATTAAAATTAAATGTTAAACAAAAAGTATATATATTTTTTGAACTGGGTTGAAACTCAAAATATTTGTGTCTACAGAAATACATAGTAAAGAACTCTTAAAAAATAGGATAAATGAATTAATTACAAGTCTAGAAATAATTGAAGTTAATTTTACAATAAAATAATCTAAAGAGCTATAATAAATGGAGAACTTAGTTAATATGAGTGTCAGAAAAAATATACGTAAACTAAAGTTATAAGATTAAGTATTGAGATCAAAAGTAAAAATTGATTAATGTCGAATTAATACATGTCAAAATCAAATGAAATAATGTCAAACTTGTCAGTCATTAACCCTAAATTGGAGGATATCTTTTACAGTTCTGGAAAATAAACTTTTATTAGAAGTAAACAAATCTAGTGCAGGATTGCTTTTTGCTAGCTCATTGTACAACCGTGCCATTCTTACTAATAGATTAAAGAAGGAAGTGTTATTTTTGTAAGTTAGAAGGGAAAACAGGTCACATTTATTGGATCTGCGAGCGCTAAATTTGGTATTAAAGTATAGATATGATAAGAGACTAGGAATATCTAAGATGGAATGTGTAATTTTATAAAAATACATTAAGTCAGTGTACTTTCTGCGAGATTCTAACGCCTGCGTACAAAACTTTGCCAGTCTCAATTCATAGCTCAAGTCAGAACGACCAGGATTAAACCTGAAACTCAATGCTCTCAGTAATTTCCTTTGTACTCTTTCGAGATAATTTACGTGTAACTTGTAATGAGGAGACCAAATCAAGCATCCATATTCCAGCATTGCTCTAACCAAAGCAAAGAATAGATACAGAACACTGGAAGGATTTCGGAACCCTTTAGTGCATCTCAATACAAAACCGAGTAATTGGTTTGCCTTTGTTACAATATTGTGGTAATGTGCCCGAAAAGAAAGTTTGGTGTCGAACAAGACTCCCAAATCCTTTGCCAATTGAGACCGATGTAACGTCTGCCCTCCAACGTTGTAATCATATGATATTTATTTATTTATTTATACTTTATTGCACACATTTACAAAAAGAAACTTATAAAATAGAAAAAACATAAAGATAGGCACAACAGGCGGCCTTATCGCTGTCAAGCGATCTCTTACAGACAACCTTGAAATGGTTTGAGAGAAAAAAAAAACTATAACACGAGGTACTAGCAAAGCATAACTTTACATTTTTAACAATAAACGTACCAAATATAAATATCATATAATATATAATCTAATATATATATTTTTTTTTTTTTTTTTTTAATAAAATCCCCAGACAATCACACCAACTACATGGCCCCAAAGTAAGCATAGCCTGTGTTATGGGATACCATGTAGCGAAATAGGGGGGAACCTTGAATATAAATACATAAATAGATAAACACCCAGACACGGAACATTTTTTTTTTTCTTGTTCCGTGCGGGGATCGAACCCGCAACCACTGGCGTCTGAGGCAGATAGGTTTACCCCAACGCCAAAGTGGTCGTCAAATATATATATACATACAAATAACATACTTGTATACATAAATAAATACCTCTGTTTAAATATAAATCTGAATTATACATAACTATAATAATAATACATACAAATATAAGAATACTTCTTCTAATGATCAATCAATGAAAGATAATGTTTTTTTAGTCCATATTTAAATGAGTTCAATGAAGGAGCTGTGTTATGCTGTGTTATTGTGTTATGCTTCTTTGTGAAAGTTATTACAAAACATTTGTCAATGTTTAAGTACATATGGTTATTATTGCACCAATCTGATAATGTATTTAAATCATTTTGAAGGCGCAGACAGTCATTTATAGAGCCAATTATATTGAAAATGTTTAAATCATCAGCATATAAAAGACAGGGACATGACAAACGGTCAATAAGGTCATTGATAAAAATTATAAATAACAATGGGCCAAGATGAGAGCCTTGGGGCACGCCAGAAGTGAAAAATACCGGTGCCGACAAGTATCCCATTAAAGCAACTAACTGATTCCTATTACTGAGATATGAGCAAATCCAGCGAAACAAACTACCATGAACCCCATACGCCGCAAGTTTAGCACAAAGCAACGTATGATTCACCCTGTCGAAGGTGTTAGGACAATATGTACGCTTGTTATTGTATATTTTACTTTTTAACTATAACTATAAATGACTCGAGTTTTGTAGCTTTTTAGCCTGCGTTTAAACCGTTATCCTGCAAAATGCATACAAAATGCATACAAAACTGCCATCGCAAAGATGTAGCCAGTGCAAGAGATCAAAGCGCACTGACGATTTGGGGCGTGGTGGCCTAGCGTGACCTTGGCTTGTGTTCTTGTTTGTCTCCTTTATGGCAACCACCGTTTGTAACAGTGTGGATGACTCGGAATTGGTTGTCAACAACTTAACCTTCCTTAACCTTGGTTGGAAGCATTGGTTTTCAATGTGTTTTCAACAGTCTGGCTGGCGCTTAACACAGGCGTAGAAAATAAGGAACTGGATTTTTTTTACCCGTAATTTTTATATTTTATATGTATAAGTTACACTGACCGATAGAACGATATTTTTGCTTGTATTACGGCTTCAGTAATGTATATAAGAGGTGTACTTATGCATATTATGACGATTACAACTCTTTCATCTTTTTGAATCGTTATATCTCAAAAACGGTGGCTCTTAGGAAAAAAAGTATTAAGACATTTTTTATAGATGATTATCTGATCTACAATTTTTGTCTGAGCTAATTTTATGATAAAATCTACCGTTTTGCTGAAAATGGCGAAAAACTTTGACCCCGAGTAAATTTTTATTTTTGAATCTATGACGAAAAACATCACACGAAATACAAATTAAAGTTTTAATGAAACAAAATAAATTTTATAAAACAGGCATTGTAATCAGGCTACCACCTAAACCAAATACAGATAAATCAGTAAATAAATAATATTTATATTTTATTGTATTTTTTTTCTTCATGTGTGACCTCAAACTATCATGTCCTCGAATTTCAAAAGTGACCCACCAGTCACCCTTTATACATCTAATGATGGTGGATCTTATGAGCTTGCAGCTTAATTGTACCGAAATTCATACGAAGTTGTTCTAGGCACACAAATGTGAGTATGGTGTGTGGTGCTAACCTCACAAATGCTGGAATATAACCTTTGTAGAAAGCTAGAGGGCCTTCTTTGGCAGTGCTGGCGATGAGGCCCAATATGCCCTTGAATTCTCCGGGTTTTGCACTCATTGCACGCGTTTTCAGCACATCCACTGGTTGCGTGAGGGTGGTAGCTATTGCCCCCTGTGAAAGAATAAGTTTTATTGAGATAGGTACCTTCTTTTATTCAATTTTGTTTTATTGAGATAAATAAGTTAATTGTGTAGTGCAATGGAGAGTATAATAAAGAGAGTTCATGTCAATACTCCGTTCATTGTATGATGCTTGCATGTGCATTAATATTTTCCCTGAGGGTAGGTAGATTTTACTGAATGGTAGCCCTGATTTCACCCTCACGGTGGTGGTGGTAGCAGTGAAGAAACTGTTTTAAGAAATAAAATCAGTGTATGGCAGTGGTGTCGCTAGAGAAATCACAGTGCGTTTTTGGTTCCAACGTTTTCGTTCTGGAAATTTCAACCTACAGAACAATCCCCGTGGATGGCCGGAGTCGACAATGAAGAATTGAAGGCTATTGTGGAAGTGGATCCATCGCAAACTACGTCCGAATTAGCTGCAAGCTGCGGTGTTAGTGATAAAACTGTTTTAATCCACTTGAAACAAATTGGGAAGATAAGAAAGCTCGAAAGGGGGTTCCTCATGAATTTAGTGAAGCAAACCGACAAACGGGCGTCGACTGCTGCGTTAAATTACTGAACCGGCACAATAATGAAGGGATTTTAAATTGAAGCATTAACTGTGATGAAAATTGGATACTCTACGACAATAGGAAGCGCAGATTGCAATGGCTGTTCAGCCAAATGAATCCAAATTCTGCCCCAAGAGAAAATTAACTAGAAAAAAGTTATTGGTCAGCGTTTGGTGGACTAGTGCAGCTTCCTTAAGTCTGGCCAGACGATTACTGCAGATATCTACTGTAGTCAGCTCCAAATAATGACGGATAAACTAGCCGCTAAACAACCGAGACTGGTCAATCGCACAAGGCCACTACTGCTTCAGGACAACGCAAGACCACACACTGCAGAACAGACTGCTACCAAATTTCAGGAGCTTCAATTGCAATGTTTAAGACATTCACCGTACTCCCCGGACCTTGCTCCAACATACTACCATTTTTTTAGAAAATTGGATAACTTTTTGCAGGGGAAAAAATGTAATTCCGAACAGGCAGTCCAAACCGCCTTCAAAGATTTTATTGATTCCCATCCTGGTGTGTTTTTTTAGAAAAGGCATAAATGAACTACTTATGAGATGGCAGAAGTGCATAGATAGCAATGGATCATACTTTGATTAAATAAATATATTATATTAAAAAAAATAAACGATTTTTATTCATCCCATACGAAACGACAATTTCGTATGTCAGGACCTAATATTTAAAATGTAATTTTGTTTTTTATGTCTTATAATTCATTACGTGAAACTACGATTTCAGGAGATTAGCCACTGCTGCAAGGACTTTATGTGAAAGTAAAGTAAAATCAGTTGATATTTATGTAAAGCTTTCGCCATACGTGATTTTTTTTACAATGAAGGTGACGATAATTAGATAACATGCTGGACTGGGGACTATGAAAAAACATAGAATATGCCAGTTGCTTCTCTTACCGGGCATACTTTAAAAGTCAGTTAAGGGACAGAGGTTTTATTGGAGGTTTTTTTGTGGGCGATAGGCTGATCCCCTGTCACTGCAACAGTCTCTCTCCATCATTATAATGTTTGTTAATGTTACAATCACCATGTTGATGTTACAAATTGTATATGATGTTTATATACTATTTGTTTTAGAATTAAAAAACACAGGGAAAACCTACGCGTTCTCTTCCTTAGCCTTTTAAAAGACACGTCACTTTCAAGTTACTGTGCTCTGTACGCCACGGAACAAATCATCACAAATATTCCTATTACATATACGACGACTAATCAAATTAAATTTAAATTATGGAAGGATTTTCTCGAGTTGTATGTTGGTCGCCTGTAAATTACTCTGGCAATAAAATCTCAGGCATTTTATTGGCGCGATTACGTTAAATCTCATTGTCGATCACCTCAATTGAGCAAGTTATTCAACTTGGCCTGCGATCAGTCAAGTGTAATGTTGTGAAAGAAGTTCTTGACTCGAGACCCAGCTTCTTCTGGGTCCTGGCTTCGAAAATAGTCTTTTCTATAGCAGCTCAGAACTGGGCATATAACAAGCTACCCTCTAGTTCTGATTTGTGGAGTCCATAACACAAGCTTAATGAAGCTAACTTTTGGGCGGCATAGTCCGTCATTCAGTTTGAATAATTTAATTATATATTTAGTGTAGGTTATCCTAATGTAGTAAATATAGAGTTTATGTCAATAAATAATAAAATACCCAGACAATCACACCAACTACATGGCCATAACTAGGCAGCGTTTCTGATATGGGATACCATAAAGCGAACTAGGGGGGAACCTAGAATATAAATACATACTCGTACATACGCCCAGACCAGATTTTTTTTTTCCGTGCGGGAATCGAACCCGCGTCCACTGGCATCTGAGGCAGACAGTGTTACCCCGTAGCAAAAATGGTCGTCAATATTCCGAAAATTATATCGAAAATTTTTGCTTATGCATTAGTATTTTCTCTAATTTCACCCTCACGCCTTTCTGACAACGTCATCGCAGCGCCAAAAGAGCCTTATCGGACTACAGTCCATTCACAGATTTTGCCGCCAGCTGTTAGGTTGGCTGCCATGAGTCTTAGGTTGTGCTTCATCCTCGAGATTAGAGAACAATTGTAGTATCACGTATCGACTCGCTAATCATCCATTGTAGTAAAAATAATATACACTATACGCTATTTTTGAATTTGTGTAGATATTCCAAATTTATTCCTAAAAGTCTTAGTTTCTAGTTTTAATCATACCGAAAAGAAACTCTGATGAAGACATCGATGAATACATAAAAAATGTACGTAAGCGCAAGAAACGTGCTCGTTCTCGACGCGTTAGTTCAGATAGTAGCTACTCCAGAAGTGCCGCCATTATGGTTTCGCCCAAGGCAGAATTAATCGCAGGTCAAGAATACTCAATATTTCTTAAATTTTAAAATGATATTCTAACATTCGATCGTTTCATATTATATTAATGTAACTATAATGATCCAGCAGGTATTTTATTTTATTTGTTTTAACGGTTCATTATGAACGATTTGCAACTTTTATTTATTTATTTATTGTTCATTGTACACATGGAGTAAGACTTAACTTTTTTTTTATATAATAAGTACAGTGCACAATAGGCGGCCTTATCATCTACAGACAATCTCTTCCAGACAAACGAAAACGAATCAATTTTATATTCACAAATTTTACCTTCAATTACTATATGAAAAAATGCTGACGAGTTATTAACTCCCCTTGCAGATAAATTTGTTCAAATAATCCAAATATACGTACCTACAAGATAAAGGTTTTGCTACCTAACTTTATTATTTTTTGTGTTGTTTATTTATCAAATCAATTCTTACATCCAATAAACCTACCTGCAATTACGATATGAACAAATGGTTACGAGTTATTAACTCGTTTTGCAGATAAATTTGTTCACGTAATAGAAATACACCTACAAGATAAAGTTTTTTGTAAATTGCCATAGCTCAATGTCCTGAACCTCAGTCACTAGATGAAGATATACTGCAGTTACTTGGAGAAACTTCATCTAAGAATAAAAAATTGGGTTCCAAAATACAGGAGGAATTAGCTCTAAGATAGGAGCACAACAAAACCTCTCCTTCTTTAAATCCATAGATCAAGACTGCTTTGACGGATCTGGTGACAGTAAAGTATAGAGCGATGGAGCTTAAACAGACTCAAACCTCTTCTATTATCACATGCATAGGAGGAGCCCTTATAAATATGTTTATTTCTGGTTTTCAGGACCATACGGTTAAAAACCCTGACTAATAGAAAGAGCCCAGTTATTATGCGATTTACAATACACCGACTCCATGAAACGAAGGAGTCTCATATGTTCCTCTATTAAGATATCTATTTCCCAGAGTGGATCCAGAAAGAAGAGATGTAACTAATTTTTGAAGAAGTAGAAAGAGACCCTTCTACTAGTTCACGAGCCATTACGAGAAGGACTGGAATCCCAAGGATTTCAGTTTTAAGAATACTGAAATCAGGTGAGTGAATTTTATTATTTGGTAGACTTCTTAAATCCCAATACATTGCTGCACTGCCCTTTCAAATCACACTCACTTAATTTACTGCGAATTGTCGATGTCTGTAATTTGTGCGCGTGTGAGAGAGAGGGATGTAGAGACTCGTAAAAAAAGCGCTCGTTATTTAAAAATAGGCACTAAGACACCACTCTAGCGAATCCGAACTTTTAGTTTCACGTGCTCTAGTACGTACTTCTTGTACATATTGTGTACAATTACAACCTACAATTTTTTTTTCCAGAGGGGTATCACGCGTTTCATCTTCAGCATGTTCAACAACTTAACAATGCAGACTATCCGTGGCGTGTTGCTTACTGCCAAATAATGCTGGAAAGAGCTGCGGAAGACCCAGATTTTTTTAAACAAGATACTGTGGACGGATGAATCCCGGTTTGAAAGAACTGGCGTCTTCAACATTCATAATTATCACTGCTGGGCCATTGAGAACCCAAACATAGCAAAACAGTCAAATTTTCACAGATTTAGCATCAACATGTGGTCAGGAGTCAAAAACAGAGAAATGGTTGAGCCGTTTGAATTGCCGGCAAGGTTGAACGGGTCCCAGTACCTAAACTTTCTACAAAATAATTTAAATGGGTACGAAGTAAAATTAGAAACAAGGAGGGATATTATTAGATATAGTCGTCAAGTCATGGATGTTTATATGTTTATTTAAATTTATACTAATAAAAAAAAATATATATATATTTATATTTATTCAATATGTATGTTTATATATTTCTTAAGTATATCAGTTATCTAGTATCCATAACACAAGTTCTTTAAGAAACTTAATTTGGGCTAGATAATGTTGTGTGAGTGTCAGAAATATTTATTTATTTTATTTATATGATATTTCAAAAAACGGTGCTCCTTGCCATTTTGAAAGACAAGTTAGGGAGCACCTGAGCAGAACTTTCCCAGGAAGGTGGATTGGGCGTGCAGGGCCAATCGAATGGCCTGCACGCTCACCAGATTTAAACCCAATAGTTTCTTTTTAATTTGGGGATACTACAAAGAGATGGTGTATGATAGAGAAATTCATTCGGAGGATGAATTACAGAAAATATTGAGACAGTGTGCAGAAAAAATCAAAGAAAATACGACTGCTTTTCGAAAATTAAAAGCAAATCTTTTAAGCAGATGTAGTTTGTATAGAAGTTAATGGCCGGCATTTTGAAAATTTGCTTTAAATAAATTTATTTATCCTTAATTATTAACTTGTTTTATTATGAATCTTAAAATTGTTTGTCAGAACTATGTAGTAAAATAATACCTTAGTGTCAAAAAATTTTTAACAGTAAGTAATGACACTGGATGTTATTTTTACTAACCTGAAGCATTTACCATCTTAGTTTAGCCCGAGGAATAATAAAAATCAAATTAACTATTCGGGTAGTTTCCGTTTGAGTAACTTCAGAAGTCTGTAACGGAAAAACTAACCTCTTAACTGTCACTTTTTTATGTTATTATAAAAGACTGAGGCTTGTCAAGTTTTAGAAATTAATTGGAAAGTATGAAATTATTTTTTATTCAAGTCAGACTTGCCCGATAGAAAATTTTTAAGTTTCGATGAAAATTATTGTTTGTGAATGTTAGGAAGCTAATTATTTTATGCATAATAGGGCAAGTCATGATGATCATGTTACAAAGAAAAAACTTGGAAGAAATCTCTATTTTTTTTTTTTTTTTAAGCAATTTAGGATAAACATTAAAAAAAAGGATTAAAAACTTCATAACTCGAAAACTACAAAACATCGTGGAACATACATGGGGTATTTTCGGATACCCCTAGGTGTGAGGAATCTAAAAAAAATATATGACGTCACTCTTTGGACCACCCTGTATATTACTAAAACCAAGCCTATTAAATCTCCATCAGAGATAGGGCGATAGTTGATTTGGCTATGCGGTTAAGGTTTATGTGTATTTGCAATAGCGTATCATTCTTGCCCATCGGAATAATGTTTCGATTCACAAAACGATTCAAGGGTGGTTAACGGTGGGTGACTGTTAGAATTTGGAATTTGAAATACTTGTATTAGAAAAGTGAAGTGAACTATCGAAATAATAAGTAATATAATTATTACGATAGTTTTACTAAATATAAATATTTTATTTTATGATTAACTGCTTCGCAGAATTGCCGCATAACGGTCCCGCGCTACGGTACCTAACTACGTAAGTACTTCGTTCCCATGGTTGTAGTGTTTCGCGCAGATCGCGATATTCAGGGGTAATGATGAATTTTAATGGTGAAATATCGTTCTTAATCTTTCATGAGGTTTTTGAGATAATTCGTTAAAAACTTTATTGAATTTATGCTTGTGAAGAGAATATTTTGTTATCATTATAATTGATTCACTGTCTACATTATTTTTCTGTTTGTTATTATTGGATGACTATAACAAAAAAGACCCAGGAGGAAATTAAAGAAAAGGAAGGCTTGCAAAACAAAAAGAGAAAAACAGATATCAGAAAAGAAAAAGTGTTAAAAATAACTACCAATAAGCGAAAGTTCACCAAAATATAGGAAATAAACTCAACAAATGAATAGAAAAAATTTCAGAGTTTACTATAAGAGACTAAAGTAAATAAAAACTCTATACAGTTGAAGAGGAAGTAGATGTCGATCTAGATGTACATTATGAAAATATAAGCAATCCTCTTGAAACTTCCCCACCATCTTAGTGGTTCACTTCGGTCATCTTATACAAGGGCGAATCAAAAAGTTCTTAGAATGAATACAAAAAAAAATTTAAACAATAATTATTTTATTTTTCTACGTAATCTCCTTCTTATCTAATACACTTAGAATACCGCATCTCTAACTTTCTTATACCTTCCGCAAAAAAATCATTTTCTCGACTATTAAAAAACTCCTCTACGGCAGTCATAACCGCGTCATCATCGTCAAATTTAGTTCCACGAATATGCTCCTTTAATTCTGGAAATAATTGAAAATCACTCGGGGCTACGTCGGGAGAATATGGTGGGTGATCAAGGACTTCGAAGCCAGCACTGCGGATTGCGGCATGCGCAACTTCCAAACGATGAGGTGGAGCGTCAAAACTTTGAACATTAAGTCTCGTCGAGAACTGCATTTTGGATGTTTGGTACACTCAGTTGTGATTAAAGGCGTTCCGGAATATCTGTATTCCAAATTAGTCTGGTCCGCAAACGATAACTCATATAAAACCAGGGCTTCTCAGCACCTGCTAAAAACGCATCAGCATCAGAGTGCAGCCTTCCGTGGAAGTTTCCGCTACTTAGCTACAAAGTGCTGGAATAACCTCCCTCCACCGTCAAAGCAAAAAATTGGCAAATCAACCTTTAAAAAACATTACAAATGTTTGATTCTCGCACAACAATCAACACTGTAGTTGTAGCAGTGAAGATCTATAAAATAAGCACAAGCCTTTCATGAGTCAATATTGTGTAAAGGTACCGATACACGGTGACACTGACACCGACACTAGTGTCGACACAAGTGTCAGACGCGTCCACACGGTGAGCAATTTTTAGTGTCGACACTAGTTCTGAGATCGAGTGTCGCGGTCGAAGTGTATTGGCCGTCTACACGGAGCGATGCGCAATTCAGTGTCAGACATTCCATCGCCATGAATCGATATTTACGGACTTATTTAAAATTAAGAAATGAATATCTACTATTAATTTTACATAACCGGGAATCAAACCTGGTCAAAATATCTTTTGCATTTATGTAAAGGCACATTTTATTTAAAATATGACATCAGTTGCAAAAAATGAATTCCATTTTCAAATTTCAAATGAAATGACACGCCCGCTGAATAAATGCGTTCTAAATAACCGACTTTTAAAAAGGAGGTTATCAATTGGACCCGTAGGTATCTGTCCCTATGTATACTTAGATCTTTAAAAATACGCAACGGATTTTGATGCGGTTTTTTTTTAATGGATAGACTGATTCATAAGGAAGGTTATTATGTATAATACATGCATAATATAGTAGAGAAACACTGATATTAGATGATTCTAATGTGATGTCGTAAATAAGCACGTTCTTTAGCGCTTATATTGCAAACGCTGGCTGAACCCTATGAGATAGACCAAAATGATGTACTACAGTATTGTCCACCTTAAAAAGTTCAACAAAAAAGTTCGCGATGGTATATGTCTATCTCTTAGGGATAACCCACCATAACCATTTTTATCCTTTACTAAAAAATGGTTATTTACGAAGTGATTTTAAACAATACAGCATTCATTCTTATCCAATTAAGTACCTTTAATAAATTGTGCATTTATTATAGATCAATTTGCTTTTTACAGCATGTAATTTAAGTGAATATTTCCGAAGATATTACAAATTTAAAATGTGCCGCCGCCATGTTGCTCTAGCTAAAAGTTTCGCGCACGACCGAAAACCGCGACACTGGTCTCAGACACTGCGCTCGTCGCGTCTACACGGCAGCTAGAGCGACACCAAGCTAGAGCGCCCCTAGAGCTGCAACCGAGTGTCGCGGCACATGACACACACGGACACTCGGTGTATACACTGAGTGTCAAGTGTCAGGTGTCGTCGTGTATCCGCAGCTTTATATTTATAATGTGTCATATAAAGATGTGTAATATGTAGGTATTTATTTATCTATGTAGGTATATATTATATATGCATATTTTTACCTCATATTTCTATTTATTTTCTATTTCAACATTATTTTATTGTGTACTATAAGTAACACGTCCATGATACGTAAATATTGTAGTCTCAAAAATTGTATACGATCCTAAGTAGTGTATCTCATAATATATGGAAACAATATGTATGTAGGTATATGTATATAGTGCATGTATGTTTATTTTACTAATTGTATATATTTTGAAATTGTATAATTTTTTTTTAATTTTTTAGATATAAGTTAATTTAAGTCCGGCGACAACTGAAAATCAGCGCGGTGCTACAGTTTTTATGCAGCAACGCTTATGCTGAGTTGAAGCCTTTTGTTTCCTGTATGGTCTATAAGATTTATATAATACTTCTACTAACTTTTAAATCAATAAAATGTATAACCTATAATGTTCCAAATTGTAACTGTGTATATTAAGGAAACAATAAACGTTTTTTATCTTTATCTTATCTTTATCGTTATCCTGGAGAAACAACACGCCCAATGACAATTTCCCACGACGTTTTTCTTTAATCGCTTCACGTGATTTCGGGATTAAGTTTGCATAATAGGATCCAGTTATCGTTTGCCCTTTTGGAAAGTAATCAATAAAAAGGATTCCTTCACTATCCCAGAATACCGAGGCCATAACTTTGCCAGCGGAAGGAGAAACTTGAAATTTCTTCACGAGTGGTGAGGATGGTCGTTTCCAAGACATGCTTTGCCTTTTCATTTCCGGGTCAAAATGGTGGACCCATGTTTCGTCCATGGTTACAACACGCCGGCAAAATTGATCTGAATCATGTTGGAACATTTCGAGATTACACTTAGAAATTTCCAAACGTCGATTTTTGTTTTCTTCGGTTAACATTCGTGGCAACCATCTTGCTGACACTTTTTTGAACCCCAGTGAATCGGTTAAAATTGAATGAATGCTACTAAACGATATCTTAGGATCTTAGCTAAATATTGTAATTCTTTTGTCGTCTAAAACCATTTTTCCACTTTTTTGGCATTTTCTTCGGTGATGGAGGTTGAAGGTTGTCCAGAACGCGGGTCATCTTTACAGCTCGATCTACCTCTTTTAAATTCAGCAACCCAGTAAGCCACAGTGGAATAGGGTAAAGCATCATTCCCTAATGTCTGTTTAATGTCCGAAAATATCTGTTTCGTTGACATTTTTTTCAGGAACAGAAACTTTATTACCGCGCGTTACTCGTTTTTCTCCATAGTTTCGTTTTTTTATCAGAACACTCAACAATAAAATTAATATTTTGCCAACGATCTGTCGAAAACAATTGAAAGTAAATAATAAATAATATGTAATTGTCAATCTTTAAAAAAAATATCGAACTGCCTCCAAAAAGGTTAAATACATATAAGTTTCTAAGAACTTTTTGATTCACCCTAGTACCTACCTATCTTAGCTTTTATAACAAATTTTCCGACTGGCCAATATCATAATAAAAAAGATGTTTATCTCGCAACTTAAATGGCTTTTTTTCTAATCTTAGGGTCGTTAGCTGGAATTGCACGGAAAAAAACCACGACAATATTTCGGCAGATGGTATAGGAGCAAGTGTAAAAAGAACTGCAGACAGCATTGTGGCTCAGGGTTGTGATATTGAAACTCTTTCAGGAAAATTCAAAGCCAATGTCAAAAGAGTAAGTATGGAAATAGTTCGTGAAATAGATATTTTTCAAAAAGACTTGCTGATCCCTAAAATAATACAGGAGTTCAAAACATCAATTCATTTAGAATTCAGCAAATCCGAACCTACTTGCAATACGAAAATTGAGCTGTATATTGCATCCGTGCGTGTACCAATTAGATGTCATCATGGTAAAGATCACAGATTTTAGTCTAGAAAAAACCATTAGAAAGACTGAGACCCTCGCCCGGATTCATATTATCTGCACTTTCAAAAAATTGAGCACACTTGCAGTATAATATCAGCGACAATGTTCAGCCCTTCAAAATTTATCGACAAGCCTATTATTTTATCTAATCAATTATTAAAACCTGACGCATTTCTAAGTTGAAAATCACGAATATTTAAAAAAAAGCACTATTTTTGACGAAAGCAGTTTGAACTTCTCTGAAACAGACATTTTTCGTCAATTTTAATCTTACACTTGCAACAGTGGCTGAAATTCCGAAGATAAGAAATTTAAAGAGATTTTATTGATGGTTCTGATGATTTGGATTATACCTAATACAGTTTATTTTCAAATCAAACATACTTCAAAGGTTGTTTTTATTTTAGAGCCAACATGTGATGCTTCTTACATAAGGATCTAAAAAAACTATGAGTACCAAGTCTATTTTGAATTTCATAATCAGGAAGGTTTTCTTTAATGTTTAAAAAGATCCTTCGTGAAAAAAGGTCTGAATTCATTCATAATTATGTACGGACATAGGAACTTTTATATTAGTTTCGGAGATATACAGAAATTACCTCAATTTTTCAATGCATAATATTTATGACGAAGTGTTTTTTTAAAGGACGGTTATTAGAGTTCATGATTAGTTTAACGTGTGTAGAAAATTTTAAAACGTTAAATTCTTTATAAAGTTTTATCAATTATTTTTTAACAATTTAACATCGACTTATGAAGTTTCTTATTACCCTTACATAGTAATTTTGACTTATCTTAATTGAACATTATTATTACTTATGTTGAATTACCATGCCCCAAAAAAAGTAACTTTTACCATCTCAAAAACGACTGAGAACTTTAAAATGCCAAATCTATTGTTGAATTTGTATCTTTGATATGTTTCATATTTTATGGAGTTCAATTCAAATTAGCGAAAAACAAAAATGGGCAAAGTAATTAGGCAAAGAACCCCACAGCGGAGAATGGCCGAAGCACATAAAAACAATTTACAAAAAAGATTAACTAAACCACAAGCACTTAAGAAGCGCAACATAAAGCTATTTTGATTCAGCCACATACATCTTTTCACTCTATTCATTTTCAATATTATAACAACAAAAAAATATTTCGTCGGTATAGTCGGTCCCGGGCGCTGTATATTGGTAGTCTTTGCCACCACACAAGATTTTCTTTAAGTAAATATAAGTATAAGTCACATTAACTTACCGCACCCAAACTGGACGTAAAATGCGTGAATACATCGTCATGAAAATTTCTAGTGCTAAGAAGAATTTCCTTGATTTTATCATAGAAAGACAACTGGCCTATGGTCATTAGGACTGAACGGGTGCAGGTCATGGAGGCTCCCGCCCATAGCGTCAGTGGACCCTCAGTAGTTGCGACTTTATAAAGGCCGTGTAAGGCATTTTTATAACTGCAAATAAAAAAAAGTAACTATTATGCGACCAGTTCCACAAGTCCTATGTCGCTAGTGAATTAAAAAAAATGAAAATTGAAATGTCCTTAATGGATAGCAATCTGTAAAAATCTAGAATCTTCGGCAGCACGCTTTCCGAGGAATATCATAGTCTAGTTAACTGGTACATTTCTATTACCTACTAACTACTCAAAATTACCAGTTTTTTCGCTATGGATAACTTTGGTGAAATAAATATTTCTTCTAGTTCTGCTTCCTTTAAAGAACAAGAAATGGCGAAGCAATTGTGTATTTTTTATCAGAATCTGTGTGGTATTAACAATAAAAAAGATGAGTTAGATATTTTTCTTGACAGTAAAAACATGACTATGGATTATGTGTGCATTTGTGCACATTTTTTAAATGAAACTACCTACGTTTTCTACCCCGAGCTGTTTTTTTTTCTTTACAATAAGTTAATGTTACCCATAAAATCAAAGTTTTTCTTTCAAAACATTTCATAACAAATTTGGGATGTTTTGTTTAGTTTTTTGTAATATATCTTGATGGCTTCCGTGGCGCAGCGGTCAATTACTCGGCTGCGGCATGAGTGGTGCTGGGTTCGACTACCAGCCAGGTCCATTTATGACACGAACTTTTCTAAACTGGCTTGGATTTGGGTGTATACTCGGATACACCCTGGTTCTGCTGTGTGTAGTACAATGTTGTACATAGAAGCTTAATTTTGTCCCACATGCGGTGACAGCTGGGAAATTTATAATCTGCGAGCTTTTGCCAGCGACTTCATATGCGCATAAACTAAAGAGCACAAAAATCTATATTTTCTGTTTGCGTTGGAATTTCGGGAAATCCTTTCTTAGTGCAACCCTAACACCTCCTAAGGAATGTAGATATGTTTCAAATTTCCGCGGTCTTCGCCCAGTAGTTATGGCTGTACGTTACCTGCCAGTAACTTAGTCACTCAATTACTCAGGCAGTCAATAACGTAACGGTTGTACCTATATTAAGCACAGATCTATATTGAGGGTCTTCTCATTCATACAGTATCGTATTGACTTTGAAGTTCAAGTTCACTACTCACTTCCGCCTCTGCTCACTGGGCAGCTTGATGTCGTTTTGCATCCTCACGTTGACTAAGTCGGCGGGATTGCCAACCAACCCGCCCGCGAAACCCCCGAGTCCAGCAATCATCATTGAGTGGAACAATGAAATCGAACCCTGAAAAAAATAATAAAGTAATTTGAATACTAAGTTTTGTGGATAAAATAGACACGCATTTACAAAAGAAAGTGTATCAAATGGTGTGTTTTCCCGAAGCAGTTCTGCAGTTTACCCATCGTAAACCGAAGTGGTGGTAGATTTATCTACCATGTGACTTATTTTAACTGTAGTATAAAAGTAAGAATATTTTGATATTGACTTTAAACTTTGAACTAAGTAAACACTTTTACTAAACAATCGTGTATATTGGATGCCTCCTAGTTTCTCTGTGTGGGCTTCATAAGCTTATACAATTTGTCTGCGGGCTAGCACACGCCCATCGACAACGATAACTCGGGCAATTATATCGATATTTTCTTAAAACATGACACTTAGAGTATGTATTTTTTAGAATATGGCAGTTTTGATTCTGTGGGATTTATCATGGTATCGAATCGAGTAATTCTAACTATCATGGGGCGCATGCTAGCTAACATAAAAAGATGAAATAATTCGGTCAAGTCTTTACCGATGGTCGCATGCTAGCCCTGCTGATCATCAATGTCGCAGATTTTAGGGAGTATTTGGTATCTTATCAACATATCAATATCCCAAATTTTGTCTCTTCGCCATAAGATAGTCACGGAGATAATGAAAATGAAAATGAAAATGAAAACTTTTTTATTCGTAGTAGGTAATTTTATACACTTTACGAACGTCAAATGCTGGATGAGGGCGGCGCGGGTCCGGACGACATGAAGAATCCAGGGGAAGGCCTCCGTCGAGAAGTGTGCGTCTCTCAGCTTATAAAGATAATGATCGCCCATTATCCACCAATGTCTTGGTGATGTCTACTACTACTTCTTCTTCGGCTTTAAAAAACGAAATGAAAGTAGAACCCTAGGTAGACCGAGAGGAAAAAAGCCGGCGGAAAAAAAACTCTCGGCACTCTTTTGTAAAAAGTGCTTATTATAGGTACAATTTGGCAGAAATACAGCTCTGCTATGACATGAACAAACAAACAGAAGACAGCTATTCGTGCTTGCCAATATCATGTCGCAGCCAAGCTGCTTACATAGTGATTAATGTTTAATATTTGGAAATAACCTGTGGAGACATCAATCCCACGCTCTTTTGTCATCTAAATAATCTTGGAGTTTATAGTAGCCTTTTTTGCATAATGTTTCTTTGATAGTTCTTTTAAATTTATTAAACGTTAGAGATTGAATTGACTGTGGTATTTTATTATAAATACGTATTGACATTCCCATAAATGATTTGGTGCTTTTAGCCAGCCTTAATTTGGGAAACGCTAATTTATGGTCGTTCCTTGTCATTACAGAATAATTTTTATCATGCTTATCTTTCATGGTTTTAAATTTACTACTATTCTTATAAATATACATAATGTTTTCATATATATATTGTGATGCAAAGGTCAAGATACCAATCTCTTTAAACTTTTCTCTTAGAGATTCTCTACTTCCAAGTTTATACATTCCACGAATAGCCCTTTTCTGCAGTGTAAATATCGTGTCAATGTCTGCGGCATTGCCCCAAAGTAGGATGCCGTAAGACATTATACTATGAAAATAACTAAAATAAACCAGCTTCGCCGTATTAACATCAGTCAATGAGCGAATTTTCTTTACCGCGAACGCTGCAGAACTAAGTCTACTCGCTAGCTGTGAGATATGGGCGCCCCATTGCAATTTAGAATCTAAGGTAATTTCAAGAAAAACAGTGTTATCTACTAGATTCAACCTGTTCCCATTAAGCCGCAGATCAGACTCAACTTGTTTTACATTTGGTGCGGAGAATTTCATACATTTAGTTTTTTTATCATTGAAAGCTAGATTATTTACATTAAACCACTGTACTACATTAGAGAGAGCATTGTTTACATCGTCGTAGTTGGTTTTCTGCCTTATCATTTTAAAAATTAATGATGTGTCATCAGCAACAATACAATATCGTGATTATTGCCTACCATATAGGGTAGATCATTTATATAGACTAAAAATAAAAATGGGCCCAGAATTGAACCTTGAGGCACTCCCATTCTCACAACCGACCCAGCTGACCTTTTCCGGTTAACCTCAACCTTCTGGATTCTATCACTCAGGTAAGAATTCAAAAGTTTGAGGTCAGTGCCTTTGATGCCGTAGTGGTGGAGTTTCCTGATGAGAGTGTCATGCTGAACACAGTCAAATGCCTTGGATAGGTCACAAAATACACCTAGAGCATCCTGTGACCCCTCCCAGGCACCAGCTATTACTTCAAACAGTTCAACACCAGCATCAGTTGTCGAACGACCCCTTGTGAATCCAAATTGTTTGTTATGAAGTAAATTGTTTTTTGTGAAGTGAGCTAATAGCTGGTTGAGAATAATTTTTTCATAAATTTTGCTACATGTTGGTAAAATCGAAATTGGTCTAAAATTAGTAGGGTCCGTAGAGCTACCCGATTTAAATAAAGGAATAACCTTACTATGCTTCATTAAATCAGGAAACTCCCCACTTATAATACAGTTGTTAAATATTTCAACAAGGCAAGGAGCTATTACATCTATGATAGAACTTAAGATTTCAACAGATATGCCCCACAAATCAGTTGTCTTTTTAACATCAATTGTCTTAAATGTTTTAAAAATGTCCGCGGTGTCTATGGGTTGGAACTTGAAAGACTCCTTGCACTCACTTACATGATTTTTCAGCAATGATTCAGCCACCACAGGTGAAGAATTTAACAATTTAGTAGTTGAAACTGGAATGTCAGCAAAACTATTTTCGAATGCTGTCGCAACATTTTCATCTACATTAATGGTTTTATTGTCAATTACAAGTTTAAACTCAGTATTGCGATCCTTAACTTTTCCAGTTTCCTTATTTATTATGTTCCATGTTGTTTTAGTCTTATTAGAACTATTTTTTATCTTATTACTTAGATATATAGATTTGGCTGCGGCACATACTCTTTTAAATAATTTTGAGTAAATTCTAACGTAGTTGCAAAAACTTTCACTTTTGTTATATGATTACATATCTCCCGGTTGTGCAATGTTTTTGCGCTAAGTAGGTCTCTTCGTCCATACCTCCAGGTAAAATGCAGCCCCATTACTGACGATCGAGGGTAATGCGTTCTATAGAGGGTCATAAAATTGCGGCCTGTGCAGAGGGCTGTGCATACCAGACGGCAGGTAACCCAACGCGCAGCCATCTCGCATGCCACCGAGCGGGTTGGTAGGTTGTGGATAAAACCCTGATAAATCGGCTCTTAGGTATAGGAATAAACGTTATTAATAATGTATCGTGATATTTAGTAGCCTTTTGTTAGTCGCGAGAAATACCCTTTATGTGCAAACCAGATGAAAGTACTTCTGAAGTTAATTAGTTAGGGTCGGCTTAGGATAGAACTACTGGTCCTGGATAAGCGTGTCGTGAAAGGCAACTGTTCCGAGTGACCCCGCTTGGTAGTAAGGTCCCGTCGGGAACCGACTGGTTTGCGACAACCCTACATATAAAAGTTGCCGCCAAATATTACCTTTCCGGCGGTGATGTGTTCCGTCTTCCGACAATATTTTATGAAGAGCCAGTTTTTTCCTGGGCCCGTGTGCTTTCATATTCGACCTCATCTTTGTTTACCATCAGGTGAGATTGAGATGAAATGCGAGCTTAGTCTACAATTAAAAACATTATAAATACGCGTGTTGCAAGCGGATTTGCGAGAATCGGGCGATGCGGCCTGGCATAGTGTGCACCTTTATGATACATACATATTTATTTATAATATGGAAACAACTAACATGTTCCGGAGTAAAAGCTTGCTTAGCCACTTCGTAAATTCCGAATCTGGCCGTTGAGTATGTCAATTGCCGTAGTACCGATGCTGAGATACCATTGTATAAACCTTGTATGCCTGAAGTAGAAGAAACATTTTAGATAGCATGAAAGATAGCAAAACCCTAATAAGTTTGCTGCTCCAGTAGCGATAGGCACCTGGAGAAGAAGAGGAACTTGTATAAATTTCTGCTGTTTATTTAGTAGATTTAAGAAAAGAATTGTATTTTTCTTTCAAGGTCTGACATATCTTTTAATCTATATAACGTCTCTATTATAAACAACCAAGTTTTACAACTTGTGTATAGTAGGTGCATAGGCAATGTTAATGTGTTGGAATATTTTTATTGGGGATAAAAAAAAAAGAAATTTAAATAGAAACATTAACGCTAATACACAGCCTCAATTCGATCTTGCATGGAGTACTGCAGTCTATTAGGGAAGGCAAAGACAAATACTGACTGGAAGTGCTGGACTGTTTTGAGCATCCGCCTTTGACGTCACCCGATGGCAAGTAAAGATCAAGACGTTCAAGATATCAGCACACGGGCTTAGAATGAAACTGGCTCTTCATTAATTATTTCCGGAACCGCAACATCACCGCAAGCACGTGGATATTTGGAGGCACATTTTTTCTGAGGGGTGGTTTGTAGCCAGGCTGATCCTGAAGGGCTCTCCCCAACAAGCGGGGACCACTGGGATAAGTCTCCTGGAAGCTCATAAACAACAACCTTATAAAAAAATGTGCAGAGTTTAGAGCATCAACACAGGGCTGTTCTGTGAAAAGTATACAACAGGATACATTATGGTGAGCATGGGAGTCTTCCTTTTGTACAACAAATTGCACCCACTAAACATAAACAGAACTTCCACCCCTAAACAGAGTGCCCCATAAATAGTGGGCCCACGGAAAACTGGAGATACAAGGGGTTGTCTGGAATCCGAAACACCAAATTTTTTTTTTCTTACGCTAAGTAGTTTTTGAGATATACCTACCGATTTTAAATATTTTGTAAATTTTCACGTACTGCGTATACAAAATGTATCATAATATTTTTTCATACTTTTTTTTCAACTTTGTATTTCATAAGATAAGTAAGGAGAGATCATTCTTTTTATCCAATGTATGAATAAAGAATATTAATCTGTAAAAAAAATAACAGCGAAAACATTAATATAATTTAAATTTCAAAACTTATTTTTCAATTCAAACTTTATTTCGAACTCAACTCGTGTAAAAAATTAATGACAACCTAATGGAACTTTATTTTAAAAACATCTGCAATTCAATACAGATTTCAAAAAAAAAGTATAACTATCTACAATAAATATTTAAAATGTATTTTTATCATTACTCAGATATGGATCAGAGACCTAATTGTCGAGATAATTTAAAAGAAAGAAGTAAAGTAACCGAAGTTTTAACATTTATTAAGCCTTATTTTATTACATTAAGGGCGGGTTGTATCACAACTACTTTACGTGTCTGTCAACGTTAAAAATGGCGTTAACCACTGTCAAGCTAGAAAACGGGTTGTTTCACCAATACCGGCCTATAACGGACGTCAAAAATTAACGATTACGTTGACCGTCCATCCACCCACTGGTTAACGTAACTTTGATGAAAACTGAGTTGACAGGCAGGACATCTTTGGTTGAAAGCTTTTAACATTATGGATTCTGTTTTATTTTCATATATTTTAAATGATAGTGATGATGATTCAATTGTGGAAAGGAAGAGAAAAGACATTGACGAACAGTTTTTTTTGTGATGAAACAACGCTTTGTATTTGACGTACGTTAAACATCTGATGTAATCGTCAAAAAGTTACGTACGTATGATACGATAACCAACAGTTTGATACAACCCGCCCTAAATGAATCGTCAAGCGAAGAAAACCTCTTGCTCGTACACATAGCCAGTATCTCCTCAAGAAACTTCTTTACAGTATTCTAAGAGCGAATCCATTATTTTTCGCCAATTCAGCTAAATGGTTAATCTTTCAACTACCTAATCCAGAAGATCACCAGGAAACATGGCGCCGTATGCGAAACCAGATAAACTACATCAAAGAGCAAGAAGGTGTTTAAGATTAAGTAATGAATAAAGTTCAGTGTTTGATCGACTATCTTTGGGTTTGTTTCTTACCATCCCTCATCTCTCACTCATCACATCACTGTAGAAACCCATTACAGTATTTTTTCACGTAACGCTCTCTCATTGTCGTTTCATACACGGCTACTTTAAAATAGTCCCACAGAAAATAATCAAGTGGATTTAAATCCGGCGAGCGTGATGGCCATGCAATTGTACTTCAGCGTCCTATCCATCTGTTCGGGTAGCGAATATACAAAGGCTATACTATTTAGTTCACGAGTCAGACTCTAATAGAGGAGCTTTTGTTTATGCATATTACACGACAATACCTAATTTTTTTTTTTTTTTTTTTTTTTTATTTATCCAAAATAACAATTTTACATTAATATAAAAAACTATGTAGCTGTCACGTAAGCTTGTCGCTTATGTGTGACAGCGGGCCGCACATTTATACATTTTAATACTTAATATTAAAAATAATTAAATTAAACAAGATTATTCTTATTGTAGGCACACCGTTTACATTTTTGATTGGTAGAAGTATTCTTTAAATTTTTGCACCACTTTTGTGTTTGAAGTATATACTTTGAATACCTGACTTGGCAATTTATTTAGAAGGTTTGGAAGCATGAACTCTAACATTCTTTGACCGTATATATTATTGGTTTTCGGTAAAGTATATTTTATGTCTTCAGACAAGATTCTTAATTTTTTGGGTCTTATTTTTATATGTAAATTGTTTATCATATTTTTGTTTTCTTTTAGAATTTGGAATTTTACTTTATTGTATATATCTATAACTTTACAGTGCTCAAATAATGTTGTGTACTCATTATGTCTATGTTCATTTTTAATTTTTTTAGGTACTATTATTTTCAATAATTTAAGTTGTAATTTATAAATATTTTCTAGATATGTTTTATATGACCTGCCATAACTACTTATACCGTAACTAATAACGGAGTCTGCTAATGCTGTATATAAAGTTCTTCTTACAGCGTAGGGAAGCTTAAATTTTATAATTGACATTTTGCATATTATAGCTCTTAGTTTGTCACAAATGTGTAAAATATGCTCTTTCCAGGAGAACCTACTGTCTATTATAAGACCGAGATAAGTATGTGTATGTACCTTCTCTAAGCACTTACAGCTGCAGTCTAGAAACTTGTTATGGTGGCATCTATGTTCGTGGGCTAAAATTACCGGTTCTATAGGCGCTATGTTATGTGCCGAATGAATATGCATCATTTTAGTCTTTTCATAGTTAATTACTAAACCAAGGTCATGCGCCCATGCACATAGATTATTGAAGCATAACTGCATCTCTTCGATTGCATGTGTGATATTTCTGTGTGACGTAATAATGCAAGTATCATCGGCAAACTGGTATACTTGACCGTTTTTTAAAACGTTTGGCATATCGTTTACGTAAAGTAGGTATTCTGTCGGCGCTAAAATCGATCCTTGGGCTGTTCCTATGCTACTGGGGATTAGGTCGCTCAGTTGATTATCGATTTTTACCGCCGTAAATCTATTATTATGATAGTTTTTGAACCATTCTAATACTGGACCTTGTATTCCGTTTTCATAAAGTTTGGAGTATAGTGTTTGTAAATGTAAAGTTTCAAATGCTTTGCTAAAATCAATAAATACTGCAATTATATGTTTTTTTTCGTCAAGTAATTTATTTATGTCGTTCGTAAATTTTGATAATAATTGGTTGGTATTTTTATTTTTTTGAAATCCATATTGATCAGCGTTGATTATATTATTTGCATTTAAAAAACTTGTTATTTGATCTCCAAAAAACCTTTCGATTATTTTATCGATTATTGAAAGTATAGTTATCGGTCGATAATTATTAATTTCTTTATACGATCCTTTTTTATGAATGGGTCTTATGACGCCAATTTTAAGTTTATTCGGGTATACTTTTGAAGCTATTATTTTATTTATTAAGTGGGTTAAGACGGGGGCTAGTTTAGAATAGCACAATTTAATATCTTTTGCTCTAATACCATCGAATCCAGGGCTTTTTTTCTCATTAATTTTTTTTATTATTTCTACTATAATTTGTTCATTACATTGCTTTAGTCGTAACGACACGTCAGAATTTTTGATATACAAGTTTTTTTGTAACAAAGGTTTGTCACATGAAGTACATATTTTTTGAACATTATTTTGAAATTCATTAGCAAATTCATTACTGAGCTTTTTTGCATTTTTGGTCTTGAAAGCCTTTAATAACACTTCGTCTATGGATTTTATGATTTTACCCGTAAGTCTATTTATTATACTCCAAACTATTTTTGTATTTTTAAAGTTTTCACTAATTTCAGTTTTAATTTTGTTGTTGCGTAAAAGGTTTGTGTATGATATTGTTTTATTTCTGTATTTATTGTACAATTTCTTTTTCATCATATTATTTTCATCTTTTTTCCATATTTTAAATAATTTATCCCTTTTATTACACATATATATCAATCTTTTATTTACCCAGTTGCATTCGGATCTTTTTGAGACGTTCTGTATGTTTTTAATCTTTGTACATTTATCATAAGCACAGGAGAATTGTTTGAGTATAAATTCTAAAATTTCGTTCGGATCATTTAATTGTAATGCCTCCTCCCATTGTTTGTTTTCTAATTCACTAACTAACTTATTTCTGTCTATATAAGTTACTTGTCTACTTTGTTTACTCGCGCACTCGACCTTTGCCAAACTCATAATAAAACCGGTTATGTAGTGATCAGCTGGCGCGCATTGTACGACACCTGTTATTCGATCGTTGTTTTGAACGCTGCGCGTAAAAATGTGATCTATGCATGACTTCGATAAAAATCCGTCTTTTATTTCGACTCTAGTGTAATTGTTTATTCCGCATTGTAGACCTAACTCACTTAATGAGTTCAGATAGTTGATTTTTATGGGGTCATTTTTTTTAAGATCAAGGTTCATGTCACCCAATAATAAGTAGTCTTTTTTAATGGAATATGTTATTATATGTTTATATAGTTCGTGTATAAATGATGTTTTATTTTTTTCAGGTGGCCTATACACAATACATAAACCCATTTGAATATTTAATTCCTTAGAAGTGATTTCGCCAGTCAAGCATTCAAAGTACTTCGTTATTGTGAATTTCCTCTCAAAGTTTAAACTTTTATGTACGTAAAGAATAATTCCCCCGCCTTTTTGGTGTGTTCTTAGTTGTGTATACATCATGTAATTTTCTATTTCAAACAAACTAGTGCAATTCTTCAAGTTAACTTCTGTGACACATATGAGGTGAATTAATTTTGAGCTATTGTTAATTAAGAGATCCAATTCTGCAAAGTTTTTTATCATAGAACGAATATTTAATTGTAATACCACTAGAGGGTTATTTATGTACTTAGCGTCCCCGATATAATCGTTCCATTTATAATACACATTTTCGTATATATTATTGTCGTATGTATCCACTGTTGTATTTTAAATTTTTTAACCGTTATACTGTTGCAAAGAAAAACTATTGAAATTAAGCTGCAATTTCACTCACTCAATTTGATGACTTTCTCGAGATCTTTTTCGGTTCGAATTATGTGGTACTTATCGTTGTCATTTTTTCTGGCCATCACAACTCCATTACGACACCATACATATTTGAATTGGTTTGATTCCTTGAGTTCTGTCTTTGTTTTCCATAGTAGAAAAGCCGTGGCTGGCGAAAGGGCTTCACGTAAATAAATCCTGTTTGCATAGTCTTTCCCTAAATCTGCGGTAGATATACTAACAGATTTGGCAGTAATAAGCCATTCATCTCTGGAACCATCCTTGAGTAGGATTCTTAAAGGGCTGTAGGTATCTTCTGTTTTTTTTTCCTTTTTGTTCGATACATGCTTTTTCTTTCTAAATACTCTTATAATATCTTTTTCGTTCTTTTGTAGTTTATGGCATATTTTTTTTGTTATTTCTGTTAGGTTTTCACCTTCTTCTTCTTTAATACCACATAATTCTATATAGTTACTAAGTTGATTTTGTTCCATGTTATTAATTTTTTGTTCCAATGTCTCTGTAGTTATTTGCATATTTTTTATTGTATAACGAAATTCTTTTTGTTGGTTATCCATATTTTTAATTTTTTCTTCATACATCTTTATTTTCTCCTCATAATCATCAATTTTGTCCGAGTAATATTGAAGATGGGATTGTAGCTCTTCTTTAATTATTTCTCTGACTTCCTTTCGAATGAGGAGTAGTACTTGTGTTTTAGACATGTTGGCTGGCATGATGTCTGAGTCGTTGTCTTCCTCATCCGGGTCCGGTAGAATGCAGGAGAGTCTTTTTGTCTTGGCCATTCCCGTGCATGACTTGCATTTCCAGTCCACTGAGTCTGTAGCCGACATCGTGGCTAGTTGGTCCGTGGAGATCGCTACGCATGCACCGTGCCACCATTTTGAACACTTCCCACACTGCAGTCCTGGTGATTTTTTCGTAACGTTTTTAGCACATTTATGGCACTTTCCCATTTTGTTTAATATATATACGCGTGCGTGATTATTCGCGAACACTTGGTAGGCAGTATGCGTATTGCACTGACCGATCGTGTGACACGTCTAACTTGTTACGCTCCGCGCGTGCGACTCAGTAAAAAAATTGACTGAAATGGATTAGCTTTTGCTCTTGTAATTTTCAAAGAAATGCAATGACAAAACCTAGTACTGTATAATACATAATATTCACTCAAATAGATAAGCTTTTGTCAAGATGAAAAGTAGGTATATCTTTGTTTGATATACATTGCGATGAAAGAGATAAGCTACGAGAAGGGCTCCCGCACCGGAAGGCGGAATCAGTACGGTTAGGTGCGACGACGAGCGCAGCGAGGAGGAGCATGTTAGGTTGCATATAGTTATACACGTGCGCGAGCCGAGCGAGCGAAGCGAGCGGTGCCGCGGCAGCGGCCGGCGAAGCGCCATAAATCTGGTCAGCTATTATAGTCAACCCTGGACAATCCCGACATGGTCAAAAGTCAAATGTTAAGTCATCAAAATAACGATGGTCATAATGCATGCACATTTTATTTCTATCTTTGAAAATCAGAACAATTGCCATTTAAGTATCAAATTGAAGCCAACGATCGGTAAATATCGATATCAAATGGGATAGCTTTTGTTGCTGCAATGTCTACACGACTTCGGTCAATTTCTGTACTAGAATGGATTAGGATTTGGGCAAGTTTTTGTCATACAAAAGCTAAGCCAGTTCAGTTTGCACTTTCACTCTAATGGTATAGCTTTTGTAAATACGCGTTCGGGTACGACTCGTTGAAGTTATTTCTTACTTGCCGTGAATAGTGAGCGGGTGCACCTTCATGCTGTAGCCACATCCTATTGCGAACTTCTTCTGGTACATCGTTTAACGAATTACCAAGCTCTACTCTTGAAAATTTTAAATAATGTGCTCCATTCAGTCGTGGTGGGAGTTCAAGTGGACCGATGATTTGTCTGTTTAGTATCCCAGACCATAAATTAACTCCAAACTGGTGCTGAAACCTGTCTTTCTTTACTGCACGGGGGTTTTCGACGGCCCAGTCATGGAGGTTGTGCATGTTAAAGACGCCCATTCTCTTAAAACAAGATTCATCACTCCACAAAATTGAATCAAAAAACCGTGGATATTGTCTGCACCGGCGCAACATCTCCCTACAGAAATCTAAGCGACGTTGATAATCCGCTGGCAGCAATGCTTGCACCCGTTGGACATTATACGGGACACTACGAATACTAATTATGTGCGATAACTGAAAAACATTTTTTTTTACTAGAATTAATCGAAATGAATTTTTTTTGTGCCTGATTTAAAATAAAGTTTTCCATTTTCTATCCAGCCAGCATCTTTTCATAAATCTTAAAATAAGAAATAAAATCATTAAAGATATTTAAGACCACTTAGTCTTAAATATCTTTAAGGTTAGTCTTTTGGTATGGTTTTATAGTAAAAAATATTTGTTTCGATGGTTTTTTTGTATATTTTTTTACTTTTTGAAAACTGTATATATTGTAGCTGTTTTTAAAAAAAAGTTCACAGAAGCTGCCATACTTTTTTCTCACACCTGCGTCATTTCAAAATGAGTTTATAAATTTTAGGATTTTGAAAAATAACATGTTTTAGCTTTTATTTTCACAGATTACCAACAGATAACAAATTAATTGGAGAGATTAATCTTTTCTTAACTATCTACAAAAATAAAAATTCAAATAAAGTGCATGAAAAAAAGTTATGATACATTTTCTGCGCGCAGTAGGGGAAAATCCTATAAATATTCCAAATCGGTATACCACAAAAACTACTTGGCCTAGTAAAAATAATTTGATGTTTCTGATTCCAGACCACCCCTTGTATCTTCAGTTTTCCGTTAGTCCACTTTTTATGGGGCACCCTGTATAGTGGATATACCAAAAAGTTGAATAAAGTTTTTATTTTCGTACTAGCTTTTGCCCGCAACTTCATACGCGCATAAACATTGTTTACATTTAACATAACCAGTCACTCATTGAAGAACCTTTATGACAAGTATCGTATTATCTGTGCACTCAAGGAATAAGATTTTTATTTATTTATTTATTAGGTATATCAACTACAAGTTTATAACAAGTGTCGCATGCACTCTAGGAATAAGATTATTTCATAGGAGCTTTTTCCTGCAACTTCGTACGCGCTTAAACAGAAAAGTCTTATTTTTCCCGAACCTGTGGAAATTTCGGGAATTTCTTCCATAATGCAACCAGTAATACCTTGAAGAACCTTTTTGCCAAGTTTCATATCGCGGTGCATTCAAGAAATAAGATTTGTCATACTAACTAAAAAGTCCTATGTTTCCCGTACCCGTGGGAATTTCGGGAATTCCTTTCATATTGACACCAGACACCTGTTGAAGAACTTTTATACCAAGTTTCATATCCATGCACGAAAGGAATAAGATTTTTCTCCGGACATTGGGACCGACTCCAGAAAACCGGTTATCCATTCATTACGACAGACCCTGAATATTAAGATTTCGGTTGTCCAGGTGTGGAATGACCTGTCTGCACTTGTTTTTCTGATTAAATTCCCGGTACTTTTAGGTGACGAATAGGTATCTTATGTATGTAGGGGTATGTATCACCATACGATAGTCTTCATGCTCTCTTTTACCAGGAGGCATGGAAGACAAATGTCCCTTCCATATTATGTGAAAAAAATGCTTTGGGCTATGTGCCTAAAGTAGTTGGGAAATATTTAGAAACGTGCCACCGCTTGGAGGTTAAGGGTTGGAGGAGAGTGGAAGGGAGATCCTTCTATCCCTTCGTGGTAATGCCCCGTGGAGATGCGTAGTTTTGAAGATATTAATTTTTGAAGTTTATATGTTGAGGCATACAGTTTGGTCATAATAATAGTTTATTCGATTTTAAATAAACCATTAAAATGGTCCTATTTTCGGTTCTGACGCTTTGAGTACTATTAAATAGCCGGACGATCCACTGCGCTCCAATCGCGCACGGCAAAAGCGCGATCCAAATGGTGAGGACGTTTGAGGAGCAGAAGTCGGGGCGCGCGACTGCCGCGAGCTTGCGGCGCACTGCGGTGCCGCCGCCCATCGCCTGCCCGGTGTTGGCGTAGTCCCTATCCCTCCGCCAAACTATATACCGCTCGTCAAATAACTCAGAGTCATTAATCCCGTCCACAAGCCAAGTTTCCGTCAAACAAATTACATCGTAAGAGTTCAGCAATACGTTCCTTAAAAATAACGGCGCCTTGGTTCGAAGTCCTCTGACATTTTGATAGTATATGTTAATCATTGTGAGATTTTAAAACGTGATAATAGATATCTAAAATGTATATTATAGGTAACAAGTAAAAAGCAAGTATGCAGAACCCCAAAGTAGCAAACATATTATTGAGACGAAAATATACCTACACATTTCAAAACAAAAGAATAAACAACACAAAAATTAAAGCAAGCATACAATAGTAATTTTATACAAAGAAGCGCGCATACTAGCGTAGACGAATATTTACAATGAGTCATACTCAGTGGTAGCGTGCGTGTAGCGAAACAGACAAAGCAGAAGAAGAGCGCGAGCGCAAGATAGAGAGAGAGCGTAGGGCGGGGCGTAGCCGCGCGCCCGTCACCGTTACCGTTACCCGAAGCTGCCGGCTGAGAGCGGAACAAACTAACGGCATACTTACCAGAGACTCCCAAAGTGTTGTAGCAGCAAAAAAAGTATATTAACATGGTAGTGTATTTTTATAAGAAATACTTTTTTAAATCCGATTCCGTGCTGATGGCGTGTATCGGGGATGTTGCGTTTTTTCTTATAAATATTTTGCAGTTTTTTATCCATACAAACTGATATTGTTTTTCTTTCGCAATAGATTTTGTTTTGTTGAGTAGTATTTTATTTTCCATAGTAAGGTGATCATTTATAAATATTTTTGAATCTCCAGAGAGTCCGATATCCTTCGGCAGTAACAACTTTTTAGCGCGAGCAGCAGCAACGATGTTTTCTTTAAAATAGCGATTGTTGAACGTGGCTATTATTGTTTTATGCTCTTTATTTAGGATTTAATAATTTTAGGATTTAAGTCTAATGCAACTGGTATCGACAACTTGCCTCTGGATCATATACTTCTCGTTCTACCCCACTGCCTTGATATTATTACAACTATAATTAATAAATCAATTCTCACCGGCTGTTTCCCAGATTTGTGGAAAACAGCTGTTGTAAGACCTATCCCTAAGATGAGCAACCCGAACGAGCTCAAAGATTTGCGGCCAATCAGTATATTATGCTTTTTGTCGAAAGTGTTGGAGAGAGCTGTATATGATCAAGTGGCAGAGTATTGTGAAAAAAAGTCTATTATTCCTAAGTTACAATCCGGTTTTCGAAAAGGTCATAGCACAACAACCGCTCTACTTGACGTGGTTGATAACATTTTAGCATCACGAGACAAAGGTGAAATAACGCTATTGACTCTACTTGACTATTCTAGAGCATTCGATTGTATCAATGTGTCTCTACTACTCTCAAAGCTTTCCTTTTATGGTTTTGACAATACTGTTATTGCCTGGTTTAATAATTATCTGTCAGGTAGATCACAGAAAGTCGTCGTTGATTCACAGGAAGGTAAAAAGATATATTCTTCCATCAGATTTGTAGATAGGGGCGTACCTCAAGGCTCAATTCTCGGGCCATTACTATTCATCATCTATACAGCTGATCTCACAAAGACCATTAAACATAGCAATTTCCATCTTTATGCTGATGATCTGCAATTATTTATCTCTGCTAGGCCGCACGACGCTCCAAATGTTATTGCTAAACTAAATCTTGATTTACAGCATATTTCACAGTGGTCCGAAGAAAACTGCTTAGTACTTAATCCTTCTAAAACAAAGTTTATGGTATTCGGCTCGAAACGAAACATTGAACAGTACAATTTAAGCAAATTTCCAAGTGAAATTTCATTATTAGGAGTAAATATTGAGCAAGTGAACCAGGCGCGAAACCTTGGTGTTCTTTTGGATAGTGATCTGAGATTCGAGGAACATGTATTAGAGGTTGTTCGCACATGTTTCTATAAACTAAAGGTATTGTACATGGTGAGGGACTTTATAAATACTAACTTAAGAATTAAACTGTGTGACAGTCTCATAGTCTCGAAACTAACATACTGTATAAATGTTTATGGTCCCTGCATCCTAGAAAGAACGCAAAGTCTAATACAGAGAGTTCACAATGCATGCGCGCGTTTCTGCTTTAAAATACCTCCACGAAGTCATATAACACCGTACCTGAATCAAGCAAGTATTTTAAACATGAAAAATCGCCAGAATTTACTATATATCTCCATGTTATTTGGCATAATGAAACATAAATCCCCGCCTTATTTATACGAGAAGTTGTCTTGGAGGACATCTAAAAATCCATACGGTGTTAGATCCTGCGTTAACCAGCTGTTGATACCAGAACACAAAACTGCCGCCTTTCGCGGAAGCTTTCGATACCATGCCACCAAATGTTGGAACAATATTCCACCACCCATCCGGGATATTTGCAGTATACACACCTTTAAAAAAACTGTAAAAGAACTTTTCATATCCCAACAAAAAAAGTTTCCAACTTAAGGTGCATGGTGTCTGAGCTGTCTTATATTACTTATATTAATACTATCATTGTATTTAATTTTTGTAATTTGTACCCTTATTCTGTGTAATGATATTCTTATCCTAGTTTTATAATTATTTTTGTTGAATGTTGCTATAGTTTCGTGGTTTTTGATTTGTTTAATTAATGTTTTCCTGTGTTCGTTGTACCATTATGTAATTAACTCGTGTTGCATACGTGGAGTGGAAATATCCTTTTGCAGGCGAAGGCAGAATTATCAGCGTTGTTGTTGGATTGAATCCTTCAATGACATTTAGCTGAGCCTTAGCCTTTTTGTTTACTACGTATTATGAAATTATTCTTGTTTATTATTATTATTATTTTTTTTTTGTCTGTAACTATGTATAATATAATGTAACTGTAATATATTTATAGTCTGTATGTAAACAAATAAAGATTTCTTATTATTATTTTTCGACAAGATCTTTTTCACAGCTTTCGCTGGTTAAGTCTGTAGTTACGGGCTTGCGCCAAGTAACTACAAAATGTGGTGTGTGTTTTACTCTTCAAGCTGCAGGAACTTTCGCACTATTCGGCAGGTGTTGAGAATGGCGGCTTTTTGTAAGTTATGTAATATATTTGGTTCTAGGGCTATTAGTTTTATGTATTGGTGGATTGATTTTGGGACTAAACCAGTGGTAGAGATGACTATAGGCACAACGTAAACTTTATCCTGTTTCCAGATTCGGGTTATTTCATCTTTGAGGTCAGAATATTTATTAATTTTCTCAGCTATTGTCTTTTGTATGTTGTGGGAGTTCGGGACTGCAATGTCTATTAAATAAGTAGTTTTATTAATTTTATCTTGTAAGGTAATATCTGGTCTATTATAGTGTATGGTTCTGTCAGTGAGTATAGCTCGATCATAGTAAAGTTTAAAGTGTGTGTTTTCTAGGATAGTTTGTGGTGAGTATTTGTAATAAGGTATTTTAGTGTCTAATATCAGTTTGTGTTTATGTGCTAGATTTTGGTGAATAATATTGGCAAGTTGGTTATGTCTATGGGTATAGTCTGTCTGAGTTAGATTTACGCATGCTCCTGTAATATGTTGTATGGTTTCAGGTTGGATATGGCACTTACGACATTTATCGTTTACTACTGTAGGATCTTTAATGATAAATTTTCTGTAATTTTTTGTATTAATGACTTGGTCTTGTATAGCTATTAAAAACCCTTCAGTCTCAGGGAATAGCCCGCCAGTTCTAAGCCATAAATTTGATGCCGATGTGTCAATATGTGCTTGCTCTAGGTCACTAGGGTGTCTGCCATGTAGAACTTTCTTTTTCCAGTCTTCTATTTTCTTCCCTTCTGAATTAATATTTGGTACATTATCAAGTGCTGGTTGATTTAGGTTTAGTGGGGTATATTTATTGTCGTTTTGGACTATGGCTTTGTGCAAGTTACTGGATTGAGCTTTAGTTGTGAAGAATACTGTCAAGCTATGTAATTGTTTCTTCCACAGATGTTGTATATCTATAAGCCCTCTCCCTCCGTTCTGTCGTTTGATTATTAATCTTTCTATTGCAGACTTGGGATGGTGATAATTATGTTTGGTGAGTGAAGTGCGCGTAGATCGTTCTATTTGTTCAATGTCAGTATGTGTCCATTTAATAACTCCAAAAGAATAGGTCAATATTGGGATCGCATAAGTGTTTACGGCTTTGATTAAGTTTTTACCCGAGAGGTGAGTTTTGCAGATATTATTTATTCTCTTTCT
The DNA here is from genome assembly GCA_944452665.1 of Stenoptilia bipunctidactyla. NCBI lineage: Eukaryota > Metazoa > Arthropoda > Insecta > Lepidoptera > Pterophoridae > Stenoptilia > Stenoptilia bipunctidactyla. Next base: position 399,867 of record OX101730.1, read on the forward strand.
ATATTCTGAAACTAGTGATTCTTTAATTTTAGTATGATCCAATCCTTTGAGTTGCTGAAAACCTAAGTACTTATATAAATCGGTTGATTCCATCGCTGTGATTAAATTATCGTTATTAACAGCATAGTCTCCAGGTCGGATATGGCCTTTAATTATGTTAATAGCTTTACATTTTTCTAAGCCAAACTTCATCTTTATATCTTCACTAAATTCTAAAGTTGTTTTAATAAGCAGTTCCATTTCTTTATGACTTTTTGCGTATAGTTTTATATCATCCATATATATTAAGTGTGATACAATTTGCTCACTATTTTCATATTTAAGGCGATATCCGGCTCGTTTGCTTTGCAACATGTTTGATAGAGGGTTTAAGGCCAGACAAAACCACAGAGGACTTAAAGAGTCACCTTGGTAAATTCCTTTCTTAATAGTTATTTCTCTAGTTTTTATATTGTTTTTTGGGCTATTTAAGTGTAGTGTTGTCTTCCAGTGTAACATTACGTGTTTTAAGAAATTAATGATTGTAGGGTGTATTTTGTAAATTTCTAACACCTTCAGTAACCAAGAGTGTGGAATGCTGTCAAAAGCCTTTTTGTAGTCGATATAGGTACAATTATTATTATTATTATTATTGTTGCGCATTTGTACTCTTGCAACGTAATTAATTTGTTCCTTAGGTATCTCGCAGTTTATTGATTTTCCGATCCTTGACAAAACATCGAAAAGATTTTCTGTTTTTGTCATAGGTACTCCTTTGATTTCTAGATTATTTAGACGTGCGCGTTGTTCGATTTGTCTTGTGCATTGCTCGAGCATGTCTATGCGTAGTTGTAGTTTAGAGGTCTCAAGTTTGTTTTCTTCAACGACCTGTATTCGGTTTTCCAGCCCTGACAGTCTATCACTTAGTGCTTCTATTGTAGCGTGTGAGAACTCTACGGAGGACTTTAAGCCTGCGATATCGTCCCTGATAAACTTAATATCTTCTACCAGTTTTGGGAGAGCCTCCATCTTCAGGGAGAGCCTTTTTAGTTCTTCCGCTATTTTTGAAAGCTCCGTGGGTTGGGGCGTTCGAGAATCTGCGAGCAGATTAGGTAGGGCTAGCAGATCGACTGGCATTTTTACAGGTGATACAACGCCAAATCGATTTTCTGTCGCAAAGCTTTCGGTAGCCTCCCTCAGTTATTCCCGCGCAAGGAAAATCGAAGAAGTTGCCACATGCGGTGCACTCCACACCATCATTGACATTGTTGTCACAACGCGAACACAACGGCATTTTAAAGACTTTTAAAATAAACTTTGAGAAGCAGTGGAAATCGGAGAGCAAACTGACGTGAGCGTGCGTACACTGTGTTGTCTTACGACCGACTGAATATTTTACCGACCGACTATTTTAAAGCAAGGCTGGAGTGTGCTAATTGGGCTCCGCAAAAGTCGTAATAACACCATGTCGGGGTTGTGTTGTGTTTAAATAAGCATAAGTATTATTTAGTTATAACGCTTCGCCGGCTGCTTCACCGCTCTGCTACGCTCCCTCAGCTCGCGCGCGTTTTGCTTATATGAAAGGTAATAACTGCTCCTCCTCGCTGCGCTCGGCGTCGCACCTCACCTATCATTTATCACATTTTTTTTTGGGGCGGAACACCTTTTGGACGCATAGGCGGCGATACCTTCGCACGCACCCATTTTTCATCATAATAAGTAGGGAACAAAAGGTCTCTTCAGCTTGGGATTAGTATTTATGGAAATGGGGGAACTCGGATAACTTCCGAACTATTTCACCCCCATCTTTCCCAAAGCAGGCGGCACGTTTCTAAAGCCAACCCAAGTGGTTATTATCTTAAAACTCAGAAATAAAGCATTTTAAACATAGATTTTTTTATATTTAGGTATTTGTTATTTGGCTTAGGAAATGCTTACTTAAGTTTATTTGTTCATAATTTCACATGCAGTAAGACTACATTCCTCTATAAGTAGGTATTGTTCACAGGCATGTTCTGTAATCAAGGTATTATCAAAATAATATTCAAAATTACCTTGTTTCTTAACCACATTTGCAGTCACTTGCAGCAAAGTAACTCCTTTTCCTTTCTGTGTTTGCATATGAACTTTCAGTAAGTCTAGGGGATGAGTGACGCAGGCCGCTCCAGCAGCTGCTAGGCCACCAAAGTACCACCTCGATATCCTTTCTTCACTAGACATTGTAAACTTTAAAAATAAATTAATAAAATTAAAGGAATCTACTCAAAAGTTTGGAAAATAAAATACGTTTGCAGTTAGGATAAGGAAAGTTTACTAATAGTTGCTATGTTTACTAAAACTTTATTTTTTGGTAGGTACCTACAGTTTACGAGGATGAAGCAGTTAATAGACGGCTTCGTCGGACTTTACGAATCAATAACAAACACATCGTTAATATAAAAAAACGAATACCTATTGTGTTATGTGACGCGATCTTTGCGAGCACTGAGCTCATAAATTGAATACATGCGAAGTCTTTAACTTGAGCTGTATTGTTTAGGTATTTATGCAGCTGAGTTTTTCTGAATTTTGCACAATTTGATTCAAATTTGCTTGCAGGACTTACTGGCAGGCAGACTGGCACACACTTTAACTACATGCGAATAGTCAAGTAAGCACTAATATAAATACGCTTATCCTTTTTAAATGTTTGTTTTACTGTACCTTCTTACGTTCTACTCTAACGACATCACGTTACGGTGTGACAACTAGTGACAAATGTGACAGGTCCCTGTGACGGAAAACAGATAATGAAAGACAAGTAAAAATGACAGACTGAAATGTGACCACAAATGAGCTAAGATTTAGTCGTGTAGAACTCTAAAGTGGTCCATGCGAAGAAGCTTTCAACTCCCAGAGCGCATTTTCAAACTTCGGACTGTGATTAATAAATATAAGTAGGTCAATATTGTTGTAGTGTGCACAATATCATTAATTTTTGCAAATTTTTGTCCATTTTCCAATTTTTTTTTTTTTTTATAAGTGACTAAACCCGCGTTTGACCTCAATCTCACCTGATGGTAAGTGACGATGAGGTCGAAGATGAAAGCACACGGGTTTAGGAAGGAACTGGCTCTTTATACAATATTGCCGGAACACATTACCGCCGGAGCGGTAACATTTGGCGGCAGACTTTATATAAAGGGTGGTCGCTAGCCAGGCGGACCCAGAAGGGAACCTACCACCAAGCTAAAAGCAATTTTACTTATGTTCAAAACTTTAATAATAGGTAATGTCATTTTTAGCATCAAGAATATCAAGATAATCAAGTACAATCCAATCTTATATTTCAAGTTATTTTTGTCCATTTAACACATTTTGAATTAATCTGAATAATGTTCAAAATTACCTATATTTCATTTCATAAACCTATCACATGTATTGTGTAATAGTTAACATGCGATAATCACCAATCACAAGAAAAAGAAAAAAATGAGCTACTTAAAATGAGAAATAATTAATCTAAGCTAAGGTATACCAATTTTCAACCGATCTAATGGGGAGTTTTCTGACAGCTCTTAAAAATTAGTTCAAAAAACCTCTATAGATGGCACTTTTAAAAAGCCGAAGGCGTTAAGTCTGTATACTATAATGTAGGTAAGTGGTATCTAACATCTATGGTTATTCATATGTTCAATTTCTGATACAGACGTCAATTAATTTATTTTACTTTTAAAAACGCAGTGTCGAATAAATTTTTCGCCTTCGCCTTTTGTAAAGCGCCATCTAGCGAAGCCTTTTGTACCAATTTTGTTTTTTTAATGAGCTGTCAGAAAACCTCTCATTAAATACACATGTCAAAAAAACACTGAGTAGGCCAACCATTCCATGAGATTGAAATTTTCAATATGCCACGTACACCTTATTATTCAACCCCTTAACCACGTAGTCTTATTGGATCCCCCCTTGAGTGTTTTTTATAAGGCAGAGCGAAACGAGGCGGACGCCTCCCGAACGAAGTGAGGGTGATCAACAACTACAACCCCGACATTAGCAATCCCATAACCACGTAGTCTTATTGGATCGACCCAAGAGTGCTTTCATAAGGTGAAACGAGGCGGACTCTTCTTGACCAAAGCGAGGGTGCTCGTCAATTCCTATCCTGACATTTTTACCTAAATTAGAATATAACGCACCCCTTTTAAAGTTAAGTTTATGCAGTATTTTGAATAGGTACCTTGGTGTAATATGAGTTATCAAATTGTTAATAACATAGTAAATAGTTCGCTTACGAATTAACGACACTGATCGTTTTGAAAAACTGATTACATTTAGGTATATATTTAGTTGCGATAAAGTTTTATCAATACTGTTTTGATCCTTATTCAAATTAATACGTTATTAATCATAAGTATTTAATTGTGAACAAATGTGTCATTCACGTCACTTGATTTCAATCAACACCTCAGGAAATATAATTTTAAATAACCCCGCAACAATATATAGGCATGTTCGGGATGACACGGGCGGGTGAGCTGCTTGGCACGCCGGCATGGCCAGCCACTCGGGCTGTTCGCTCTCATAGTTAGCTTTGGATGGCCTATGGCCATATTCCAAGATTTATTCACTTGGGAATATGATTTATTTGAACCACCAAATATAACGGCTTCAGAGTCAGACTACCTACATACAAATTAAATTACAGCCAGGGGGCGTCGACAATGTATGGAGATGGTGCAGACTACATACTGGAGACAGAGTGAAGAAGACAGAACACTATAAGAGGAAAAGAGCAAGATGATACCAGCGTAGCCTATGAAAAAAAATATTCAATCGATTGTTCGAATACATCGCAGTATTTTTTGAGTTTACACTTATTCATATTTTCTTCAAGAAATCTTCGCTTTTATTAGAAATAACATTAAACGATACCTTTTTCATGACTTCTTCATAATTTCTAAATAATTTAACAAATATTTAAAGGGACCGTATTACATAATCGAATGAATTAGCGAATCGATGTTATTTTAATAGACATAAAAAGAAATGTCAAAAATTAACGTCTACTTCACAATATAAAAAAATATTTTTTCGCGATTGCGGTGTTGCGATATTTTTAAATTGTGTTTGTGTTTTAAGTTTTCTTATGATTTAATCGACTTTTCTCCCCCTGATTGCTTGAAGAAACTCGCGTCAGTGTGAATTTGTATTTTTAAGAAAGAGTGTCGATTTATCCACACCTTTTGTTGTATTACTTTAAACAAAATAAAAGTATCAAAAACTTATTTATTCTTTTACTTATTGTTCATCAAGTTAACCTTATATTTAGCCAGTCGCAATAAAAACAAGCAAACCTTACAGAACTGATACATATAGTATTGCACCTAACAAGTTTGTAAGTATTTGCTTATTTTTATTCGTCATCATCATCCACAGCCTGTATACGTCCACTGCTGGACATAGGCCTCCCCCAAGGTCTTCCACGTCGCTCGGTCCCGCGCCGCCCTCATCCAGCGATTACCGGCGACTTTGACCAGGTCGTCGGTCCATCGTGCGGGGGGCCTGCCCACTCGAGAACTTTTCTGCCCCACCGGCCATCTGTTCTGCGAGCTATGTGCCCTGCCCATTTTTATTCAGACAGAGCAAGTTGAAATCTCGAAGTCGTTTGAAATTCCCGCCATATTAGCTATGTGGACCGTTTCCAGATGGCGTCTAGTATTAACTTTTAATGTATGAAGTTGTACTTCTTCTCTTGAGTATATGTGTTCTATGATTACAGCGCAATAACTTGATTGTTACAATGGTTTTGATGGGTCCAGCAATTGGTTAAACATGTTTCTATCCTTGAACGCGATTACTGTTTTACCGTAATTACCGATTACGTTTTTTTAATCGGTCCCAATGTGCGCAAGAACGCTAGGACGCAATGTGCAGGAAAGTTTATTTTCAAATTTAATTCAAATCATTCAAAAAAATATTACTCACTGGTAGATAACTTATCACATAAGTTTATTTTGAACATAAACTGTAAATAATTATAGCTGTGAACTGCCGATTGATGCGGATTAATATGACTCCGTTTCTTCGCTCCGCATCAATGGACAGGCACCCTAAGGAAGTCACGCATTAACCGGCCCGCACTGGTTTGTCCGTCTGGTAATCTGTGTCTTTATGAAAGCACTCTTATGAGAGCACGTTTATGGTCCTTAATTGATTAGCATATAATTTATCTGTACTGGAAACCTGTTTCTTAATGTAAGCACCCTTTGACTCGAATGTACCTAGGTTGGGTACCTACTAACCGTGTCGCGTCGCGCAAGATTATTGCAAGCAAGATTACTGATTAGCTAATTTCATCTTATTTCTTAAAAGAAATAGATGCGATACTTCCCTACATACATTTCAGATTAGACCTTAAATTTTGTTCACTTAGAAAGAAATTAAACCGACACATTCTTCTGAACCTGTTTTAGCGCTAAATTTTGATAAGGTTTTATGTAAGCTACAATTTAAAATACCAAAATAATATCTTACAAATCTGTCAAAAAAAATTACTTGAATCTGAACTTTATGCCCTCGACATTAAGTTAAAATTGGTTGGGGAAATTTGTCAGGTAATGTAACACCTGATCTGCTGTCTTCTGTACCTATATAATCTGCATAGATTAAATTCTGATAGATAAAATTGGACTATTTATTTGTTTCAAATTAACAGCTTTCTACTCAATACAAATAAAAGTAAATACAGAATTTAAAACCAAGGAACAAATTTAAAAAATAAAATCTCTGCCTGTCCTCCAATTTCTGAAATGGCTGGGCCGATTTTCACTCGCTTACGTTATAAGTAGTAAATTATTCTACGCATTTTGGAAATTGTACCCCTAAAAGATCATATGAGGTTTCAAAGTCTTCGTACACGAAGACGAAACCGCGAGATTCAGCTAGTTTAAAATAAAAACACTGCGTCAACATCAACATATTTATATTTCACAAGAAGCCCACTGACACCACTCTAGCACTCTTAGATCTGAACAATTTTAACAACGACATTACAAAATTATTACATTCTTTAATTCTGTTTATAAAATATGGAGTTAAAAAAGAATTTGCTTCCTATGAAGTGAAAGGAACTAATAAAATAGTCACCCTATTATACATATGAATAAATATGAATATTATTATAAATATAAGCTATTAAAAAACAATAACTTGAAAGTTGGAAAGTATCTTAGTTTTATATTACCTTTAATGCAGAAATAGGACATAGGTTAATGTAACTACGTGATAAATAAACGTTTGGGAAGGAAGACGTCATACTACTCATGCTTATTACTTTCACATTACAACGAATTAGATACGCTATAAAATCAGAATACAGAAAATATACTGGATGAACATAAGTCGTACACGTAAAGCCGATCGTCCACCGCCAACTAAACTAAGTTAGCTTTGCTTGGCGAGCCGGTTTCTCATACATTTGCGTAAAATAGACATACATATGCTCTGGCAAATAATTCAATGCAGTAAACTGACAGTTCGAAATGTCAAATACAAAAATAATGATACCAGTTAAAAAGTTCGTATGTAAGCACTGAATGAGAATAATTGAAAACGACCGAGCCTTTGTCATTCACTTTGCACAAAATTTTAAAGAAATTTATAAATATGTAGTTGAATGTGAGGCGTGTACCTACTAATAATCTTTAATGAAAATAATTAATTACCAAACACACCAAGTGCTTTAAAATGTACAGTAGAAGTAAAATCGACTTGATAACTTATTTGTTTCTAAATTCGTTTTGTCGTTAAAAATGTAATTTGAAGAAAAGTTGCCCTTTGCTAAGAGCACCATAAAAAACAAATGTCTTGTGAGCCAAAACATTTTTATCATATGAAACAAGAATTTTCAAAATCGATTCATAATTGTCTGAAATATCGTTTAACAAAGACACAAAAAAAACATACAAACTAATTGAGAACCTCCTATTTTTTTGGAAGTCGGTTGAAAAATAATTACCATCATTCACTTAAACCACTTCACAATTTTTTTCTTCCCTACATGTATGAAAAAGTGGGTCCAACTATACGGCTGCGAACTGGACGGCAGCGAAAGCGACGCGGGGAATCTGGGCCGTCCTCGACGCTAGCGGGCGTGAGAGCGATTTGTCGCGGTGCAATACAAACTCAATACTTTCTGTCGTGTCGCGGAAATGGCTGCCCACGCCGCCGTCGTTCTCGCTGTCGCTGCCGTCCAGTTTGCAGCCTGCGAGCTGAGCTAAAACTGTCTTAGTTTAGTTGGCGGTGGACGATCGGCTTAAGCGTTGGTTCTATAGCAGAATTTTGAGGCAATTTCATAGCATTTACTCTAGAAGGTAACAATCAACCTTTATTGATAATAATCTTAGGTATATATATAGAAAAAACACCGAAGGTTTTATGACAGGTAAACGTAGCAATTAGGGTGACCGGAGACAATTATTTTACAAAATAATTATCAAACAACATTTGCATATGTTTGCTTGTTGCCATGGCCGCATGTTTAATCCACAACTAAACAGTAAGAAACACATAGTTCCGTTTACACGACTTATGATTAACTCTGTATGCTTTTTAATGTACTCGTAAGTAGATGCAATCTCTTATTGAAGAATATAATAAGCAGACATCAACAACGGTATAAATTATTACTCTTAAAAACAGGATACTGTCAAAAATGGGTATTCTACTAAAATGGTTTTCGATTGCGTAAAAACAATATTTTTAATAACAAAGATTGTTTCTATCAGCAAAAATAAATTAAGCTCTTAGTTACACTGTATTTTTTCACTCAAAATCACACAATAAATTACATTGCATTCAAATACCTAAATGGAAGATAAATTGTCATTACAACATCATGTCAAACCTTATAATGTATAGCAGAGATGTAAAGTCTATCAAAAAATAAAATGATTATTCTTAAACTTATTGGAAATTTCTTTACTTTCTCGCCTAGTCGACGTATGTACAATATCGTAGAATGTATAAAAAAATCATCATAATATGTGTATTTTATAAATATAATGTATTGAACATTTTGCAATACTCACTGGTATTGCGTTGTATTGTTTAGGCCCATTATGAACTACTTAATGTCATGAATATATCAACAATTATAAAATGATTAACTGTATATAAAAGTATGGGACTGGAATCCAGCGTTTAGGCGCGCTAAGTTTCATTTTATAAACAATTAAGTAAAACAATTAAACAATATGATGTAGTCGTTGACATAATATTTACTCACATTCTTACTCACCAACATAAATCTGTAAGTAACTTTATAACAGTTCTCACATCTGCATGAGTATGATATGAAATTAAAAAATCTGACTTAGAATGTATAATCCGTAAAACATATTTGATTAATTAAAGTTAAAAAAATATATGATTGAATACAGTATTTAAAAATGGAATTAAAAATGTTATAACTATAGTTAAGACTTGGATATATATTTCACTGCGATATAATTTTCTATTCGGAATGTATTGATTATATTTGGCTATTAAACTTAAACATTATTTTTTTGTATTTTAAATACTATAATAACAATAAAAATGGTAACCTTAATTTGTAAAATAACTGAAAATGTAAAAAAAAATGTAATCACACTATTTAGTAGTCTAGTGGAAGATTTTAATATCGTATACGGCCAATACAATAGGCGTTCCTTTTTTTACATTTTTTGTTCCACGCAGGGAAATATTTATATCATAAGAGATATTGAGTTTAACTTGTTGAACACCTCAAAATCTACAATATTTTTTTTTTATTACAAGCCCAAACTACGATGAGCATCGTACATGAACTATCTATGTTTATGCTTATTATATAAACTAACGGAGATAAATATTATTTGCAGGTACCTACTCCCATTGCCTGAAACTCGTGAAAGTCTATATTTATACCAACTGGTATAAATATAGACTTTCACGTACATGTGCCTACATGAAATGACGCATTTTTCTTTGCAATTGATTTTAAACTTTGCAGAAAAACGTCAAATGAAGAAAAAATATTATAAATCATCTTTCTATAAATGCTTGATAAGTAATAGTAAACTAAAACTTATAGTTTTTCTAAGAAAACATGATTAATCATAGAATAATATCTAAACTAAAACAATAATTAGCTTTTTAAGCAACCATTTGAAATATGCTTTGCAAGCAATCTGGTTTTATAAAATGCTTTCCAAGCATTTTGTTTCTGTACGATAATTCTTTCTAAAACTTAACATTTAAAGCATTTCAAACACAAAAAAGAGTATTAGAGTAAGAGTATACGTCTAATGATTGTGCAGCTTAATTGTACCGCAATTGATACGAAGTTGTTCTAGGAACACAAATGTGAGTATGGTGTGCGGTGCTAACCTAACAAATGCTGGAATATAACCTTTGTAGAAAGCTAGAGGCCCTTCTCTGGCAGTGCTGGCGATGAGGCCCAACATGCCCTTGAATTCTCCGGGTTTAGCATTCATTGCCCGCGTTTTCAGCACATCCACTGGTTGCGTGAGGGTGGTAGCTATTGCTCCCTGTGAAAGAATAAGTTTTATTGACATGTCATTGATCATTTGAATAATAAATTAGTTGGTTCGGTGTTGCCACGTAGAGACGCATATATGTAGACAAAAAGGTCATATTTCACAGTACCTACGTCCTTTACAGCAAGGTTTATAATTAAGGCGCCAAATTGAAATGTTTTTTCTTTAAATGTTAGCAACTTACCACGCCGACTTAATTTTCTATGTAATACGCAACCATCTACACCGCTCAGATATTGAAATCGTCTCAAAAATAGATAGTCTATCGATTATCTATCGACAAAAAGTTACAAAAGTACCTATCGATAGGTACTACGAAATAAATATTTTTTTGACTTTGACTTTGTTGTAGTACAATCAGCATCAAAGTTGATGAACACATTGACATCATTAAAGTCACTTGTCACCATATTGTGCCTAAATAACAACTAATATTGACCGACTTCTATGTGTAGTTGTAATAATAAAACACACAAGTAAGTCAATATTAGTCGTTATTTAGGCAAAATATGGTGAAAAGCGACTTTGAAAATTATAATGTGTTCATAAAATTAATTTCATGTACTACCGACCGAGAGCACTACTTTGATAATATCTTATTTTTGTATCGCATAAACTATCGATACTGACGATTTTTTCAGACTAGATGCTTTCCCAGTGTGCGATCATATCGTTTACAATTCGTAGTTAGACTATCGACAGTTCGACAACATGAAATACTCAATTGACTATTATAATATACCGTACAAATAAAAAAAAATTGATGTCAAATTTGTATATTACCAATTTGACATCAAAAACAAGTTTTAAAAAAAAGTTAGGATAAAAATCAGGCTTACTCACCGCACCCAAGCTGGACGTGACATGCGTGACCACGTCATCATGAAAGTAGCTAGTCGTGAGGAGCACCTCCTTGATTTTATCATAGAAAGACAGCTGGCCTATCGTCATGAGGGCTGAGCGCGTGCAGTTCATGGAGGCTCCCGCCCACAGCCTCATTGGACCCTCAGTAGTTGCGACTTTATAAATGCCATGTAAAGCATTTTTGTAACTGCAAATAAAAAAAAGGTATTATGCGACCAGTTCCTGAATCTCCGCGGTGCCAGTCATTTTTATACAGCGAAAATGTAGAATGTTATAGATATAATAAGTTATAAACTATAATCATATGTAGATATAATAAGTTATAAACTATAATCAACGAATGCAGAGCATTAAAAAAACTGACTTCACGTCAAAACTTTGGCAGAGTTAGAATGTCATCAACGTAAACATTCTCCGAAATCATACATATTCTTTCAAAAATTTGAAATTTTCTATGAAGTACTTAACCGATTTCGATGAAATTGATATGGGACCAACTATGAAGTATCTTCTATCAAATGAAACAAGAATTCTCAAAATGAATTCATAATATTCCGAAATATCGTGTAACAAAGACACAAAAAAAAACATACAGACGAATTGAGTACCTCCTCCTTTTTTGGAAGTCGGTTGAAAAGTACTAAATAAAATCGAAACAAATTCCCCGCATTCCATACCACTCTACCGTCTTCCGAAGAATATTATAGTCTAGTTCTTCTCATTAAATTTCCAGAACAGTATTTTATTTATTTATAAATTAACCTGCTCTTTAAGTATTACAAACTATTTTATCAGGAGCCCACACATCTACACTGAAATATAAAGCTCAAGAGTTTGTTTATTTGAACGTGCTAATCTCAGAAATTACTGGGCGGATTTGAAAGATTCTTTTTGCATTGGATAGTCCAAAGAGTTCCCGCGGGAACGGGAGTTATGCAGGTTGAGCTGCGGGGACCGGCTAGTTATTCATAAGCTTAAAGTTTTTCTTGTTTACAGAGTTTATCTTAATGGCTTTTATGGAGCAGTGGTCGAGTTCAGCTGCGGCTTGAAAATCCCTGAGTTCGAGGCCCGTGGGTCGAGGCCAGACCAGTTTAGAAAACAAACTTTTCTACAGGGTGACTGGTGGGTCACTTTCGAAATTCAAGGACGTGATAGTTTGAGATCATACATGAAGACAAAAATAAAATAAAAATTGAATATTAATTTATTTACTGAGTAAACTTAACCGAAAGTTACAGAATTCATTACGCAACGCATGGTTACACAAGCGTTATGCAATAGATACTTAGCGGGTGGTGCTGTGCGTGTGGCGGGAACACTGCTGTGTGCGTATTGACTGAGGCAGCGCGTCGGGAGAAGTGTAATAATGTCTCTTTATTTATTTACTAGCTGTTGCGCGCGGTTTTACCCGCGCAATTTCGATTCCCGCGGGATTTTCGGGATAAAAAGTAGCCTATACGGATTCGGAAGAATCCCTCTAAGTAATGGTAAAAGAAATTTTGAAATCGGTCCAGTAGTTTTTGAGTCTATTCAATACAAACATACAAAAATACAAAGGTTTCCTCTTTATAATAATAGATAGGGAATTCTGGTAAAAAATTAAGTACCTACTTTTATTACACAATTATGATCAGAATCGAGTTCAGAGTGCTCTCTATCAATATCTAAAATTTGTCACCAGCCACCCTGCACACTGGCTCGTACCGGGTGTACACTAGACACCCCCTAGTTCTGCTGTGTGGTCTCCACAACACCGGCTTATATTTAAAAAGTTTAATGTTGCGCCACATCATTGATCTCAGTTTGCGTAATTTATAATGTATAATTGTAAGCAGTCCGTGTGTAATCTACGTTATGTTTTGTTTATACAAAACCTGAAAACAATTTGTTCAGAATCGGTAGCAGAACTGACTGCAATAGTTTGTGTACCATGTTATGTGCGTACTCAATAATCTGTACAAAACTTTATGTTGACAAGCACCAGAGCGAATGTCGTGCGCGCTCCCAGGGTGACAGTGGGTTACGTCGGGGTAGCGTATTTACAAAGGCTATACAATTTGTGTCACGAGTCAGACTCTAATAGAAGAGCTTTTGTTTATGCACATTAAACGACAATACCTAATCTACCTCCGTATAAAAATTTACTCAAAAGGATAAGCATTTTGTATTGATAAAGAAATGCAAACACAAAACCTAGTAGATACTGTATTATACATATTCACTCAAACAGTAAGCTTTTGTCGACATACAATATTTTCACACATTACGTACGCACAAAACCTAATCAATTGATTGAGTGATATACATTGCGATGAGAAAGGAAATAAGCCACGAGAAGGTCCCCCGCACCGGAAGACGGAGTCGGTACGGTTAGGTGCGACGACGAGCGCAGCGAGGAGGAGCATGTTAGGTTGCATAAATATAGTTATACACGTGCGCGAGCGGTACCGAAGCGCCATAAACCTGGTCAGCTATTATAATCAACCCTGGACAATCCCGACATGGTCAAAAGTCAAACGTTAAGTCATCGAAATAACGATGGTCATAATGCATGCATATTCTATTACTGTCTTTGAAAACCAGAATAATGCCATTTAAGTATCAAACTATTATTGAAACTAACGATCGGTAAATATCGATATCAAATTGATTAGCATTTAATGCTGCAATGTTAAATTGAAGTTATGTCACAAATTCTACGCGACTTCGGTAAATTTCTGTACTAAAATAGATTCGGGTTTCGGCAAGTTATAGCCTTTGTAAATAAGCGTCGGGGTAGCGAGCAAACGCAGCGCGTGGGGTCACAGCTCGCGTGACAAAATCAAGGCACCACAAGGAGCTTGAAACTTGCTAAGTTTTTCAGATAATAATAATAAATAAATAAATAAATATTTCTGACACTCACACAACATTATCTAGTCCAAATTAAGTTTCTTAAAGAACTTGTGTTATGGATACTAGATAACTGATATACTTAAGAAATGTATACACATATTATTGAATAAACACATATTTTTTATTAGAATAAACTTAAATAAACATATAAACATCCATGACTTGACGACTTATATCTGTGTTCATCACACAAATATCCGCCGCCGCCGGGATTCGAACCCAGGACCTCTGGCATAGAAGGCCATGTATGTTACCGCTACACCAGCCGGTCGTCAAATATTCATTTTCATAATATTATAATTTTTTTTACATACCGATTCTTTGACTAAAATATTTGACCCATTTTTCGCAAAAACAAAAAATAACGTATATTAAAGGTCTTCCATCCAAAACTGAAGTGGCTTCTTATTTAAGTTATAAGGAATCGTATTGACTTTGAAGTTCAAGTTTACTACTCACTTCCGCCTCTGCTCACTTGGCAGCTTGATGTCGTTTTGCATCCTCACGTTGACTAAGTCGGCGGGATTGCCAACCAACCCGCCCGCGCAGCCCCCGAGTCCAGCAATCATCATTGAGTGATGAAATGCAAGGGCACCCTGAAACAAACAATGAAATTGGTTAAAACTGTAAGTTTAGCGGTAAATATTTCTGTTGGGAAATGTTTTCCAGTTTTGGAGATACGCCCATGCCAAAAAAGGGGAAAGCTTAAGATTTGAGAACGTTACCAGATAGCCTGGAATTTCAACTTTTTGCTACCTACTTACAACTTTTAATTTATTTATTAGTCACTTTATTATGTTCCTCTTTGTATATGAACCTACAAGTACAAAACATGCAGCTTTATTGTACACTTTTGTAACGTTCAGTTCAAAAGTCAGTAACTTTCGTAATAAATAAACTTTCTTATGTCAAAATATGTAACTGTCATGATTGTCAAGTGAATGGTTGAAGGATTTGGGATCTTTGGACTATGGTTTGGAGAGGAGGGATAATTGAGAATTTGGTCAGTCGGTCTAGAGCAGGGGGAGTTTACTAATTTATTAGCCAATGCTGTCGATGGCAGCCGGAGCCAAAGTGGGACAAATCTATACGTATGAATGAGAAAGCTTTAAAGTACTTTGCTTTGACGTAAGTCTATATGTCAATCTTCTCAAAAGTGACAATCAAAGACAAACAATCATCCATCGCCAACGACTGACTGACGCCATTTGTAAAAACGGTTCATTGCGTTAACTGCGTAATTTCAGCAACCAATTTTTAATTTGAAAACCTGTAAAATTTTGATTTGAAAATCTGTAAGCTGTGTGCTTTTACGGAAGTGCTATTTGTTCAGTGCGAAATTGACACTTTATATTGTGATAGTGACACTAAATACTTTGTAATTGTTTGTTTGTTCATTTGCGAAATTGACGCTTTTGTGCAGTAGTTTTAAGATAATGGTTGGAAAATAAATTTATAAACACCTATGAATTTTTATTAAATATACACAATTTTAATGTCAAAAAAAAATTATACATTAAGTTCCTATCTTAGAGTAATAGACTGCATAGATTACTACTGTGTAAAGTGGATCTATTAATACACTGAAAAGTTGCGGATGGCATTAACTGAAGCGCTAGTGAGCTGTATGTATGCATTTACGAAGTATGAAGTAATCGTTCTTCTCTCGTAAGAGAGTATATTGTTCCATGGTCTAGAGGCTTACGAGCGAGCGGTCATCATATTGAATTGTTTTAAAGTGTACCTATTGGAATAATTTGTATTCATTTTATATTGAATTGTTAGGCAAAAGTCAGCCAATAAACTGTTGAACAATGCTGAGGAGTTTTATTCACAACAAATCAGAAGTGGTAAGTAATCTACATTTTATACTATGTATGTCTTATATTTCACGTGAAAAACAAGAGTGTATAAATTTTCGAAGGCTTTTGCAAAAATAATATCTATTAAGTGTTATGTACCACGTTCTTCCGCTTTGCTTTTATCAATCAACCAATTTTAATTGAACTTGGCTAAGATGGAAAAGGATTTAGTTCAACGTGGTCGTTTAAAATTTTGCTTAAGGAATGGTGGTAGGAAATAATTGTGATTTAGCAAAAATAATGTTTTGAAATGACATTCTATAGTGTGTCTTCCAAGTATTTGCATTAGTTAGATGATATTTATTAGACCTGGCAAAGATGCGAACGGATTTAGTTTACAGTTTGATCATTTAAATTTTGTGAACGTGGTGCTAAGAAACTCTTCTATTTATGTATGATTATATAAGTCATTGGAAAATTAAAAAAAACCGAATGATATCTAATCCCTGTAGGGTTTAGATTCAAACACATAGTGATTTTAGTTCTTTTAAAAATTTGGCGAACAAATTTTTATTTATTTCACGCTTTATGTACACAAGTTAAAAAATATATATATATTATGATATTTACAATAGTGTACGTACAAAGGTACTGCTTATTTCAAAGGAAATTTCTTCCAAAAGACTTTTATTTGCGCTCTAACATTGAAGGATATAATAAGGTGCTGGCTAGTGATGGTCTATGGGGATTCTTCAGTTATTTTCGAGTAACAACGTACTGTATAAGTGACACTGAAAATTTATTAAGAAGTTTGTTTTAATTTTAATTTGAAAATATTTAGTTTTATATAGTTTCAATATTAACATTAACATACTTTTGCTACCCTAAAATAGGTCAGCTATAATAATAATAATAAAACTCTTTATTGTACACCAATATGGTTTCATAGTTTAAAGAAAATAATAATCAAAATTAACATACAAAAGGCGGCCTTATCGCCGAAGCGCGATTTCTGCCAGGCAACCCAGCTATGGTATCCATACGTTTATGGGTTATGTATAGGGGGGCAAATTTTCGTTATTTTTTAGCTACGACGACGCGTCGTTTTTGAGCTAATAGCATTCAAAGTTGTTCGATGATTACAATTTTTACTTTTAAAACATCTTTATTTATTTTTAACATTTGAGTGTTTTGTTTTGTTTTTGAAGACAAAAGAGATTGCCCTACGTTTCGCTTGTATATTTAATTTAGTTTTCTTTTGAGGCCGTCGGTTCATGAATATTTTGTTTATGAGTTCCAGAAAATAATGATCAGAGAAAGTAGATCGATGTCTCAGAGACGATTGAGCACTCCAGATCATGGTGGATCGAAATCGGGGCAAGAGAAATTGAGAGACGATTGCAGTCGACATCGGGAGAGGAGCTATGTACATTCCATGGTCAGTGAAGCGGCCATGTGTGCTGTTCTGGGGCTATGTATGTTCCATAATTAGTTAAACGGCCATGTGTGCTGTTGAGGAACTATGTACGTTCCATAATCAGTGAAACGGCCATGTGTGCTGTTCTGGAGCTATGTATGCCCCATAATTAGTTTATTTATTTATTAAAGAAACAAACAGCTTAAAATATTACTTATAAACAGAATTAATAATAAATATTTCATCAGCCAAAATAGTTTCCAATTTTAATTTAATGGCCATGTGTGCTTAATTGTTAGAGGTTATGTGTGCCTACAATAGGAAGCCAAGTGTGCTTTAGTTACTGGAGGCTATGTATGCCTATTGAGCCATGTGTGCTTTAATAAAAAGCTAAGTATGCATATGGAATAGACTATGAGTTGATATAATGAAATTAGAGAATTCTGATGATTTTTGTTATTTGATGTAATTGTGATATAATTTGTACAATGTGTACTAATAGGAAATTATAGTGGTAATTAAAGTAATATATGAGTTGCTTGAAAGAGGGATCAAAAGCCTAGTGTGAGGCTGTTTTTAGGTGATGTGCTGAGGTACCAGCACACTTTGAAACTTTACAATTTAGCTATTGTTAACAAAATGAACATCTAAGCATCTTTCGTATTGACACTTCTTTAAATCAAACAAACTCATGCGCAAATACTCGTATAATTGCGCAAAATAAGAAATCTGATATAAAGGAGATCTAATTTTGCACTTATTTTAGTAAACACACAATGTAAACAAAAGATTTCAGAGTATTTCGGTACAAGTATTTCTTAAAAATTGATCATTCAGGGTTTCAGGGTAATTCATAATTATAATAGAATTATTCGTTAATATAATTATATGAATAATTATATAAGTTTACATTCAGTCGTTGGATTCTAGTTTTAAATACAATTTTGGAATTTACAGAGAGAGAGGTTATGATTAATTTGTTGATTCGTATCGATTGAAAAAGAATATGACATAATATGTTAAGATGAAGTTTTGATTGAGGTGGGGCTGGGTGTGACGTCCAGCGTTGCCAATGCCACCGAAAAATCGGTATTTTAACCGTATTAATTGATAATTGTTCTTGTATTAATTGATACTGGTGCCGAATGCTCCATCTGTATACCAACGAGCAATAAATAAAGCCTTAGGAGAATACAAAGACACTCTAGCGTTAGTTTACATGGATAATATCCTAATTCCTTCAAAAACTGAAGAAGAAGGTATCCAGCGAATAGACTTCTCGGATCTGCCCAAGCTTAACTTTCGTTTGTGATTAGAGTAAATTCACGTGCCTCATTTTGTGTGCCGTGTTTGTGTAAAAATATTTGCCAAGTGCTGTAAATTAAATTTGCAGGGATCCAATACGTTAATTTTGTTATTTTCGTTACGTGTTTTTTCCTTGGTTCGTTTCTATAGCGTGCGAGTTTTTGAAACATGGCAACTAAATTTTTATCGATTCATATTGCGTTAGTTTTGTATAGCTTGCACAGATGTGACAAGGTAAAATTGTTTTGAAATAACGTACGGTTTGTCAAGTATCAAATGGTTTTTCGTATCGGCCCAGGTTTAAATTGATTTGTGTTTCGATTTATCTTGTCAAAATTCATGTTAAAGTAAAGCTAAGCTGTTTTGAAATAACAATATGGTGTTGCTTAGTAAAAGTTTTCTTGGACTGGATTTGATTTGAAATTAATTGAAGTGAAGTGGAAACTTTAGTTGATATAGATGAAGTTCAATTTAAGGCGAAAGATAATATTCAAAAGTTTTGATATTGCGTTTTAAGTACTTAATGATGATGAAATTAAATTTAACGTGGTATCGATTTAATGCTAACGTGTGAGAATCAGTAATGAATTCGTTCTTATTATTTTGGTCAAAAAAAAAAAGGAATTAAAATTTCGTTTTGCGTTACGTTGATTAGGATTGACAAAACTAAAGGTTTTTGCTGTAATTGGTTTGTGTGGATCAGCAGTATACAAGTCGCTCAGATTGTTATATCCTCGGTGCATTCGTAGACGTAGGTGTAAAATCGGGCTTCATTTCCCGTCTCAGTGCGGCCACGACTGTGAGTGGCGTGCGTTTAGCACTTTGAAGATGTAAGTAATCGTGGTGTGCTTCCCGGAAAGGGGCAATGTGATGTGTGATGGTGCCTGCCGGATGGAGATGCCCCTGTTGGTGTCTACCGGATGGAGGTTACCCGTGTTTGTGTTCTAGAGTATTGTATACTGCGCGATCTTGAAACCTTTACTGTGGCTTAATGCGTTTTTTGAACCTTTAGTACCTACTTGGTAGATAGTAATGATATCACGGTTGAGCGGGTGAAATTTTGTGGTGAAGCGGCCTTCATAATGCCTTTTTAAATAGGTAGTCTGAATATTGAAGATGTAGATTTTCTTTCTGATTATCGTGTATCCGTGTCTCGGTAGAAATTGCTTTGTATCTTGCCGATCTTCGATTATTTTGCTACGATTCTTAGGAGACACGTTTTCTTATGTTTTGGTAACAGTAAACTTATTATTATTTTGGCAATTGAAACGTAATATTACGATAGTGTGTGTTTAATGGATCACGGAGATAGGTAATAACGTCGAGATTGAAAATGCGTTTAAATAATACTTTGAATTCGTTGCGATTGACAAAAGAGCTGGATTTTACTGTCGAACTGTTTGCGGTTGTCAAACAATTTTAATACTTTGTTGTTGTGAATTATGAAGTACAATGCAATGCTCTTATTGGTTTGATATACGCCATAACCGGATGGAGGTTATGAGTGTGAGTTGATATAACCGGATAGAGGTTATGAGTGTGCGGTTATGTAACCTAGTGGAGGTTGCATTACGTTTTGTGACGGGATGGACGTCACTGCAGAAGAGCTTTGCATTGTTTGCTAATTAATTGGGTTATTCTAGCAGCTTATGATGCTTTGTTTATTGTTCGACCGCTGTCAAATTGTTTGATAAAGTAAATTTCATTGTTAAATGTGCGGTTTTCTTATCGAAAGTATTGTGGTTCGTACAATGCGTTGACGTTAGCCGATTCCTACTGAGTTTCTTTCTGGTTCTTCTCAGTAGATGGATCTTCCGAACCAGTGGTAGCTTTACGTAAGTTGTTAAATCGTGGATTTAGAATTTTGATGGAAATATTAAATTGAAGTAAAATTTAAAAAAATCTGAAGCGGTAAAAGTTTTGAAATGGCGAATGAACAAGTATCCATTGGGTTGAAAAGAAAGTATGCGTTAAATTAGTCGAAGAGATTTAATTTAATTATGGAACGATATTTAATGTGCTGTGGATACAGGTTCTCGTTCGTTTGTTTTGGTGACTGCGCCAGAGTAATTTTTGGTAGTTTGTTGAAAGGGTCACTGGTTGGCTCGGGTTTCCCATGGGGACAACGTTGCGATGCAATTGTGATTGTTGTAAGCGTCGAACGAAGTACTGTGCCACAAACAACGACATTATTGGGTTTCAATGTTTGTTCGATTTGGAAATAATTGATATGCGATTGTACTCGAATCTTGGTTAACGAAGACGAAATTTCGTTGATATCCTAAATGATTCTTAATATAACGAACGAGTTCAAACTTGTGTTTTGATGGTATTTGGTAGTATTATTATTATTGGGGGTTTTGGGACTATATGAGCAGTCTTGTCCGCTCGTCACACTGCGACCTAAAAGATCTAATGTGTGAGTGTTAGAAATATTTATTTATTATTATTTATTTCTTGATGATGAAAAAAGTGAATTATGATGAGTGTTTCTACTTGTGGTAGTGAGAATTGAGGGTTCACATCACTAAGTAGAAATGAATAATCATCTAAAATCGGCCAATTCAAAAAATTACTAAATTCTTGTATAAAATTTTAAGTAAGTAAATGTTAAATTGTAAAGTATTGTAAAATTTTGTAAATTGTATAATATTGTAACGTAAAATAACCTAGATTGTAATTAAAATTAATTAAGAGCTTTGTTTTTATGGTACCCATCTAAATATAAGAACTGAATCTCTTTAAATTGTGTAAAAAAAAATGAGTTTTGTTTATATAGGGTCAATTTATAATACACCATAAAACTTTTACAGCAGGTTAAGAATCATGAGTAGGTTTAATTTACGAAAAAAAAAATTTTTTTTTTATATAATTTATATTTTTCTTAAATTAAAATTTCAAAATTCTTGTAAGTCCATAAACTTCAATCGCCTTTAATCTGTAATTTACGACTACATAGCAAGAAATAAAAAAACGTTTCCATTTATTTTTATTAAAAAATAAGTTATTAATTTCATTACCAAATAATACCTATACATTCTTACGCGGCACAATCAAACGAGCCGAAAGTCAAATTCGAGCCGCCACCGCCGCCGGCGCCTACGTCACGCTATTGGTTAGTCGCGCGGCGGCCACGGCTTCCATGTTTGAAACCTACAGGACGCCCTCCGCTCGCTCGCCAGTCTGTCTAGATACGCGCGCGCGATTAATAAGATTAAAGTAACCAAAATGCCGAATTACGCGTACAGTAATCAAGAATATTTGGAAATGGCTCTGTGGAATGCTCTCAGGAATGTGCGTGAATACATGTCTCAAGAGTACGGTGAGCGATGGATAGGACGCGGAGGGCCAGTGAGCTGGCCACCTAGATCACCTGACCTTACACCTGTAGACTTTTTTTTGGGGTTGAATTAAAGACTTGGTGTCGGGACGGTCATACGATTCATAGTGCGGACGAACTTAAAAGTAGAATAACTGACGCCTTTGCTGTCGTCAGAACTGAGAAGGACAGTTTACTAAGAGTGAAAATGAATGTACTTAAACGGGCAAGACTATGTATACAGCAGCAAGGACGGTATGTACAGCAGTTGCTTTGAATTGGTTGTCAGTGATTACGAGTATCGGATCAAACATCAACGACAGGACGCAATGTAAAAACGTAAGTTATTTTTGAACATACCTACTCTGTTAATTATAATAGTTGTAAATAAGGTGATTCCAGTTTTTTAACACGTCATTCTAACATTAAATTAATTGTAAAATAAATTTACTAAGTAGTTTAAACAAAGAGTTCAAGCACTAATGCTTTATTTTATTTTTAATTTAATATAAATCGAAACTAAAACAGTATTTACAATTAGTTTAACGTGAAATTGATTGTCAAAAGCCTGTAACAGTAGTGTGATGGGACATTAGAATCACCTTATATCCTGATGTTTGACGTAATTACAGCTGATTCCGCGCTAAGTAGGTAACTGGGTCACGCAAACACACGGGCGCGCGTCAACGACCTTCGTATGCGATGGTACTATTCGCGTAAGATTATTGTTTTGGTTAAGTGATTTTCTTAAAAGACTAGATGTTTGATTTTTTTTTGTTATGTACCTAGTCATAAATTGTAGATTAAACTTAAATTTTATTCACTAAAAATTATTTTCAAATTTTAATTTATAATTTTTTTTTAATTTGACTTCGTAATGACGGTAACGTTTATACAGACCCTAAAGACATTTGTATGAGATTTAATGAGCATTTTATTAATTTTGATAAGATGAACTGTACAAAAAAGAATAAATCTGACAATTTTGAACCAAAAATAAAAAATAATCTGAATTCAATTTTCTTGACGCCTGTAACGGAAAAAGACATATTCAAAATAATTATGGATCTGAAAAACACTCGAGCAGTTGGATATGATTCCATATCAACTGAAATATTAAAGGCTAGTGCTAAATTTGTTACAGGTCCCTTGACACATATTATAAATTTATCACTATCTGAAGGAGTTTTTCCTAATAGATTAAAAAAATCCATTGTCAAGCCACTGTTTAAAAAGGGTGAAATAGATGATATAAATAACTTCAGACCCGTTACGTTAGTGTCAGTTCTATCGAAAACATTTGAAAGGGCAGTGTACGATAAACTGTATTGCTTTTTTACGCACCAAAAAACATTGACGGAACAACAGTTCGGTTTTAGAAAAAACAGCTCTACAACGCTAGCTTGCTATAATTTAGTGAAAGAAGTAACTGAATCGCTGAATCGTGGTATATACCCAATTTCCGTATTCCTTGATATGTCTAAGGCCTTCGACCGCGTTTCACACGACATACTTTTAAAAAAAATGCAATGTTACGGCGTAAGAGGAGTAGCATTAGAATGGCTCCGAAGTTATCTATATGATAGGACACAAAGCGTAGAAATTAGCCGATTATATGGGAATACTTTAAAACATTATCAATCCCCCTACTGTCCTAACAACCGCGGCGTTCCTCAGGGAAGTGTTCTAGGTCCTTTATTATTTTTAATCTATATAAATGACCTACCAGACCATATTGATCATAATTGTATTTTATTCGCGGATGATACGACTATTACTATAAAATATGACAAAAAAAAGAATGACGCTGAGATAGAAATTAATAAAACACTGAGTGACATTACTTTATGGTTAGACATTAATGATCTTTTAATTAATATTGACAAGACTAAATTAGTTCAATTCCAAACTTATAATTCAAAATTTAATAAATATGACATACAATATAATGACATTTGCCTAGACATAGTAGAATCCACGAAATTTTTAGGAATTACAATTGACCAACACTTAAATTGGAAGGAACATGTGAATAATATTTGTATGAAAATTGATCGATTTATTTACGTTCTAAGGCGAATAGTTCAACTAGTATCATTTCAGGCGGCACTCCTTGCATATCACGGATATATTTCGTCCGTCATCAGGTATGGCCTAATTTTATGGGGAAACTCGGTTGAGGCCGACCGAGTATTCATAATACAAAAAAAATGTATACGGACCATTTGTAGGGCAGATTTAACAGACAGCTGCAAACCATTATTTGCTAAACTAAAAATTTTGCCACTTCCATCACTGTACATATATGAAGTATGCTGCTTTGTCAATCGGAACAAACATTTATTTGGAAAAAATGAGGATGTGATTGGACGGCGTGGCAGACACAAAAATAAACTTTACGTACCACCCCAAAAGCTAACTGACTTTATAGTAAAAATGTGCACTGTATGGCTGTCAAACTGTACAATAAATTACCCAGTACATACAGAAATCTCCCGGAAAAAAAATTTAAAACTAAATTGTATAATATATTATTAGAAAAAATGTACTATGACATAAATACCTATTTAAATGATAAAATATGAATTAACTTTTCTTGCAAAATTTTGACTTCTATTATTTAATTGTAATTTGACTTTATTTTTAATTAATGTTTACTTCTGACATCTTTTAACATTAGTTTTGACATTTAATTTTATCTAGTATTATTTTTATGTTTCAATTTGATGTGCTTTTTATTTAATTGTGTTTTATATTAATTTAAATGTCAATGTAATTTAATGCAATTGCTTTGTAAATGTTCTATACTATAATTTTATGATTTTGCACGCTGAACAATCAGCAGTATATGCTGGACCTAACTTATAAGTATGAACTGACTGTACCATATATTGGCAAAATAAAGATTTATTATTATTATTATTACGTATGCTTACAGCTACACGCCTTTCGGCGGAAAGACCCGACAATTTGACCAGTCGGTCGGGGATCAGGGCAAGAGGGACAGAAACCGGCGAACTATTCATTATTATTATAATTTAAACCCACTCATGATTCATAACCCAATTTTAAAGTTTTATAGTATATTATAAATTGACCCTGTATACGAACTATTATTTTATCTGAGATTGCTGTGCTCACCTTTAATTTAAAATCATTTTAATAAGTGTTTAATTGTGCAATTTTTATTGAAAATGTTTGTAAGATGTATTTTAGTTGGTAAGCCATAAATAAATAAATAAATAAAATATAACTGTTGTAAGAACTGATGATCAAAAGAATAATGATACGAATTTGTAAATGGTAAAATTGGTGTCCTTTTCCCTGATGAAAAAAAAAATATATATTTAAAATAATAATTACTTGTAATCCAACCAAGGGTGAATCGGGAGACCAGTTTTCGCCGAGAGTTAGGTTTTATTTAGCAGTGCAGCACATTATCAGGATGGTCGAGAGTTAGGTTCGAAACATATTTAATAATATAAAAAAAAAGATTGAAGATTGACCGATTGACAATCCAAAATAAATTAAGATTATTCTTTGTATTCTATTTATTTGTAAAGACCTGATTATAATTGTTATAGAACTTACTTTTGATTTTCAAGATATCTTCTTACTCGCCAGATACTTCTTAACCGTAATCTTGTGTTTGGAGTAATCAATAATAATGAATTTCAATTCTATATTGTATAAGAGAATAACTAAACTGCTATTTAAGTACTAGTTTCCTATAAGTGTAGTCTCTTCTAACAATATGTAAAAATTATATTAGTTAATTAAGGTTATAAAATATGTTAAAATGTCCATAACCCTTCGATAGATTTAAGGAAAAGTGTTATGTGAAATTGTTATTGTGTATTTAAGAAGATGATTGCTGTTGAGTTTCTTGCCACTTCTTCTCAACAGATCGACTTTCCGAAGTGGTGGTAGATTCAATTTCAATGGATTTTGGTTTTGACTTTATTTTCCTTTTTTTTAACATAAGCGAGAGTGAGTTTGTCAGTTCTGTTACTTTCTTAAATATATAAAGTGTGCACGAGGACGTGCACTGAGTCAGGATGGGCGAATGTAACGTTCAGTTCAAAAGTCAGTAACTTTCGTAATAAATAAACTTTCTTATGTCAAAATATGTAACTGTCATGATTGTCAAGTGAATGGTTGAAGGATTTGGGATCTTTGGACTATGGTTTGGAGAGGAGGGATAATTGAGAATTTGGTCAGCCGGTCTAGAGGCTTACGAGCGAGCGGTCATCATATTGAATTGTTTTAAAGTGTACCTATTGGAATAATTTGTATTCATTTTATATTGAATTGTAAGGCAAAAGTCAGCCAATAAACTGTTGAACAATGCTGAGGAGTTTTATTCACAACACTTTCAAGATCCATAAACAGAATGCGTTTCAAGTACAAAAACGTATTTCCAAAGATGTCAGCCGTATGTTCTAAATTAAAAATGTTAGAAATTAAAAGTTATAACTAATATCAAAAGTTGCTTTGCTAATTCCGCGACTTGTACGTGCGCTAGTGATGCAGGACTTTCACCTTTCACGGATTTGCGAACGTCCGGTGGTGGTCGTTGCGCCCTGAGGATGCTTCTAATTGAAGCGAAACACGTGTCGGTGATAGCTTGTGGTGTGGGTTCCAGGTGTGTGTTCATTGCATATCTTGCTTCTTGCTTGAGGGAGGGAGTGCGGTGAACCTACGCAAATCCTGCATCACTAGTGCAAGTACAAGTCGCGAAATTAGCAACGCAACTTTTTATATTAGTTGTCATGGATTTCCACAAAGTAACGCCTGATTCAATCAATTATAAAAGTTATAAGTAGGTAGAAATTCCAGGCTATTTGATAACGTTTTTAAATCATAATTTTTCCCCTTTTTGGCAGTCGTGCTGGAAAATATACTTCCCAGAACGGCCATCGTATCTCAAAAACAGAGTAGGTAGAAAATTTCAAAATAGCGGTAATAAATAGTAAAAATTCTAAGCTATATTTTACCATCTAAAATCTCAAAAAAAAAACAACCATGGACAAACTGGATTGCACCACACATCTAAAAATTTTAAGCACTATTTTAGGATTTTCCTCCTTTCCATAGAATTTGTAAAATGCTGTTGCTGTTGGGACTATGAAGCAATCCAGACCCTAGCTTCAGCGTGTCAATGCAGTGCAAAATTACGCTACTCCCAACAGCATTCTGGCTCATATTTGTTTGGCCCTCACAGCTGTATTTATTTTATTTATTTATTTATTTACAAACAAACAACCATCATTACAGGTCCTTAACCTAATGCAATGGTGTTGCCAAAAACAATTTTCAAACAACAAAAAAATAATAACTAAACTGCTATTTAAGTAAGGGATTAAAAGTGTGCAAGAGGCTCAGTAATATGATTTCGTGCCTATTTTCAAATTATAATCAACCTGTTTTAAACAATTAAAACCTTCGTAACTCATCCATAAAGCATTAAAACAAATCCACACTCATATAATACTGAATGTTTAACGATACATATTTTGTTAAATATGGAAACTACTTACATCCTTTGGAGTGAAAGCTTGCTTGGCCACTTCGTAAATCCCGAACCTGGCCGTTGAGTACGTCAGTTGCCGCAGCAGAGATGCCGATATACCATTGTATAAACCTTGTATGCCTGAATTAGAAGAAACATTGTATATGAAAGCTAGCAGATTTTAAATATATAATTTAATAACTTATGAGTAACTTATGAAAACATATTTTCAATTCATATCTTTAATAATCTACTCAATAAATTATTAGCTATTTATTAAGTAGATTAAAGATATGAATTGAAAATATTTTTTCAGGGCTTAAATTTTTTTTCAATTTAAATAATGCCTCCATAATAAGGATACGGGAATGTTTTGGAATAGGTTTCTATCACGGATATTTCGGGTCGATATTAACCCGTGAGAAGGCGCGCCCTGAAAGTTACACGAGTAGACGCATGTGAGCAAAATGCTCATCGTCTTTCAAGTGACTTTTCATTAAAAACAAAAAGGAATTATAGTACTGGTTTGGCCATGATAATAAATTAAAAGTCTCGTTTTAATTAAATAATAGTAGATTATGCATCAAGGGGATAAAGCAGTGTTTTATGTCACGGGCATCATATTGAATCCTGAGCGAAATGAAGGATTCTGTAGATGGAATTATGGTAAGAATCCTGAATGAAGCGAGGGATTCAAGACTGCCCAAGACTAAGACACTGTTATCCCCGAGGAGCTTACTCTACTTTATACACCACCTTGTAAGATAATTAGGTAATGAAACGCAGGAATTAAATCAAGTACCTAGGTATTTAATAATTTAGAAATTAAAGATAATATTAGAAACAATTGACCAGTTATGTAAAGATAAAGTGATATTTCTATTTGGTATATTCATTGTTTACTGTTGTCTTCAACATTGAATAAACAGTCCATAGGCTGCTAGGTTTCTTTGTAGCAGACAACTGTTGAAAATATACTAAAAGCAATGACTCCGAAATAATTTTCACGGCTTTTTTAGTTTTCCAAGCAAAGAAATCTTCGTAAAATTTCATGTACAAATGCTTCGATTTACACCGTAAAATATTATCGACGATACTATTTGCTTCATTTCTAATATTTCTGGTAAATCGTCACTCGAGCTCGACATATTTTATTTATTTGAATACTATTGAACTAAAAACTCTGAAAAAATTTTCTTTTCAAAAACCGCTCAATTTTACTTCTTATTTGTCTTTTTCAAAAGGCAAAAGAAACCGTCGCATACAGCTTTTTTACGAGGGTTTTTAATTTTTTCTTGGTAGTCGTTCCAAATGCTAAGGTACACAAATTTATACAGCCAAATTTAAAGTCCATATATTTTTTAATTAGGCAAAGCAACTAGTCATACAGCCATGTCCATGTAGGTATTATTAAATTTCGCTCCAATTGACATTCCAAAATCAAATGACATTAAAACCCTTAGGATTAAAGTATTTTTTATTCCCTGTAAGATACCGTTTTTAATCTTAAGGGATTAATATCATGTTTTAGGTGGAGTTTATCTCATACATAATGCGAATTTTAAACAAAGGTGGTGTATAAATTGTTTTATTAACAATTAATAACCAAAATCCAAACTTATGTAACAACTAAGAATCACTTAAATTTTGGCTCTTACTTTCGCTACTCTCTAGATAACAAAGAAAAAATAATAATAAAAATGACAAAAATCTAAAGTTTTATTCGTCCACGCAATCTTGGGATATGTATCCATCATGCCATGTACTGCACACGAACCTCACATGCTCGGTGCACAGTAATTTCTTGTTCAAAGTGCATGCTTTATTGGAACGCCTATTTTTCCTCCTGGAACAAAGTTCTTACCTGTCTTTTCGGACATAAAATTAAATCCAACCTCTTAATTGTTCTATATCATCCGAAGATTGTTCAGTGTCGGTTTCGTGGGGGTTGTGAATGACGGAATAGTTTTGGACCGAATCTTTAAGATCAAAAGATTCTCCATCTTCGGAATCGGGATCTTCTTTCTACCAAGCAAATATTTAAGAAGCTTATCGGTCGTTCATTTTTTGCATTTTCGTGCTGAAAATAACATACATAATATTAAAACAATAAACACACTGAAATAATTAATATTTACATACGCAAAGGGAAAATAATCAATAAAAAAGATATATTTACAAAAATAAAATACTTACGCGACTAGTCGCATAATGCCGCGCTACACCATGCACTTCACACAAACACCTCGCTACGTGGATGCAGCGGCATTGACCGCCGCGCGAGTGTTGTCACGGGGGATGGGGTGAGTTTTTAGGAAGGTACTGTGAAGTTGTACTCCTAGTGTGTCGCAAAATGCTCATAGCGCGACTTTTCATGGGTTAAGATACGACATTATATTTTGGTGCAACACAATCAATGCAACAAAAAAGGTGCCTCAGATCTATGTTTGGTCTTAAGCAGGAAGATTCCTGTATACCCTACTTCCGCAAGTATAAAATTCTCGCAACAACATCTACTCCTACTAAATTTCAAATTTTGTGAAAAACCATCCCCAATATTTTGAAAAATTATCCGTTGGGAGCCGACTTGGTGCAGTAAAACATAAAAATTACACGGAAATCCCTATTACAAAGAGTTAGCATAGGCAACATGGCACCTATGACCTGTAATAAAATACCGCATTCGGTTACTCCCGACAAACGGTTTATGACTGCACTCAATAGTTTTCTTGTTAGAACGGGATATCATGACTTAAAAGATTTTTTTATTTGTCCATAAATTGTTACTTAAAATGTGTCGTATTATTTTCTTTATTTTATGTGGTCATACAGATTTTGTTTTTATTATATTCGTTATACTAATGACATAATATTATGTTATATGTATTGAGCTAAACTCTGCTGTATTTATAATTTTCTATTGACATACAATTTTATAACTAATTTTGACACTGTTATGACACAATATACATGTCGGAGCTAACGATAAGTTGGCGATATTAAGATGTTAGTATGACTTCATGGTAACGGAAGTATGTTGGTAGCACTGTTAAAGAGGGCGCTAAATGCAATGACTGACTGACATTCGATTGCAGCGCCATAGGTTATATCTTGAAGTAGGATGATGGCAAGTGACGCAGATACGGTTAGGACGGCTAGGTGCGCGGACGTATCTCGGACTGACGGTCGATAGTAGTTCGGTATTAATTGAGTTGGCATTGTAACTGTAAAGTAACTGACGGAACTGACTCGCGAATTAAGATTTTGTTGTAATTAAGCCAGGGTTATACCCAAGCCCACAGACTCGGTACTAAGTAACTGTCCAGTGATTAATTCTATCGTGTTTTATGAGTAACGCTTCTTTTCTCGTTTTGTTTGTTTTCCGACATACATATAATGTTGTAATAACTTTGACAACACATTTTCATATTTGCTGACTTGTTTTAATCTTCTATTTTTGTTATTATTGCATACTTATCTTTTAACTTTGAATATAAAAACCTAAAACATAATAAAACCTTTTTTCATATGCGAATGGCGAATCATGGCTACACACCACTATAATTATTTAAACCACCTGTGATTATGAATGAATAAATGATTGACTTATGCATTTTTTCTTATTAACAAGGCTAAATAGGATAACAAAAGAAATTTAAAATAGAAACTATAATGCTGGATTAAATAACAGCCACAGTATGATCTTGCATGAAGTCACCTTTGGGATGGTTATGAGAAATACTTATGACTAGAAGTTGACTTATTCTGAACTCTGTTGATCATAGAGCCCAAAAGCTCATTGACATCAACAACAATACATTGCAGAGTTTAGAGCAACATTTCTTGTTATAGAGTATACTATTATACTAGATACATCATGTGTGGGGAGTCCTCTCTTCAACCAACCACCAAAAGGAGGAGGTTCTCAATTCAAGTGTACTTATTGTTGTGTCTTTGTTACACAATTTTTTGACAATTATGAATTGATTTTAAATATGCTTGTTTCATATAATAGAGGTTACATCAGAGGTGGTCCAGTATCAATTTAATCGGAATCAATTATGTACTCCATGAAAAATTCAAAATTTTTGAAAAATATTGTGTGGATACGGAGAATATTTACATTGACATACTTCAGACAAAGTTTTGGATGTTAAGTCAGTTTTTTTAATGCTCTGCATTCTTAGATTATCGTACAGCAAACTGAACCCACTCCTTCTAACCACCAGATTACCAGACACAAAATGTGGACCAAAGCACTTTGACAGTTCCTTTCTAGTACAAGTTACACAGGTGTGGAATTTCATGCCTGCATCTGTTTTTCCTGACAAAAGCCTGGTAGTTTTAAGTGACAATTGAATATGCCTGTTATGGCTGGCACCATAAGATATCCTTCATGCTCACTTTTGACAAGGCATGGAAGACAAATGGTCTTTCCATATTATGTAAAACAATCGCAAAATAATAAAAGAGAATGCTTAAGGTACAAAGGTAGCCACAATCAAATATTTCTTCCATTCAGTATGAAAACAAAGCATTTTCACATAAAAGATTAGATAAGAAAAATCTTCTATTGGAATGTTGAATGACATGAAATATTTTTATTTGCTTGTTTAGACTTCCACGATGCTTGCTTTATCATTTCACATGCAATATACATTCCTTTATTAGTATTTTATTCAATCATGTTCTTAATTAAGGTATTAGCAAATTAATATATTCTGAACCAAATTACCTCGATATAAAACTCTTTCTAACTGGATTTATTCCACATAATTTATATTTTACATTTTCACTCATGGTCACAAGCAACAAAATTATAGGCCATAATTCCAGTTAAAAAGTATTCTATTTTAAATAAAGAATTTTGAATACTTTGTACAATATCAAAGTTACCTTGTTTCTTCACAACATTAGCAGTCACTTGCAACAGGGTAACTCCTTTGCCTTTCTGTGTTTGCATTTGAACTTTAAGTAAGTCTAGGGGATGAGTGACACAGGCAGCTCCAGCGGATGCCAGACCGCCAAAGTACCACTTCGAAATTCTTTCTTCACTTGACATTTTAAACTGTAAGAAGAAATTAAAAGAATCTAAGCAAAAGTTTGGAAAATAAAATACGTTTAAAAAAGGATAAGGAAAGCTTACTATTTTCATTAAAACTATTTTTTGGTAAGGTCGACAAGGATGAAGCAGTTAATAGCCTGCTTTATCGTAGTTTGCGATTCATTTACACATTTTCAATATAAAAAATAATATTCGTTTATGTGACACGATCATGGCGAGCACTGAACTAATAAATTAAGGCCTGATAAGTGCTTTTAACTTGAGCTGAAATATTGTTTATTTATGCAGCTGTGATTTTCTGTTTTTTGCAGAATTGTTTTGGTTTTGCTTGTAGGACTCATTGTACACTGACAGAGAAACTAGCATACACGTTAACAGCCTAAGCAATATGATAAGTAAAATAAATAATAATATAAATACGATAATTCATAATTCTTTTTCATTTTCGTTTTACACTACCTACCTACTTACGTCCTACTCTAACGACATCACATTACGGTGTTGTGACAATGACAGACAAGTGACAGACAATAAGTGAGTGAGTGACAACTGTGACAGACGGACATCGCCTGGAGGCTGGACCAAAGACATGAAGACATTATGTATACTATAATAAATAAACAGGGGGACTGGTACATGACCCGCCATAAGAACATAGCGTATCTAGATGGGATCATTGCAAGTATTTAAAGCCTAATTCCTATGGGCTAAGTCTTATAGTTTTGGAGATAGACATAATTTTGTACTTTTATGAATTTTCCCCAAAAGTTTGCATTAAGACTCGCATAACTTTTTTATTAATTCATATTACCTACTAGCTGCTGCCCGCGACGTCGTCTGCGTGAACGCTATGAAGCACCAAACGCACCTACGATTATAACACTGCTAGCGTGATAATATGTAGCCTATATGTTGACCCGACTTCTTAACTATCTTCATGCCAAATTTGAAGTAAATCCATGCAGTACTTTTTGAGTTTATCCCGGAAAGACAAACAGACAAAAATTCTAAAAACTATATTTTTTGTTTCTGTTTCGATTGTAGATCATACCCCAAGTATTCTTTTAAAAAAATATTCAATGTACAGTTTTGACTTTCCTACCATTTTATTATATGTATAGATATATTAATTATATTTAATGAGTTACTTATATGTGCCTGTGTTTTGCGGGAAATAAATTCTCAGAAAAAAGATATTGCCCTTTAAAAATCACAAAAGTGTAAAAAAAACTTGAACACAAAAGTTTCAACACATTTAAAAAAACAGCATGCTTTACTAATTTATTTTGCTTCAAAAAACTTCTTTACTTCATAAGCTTTCCAAAAATACTAAATTTAGAAGAAAAACATATCACCTAATCATTTTAATGCGAAATTCTCTTAAGTAAATAACGAGGCTCATTTTCCATAATGATTTATTGACAATTTAAAAAAATTGTACCCTACTTGAAATTTTTTGTGTATAATGAATGAATGACACATCATCATCATCAACAGCCTGTAGACTGTAGACATCCACTGCTTGACATAGAACATACCCTCACTCAGTTAACAGGGTACAGACAGACCATTACATTCAGTCATGAGTTCTTTTTGGCAGGACTTCTGAAGGACTTATGCTCTATGCAAAGCTCTATAGTACAGAAGGCAGCAGATCAAGCGTTGCAAATCTGTTTTTTACTTCCTTTTCCAGAAATATTATCTTGTTTCATTATTATAAATAAATAAATAAATAAACAATGTACGCTTTTCTTACAGCATAAATTGTGACATTTTATTTTTATCGACATATTAATATTTATTTGCTAAAATACGATAGCAAAATGGACAGACTTACCTACTACAGCTACAGGTACTAATAATAATGACAATGATACATTGATAGGACTTTGACATTGACAATCAGGAAAAATTGGCTCACACACCACAGCTACAGTCACACCAGTCAATGAGTCAGTCAAATTAAATGTCAGATTTGGGAATTCAATATTCATTCCAACATTATAATTCTGTTTACAAATATTTATGAAAAAACAAGGGTTGTTTTTTATAATATTGTGTTTCGATGCACATGAGTTTATACAGAAGTGCTAAAATTTATTGAATCAGAGTTTTTTATAAATACTACTTAATTCAAAGTTCAATTGAATTACGAAAAGATAAAGGTAAACTTTCACTTACCCTTTATCGAATTAATGATCCAATTAATGTATGTTTACCGACGTTTCCACAAATAATAAGTCACTCAACTAACTCATAAACCTAACACAGTCGGTCCGGTTATGCTATTCCCCTGGAAACGTTTTAACCTTATAAAGTCGTTACGAGAACTAAAAGTACTACTATAAAACCATATTAGTGAATGCGTGACGCTTGTCGACCTCTATTATGTAATTTATATTAATTATTAAATGTTAATTGGTTATGTAACAACAGTGTTTACTTTTCAGGATGTCTTCAGATATTATAACCTGTCTGAATTTAAATGATGAAGATGAAAAAAATAAAATTATTGCAGTCAAAGAAAATAATTTTGCAGACAGCTGCTTTATTTTAAGCTCAGTTTTAGGTCATTGCATAAAAAATAAATCTCCAGTGCTCATTATTTCAATGCATAACTCATTAACTCACTTACAAAATGTGGGATTGAAAATGAATTATAATTTACAAAGGCATGTAGAATCTGGCTTAGTTAAGCACTTTGACCTTGGCTTTGAAATTGTAAATGGTTTGTTAGCTAATGAAAAAGTGTCTGTAGATAGTGAGTTGATAAAAATAAAAAGTGTTATTACAGAAATTCAAAACAAATACAGTGTGTGTAATGTTATTGTTGATGGAATTTCGCATTTGTTTGATTTTCAATGTAGTTTAAAAGATGTAAATGTATTATTATCTGAGATAATTGAATATGTTAGAGACTGTCAAAATTCATTCTTACTTTGTGTTTGTAATGTTACAAGTGATGTTGACTCAAGTAGTACTCTAGCAAATCTGATTTTTCATAAAGCACATACAGTAATTGAAGTAGGTTCTTTATCATCTGGCTTGAGTGCAGATGTTTCTGGAAATTTTACCATCCGCCATCCAGGATTAAAATTTAAGGCAGAAAATATGTACCGATTGCATCAAAATTCATCACAGTATTTATATAAATTGTTTGATAGAGGTGTCAAATTATTTGCTCCAGGGACAGTTTAAAACAATGAAGGTATATGATAAGTAATATATGATTTTGTTCTCAATAAATGATATAATAATAATAATAATATTATTTTGTTTTTATCAATTTTTTTTGATCTTTTTCAGATGTTTTTTTGTGTAACATAATAATGGATTGTATTGTAATTGGTGAGTTGTTTTGATATGAGTAATATCTTAGTTAGCTCAGTGATAATTGTACATTTTTAGAAAATTAAAGCAAAGAAAATAAAGGGGAGTAAGGGGAGAACATTACGAAAGTATCTTAACCAACCCAACAGTCAACCCCATCTTCACACGCTGGATGCCGACGGAGTGCCATGTAGTGCTCCGTGGTGCTCCCTGCTAGACAACAGACGGGGCTCTGAAGACCAAGCAATGATGGCGGTATAACCATTCACCTTCCCAGACACCATGGTAGAAGGGGCTTCAGGGGCCCTGGGCTCTAAAAGAACTGATAATAGAAAGCAACGGGAAACTACCATTAATTATCCTTCTCTAGTTTGTCAAACTCATGGATAAAGCTCAATCAGCCACGGCCCCGAGTTCCCGGCGTCCCTTAAATGGGACAAGGGTGCTAATTATTTTTACGTCCACTATCGCCTATGAAACTAAGATATTTCTCACGAATTTAAACTAAAGCCTAAATTGTTATACCTTGTTGGGTAGCTGACAAAACTTAGATATTTTAAGCACATCTGCCAAACGTCTGCCATAATTTTGGTTACTAAGATCATAGAACATCTTAATCAGCATGTAAAGAATAAGTAATAATAATAAAAAGCACACCAATTTCAAAATATGACATTTAAAAGCAAAAACTGCTATTGAAAAATTTTAAGTCGATTATCTCGAAAACGGTTAGGTTTGGGGTAGGGTGTGTCATAGTGAAATCAGTTAGAAAGGACACACGCCCTTAACGGATCTAGGTCGACTTAACCAGTAACCCTGTATAAGTGATGATTTTAATTCGAAGTTTCAAAATATGTACAGTCACCGGCCACGAGCGCTCGTAGTAGACAAATTGGTAGTACTCATCCATTTTATTAATGTAATGAACAGTTAGTTGACTCTTCCCAAAGTCAAAGCCCATCTATTGATATGTGTCATTTACAGAGGATTTCTTTGATATAATTTTCAATCCTAGATATTTTCTTACAATAAATAAATCTGGATTTGGCTGGCATGCCGCATGCCGTAATAGTATTTGGTATTTAAGACCGAGAGTAGAGATTAGGGTAATATTGAACTGCACTATGGGTTTAAATAAATAATATGATAATTCATTATGGTAGCAGCTTGGAGAATTTGAAAAGTTATAGGTACTATGTTATAGATTCAAGTAGGTACAACAAAGGTAAATACTCAAACGTAATCGAGAGTTAAGACGCCATTAAAGGAACTCACATGTCTTATACATAAACTAAGGGTACCTATTTATTTTATTTATTCACACGTTAACCTTAATGACATTTTCTGGTCACATCAAATTACAATTGAATAGTTAGTTTTCAATTCTCTTAAATTATTTATCATAACTCCTAATAGTTTTCTCATTTAAATGTCAGAATACAGTGGTAATAACGAATTAATAACCGCTAGTGTGACTTTTATTTGTGGTGATTAGTTGTTGCCCTGGTGACGAACGGACTACGTCGAGGCAACTTTCTAGTGAAGCGTTAGTATATTTACTGCGAGGGGTGAAAGCCACACGTTTGTAATTATGCCCACCACGTTCCGGCACATTTTTGTAACTACCTTCCAAAATTTGAAACTCTTTCCCGCCTAAATACAAATAGCAGCTGAAGTTGATTGATGATTGCTTCTGTCATTTGGAATAGACTTTGGAACTTTGTGTAGGAGTTTTTTTGGAGTGTGAAGTGTAGGTTTTAGGACGTGTGTTGAGCGGAAGTGATGCCATGACTCAATCTAACGCGAGTACCACGAACAAGCAGCCCGGTTGTGCTCGGAATGTCACCGAAGAGAAGTTGATGGTAATGTGTATGATCTTCTTGATATTAAGATAAATAGCACTTATCAGTGTGAAGATTATGTGTGTATGGACTGTATTGCATGACTGCACTTTAAATATCATTATCTAAATTTTTTTTGTTAATTTTTTATTGCAGCTGTATCTAGGTACTTATTGAAATGAGAACTTTTGATAATAATCCAATAGGAATAAAAACGTAGGTAATTATTAATGATTAGGTAGATAACTATGATTCTGTATTCGGAATGGAAACATTGAATTGCTTGTAGCATGTAGGTACCAGTACCAAAATAATAAGCTGATTTCAAATTTGTGATTCTTGTTATAATCAGGCGCGGTCGCAGACTGAAATTTTGGGGGGGGGGGTCACATCTGAATTTGGGGGGGTCACAACAATTTTTTTAAATCAGAAGTATCTTTTTTAGCTTCTTTTCTTATAAGATGTTCATCTTTTCATGATTTTGGGGGGGGGGTCGTGTCCCCTGTGACCCCCCCTGGGAACG
This sequence comes from Stenoptilia bipunctidactyla, assembly GCA_944452665.1. NCBI lineage: Eukaryota > Metazoa > Arthropoda > Insecta > Lepidoptera > Pterophoridae > Stenoptilia > Stenoptilia bipunctidactyla. The sequence goes on from OX101730.1 coordinate 438,278, forward strand.
CGCCTGGCTATAATAGGCATATACAGGGTGATCCTGGGGTCTTATTGGGCTAATTTATTTCCGAGCATAATGTGTAAGAGACCTTTTTGCGAAAAATATGCAAAGCTCTCTTTTAACTCGTACCTAATTAAAGCCCAAACAATATTTTTAATAAGAAAAATCACAATTGTCTTGGACGATGCGTCTTCGATGAATAATGCCACTAAACGGCGAATGTGGGAATTGCCATTTCGTGAGAGCTCGAGCAGTGCGGTCGCCTAGGTCCTAGGTGTCTTTAAAACTTGGTCCTATAATTGTAAGGTATTAAGTAGCCATTTAGCCTCGGAATACTTTATCGAAATCGACTGCGATTCGTCTTAACACACGACGAGTTCATATTAAACTTTCGCCCGTCAGTAGGTACCTGTTTATAAAACGGTCTAAGTAAGTGAATGCTGGTGAAGCGGCCATCCGTATTTATATTTATTGTATATAGTATTTATTACGTATTTATGTATTTTTTTTTGTTAATATACTTAGTGTAGAATAGAAGATCTTACTATCTACACTAAGGTATGTTTGAGAAAAAGAATATTATTCTCAGTATTTTTTTGTACAAAAATGTTTTGCCTCAGCTTTGGCACTGAAAACAAAGAACTGAGCGGTCCCTACACACAGTCATTGTCAGCCTGATGACGTCCACTGCTGGACACAGGCCCCCACCAAGGTTCTCCACCTTTTACAAATAAATTTCGTACCAATTTAATAAAGATGGATCGACATGTACCACCTTAGTCTTCATGTTCACTTAACATCAGGTGTCATGGAAGACAAACGTCCCATCCCACACTTTATAAAAAAAAAAATTTGAAAGGGGCAACACTGGCCATATTCTTGTAGAAAAAAAGAATAAATTGTCAGTTTGGTGCCTAAAATGGTAATATGAATTAATATGAATCAGATATTTATTGAGAATTTAAAAATTCAAATTACACAATTTTACCAGGCATGCTAAATTGATAAACAACATAAAATTATTAGACTTTTATCAATTCGGTGATTACTCCCTATGAATAGAAACACAACTGTCATTTCAATAATTAGAAATTAAAAATTAACAGTCAAGCGTTGAATGAAATTGCATCAATAAGTAGATTGCATTAATTATCATAACATTCAATTATAATTTGTGCGAATTCAGCATCGATGTGTGTGAAATATTAGATAAATTCAATACTGTATGTTTTTTATAATAATACATACTATGAAGCTAAGTAGTTAAGTGTAAAAACTAAAACAACTGTATATATTGCTGCTACTGCTGCTAGACAGTTTTGGCGTTCCATCTCCAGACTATTGTTCACATCACTCGGTATCTACTTTTGTTAAAGACTCTGCTGTCAAAGATTTTATGATTTTTGAGCAATCTACTGAATTGTATTTAAGTTCAATGCTTTCATGATTTAGAAGACTGGTTATTCTTATCATTAAGAATTGACGATTAGGTTATTTATTAGCTATTGATCTTAGGTAGTTTAGTTTCTTGATATTAAAAATCAACGAATGCAGAACATTAAAAAACCGACTTCACGTCAAAACTTTGGCTGAAGGTTATATGGGACTGTGAAGTATCCTCTATCATATGAAACAAGAATTATCAAAATCGGTTCACCCAGGCAAAAGTTATGAGGTAAAGAACATAAAAAAAAACATACACAACGAATTGAGAACCTCCTCCTTTTTTAAATCGGTTGAAAATAGCTGCGGATCAAAGGAAAATCATGCTCTTTTACGAGGATTTATTCACGAATAAATATCGACAGTTGCCATTGAGATTAAAATTATTTCCTAAAAGATTTCATCACTTAAATTTACACTCATTACAAAGAAGTAGGTAGTGATAATGATTGATGTTTAATACATTTTATGCCATGTAGCTATTGCCCATAACACTTTTCACGTGTGTCTGCTCGGTTAGTCATAAGTGCAGACCACATTTTTATTTCATTCAAATAACGTATTCAAACTATGACATTTTATAATAGTTAATGGCGTTTTTGCCTAATTAAAGAGTTTTACAGTTTATGAAGCAGGAAAGACTGATTTCCGATTTGTCAACAGGTGACGGTGCGCGTGCGACCTCTGCGTCCTGATGAAGGTCCCCGTGTCATTCACGTCGTTAGCGATAAGGTACGAGCCATTTTACTGCTTAATTCTATGAAGCATAGGGTTGCATTTTGGTTATTAAAGTTGACAGCTGATAGTTCACTTATATGTTAGCGATAAGATACGTACCTACGTTCCATTTTACTTCTTAATTATATGCAGCATAGGAATGCAATTTGGTTATCATAGTTGACAACCTGATACTACAGTAGTCAGTGATACGGTGCGATACTGCTTCTTAATTCTATGAGGCACAGGATTGCTTTTAGTGATAAGAGTTGTCAGGTCAATATTCATCATTCATAACTTATCAACCTACAAATACCCAATAATGTCTCCCTTTGGAGTAGGCAGAGACACGGGATTAATTGTTTAACGATCCACTGAACCCATAGGAGTTCAAAATTAGGCTATCAATCAAACATGTTCACCGCGTCACGGACGTTGTCGTCACGGACGTTGTTGAAATTCTGCCTGTGTTTTTTTTATTTCCCCAGATAATCACACCAACTCAAAGTAAGCAAAGCTTGTGTTATGAGATGCCATGTAGCGAACTAGGGGGAACCTAGAATAGAAAATACATATACAGGGTGACTGGAGACAAATTTTAGATACTGAAGGAGAGCACTCTGAACTCGATTCTGATCATAATTATGTAATAAAAGTAGGTACTTAATTTTTCACCAGAATTCCCTGTACCCAATTAAATAAAGAACATTAGGTACTACACTTTTCCCGACGCGTCGTCGTCGCCTCAGTCTCCGCGCACATAGCAGTGTTCCCGCCACACGCACACCACCACCCGTTATGCATCTATTGTATTACGTCGATGTAACCATGCGTTGCGTAATTAATTCATTAACTTTTGGTTAAGTTTACTCAATAAATAATTAATATTTACTTTATTTTTTCTCTTCGTTTTTGACCCACGTTTCGTTTTGTGAGTCACCCTGTATAGATAATCGCCCGACCCCGAACATTATTTTTTCTTGTTCCTTTCGGGAATCGAACCCGCAACCATTGGCGTATAAGGCAGATAGGTTTACTCCAGCGCCAAAGTGGTCGTTGTTTTTATTTGACAAACGAACAAAAGGATAGGTTTATTCTTTGTTTTTTCTATACCTATTACATGTTTGTTTTCTGTTACGAATTTGGCATGACATAATAAATATTAATGTTCATATAGGAATGAAGTTTTTCCTAGTAGCTATGAACGGGGAAAAAGAAAGCAGCAAATACAATATGACGTCATGTTTAGTAATTAAATTAGGCGAATGAAATCATCAAATATTATGAAGTTACAAATGGTTTCTAAGAGAATAAACTTCAACGTTTTCAAATGATATCTAAGTATTAATATTAGAATAATATTATCGAGATAGTTTGTCGTCGAAGAAACGTTGTGGCGTAGTGGCTTCCGTTCATATAATTTGATGGACCTAGCAGGTTACGACACGTGGTCGGTATAAGGATGTTACCACACCAAGCGATCGATGGCGTCGATCGATGGCGGCGATCGACGGGCGAATGGAACAGTCGACGTCGATCGATGGTTTTTGGTTTGGTACCATCCTCATTCATTACGACACGACGCCTTCAGGGCTTAAGCCGTCGTCGTCGTCCACGATTTCGTGATGTCACGTGGATCATTGAGTGAATCTTCACTGAAAATACTGTGTAGGTACTTGAAGGCGCTATCACTACAATTATCAGACAGGTTAAATAAAATGTATTTTATAGCTGTGATAACCTTCGTACTGATTCAATTTATTTTATATAATATTGTGTCAATAAAATCGCTTCACTTACCATCAGGTTAAATATAGCATTTGAATTAAGATTCTTCATTCGTATTTTGCAAATTACCCTTGAACTTCTAAATAGACATGAAACAAAAACCTTCCCCAAAATTGGGGCTATCAAATGCCTTTTTTACAAATTCGTTCTTTAATATATTAGGAAACGTGAAGATTAAAGGTGTAACGAATTTTTCTCATGCAGTAATATTCACGACTCTGTAGGTTATCACTGTTCTTCCCTAATTTAAGTGAATAAAACATGCTTTTCTAACAGATGCTGGTACTGGAGGATGAAACGGACTCGAAAAAGGACGTCCTACGCCAGCGCCGGACCAATGAGAGGCACTATATGTATGACCGAGTGTTTGGAGAGGAGAGCACACAGGTATAATAACCATAAAACATATTTGATATAAATCTCACCTACCTGCCACCGCACAGCCTTGAGAAAAAACTGGTTCGTAATAAAATACTGTCGGGGCGGTAATATTTGACGGCAGAGTTAATTTGACCGTCAGCAGCCAGCCCGGCGAGCCCTGTAGGGCAGGGTACCACCGCCGAGTGAGACCACTCGGATTAGTCGCCTTTACGACACACTTATCCAGTAGTTTAAGCCGACTGTACGCGGCAACGAAGATGAGACACTTTTAGCTTCCTAAAAGTAACACGTTTTCCTAACCTAACAGGTTAGCATCCTATCCTAACACTTATAGTGCTCTCTTAAGTTGGAAAAGATGGTAAAACATAGGATTATAAAGTTATAGTTAGATAGGTATAAAGTTCAACATCCGACAAGCTGCAAGATCTAAAACTCGAGGTACTGTCACCTCGTTTTGTGTTAGCCCTTTGCTACGCTACGCTCGTTTTTCCTACTATGGAACCATCGCCATAGTCAATCGAGGTCACGGGATACGTAAAGACGCCGAAACGTCCAGTGTGAAACGTCCATGAGTGGTTTTGCCCACGTATTGTTTATGACGTAGGAATTTCGTATTAAAATTTAACCTATAACTTCCCAAAGAGTGTAACTATCAACTGATATACAATTTTGCCAATCCGAAACTGTTAATTTTGGAGATAAGGGCGCTCAAAAAACAAAGTTTTTTTTTAGCTTTTTTATATTTGCACAGATAAATATATCAATAAATTATAAAGATATTTGAAGTGCTGAAATATTAGATAGGTAATGTAACAGACAGCTAGATAAATATTTTAGCATCATTAAACAAACTGTTTTTTTTTGTTTAGATTGTCAGTTGACATTGTTTAAGATATTAAATGCAACTATGGAAAATATTTAACGAGGCTTTCAAACACACGTAGAAATAAACTGTTTATTGGTATATTTGTTAGTAAATTACCATGTAAACAGTTCATCTGTGACATACAATTTGCACGCAAGGTATTGTGTTTGTTTCTTTCATGTCCTTGTCAATTTGCAATACTATAGCGATATGTTTAGTTATTCTACCAATTTGTATAGTTAACACATTGACAAAACTGTGACTAGGCCTAGAAGTCCAAGTATATTTATTTATATAGTCGTTTGAAATGAGTCGCATTACTTACAAAACTTCATCGACCGGCTGGTGTAGTGGCAACATGCCAGAGACAAGGCAGATATTATTTCTTACGTTACCTACACAAGTTCTTTAAAAACTCAATTCGGGCTTTAAATTCAATTATTTAACACATTTTTATTTATTTAAGAGTAATCAAGCATTTTAAATGCAAAAACTTTTGAATATCATCAATTTTATTATTATATACTCAAAAGCAAGAATATTGTCTCGTTTCGGTCTTCCTATATTCATATGTTCCTTAAATAAATGTCAAAGGTATCCAAGGAAGTTATGATAAGAAAATTAGATAACGTACAAATTATTTTAAAAGATATATAAACATACATATTAAATAAATATATTTATAGACTAGGATTGAACCAAAATAAACACAGGTACCTACAAACTTTAAGAGCAAATAGCTGCGTTCGTCACCCAAGTATCCGTTCTTATTGCCTTACTTATAGCAATGAGATAATAATAACAAAACTCTTTATTGTGTACACCACCAGTATGAGTAAAGTAATAGGTACATTATAATTAAACAAATGGTTATGGCTGAAAAACAATTTCTGCCAGAATACCTAGCCCTAGACTCTCTGAATTTACTGACTATCTGGAGTAAATTGGTATATTACATAATAAGTATGTGCTGTATTCCCTCAGAATAAGTCAGTGCCCTTAATTCTGAGCCAATAAAGTACATATATCTCAGATATCTTAACAAGCTGTTATTACGAAATAATTAATCCTTTTTTTATGTAAATAGGAGGAGGTCTACGAAACAGTCTGCGCGCCTCTCGTAGGCGACGCGCTACGCGGCTACGCGGGAGCTGTGTTCGCCTACGGAGCTACGGGCGCAGGCAAGACCTACACTATGACGGGACTTATGTCCCGTGCGTTGAGTCATCTGTTCACTGAGATTGAACAGAGCAGCCATCCTAACTCTTATGAGGTGAGTTTTATAACTGAGTTTAATTTATTTTATATAAAACCGGTAGTTGTGTAATTTTTACCCGTGTAACTTTTTATACCGTCAGAAGTTTTTGACTTACTATTACTTATATCCTTCAGCGAGTAATGAGCTATATTAATGTTAAAAGATTTTTCTAACCCGAGTGGTAGTTTTCGAGAAACGCGCTTTCAAACAAACAAAGAAACTTCTCAGCTTCTTACACATATTAGTATGGATTAGATTTATTTATTTTATTATTTATAAACACCTGATCCCCAAATACAAAGAGCCTATGTTTTGTTTATTTATTATTTAGTTCAACGTTTTTCTAAATGGTCTATTGTTTCACGTGCAAGCAAAATGGACTCGCTTAGCTATTTTTTAGACTCTCTAATGTCAAATTCATCATCATCATTCAGTTAGGACACGTCCACTGCTGGACATAGGCCTCCCCCAAGTGTCTCCACACAAAACGGTCCCGTGCTGCCCTCATTCTGCGTTTACCGCGTCCACCTTGCGGGGTCCCGCCTACGCTGCGTCTCCCAGTACGTGGCGGCCACTCGAGAAGTTTTCTGCCCTAACGGCCATTTGTTCTGCGAGCTATGTGCCCTGCCGACTGCCACTCCCAGTTTGCAACTCTTCTGGCTATGTCGGTGTCTTTAGTTCGCCTGCGAATCTCCTCATTTCTGATTCGATGCCGCAGGGAAACTCCGAGCACAGCCCTTTCCGTTGCTCGCTGAGCGACTTTGAGCTTGTTTATTAGGCCCGCAGTTAGCGCCCACGTCTCTGTATTATACGTCATCGCTGGCAACACACATTAGTCATAAACCTTGTCTTCAGATTATTGGGACCGGTATTTGGGACGTGAAGATTTTACAGGAGCTTCCCGAACGCTGCCCAGCCGAGTTGGATTCGAAGATTGACCTCTTTCTCAAAGTTGGACCTACCTAACTGGATTTTTCTGTCCAATGTACCTATACAAGATCGTTTACAGCTACGAGCGTAGAGCCTCCTACTTCCACAGGAGCAGGTGCAACGTGGACGTTCGACATAATTCTCGTCAAATTAGGAAAATTGATAACAAAAACTAAAATTAAAACTCAAAATAAGATATTGTTATGTCGAAAACGGCTCTATGTGATCATTTTTTTTGACTATCTTTCGATTAAAGTACCGATGCAAAGGCATAGTTGGCAAGTTGGGGAGGTTAGCTTGCTTACTTTTTGGCTTTAACACTTGGCATTGAATGCATAGCGATCAATACTTACTAAAGTATTTTTATTTTGAGGTGAAGGTATTGAAAATTAAATAAAAAATGAGAGTTTCGTTTTCTTTATCGCCATTATATTTATATTATTTAGTTCATCAATATATAAAACTGTTCCGTTACTGACTGACAACGTACAGACGTCTGAAATTTGGAACATACACTCTTTAAGGGATGTAGGGGTGCATTAAGGAAGGAATTCCCGAAATTTACACGGGAACGGGAAATATAGGACTTTTTAGTTTGAGGATGAAAAATCTTATTCCTTGAGTTCACCAATGTGTAACTTGGTGTAAAGGTTTTTCAATGTGTGTCTGATTGTGTTATGAAAGGAATTCCCGAAATTCCCACGGGAACGGGAAATATATGATGTTGTAGTTTGTATGAAAAAATCCCATCCCTTGAGTGCACGGATGTGATACTTGATATAAAGGTTCCTCAATAAGTGTCTGTTTGTATTATGGAAGGAATTCCTGAAATTCCCACGATAAGGGGTTGGACTTTTTAGTTTGTATGAAAAATCTTATTCCTTGAGTGTACGGATGTGATACTTGGTATGAAGGTTCTTCAAAGAGTGACTGGTTGTACTACGAAAAAAAATCCCAAAATTCCCACGGGCACGGGAAATATATGATTTTTAGTTTGTATGAAAAAAAACTTATTCCTTGCGTGCATGGGTGTGATACTTGGTATTAAGGTTCTTTCAGTGGGTTGTATAGTTTCTGAAATTTCCACGAGAAGGGTAGTTAAGCGCATATGAAGTTGCGGAATAAAGCTAGTATTTTATATAAAACTGTTCCGTTACTGACTGAGTGACTGAGTATTACATACATTCCTTAGGGATTGTAGGGGTGCACTAAGGAAGGAATTCCTCGACTTTCCACGGGAACGGGAAATATAGGTCATTATTTATTTTACATTTAAACGGCAAGTTAAAATGTAATATATAAATTATACCCGGTAAAAAAGTGTTTTATGTAAATTATGAACCCCGACCAAGCGTCAAGGTTGGTCGCCTCTAGATTTAATATGTATTGTAATATGCGTGTATGTATGTCTGTTAGAAAATCGAGTCCACAATATCAATATCGTTCATAATAATCGATTTCATCGGCGGTATCGGTGTCTCTGAATCTTTTTGTATTTTCCAGTAATAAATATCAACTGTGACGTCACAATAGGTCTTAAAAAGTCGGCACGCTTGGTTCGAATACAAATCGTGGCACTTGCGTTGTCTATGTAGTTGTATGTCTGTGATTCTAAACACCGCCGTTTCCAACCCGCCAAGGTCATGTAATTTGGTTGTCAACAGCCGTCTTCACTGTTGGAAACACGTTGTAAACTAGCAAGGTCACCTTGGTTTGATGTTTTGTTTCCAACAGTGTAGTTGGGCTTTAATCATAAATTATAATCGCTTACAGAAATTTTATAAGCGCCAAGTACCAGGAGCGTTTCTTTAGAATTCCTATTCCCTATTCCCATGTTTATTTTTACTGTACTTAAGATTTTTTAGGTCTTTTGCACAAAACCCAGGTCCAGGTCCGCGGTGCTAAGCTATTTTTATAAAAGTTTCAGAAGTAACTCTGTCGGCCTGAATATCTGTTCTGTGTTTCAGAGCTACAAATGGCGCGTTTCAGTATCACAAAACTGTTCGGTTAGCCTACCATACATACAAAACTTCACGCCTGTACCCATTATGGTATTGGGTAGACAGAACACCTATAACACCTTCTAATGTCACGTTTGACAAATTTGGAGGTAGGTACTATTATTATAGAGAATATTGCAGTGACAGAGGGTCAGCCTATCGACTACAAAAACTTTCAATAAAACCTCTGTCCCTTAACTGACTTTTACAGTTTGTCCGGGAAGAGAAGCTGTACATTCTATGTTCTTCTTTTGCTCGCAGTCCAGCATGGAATTATAATCATGACAGTCCGTTTAATTTCTGAAAACTAAAGTTGAGTAGGTAAGTATACAAACATTTTTGGCCGTATATGGTCGGCTTATAACCTTACCATTCCTGGATAAACGTGGCCACGGTACAGATATCTACAGTAATTCAACTCGGCCGCATCTTTGAAATAAATGCCTACAGCAGCGCCACGGTCCGTTCACATGTGATAGGGCTGCCCGCCTTCAGCGTTTTAAATTACATTTGCCTACTTTGTGTTTACTTCCATTTAGTTTTGTGACTGCAAATATACTTTTTTTTTATATAAACAAATAAAATACTTTGTGAATTGAATAGGAAGTGTTCAACAAAAATGCGTTTTGTGTCAAAAAACCATGTTTTCATTTGAATAACAAATCGGTTTTATAAATTAGCGACCGAAAAATACTTGCGCTTCGACTAAGTGTACGAAAAGATGTGTTATCAAATTTTAAAGTAGGTATAAACAATCCGCATTTTAACGTAAAGCTCAATCAACCAAGATGCCAAGATCGAGCCGCCAATGTATAGCTCGCGTTTCGTCCGTTTAACAGGATTTTCCACATTTAGGTCAACAACCCTTCGTTAAGTTTAACATCTGCCGTGTGACGTCACCATCTTATCAGGATGATCGAGTGAGCCCAAGTTGGCATAAAACAGTCTTACTTTAGTTAGTGGTGCGCATAACTAATTTACGTCACCAAATATGCTTATTTTATTGCAAGTACCATTTCGGAGCATTACATTAACTGTAACTTACTGCTTACTTATTACACGTACTTCCGGTAGGCCAAGGTTAACGCCTCTAACTCCGATTTACTATTTACATAAAATAACTTGAAGTAAAACTATTTATAACTTTCTTGTGTGACATAAACAATCTGAAATATAATCTGTTGGCGGCGAAAATACTTTTAGTGCCTAGCTAATGGTTGGAGGAAGGCCGCGGGTTTTATGTGGAATACTATTATGAAGTAAGTTATGGGAGACTAATTTGATTCTAGGTAAAGACGAGGGAGGACTCTCAAAAATTCTGACATAGACTCTAATGATCTTATGAAAGCTCACTCAGATTTGAACTCTACTCAAAGAGTAATGTTCATAGCTGACCTGTCAGATTTTTGACAACTAATTAAATGTATTAAAACAACATATCTATAGTGCAAATAATAGCTCATGTTCGATTAATTCAAATCATTTTCTTATATTAGAAACCGCAGCAAGGATTTTAATATTTTAACCTCTCAAGTTACTCAACTAGTATCATTCACTCAATCAAAGTCAAAGTCAAAACATTCTATATTTCGTAAGTATTTGAATACACTTGAAATAAGTCAAACCATTTACAAACTGAACTGAATCTACCACCACTTCGGAAAGTCAATCTGTTGAGGAGTGGCTAGAAACTCAACAGCAATCATCTTTTAAAAATATACAATGACAGTTTACAGCCAGGGAATCCCATCTTCTTGCATCCGGATATCTCATAGTACTCCTTTTCACATAACGCTTGTTTTACTATATCCTTAAATCTATAGAAGGGTAAACAACTTGAAGGTGTAACTTGAAATGAAAATCCCGATATCGTTTCTAAGAAATTAAATCAAGTCTGCACCAATAGTGTAGATATAAACAGGCACCATTTCAATGACCATATCATCTTTATACATACAGATACCTAACAAAAAATAGTTTGACAGGTCAGAGACTGTATGGACCGTGAACATTACTCTTTGTACCATTCAATATCGGAATACCTTAGCAGAGCAGTGAACGGAAAATGACCCCCTAGGTTGTGTCCTGCCTGGAAGATATTTAGTGTGGCTGTCTCAGCACATGTTTTCGATCATGCTTATTTCTAGCGCCTTTTATGGAATGTAAACTGTGCATTGCTTTGCTTAGCTAAATAGCTAATAGCGTAGACAATGAACTAACCGCGATGTTCATAGAGAACAACAAGTATTCAAAGAATAATGGCCGCTTTTCAAAGAAACTTTGATCTTACAATTCCATGTCTTTTTGGTTCACTGTAGCAGTCTGCTAAGCAAAAGATACATCAATCACCCCTGCGAAAGGTGTTTTGTACACAAGTTAAGTATCGCCAAATTTTCGGCCTTTGTGGTGAATTGGTCGAGTGATAATCATTTTCCATGAAGTTTGACTCTTTGAGGATATCAAGGGTTTAGTTACTCGCGTATAAAAACCTATAATAAAGTCACAAAACAATGAGTAGCTATTAAGTGTTGATTAAAAAAACTCGTTACACTAATGAACTTTGAGTGTCTACTCGAAAACAATAATCTATAGAGAACGAACAGTTTTATAGCTGCAATCAAATAGGCGTGGACGCAAAACCCATTAAACCTTTCGGTATGTGGAACTGTTTGCACTGAAGGTATTGTGTACATTACGTGCCCGCATTAAGAGCTTAATATCTGCTATACTGTTATTTGTGTGATCTTTATCAATGTTATGAAGTTTACTCAAGCGCAATGCAATGGTTTGATTCTGAGTTCGACATCTGAATTTGATGACAATGACTATTCAAATAGTTCTTTATTTAAAAATCTTGATAAAAAAATAAAATTTCTCGAATGTAATAGAAACTTTTTTGTATGATGCGTCGTAAAAAGAAAAATAAAGAAAAAAAACATAGTTGAGCAGTACCAAAAAGTTTGTTCTCTTGCTGCGATTCAATATGCATTATAATGTTGAGGTTAATAAATAAACTTATATCTCAATTTAGTCCCGACTTTTACTATCAATGCGAGTTCAAACTTCAAATTGCAAATTCATCGTGTTCAAATCGCCACAACTAAGTGTAACCCAAAAGTTACACTTAGTTGAAGCCAAAATATTTCTCTTCCCACTGTACTTAATGGTTTACTTCATTGGAACATGACATTGACAAGGATGGGTAGAAAGAGGGTGGTTAAACCTCCCTTTCACCTCTTCAGGGTCAATGTCAGCATTTCCATAGTTTGAGTGACTGACGGTACACGTTGTTTTCGGATGTTCAAAATTGACGTACTCACTGTCACAGAATATCTATAATTCATAGAAACAACTTCAGGTGTTTTGGGCTACTGTTATTAAAACATAATATATCGTTTAGGTATAGTAGCGGAAAACGCTTTTTAGTTATAAAACTGGCTGGTTGTATTTTTAGTAGAGTTCATACATGAATTGATAAATATGATATACATATCATCGGTGTAAATTAATAAAATAAATTAAATTTTCGAGTTCTTTTAGGATTTGATCAAATAAAGTTGTATGATAACTATTCTTTATTGAAAAATCCATAATTTTGATACTTTGTTGGTTACAGTACCTACCCATGATATCGAGGCCTTTTTACGAGTTTGTATTTGGAATATTAAACGAAGTTCATTGATTTTGAAGCTAATCGTTTTTTAAATAAATAATTTCTCGTTCATATCATAGGTAAAAAACTTACTTGCTATATCATTTCCATTCATTTTCAGAAAACTATACAATGGGCGCGTCCCTCGTTAGGCCTTCGAAACGTGATATTAAGGACCTCACGAAAGGGTCTACGACCCAAGCCTTCTTGGTGTCGATATACTTGATGCTCAAAGTCAAAGTCAAAAAATTATTTATTTCTTTTTTTTTTTTTTTTTTATAAGTGACTAAACCCGCGTTTGACCTCAATCTCACCTGATGGTAAGTGACGATGAGGTCGAAGATGAAAGCACACGGGTTTAGGAAGGAATTCGTATTATAATATAATACACTTGAAATAATTCAATAGGTAATATGACATTGGTGTCAATTACAATTACTTTTATGTACAGCTACGGTTCATCACATAGGCATATGAATAAGTATCACAATTAAATCAAAATTTAGAAAACCTAATTACTACAAAGAAATAATAAGTCAAACAATTTACAAATTGAACTGAATCTACCACTACTTCGGGAAGTCGATCTGTTGAAACGTCTAAAACATGTTACCCGTAAGCCACAATGAATCATACTAAAACCTTTATTCAGCATAAAATACCTACCTAGTCTGTTATTAAGACTTGTCTGGAATTTCTGAAGATTACACAAATTCAAAATTGTAGAAAAACTTTAAAATCAAAAACTACTTCAATTAATCGCTGCAAATGAATGTTAAATTGAATAATATGTAATGCTCCAAGTCAGAGAATTAGGGGACCAAATAAAATAAAAATGAATAAGATATACCTAGAATTGTTATTTTGTTCGGTGTGCTATTAAGTTTGTTCTGTGGATCGTGTTAGATGATTGTCGGCATTCATTAGGTATATGTAATCACATTATTGGATTAAAATAGTAATTTACAAAGCAGGGACGTTGTTTCCTTATAAACTAAGAAGAACTCGCAATAACCCATCGTCCCCGCAATTATATCCCGTTCTAATTCACTAGCTTCATTATCCACTTCAATATTTATTTATTTTCTCGGCTACTTTCTCCCTTACCACGTGGATCGTTGGTGAATTCTGCTGACGTCACCTGTCTTAATTCAGGGTCATTTAAATATTCAAGGGTGTTCGCGTGAGACCACCTATTCCATTTAACCTTTGAAATGAATCACGCGGCGGGACTTAAGCTGTGTTCATACGGCGCGGCGCGCTTTAGCATTTAATATTTAGTGTTGCTGTGCACTTAATCTAAAATAGTTAATTTGCCCTTGAAATTGTTTGTGGCTTGTAAGTATTTTTAGTGCTGGTTTTAGTACTTAGTATGTTTATTTGTTGATTTCATGGCACAATATCAAACTGTTAACTTTATATCTTAGATACGTCTAAAAAATAAAGTGTGGAAAAAACTGTCTGACTCTGATTTCCCTGAGCGCCACATTCCTGGGTATCTAGTGAATAGGTTTGTCGCACATGGACGTGTATCACTCTCTGCTTTGCGGTCGCTTTCTATGACGTGATATGAAGAATAAACGTCTCGTCATTTTTACAACTCGTGGCGTTTCAGCTGGGAATATTTTGGGTTATACTGGGTACATTTAAATTAGCGTATCACCAGTTGCAGGCAGCCTCTCCACATCAATACCTACCAACAATATTTGTTCTACAACAATTAAAATTAACCCTGTATAATTAATTGTATAACATGTAATTTGAAACAGGTGTAAAAGAATTGAAGATATTTTTAAAATTTGCATGTTACAAGGTAACTTTGCAGAATTCCGATTCACATGAAAAATATGCAAGAGTCTAAGGAGCATACTATCTCTTTCTCTCTGCATGATTATTTTCGTTCTCTCCCTGACAATGGGATTGTCTTCCTACTTGTAACTCTACTTCACTCTCTCCATGGAGGAATCGGATTCTACATCTTTATCTTTCAGGCCTATTCTACGTTTACCGCGGTTGGAAAGAAAAATACCAAAATACCTGTTTAGGTTCTCACCTATACCTACTTATAACCACTAAGCTAAACATTTTGTTTTGTTACTTGTTATGCAATCGAATCATACGAGATAATATTGTGCGAAACATGAAAATCCCACATAATCACTAAATATTATTAAACAACAGATGTTTATTATCATGTCTTATTTACTTTGATATCGTTTATGTGAATTTCCCAACGCAAAAATGTAGGTATGTGCCTTGAGAGATGAATAGCATAAGAAGATATCGACAATAGGTAGGTACTTATGCCAGACTAAATATTTTCCCGTTGTAAATAAAATATTAATGTCACAATTATCATTAGTCATTACATAGTAGGTTCTAAATGCTACTCGATACCCTTAATTATGTGCCTGACTATTACATAATTTAGTTGGTAACATGTCTCCAATTATATTTATTCTTAACTTTTCTCTCAGGTGTTATTGTTACGTTTTTAAAATAAAGTATTTATAATTGAGGATCAAACGAACTTCTAAAGTGAAGTTCGATCCTAATTATGTGAACAGCTTCTTTCGAAGCGATTGAGGTTTACTTTATGTAGTAGCGCCACCTACTGCTAGCCTTTGCACGGATTTTAGAGTCTATGATAAGGGTTCTTTTCTTTTTTTTTTTTTTTTTAACAACTGTCACGTTTCGCTCCCTATGTCAGCATCCAGTCTACAGAACTCATTTTGTTTAAAGTCAATCTGTCTTATTCCTGTTTGTTCATTTCACTATATTGGGGTTGGGTAAAATACAAATATAAATTGAAATTACTCCATGTTGAAACATATTCATATTATGCTTATTTCAAAGCATAATAACGGGTGGGTTTATATTAAATCGCTTCGAAAGAAGCTGTTCACATAATTAGGATCGAACTTCACTTTAGAAGTTCGTTTGATCCTCAATTATATTTCACAGCTTCTTTCTTTGCGATTGAGGTTTACTTTATGTAGGATGTTTAAAGATTAGTTATAGTGAAATGAATTGGCAGAGTAGTAAGGTAAAACTCTTCAATAGTAAATAAACATACTTATTGAAAACAATTCAAAAATGATTAGGCAAATTATTTTTCGTTACAAAGTTTGTTATAATTTCTAGCAAGGACTGAGGAAGAATCCGACCATCCTGCAGTCTTTTTGATAGGTCAATAGAAACTCCTAAATAAATAGCTCTTGATGTAGCAGCATGTCATGTACTATGTGCACTAAAAATATTTTCATCAATACCACTGAGAGTTAAAGTGTTTTTAACCCAGTGACTTAAAGTTTGGAAACCTATATGTTTCTTAAAACTAATAAACAAATTATCAGGTTTCCTTAAATTTTCGTTTTATTTATATACCTACATCTGTAAGGTTTTTGCTGGACAAATTTCTGGACGAATATTAAAAAACGGAAACTTTACCAAGGTCTGTTTACTATTAAATTTAGAGGTTTTTATAAACCCTTTTATAAGTACCTTTTTTAGTTATTAAAATATTTTTAATCTTTGTCACGGATAAAATTTGAACACGATGTTCCGTTACAAGAGCTATTAGTGTAACAGTTTTCTTGGAAAAGAGTCTTTAAGTCAAGGTCTCCATTAGGAAATTTTGTAGGTAAGTAGCTCAATACAACTGCTGGATCCCAGGTAAGATCATACTTGATGTGGTTGGTCTTCACATAACGACTCCTTTCATGAAACTTTTTAACCTGTCATATTGGGAATTTATGTTTAATATTAATGATAATGCAGATCTATAGCTATTAATAGTACCGTACTTAGCACCTTTTTCGAAAATTTCAGTTAGAAAATGAACAATTATTGGTTTAGAAGTTTGAGTAAAACTAAAATTATTATTTTTGCAATATTCAATCCACGCCTTGATACCTCCTTCACACTGTCTCGGTAAGAATTATCCAACAAAGATGCCAACATAATTTCAACGGACTTTGAAGACAGTGATCTTTTTACTAACGCTTTCTGAACAATTTCGCGGCAACCAAGGTTAATGTTTAATGAAGGTTGTGCGCAGATCTGAAAGGAGATTTCAGCGAATTAGTATTTAGTAAATACAATCACAACACAACCTTTTAAACAATGGCAACCATAGTTGCGTGGGCCAGTATGGTACTACCACAATACCCACAGACTTTTCACTAACAATTTTCTGAAGAGTTTTTGCATCTGGGTCATTTTTCCAGGTTACATAAATAGGACATTATAAGTTGCATCTGTTTGCAAAAAGATCAACCGATAGTATTCCAAACCTATTTGTTATATTATTAAAGGTATAGTCACTTAGATCCCATTCAGTGTCATTAAACTGTTTTCGTGACAAACTCTCAGCTTCTATATTATCTTTTGAAGTAATATAAGATGTAAAGATATTGATCTTACGCATTTCACGCTATTTCCATTGGTCTCGGGTAATATGATCCATATGTGAAAACTGAACACTACCCATTCTATTTATACAGGTAATGGTAATATCTATTCTTAACAATATATCACAATCGTAACTACCATAATTATGCGAATGTTTTAAGTCCGAAAAAACTGCTTTTAATTCCAGAGTATTAATGTGTAGCGACGACTCGCTTTCCTTCCAATGACCCGCTGCCTCTTTTCCATCACAAAACCCGCCCTAGCCAGTATATGATGCGTCAGGATAGATAGTTTTAGTGTATTGGCCTGTTCTAAGAGGAGAAAAGCCCTCTTCTAGATAATTTAACCACCAAGTAAAATCATCTTTATTATATCTGGGTAAATTCACTACCTGATCATAAGTAGGATTTTTATTTGGTGACAATATTTTAAATTGCTCGAATAACTTTGTGTATTATTTTTTCTATTTTAAGAACTTTTTTTTTTTTTTTTGTGGGTAGTTTTAAAATAATTTTCTCTGAATCAAAAATAAACCCAAGGAATTTACATTGTGTTCTAGGAACAAAGCAACCTTTTTTCGTATGCATTATGAAACCTAAATTTATTAAAATATGTTTTGTAATCCAAACATTCTCATTACAATCATCACAATCTTTGCCAATGTAAAATATATTATCTAGATATATTATGGATGAAAAAATTATCCCGACGTAAAAATTCCATGACTGGTTTTAATATTTTAGTAAATACTTATATAAAGAGCGGTGCATAAGTCAAACGTTTAATATTTGAATTCATATAAAACGTTGTTATATTCAAATCGAAGGTACTTTCGGAAAGACTTATCAACATTGATGAAAAAATAACATGTAGCATTGTTTTGTTAACTTATCAGCGGTTCTGTAATCTTCCATTTTGAAGTGTTTTGTAGTAAATTAATTCAAAGATTTTAAATTATGTATGAAGCGATTTTCACCGTATAGCTTGAGCACAAGAAAAAATTTGTGATAAAATTTACCTGGCTCATGAGAACATACGAATATAGCATTTATTTTTAATAGTTTATCCAACGCTAAAATATAATCTTTATGGCCATGTATTGACCTTGGGTAAACACAAGAGCTACTTTGTTTAGCGGGCAGATATTTAAAAGGTCTTTAGTAACCAGCTATTCACGATAATATTAATGGATCACTCGTTATCTAAGCCCATTTTTGATGAAAATATCGTAAACGTCCATCGCACTGCACCTGGTGGTTTATTTCCGCTGGTTGCTAGTGTTCCACGACCGTTCGTGGTAGGTCCTACGTGGCGGGTACGTGTAGCTCTGCTGTGGAGCTCGAGCCGGCAGCTGTGGCTGCGGAGATGACGTCGTCGTTTTTTGCAATTTGCAGCGTTTCAGCAACATCTCCTTCCAATAGATAATCATCGCAACTTGTATTGGTCAGCGTGTCACACAGGCATACGTTTATGGAACTCATTATTATGTTACGATGAGTTTTAGTTTCCCTATTCTGGCTATCGCGACAAGCGTAACTCAGCAGTTTTGAAAGTTTTTGCTTCAAAGTTTCATTGAAAATGATTACCATCGCTTGCGATAAAGCTGCCAAGGCGATTCCAATTTGCCCTTTTTTTTTTTTCTTTTTTGTTGATGTATAGAATCTCGTTTGGTAAGAGTTTCAGCCAATGCTGCTTTTGCTTCTAAATTTAATAAAGGGAGCAAGTAAATATTTGCAAATTGCGGGTACAAGATAGTCCTCAACAGGCTTATCTTTAGATTCTTTAGATCTTCAGCCGACAACTGCTGGTTTTTAGACCTCTTCCGGGACATTAATCGTATCAAAAAAAAAAAGGCTGATAATGACGGAGGTAGCTCGGGCACTTCAAATCTTGGATTCGGCGTGCAAGATCGTCTCCACCGCAAATCAGATTAATCGCCAACGGCGATATTATCTGGTAACTGACTAATCAAAAGAATTAATTATATGCATCGAAACTCGATGACTACACGCACATACCATGTGGGTAGTTTTGTGTCAACGACATTTTTTCTAATATTTATTAAAATTATATTAGAGATTCTCCACCGTACATCAGATTAATCGCCAACGGCGATATTATTATCGAGTAACGGACTAAATAGGAGAATTAATTGTATGCATCGAACCTCGATGACTACACGCACATACAATGTGGGTAGTTTTTGTGTCAACGACATTTTTTCTAATATTTACTAAAATTATATTAGAGATTCTCCACCGTACATCAGATTAATCGCCAACGACGATATTATTATCGAGTAACGGACTAAATAGGAGAATTAATTGTATGCATCGAACCTCGATGACTACACGCACATACAATGTGGGTAGTTTTTGTGTCAACGACATTTTTTCTAATATTTATTAAAATTATATTAGAGATTCTCCACCGTACATCAGATTAATCGCCAACGACGATATTATTATCGAGTAACGGACTAAATAGGAGAATTAATTGTATGCATCGAACCTCGATGACTACACGCACATACAATGTGGGTAGTTTTTGTGTCAACGACATTTTTTCTAATAAGTCCCAACACCGTTGGGTTCTTCGGAATTTGTAATTTGATGTCTCAACCTCCTCGAATTATTTTCTTGAGAATTTTCTCTTCCTTCGATGCACAATTTTTACCATTTAAACTTTTAAAATTTAACTAGCTAATTAATATATTTTAGTCGACGTGCGCAGGCTACAGCACGGAAACGCAGAATGAGTTCTGTAGACTGGATGCTGACATAGGGAGCGAAACGTGACAGTTGTTAAAAAAAAAAAAAAAAAAGAAAAGAACCCTTATCATAGACTCTAAAATCCGTGCAAAGGCTAGCAGTAGGTGGCGCTACTACATAAAGTAAACCTCAATCGCAAAGAAAGAAGCTGTGAAATATAATTATAGTTACAGTTACAACGAATATGAGAGATCAATCATAAACGCCATAGAAAAAAAACTGCTTGATTTCTTGGTTGAAACCAACAGCATTATTTTTACGTTTATTTGTCTAAAATTATCTTATCTAAATCATGTGTCAGATTAATATCTTTTATCTGCAGGCGGTGGGGCCACTGTAAGCCTGCCCTACGCAAGCAATAGTAAGTGATTGTGTATTAAAAGTACCTAAATAATATAAGAAACAGCAAACAAAACCTGGTTGATAATATTTCAAGGCCAACCTACTCCCAGCCTATACTAAGGGCTCCGTTGGTTGTCCCTTTATTCGGCAAATGGTACAGCAATAGGGAAATTAGTCTTGAAGGACATGAGCCGCGAACTTTTTCATGACTCGACACATGTTTTGTTTGTTTAATAAAAGCACTTACTTATTTTCTTTCGAGTGAAATTCTTAGGAATTTTTGTATCGGGTGTAGCAAAGCTGAAATTTGGATCAAGGTCTGAAAGAATATTTGCATAAAATGTCTGAGCGTAGACGATAATTATGATTTTTTTGGCAACAGTCCCGGCGCATATTTTTAATTAACTTATCTTTTATCCGTATTGACGGCCGGCAGGTGTAGTGGTTGGGTGAATATTTTTATGATGAATATAAATGTAGATCTCAAATCATGGATGTTTAATGTTTAAATAGGTTCTAAGATATGAGTTTCCTTGAGTAAATTTGTCCGTTGCCCATAACTTAAGTTGTTTGGGAAACTGGAACTAGCCAGGTAATGTAGAGTGAATGTTATGTCGTAGGCTAATAATGTAAGGTTGTGAAGGCGGTCGCTAGCTTGGCGGGCAATCAAGTGGTCTTACCATCAAGACACGCACACAACGTGGGCGATTGATAGCTGATCATATCTATTACGTATTTTTCAACCTCTATGGCGGGATTAGGTAATTCGTGAGATAGCAAGATCGATTCCTGCACGGAGTAAGAAAAATATAAATTTTTCGGGTCTTTTTCTTTGTCTATTATGTTCTAAGTTTCCCTAGTTCGCTACATGGCTGTTTGCGCTATATTGTGTAGAAAAACTTAAGTGAGTTTTTGATTTATTGCTCTCGTTTTCAAAGTTTTCTAGGTACCAAAATTAACTGTACCAAAATAGTTTTATTTCGTTAGGTACTAATTACTAATATATTATAAAATCCTCAACTTTGAATGACCCCAGTTAAAGTATGTAAGTATTGTAACACACAACATTTTTGGAAATAAATTGTTATATTATTATTGAATTTTACTTGCGGTGACTGGAATCGAAAAATGTAATGAAGACACCCATATAAGAGTCCGTACCTTTAGGCTTCAGTTTTTGTATGTACATGAAAATACAAAGCATTAAACTCTGTAACATGTTGTTATTCACCCCAATTTACTCGCAACCTTAAAAAGCCTAAAACAATCCGTTTCAGGCCACATTCTCGGTAGCTCGGTATCCCAACGCAAGAATTTTAACTACATAACTATATTCAGTTATTTATTATATAGATTTTTAATAAACAATCTAGACATTTTTAAAACGTAATGATTTATTTTTACAATTCTCTTGTTAACTAAGCAATTTCAATAAAGTTTACGCCAATTCTTTTCTAACAGTCCTATTTAGATAAGAATCCTTGTCAGAAACAAACTATCTTTTCATTGATTAGTTTTTCCGGCAATCCGCATCGTACACAAGGCAAAGATGACCTTGTCCATATCAGATAAGATTGTAATTGCTGCGGCATAGCTTCGCTGTTGCCGCAAAATACCGTACGGTTTGTGAACGCCGTACAAACATGAAAATGCCGCCTTTTAATATATCGCCATTAGAATCAGCGATGTGTTTTAACTGCAGTTTGAATTACTTGTTTTTTTAATTCAAAATCTATAGCTAGTTTAATATACTTAAAACTAAAAGTGGTTTTATCTGCGAAATTTTTGATCCCATTTTTTTTATGATAAATCAATATGAACCTTGTAGCCTTTGAATCTTCTTCCTGAAAAATAACAAAACCCTTTCGCTTTATTTTATTTATTTCGCTTTATTTAAGCTGTTTCGTGCAGTTTCACCCGCAATTTAGGATCCAGCGGGCATATCGGGATGAAAGTTGCCTATGTGCTATTCCAAAGTGTACTACCACTATGGCAAAATCCATCCTAATCAGTTGAGCCGTACTGCCATGATTGATGACCAAACATCCATCCAAAAACTACCAAACTTTCGCATTAATTTATAATATTAGTGAGGAGTAAGTTGTTGTAGAGATATATAATCTTTCACTTGAGACATAAAAGAATACATTCCTATTTCTGTGTCGTTTCAGGAGGGCTTTATAATCATTAGTCCATAGGTACTTACTTCGATTAAAGCTTATAAAAATACAAAGTACTTTTTAAATTATAGTAAAAGGCTAACCTAGTGTTGGTAGTTTCCTAATGACGCCATAAATAAAATAGTATGTTTACACACTTGTTACTGCGTAAAATGGTTTATTGAATCGATCAAACGCCAAACGATCAAATATTGAATGATTTATGAGCGGTCCGAGTAAGAATCTGCGTTCTATTGACACTAGCCACACTGCCTCAATGAGTTCTTCAGAATGTCAGCCGCTAGCGCTGTGTCCATATAATTATATGTGTGTGTATTTTTTAACTATTAAGGATTGATCTATGGAAATTTTCTTTACCTGTACAAGCAATTTTCTTTAACATAAAAGACTGTCTTGAACCAATTTGAAAGCGTTTAGCTTGAATGAAACGCTAGAGTATTAACAGTTTTCACAAGCTAAGAGTATAGGTATAGGTTATCCCTCAAAGGAGTAGTACTAGAGCTGGATTTGTCCAAGGGAGGTGATGATTAATAAAAACGGATTTGTCCTCGTTTGCCCTTTATCACTTGAAAAATATAACATTGCACAAGCCATTTTAACTGTAAACCATTTGTACCTGCAGTGCACGCTACATTTTATTTGTGTAAAAACTTTTATTTATTTTCTTTTAACACTTTATTTTACCGACTAAACTCGGTCAATATGAAGGTAATGAATGACATAGCATTTGACTTAAGCAGGGTCATCAGAAGTCATTACACTCAACATTAAGTTACTGAACCCAGCAAACTTGAAAAATGAATAACCTATTGTTTCCATTGACGGTTTTACAGCGGTCGTTACTCGTTCCGCGTAGTGATGTGACTAATATAATTATATTAGGTATACATTAAAGGTACACGGTAGAAATGCTATATTCGGTAAGACGAACATTTCTATATTACGTTATTCAATAATAGTCAAATAATAGTGAGCGACGTTGCATGCACTCATCGTGTTCTTATAATTTTCATATATACATTTTATAATATGGGCGCGATAATCATTAGGTATATTACCTACATAATAGATAAATTATCAGTTTCACAAATATAATTTTTTTTAACAAAACCTAACCACATACAATATTTATTTTTAGGAATAAGTTGATCTTTTATGCTTTATCATTGACTTGGTATGTCAAATCCCAATAATGATAACAATATAATAAACAATGTACTAAGGGGGAGACACCGAAAGCGTCACCAAATCTCGTCTCACCACCAAAACTAATCCCTACCATCGATCAGAGAAATGCTTTTATAGGCTTGGGTAAACAATTAGTAATTAATTACATTTAACCCCATCTATAATTTTGTACTTCCGCTCCCATTGGGTCAAACAAGATCTTGAATATCGCTAACCCATCGTTAGCGCTGACATAAATATAGCATATTTTATGAACCAGAGCAGAAACTCTCACTATTATTTGACTATTACCCAGTAATAGGTAATTTATATTTAATAGGAGTATGAAAATTAATCCTACTATAACATCTCTAGTTCCGCGTTCATTATAACCAATCAATGTACGATGAGTAACTTTTCATGTAAAATATGACCTATTTGATACTGACAGATAAGCGCCAGCAAAATGCACCACACATGCAACTAACGTGAAATATTATCTCTTATCGTACAGTAACTTTACGTGAAAATTCCCATGTAAAATAATACTGTAAATTAGAGTTATTGACGTGGAGCAATATGTGGCTTATACACATTTCACCACTGCGGTAATTTCCTAGTAAAACTAGTATTACAGTTTAATAGCCATACTTATCGATCACGTTAGGTAGATTTGTCTCATTATTATTTGGGTGGTGTAATACTAGGAAGGAGTCGATTGAGGAGGAATATTCGATGAGTTTATTACTTTTTTGGGCGGGGTGGGCATTAATCAAAGATATAAGTAATTAGATTATAACGTAGGTACACAAGGTTTTTATACCGACGCAAATGTAGGTAAATCTCTGGAATCTCGCGGGTAATGCCAAATGGCGGTACCGTGAGCTCCATCTATGGCGGATGAGGTACACCTGGAGGTTTTTAGTGGATCGGTTCGGCCTTCTGCCGGATCATACCTTTTATTTGCTATTAATAGCCAAAAAAAGGTAAATCTCTGGGATGTTGAAAAGTTCTTACGTACGAGGATTTGGTTTTATCATATTGTGTTCGGAGTTGAATTTGAATTAGAAGAGGTCAACGAGCAAACAGAGCCGGAAGAGTACTGGTAGATCATATCATATTGAGCTTATAAATTATATTAAGAATCTTTTAGTCAAGTATTATTAATTTACAGTGTAGGTATACCTAAGTGATTCTTTATTAGAAATTTGGCTTAGGTCTCCCTTCACATAGGACCATATTCCCATACTGGTATTCTCTTAGGTACAGAAGGCAGCATATCAAGCGTTACAATTCTGTAAAAAAAATTAACTTGAATCTGAACTCTATGCCTCTACATTAAGTTAAAATTGGTTGGGTAAATTTGACAGGTAATGTAACGCTTCATCTGCAGCCTTCTGTACCTATATTAGAGTCGACGTAAGATACCTATTCAATGTATAAACTTGAGAATAGAGAAATAGAGAGCTACGTCCTTACCAATCACCTCGCCATACTTGCCAAGTATGGCACTTACCCAACGTTTGGTAGCCTTTTGTCCGCTAGTAGTTTTAACGGTTAATGATATGAAATACGATGACGATATATCAAGACAATATTTGAAAACGAGTACTTATTGCAAGTTAAAATTGATGCGCGAACACCTGAGTAGATTCCTAATGATTCCTAATGGTGAAAATGACATCAAATAATTTTCGATGTGTGGACACTTAGCGCACAAACAAGTAGGTAGGTAAAGGCGACATCGAAGTATTCTAACATAGTAAATTAAAAGAGTTTAATTGTTATTTCTTCGCTTCTTTGTGTGCTAATTGTGTTACTGCCTTCGGGACAAGAATTATTTTATTTAACCGACTTCCTAAAGGACCAGGCTCTCAATTCGTGTGTATGTCTTTTTTTGTATCTTTGTTACACGATGTTTTAAACAATTATGAATCGATGTTGAATATCCTTGTTTCATATGATAAAAGATCCTTCAGAGGTGGCCCGTATAGAGGCAATCGAAATCGATTGAGGGCTCATTTGAATATTTGAATTCTTTGAAAAAATATACAATGAATTTTTGATTTTTGCAATTTATGACCTTATACCTCAGTCTAAATTTTGACGTGGAGTCGGGGTTTTTAATGATCTTCTTATATTAACACAATCTACGCGCTTATTACTGCAAAAACGTTTTCTTCTTAACATTCGTTCATAAACTTCCAGGTGAAAATGTCGTACATAGAGATCTACAACGAGAACATTCGTGACCTCCTGAATCCGTCGGCCGGGGCGCTTGAGCTGCGAG
This sequence comes from Stenoptilia bipunctidactyla, assembly GCA_944452665.1. Taxonomy (NCBI): domain Eukaryota; kingdom Metazoa; phylum Arthropoda; class Insecta; order Lepidoptera; family Pterophoridae; genus Stenoptilia; species Stenoptilia bipunctidactyla. Next base: position 464,469 of record OX101730.1, read on the forward strand.
ACGAGGGCGGCAGCGGAGCCCCCGTGGTGGCTGGCCTCAGCGAGGTGAAGGCCAAGAGCGCCGCTCATGTGTCTGAGCTGTTGACCAGGGGAGACAGATCAAGAACTGCTGAAGCCACGCAGGCTAATGACCATTCGAGTAGAGGACATGCTTTACTTAGGTACGTGAATTTAAAGCGGCTATTTATCTATATCCTTTCAAGTAACTAACTTAGATCACCACATACAGGGCTATTTGTTAGTCTTAGCCAAAGGCCAGTATCATAGAGCTCCTACATTGCGGTTTTGGGCCATTGCACAGTAAAAATATTATTGAACCAGTTAGAATGTATTTTTTTTTACATTTAACATTTAAACATTTAACATTTAAACATTTAAGCATTTAAGTATTTATTTTCATATTCTGCACATCTTAACCTAAAAAATAATCAAATTGAAAATAATTTGAAAACTGAGACACGGCAACATTTCCAGGATCATCATAAGATTTACGTCAGTGTTAAATTGACAACAAATGTCAATTTGTGTGCAGGACAGTGACGATAAACAGTGTATATAGATAGTGTTATAGTGTTTTATAAGACTCTTAAAGAGCTAAGAACGTTTAAAATAGTGTTTCATAGTGTTTTTATAGTGTTTATAGTGAATAGCGTCACATACAAGTGTTAGTTTGTAAGAAGTTTATAACAGTTTTTATTAGCTTGAGAAAGTGTTTGCTTAATCGTTCGTATCGTTGTAATTTGATTAATTAATAGCCGCTATGATAATGAAACTTATGTATTATAGCCTGAAAATAGCTTGTATTTGAACAGTCGATTTGTATTAGGATTGATTATGGAAATAAAGAAATGGTTTTGAAAGTCTTATCATTCCCGCACACAGAGAGAGATCTAAATAGATAATAGAATTTGTAAATAGTTTTCAAATTAGAATATAGTAAAGATCTAATAAGAATAGTCGAATCCCGTTAGAATCTTATTAGAAAAATCTAGAACGTTCGAATTAGATTCGAGCGAGACAGACATATGTGTGTCCCGCTCGCACGCTTGCATTACTCTCTCTTGTGCGGTACCCTTGCGCGCCTGCACCTAATCACTTAAGAATGCGCCACACTCCGCCAGCAAAACATTCGCGAGGGATTCGCCGAAAAGATCCCGAAGAGTGAAGATCTCCGGAAGAAAGAAGCCTCCGAAAGAAGCCTCAAGCAACAGTACAGTGAATCTCAAGCCCGAAGACTCATATAGAAGCCTGAAGTCAAGACAGAATACAGAAATACAGAAGACTGAAGGCAGAATACAGTAATAGAAGAGCGCGGGAAATAGAGTGTGCTTGTGGCGTATTCGCGAGTGATATAGTGCCGCGCGGCTGGACTTTCACGACCGTGTTAAGTGGTGAATTCGCATTTTCCTTTTGCCCCTCGCATCGATTCCAGCTAATAGAGTGGGTGGATAGCGCATCATTTGACTAATCGTAATCGGATTCATAGACTATACAGTCCACTGGAGCTATCCCCCACATTTTGGTCCTTCGAGAGCCGGATCTTTGAGAGGGCAATTGGGAGACAGCGATGCCTCTTACACGGTCGCAGTCAGGCCGCGGGGAGCGAGCCGCCTCGACAGGGCCCGCTCAAGAACAGTCTCAAGCTCAAGCCGTGAAGAGCAAGAATACGACGTCGCCGACAGAAACCACAGAAACGACGACGCCAACGACGTCGGCTACAGAAACGACGACGCCGACAGAAACCACAGCGACGACGGGTGCCACAGCTACAGAAACTACGAAGACCACCCGTCAAATCGAAGCTACGCAGCCACAGCGAGCTCCACAGAGATCCCAAGTCTCGAAATCGAAGAAATCCTCGAAAATAACGAAGGCGAAGTTGAAGTTATTACGTTTACAAGTCGAACTCGCCGCCGCCGAAGTCGCCGCTCTCGAAGACGACGAAACAGACTTAGAAGAGGAATCTGAAGCACCCTCCATTGAAGACACCACGAAGAGAGTGTCCGTATGGCTGGAAAATAATCCGACAGACTCGCCGCTGGCAATCCAGGGCCAGGGCGAAATTGAAGAGCCTCCACAGCAACCGCAACAGACTGAAGAACCGACGCGTCCTGCGGCGCTCCCGGCACCGGCGAGCTTCATCCCCCCCCCGGATCCAGTACCGGCGGGAGGGGACACAGTCGCCGTGCCGCAACAGAAGATCGACCTCAGCGAGTTGGCCTCAGCCATCGCACTCGCCGCCAGGACGGGTCCGCAGCCGCCGCCGCCTAGAATCCATACAGAACTCCCTCCGTACAGCGGGTCATACCAAGAATGGCTCATGTTTAAGGCAGCGTATCAAGAAACAGCGGGATATTACAGTGACATAGAAAACACAGCGCGTCTATGACGAAGCCTGCGTTCAAGAGCTCGGGAGGTCGTCGAAGGGCTTCTCCTCTACAACGCGAAGCCCGAAGAAATCCTGCGAGCCCTCGAGTCACGCTTCGGACGGCCCGACGCTATCGCCCTCGCCGAGTTAGAGCGACTACGGGGACTACAGAAGCCTACGGACGCGCCCAGAGACCTGTGCGTATTCGCGACGCGGGTCTGCAACATCGTAACAACGCTGCGCGCCCTGGGGAAGATTCACTACCTGTACAACCCGGAAGTCACGAAGATCACAACAGAGAAGCTAACGCCGGCTATGCGATATCGCTGGTTTGACTACGCTGCCGAGAACCCTCAAGACGAAGCAGACTTACTAAAGCTTGCTAACTTTTTACAGAGAGAAGCGGATCGCTGCGGACCCTACGCGCAACCGGAGCGCGTCGCGGAAGACCACCTGGCGGCGAACAGAAAATTAAATCAAGAGTACAGTCAAAACAGAACAGCGCCACAGCGAACAGTTACAGTGAACACAGATTTCGACCCATGGTGTCCTATTTGTGAGAAGAAAGGGCACCACGCCGGCAGCTGCCGAAGTTTTATAGAAGCCGACCCAGACAGAAGATGGGACTTGGCAAAAACTAATTATTTATGTTACAGGTGTCTCCGTCATCGTGCAAGAAACCACGCGTGCAGGGAGAGGCTTTGCAATACAGACGGGTGTAACAGGCTACACCACCCTCTCCTTCACTTTGAGAGGCGCGCGGTCATCGAACAGCCTGAAGAAACAGAACATAGAACAGAAATCGTCGCATCTACGTGGACGTCAGTGAACACTCAAGCTTATCTCAAGATCGTACCGATAGAAGTCACAGGGCCGCGAGGAAGCGTCAAGACCCACGCGCTACTCGACGACGGTTCAACAGTTACGCTCATAGACGCCGAGATAGCACAGCAAGTAGGCGCCAAGGGACCCGTCGAGCCACTTCATATTGAAGCCATCGCAAGTACAGAGTTCGAGTCCGAGCAGTCACGCAGGGTCACTATCACGCTACAGACAACAGAAGGGCGACACAAGATTCACGCACATACATTCACCGGGCTGAATCTATCTGCACAGCGCGTCACCCATGAAGACCTCGCGGACTGCGAACACATAAAAGACATCGCCGAGAAGCTCCAATATGAAACAGCGAAACCGAAGATACTCATCGGGCAAGACAACTGGCCCCTACTCTTCGCGTCTACATCGAGAAAGGGACGGCGCGATCAGCCTGTCGCCTCTCTCACTCCGCTCGGATGGGTGTTACACGGAGCGCGCACTCGCAACAAAGGCCAACGAGTACACTACGTCAACGCACTTAACAGAAGAATAGAAAATACAGAGAAAAAAGAAAACATAGAACACAGTATCGCCGCCATCGAACAGCAACATAGAAAACAGCAACAGATACAGAAAAATTCATCCACGCGACGTGACAGTGTCGCGACAACTCGCGGGGCGAAACCGGAGGCCAGCCGCCGTCAACGAAGAACGCGACCTCAAACCCGACGAGAGAACAGAACAGCTGAACAGACAGAAACAAGAAAACAGCACCCGCGACGCTGCTGCGCAAGTAGCGTCCCTCCGAAGAGGTCCTGTGACCTCTGCTGGCGGAGGTCGACCCCACAGTCGACGTTCGACCCCGCACTCCCGTGTCCGTCATCCCTGGGGATGACGAGGCGCGCACTCCGTACCGCTCCACTCTGGGTGGGCCGGCGCCGTACGCGCCATCCATGGTCCCGCTCACCGAACGTGGCCTCAGGGGGCGCGCCTCCCTACAGCTGGCGAACCACTTCCGGGCCAGGTAGCCCCGGGAGTACCCACCACCGGACCTCCATCACCGGCGGGAGCCGCACGGGCGCGGCCCCGCAATGCAGCCGGGAGACGTGGCGACCTTCCCCGGCCCTGACAGTCGATGCGCGGGCGAGAGATGGGTTCCACGGAAGACCCGTCAGCTCGTCGTGCTGATCTCCGAGTCACCTGCCTGCACCGAGGAAGATGCGTCGTCAACGGCGGTGACAACGCACGGCGGGAGTATGTGCAGGACAGTGACGATAAACAGTGTATATAGATAGTGTTATAGTGTTTTATAAGACTCTTAAAGAGCTAAGAACGTTTAAAATAGTGTTTCATAGTGTTTTTATAGTGTTTATAGTGAATAGCGTCACATACAAGTGTTAGTTTGTAAGAAGTTTATAACAGTTTTTATTAGCTTGAGAAAGTGTTTGCTTAATCGTTCGTATCGTTGTAATTTGATTAATTAATAGCCGCTATGATAATGAAACTTATGTATTATAGCCTGAAAATAGCTTGTATTTGAACAGTCGATTTGTATTAGGATTGATTATGGAAATAAAGAAATGGTTTTGAAAGTCTTATCATTCCCGCACACAGAGAGAGATCTAAATAGATAATAGAATTTGTAAATAGTTTTCAAATTAGAATATAGTAAAGATCTAATAAGAATAGTCGAATCCCGTTAGAATCTTATTAGAAAAATCTAGAACGTTCGAATTAGATTCGAGCGAGACAGACATATGTGTGTCCCGCTCGCACGCTTGCATTACTCTCTCTTGTGCGGTACCCTTGCGCGCCTGCACCTAATCACTTAAGAATGCGCCACACTCCGCCAGCAAAACATTCGCGAGGGATTCGCCGAAAAGATCCCGAAGAGTGAAGATCTCCGGAAGAAAGAAGCCTCCGAAAGAAGCCTCAAGCAACAGTACAGTGAATCTCAAGCCCGAAGACTCATATAGAAGCCTGAAGTCAAGACAGAATACAGAAATACAGAAGACTGAAGGCAGAATACAGTAATAGAAGAGCGCGGGAAATAGAGTGTGCTTGTGGCGTATTCGCGAGTGATATAGTGCCGCGCGGCTGGACTTTCACGACCGTGTTAAGTGGTGAATTCGCATTTTCCTTTTGCCCCTCGCATCGATTCCAGCTAATAGAGTGGGTGGATAGCGCATCATTTGACTAATCGTAATCGGATTCATAGACTATACAGTCCACTGGAGCTATCCCCCACAATTTGTTGAAAATGAAAATGAAAAGTTTGACGTGTTTGACAATGCCACTGATTGTTTTGATCGATCGAAAGTTACGAACTGAACTTAGCCAACAGTCCAACTAGTTTACTAGTCGACTGTCCTCTGTAAAGTTTTCTCTTTTTTTGCATAGTGATACCATTTTTTTTCTTCTTCATAACATATCAATATCTATTTATTCTTTTCAAACAATTCTTCGATGTTTGATAGCGCCATCTATTGTATCTTTAAGAACTAGGCCATTTTTTCATTTATGGGTGACCTGGAAAACTGCCCATTTCGCTATGCGTACCTACCGATAATGTACAATTATTAAATATACTAAAAAAGTAATATCTTCTGAGAAAATTAATTAAATAACAACGCTTTGTGACTGTTAAATTAATTTATGAATAAAAGAAAATGTAAATATTAGGTATACTTTATAGATTTGGCTTGTTACAACTAAGAGGGAATATGAGTGGGTATCAATCACTTTGCATGAAAAAACGGGAATGAATTAAATTTTTATTTAGCTGCATTCTAAACCTCAATTAAACGAGCTTTCTAAAGATGTAAGTTTCATTTTGTGTAACTCTCCAGAACCGCTAATGAACGTTGCCTTTAAATATAACTTTCTTTGATGCAATATAAACGTACCTGCATAAGTTTTTTTTATTTTACTTTATTCAGGAAACAAACAATCTTAATTCTAGTATTACATATGAGATTATACAAGGTGACTGGTGGGTCACTTTCAAAATCCCAGGACGAGATAGTTTAAGATCATACATGAAGAGAAAAAGTAAATTAAAAAATAAATATTAATTATGTACTGCGTAAACTTCTCCGAAAGTTAAAAAATTCATTACGCAACGCATGGTTACATTAGCGTTGCAGTTGGTGTGCGTGTGACGGGAAAACTGCTGTGTGCGTGTTGACTGAGGCAGCGCGTTGGGAAAAGTGTAGTGAGGTCTCTTTATTTATTCATAGGGAATAAATAAAGGGATTTCTGGTGAAAAATTAAGTACCTACTTTTATTACATAATTATGATTAGAATCGAGTACAGAGTCACCATTCACCCTGTATACAATACGGTCTGAAGTTCCATAATTTAAAAATAAACATTTTCTAAAGATTGTCAATACAAAGGTCTTAAAATTAATAATACAAAGAAACAGTCCTATATCACAAAAAATATTATAACAATAATATGTTTTTGTAAAATTTTGAAATCCTAATCAAATTTGTAAAGGATGTATCCTAAACAGTTTGATATATTTGATAAATAGATGATATACGGAGCAATTAAGGAAATGATAAATAAAACCGCCCGGAGTGAAAGTTGAGTTAACACTGATTTTATTATTAAATGATTAATTAAATGTAAAATATGTGCAATACGTCATACGGAGCGTATTGCTGAATTAGCGTCTTATACTATACGAAATGTACGTGACTGTACATCCTGCCGTCTCAGGCAGGACGAGACCTAACGGCCGTAGGGGACGTCGAAGTCCCAACATTAATTGTTTCTGAGGAGCCGTAACTAGCGCGCACTTCACTTTTCGGCACTGTTTCACACACACTAACACACGACTGCATCTCGACGCAGCCGGCCGCGCCTCCGCCGGGAGCCTGGCATTCCGGCTCACTACGGCGGCGGCGGCGCTGGCAGCAGACGCTGCCACCCCGCAGCCTCCAGAAGAACACCACTGCTCCAGTGATTCCAACGAAGCCAATAAGCGTATACATCATTGAATAGTGATGTATGTCATGCACAGTCAGCTCATTTGACGATTGCGACTTAATGCTGTCGATTTCGGCGCGTAAGTCGTTCCATACCTGCTCGTCATGGTATTTCACATGCTTTTCCGGAACCGAAGAACTTATGATGGTGTTCAAGATAGAGGCTGCGGGGTGGCAGCGTCTGCTGCCAGCGCCGCCGCCGTAGTGAGCCGGAATGCCAGGCTCCCGGCGGCGGCGCGGCCGGCTGCGTCAAGATGCAGTCCGGCTCGAAGGACCAAAAAACAATGTAAAGGATGTATCCTAAACAGTTTGATATATGTATTTGATAAATAGATGATATACGGAGCAATTAAGGAAATGATAAATAAAACCGCCCGGAGTGAAAGTTGAGTTAACACTGATTTTATTATTAAATGATTAATTAAATGTAAAATATGTGCAATACGTCATACGGAGCGTATTGCTGAATTAGCGTCTTATACTATACGAAATGTACGTGACTGTACAAAATTGCTTTAAGATAAGTAATTGTTTTTTTGTAGAATGACAAATTTCTAAATTCTATTGAGGGATTTGTTATAATTATCACAAGAGCGTCTGAAAAATGAGTTTTTAGCATAATTAGCATTATATTTGTTAATATGAAAAGTTGCTTTAGACCGAGAGGCGCTGCGCGGCGAGGATGTTAAATTAACATTTTCTAATTGAGAAGATGAGTCAATGTAACCGTTTATTATCTTATAGTTACAAAAACAACGTATCTAAATAGATGCGTCTATTATTTAATGAAACTATTTTGTGTCTTATGGAAGTTTCTTTATAGCTGTGAAAATATTGACTGGTGCGATAGTCTAAGGATTTACGTTCCATTATAATACCGTGTCTGTCTCATCACGTGATACTGGCAGTTATATAGCACGTCGCTTAGTATAGACGGCTGGTTGCCATTATAACCAAAGAATAAGAATAAGTCTAAGGATTTAAGGAATTTGGTTTGAACTTTTTCTAACCTGTCTATTGTGGATTCCAGACTACAAAATGCTTCGGACATATGCATAGTACAATATTTTAATTTATATTAATAACGCTCAGTAGAAATAAATAAAGATTCGCACTAGAAACGTTTTTACAAAAAGTTGCTGTTGAAGAATATCCTACGCACGGTACGATACTACGAAGCGGCATTTCATTCATTATGTTTGATAAATACTACGACGTACGACAAGATGTTTTGTAGTACCCTCATGGTATTGATTCATAATTTAGAGTGACCATGCTTTACTTAATATTTTTAAGTAATCAATTAGAGAATTTATTATTATTAAAAATACATACCTTTTTGTAAAAATCGTTTCAATAACTGATACTTATTGTGTAAAAAAACTTGGGCAGTGGCTAAAATATAGCCCTGTATGTATGATGTGTTGCGCCAATTTCTGTGAAGTCTATTCTAACATCTAACACTGGGCTATTTTAAAACACCACCATAATTTAAAACTGAGAGAGCTATATTTTACTCGGGTAAAATTAAGAATACGGTATTTCCTATATCTATATGATCTATAAACAATAATAATACTCATAAATATATAAATATATATAACCATAAATAATATAGGATCCACGGATCGAAAAAAGTTTTTGTAATGCATTTTATCTGCTCAGTATAAAGATAGGTTAGAATTTTATAACATTTTTAGATTTCTTTTAAATCGATTTTCCCTTGGACATCTTTTTACTTTGATTATAGCAGTCAACAAAAAACAGACAATTAGTTCGCACATTACGAGTAGGTATAGGCTGCATTTCTGGGTTGTGGCAGGCATTGTTTCACTTGAAACAAATCACAGTTGCCTCCTCACTCCGGAGCGGAGGGCAAGCTGTATCATTTCATAGTTCATACATATTTACTGCGAAAAATCAAGATCACCGTAGTAACTTAGTTAGCCACTGTACTTCCAAGTCCCAAACTATATTTTTCAGTGTAACAGTAAGTCTACAACTGGACAGCGGTGTTCAGCGAGGGCGCCTGTTCCTCATTGACTTGGCTGGCTCCGAGCGAGCTGGTCTCCGGGCTAGAAGACTTGAGGGAGCTCATATCAACAGGTCGTTGCTGGCCTTGGGGAACTGTATCATGGCTTTGTCTGGTGGAGCCAGGTTAGTATTTTTATATGTCATCAAATAACAGCATTCAATAAATTAAACCCATTCGGAAATCTGCCTAACATCAAAGTGTTTATTTTTCTGTGTCTAAAAGACGTGGTCCCTAACCTTATGAAGAAGCTTAACGCCACTTTGCTCGAAGTTTTTTTGCGGGGTTTACTCTGGAATAGATTCGAAAACAATATCATGTCACTTTGAGCTCGAAACCTTAAAACTAGTGAAAAGTTTATATTCACTTTTGAGTAATGCTTCTTTAGTGATTCATGCGAACGGTTGTGTTGTATAAATTGGTTAAAATAAGATGATATGCTAAAATAAATATGTGTTAAAAATGTGGGATAAAATCGTACATTTCACACTATACCTAAATCAGTGTTCCTTTACAATCATTAATTTCACTCCCTATCTGAGCTAATTAAGAAAGTGCCGTATATATTTTGTAATAGCAAATTTTTTCATCCAATTTTTTCCCGCGATTTTAGGCTCGCGTTTGACCGCAATTTCACGTGACATTCAGTGTCATCTTTTCATGAGATCGAAGAAATATGCGCATAAGGTGCGCGGAACACATACCCGCCCGCGCCCGCGGCGCGGTGACACTTGGCGACAGTCTTTATATGAAGGGTGGTCGCAACCCTAGTGAACTGTAACGTCATCCTACCACCAAGGGTAATCGTCCGTGTAGGGTTGGCTTAGAATAGCCCCACCATCCCTGGATAAGCGTGTCATAAAAGGTGACTAATCCGAGTGATCCCCGCTTGGTGACAGGTTACTATAAGGGTCCGCCTGGCTAGCGACCACCCTTCATATAAAATCTGCCGCCCAATATTACCGCTCCGCATTTTATGAAGAGGCAGGTGTTTTCTAAGCCCGTGTAATTTCATCTTCGACCTCATCTTCGCTTTCCATCAGGTGAGATTGAGGACAAACGCGGCCTTAGTCTATTATAAGAAAGCACGCGGGTCAGTGGTCACTGCGACACGCTTATCTAGGGGCAGCAGAGCTATCGTGCACCGACTTTACGCGGCTGTCTGAAAGAGTAAACTACCCACACTTTTGAATGACCGCCTCGTACACCCCAGATACGTGAACTACCGGGACTCGAAGCTGACCCGGCTGCTGCGCGAGGTGCTGGGCGGGCGCTGCCGCACCGCCATGATAGCGCACGTCGCCCCCGGCTTCGCTCGCCGCGACACCACCCGCTCCACGCTGCACTACGCGCAGAGAGCCGCGCATATTACTAATAAGGTAGGTTTACTGTTAAATCCACGTTTAAACGAGTATTAACAGAAACTTTAACTAAATATATATGTGTCTGGGTAAAATAACAAAAAACGTTGGACCTCCATTACACTTGATTAAAAGTAAACACTTGAAGCTATTCACTGTTGTCTTTATCCTACTTTTATGCGAAATTTCAGCTCAACTCATTTCCGTATCATTGGGTAAAAATTAAATGTAGGTACACATATTTATTACAGGGAGTCACACAAATATAACAATACCCAAATATGACTGTAGCATAATGCTACAAGTCTAGACGCTGATTTTCAGATAAAACCATACCAACGTGCCAAAGCTGGGTAATGACAATATAATTATTAATTTAAACATTGACAAACATGCATGCATCCATCCTCCCTCAATTTTGTTTCATAATACTCGTAGGATTTCTTATCTTGCCAATTACACTTTAGCATTAATATTGCTTTGGCAGGTGGAACGTGAACTGGTGGAAAACCCAGTTCACCTATCTCAGTACAGGTCGGTGATCAACGAGCTGCGGGAGGAAATAACCAGACTCAAGATGAAGATGAACGATGAGCGCGCCAAGTATGTTAATAGATGTTTTATTTGAGAACTAAATTGATACATATGCGTCCTTCCACGGAAAACCTTTTCATAATATTGTCCTAAGTTTTCACGATTCATAATTTAAATAAAACTACTTTTTAACCGGATTAATCGCGTATAAATCGCGTATAATTTATATTTTACATGTTAACTCGACGTTTCGGTGTCTTTGCAGACCCCTTGGTTACGAGCGTCTGAGGTGTCAGGCGTCAGATTGATAGTGGAAAAAGTTATATCTATTTGATGAAGATGATGTATAACTTTTTCCACTATCATATAAATTATACGCGATTAGTCCGGTACTTTTATTTAAAAAAATTTCACTCGATGACGCTTCATAATACCAGGACTGTAGTGGTCAGCAAAAACTGGCGCAGGCACTTGTAACTATGTTAGCACTTTATCTCGAGAATATACCTAATTAATATTGTCTTAAGTTTTCGCGATTCATACTATTAAATAAAACACTTTTTAACCGGATTTATCGCGTATATTTACATTTTAAATAGAAGTCGCTCGTCGAAGTCGTTATTGTTATTATGGAGGTATACCTGACAACCCATTCATTTAATTAATACACTATCGGTATTACTTCTTTTCACATATAAGAAATGCATGTACCTTCCATGTCACCTAATGTAAAGTGAGAAAGACGACAAATATGTATGTCTGTCTATGGTATACCTATTCACTCGGTATTTGAAAGCACCAAGACTATAGTGGTCCACAAACACAGAACACAGGCATTCCAATACACTCTTTCGTGTCTCTTGTTGAAAAATAACGGTCCATGCTTTTGGTTTGACCACACCACGTCAAACAATCCCTGATAAAAGATATAGGTAAAATAAAATAAATATTTCTGACACTTTCACAACATTATCTAGCCCAAATTAAGTTTCTTAAAGAACTTGTGTTATGGATACTAGACAACTGATATAGGTACTTAAAAAATATATAAACATACAAATATTGAATACATTTTATTTTACTAGAATAAACTTAAATAAACAAATAAAATATCCATGACTTGACGACTAATATCTGTGTTCATCACACAAATACCCGCCGCCGTCGGGATTCGAACCCAGGACCTCTGGCATAGAAGGCAATGTACGGTACCACTATACCAGCCGGTCGTCTATATGTCTCACATTCAGCGGTAAGAATACTTTTTATTTTTGATAGCAGCTGTCAGCAAGTAGAAGATCACTCCGTCAGCCAAGTTGACGAGTCTTCGGAGGTGGATTCGGAAGAAGGAAACAGACTCAAGTCGCTGCGAGAAGCCATCGTGTCCACGTTCAAACAACAGATGCGCTTGCGTCGACGATTGATGGAGCTGGATAGTTATTTGTTAGGTAGGTGCTATAGAAAAAGAAAAGTAAGAAATAAATACTAAAAAGGAGTTACCTACACCGTAATATTTTCTTCCAAATGCATCTGGGTTGATGTGTTTGACGTACCGAATTACTTGACAACATTAATAGATTTGAAGTGGTGCCACTTTTACGATTATGGTACCAGTCGATCATTAAGGATTGGCTGGCGAAATTTTTGGAGGCACTGATTTAAGGGCCCCATTCGCGAAATCTATGCGTTTTCAAACTCATTACAACCGGCCAATATTGTTTGTCTGGATCGGATAAAAATATATGTTGAAGTTTGTTTAATATATTTTATAAATCTGTGGATCAAAACACGATACTGAAAACTTTACTCGATCATAAAAAATTACGAAAAAGATGAAAATTTTAAGTGATTTTCCGATATTCTAAGAGAATATCAAACTTATACTTACAAAAACTTGTCATAATATTGGTAATGTAGCATAAAATTAATTTATTTGGATAATTTCTTTCTTAAACCGTTCTATTTTTTCTAATATAATATAATATAATAAAGACGACGGTGCGATACAATTCAGTACCACGCGAGGCGTCATGGAGGTAGGACCTGTGTCGCTTTTGCTCCCGATTTTCCCGCGTAATTGATCGTCTTTTTGACCATAGCGTACACATAACAGTACGACAATTTAATCATTTAATTTTTGTTAAGTCACATTTTATATTTTGATTGATAAATTAAAGGAGTATTATAAACAATTATTACTTCTGAATATAGAGCTAAAAACTTGTTTCTGATATATTTTTTTAAGTTTATTAGACAACAAGTGCAAAAAAGCATATAATTTTTTTTGCGATAAATCTTTTCTTACGTAATCACCCGACGAAAACAAAAGGAGGATTATTATTCTATACGTACGTATGCATGGTTAATATTAACGCATCACCTCTTGTGGGTTGCCCCTCCACATCAATTCCAACGTAGATACTGATAGGTGCAAATCGATAAATATACAGGGTGTAATTTTTAATGCCATCTGGAGGGAAAGTACTCTAAAGAAGAGATAGCAAAATTTACTCCAAAGAAACTGTCCTTTATTATTGAACAGAAATAAAACCGCATTCAAAGATTTTTAAGAATTCACTCGTTTCACCTGGGATTCAAACCGACTAAAATCTGTAAAAATGACACCCTGTAATTTTATTGTGTGTTTCGTTAGAGCCAATCACAAGAATAAAATCTTTCTCACATACTAGGTTAATTCATTGAAAGGAAAACCATGAAATCTTCATTTTTAGATTTAAGTCGGTTCGATTCCTGGGTGAAGAAGCGAGTATTTGAAAACTCTTTGAATACAGTTTTAATTTTTCCTAAAATAAAGGAATGTTTTATGGAGTAGAATTTGCTATCTCTATTATTAAGAAAAGTTTACCCCCAAATGACATTAAAAAAAATTGCCATGTATATTATGTACAATATGTTCTGCTTGATTTCCCATAACTCTAGGGTCTTGATGGGGCCATGGAATAATTTTTCAATTTTCTTTTGGTTTTTATTTTTCATGCAAAAAAATTCAATTAAGTCAAAAATAACTTTATGCTTTTTTATCGCTATGCACAGGTAGGTACAGTTTGCGACGTTTTGCGGTGTACATTGTATGCAACTTTCCTCAACGTTTAAAATGTTTTTGTTGTTTATTGTATGACTTCAGTGACACGCGTCTATTGAGTGAATGAGATGTTACACGGGTGATATTTTAGAACTCATTATATTAAGACCGAGGATATCTTGGAAAGTATGCACTTTTGAACCACATATTCTTTGGCAAAAAGTATTATTTTTTAAGTAAGGAACAAAACCTCAAAGTTATGGGATATATAATATTATATAAGTATTAAAGAACACCTATGCAAAGTTGTATATTATAGAGGTGTTCTTTTTGATGTGTGCTGATAGATGCTGATGGGTGCTGATAGTTACTGATAGGTGACGATTGTAACTGATGGATGCTGACAGGTGCTGATGGGTAATGATGGTTGCTGATAGATGCTGTTGAGTACTGATAGGTTGGGTGCTCAGATGTGCTGATAGGTGCTGATGGGTAATGAAGGATGCTGAGAGATGCTAATGGGTTCCGATGGGTACTGATAGGTGCTGATGGCTTCTCATAGGTGTTTATCGGGGCAGATGGGTAACTACTGATAGGTACTAATGGTAATTTATAGGTACTGATGAGTGCTGATAAGACATTAGCACTGATGGTGAGATTGAGATGGGTATTAGTTATTAATATCGAAAAGAATATCAGTTAATTTGTTAGTTAATTTGTTTGAATGGGTTACGTTCAAATAATATTGCTTTGCCTGTACTTAAACGTCAAATAAAATAATGGATTGAAAATGTCTGTCCGTTAAAATACCTTCTTGTATTTATTTTCGTCACGAGTAAAATAGACTCTATTTCAAAAGTTCCAGATATCAAATTAGTTTGGTATCTTTATAATTTCAACAAATATGTTTTTGAGTAATGCTGCCACCTACAATTCTTTTGATGTACCTAGTTATTAATATACAATGTGTTAGGGTTCCGACTTTTGATACTTTACCTACGTGATATACATCAAATTTCATCGACAAAAGTCACCTTAGGGGGGGGCGCACCCCTCACCCCTCGTGATGGGGGTGATTTAAAAATTTCGTTTCTCTGGTTTGCTTTAAGTTCGTAAAACCATTTTTTTTTCATATTTATTGTGTGTATCTTGTTGAATTACATCTCATTTTAAAGCTTATTAAATTTACCAACTTTTGATACCACATTCACTAAAAAGTCATAAGAAGAAAAGAATTAATTTTAATGACTTAGAAAAAAAATCTTACTTTTTTGTAGTATTTTTTTAGTTTTTTGTCATTAAAAAAAAAACGAAGCCCTTAACAATGCATTTTTTTCTTCTTAACTAGTACTATTTGAGTTTATCTTTCTAACGATGCCAAAATTTAGGCCCGGTTCAGTAATTAGTTAAAAGGAAACACGAAATTAAAATATCAAAAGTTTATTTTACTAAGGTAATACGTCCTAGTTACAAAATTTAAGTACTATCAAGACTCGCGAGTTAGAGCGCGCGCGCAATGCGGTAGCAGGTTGCTTCAGGTTTTCGCCTGACTGCCTCTGCGCTCGCTGCGTTGGCGAGGGATGATCAGGGCGAGGCCCGTGCCGAAAGGCTAGAGCGCACCAATCACGTCGCCCCGCGCATCGTACGAGTCGAAACATGAATCTCTTTCAGTCTAATAGTGAATGAGATAACAATACTAAGGTACTGGTTAGGATTTCTACTTGCTAATCAGTTGTCCTTCGTTTCTCGTTGCGATTGCTACAAAGTTTTACTTTCGAATTTAGCTAAGTACTACTTACTCGATACTATGGCAGTTAATTATTCACCAAGTGAAGTGGCCGACATTGTATTTATTTATGGATACGCCAATGGAAACGCTGCGGCTGCTGTTCGGGAATATCGAATTAGATTCCCTACAAGGCGCATACCTTCTGCTCCAACTTTTGCAAGCGTTTTTGCAAGATTGCGCACTCATGGAATCCGACAGCCGCCTAATGAACGTGCTGTTGTGGGGAGACCAGACATGGAAGAAGAAATCATTGAAATGATTGCCAGTGACCCGCGACTTAGCACTAGAAATATTGCCAGAAGACTTGGGATTTCGCATTGGTCGGTGTGGCAAGTTCTACGTCGGGAAGGATTAAGGCCGTTTCATTTTCGTCGAGTTCAGAATTTAATTGAACCAGATTATGCTGCTCGCTTTGTGTTCTGTGCGTGGCTTAATAGGAAAGTGAGACATGATGCAAACTTCGTACGGCGAATATTATGGACTGATGAAGCCAAATTCACAAGAGCTGGGATAACCAACCACCGAAACCATCATTTGTGGCTTAATGAAAATCCCCATGCTGTGAGGCCCGCCTCGTTCCAACACGAATTCTCAATCAACGTGTGGGCAGGCATTATTGATGATGAGCTGCTAGGTCCCATCGTCTTACCAGACAATCTTAATGGTGAGAGATTCTTGGAATTTCTAAGAGGGGATTTCCTACATGAGCTACCATTGGAGTACAGACGTGAACGCCGGTCTTTTTATTTGCAAATGGATGGAGCTCCTGCCCATTTTGCCCGGAATGTACGAGCATATGTGGATGAACACTACACCCCCTGGATTGGAAGAGGAGGAACAATTGCCTGGCCGGCTCGTAGCCCTGATTTGACACCTCTAGATTTCTTCCTGTGGGGGACCATGAAACAGCGGGTTTACCTAGAGGTGCCTACAACAAGAGAAGAGCTGCTGCAAAAAATTATGACCGCAGCTGATGAATTAAAAGCCGACAGAGCTATGATTAAAAGAGCTACACAACAAGTAGCATTAAGGGCTACTTCTTGTTTATTAAACAATGGTGGTCACTTTGAACAATTGTTAAATTGACTTAAAATCGGCAAAACTAAATAAAAAAGAGATTGTAAATTTCGTGTCTTTTATTTTGATGTCATTTTAGCTTAGCAGTTAGGACTGTTTCTTTGAAGTTAAACTGTCGTATTCTGTATCGTTAGAAAGATAAACTCAAATAGTACTAGTTAAGAAGAAAAAAATGCATTGTTAAGGGCTTCGTTTTTTTTTTAATGACAAAAAACTAAAAAAATACTACAAAAAAGTAAGATTTTTTTTCTAAGTCATTAAAATTAATTCTTTTCTTCTTATGACTTTTTAGTGAATGTGGTATCAAAAGTTGGTAAATTTAATAAGCTTTAAAATGAGATGTAATTCAACAAGATACACACAATAAATATGAAAAAAAAATGGTTTTACGAACTTAAAGCAAACCAGAGAAACGAAATTTTTAAATCACCCCCATCACGAGGGGTGAGGGGTGCGCCCCCCCCTAAGGTGACTTTTGTCGATGAAATTTGATGTATATCACGTAGGTAAAGTATCAAAAGTCGGAACCCTAACACATTGTATAAAAAGTACTTACTTCGTTCTTGAAAGGGAATGTAGATGGCATCTACCACCAATTTTCCTGTGTGTTGAAATTATGATTCCAGATAGTTATAATTTCACAGTGTTAAAAGTTAGTTTAAATTGGTCACCTTTTATGTATTTTGTGGTTAAACTTTCATATGCTATGTTTTTTAAAAATTTAGTGTTTTGGACCTTTATACATCAACTTAGTAACATCTTGAAAGAACCGATCAGATATAATTTATATCTGATCGGTTCTTTCACGAATAATCTAGTTCAAAGTTCAAACAGACAAACCCTTCGGCTTTATAGATTAGACGGCTAATACATTATGACGATACATAGACATTTAAGAATATAATAAATAATAATAAATAAAATAAATAAATATTTGTGACACTCACACAACATTAACTAGCCCAAATTAAGTTTCTTAAAGAACTTGTGTTATGGATACTAGTTATAACTGATATACTTAAGAATCATATAAACATACATATTGAATAAATACATATTTTTTATTAGAAAATAAACTTAAATAAACATATAAACGTCCATGACTTGACGACAAATATCTGTTGTGTTCATCACACACATATCCGTCGCCGCCGGGATTCGAACCCAGGACCTCTGGCATAGAAGGCAATTTAAGTTACCGCTACACCAGCCGGTCGTCAAAGATTATATAATCATACATTACTATTTTTTTGATATAATTAACTACTACAAATTTACTACTTCGTGTAAACAGGTGCACATAACGAAGGGGTGGATTGAATTTCATTTCATAAAAAAAATAATTATTTGTAACATTCACACTACATTATTTAGCTCAAATTAACTCGTGTTGTAGTGACTAAATAACGGATCCATACTAAATAATAAATGTGAAAGTCTATCTTTCTGTTCCTTTATTTCAGCCAAACCATCCGACCAATTTGTAGAAAATTAGTAATGAAAATAGCTCCCAAACCCTACTTTTTTCAAACACCAGCCCTATTGGATTGGAATGAGAAAGATAAAAGCTTACGTAAAAGATCTCTACTACCTACTTATCTGATTTTAATGAATTTTGGAACAAATAATTTATGAAATACTTTCAAGTCAAAATAGCACGATTTTCACAACAGAATTCAGTAAGGATATAAATTTAAAAAGATTTCATCTATAAAATGGCAATTACAATATTTATAAAAAATAAAATAGTAAGTATAGGTATCGCAATACTAAATCCAGATAAATAAAAAATATAGATTCTATTATATCATCCTTGACATAAGTTTTAGTCATCGTAGAAACGAATTTCGTATAACAAGGCACACCATAATAGGTATAGGCTACTATATTACTGCTATTAATTATACTGTGACATTTCTGTGCGCTGACGTGTTCATTTACGCGACTGCCCGCCACGCAGTCCCATATAGCGTTAATGCCTACTGCGGTCGAAAATCCTCGCCTTAAAGAGGCAGTTCTAAATAACAGTTTTGTAAGTTAAAAATTATAAATGGCACGTTTGATAACTAGTTCAGCAGTTAAAACTAAGCAGTAAGGTAAACAAAAATAAGTAATAAAAAATAATGGAATGGAGCAGTGAATAAATTATTGTCGGTAATAAATCTCATTCTAAACAATGCTATAAACACTGAGGTGGTAGAATAAAATAAGAAAACAGTTCTTAAATAGAGGTTAATTACATATACGTGATGATGTCAATGACCTTAGACCATGTCGGGATTGTCCAGGGTTGACTATGATAGCTGGCCAGGTTTATGGTGCTTCGCCGGCCGCTGCTGCCGCGGCACCGCTCATCACACCTGACCGTACCGACTAAATCTTCAGATGCGGGAGCCCTTCTGCTAGCATAATCTTTCAAATCGCAATATCTATACCAATATTATAAAGAGGAAAGATTTGATTTTTTGTTTGTTTGTTTGCATTGAATAGGCTCTGACACTTCTGATCCAATTTAAAAATTCTTTCACTGTTGGAAAGCTGCTCTATCCCCGGTGAACATAGGCTATATAACACTGGGCTGCGACCATTAGGATCGATGTTATAAAGGAAATGTTCCGAAAACGGGAAAGTTATTCAATTTTTCCAGCTTCCATTGTGTGTGCTGCGTAAACGTTTAAAGTTACGTATAAATTATGTGTAACGGAAATGTTCCTCTCCAAAAGTTCTAAAAAAAGTCTGCGGCAGCATATGTCCATCTTTTATGAGTCGAGTCACAATAACCTTTTTATAGTTACAAAATGCGTTCGCACTTGATGTATTTGCGATGGTGGTATATCAATATAGTAGGTATTAATCCTAATCCAAATGAATACGTTATTTATTGTAAGTATTTAATTGCAAACAATTTACTTCACTTGACTTTGATCAACAACTTAGGACATATCATAATTTTTAAATAACTCCGCAACCAAATTTCGTTCGGGGTGACGCGGGCAGGCAAGCGGATGTTTCGCTGGCATGGCTGGCCTCTCGCGCTGTTAGTTCTCCGAGATACCTCCTAACTCTGGGTGGACTATGGCCATATTCCCTCAAGTTTAAAAAAAAAACATACAGACGAATTCAGAACCTCCTCCTTTTTTGGAAGTCGTTTGAAAATAAAGAAATACATGCTGGACTGGGAGTAAAAAAGCATAGAATGTGCTAGCTGTTTCTCATCCCGGGCATACTGTAAAAGTCAGTTAAGGGACAGAGGTTTAACTAGAGGTTTTTTGTGGGCGATAGGCGGACCTGTCACTGCAATAGTCTCTCTCCATCATTATAATACCTCCAAATTTGTCAAACGTGACATCAGAGGGTTTTATGACCTCCGATGTTCTGCCACCCCATAGTGGATACAGGTGTGAACTTATGTATGTATTGAGGTACTGGTGCCCCTGGAAGCCTCCGTATACTGAAGTGTGCTTTGCTTTCGTGAACGCCTTCTGTATCACTTACTGTACACTCCCGAGTTAATTGTATACTTACGATCAATACATCGGAATTTGAACTTCTCGTCGTCATTCATTTCCCTGGCGCTCTTCCCGAGTTCCTGCCCTTACAATCTGAATTTTATTTACTTGTTTATTAAAAATATAACATTTTATGGCTGTCCTGTAATGGCACGAAAATGCATATTCGTGGTGTTGTAGTGTAAGCGACGACATGCGTTTGTAAGACAACTTAAATCACGGTGTATTTGACACACATCTCTTTAATGCATATCTGACTGTCTCTAGAAAACTCACAAATATACTTACATAGCCAGAAACAGTGATTGTGGCCACACCTGAAAGTAGGCATCATCAATAGCATTATCACTTGAATTTTCAATTACAACGTTCATGCAATTTGTCATTTTGATGATAAGTTTTATTTCGATCATTCTTTACTTTACTGGGCTTATTGTAAATTTTGATGTTCTAACCAATCCATATCCTAAGATCGCCTCATTTTTAATCACAATTTGGTTCTTGGTTGTCATTGAACCTTTAATAGGTGTTTTGGATGTATGATCGTTTCTTTGCGTACACAATTTAAATAAGGCGTCTGAAATCCAATGCGGTCAGCAATAAACATCGACTTAGACATTATGGAGCTTTCATCATATTATTATAATTACGTTTTCCATATCGTTATTTAATTGTGCGTTTTGCTTTTACGAACTTTCGATGTTGTAACTTGTAACTTGAGTTATAAATTTCGATATTGTATTGTATATTTGTATAAAGTAATCTCTTTATCATTTTCGCCGTGTAGGGACTATAGATACTTGCCGCTTAAAGGAAATGTAAACAAAGATACAGCAATTATTTATGCAATAATAAAATTTATGACAGTTTTCAAGCGACTTCCAAAAAAGGAGGAGGTTCTCAATTCGTCTGTATGTTTTTTTGTGTCTTTGTTACACGATATTTTGGACAGTTATGAATTGATTTTGAAAATTGTTGTTTCATATGATAGAGGATACTTCATAGTTGGTCCCATTTAAATTTCATCGAAATCGGTTGAGTATTTCACTGAAAATTACAAACTTTTGAAAAAATATGTATGATTTCGGAGAATGTTTACGTTGATGACATTCTCAACTCAGCCAAAGTTTTGACGTGAAGTCGGTTTTTTTAATGCTCCGCATTCTTTGATTATCATAAATAAAAGTTCATCAACATCATCATCACAACTCCGTGTAATGAGCCCTCTGCAGGGCTATGAGTCTCTCTTCTGGGTGAGGAGGAGGTTTAGGCCGTAATCCACCAAGCTGGCCCAATGCCCAATGGTGGATGTCAGAATTTTCAGGGTGCCGAAAATGTCTTCTGACAAACCCTTACGACTACTTTATACAAGTATACAGCACCCCGGACCGACTGCTTAACGTGCCCTCCGAAGCACGGAAGTCGTCGTGAGAAATAAATGATCGGCGGTCACCCATCCTAATACCGGCCGCGCCGAGCGCGCTTAACCTGCGATATCGTTTGATATGCACAGTAACCACGGCGGCACAATGACTTCAAATCAAAAAGAAAAGTTAATTTTAGTTATTTTTATATTTCCAGGGTTATCGTTGGACGCTGAAAAACAGCACGCAGCTATATCCCACTGGGAGGCTCGCTTCAACAGATTGTATAAGCCGATCAATATGCCGAGCTCTAGGATGAGCACCCAGCAGAGCTACAGGTTAGGATACATTATAACCTGTGTTGTACAAGATCTAGCGCAGGTCCGCCGTCAGCATATAGTAGTTACTCATGTAGAGTTGGAGTCCGAGTATGATTTTGTATCGGCGACAAAACCCGTGGTTGACCTGAATCTCACCTGATGGTAGGTGAAGATGAGGTCGAGGATGCCAGCAAAAAGGTTTAGGAAGGTTTGGCTTTCATAAAAGGGTACCCGAATATATAATTGCTGGAGATTTTATTTGAAGGGATTTCAATGTCCGGGCGTACTCTAATGTGGTTCTATGATCAGGAGGGGTTCTTTGGGGTAGTCTTCGTTTCTAAAAAGCTTTCATGATCTTTAACACTTCTAACGGATTATAATAAAATACTATCAACGAAAAACTCGCAAAATACCAAGACTTATCTGTAGAAATCCAGCGTCACTGGCAAGCAGATACGGTTCATATACTGCCCATAGTAATTTCAACAACCAAAAACGCTCAAAAACAGCTAAATTCACTAAAAAATGCAACTAAAGTTATCGAAACCCTACAGAGAGCTATCCCAAACACTTGCCGCAGCACTAGAAAATTCTTAACCTCTACGGTAGTCACAAAGAAGCCACAATAGATATTAATCCATACTTTATTTTGCTTGGTGAAAACCCGCATGATAAAGCAAACCCCTTTGACGACCACTTTGGCGATGGGGTTAACCTATCTGCCTCAGACGCCAGTGGTTGCGGGTTCGATTCCCGCCCGGAACAAGAAAAAAAAATGTTCCGGGTCTGGGTGTTTATGTATATATATTTATATTCTAGGTTCCCCCTAGTTCGCTACATGGCATCCCATAACACAAGCTATGCTTACTTTGGGGCCATGTAGTTGGTGTGATTGTCTAGGGACATTATTTATTTTGTTTATTTAACCTCTTGAAAAAGGAGATAAAAGTAATATAGAAATAAATAATACTAAAATTTATTTATTCTCATAATCTGCATATTTTTGCTATCTTAATCTAAAAATATCTTATAAAAGAACACTACTATGTTTAAGTGCCTGAACTACGTTAACCCGGTTTTTCAGGCGAGAAGGGGTCTGAGTGTATACAAAATAAAATAAAACTAAAGATAATTACTTATGTGTACTATATCTTCTGTATAGGAAGAGTAAAAAATAAATAAAAAATAATCCTTAATAAAGTTAAAAATAAGTGGTTCTAGATCTAACGGTAAGAAAAAAAATATATTTTGTAAGTAAAGACCGGCAACTCAATTGAATTATGCAATTTATTCTTCATTTGAGAAGGAACCATTTATTCTTTATTGCAACACTTTGAACGCATCATTCTTTCGTTATTCCTAGTTATAAGTGTCATAGTTAAACTACGTTTTATGAAACGAGATGACAATGAAGCTCATGAAATCCGTGACACGTAAATCGCGATCAAAACTAGCTTCTGATCTTGTTCTGATCTGTTTCTGATTTGAGGAAATCGATGAAATCGCCCCTTACAATACGAGGATTAGGATTAGCACTGCAAGCACGCTTCCGCACAAAAAAAAAGAAGTGAGGTATATGTGTACGAAATCGTGCCTCGCACTTGTACGTAATTTTGTCTCTTAGTTGTTGTTAAAGTCGATTACGCATGTTCAGAGGCGGAGGGTCCCGCGGGGAAGCCGAGGCCGCCGTGGAGACGGCGTGGGCGGAGCTCGCCGCCATCGAGCGCTCGCAGGAGGCGGCGCGGGCCGAGCGCGCGCTAGTGCAGCGCCGCCTCAGCCTCGTGCGCCGCAGCGGCACGCGCCTCGAGCAGGTACCGCCGCCAGTGTGGCGCCGCCAGCGCGCTAGTGCAGCGCCGCCTCAGCCTCGTGCGCCGCAGCGGCACGCGCCTCGAGCAGGTACCGCCGCCAGTGTGGCGCCGCCAGCGCGCTAGTGCAGCGCCGCCTCAGCCTCGTGCGCCGCAGCGGCACGCGCCTCGAGCAGGTACCGCCGCCAGTGTGGCGCCGCCAGCGCGCTAGTGCAGCGCCGCCTCAGCCTCGTGCGCCGCAGCGGCACGCGCCTCGAGCAGGTACCGCCGCCAGTGTGGCGCCGCCAGCGCGCTAGTGCAGCGCCGCCTCAGCCTCGTGCGCCGCAGCGGCACGCGCCTCGAGCAGGTACCGCCGCCAGTGTGGCGCCGCCAGCGCGCTAGTGCAGCGCCGCCTCAGCCTCGTGCGCCGCAGCGGCACGCGCCTCGAGCAGGTACCGCCGCCAGTGTGGCGCCGCCAGCGCGCTAGTGCAGCGCCGCCTCAGCCTCGTGCGCCGCAGCGGCACGCGCCTCGAGCAGGTACCGCCGCCAGTGTGGCGCCGCCAGCGCGCTAGTGCAGCGCCGCCTCAGCCTCGTGCGCCGCAGCGGCACGCGCCTCGAGCAGGTACCGCCGCCAGTGTGGCGCCGCCAGCGCGCTAGTGCAGCGCCGCCTCAGCCTCGTGCGCCGCAGCGGCACGCGCCTCGAGCAGGTACCGCCGCCAGTGTGGCGCCGCCAGCGCGCTAGTGCAGCGCCGTCTCAGCCTCGTGCGCCGCAGCGGCACGCGCCTCGAGCAGGTACCGCCGCCAGTGTGGCGCCACACGGTGTTCAGCACACGGAGGAAATATATAGAGGAGCTGCCCTATCCAGTTTTCTCTAAGGACTCAAGTGAAGCCTACGCGCGGGGTGCGGGAGGGGTAAGTGGTGGGTTATGGCCAATGATAACCAAACAGGCGATGGCATTAGTCACCTAGTGGCGAGTAGTAAAATTCGGTTGAAACATAAGGTCCAAATCTGTCAGAAAAAACCCGCGAAATAAAAGTATTTCTACTTGACGCTAGCTAGCGCAACATTTTTTCTCGGCTTAAAAATCACCTAGGCAACAAATAACAATCTGGAATTTTGGACATAAATAATTCGAAAACAAACAATTAGTAAATATCATTATGAATGAAATCATCTTTGTGGTTAGTTAATTTGATTAATATTGTCAATGTAATTCCTTTATAAAAGTAAAGAAAACTTAATTTTACATCGAGAAACAGTGGAGGATTTAATTTTTTTTCGAACTGACGCCAGTGCCTCTAGTGCGGAGTAGCTTGAACTATTGAGGCTGTGAGGTCACGACAACCCAAATTGAAGCTGTGCATCTTTGCTTACAGCAGCTCTACTATAGGTATATCTGCTTTGTGGTTCAGCATGACACTCTCATCAGGAAACTCCACCACTACGGCATCAAAGGCACTGACCTCAAACTTTTGAATTCGTATCTAAGTGATAGAATTCAGAAGGTTGAGGGAAGCTGGAAAAGGTCGGCTGGGTCGGTTGTGAGAATGGGAGTGCCTCAAGGATCAATTCGGGGACCATTTTTTTAGTCTATATAAATGATCTACCCTATTTGGTGGGCAATAATCACGAGATTGTTTTGTTTGCTGAAAAAAAATGAAAATGTGAAAAAATTGAGTTTCCGTGAACACGTTGAAGTACGAGATATTAAATTTTAAAATGGCTGTCATTCAGAGGGGTGATGGGTGCAAACCGCTTTGTGTAGTATTTTGTCGATAAAATTTAAAGTAGTATACGTGGGTGAAGTATCGGAAATCCAGAGCCTAACACACTGCATAACAAAATTCCGAAGTCAATTCACTCCCATTCAATAAATTTAATTCAATCATTAAATACAGTCATCTCGAAAAGCTTATTATAAAACTAAAGATTATTTAGACGATAAAAAGGCATGGGAATAAGCATACAATAGGATGTTTCTAAAAAAATCTAATTACTTGTTAATTTTGTTTACGGCTTGGCTGTGCTGTACACATATGACATGCTGGTGACTGTTCCACTTACTTATTTTCTTGTCAAGACAACAGCAAGAACGTCATGCTCCCTCAAGCGGCATGGCTAGTGGTAGCGTCGGGTATCGGGTCACACTCTTCCCTAAAATATGGTTGAAGAAGGTGATGGCTGGTGCTTGCGTTATACTCGTGAACGGGTGCTGCTAGCGGTGCCAGGTCGTTTTGCTGATGATACTATGACTATTTTATTCCATTCTTGTTTAAATACTCTGGTCCCAGTTTGCCATGTTCGTGTTGTGCATCCATAGCTCAATGCACCTAATATGCAAGCAATTTGGTTGTGGCATGACATTGACTCTCACAATTAGCTGTCTGGTGTTTGTTTTTTTTTCATGCGATGGTCAATTTGTACTGTAGGTACCTATTTGTTGTAATGCGTATAATTCTGACTGAAACAGATTGCCAAGAGTTTTTTTCCGCTGGCTTTTTTGTCTCTTGGTCTACTGTAGTATCAAATTCAGCAACTATCAACGTAGTTAAAGCCGAAGTATAAGATGAAGTCATCAAATGCTCTGTATGGAACTTATGATGAATAAAACTTTTTGAATTTTCTATCCCGTTTCACGATTAAAGAGTTTTTTTTTGTAAACAAACAAAATTACATATCAGATGAATTGAATATTTTAGATGCAATAATTTAAATAAAACATATTTTTTGATTGGAAAATATTGTGAGTACTTATTACTACAGACAATAAGTAGGTGAATTAAATAAATAATAGTTTAAATATACAGGGTTTCCTTTTATTGGACCCGCATCTGTTGAGGGGTTATAGAGTCGATCAAAACGAACCATTTTCGCCATGGAACCACCCCTTTTAAAATTTACCGTTTTTGTGCTATTCACTTTTTAGCAGTTTTCACTAGTTTTTTGAAAGAAATTTAAAAAATCTTCACTATCTAACTGTCTTTTTGTCGTATACATGTAAATGATTCATGATTTAATGAGATGAAGAAAAAAACTCTTAAATAACGTTAAAGCAGCACATGGTCTTTCAAGCACTATTCTCTTCTTAAGTTAAACCAAAACATCGCACTTAAAATGCGTCTCTTGTAAAAAAAGTCCTAGTAATTTACTGTGCAGATTACATCATAATAAAGTACATTGTTTAAGCTATCTAACAAGGTATAAAACATAGGTAGACTTTTTTTTAATTCCTACATAAATTAAACTTAAAGGTAATGCGACCATTATGTAAAAAATTAGAGTAGGCGCCAAGGGACGAGTCTAGCAAAGAATCAAGTATTTTTTTGAAAAAAGTTCTGCACAGTATTTGTCATCCTTGAGTAGTAAATGCATTTTTTTACCCGACCACGGCGAAGAAATAAAAATAAAATAAAATAAAATAAATAACATTCATTCACATGATAACGTCAAAAAAGCAGTTAGATAGCGAAGATTTTTTAATTTCTTACAAAAACTAGTGAACAATGGGTGCTTACAGTAAAATCCTATGAAGTGGAATAACTCAAAAACGGTAAATTTTAGGAGGGGTGATTCGATAATGAAAATAGTTCGTTTTAACCTATTCTATAACCCCTTAACAGATGGGGGTCCAATAAAAATTAGCCCTGTGTCACAAAAAACAGTATTAAGTCCATAGTAAAGGTCACTTAACCCTGTGTACAAGGTAATAAATATCGAAAAAATGGATGCAATAGCAATCCAAGCAGCTTAATGACTCCAGCTTTGCTATATCATTCGGATTTCCCTCATTGGTAGTAGAAATTATATAAAGAGTGGTAGTTAGCCTGGCGCACCCTGGACGGCTCCTTCCACCATCAGTGTCGCTCTGAATGCATGAGCTTTATATCACGCTTATCCCGGACCCGGACCGGTGGGGCTGTCTAATCCGACCCAACGCGGGCATTAAATATGGCTTTGTACCGAATGCCTTGTTCATGTTTAAAGTCACCCATAGAAGTGTGGATTACCGTAATATTATGAATTATGATTATTATTTGAAGTGTATCCAAACGCAATTAACGCAACCTAATTTTGTTGATGGCGATAATGCGTCCTTTCTATACTCCATTCAAAATCATGCATCAAAAAAACAGCAAATAATTGAATGGCTGACGTTTAGAAATATTGAACATTCATCGAACATGTTTAAACCTCAGTTCTAAATAGTCAACGAATGCAGAGCATTAAAAAACCGACTTCACGTCAAAACTGTGACTGAGTTGAGATCATACATATTCTCCGAAATCATACATATTCTTTCAAAAATTTGAAAATTTCAATGAAGTACTCAACCGATTTAGATGAAATGTATATGGAACCAACTATGAAGTATCTTCTATCATATGAAACAATTTTCAAATTGATTTATAATTGTCCGAAATATCGTGTAACAAAAACACCAAAAAAAACATGCAAACGAATTGAGAACCTCCTCCTTTTTTGGAAGTCGGTTGAAAATAAGGCAAGATTTGTAGAGTCTAAGATACATAAAATATTATTATTTGGTAGGTATATCTAAAACTACTCGCTTTTGTTACGCGACCACCTCCGGCGCATCCCAGCCTTTCAAGGTGTCTTAACAGTGTGGCTTGTGGAGATAGTTTCAGTGCTCGCAACTTCCCATATTTCGGTCTCGGTCTTCACGAGATTCTCGTCATGTGGGATAGCTATGTCCACCAAAAACACCTAAAACGACGATCGGTCCATTAACACGATATTAGATTTATTCCGTAGAGTAGTCTTGTCCCTGACTCCTGGTAATGAGCCCATGCCAGTAGAGCTTGACGCTGTCGTTTTTGAGAACGGGCTCTAGCGTGTTGTTGATAGATGACACGATATTTCAGAGCGAGCTATTGATGGAGGGTCTTGGCTGTTTGCTTGTGTCTGTGGAAGAACCGAACAACCTGAAACAGCATGTCTGTGACTTTGTGTTCGATCACTATTCTTTCTACAGTAAAGAAGGCTATGCCCAATAGTTCTGCTGTTTTTAGCACAGTTGGTTAGTGACCATTCCTGGTTAGTACAATTTTTATATGTTTGTTTATAAATATTCATCACAATAAGTTTTTTAGAAAAAGAAATACTTTTTGAGGGCTTTTCCTAATAGGTAATAACTTTGAAGTTGCTGAGGCACCCTGTATTTTACAACTTGAATCCGCTGATAATAAATAAAAGATGGTACTTTAGGTGAAAGTAAAAATATATTGCTGGTAATTAATAGCTAGTGAGTACACGAACGCGCTGATTGATGATGATGCGTGAACTGATTCGATTAGTAATAAAATTATGAAATTAAGGTAAAAATGCTGACCGGGCGATAGGTATGTGCGACTGAACCGTACATGCTCCCCAGGCAAGAAGATGAGTGAGATGAGGATGATGTGAGCTAGACTTAAACAAGGATGATACCGACATAATTATGTGTGGGACACACTTACCTACCTAGTAATATGATGCGCACAATAGTAGTCCCAATAGTTAAAAACAAAACAGCGGATCTTGCTGACAAATGTAACTACAGACTCTTTGGCACCGGTTTACGCCTGCGACCTTGACCAAAAAAAGGCATTTGAACTCGTTTCGTATGACTTGCTGTGGAGTAAACTAGAAAAAACACATTTACCTAAATAACTTTTAAATGTTTTTTGGTACGGGAAGCAGGTTAACATTGTTCGGTGGGAAGAGGCAATGTCAAGACCGTATGGGTTGGAGTGCGGGGGGGGGATGAGCTTGCCCACGCTCTTCAACCTGTATGTGAATGATTTGATAGGCGAGCTCAAGAGCACTCGGGTCGGTTGTAATATAGACGGCGCGGCGCCAACGTCAATACTACATTGGTTGAAAAGTTCGCGGCCTGGCCATTAAAAAAAAAACTTTTGTTATTTTTTCTGCCGTCATTTTGAACTGTCATTATTCAATTGTCAGCCCGCGAATTTTCAATTTGATATCTTGTTTAAATAAAATTTTACGAACAATATAAATACGTGTGTAGAACAAATTTTCACTAATGGAGAAATTTGAACAACGTGCTGTGATTAAATATTTGTTTAAAAAAAGATTAACACCAAAGGAGATCCATGATGACATGCAAACAACATTAGGGGAATCTGCCCCGTCTTAGACCACTGTGAAAAAATGGGTTGCAGAATTTAAACGTGGACGAGAGAACATCGAAGATGACCCTCGCTCCGGCAGGCCAATGACGTCTACGACCGAAGAAAACATCAATAAAGTGTGTGATCTCATATTGAAAGACCGTAGATTGACTATCAGAGAAATTGCAGACACTATAGGCATCTCATATGAACGAACGCAAAACATCATTGTCCATGAACTCGGCTTTTCTAAGGTTTCGGCTAGATGGGTCCCCAGATTGCTTTCAGTAGAGCAAAAGCGAATTCGACTCACGATTTCTCGCGACTGTTTGGAGATGTTCCAGGCTGATCCACAAGGTTTTCTTGACAGATTTGTGACAATGGATGAAACCTGGGTTCACCACTATACCCCAGAATCAAAACAACAATCCAAACAATGGAAAAAATCAGGTGAACCAACTCCGAAAAAAGCAAAAGCAATTCTGTCGGCTGGCAAGGTGATGGCATCGGTTTTTTGGGATGCTAAGGGTGTCATTATGGTGGACTACCTTCCAAAAGGCGAAACAATAAACTCTGCGTACTATAGCACCCTTCTGCGCCGTTTACGTGAAGAAATTAAACAGAAACGCCCAGGATTACTGAGAAAGAAAGTGTTGTTTCACCAGGACAACGCCCGAGTCCACACGTCTGTCGAGTCTATGGCTCAAATTCGTGATTGTGGTTTCGAATTGTTGCCACATCCAGCTTATTCTCCTGATTTGGCACCTTCGGACTTTCATCTGTTGCCAAACCTGAAAAAACACCTCGGTGGGCAGAAATTTTTAACGAATGAAGAGGTCGAAGCCGCTGTTAACCTGTATTTTGAAGACCTTGAGGAATCTTTTTTTAAAACAGGTATGGAAGCTCTGGAAAGCAGATGGAAGAAGTGCATAGAGCTAAATGGAGATTACATCTTTTACACTTTTCAGAGCATACTGCACCTCCTTCTACACCTGCTGCCTGTGGACTAAATATACTAAAAGTGCAATATAATAATGCCTTTAGGGTTCTGTAGGGGCTGCCACGGTTCTGTAGTGCCTCGGGATTTTTTGCGGACTCGAGAATTGATTGTTTTTATGCTGTAATGCGTAAGAGATGCGCGTCCCTAGTGCGTAGAACAAGGGGCAGTACCAACAGAATTCTAAAAATGATCGCGGAAAGGCTGGCCTGCCTATACATAGGTTATTGCTGTAACGTAGCGGGGGTCGTGTCTCATGGATCACCTAGGCTGAATTGTTAAATTATAATTATTTTCTAATTACTTACCTAAATCCTTATTTTCTAACATAGCTTAAGTGAAAGTGTACTAACAAAATGAGTCTGTGTTACTTGTAATAAACGTTTTATTATTATTATTCAAAAAGACGATAAGTCCCTCCCCTTTTGCGGCAAAGAGGGTCTGATAAAGCAGGGTACTCAGGTTTAAGCCAAGAGTATCTGCTGGTGTTTTTAAATGGTAAATGATGATGATAAGATGATGATAAAAAATTGCGAGTTATACGACACGTGTTTAGTATGACGGCTTTTTGAGTTGTGTTTATGATCTAATGTGGTAGTTTTAAGGCTTTGGGCAAGGGTTTTTGGTACGTACCTGTTGTTGATATTACTATTGGGACTATGTGAACAGTGTCGGACCTCCATTGGGTCTTAAGTTCGATTGCTAGCTGTGTTATCGTAGACTGTAAGTTGTTTGTGTTAGGTACGGCTATATCAATTAAAACGGTTGTTTTATTTTCTTTATCATATAATGTGATATCTGGTCTTTTGAAGTATATGGTTTTGTCTGTAATGATAGTGCGGTCCCAATACATTTTGTGTGAGTTACTTTCAAGTATGACTTTGGGGGTGTATTTATAATATGGAATCGTTTTAGGAATGAGTTTAAATGTATAAGCTAGCTGTTGATGTATAATATTGCAGACTTGATCGTGGCGATGTTTGTAGTCGGTTTGTGCAAGTTTACTACAGGCACCTGTGATGTGTTGGATGGTTTCAGGGGTGTTATTGCAGTGCCGACACAGGTCGGTTTGTTGAGGTGGAATATCCTTTGTTATGTATTTTCGGTAATTTCTTGTCGCTATAACCTGGTCCAGTATTGCTAGCATAAAAGCTTCGGTTTCTGGAAATAATTCCCCATGATGAAGCCTCGCGTTCGATTCCGTTTTGTCAACATGGTTTTGCTGTAAGTCGGCTAAGTGTCTTCCATGTGAAACTTTAATTTTCCATTGTTCTAGTTTGTGATCGTTGGTCATAATATTATCATTGAATTGTTTGGTTGTGCTGTGTAAATTTATGTATTTAATTTTTTTCTAAGGATACTTACTACTTGTCTATGGAGCTGAGATTTTTCTGTTTTGCTAAAGAAATAGTTTCGCAAGATAGTTATTTGTGCATTATGGAGATTTTGTAAATCTAATAAGCCTCGTCCACCCTCGGATCTAGGTAACGTTATGCGTTGGATACATGACTTCGGATGGTGTTTTCTGTATTTTGTCATTAAGACATTCATTAACATCTGTAGTTTTTTAAGATCTGTTTGGGACCATTTAATGATTCCAAAAGAATAAGTAAGTATCGGTATAGCAAAGGTGTTATAGCTTTAATGCAATTTCTTGAATTGAGGTGTGATTTGAGGATGGCTATGAGTCAAAAAAAATCAAATTCAAAATTCAAAAAGTTTTATTTATCTTAGGAATTTCACAAAACACTTGATGAAGTCAGTCATCACATACTTCGGCTTTAGCTAGTTGTTGATAGTTGTTAAATAAGATATTACAGTAGACCAAGAGACCAAAAAATCCGGCAGGAAAAAACTCTTGTCACTCTTTTTCAGTCAGAATTATCAAATTAATACAAATAGGTACAGTACAAATTGACCGTGACATGAAAAAAAAACAAATACAAGACAGCTAATTGTGAGAGCCAATGTCATGCCACAAGCAAATTGCTTACATAGCAGATGCAATGAGCTATGGATGCACAATACGAACATGACATACTGGGACCAGAGTATTTGAACAAGAATGGAATAAAATAGTCATAGTATCATTAGCAAAACGACCTGGCGCCGCTAGCAGCACCCGTTCACGAGTTAACGCAAGCACCAGCCATCACCCTCCTCAACCCGTCTATGTATGAATTTAGTGGTGAGTACGCATTTGGTTTCTTTTTGCTGTATTTCTTTTGTTTGATGAAATCCTAAATATTTGTATTCAGTGTTTTCATCTGATGAACTGATAGTGTCTTGGTTTTCTAAAGTAGGTATATATGTTTTGTTCTGATTTACGCCGGCTAATTGAAAATATTTTGCATTAATCTATACCAAACTGCATGAAAATGTCATTAGAGTAGGCTTCTGTGATGTTAGCGTATTTGTATAGTTCGGATTTGCGGTTAGAAAATAGTTTAATATCCATGAACATCAAATGTGAGAGGATGTATTTATTTCTGCCCTGAGATAATGTAAGTCCACTTTTACTGTTGTTAAGGAGTTGCGAGAGTGGGTTCAAGGCCAAGCAAAACCAAAGTGGGCTTAGTGCGTCACCCTGGAAAATGCCTCGCTTTATCTCGATGGCGCTTCTTAAAAATGACGATTCTTGGTTCCGTACCTTTAAGTGAGTTTTCCAATTTTTCATTGTGTGTCAAAGAAACGATATTAACGTTGGGTGAATTTTATATATGCTGAGGACTTCAATAAGCC
Source organism: Stenoptilia bipunctidactyla (assembly GCA_944452665.1). Lineage (NCBI taxonomy): Eukaryota > Metazoa > Arthropoda > Insecta > Lepidoptera > Pterophoridae > Stenoptilia > Stenoptilia bipunctidactyla. Next base: position 498,338 of record OX101730.1, read on the forward strand.
AACTGTGTGGAACAGAATCAGAAGCTTTCTGGTAGTCTATGTACATAGTGTGAAGGGTTTTGCTTTGTTTATATAAATATTTCATAGCTATTGTATCTATTGTCAGCTGTTCCTTGCAGCCCTGGCTGAATTTACGGCATCCTTTTCGTTGTTCTGCTAAAATGCTATTAGATTCTAAATGGGAATAAATAGTCTCATTAATGCAGGCTGTTAAAATTTTGTAAAATGTTTGTAAACAAGTGATCGTTCTAAATTTTGCAGGATTATTTGAGTTTGTATCTTTTGGTAGCATAAAGGTTACTCCGCGAGTTAGAAAATCAGGTAAAGTCTCAGGTTTTCGTATAAAAATATTTAAGTAGTTGTGTAAAAATGGGTGTACGTATGTAAATTTTTTGTACCAAAAGTTTTGTATATTATCTGTTCCAGGTGCCTTCCAGTTGTGGGTTCTATTTAATTTATTTAAGAATATTTCTATTGATATTAATTCAAAATGCATGTCATTAATATTGGTTACACTACTATTTAAATCACGTATCCAACTCGTATTTTCATTGTGTTGAACCGGAGTTTCCCACAAGTTTGCCCAGTATCGTTGCAAGTCGGGCATTGAAGGTGCATCTTGTGAGTTGTTTGTTTTATCGTATGTAAAGTGTTGAAATCAGTTTGTATATTTGCGTGTTGTGGTATAATGTTCTCGTTTAAATAGTTAACTATTCTTATGAAGTTTTTGGACGTTATTTGTTTTGGGATATACGGTCTCGTTGTAGATTCAGTTTTAAGGAACCGAGATAGCGCATTATTGAAGATATCTTCGATTTTGTTGGGATCGTTTACTGCTTGTTGGAATTGTTGTTCTTCTTTCACATTGGGCTGTGTATTGTTAGTGATTGATGATAATTGGGAATCGTTTGCTACAGCTACTCTAAGAAATTCTCCGGGCGTTTGTTGGGTGATGATTTGAGATTGTCTTCTGAATGTTAAACTCTGGTGTACTTCATTTCGTATTTGTCTTAGTTTTTCTTCCGTTATTAACTTATTATTAACACTTATTCTGCGCTGGTCTGCTATTCTTTGTTCACTGATATGGGATAGTTTAGGGTATTTTTCTATAAACTTTTCATGCAGTTTTTGTTTATAAGATGTCTTGCTTGTCGGTTTCTATTTCTGTTATTTCATAGTATATCTTCATTATAGATTCATTTACTTCTGAAGACCACCTCATTCTAGTTCCAGATGTTTGGGATGTATAGTTTTGGCTATTACAGGTCGATCGATACGTGATTGTGATTGATTGGGATTCTAACATGTGAATGTGAGTATCTGTGATTATTATTATTATAAAAGACTAATTTACATTATGAAACCGATATTATTTGACTTAGTGAGTACCTACTTCTAAAATTACATTTTAATAAAATATATGAGAAGTTTTTTTATCAACCGAGTGAGACAGCTCACTTTGAATATTTTGTACGACACTGACACTTTGATCACTTTGCTCTGCTTTTACTTTGATACTTCCACACTTCACATTTTTAAAACACACACATGCTGTACAGCAGTGTCCTGCTGCTGCTCTTGGCCTGGGGGCGCGCGGGCGGACGCCGCCGCCTGCGTTATGATGGACGTCGTGATAATTGAGACTGTCCCTCTCATTGTCTACGCTCTCTGAACCGGCTGCTTAATCCCATGGTCGATGTTGTCTAAATCTTGTCCGAAATTATCCGAAATGTTTATCATGTGGATAGGTATTGATCAGTTAAAATGCTATTGATAGGTGCGATGCCTGGTGCAAAGATCGTCGGCTCGATATTGATCTTAACCATTTGTGTATGAGGCTTTATTACTAGCGATTCTCCCCGAATGACGCAATCGGTACCGAGAATTATAATGTTAACTCCCGTCACCTGTTCGACGGTAACTTGGTCTCTACATATGAATCGGATGGTAAATTGCCCGCAGCAGTTTATTAAGTATGTATTAGGCTTTGTTAGCTTTTTCATGCAGTTTGACACGCGCTACTTATATTTTTAAAGCTGCTTGATTGTTTATTTTTAATTTCTTGCTTTCGTTATTTGGCTGGAGATTAAACTTAGTTCGCTTTGCAACTGGGTAGGAGACAGCAGATGGACGTTGAAGTGTTGGGATTGGTTAGTATGTAGCAGCGTGATTTAATAGGATAGTATTGACTATGTCGCGATCATAATAAATTGTTCACTGATACTAAATCTACATTTCGATTGGCTTTCTGGGTAGTTACAAAAAAATCACACTTATAAATGGCTCGTGTAGTACTAATATGATGGGGTGCGCGGGTGTCTTGTGTTATGCGGGCTGTTCCTTCTTCCGCGCCTCACCTCGTACCTCGATTGCCCTGTCGATCCATTGCGTACAGTGCTTGGGTAGCCTCTTGTATATCTATCGGAGAGATTCGTGTGCCTTGCAAGTGGTTGATATATCGAATGCGTAATTCCAGGAGCTGCCGGAGCACATCTCCGGGCCGGAGCGCGAGGTGCTGGCGCTGGTGTGCCGCGTGCACGAGCTGGAGGCCGACAAGCTGGCGCTGCAGGGCGAGCGCGCGGCGCGGCGCCACGAGCTGCGGCGCCGCGACCTGCTGCTGCAGCGCCGCGCCGCCGCCGCGCGCCTGCGCGACGAGATCCTCGCGCGCCAGCGCCGCGCCATGGAAGGTACCCGCGCCTGCTGCTGCAGCGCCGCGCCATGGAAGGTACCCGCGCCTGCTGCTGCAGCGCCGCGCCATGGAAGGTACCCGCGCCTGCTGCTGCAGCGCCGCGCCATGGAAGGTACCCGCGCCTGCTGCGGCAGCGCCGCGCCATGGAAGGTACCCGCGCCTGCTGCTGCAGAGACCCCACCTACTCTTCCTGTCGGAGACCTAGACCTGCGATCCGTCAGACTCGGCTACCTTGGTTACCCAGGCTACATCCTGGAGTCTCTTTTCCGCCCGCACGCCGGGGTGTGCATGTATGCCAGGGACGCGATCTGTTGTCAGCGCCTCCGTTACTTGGAAGTGCTAGAGCTTTCAGTCATGTGAGTTCACATAGATACCGGCCTACACCAAACAGTTAACGCATTGGAAAACAAAGAGGCATATGAAGTATCTCAGCAGCACAGCGAATAAGTAAGTTCATTCATGTCCTCTCTCAACTTGTTAACGAGCCTACGCACATCCACGAAGTTACTGGCAACACTTGCTTGGCCCACACGAAGTTGCTTGACCCTTCCGCTGACAACCGATCCTGACAGATCACGATGGTGGAATCTGTATCGCCCAAAATATACTTGCGATATCCGCCCAAAAGGTTCAACTAATTTCTAGTTTTTTTAAGACATTTTTTTAGCAAGAAAATTTGGCCATCACCCGAGATGCAGTATAAAAAGCTCGCTTTCGCGTGCCTTCATCGCCTCCCGCCTGGCTGACTTCTACATTAAAGGAATAAAAATAAACAACCTTCAAATTGGCAAAATAGTAAAAAACTGAAAAAATGTGCTAAATAAAAATCATCCGACGAGGACTCGACCCTGGGACCTGGGACCTGGGACCCTGGGACGATTGCTCTCCCACTGAGCTACCGGGGCCTGGCGGTACGCCTCGAAATTACTTAACACATTTTTGTTTTTACGTTATATTGCCAACGTAGCTCCATCTAATGTAAGACCACCCGAGACCAATTTCTTTACAGAAATTGTGCATCTCAGTCAAAGTGAAGCATTGCGATGTGTAGTAATCATTTTAAGTTTTTGCATTTAAAATGCTCAATTATTCATAAATAACTGAATAATTGAGCATTTTAAATGCAAAAACCTAAAAACTATTATTGGCAAAATTGTATTTAGGCCTACAATTTGAGTCAGTACTTCGTTTTTTTCATACAAACCCCGAAATGAATAGGAATCTTATATTTGTATTCCAATATTTATGGTTGGGGAAAAAGTTTCTTCTCATTTTTTAAGAAAATTCAAAACTTTTTTTAATATTGTTTATTGACATTTAACTAAAGTATGTATGTACCATTTTGTTCGATAACCTTTTGCCATCTTGTAGGTAGGGACATGATCCCATTGCTATAAAAATTTTGGGGCCACTCATCAAGATACCGCGACAAATGGATTTGGCAGTCCTCTCGTGATGTTAACCTAACACTGCCTAAAGAATTCTGAAGAGACCGAAACAGGTGGAAATCTGAAGGTGCAAGGCCAGGACTATACGGCGGATGCATTAACACCTCCCAGCCAAACTCTCTTAGTTTTTGCTGGTAGGCTAATAGATGTGTGAGGTCTAGCGTTATCATGATGATACACCACACCCCTTCTGTGGATCAATTCCGGCCGCTTTCTCTCAACTTCTTGTTTTAATCTCATAAGTTGTTCGCAGTAGAGTTCAGAATCGATAGTCCTGCCTGGTGGTAACAGCTCATAATGAATAATGCCCTTCCAATCCCACCACACACACAACATCACCTTATTGCGAGTTAACCCGGGTTTCGCCACAGTCTGTGTAGCCTGACCGGCCTTTGACCACGACCTTTTTCGCACGTTCTTGTCGTACGTGATCCACTTTTCATCACCAGCTATCAGCTTCTTCAAAAATGATTCGGTTTCGCTACGTCGTAATAAAGAATCACAAATGAGTACACGGTTCATTAGGTTTCTTTCATCGAGCTCGTGAGGTACCCAAATATCGAGCTTTTTTGTGTACCCAGCTTTTTTCAAATGTGCCAAAACTGTTTTGTGGTCAATTCCCAGTTCTTCAGCTACGTCGTAACTACTGATATGTCGATCTTGCTCCACTTTTTCAAAAATGGCATCCATTTTATCCGTAATAGGGCGACCAGAGCGAGGTGCATATTTGACATCAAAATTTCCGGATTGAAAACGCTTAAACCAAATTTGTGCTACTCTCACAGACACTGCACTAGGTCCATAAACATCGCAAATTTTTTTCGCGGCTTGCGTTGCATTTTTACCTTTTTTGTAATAAAATTTTAAAATGTATCGAATTTCTTCATTTCTTGACAGTACGAAAAACAAATGAAAATCACATATTTTCCTAATTTGAATTTGGAATTATGTTCTTTAACATTTTAACTTTCAATGATACCAAAACCAGCCAGATACAAATACTATAGCCAAAGAGATTTTATTACAAGTTCATACATACTATAATGCGAAAAGACTTTTTCCCCAACCTGTTATATGCCATTTCAGATGTGGGCGTCCGCATCGACCCCGAGCTAGCGCAGCTGTACGAGCTGTACCAGCAGGAGATCCACGCCTCCACCTACACGGAGCTCCACGACGCGCCCGACACGCTGCCGCCCATCTCCTCGAGGCAAGCTTATTTATTGTTTATTTATTTATTGGGTTGCCAACAGATGATCCACTCTGAATAAAGTCTACAACCATAATTTCATAAACATTAGTATAATATCCAATTACAGGCAGCTGCATCAGTCCAAAAATCAGAGAACTAATATACCTACTTATATCTATAACATAAATAAGTACCAACACAAGTCATGCAAATTAGACCACTCAAAAATTAAATATTTATGAAACAAAAAAATAATAAAAAGACATAGTATGCAAAATTAAATTCAATGCTAAAAAGTATGATAAAAAGAACAAACACAACATTGACATATTATGCTAAATTAATATAAGGGACGTGAAAGAAATTTATTTGACAATGGACAACGGACACTTATTACACATTGAGACACTGTAATGCCCTTTTATAGGAGAAAAGGGTACCAAAAGGAATGAATTTTTTTGTAATTTTAAACCAATGATTATGCTCGCGACACTAGCGTGGTATAGTGGAATGAAAACCAACATTGGTTCTAGCTGTGAGAGTGGCAAACGGAGGATCATTAACCTTATGTTTACTTGCGGCACCAAAAACTAATCTGAGTCAACAACTGTGGACAGTTAATAAATCCACGAATAAGCTTAAAAAGGAACATTTGATCTTCTGTCCAGTGTTTGTTGAAAAATTTGGTTAGTTTAAAATATTCAAGAAATGACCGGGGGAATTATGAATGGTGGCTAAAAAGGAAAACCGCTTGTAAACCCGCCCTATTCTGTAAATGTGACATTTATAATGTGAGATCTATGCACTAGAACACTAGTGTAGATTACTGCGGACTTTAAAAACTGAAATATTTTTATTATGTTTCTTTAGTTCGTAGTAATTTAGCGTTAATATTTTTGAATTGTTTGCGATTCCGCCAAATTAATCCTAGCATTTCGTAATTCGGTATAAACCTCAATTTGGAATCAAGGATTACACCAAGACCTCTAATTTTTGAAACCTCCTCGAAAACCACGCCGTCTATACCATAAGAGGAGCCAAAGGATCTCTCATCTTAGAAAATTTTATGTGTTTGCACATAATTTTGCATTTACTGATGCTTAAAGGCAAACTTTCGAAAATTCTGTTTAAATCATTTTGAAGTTATGCTATTTAAATCGTCTTTGATAGTTATAAATGTTGTTAAAGTTGTTCTTTACTTTACTTCTGAACTCACAATTTTTCATCTTTCAGGAAGCTTTCAGAATATGACCCGTTTTATTCCTTATAATATGTAGATAAATAAAAAACCATCGCATCGGTTACAGCATGTCAGACCTGACCTGGTCGGAGAGCTCGAGCGGGTCGGCGCGCGGCTGCAGCCCCGGCTCGCGCGGCCAGCTGCCGCCGCTCGCCGCCGCGCGCCCCGCCTCGCGCTACAGGTGACTGCAGCCCCGCACTAACATCCATATCTATACATCCTTGCTTTCTTTCTCTATACCTAGCAGTTTCACGCGATTAGAGCAGTCATGTTCAAACCCGGCAGAAACATCGGGGTAAAATGTGCTATTCTAGACTATATCCTTATGTAAACAATATATAAGTATATAATATACATATATAAGTATATATCCTTATGTAAACAAATCATCATACGTTTATACATTCATACATTCATTCAAACTTTCACATTTATAAAATTAGTAAGATAAGATGTAACCTGAGAAACCTGCAGAATATCCTGTAACCTGTTGAGTATCGATTTCGAAGACGCTGAGTCTGTGTTCAACCGATTTGAAAAAGAAGTTCTCCATTCATCTGTTTGGTATTATGGTTTGTTTCTCACGTGATTATTGCGTCAATTATAAATAGACTAGCTTTATCCCGCTACTTTGTATGCGCTTAACTACCCTTCTCGTGGGAATTTTACAACCAGACACCCACTGAAAGAACCTTTATACCAAGTATCACACCCATCCACTCAAGGAATAAGTTTTTTTCATACAAACTAAAAATCATATTTTTCCCGTGCCCGTGGGAATTTTGGGAATTTTTTTCGTAGCACAACCAGTCACTTTTTGAAGAACCTTATTGCCAGGTATCACATCCGTACACTCAAGGAATAAGATTTTTCATACAAACTAAAAAGTCCAACCCCTTCCCAAGGGAATTTCGGGAATTCCTTCCATAATACAAACACACACTTGTTGAGGAACCTTTATATCAAGTATCACATCCGTGCACTCAAGGGATGGGATTTTTTCATACAAACTAAAACATCATATATTTCCCGTTCCCGTGGGAATTTCGGGAATTTCTTTCATTACACAGCCAGACACACATTGTAAAACCTGTACACCAAGTTTCACATCGGTGCACTCAAGGAATAAGATTTTTCATACAAACTAAAACATCATATATTTCCCGTTCCCGTGGGAATTTCGGGAATTTCTTTCATTACACAGCCAGACACACATTGTAAAACCTGTACACCAAGTTTCACATCGGTGCACTCAAGGAATAAGATTTTTCATACAAACTAAAAAGTCCTATATTTCCCGTTCCCGTGGGAATTTCGGGAATTCCTTCCTTAGTGCACCTTTCTTTTTTTAAAGAAATGGCTAGTTTTTGTAGTGAACAAACATGGCAGATAGCTGATTGTGACTTTTTAAAAATAAATAGCAATACATTTACCTATATAAGTGATATGAATGGATCGCGTCGCTGGCTCGATCATTGCATTGTAACTAAAGCATCTAGCAAGTCTATTGTAAATGTTCGTGTAGTTTATGACGTTTTTTGGTCTGATCATTTTCCGCTTGAGGTATTATTAGACATGGGAAAGTTAAATTATATAGTTACAAAACAATGTTTTAAAAACGATAAAGTTGTGTGGGGCGAAAGACAAGCGAGTCAAACTAGTCTATACACAAAGCTTTGTAATGAAAAATTAAAGTGTATAGATTTTCCTGTGGAGTTCAGGTCTTGCGCAAATCACTTTTGTTCTATTGAGGAGCACAAAGTTATAATAGATAAAATGTATGATAACATTGTAAATATATTGAGAGAGGCAGCAATAGCGACGTATCAGGGGAAAAAAAATAGAAAACATATTATTATAGGGTGGAATAAATATATTAAACCACTTCATGGTGACGCTAGGCTTTGTTTTCAGTTATGGGTATTATATGGAAAACCAAAAAATGGATATTACTATGAAAATATGATGCGAAGTAAAAGACAATTTAAATCAAAATTAAAATGGTGCCAAGATAACGCGAAAAATATTAAAATGGAGATTTTAGCGGCTAGCCATAAAAATAAAGATTTTTCAAAATTTTGGAAAAATACAAATAATCTGAATTCAAGGCCCGGCGTCCCTGGGAATGTGGACGGAGAAAGTGACGCGAGACAGATCGCAAATATTTTCCAAGACCATTTTAAAGTCATTTCCTCTCATTCGTCAAAGTCACAGGGTTTCCATGCTCGTATCGCGGATGGGGATGACACCACGTGCTTCACGGCTAAGCAGGTAAGAGAAATAATTAAAAACATGACGCGAGGTAAATCTCCTGGCCATGACAGTATCAGTATCGAACACCTGCAATATGCAGGCGTGCACCTGCCACGTGTTCTTGCCTTGTTCTTTACTTTTTGTGTGGGGCACTCATATTTACCTTCTGATTTTATGAGAACGATTGTCGTACCAGTACTGAAAAATAAGACTGCTGACTCATCAGATAAGAAAAGTTACAGACCTATATCACTTGCTACAACTATAGCGAAGGTGATGGACGGTCTGCTTGAGAGGGAGTTGCAGGATTCGCTCAATCTGCATGATGCACAATTTGGCTTTAGATCGGATCTTTCCACAGAAAGCGCTGTACTGTGTCTTAAGCACACCGTCCATTACTATACTAAGCGTAAAACACCTGTCTTAGGCTGTTTCCTGGATTTATCCAGTGCTTTCGATCTGGTAAAATATGAAATACTCTGGAGGAAGCTGGCTACTGAAACGAACTTTTCCAGTGACTTAATAGGCCTTTTTCAGTATTGGTACGGTAATCAAAAGAACCAGGTTAGGTGGACTGGAGAACTTTCCGATGTATATGGCTTGGAGTGCGGAGTAAGGCAGGGTGGCCTGTCTTCTCCCGCACTTTTTAACCTTTATATAAATGGTCTGATTGGTGAGCTCAGCAATAGTGGTGTCGGCTGCTCAATAGATGGCACTCCTTACAACAACATCAGCTATGCTGACGACATGGTGCTGCTGAGTCCATCTGTCAGTGGCCTCAGAAAGCTGGTGGGTATTTGTGTAGATTACATGGACGCCCATGGCCTCAGGTACAATGTAAAGAAGAGTGAGATTTTGGTTTTTAACTCAAAAAAAATACAATATAACTTTCCCTCTATAAGTCTTTATGGCGTACCCTTAAAAAGAGTCACAAGTTTCAAGTACCTGGGGCACTGGGTTACAGACAACCTGTCTGATGACGTGGACATTGAGAGGGAGCGTAGGTCGCTAGCTGTAAGAGCTAATATGATCGCCCGTAGATTTGCAGTGTGTAATGTTGCAGTAAAACAAACACTCTTTAGATCATATTGTCAATCCTTTTACACCTGCAGTCTATGGGTCGACTATACACAGAAAACGCTTAAAGCTCTACGCGTTCAGTATAACAACGGTTTCAGGATGCTGATGGGGCTCTCTCGATGCTGCAGTGCTTCGGGTATGTTTGCTACAGCTCGCATTGACAGCTTTGAAACGATCATGCGCAAACGGGTGGCATCGGCATGGCGCCGCATTCGGGAGAGCTCCAACAGCCTCCTGGCAGGGATAGGTAGTCGCTATTGTTGCCCTATCTTAAAGCATTGGAACCAAACCCATGTTGGCTTAAGACCTGCCATAGTAAATGTAAAATAGAATACTAAATAAAATAGACACTGAAAATTTTGAATTTATAATTGTTATTTTTAACTTATTTTTAATTTAATATTTCCAATTACTTAAATAAAATTTAATACCTAAGTTTATTTTGTTGTGATTTTGTTTGTAATAATAATTGAATATTAGTTTCTAATTGTAATTTGATCTCATTGTGAATTTTCTATTTTTTGTTTTAATATAATTTGTATTTAATTTAATAATATTTCTGATAACTAAATCTACTAACCCTAGTTTGTAAGCCAATTTCTATGTTACTAACCAAATCTATGGAATTTTATTCTGAAATAAATGACTATTATTATTATTATTATTTACATCTCCTAAAGAATGTATGTTCCAAACTTCAGCTCTCTACGCCCAGTAGTTACGGCTGTACGTTGTCTGTCAGTCACTCAGTCACTCAGTACCTCAGTACCTCAGTCACTCAGTCAGTAACGGAACAGTTTTATATATATTGATTGATTGATTATGGTTATTTTTTCATTTCATTTGGTAGAACATACGTCAGAGAGACAATGAAATACATCAAATCTATAAATCGCGTCTTAAAGTATTTGCTTTTGAAAAAAAAACTATAAATATGTAGATAAAGTTTTGATTTGTGCTAAAGTTGTCGATTTTTTCATGCTTTGCATTCGTTGATTATCACCAAACTAAAATGTATATAGAAAGGAGGGTGAAGAGGCAACAGCCGGGGCAGCGGGGGAGGGGCGGCGAGGCAGCCAGCTGTCTGTGTGTGTGCGGCGCCGCGACCGAAGCAGCTCCGCTCCACAGGAGCTGCGGCTGAGTGTCGAAATAGGAAAGGCGTGCATGTGCCTTAATACCTCATAAAGTCCCTCTAGTCTGCATATGGCCCGTTACATATACCATACAACAAAAGCATTTTTTGTTTTACAATATATTATTCTTAATCAGCCAGATAGATCCTTATGATATATTTACATTAATTAGTTAAAATAACAGCAATTACGCTTCCTGGTATGGCAGTAGAAACTCGCGTGGCCTTTCACATAATAGAAATATGAAAGCAAAGCTGATTCTAATATCTTAAGCTTTAATTTTTTCTGTTATGGCCAGGCTACCTAAAAATATTTTACGATTTTGCCCCCGCTTCCCCAACACCCGCACGATTAGATCGTAGTGCGAATGTGAATCCGTTAAAAACAGTTTTTTATGCCGAATAAACTGCATAGGTATTAAAGGTTAATTGCACCAATGAATATTTTGCATATTTCTTTAGCTTACTTATTTTTATTAAATATCTTAAAAAATAATACCTCATGCTTCTTTTTCAAGAAACAATTCTGTGTTGACTTAAATAAATAAAAAGTAAAAAAAGTCACTTATACCTCTTATTTATTAACCGACTTCAAAAAAAAGAAGGTTATCATTTCGACCCGTATGTATGTAATATTTCCAGAACTGCCTAGTTTTCGCATATGTTAGTCTATATTAGCGTCTGAACAAATGTGCCAAATTTCAAATCTGTATGTATGTTTATATGTTTTATGTTTGTGTTCGTAAATCTCCAGAACTACAAGTCCGATTTAAGTAATTTTTTTTCTATGAAGGACAACAAAAAATATAATAACAATAGTTCAACTTTGGGAATACTGCATGTTTAATCAAAATCGGTTCTATAGTTTTTGAGACAGGGAATTTCAACCGACTTTTACGTTAGTTTTCGCATATGCTCCGGAGCTACAAGTTCGATTTAAGTAATTCTTTTTTGTGATGCAAGGTATTGTCCAACTTAGGGAATATTGCAAGTTTCATAAAAATTGGTTTAGTAGTTTTTGAGATAGGGAATTGCAACCGACTAAAGAAAAATTCGCGGGTAGTCGCCCTGGTAACACGCAAATTTAGTGTCCTCATAGTTTTAATTGTTAAAATAAAAATACAATAGTAAAACTTAAAATTTAATGTAGTGATTTGACTTACAACTCACTTGCACTCACTCTAACACAAAGTTTTCCCACCAAATCTTATTCTGTGTCACCCAAACAACAACCAAGTACACAATGGAAGCACTAACTAAAATGATGGAAGATCGTTTCAGCGAGTTTGACAACAAACTTGAAAAAATTGCCGGTAAATCCCCTATGCATCCAGATCTTGTTACTCTTTCCCAGGATTATCTATCATTCAAGACATTGGCATGGCAGATGTTGAAGCAGCTTAAATTGGAAATTGAACATCTCAATCTGCATCAAGATAGACTGGAGACTGCTTCACGAAAAAAGGTACTGCTTTTCCATGGAATCTCTGAAAATGATAATGAGAAGCCACATGAGATAATTTGCACCATATTAACCAACAAAATGAAGATGAACAATGTGAACAGTAACAACCTACAAGTCTGTCACCGGCTAGGTGGATCTTCTCAAGGCAAAACAAGGCCCATTTTAGTGCGGTTCAATGATGTGGAGTCCAGGCGCCTTGTATGGGACTGCAAAACCAGCCTCAAGGGCACCGGCATCACAGTGTCGGAATTTTTGACAAAAAGCAGACATCAGGTTTTCACTTCGGCGCGTCAACATTTTGGAATCAAAAACTGCTGGTCAGTAGATGGTAAAATTGTTATTTATCTTCCAGACAAATCACGCCGTAAAATAGAAACCATGTCTGCTCTTAATCAATTCATATCCCAGTTCCCGGCAAATATTAGCGTCGCCGAAGTTCCAAAAGTTGCAAATGTAGAAAAATCTCCAAGAAAAACTCGCCGGCGCCACTAAATTTAATTGAAATAAGAACATTTCTCAAATAACTCCTTATCTTACACGGATAATACCAATTTGTTTTATTTTGTAAAGACGGTAGTCATGTTTATATTCCTAAATTAATGTTTCAAGTTTCACAATCCATCTATTGTATTGGCAGGTTATTTATAATCGTGTTTGTTTACATGTTCGATTACTGTTTCTCTTTAGTCTTTGCTTTGACTGACATAAGTACATTTTTGTTTTTAACGTGACTTTACTTAGAGGTTGGAACTATGCTATACAGCCGATTGATCGGCAGTTCCACAGATCATCACTCTAATTTGTTTTCTTTCTTTCTGATTTTTTTTTCTGTAACTTCTTTAACTTGAAACTTATGTTATTGTTTCTCTGTAATTTTAATTTAAAATGTAAATTGGTATTAAGTCTTCGACAAACTGTGAGTAGTGAGTTGTCCAAGCAGTTATATTTTGGATTTAGTATTGCTTTAAAAATAGATTTCTTTTTATCTAAGTATTATATTATATTTATATATTTTTTATATGAACACAGATAATGTTTTTGACGTTAGCTTCTTCTCTTGCTCAACTTCCTCAGATAGCTTCACAAGTGCAGATAGTATTCTCTCGCCACCACTGACATTGCATGATGAACTTTCTTCTTCCTTCTCCAATAACCCACTTAACTTGAAAATTGCCCACATAAATGCTCAAAGCATACCCAGTCACTACACTGACATCTTAGATTCGTTCAGCTGTAAGAATGTTGATGCGCTACTGGTTTCAGAAACTTTTCTCAAACCGTCCCTTCCTTCCACTCACTTTTCTCTCCCAGGCTTCGTTCTTATACGAAATGATAGAACTGGCAAAGGGGGTGGTGGAGTAGCGATCTACCTCCGCGCAGATATACGTTATAAAATTATCAGCGCGTCTCCATCTGTGTACTCAGAATCAGCTGAATACCTTGCTATAGAAATAATAGTACACCACGCAAAAATTTTACTCACAGTTTTCTACAACCCTCACATGAGCATAGATTATTTTGATACCCTTGACTCTTTTTTCCACAATTACTGCCCCAGCTATGACCATGTTCTTATGCTCGGTGATTTCAACACGTGTTTGATCAAAAATAACTCCCGTTCCCGTAAACTAGAATCTCTCTTGTCCTCTTATAATCTTACGTCCTTGCCTCTCGCCGCTACTCATCATTTTCCTGATTGCGTTCCCTCTTTGCTTGATCTCATGATCATATCCTCTCCTTTGAATGTATCCAATCACGGACAACATACAGCGCCCTTCTCCTATCATGACCTAATTTTCCTCAGCTACCGTATTCGTCTCCCAAAACCTAAACCAAAAACGTTGCCTCTTCGTAGTTACAAAAACATCAACTTTGAGTCTTTAATACGCGATACTAATAACATTGACTGGTCACCAGTAATTAATGGTGCCTGCATCGACGATAAAGTTGATAGTTTTAACAAATTACTCCTAGAACTTTATGACCGGCACGCTCCTCTCAGACCAGTAAAAATCAAACATAACCCTGCTCCGTGGTTGTCGGATACTATAAAAGAGGCAATGGCTCTTAGAAATAAAGCCAAGAGTAGATACAAACGTTGTCCCTCTGAACGTAACCTAAATAGTTTTAAAAATCTTCGCAATCGCTGTAACCGCCTATGTCGTGATGCTAAGAAACGCCACTTTCATGAGTCCCTCGTCAACCGTAGCTCTGCAGAAGTATGGAAGTTCTTGAAATCTGTAGGAATAGGCAAATCTCCCAACTTTTCTCTCAACAATTTTGACTTGAATGCTCTGAATCAACAATTTTCGCAACCCCCTATTACTTTAAATCCCAATATTAAAGCTGACACATTAAATTCGCTAGTAAATATCTCTTCTCCGCATCCTCCGTTCTCTTTTGTCTTGGTTTCGGAAGACAACGTCAAGGAATCCATTCTTTCGATCTCGTCAGTCGCAGTTGGTAATGACAAGTTGAGCTCAAAAATGATCACCATAATCCTGCCTTATTTGCTGCCTATCCTCACACACATTTTCAACTATTCCCTGTCCACTGGTACTTTCCCAACTTCCTGGAAACATGCAAATGTAATCCCTTTACCTAAAGTTCCATCACCTAGTTCTCTTACACATTTTCGACCTATTTCAATCCTGTCCTTCCTCTCCAAAGTTCTTGAGCACCTTGTACACAAACAGTTGTCATCATTCATAACCTCTAACAGTCTTTTGAGTCAATATCAATCTGGTTTTCGACCAGGACATAGTACCGTGACTGCGCTCATCAATGTGACTGACGATATTCGGTGGGCAATGGAAAATAGATCTCTAACACTGCTTGTGCTACTTGACTTCAGTAGCGCCTTTAATTCCGTAGATTTCGATATCTTGCTAGGAATATTGAGATCCCTTAATTTCACTTCTTCTGCATTAGCTTGGTTCAATTCATATCTTCGGGGACGGTCTCAGCGGGTCCGCCTTAATGAGTCTTACTCTGAATGGTGTGATCTTGTTGCGGGCGTACCCCAGGGTGGCGTACTTTCTCCTCTACTTTTTTCTTTATTTATAAATACCATCACTAAAGTTCTCTCATGTAAGTATCATCTTTACGCTGACGACTTGCAGATTTACCGGCATTTCGCAGTTTCCAGTGTTGACTCAGCTGTTTCAGCAATTAACGACGATTTATCTTGCATCAGCAGCTGGGCCAAATCATTCGGATTACGTGTGAACCCCGACAAGTCTCAAGCAATGATACTTGGTAGCAGACATATGCGCGGTTGCCTCGATCTGGCTAATCTCCCTCCAGTTATTTTTGATGGCACACCAATTGTTATCACCGACATAGCCAAGAACTTAGGAGTTATTATGGATTCTAATTTATCATGGCGTGCTAACGTAGATGAAATCAGTCGTAAGGTACATTACTCCTTTCACACGCTAAAGTGTCTTCAAAACTTCTTACCATTGCAGACGAAGATCTCCCTTGCGCAAGCGCTTATTCAGCCTATCATTGATTATGCCGACGTCTGCTACTTAGATGCTACTGAGGAGCTTTTAAGTAAGCTAGAACGGTTGCAAAATCTATGCATACGCTTCATCTTCGGCCTCAAAAAGTACGACCATGTTTCTGAATACCGCAAACAACTTAAGTGGCTCCCGATCCGATTGCGAAGGAATACTCGTATTCTGTGTATTCTCTTCAACGTCCTACATAATCCACATGCTCCAAATTACTTGAGTGAGCGTTTCTCCTTCGTCCATTCTGAAGATACGCTATGCCGAGCACATAAACGTACTCTCTTATATATAAAACCTCATAAAACCGATTTCTTTTCCTACTCCTTCAATATACATGCTGTTAGATTGTGGAATTCATTACCATTCGAAATACGTGAGTCAAAAACCATAACAATTTTTAGAAAAAGAGTAAGGGAGCATTACCTCTCTCATGATAAAATAACATAAAAGTCAAATACTAATCAACGAATATAACTTGTAATATTGTATTACATGTATGTACATGTTTAGTATATAGTTAAGTATGTGTTTATTTATTGATAGTATTTAGTAATAGTATATTCTAATGGAATATTATTTCTATTAGGTACGCACTAATTTTGCTTCGTTTACAACTCTCCATTCACAGGTCTGCTGGTAGAAATTTCTTTTAGAAATAAGCAGTACCTTTGTACATATGTTAGATTTAAGTAACCCTGTATTTTTACATCAGTGTGTACATAAATAATTAAATAAAAATAAATAAATAAAGAAAAATATATCTACCTACAATACCAATATCAGGTTCCTTTATGGACTTACCTAGTTAAAAAAATAGAAATAAAAATATTCTGAAAAATAAAACCGACTTCAAAATTGAACTAAAAAGTAAAAAATTAAAACGATAACTTCTGTCTTAAATAAACTGACTCTAATATACCAACTAAGTATTCTTTGAAGGCGGCGCCTGCCCGAATTAAAGTAAGAGTAATGCAATGAAAGCATACAAATCAATCGTTAAAAGGCACCGACTTAGAGAATACTTAGTTGGTATATTAAAGTGAGTTTATTTAAGACAGATTGTTATTGTTTATTTAAGATTGATGAAAGTGGAAGAAGCGAAAGAGGTTTGTCTGGATCGAAGCAACTGGTGTTCCCTTATCTCTGCCTGCCCCAAGGGGAGACAGGCGTGAGGTTATGTATGTTTGTATGTATTTAAGACAGAAGTTATCGTTTTTATTTTATATTTTCAGAATATTCTTATGGTTTATGGCATCAGGTAAAGTTATTGCCCAGTTTAGCGATAATCGATAATCTGAATATTTTTGAAATAAAAAATGGGCAGAATGAAATAATATACTTGATGATACTATGTATTTGAGTTTTATCTATGTTTGAATAAAATTAATTGAAAACTCTTTTCTACATAACATCTTGTAAATTAAAAAAAAATTGATATGTATAAAAGCCATGATAGGCGTAAAAACACTAACTCCTTCCTTGATTTCTAATAAGTCAAAGTAAAAAAACTCTATTTCGTAGGTATTTAAATACACTAGAAATAATTCAAACTATCTACAAATTGAACTGAATCTACCATCACCTCAGAAAGTCGATCTGTTGAGAAGAAGTGGCAAGAAACTCGAAACTCAATATTTGCATTAATCACGTGTTTTTGTGTATTTATAGCATGATCTAATGCAATGTAATCCCATATCTAAATAATAAATACTTATAAAATCACGTAATTGGTGGCTAGACAAGATGTGCCAGCGCGGTTTTCTCTGTGCAAAGATGCAATATAGAGAATAACTTTATTTTTAATGCAATCTTAATATCAAATGTTATAAATTTTGGCTATTACGTAGATGCCGTATATACGGAATTCTCAAAGGCTTTTGATAATCTTAACCACTTTTGATTCGCTAATAGCAAAACTCAAACATAATACAAACCTGGGAGTTATTATTGATCTTCAGTCATATTTATATTTAAAATCTAAGTCAAGCAGTGGCTCTTGAAGGGCATGCAAGCAGCTCTTCAGGCGTTCCCCAAGGTTACCACCTTGGACTTCCTTTTTAGCTTTTGATAATGACTTAAATTCTTGTTTTAGAAAAGCATGTTTTTTTTGTATGCTAATAAAATAGCTCGAAGCGTGCCTCCGCACCTGGTGCTATTTTCATAAACATAGAGAAACTTTCATAAGATAGAGAATATTTCATAAGATATGGTGTTACGAGGGTGGATTGAAAAGTTCGCGGCCTAGTCAAGAAAACAGAATAAAGTACATACAAAAATATTTTTATTTTTCGACGTTATTCTCTATTTAGCTCTATGCACTTCGTCCATCTGCTTTCCAGAGCTTCCATACCTGTTTTAAAAAAAGATTCCTCAAGGTCTTCAAAATACAGGTTAACAGCGGCTTCGACCTCTTCATTCGTTAAAAATTTCTGCCCACCGAGGTGTTTTTTCAGGTTTGGAAACAGATGAAAGTCCGAAGGTGCCAAATCAGGAGAATAAGCTGGATGTGGCAACAATTCGAAACCACAATCACGAATTTGAGCCATAGACTCGACAGACGTGTGGACTCGGGCGTTGTCCTGGTGAAACAACACTCTCTTTCTCAGTACTCCTGGGCGTTTCTGTTTAATTTCTTCACGTAAACGGCGCAGAAGGGTGCTATAGTACGCAGAGTTTATTGTTTCGCCTTTTGGAAGGTAGTCCACCATAATGACACTCTTAGCATCCCAAAAAACCGATGCCATCACCTTGCCAGCCGACAGAATTGCCTTTGCTTTTTTCGGAGTTGGTTCACCTGATTTTTTCCATTGTTTGGATTGTTGTTTTAATTCTGGGGTATAGTGGTGAACCCAGGTTTCATCCATTGTCACAAATCTGTCAAGAAAACCTTGTGGATCAGCCTCGAACATCTCCAAACAGTCGCGAGAAATCGTGAGTCGAATTCGCTTTTGCTCTACTGAAAGCAATCTGGGGACCCACCTAGCCGAAACCTTAGAAAAGCCGAGTTCATGGACAATGATGTTTTGCGTTCGTTCATATGAGATGCCTATAGTGTCTGCAATTTCTCTGATAGTCAATCTACGGTCTTTCAATATGAGATCACACACTTTATTGATGTTTTCTTCGGTCGTAGACGTCATTGGCCTGCCGGAGCGAGGGTCATCTTCGATGTTCTCTCGTCCACGTTTAAATTCTGCAACCCATTTTTTCACAGTGGTATAAGACGGGGCAGATTCCCCTAATGTTGTTTGCATGTCATCATGGACCTCCTTGGGTGTTAATCTTTTTTTAAACAAATATTTAATCACAGCACGTTGTTCAAATTTCTCCATTAGTGAAAATTTGTTCTACACACGTATTTATATTGTTCGTAAAATTTCATTTAAACAAGATATCAAATTGAAAATTCGCGGGCTGACAATTGAATAATGACAGTTCAAAATGACGGCAGAAAAAATAACAAAAGTTTTTTTTTTAATGGCCAGGCGGCGAACTTTTCAACCAATGTAGTATAAAGTAGTATCAGTCAATGTACTTAAATTTCGCTTAGATTTTTTTCTCGGTATCGAATAGTCTATAAATTATATCACATCAAAAACATTTTTCGCCGGATCTGATCTTAATGAATTATGAGGCCCACTTAAAAAAATATATAAAATTCGAAATACAAATAGTTCCGATTAGTTAGAAATGCAAAACTTTTACAGTGCACCATGTATATTGAGGAACCCAAATCGCTGGACTGATATGTACAATGTACATTCACGTATGCTTAAACTACTTGCCCCCGGCGTGCAGTATGCAAATAGCTGATGCGCGGAAGTTGTTGATGTAAACATCTTGGACTTTTTTATGATTTGCAGAAGCTGCCTTTTCTAGTTTTAGTGTATTTCTAATTACTTATATCAATTTGAGTACTCTGTCTGTTGTCGCTCATTCCAATATCACAAGCTTTGCTTAGTTCAGGGCTAGATGACTGCGTGCATTGGTTATATATTTATTATTATTATTTTCTTTTCAGCCAAGCCAGCCTTTCGACGCTAAAGCGATATTCGAGTGACGACAGCCTCGTGATGGCCGCTCCTAGATCCATGGTCAAGCCCACCTGATTTGATGTTTTATTTTTGAAGGCATAAAGCACATTTTATTGTCATTATCTAAATGTTGAGGGAAGTTTTGCGTGCAGTCGACGACAATGGTAACAGGCATTTGTAATGAACTCTTACAACTTGCAAAGTACAGAGTGTTACTGTTGACTTGATGTTGTCCGTGCGACTATGGTAGATGTAGGAAAACGTGTTTCTGGGTCGACCCCAGCTTGGAGGGGTCCCTATGGTGGACCGTATATATTAGAAATTATTGTGCCCATCACAAATTGTGGTCGCTGCGTAGTAAATAGTTTTTACGCATTTACAGAGAATACATCATGAATATTAACCATCGAAGTATATTAGTATATTCATTGGAATATACTAGCAAAAATGTCTAAAATAATTTAAAACCACGATATCCATTTATGTAATAAAAATATATCTCCTAATAATATAAATTCACGATCATCAAAGTTCCGTCCGCCACACGTTCAAGAAAGGGAGAGAAAAAAACATAGTCTTACATATGTTTACTACTTCTTCTTAGTATAACAAAATCTTTTACAAATGAGACCCAAAAAGTCTTAAAACTCGATAAAAAAATTAATTCGCCAGCACTATTTTTGTACCTATAAATATTCCACTAAACCTATGTATGTGTGTAGAAGAACGGTTAGCATTTATTCGTATTCTAGAACAGCCCTTGGCCCTTGCAATGGGAACCTACTTATTATTATATTTCAAATAATTCTGTATATTGTTTGAATTTTTTTGCACTTCATCAATTACGATATGTAATCAACCCCTTCAAACATTAGTTTTATATACAGGGTTATTTTATAGTCACCGGCCAAATTTAAATATTATGTTCTTTGATACAATACAAACCTAAATATTTATTTTAGTACCGCTCAGTAGAAAAAAAATACATATGGCACCACAAACTTTTTTTTAAATAGTCGCTACGCCGCATTTCATTGTTTACGTTTGATAATACTGCGATGCGACGTAGTACTACTAGATGTAGTAGCGCGTAGTCGTCTTTATTCAAAAATCATTGCAATAAATAATACTTATTGTTGAAAAAAAAATGGCCGGTGACTAAAAAATATTCGTGCATATTTGTCTGCAGCAATAAAGTCCGACATTTAGATAATAAAGTAATTTCACTTATTTGATCTGAATGACAGATGTGTTGTGTGTAAAGTTATAATTTTAACTAACTGTTAATAAGTCGTTATGGCCACATGGGATAGAATATTTTTTGTAAGTAGCTTTAACATAATATCAAAATAAGAAATCTTCAAACCCGCTAGTTAGTAATTTAATGTTACTTTATTTGATTTATGTTTTGTCTGATCCGCAAATTCCGCCCATAATAGATGCATTACATTTTTTAACTCCTTTAAACTTTTAACTATTTTCAACCACTTGTTTTTGAATATTGTATACAGTAAAAGCCGACTAACATGTTCTTCCTTGGTTTAAACTATAGTTTTTCAATATTACCTTTTGAAATATTTTTATATTTACTATTTAGATATTGAAATTTTAACGCATTTCTTGCCTATCGTGTTTTCCTAGGTTCAGACTTCCTACTGTAATGCTAAGCGCAAATTGTATTTCTTCAGAAATGTCTCCATTGTTTGTGATAGTATTGTAGAGTTTGTATACAATTCAGATGTATCTGTCAGATATTTGTCATACAAATAAACTTATTTGAATTTCTTTCGTTGGTTTTTTTTATTATTGAATGTAATTAGCTTTATTTTTAAATAAATTATTTTTTTAGTTTTTATTTAAAACTTTTTTTCACTTATTAAAGAGTAATTAAGGATTTTAAATGAAAAAACTTTAAAATATTATTTAAAATTGTAACTTTAACTGGGAATCACAATTTCTGAAAAGAAATTGGTCTCGGGTGGTCTTAGCTGCAAAGCTAAACCACTGGATGGAGCTGCGTTAGCTATATAACGTAAAAACAAAAATGTGTTAAGTAATTTCGAGGCGTACCGCCAGGCCCCGGTAGCTCAGTGGGAGAGCACTCGTCCGGCAAACGAGAGGTCCCACGTTCGAGTCCCGGTCGGGTGATTTTTATATAACACATTTTTTTCATTTATTTAAGAGTAATTAAGCATTTTAAATGCAAAAACTTAAAAATATTATTAGCTTTATTTTTCTTGCTATCGAGTGGATGAATAGGTAAGTATTATAAAATTATATTTGTCTCGCCCAGAAACTTGCCACTTTTATACAGGACATTTTAGGCAGGACAATAGGTGCAACATAGTCTATCGTGTCACGTCGCACAGGTCGTCTCCGTCAGCGCTAAATCCCTAGTTAATTAAGTTTTCTTTGCCTCGGCCAACCTGGGTCCGGAGTCTGTTGAGGGACTTCCAGATTGGCCAAGGCAGATCCTGTCCAGGGATTGCGCGTATTTTTTTTTTTTTTTATTAATTATGGATGGGACGTTTGTCTTCCATGCCACCTGATGTTAAGTGAACATGAAGACTAAGGTGGTACACGTCCATCCACGAGAAACCTATTCACTCGACGCTTAAAAGAACTAGGACTATACTGGTCAGGGAAAATAGACGCAGGCAGTTCATTCCAAACCTTGGCGACCCGTATCAAAAAGGAACTGTCAAAGCGCTTAGTTCGACTTTTCGGAATATCTACCACATACGGATGGAAGTTCTGTCTGCGTCTAGTAGTCCGATGGTAAAAGGGTGAGGGTTCAATTTGTTCAAACAGAGCACTGGCGCACTCACCAAAATGTATCCTGTAGTACACGGTTAGACACGCAACCTTACGACGATGCTCTAAGGTCTGCAGTTTTTTGGTTGTAAGGTCGACGTCATTAATTAGTTTACAGGCTCTTCGGTCAACGGAGTCCAGCGCTTCTAGTTGATATTTGGCTGAACCATCCCAAAGATGACTGCAGTACTCCATGCACGATCGCACTTGAGCTGTGAATAAGTTAAGAAGCTGTGCAGGGCCGAAGTACCGTCGTACCTTCGAGATGATTCCCAACTTTTTCGAAGCTACTTGAGCCATGGACACAATTTGTTGACCGAACTTTAAACTGGATGTTACAGTTACGCCTAAAAGCCCTAGATGGTCAGTAATGGGGACAGATACATTTTGGAAAGTGGGCGTAAATGTGAAGGTGCTCTTTTTAGCGGAGAATAGACACGCCTGAGTTTTGGACGCGTTGAATTTGACCAAATTCGACTCACCCCAATCGGATACTTTTCGTAAGGTCAAATCAACGCGCTCAATCATTGACTTTCTTAAACTCTGGATTTCACGGGGGCTCGCTCGCGCATTGGATACGTATCTCTCTACAACAGTGCTGTCATCAGCATGACCAATAATGCCCGGTGTTAAAAGGTCATTAATGTGCAGCAAGAATAATGTTGCAGAGAGAACAGATCCCTGAGGTACCCCGGCATTAATTGCCATTTGGTCGGAGGAGTAGCCATCTAAGACTACTCGAATAGACCGTTCCCTCAGAAAATCAGATATCCAGTCGCAGAGCCTAATCGGTATGCCATATGCTGGAAGCTTACTTAAGACACCATCATGCCAGACCCTGTCAAAGGCCTTGGAAATGTCTAAGGATACAGCTATTGCTTCACCATGACCCTCCAAGGCCTCGCTCCATAAGTGAGTGGCATACACGAGAAGATCGCCGGTCGAGCGTCCGTTGCGGAAACCATATTGGCTATCGCTTAGGAGCTCGTTGGTCTCGAGGTATGCCAGGAGTCGATTATTCAATACACGTTCCATGACTTTGCAAAGTATGGAGGTGATTGAAATTGGTCGATAGTTGACAGGATCGGCACGGCTTCCCTCCTTCGGTATTGGCTGTACGTTAGCGAGCTACCAGGACTTGGGGACCTTACCCCGCGCGTCAAAACGGGAGACAACTCAGCTGCGCAGCGTTTTAGGACCACTGCAGGAATACCGTCTGGATCACTAGCTTTGTTCTCGTCTAGGTGCAGCAAGCATTTGAGAACCTCCTTTTGGCGAATGTGAACGGTACCCATTGTAGGTCCGAACTGAGGTAATTGGGGTGGGATTTTTCCTCGGCAATCTAGACGAGAATTTTCCGCAAAGATACTAGCAAATAAATCTGCTTTCTCCTTAGCAGTGTGGGCCAGAGAACCATCGGGTTTCCTCAGTGGTGGCAGCGACGGGCGACAAAAGTTCGTTTCGACCGACTTGGCAAGGGACCAGAAAGCTTTACTTCCCGAAGGGTATGCTGTTATTCTGTCTCCGATACGGCCTATGTGGGCAAAACGAGCTCTTTTGATCACCTTTTTGCAGGACTTGGCGGCAGCGTTGTATCTTTTCTTAAGTTCATGCGAATCCAGGGCTTTACTTCTGCAAGCATTTGCCCAGGTTTTGTATGCTTCCCGCTTTCGCTTTTCAGCGGCAAGGCAAGCACTATTGAACCATGGGCAAGCTTTGGGATAGGTCAGCGTGGGGAATGTAGTACTCCATTGCTTGAACTATCACACTTGAGACAGCATCAGCGCAGCACGATGGATCGGTTGATGTAAAACAAGTTTGCCGCCATGGATAAGATGCGAAGAAATGTCGCATTTCATCCCAATCTGCTGACTTGTAACGCCATACTCGCCTGAAGCCTTTTGGGCGGGTGTCAGGTGGCGAGTACAGCGATACAGATTTCACCATACAGTGATCGGATGTCCCTAAAGGAGCAGTGACGGACACCGAGTATCTGTCAGGATCGGTTGTCAGCAGAAGGTCCAAGCAATACGCAGTGTGGCCAGCAACGTCGGGGATGCGCGTAGGCTCGTTAACAAGCTGTGAGAGACCATAAGTCAGCGAAAACTTAAAAGCCTCTCTGCCAGCATGGTCAGTGTCCTGATACGGGTATAACCACTGCCCGTGGTGAGCATTAAAATCCCCCAGAAACACCAACTGCGCCGTGGGAAAACGTTGCTGAATCTTATCTGCTGTATTGCCAAGGTATTCCATAAGCCTCGTTGTCTCCCGATCTCCGCTATGTGAACGATAGATACAGGCGTAAACCACTTGGTCTAGGCCAGTATCTATGTGAACCCACATGACTGAAAGGTCCGGCACTTCCAAGTAACGGAGACGCTGATAACAGATCGCGTCACTGGCATACATGCACACCCCGGCGTGCGGGCGGAAAAGAGACTCCAGGATATAGCCTGGGTAACCAAGGTATGCTGAGTCTGACGGATCGCAGATCTGCGTCTCCGTTAGAAAGAGTAGGTGTGGTCTCTCCGTCTCAAGATGGTGTTGGACATCATTCAGATTGGAGTGCACTCCTCGGATGTTACAGAAGTGCACTTTAAGGGAGAGGAAGTGCAACCGCTGTTGAACCGTACTCTTTTTAGGACCTTTCATTGTGAATTGGTAGTGGAGTGAATAGGGAGGAGAATAGAAGTTGAGTGAAGCGCTGCAAATGGAACCAAGCAACTCGTAGGGAACAACGCACCATTGGGGAACTCGCCTGGAGACTGCGGGGACGCCCGAACCCCCCCGAGGTCGCCATCGGGTCCTCTCCAACCGGTCGCCAACCGGCACGATGGAGCCTCCCGGGATTTTTCGCGAGGTGGCGGGGCAGCCTTTCGCATGTGGCTGGCATGCTACTTGGGCCCCCTACTACCTGCGGTCGGCCAGCGGTGCACCGTGCTTCGGATCCCGCTACCCTCCAAAACGAGTTACCCGGTGAGTCACTATCCTACGAGTTGAAAACAGTTCTCCAATGCAGCACGATTACTCAGACCTACCCTCCTAAATGGCTACACTAAACATCATGCCGGAACGCGACTAAGTCACTTGGCGGCATGGTTTTGTCTAGTGGGTGGTGACAAGCCGCGGCCGAAGCCTACCACCAGAAAGTCACCAGAAGCCTACCGTATTTTTGTTTCCACAGGTCAATTCGGATTTGAGCGGCTTTCGCGGGGTTTATCGGAGAGCCCGAGTGATAGAAACTTTTCCGGCTCTTTAGCCTTAGGGGCTTGGGAGAATATAGGTGCATCGGGTGTTTGGTATCAGTGACCATTTTGGCTTTCTCGATAGAACTTGCTATATGTCTGCGAATGTCTGGAGGGGCAACGGCAGTACCTAAGTAGGTACAGATTCTCTAACAGAGGTGGTTTTAAACATTCAGTGATTAGCCGGCATGTATCGTTGAGAGCTGTATCCACTCGCTTTGTATGGTGTTATCGACCCTACACTGGGCGGACGTAATCTCCTGCATTAGCTTTATTAATCAAAGCCTTCTGCATTTTATTAGGATGTTTGTTTAATATAATGCAATGCTTTTCGCTAAATCATAATTCAACCAAACGATGCCAAAACAAAACTCTATTAGAAACTAATAGGGCTTACCATCACTTACCAGGCCAATTCTATAATAAAGCGGCTGAGTGCGAGTCGGTCGAGACTCACGCACGAAGGTTTCCGTACGATCCTAAGATGCATATAGTGAAACACTTTACATCGTATACAGAAAAACAGTATAACTACAGAGTAATACGTCGTAAAGTACCTATATGAAAAACTATGTGAAATATGTGTTACTTGCTGTTTGATCACTTTGGATTTACTGAAATTAAGGTCACCCTACTTGATACGGCTGCAAACTTTACTGTGGGCCTAGACAAAGTAACATTCTATCGGCGTCAACGACAGTAGTAAAGGAAAAAAATGAATGAGACTAGAGAAAAACCACGTGACCATCGAAAACTAATAGAAATGTGCTAGACAACATGCTTATTTTGACAATCGTTGACGCTAGGGAGCGTTTCGTTTCGAACGCTTCCTTTCTATCGGGTGGACCTTGTAGATAACGCTAGAAAATGGCGGTTTGTCGGTCAGCTGTTTGTTTGAGGTGTGTTGTGTTTGAGTTATTTTGTTAGATTTGGTTTATTTTATTTGTGATTACATTCTGTTTACTGTGAAATATGCATACATTACGATTATTATGGGCTGCACATAACGAAGAAGTATGGCTCCGGCGACAAGATAGATTATTACGGCGAGGCTTTGAAAGAATTGAGGATATCACGGAAACTGTTGAGCTTATCAAACATATATTTGATGCCTGGGAGGAGTCACGTGATGCCTTCGGTGTCTTTTGTGATCTGTCCAAGGCTTTTGACTGTGTTCACTACGATACACTCCTCATGAAGCTACACCACTATGGAATCAATGATAGGGCACTTGATTTTATGAAATCCTATTTATGCAATAGAATTCAAAGAGTTGATATTAATGGAAAGAGATCATCGGGATCAGCAGTTCATATGGGAGTGCCCCAGGGCTCGATTCTTGGGCCTTTCTTATTCTTAGTTTATATAAATGATTTGCCATTTTTAGTGAAAGACAAGTGTGAGGTCATATTATTTGCTGATGATACCTCTTTTCTATTTAAAGTGAGTAGGCAATTGAAGCATTGCTTTGAAATAAACTGTTGTATTGAAACTGTGGAGAAATGGTTTTCAGCCAATAACCTACTACTCAATGAAAATAAAACTAAATTTTTAAAATTCTCTTTGCCTAATGTCCGGCATGTAAATACTAACTTAATTGTAAAAGGACAAGAATTGAGCCCTGTAAATTCAACAGTGTTCCTTGGCATAACCCTAGATGCACAACTACAATGGGGACCACATATAGAAAGGTTGGCGAAGAGACTTAGTTCTGCAGCATATGCCGTCAAAAAGATGCGAAATATCTCTAATGAAGCTACTGCGCGGTTGGTTTATTTTGGTTATTTTCATAGCCTAATGACATACGGCATTCTCCTGTGGGGAAATGCTGCCGATATTAAAACCATCTTTGTGCTGCAGAAACGGGCTATTCGCTCAATCTACAAACTTAATTCCAGGGCGACACTTAGAAATAAGTTTAAAGAAATTAATATTCTTACCTTTGCCTCACAATATATCTTTGAAAATCTTATGTTCGTAAAAAAGAACTTAAACATGTTCCATAGAAAATGTGACTTGCATAATGTTAATACTAGAAATAAGTACAAGCTAGCCGGCTATGATAGTAGACTTCATAAAGTCACTAACTCATTTATGGGTCAATGCATACGTTTTTATAATAAGGTTCCCACAAATATTCAAGACTTACCACTTGATAAATTTAAAGAAACTATTAAACAAAAATTGTGTAGTAAAGGCTTTTATACAATTTCTGAATATATGGACGATAAAAGTCCTTGGTTGTAAATTGTTTTTCAAATATTCTCAATCTCCAACTCCATCTCCAACACCATCTCCATTTCCTTCTCATCCAACGCCATCTCCATCTCCTTCTTATCCATACAACAGCAAGAACGTCATGCTCCCTCAGGCGGCATGGCTAGCGGTAGCGTCGGGTGTCGGGTCACCCTCTTCCCTAAAATATGGTTGAGGAGAGTGATGGCTGGTGCTTGCGTTATACTCGTGAACGGGTGCTGCTAGCGGTGCCAGGTCGTTTTGCTGAAGACTTTATGACTATTTTACTTTTTTGAATTTGACTCTGACTTCCCCATCTCCATCCCATTCCCCCATGTTCACGTCCGTGTTAGTGTCCAGTCTCTGTCCACGACTATCCTCATCTCCATCCACATTATCTGTAATATCTCTCACCTCTATCGCTACATCTATCTACTTCTATCTTTACCTCTATATCTATGTCTACGTTTCTGTCTAGTACTTGATTGCCTAATGTATAAATATAATAGTAGACTCCAGAAGATCACCAACTCGTTCATGGGTCAATGTGTACGCTTTTATAATAAAACTCCAAAATATTTAAGATTAACCCTTCGATAGATTTAAGGATAAATAAGCATAAAGTTTTATTATAAGATATCCGGATGCAAGAAGATTGTAAATTGTTGTTGTTGTTATTGTTATTGTGTAATTTTAAAAGATGATTGCTGTTGAGTTTCTTGCCACTTCTTCTCAACAGATCGACTTTCCGAAGTGGTGGTAGATTCAGTTCAATTTGTAAATTGTGACTTATTTCAAATGTATTTAAATACTTACGAAATAAAGATTCTTTTGACTTTGACTTTGACTGATTTCCAAAACCGATATCGGTTTGATAAACGTGCTTTTCGTAAGCTCTGTCGTGATCTTCCTTGCGAACTGTCCTTGGAGACAAAAGTAAGTGACGCTTCTATTTTAACATAGGTAATATTATTTAAAATGATAAAGTACTTAGCGTTGCTTCGGGAATATAAGATACACATAATGATATCTTTTTCAGGTGCTTTGTGCACTAAGTTTCTATGCCACGGGATCGTACCAGAAACTCGTGGGAACCTCCCATCTACTTACTCAAAGGACTGTTAGTCGATGCGTCAGGGAAGTCTCTGATGCATTGAATAGCAATGCTATCATGAGCCAATGGATTGTGTTATTCATTCAACATTAGGGTGACCATAAGGAAGTGTTTGTTCTATTTTAAATGATTTTCAACGAAGTTTATTTGTTTGCTTCTACAGTATGTAAATGCGATGCATTTACCGTAAAATACTGCAATAGAGGCCAACACTTCTGTTAACAACTTATATGACACCCAGTAGTGTTTCGGACTAGTAAAGCTTCCTCAACAACCACACGTCCTGATTGATCATCACGTGGTGCATCAAGTATCACAAAAGAAAAATTACTGATGTAGCTAACGTGGCTCTGGAAACCAGGACTGGTGATGGCTGATATAAGAAATACACGTATAGACTAAGTAAGTATTGCTAGACAGGGGTCAATATTGGGTCGCATAAATTTATTATGCGTAACTACTTGAGTAAGTTACATAACAAGTGTCATGTCATACTCTTCTTTTCGCATAATGCTCATACAGAATAAATCATTGTGTGTAATTTATTTACCCAAAACTTGTATTGTAATAACGAGCTTTTTCCCGCAACTTCGTACGCGCTAAACTACGTTTCCTGGAGGATTTTCAGTAACTCCTTCCATAATACAACCAGACACCCATTAAAAGAACCTTTATAACATGTTTTTCATCCGTGCATTCAAAAAATAAGATTTTTCTTACAAACCAAAAAGTTCTATATTTCCCGTTCCTATGGGAATTTCGGGATATCCTTTCATAATACAACCAGTCACTCATTGAAGAATCTTTATACCTTGTATCACATCCGTGCATTTAAATACAACCAAACAACATTATGATAAAAAATGTATGCGAACCCGCTACCTAGGGGGCGCCGGGGCGTGCTTTGTGCAAACTAAATGCTGCGTGCGGCAGAATGCGCTCTGCCAGCGAACAGAGACTGAGGCGACCATCAGCTCAGTCCTCACCACCAACATCATCATCTTCAGGGAGCTTGGCACCGGCCAGGGGCAACACATTCCCAGCAATTGGTGCCTGCCTTTGAAGCACGGTGCATAAAATGGACGCAGGTACTAAATACGGGGCAAGAGATACAAAAACGGGTAGGACATGGTATCGAGTAGGTAGGTACGCATTCGCCGCGCTTTTATGGTGCTATAGCCTTCTTTTTACTTGGGGAATCCATTATGGACACCCCGGTCGGGGAGCGGCCAGGTTATGTCTGGACTTTAACTGACAAAAACCCACAAGGTGTTGTTCAACCGCGCCAAGTGGCAGGATCACGGTCAAGCCAAAGCATTCAACCGCGAAACCGTCGGCGCCATCTACTTGCGCGGAACCCTCAACATGCAGCGTGTTGAGAACACCAGGCACGCCGCACCTCAAGGATCCCTTTAACAAGGGGCGGCAGATGTCCCCGTATCTTCTTGCCGTAAAGGGTTAGGGACCGGTGAAATAGCATCGCATTTAGACCACCAGTATCCGACTATCTGGATAACGACTTCCTGTATTTAACAACCAATGCGAGGTTTTCTGACAGCTCATCAAGAAAACAAAATGGTGCAAAAGGCGTCATAGATGGCGCTTTACAAAAGGCGAAGTCTTGTCTTTCATATAGCCATTTATTCCACACTGCGTTTTTAAAAGTAAAATAAATTAATTGATGTCTGTATCAGAAATTGAACTTATAAATAACCATAGATGGTAGATAGCACTTACCTACATTATAGAATACAGACTTAACGCCTTCGGATTTATAGAGGTTTTTTGAACTAATCTTTATGAGCTGTCAGAAAACTCCTCATTGAATACTACATTATATCTTTTTGTATAGCCAATAATATTATAAGTTAATGAGACCATTTAAGGCACGACCATGGAACAATATACTCTCTCACGAGAGAAGAACGATTACTTCATACTTCGTAAATGCATACATACAGCTCACTAGCGCTTCAGTTAATGCCATCCGCAACTTTTCAGTGTATTAATAGATCCACTTTACACAGTAGTAATCTATGCAGTCTATTACTCTAATATAGGAACTTAATGTATAATTTTTTTTTGACATTAAAATTGTGTATATTTAATAAAAATTCATAGGTGTTTATAAATTTATTTTCCAACCATTATCATAAAACTACTGCACAAAAGCTTCAATTTCGCAAATAAACAAACAAACAATTACAAAGTATTTAGTGTCACTATCACAATATAAAGTGTCAATTTCGCACTGAACAAATAGCACTTCCGTAAAAACACACAGCTTACAGATTTTCAAATCAAAAATTTTACAGGTTTTCAAATTAAAAATGGGTTGCTGAAATTACGCAGTTAACGCAATGAACCGTTTTTACAAATGGCGTCAGTCAGTCGTTGGCGATGGATGATTGTTTGTCTTTGATTGTCACTTTTGAGAAGATTGACATATATATAAGGGAGTGGTCTTAAATAAATGCAAACTTTTCAGATTACTATATTTTAATGTGATACTCAATTACAGAAATATTAATAAGAGCCCACACATTTATATGTTTCTCCCCTCTCCTCAACTTTCGCACCTCTCCTCTCCTCTCCTCACCTCTCCTCTCCTCTCCTCTCCTCACCTCTCCTCTCCTCACCTCGCCTCTCCTCGCCTCGCCTCGCCTCGCCTCGCCTCGCCTCGCCTCTCCTCACCTCGCCTCACCTCGCCTCACCACACCTCGGCTTACCACACCTCGGCTCACCTCTCATCGCAACAAACGCCATCTATCCACTACTTCCGTTACATTCGGCCGTCCTGAAACAATTGCGCCGCAATTGGCGCAAAAAATATGTTAATTGAACTCTTCAGCAAGTCCATTAAGTCATCTCTTGTAACGATATCTTTGTCGCTACTGTTTCGCTATATGATGGGGTACTACCATATGATCTTAAGGCATCGGCAGTCACTATCCCCGTTAATTTCAGGAAATAAAATTTTCACACATCAGTATGAACCTCACATGTTTGAACGTTAAATAAATAAAAATATCGTTTTAGTTAACCAAGTTCCAAGCACCATTGAGTGACAATTATCTCCAATTTTAAACAACCATTCAAATCCATTAATGTAATCATTAACAACAAGGTTCGTTAGTGGTTTACAGCAATCATAATTGCAATAAAATCTTTCAACCAATGACCCCTTCAACACACTACCCAGAATCACTCTGGCGTAGTCACCCAACCAACAAACAAGAACCTGCATCTAAAACACATTAAATCTCTTTCCACAACAAAAACTTTCTTTACAACTTCAATGGATACTTGTACTTTCGGCAACTTCATAACTGTAACCGCCACATATTTTGAATGTTGCTTCCATTTAATATTGCCATCAAAATTTTAAATCCAAGATTTAACAATTTACACAAAGCTACCACTGGTTTGGAAGATCCATTTAATAAGAAAAACCAGCAAGAAACTCAGTAGGAATCGGCTAACGTCAGTGCATTGTACGATTCGCAATAAGTACTTGCGATAAGAACACCCCAATGACAATGAAATTTACTTTGAATGTAACAACAAATAATTTGACAGCGGTCGAACAATACAAACAAAGCAATCATACGCTACTAGAATAACTCAATTAATTAGCAAACAATGCAAAGCTCGTCACAAAACGTAATGCAACCTCCATTACTTTCATATCCTCACACTCATAACCTCTCTCCGGTTATAGCGTTTATCACACCAATAAGAGCACCGCATTGCACCACATCAATCAATCAATCAATATTTCGTTGAGTGGCAACCAGCCGTCGATGCACCACATAATTCACAACAACAAAGTAGGTATTACAATTTTTTTTTGACAGTAAAATCCAGCTTTTTCTGTTAATCGCAACAAATTCAAGGTATTATTTAAACGCATTGGCTTTAGACATTAAAACGCATTTTCAATAATCTAGTTACTTCTCGACGCCATTAGCTATCTCCGTGGTTCACACACACTGTCGTCATGTTACGTTTCAATTGCCAAAATAATAACAAGCTTATTATTACCTAAACAGAAAAAAAAACGTGTCTTCTAAGAATCTCAGCAAAATAATCGAAGATCGGCAAGATACAAGGCGAATTCTACCGAGTCACGGATACACGATTATCAGAAAGAAAACCTAAAACTTCAATATTCAGACTATTTAAAAAAAGCAATATGTAGGCCGCTTAACAACAAAATTTCATTCGCTCCACCGTGATATCATTACTATCCACCAAGTAGGTACATACTGTAGATTCGACAAAACCCATTAATCCGCAACTAACGCATCAAGATCGCGCAGTAGGTACACAATATTCTAACACACAAGGACGCACGCCACTCACAATCGTGGCCTCACTGAGACGCAAAATGAAGCCCGCTGCCTCTATCGTACAATTGATGTACTAAAAGTGCATATAATCCCTTTGACTTTCATACTTTTCATGTACTTTTCTGCGAAATTTTGAAAGCAAACATCTGTTTCACATTTGATTAGTTTCTTTTTTAGCTACTAAATTGTTTTTGGCACTAGTATCGTAGCAATAAATGCATTCTGCGATCAACGATTGATTGAACTGATATCGCTTACATAATACGATGTAAAGCAATGGATCGCGCGTCCATGGCGTGATGACTGCGCCATTATAGCTGATCGCTAATATTTACGTGATAAGGCAGCCAATTTGACACCTACGTCTACGAATGCACTGAGGGTGTAACAATCTGAGCGAATTGTATACTACCAAACCAAACAAACAAACCACAGCAAAAATTGTGACGCAAAACGAGAATTTAATTCCTCAAAATCTATTTGATCAAAATAATAATAACGAAATTCATAACCAATTCTCATAGCACAAATTATCATAGTCCGTCCGTAAAATAATCTCTATAGTTTTTCAATATGTCCGCAGAATAAACTCACTCGTAACTCACATTATGGTAAGAGTAACTCACTTACAAAATGGTAAGAAAACAATTGCTTGGTACTTATTTTTAAAAAATAATAACGAACCTCAATTAATTTGAAATCAAATCCGATCCTAGAAGATTTTTACTAAGTAACACCATACTGTGATTCTTATTTCAAAATAGCTAAACCTTATTTTTAACATAAATTATAACAAGATAAATCGAAACACAAATCAGTTTTAAACCTGGGCTGATCCGATAAACCATTTGCTATTCAACAAACCGTACGGTATTTTAAAACAATTTTACTTTGCCACAGCAGCGCAAGTCATAACAAAACTACCGCAAAATATATTGATTAATCTTATTTTGATGCCATGTTTCGAAAACTCGCACGAAATAGAAA
The DNA here is from genome assembly GCA_944452665.1 of Stenoptilia bipunctidactyla. NCBI lineage: Eukaryota > Metazoa > Arthropoda > Insecta > Lepidoptera > Pterophoridae > Stenoptilia > Stenoptilia bipunctidactyla. The sequence continues at coordinate 533,136 of OX101730.1, forward strand.
CGAATCCATTAAAACGCGTAATGAAAATAACAACATTAACGTATTGGATCTTTTTAAGTCACACAATAATTTATCACGAATTTTATCCACAGCACGTTAAGAACTTTTTTTTGCACAAACACACTATTACGGCTTACAAAACGTTAGATACCTAGTTCTCAATTTTTATTTTTACTGATGTTATGAGGGACGCATAGTTTTAATCGGGCTCTCGTATTATTTTAAGATCTAATAATTCTTGCACCTTTTTATTCCGACTTCCCTTTCAGCATACGGCAAACAATATGGTTCCCTATTTATAGGTTTATCACCATTAAGCTCAATACGCATCTTTCCCTAATTATTAAGTCTATTTCGCCCAGAACACCAGAAAAACAGTCAGAGTATCGTTCTAACAAACCGAATAACTGTTTTGTGTCGGAAAAACGAACAAAACGAAAAGAAGCGTTACTCATAAAACACGATAGAATTAATCACTGGACAGTTACTTAGTACCGAGTCTGTGGGTTTGGGTATAACCCTGGCTTAGTCACAACAAAATCTTCATTCGCGAGTCCGTTCCGTCAGTTACAATGCCAACTCAATTAATACCGAGCTACTATCGACCGTCCGTCTGAGATACGTCAACGCACCTAGCCGTCCTAACCGTATCTCTGTCACTTGCCATCATCCTACTTCGAGATATGACTTATGGCGCTGCAATCGAATGGCACGTCATTCATTGCATTTAGCGCCCTCTTTAACAGTGCTACCAACATACTTCCGTTACCATGAAGTCATACAAACATCTTAATATCGCAAACTCATCGTTATCGCCAACATTTGTTAATTTAAAATAATTTCCGAATATTTTACATAACGATAGTATTATTTAATTCTCTACTTAACTCTTTGTTCCTCAAAGGTGATAAATTCGCAGTAATCTCTCCAACAGATTCGCCCTTCTTCCAGAACTTTGGATTGTTGCTAATATTGCATACACGGACATATCCAACTCCATCATGAAGCATCGAGCTTGATATTGCGTATGATAAACCGCCCATGCTGTATCGACGTTGTTTTGTACATAGCTTTCTACAGAAGCATCGTTGGAAGTGACGCGTACCAAACTGCTTCTTACAAGAACTTCCGGGACTCTGTATTTACCAGCAACATTCTGAATATTTATAACCACACTCTAGCCTGTCCTGGTAATTTGGATTACCTACATCTTAAAAGATTTTACTTCATCTGAGCAGTTGTATATATTGCTTAATTGTTCGATTTTCTTGATCCAGCTTTTTACATTTACGTCGTTATTGTACGGATCGAAATCAGGAATCAATTTTTCAGTATTGCGTAACGACACAGTAGATTTAGCATCTTTGATATTCATTAAATCCGATATTCTTTTGTCCACTTGCTCCAATATGCTAGACAATAAATAATTTGATGTTGAATCAGAATTTTCATAATTACTAGTTTAGCCTGGAAACTTCCTTTTCTTGAAAATAAATCTTCTCGGGTTACCGCCATTACAATTTCTCTTCATCTTGAAGCGTAGGTTAATAAAAATGCCACTTCTGATTATAAGGGAGTGGTCTTAAATAAATGCAAACTTTTCAGATTACTATATTTTAATGTGATACTCAATTACAGAAATATTAATAAGAGCCCACACATTTATATGTTTCTCCCCTCTCCTCAACTTTCGCACCTCTCCTCTCCTCTCCTCACCTCTCCTCTCCTCTCCTCTCCTCACCTCTCCTCTCCTCACCTCGCCTCTCCTCGCCTCGCCTCGCCTCGCCTCGCCTCGCCTCGCCTCTCCTCACCTCGCCTCACCTCGCCTCACCACACCTCGGCTTACCACACCTCGGCTCACCTCTCATCGCAACAAACGCCATCTATCCACTACTTCCGTTACATATAGACTTACGTCAAAGCAAAGTACTTTAAAGCTTTCTCATTCATACGTATAGATCTGTCCCACTTTGGCTCCGGCTGCCATCGACAGCATTGGCTAATAAATTAGTAAACTTATTAGTAAATTAGTAAACTGTCCACTATTGGTATTATAACCAAAATAAAAAGTTACGTATAATGAAACGTTCAGAATTATTTTTACTTCATACAGTTCACACTAGAGGGCGCCATTGACGATCAACACACACACCATGGTGGCGAAAGCTACGTCAACCTCGTCAACTGTGGGATTATTTTAAGTTTTGGATGTGATTTTGTTGTTATTTACCGTTAAGTGAACAAAACTTTTATTGAATATAACATTTTTTGTGTTCATTCGTCTTCCAGTCGTTGTGATTTAAAGCAGACTGAATAAGTTTTGTGTGAAAAGTTCGAACAAGTGATCTCGCTCGCTCTTGGAAATACAGGTGTCAACGGACGAAATAGGTGAGGAATAAACAGCACATTCATTTCACTGCTATCTATTATTAGCTTTCAATATTTTTAAACCCTTACTACATTTTTCTCAAGATGTGTTTGTCTTTCAATCAATTAATTAAAGTTATTTTTTGGCATATTAACTAAAACTTTGATGCTAGTTATTTAGGTTATGTTTCTTAAGATTGCAGAAAATGCCCTCTGCTTCATCACAATGAGCAACTTAATACAATTTGTACATGTTAAGTCTGTTTATTTGTTCTCTACACAGTTTTTCTTAATTAAAAAGTTTTGTGTTTACTTCCCTATGTTAGGCTAGCTAACAACATAGATTAGACTTGTTTGTATGTTGTGCTTTATTAGTTTATTTCAGAAAAATACAAATATATCGAGATATTTTCCTTCAATTTTAAGTAATTTTCAGTACTATAGCATCTATGATTTGTAATCAAATAAGTAGTTTAAATTATGTTTATTATTTTTGCTTTTATTAAAATGTTAAACTTTAATTAATACTATTCCAATGACATGAAAAGGCAAGCAATTGATTAAAATAGTTATTGACAATAGATATAAATTCAAACCAGCCAAATCCAAAACTTAATTTTAGTTTGTATTGTGCTTACTATTGATACCTCTATTTAGGTGATATCAAAAATTCACCATGCTGTCAAACATTTTGGTTGCTTGAGACATAAACAAACTTATTTAGCCTGGCAGGAATATTAATAAAAAAACATAAACAATCAAGAAACTAGTAAAGTCATCTTATTGACACAATTAAAAAGTTGTTGGATGAATGGGTACTTCCCTTAATGGTACTTAATACTTTTAATATGGGTTTATTTTATTTATTTATTTACACTTCAGTATACAGTACAGATAGTAAATGATAAAAAAAAAAAACAGTGTGTTGTGTAAGTACTACTAGGCGGTCTTATAGCTGACGAGCAATTTCTTACAGACAACCATTATTATTACTTTTATTAATACTAATACTTTTATTATTGGTTCTTATTTTTAGATAATTATGAAATTGTGTAGGTATCTGCCAAATATCAAAATTTCCAATTATGTATTAGGTACCACTTGGTTATACTTAGAAGTAGTTAGAAGTTATGCTAATTAAGAGTTTTATCTTTATCAATATACAATATTTTTTTTTAAATATGACAAAAACAATCACTTATGGTTCTTAGAGTTAAACTGGCTATTCAACACTGAACCTCAAACCAGCAAGCAAACAGAATCAAAATGAATAATAGGCAATTATACAAATATTATTTGTTCATACATCTCGCCTACGTATCTGCTGTCTTAGGTATTTAATTTTTTCATTTTTTTAAACATATGAATTTAACTACTGATGTTAAATAAGTACTCTCAATTCTTCATAACAACAAATTGCTGAAAATTTTGTTCTGGTTTTTTATTATAAGATCAATGCAATATAGAAAATTATTTCAACCTGAAATGCTTATTATACTTAATTCAGACATTACAGAAAGCTTTTTAACTAATAGTAGCATAGCATCTGAACATTGATAACCAATTTAAAACGCCAGAAAACTCATATGGTATGTCTTATGAACTAACTATTATTTATATATTATTTTTTGTTTATATAAGTTACATTTAGAGACAATGTTGCAATTAAAATGTAGCATTCAATTAGAAACATTGTCTCTAAATGTAACTTATATCAACAAAAAATAATATATAAATAATAGTACAAAGCTGTTTATAAGCTGCTTAAAATAAAAACTCATTTAAGGATAATTTAAATAAGGCTTATATGGTTTCAAGTTCAAAGGGTGCTTACGAAAGCCCCTTTATTACAACTATCCAAGCAATCCCGGACTGCTGCGACCAAGTCCTTTGTTTTAGGAAGTATTTTGTTTTCGGACTCTACCTTGGTTTTTTCCATTACTCATAACTTCATGGTTTCTCAACCAATTTTAGATTTGAATTCCTCATTCAAAAGGTAATGAAACATGAATATTTTTAAATTATTATCTGTGGAATATTTGTAGATGACTTTTTTGAGTAAATCAACGTTTTAGAAGCTTTCACCATAACTAGTTTCTAATTTTGTTTTTCTTTAACAATTTTTGCTGTAAATATTAATATTCAGAATATCTTTGGACCCAAACAAAAACAAAATTGATGAGAAATACCAACCTTTAAGATTTATTAATTAATTTCAAGATCTTGACTAGGATTTTTTTGTAAAAATCTTTAAGTAGGATATCTTGAAAAGGATTAACATTAGGACAGTAGGTCCTTTAATAATTTCGACGGGAATTAGCCTATACTATCACTCCTTGTCGGCTCCGCCACTAATTACCAATCACCCTGTATGTATAAAACCTGTAACATAAACCAGTCAAGAGCTAATTGGACATGCGCTAAAAATAAAAAATCTCAGATTTCCTGGCATTATAAGTTTGATAAAACTTAACACCCTTGACCTAATTGACTCTCGGAGTCTAAAATAAACCGATCCAACAATAAAAATTGCTAAACAATCGACCTAAATCAATAACAAAATAAATCATTTAAAAATCGCACATGAATACAATGAAGCTTTAAAACGAAGACGTACCACAAATACAAAAGCTTAATACTTAAAGAAAAAAGCAGATGTTTCGTCAGACCCTCCGGTCGTGTATAAAAAAAGAGGTTTGCAACAATCAATTCCCTTTGTGCGCGACATCAATGGGAGCGGTTACTGTGTACCTATCCTTTGATCTCGCCGCCCTTGGAAGAAGCGGCGCAGCGTTAATACCGCTGTCCCGGCGAAAAACGGGCTAAGTGCCTCTCGAGTCTAGGACAGGCGACCAATGGTCTAATTGTAATTGTATTTCCAATGCTAGTTTATATTGGTGCTTCCATTTTTAGAACTTTGAGTTTCGTTAATACTTATGTTATTTTTAGGATTAGGTTCTATTTATAATGGCTTTTATTGTTATAATTGAAAGTAAAATCAATTATGAATTACGTTTGAAACGGTATGAATAACTTAATAGATAGTTAAAAAGAAAAAGGGTCGAGTCGGACTAAAGCAAACTGTTCCGTAACATTGGCTTTAAAAATTGCAAAAAAAATCTTTTCTGTTGTGTGGGATCACTCTGAAATATTAAATAATTTTGTTCTGTTTTTTCAAACATTTTAGGCTAAGGCATCTTTCTAGTGGAAGGCGACGCGATCATCGTGCGTTAATCGATGCGACCATCATCGAGTGACAATAAGTCGCGCGACCATATCACGTGAATGTCAATTAGGACACCTAAGGCTGCAAACTGGACGTCAGCGACAGCGAGAGCGACTGTGGCGCGGGAAGCGATTTCTGCGACATGATATCCAATCGCTTGAGCGCCCGCTGGCGTCGAAAACGCCCCAGATTCCCCGCGTCGCTGTCGATCTCGCTGTCGCTGCGGTCCAGTTTGCAGCCTAAGGCATAATATTGTCTTAAGTTTTCGCGATTTATAGTATTAATGAAAGCCTTTTTAACCGTATGTATCGCGTATGATTACATTTTAAATTTTAACTCGCCGTTTCGGTGTCTTTGCGGACCCCGTGGTCACGAGCGAGTAACGCGATAAATCCGGTTAAAAAGTGTAATTTTTCAATCGTACGGCGTCGTGCTTTTAGAACGTATGAAAGCAAACTTGCGAGATTTTCAGTCGTACGAATCTGCGATTAAACATTCTCATGCATAGGTGTGATCTCGCGACTATATTGTCATAGACATCGTTATAATAGAACGATTTGAACGAAGATCGCGTTGTATTAAGACGATGTTATAGAATTCGCGATCAAACCTACTGATATGGTAAAGGTTTTCTTATGGGCAATCGCGTGATCTGGTCGCGCAACTCAATCGCCGCATCGCTCATTCGCGTAGACGCCTTTTGTTAGGTTAGGTGCGATGCTTGACTATTACGTTGAGATACAGCCAGGTTACAGAGAGCGAAATCTTAATAATAGGGTCCCTTTTGATCCCCCTTTTACACTTTGGGTACGGAACCCCAAAAATCACAGCGCCCTCTAAGTAATTTCTCAGCTGATTTTGTTGATACAGCAATGGACGTACATACCTACCCTTTTTTTATTGCCTATTTATAGAACATTACACCCGGGAAAAACGTGCAGGGCTCGAACCCGCAGCCTTCGAAACAGTTAGGTGTCCCTGCACGGCAACGGCCGTCAGATAAATAATTATCATTGAACTTTATTACTATGGCATTGTTACCTATACAGACATAAAACAAGAAGTTTTTTTTATTATTTATTATTTGAGAATTTAAACTAATAAGGTGACTGACAATTTTCTTATAACTACACGTTATTTTTTTCATAAACAGGCTTTATAACATAAGTCCGTTATAAAAAAAAATTGAATGTAAAAAAATAAAAATCGAAATATAGAATCCTACGTTTTATGCAGTCCCTGTCATACACTTAGATTCAATATTCTTTCTTACAGGCCTTACAAACATCCATACATCTGTCCTTACAATCTTTCTCATTTAAAATGAGTATGTTTTTAAAGAATTACGGCTAAAAAGTGACACTGTTCAAAAAGTCTCTCAATAAAAATGTTAAAAAGTAACGATTGAAAACATTGCAATACAAACGCATAGAAAGAAAAACCGGCTTATAAGACGTTTGTCAAACGAGGACTCGTTCGGTTAGACCGCTACAGCTCCGTCCCGAGCTTTGTTGCATAAGTGGGACTTACTGACCCTTGCACGGCCTTACAAATGAAGAGTGGACTCACAGTCCTTTGTGTTTTAATTTAAATATGTCGATGAATACTTAAGTCCGCTTTGAAAGCCATGCTGTTAGTGCTACACGACGTTTATGTCGATATTTTAACTATTGCCAAAAGCCACGCCACGCCTTAAGTCGGAAGAATAAAATGAATATCAGTGAGCAATACTCGACATAATCAACGAATGCAGAGCATTAAAAAACCCGACTTCACGTCAAAACTTTCGCTGAGTTGAGAATGTCATCAACGTAAACATTCTTCGAAATCATACATATTTTTTCAAAAGATTGAAATTTTCAATGAAGTACCTAACCGATTTTGAAAATCGATTCATAATTTTCCGAAATATCGTGTAACAAAGACACATAAAAAAAACATACAGACGAATTGAGAAATTGAGAACCTCCTCCTTTTTTGGAAGTCGGTTGAAAACAATCTGTAATTTCAAGGCTCTCGAGCTCTCTAATGTCAAACTTCAGAAGCTTCAAAATCAGTTTTTCATGTTTTGTAACGGCACCTACCGATATTATGAAAATTAATAACTTTAAGAACATGTCCCTGAAATACCAAAAATAGACCCAAAACTCAAACAAAAAGTTTAATTCCTTTTTACTAAACCCCTCAAGCCTTTGATAGAAAAGTTACAGCAAGATATGCGGGCGTCTTTAGTTTGGAAGTTTTTTAAACTTCCCCGATAGGCAAGTCAAATATAGACTTGCGAAGTATTTAATGTATTAAAAAAGTATTCAAACTCAGATGAATACGAACATCTATGCAAATACACAAATGTAGATATACAAACGTAGCGAGTTATTGTGTATCAATTGCAGTTGTGATTGGCGCCCAACCAGGGGCGGACAAATTGATGGCGCACAATTAATGGGCACCTGGAGCCGATCTAATCGACAGATAGAATTAAATGAACGGGTTGCACTAATTGCCCGGTAAGACAAAGGGGCAAACACTCGCCTTTGAGCCGGAGATGTCTAGTGACACTCGAGGCGTACCTGCACCGGTGCGTCGACACAGTTGGTTTCATGCTAGTCCTCTAGATATTCAATTGTGATGCTGTTCAACAATTGTCTGACATCTGTATCTGTAAACATTACATAGCTTTGTATGAAAATCGACAAGCTATAGACTTTGTTGTAGTTCTTACTGACATATTGTATGAACATAGTATGATATCGCAGTACTCAAATCACTGCGCTTAGCGAGCGAAGTTTCAAAGAGTGTTGAAGTGGCTCGTTATCGCACTCCCTCGGCGTATGGTGGCTCTGCTGACACCTACTAACGATACTCTAGAGCACCAGGGTAGCCGACCACGGTAGTGCCCTCAATCTCTGACATTTTCCTTTGCAAAGTTTACCTTCCAAAATCACTAATGTATATAAATTTTGAAAACGTAGGAATATATTTTTTTTCGTGGGCAGATAATTTTACAATTTTTTTTTACTTTCGTAAGAGGTTTACCTACAGACAAAAAAAAACTATCACAACATTTTAATTTTCAACCAAAATTCAATAACTGTACCAGCTTATAATCTGTCTATACAAATTCATTCAATAAAAAAAACTCTGATTTAATTATACATGAAAGCCTGAATAGAAACCAGAAGCCTCAATTAAATGTAATAAGCATATACATCTGATTGCAGTTTGATTAATTGATATTACTAGCTCACACAAATCAGTGTATTAGCAGCTCCCGGGAAGTCGACGTCACGGGCGGGAGTGGGAGTGTCGGCACGGTCAAAGGGTCCTTTGATGTTTGCCGCCGGCTTAATGCACCGCCCGCGGCCCCCGCTCCGCTCATCATTAGCAATTTCCCTATAATTTATTATCTTTAACGCTATTTATTTGTATAATTTCACGGATGCGCGGTGTTTCACGCTATGATATTAGTGAATTAAACCGTCGCGCTACAACACAAATATGTGTATTAGTTACGGTTAATACGCCGCCCCATGTCTCATCTGCTTGTAAGCAAAAGGTCAAACCTCTAGAAAATTAAGCAATCTTAAACATTAAACATTGAGTTAAATAACTTCGTTTACAATTGTATTTAACGAGATACCATTGTTGTCGAATTATAATCGAGTGAGTGCGCAACGATTTTTTAATACTCCTTAATGTTTGATTATTTGGATAAAAATAAATTGCACTTGCACTTGAGTTCATTTAATTTGTCGTTTTAAACCTGAATCAATGTCGTCTTACGTTCAAAAGTATTTCAGCACAAAAATAGACAAAATTGTAGTTGAAAGATCCGAACTTTCAGTTAAGTTGCAAAAATAGTCTCGAATTTATTTGTCATCAATTATTATTATTTATTTATACTTTATTGCACAACAGGAAATCTCATAAAATAACAAAGAACGTATAGATAGGGACAACAGGCGGCCTTATTGCTGCAAAGCACAACCTTATCATTTTCTTACGCCACGATTGAGAATTGTTGCTTTTGTCTTTAGTCCGGCTATTTACAAGTATTCCTGAGCAGTATCGCATTGAGGCATAGACTATACATCTCACGAGGTGACCAAATATGCCGTGGATTTATGCAAGATGCGTTATAGTGAGTGACAATGTAAAACAATAATAAAATAAATTAATAAAATTCCCAGACAATCACACCGACTACATGGCCCCAAAGTAAGCATGACTTGTGTTATAGGATACCATGTAGCGAACTAGGGGGGAACCTAGAATATATATACGAGTACATAAATAGATAAACACCCAGACACGGGACATTTTTTTCGTGTTCCGTGCGGGAGTCGAACCCGCAACCACTGGCATCTGAGGCAGACAGGTTTACCCCATCGCCAAAGTGGTCGTCAAAACAATGTGCTGCGATAGTGACAATTACACACAAACAAGCATGGTTTGTAGAGAAAGGTACATTTGCGACAGCAGTAGTACCAAGATGTGTGTTCTTGAGATGGCTTTCCGATTCCTGCAGGACAGGAGACAGGATTTCCTTCTTGTGGAATAAGGCATGGCTAATGCCGTATTAGTCGTTTCGGACCGTTTACTTGGGTGATGTGTTTGTGTATTTAGAATCAGTTAAGTTATGAGTACAACTCATCATCTGATTGAACCTTAATGAAATTTGAGAGATTTCTTGTCTTGTAATTCTAATGATAAAGGGACCGTTTTGTTTCTCACTTCTCCTTATAGTTTTGATTGAAGTTTCGTTACTGTTCTTCTTTAAATTAGTGTTTTCCTTTTCACGATTCATTTAATAAATAAAATAGGTTTCGAGCGTATTTTATCGCGTTAGATAATACTATACATTATATCTCGACGTAATGGTGTCTTAACATATACTGTGCTCATAAACTCGTATTTATAATTGTTCCATCATAATTCACAGTTACTTAATGATTATGACTAAACACCCATTTTGCAGATACCTACTGACATTTTCATATTTTTTTTCGAGTCTTTGTCAAAATCAAGCCATTTCGCATGTAATATTAAGTATATCAAAACTTTCCTCGACATAAAGTTTGTCTGTTTATGAACGAAGTTTCTGAGCTGAGCTTCTCACTTACTGAGATGAAAGACCAAATTCTTTGAAGCTGTTTTTGAACAATTACACTACTAGACACAGACTGAACTTCCAACCTTAGGTATGTGGTAGATAATTTTGCCAATTTTTTATCGTCATACTTATAATGATAGTCCCCGTTTTTGTGGATCGCTTTATAAGGAACAATTTTGATCAATAATTAAAAAATAAGGAATCTTAATCTTAATATACATAAAAGTTCTTGAATGAGTGACTGGCTGTGTTATTCATTAAGAATGTTTATGCGCGTACGAAGTCGCGGGCAAAAGCTAGTACAATCATAAAAATGATATACAGCTGACACAATTTGTAAAATTACATGTCGGGGGCTCATAATGAACAATGTATTCGACATATAAAATTTAATTTCGCGGTATGGAAATACCATCATGCTGTTTCAAACTAATTGACGTCCTAAAGTTGCCGCATCGTAGCAACAAATACTGAAAATACTGCAGCAGTTGCTTTTGCAGTGTTCGAGATTTCTTAGTTTGTCAGAGAAGTTCACATAGCTGCTACAGTTCGGTATGATGGGAAGGTGTTATCACCGCTTCCGCAGTAAATATTGGCACAGTGCCTTATCTCCGGCATTGTCGACTGACTACGGACGTAGATTCCTTTTTACACGGCGCCTTTGACGCCGAGCTTTGTTTGCGGATCACAATGACGCCGAAGCCGTATCGATGCGTAACCTCCACTTTGATACACTCTAAGATTGTAAGTTTCTCTTTTTTTATTTTTTCTATTATATTCCGAAAAGTAATCTGCATAGTCTGGTTGAGAGATTGAAGGTGCAGACGGAGGCTGTCTTTATTGTTGGTTTGAATTGTTGTATCTAAGTTGTAGTACTAAATATTCACTCGGGAATCAATGTTATATTTTCCGATCAACGTCTATTGAATATTTTTTTTGTAATATTTTCTTATTAAACACGTTTTGTAACAGAATAATTAAATTACTTTTGTTTTATATTCTGTTGATTTTATTAAGGAACGGCGCTAATTTCTAATTTCTAACGGCGGAAATTTAGAACGGTCTAAATTTCCTTATAAATCTCTAACCAAGATACATACAAATATTTTCCTTCTTTCTTGACCCAAAGACACATAACTGTTTTCCCGTGAACTACAATAGTTGAAAGTCTTTGAGCTTGTTCGCAGTATTCCCGCGGCGAATGCAATTTTAGTTAATTCGTGGGCGAACCTCAGAGTGGCGCGCGGCCGCTGCGCCCGCCTCCGCTGAGCGAATATTAAACTAATTATGAACAAACCGAGGTGCCCCGCAACACAATTTAAACGTTCAAATCCATTAGCCCTGTCATTGTTTATTTCCCAAATATCCTCTTTAAACACTGCACTAGTTGCGATGCGCCCTGCGGTTTTAGCCGCGCTCAATTTACTTGTAGCGTTATTTTAAGGGGGATTTGATCTTGCTCCGTAATATTGCTATCTTCAATAAGAATTTATTCAGCAACTGACTATTAGAACGTAAGAATATTATATCAAGCAAAAAAACTCAACTTTGGGACTTTTATTAACTTTTAGTTTACTCCGGGATTTCGATTAAACTATAACTTCATTCGATGGACTATTTAGAAAACAAATAATATATTGGGTTGTGAAAAAAGTTTCTTCGCATTTTTTAAGAAAATTCAAAACATTTTTTAATATAGTTGATTGACATTTAACTAAAGTATGTATGTACCATTTTGTTAAATAACCTTTTGCCATCTTGTAGGTAGGGACATGATCCCATTGCTATAAAAATTTTGGGACCTCTCATCAAAATACCGCGACAAGTGGATTTGGTAGTCCTCTCGTGATGTAAACCTAACACTGCCTAAAGAATTCCGAAGAAACCGAAACAGGTGGAAATCTGAAGGTGCAAGGTCAGGACTATACGGCGGATGCATTAACACCTCCCAGCCAAACTCTCTTAATTTTCGCGACAGTCTGTGAAGCCTGACCGGCCTTTGACCACGACCTTTTTCGCACGTTCTTGTCGTACGTGATCCACTTTTCATCACCAGTCATCAGCTTCTTCAAAAATGGTTCGGTTTCGTTACGTCGTCGTAATAAAGAATCACAAATGAGTACACGGTTCATTAGGTTTCTTTCAGTGAGCTCGTGAGGTACCCAAATATCGACCTTTTTTGTGTACCCAGCTTTTTTCAAATGCGCCAAAACTGTTTTGTGGTCAATTCCCAGTTCTTCAGCTACGTCGTAACTACTGATATGTCGATCTTGCTCCACTTTTTCAAAAATGACATCCATTTTATCCGTAATAGGGCAACCAGAGCGAGGTGCATCTGTGACATCAAAATTTCCGGATTGAAAACGCTTAAACCAAATTTGTGCTACTCTCACAGACACTGCACTAGGTCCATAAACATCGCGATTTTTTTTCGCGGCTTGCGTTGCTTTTTTACCTTTTTTGTAGTAAAATTTTAAAATGTATCGAATTTCTTCATTAGATTCACTCATCTTGACAGTACGAAAAACAAATGAAAATCACACATTTTCCTAATTTGAATTTGGAATTATGTTCTAAAAATTTTAACTTTCAATGATACCTAAACCAGCTAGATACAAATACTATAGCCAAAGAGATTTTATTGCAAGTTCATACATACTATAATGCGAAAAGACTTTTTCCCCAACCTATTGTGATCTTGATTGAACTGTTGTACGCACTGCAAAACACATTGGTAAACTTTGCAACACCTATTTTATCGGGACGGTAATCACCAAATATACGACCGATATCAAACGCTGTGCGTGTAGGCTAAGAAATAAATTACCTATTTACCAGCTCTTTGTACAAATTACAAATTTTCATAAACCGACGTGTTGTTGAATGTACCTCAGTAGTTTGATTTAGTAAAGATGAATATTAAATAAAGAAACATGACATCAATCACATTCTAAGCAACGAGACCCCCGTCAAATGAATGTTTATTCGAATGCCGGTACTCTTTTCATGAATACCCTTTAACCCTTTCATGGAAATCTTGATTTTATTAAAAAAAAGATTAAAGAGAACGTTCAAAAACGTCATCGGTAGTATCTGAAGAGCTCTCGATAACTCAATACAGGCGACAGCTATCAAAGGAGACGGATTTAATCCCCGGGAATGATTTAATTACAAAGTCGCAACACGAGCTCGCCGTACGCATCAAGAATAAAGAAAAGGCCATCTCGGATTACGAAGTGGATTTTGTAAATAAGAACCCACTCTTCGATTCAAATCATATTAAATTTTATATCTTTGAAAGTCTCCTTTGATGGTACTTGTTTTTATCGTTGCTAAGCGAGATTATTATTTCAATTTATATTGTGTTACTTAGGAAATTATCTCTTAAGTTACAACCTTTTAGACGAGTTTGACCTTTGCTGGCGTATAAGTGTGAAGTTACAAATAAATTATGCTGTAAATTTCATAGTCTTGATGATGGCACGTTCCATCTTTGGGCGATTGAAGTTAATCGAATAAAAGTTTTAAACATAATTTTATATCGGTTTTATATTTTACATGCTGATTCCCCAATAAACAAGATATAAAAAATGTTTCTAATCGCTCAAGTTTTTAGTTATTGGACTTTTAAAAAAGGTCTATGCAACTTGCCTGCGTTCACTAAACTACTTAACCCTTTACCCGCGAGGCTCTACATCAGTTGTCGTGCTCCCAGCGCCAAGCACAGTAAATCTAAAAATATATAACTTCAACAAATAGGGATGTTCAATGATAGATTACCCGTCCCAGCTTCAAATTCAATCTTAATATTTTCAGCTGTTTAAGCTTGAAGAGGCAAGAGACAAATATATAGAAAGAGGAACTTTGTTATAAAATTTCTAATTTATGTATTTCGGTAACCAAACGAAACAAAATTGTTTAAAGATTTTGAAAGATTTATTGATTTCCGCACAATATGTTATATGCTAAAGAAAAATATTTTTATGACTCTATACTGTGATGAAGTATACATCTTTAAATGTAGTTAAATCACATTTATCGATAACACGAACATAATACCTAATGCGTATGTACAACACTAAAGTCCCCGTCACGAGAAGCTATAAATTTTGTAAACAAGTGTTCAGGAGTTCACAACATTTGGACCAATAAAAAAAAAGAATTTGTTTAAGATTTAATAATTTATTAATTAACATATATTATTTCAGAATAATTATAATAAGTTTTTTTCGTGGCGAATTTATTTCCTTAGATGTACTGGCTACTGGCTCCATTATACGTAATAACAAATAAAATTAACGCAACAATTAAAGTTACAACAATTAAAAAGTGATAACGAAACAATAACAAAATTAACAATAACAACCAGATCCGCGATATATGCAAAGCAATGAAACAAACAAACTCGTACGCATTCGAAACTCGAATGACTGTTTATTTCAAAATGGCGTCCCGATAGTTTACAATCCCTGCGACGGACGCGTTCCGGTACCAAGAAACACAAACGATAGCGCTTTGCGTCGTTAAAATATAATTCGACTAAATTAAATAGGTTGTTACTTTCATATAACCCGTCTATATTTCATGTCGATTGAATATGTTCAAGTTATTATTATCTCGCAGTATAAAATGTTTACTTACTAAAAGATGTTTGTTTACATAATTTATAGCTTCTCGTGACGGTTACTTTAATGGAAAATTCCACAAGCCGGCACTATGACGTCAGAAGCGGTCGTCTATTTCCGACCGTGGCGCTGGGTGTACTAGCAAAATGCGTTTCTAAACATGCACGCTAGGGATGGGAATCATCTCAGTCAACTGAACTCAGTCACTGACATTTTTATACTTATTTCTAAAGAAATTAAACATATATATTTCTATAGTAACAATTTCTTTAATTGTTTTAATTTATTTGCTAAAAATAGTCAGTTTAAACAGAAATGTTTTTACTTAAGTGGATTTTCGTTTCAGTAAATATTTGCTTATGTCCCATCCTTATGCTGGCGCTGGACATCAATGCAATTTTCTAATAATAAAATCAGTTATTTATCTCAATTCTGACATATGTTTAAGTTTTTCTAATTAAGAGACTTAAGTGTACTCAATTGTAAATGACTAATTGATTAACCATTTATCAAATATTAACATTTCTTTACATAATCCAGCATTATTAAATAAAAAAATCATATGAAACGAATGGTGGTTTTTAGTCGTTTACATATACGACCTTGGCGGAATGGACTCGAAAATATTTGTTGGTTATATATATCCGACCGTGGCGGTTAAAGGGGTAAACTTCATATTCCATACTGCGTCGCTGCATTACGCTAAAGATAATACAATCATGGTTAGAAAATAAAGGTTTAATTGTAGGATTCTATATTGGAGGTATTAATTATAATAGGGATTGATACGTCAGTTCAAATTCAATTATTATTAAGATTACTATAGGTATGAATACATAGGACGATATTACAATCAGAAATTGAAGTCTGCTTCTATGAACACATAATTAAGCTCTAAGCTGAGAGCGATAGCCGGTTTGAAAGTTGAATTAGTTTCGGCTCATCTCATCATGCCTTCTAGTTTAGCCCTGAGCTGCCTCTAGCGATCTCCCAACTTTAATAATATCCACTACAGCAAGTAGACAAACACTTTGTTTGTCTTGTCATCTTTGATCGTCATCTCGGAACTACACGGTTATAACGAAAGGTTTTACACAAAGCACGATTCCTGGAACTCATCATGTGTACAGCATTGAAGAGAAGTGTGTAAGTTATTAGATATTTCATTTTCGACTTTCAAAGCAGTTTCTCAATTCGTATGTGCATTTTTTTATGTTTGTCACGCGATTATTCTGTCAATTATTGATCTATTTTGATGATTTTTGATTCTATTGAGTAAAGATACCTACGTCAGATGTAGTCGCGTATATCTACATTTTATAAAAATAAAAAAATAAAATATTTAAACTGCACTTTTCGAAAAAAAAACGCCCCTGAAAACAAAAAAGATCCGCAGATTACGTTTCACTTTAGCCAAAGTTATGGCTTGTAGGTACCAAGGTGAAGTTGGTTTTTTAATGCTCTTCTTTCGTTGATTATGTAAGTGAACGGTTTCGTGAAACTGATCTCTCTTCTTTCCGGGATTGTATTGTAGTTGTGGCAAGGTGTGTAATCTTTCAGTAGGCTCTTAGGAGGACTGAGGTGCTACATTATGCAGATTGGAGACGCGGTATCGGCAATCCGGCGACGGCACGGCGCCGCTCCGTCTGCCGAAACCGAATTTATCGCATTCGCTATTCAATTCGCGAGAAACATCCGCCGAGCGGAGAATAGAAAAATCTGCGAAGACGTCTCGGTAGATGTGCGGTGAAATTTCAACGGTGTTGTCGTTTTTGTATTTGTTATTCTATTTTCTTGAGTTTGTTATTTTTGAATGAAAGAAAATGTTAGGTCTTGGCATTTATTTCCCACTTTTTTTTAACGACATAAACCCGTATTTTGATTGGACAAATATTAGCAAAAAGTGAAGCGCACACTGTAGATTGCTTAATTTATCGCATCTATGATGCAATTTATGAACATTCTCTAATCTCCCGCTTACCCGCCGTCAATTTATAGGCAAACAAGCGCTAAAGAGGTCAAGACTCAACTTGAAGAGTCCACCACTTCATAACCGATTCACTATCGAAGAAACCCACAAATAAGAGTTAAAGCACAAATACTGACACTTCCTGCATTTTAAAAACTGCCAAGTCGTTTATACTCAACGTGTGCCCGAATCACAGGCTCAAGTGAGTGAGTTTACTCACTGTCCCGACCGTTGAGAGTAAAACGGTTCCCGTCCAAAGTACGATTTCAATTTGAACGTGGAATCGCGGGAAAACCGCGCTCCTTCATCACACACTTCACAGAGGTCCGGACAATGAAATACATATTGTTCGTATGATGAAATAAACAGTATCGAGGTATCGCGGGCGGCAGTTGTACCTACTTAATTCGTTTGGGGATCAGACTCCGCAATGGAGTTAGAAAACTTCTTCTGCAACATTATCTTGAATTTATTTCGTTTCCTTTAGATTAGAAATTGTGTTATTAAATATAGATGACGGTCCAATATTTGACTTGAATTACCTATATAAAATAAAAATAGTTCATGATTTGAGATCAAATACTTACTAGTTCTTCGTTACGTAGAAGAATAAGAAACAAAACAAGGGATTTGCAAAATATATTTTAAACTAGCTGCTGCCCGCGACGTCGTCTGCGTGAACGCTATGCAGCACCAAACGCACCTACGATTATAACACTGCTAGCGTGATAATATGTAGCCTATATGTTGACCCGACTTCTTAACTATCTTCATGCCAAATTTGAAGTAAATCCATGCAGTACTTTTTGAGTTTATCCCGGAAAGACAAACAGACAAAAATTCTAAAAACTATATTTTTTGTTTCTGTTTCGATTGTAGATCATACCCCAAGTATTCTTTTAAAAAAATATTCAATGTACAGTTTTGACTTTCCTACCATTTTATTATATGTATAGATTATATTTTTAACTGTTTAATTAAACTTCCGCTAATAAACCATCGACATACAAAATACGAATACCTTCTCAATAACTTAAAGGTACATAAAGTAAGATACATATACTGTAAGAGAGTTTCGTGTAATGCTCATATCATACACATACACTAGGAGGTAGTCACGTGTAATAAGATGTAACGCACTTCGGAACTTATTCGGTTGTTGTAAGGTTCAAAGTCCAATGAAAATTTATACATCTTATTACACGGACTGTACATGTAAGAAAATACACTAAGGCATAACAAAGGTTCAACGCTCATCACTCACACACCAATTTATTATTTATTAATTTATTTTAATAATTTTATATCGTATTAATTCAAACGGAATTTAAATGAGTTGTAAATTTAACACAAGTAGGTACTTGTCATATGCTTCGTATATTTATATTTTCTAGTGGACACGTCGATAAGTTTTATAATCTTGGATCTCAAGGACACTAAAAATGATATTAAAATGGTAAGTTGATAATAAGATAAGCATTCCGTTTCAAGGATACCTTATTTCAACATCAAACGGAATGCACTAAGCGTAGGGTTGGCAACGCTGGTATTTGCATTGCACTGCTTTTTAGAGCCCACTTGACTGGGGCCCTGTTGATTTATTAATAAGTGTACGTTGATGCTACATTTATATACTACCTAAGTGTGCTAAAATATGCTGTTATTAATCTATATTTCTTTTACAATTACACTGTTTACTTTCTTTGAGTGTTTTGCAACTATGAATAAATTCAGAATAGTTATTTCAAGATCACATTGAAGAGCAGAAATTAATTTGTTACATGGTCATAAAATAAAATAAAGAAAGTAGTGATAGCAGCCCTAAACGCTTGTCAGTTCGGTCACCAAAGGGCGGCAGGAGATGAAAGGCGGCGCCGCGTCGGCACAACAAAGCGCTTTGTCTGCGCTCCTCGCGCCCTTGCGTTAAGATCTCGTTGCGAGCCTTCGGACCCGGTCAAAGGTGACGACCGCCCACTCCACACACTCCTGATAGAACTTGTATGCACGGCTTCAAGTGCAATCCAATTTGAATATTGCTAAATTGGTATTTGCAAGTTTAACGGCTCGTAAAATTCATTAATTAACGTGACACTTGAAGCAGGCATTTCTCTTTTATTGCTGTAAATGCTACAAGTACACACAATCGATATTCAATGCAACATAGGGTTGTTGTTTTATATTGTGTACGTCCCCCGTGATTGGGCGCCAATAAACGGTTGATTGTGTAAAGTTTTAATTCGGGTTGTATGCGCGATGATGATGGTGCGCGCACAAAGCGAACAGAAGTAATAAAGGGGTGTCGAGTGCTCGCTACTCGCATGGCGGCCCGCCCCGCAAACATGCGATGTGACGATGACGCCGCGCGCCGCGCCGGCTCGCGGCCCTCAGCGCTCGCTTAATGACGAATACGCTACAACGCTACCTGTACATTTACTATCTTTGTTTTCCCCGCTCAAACTTCAATATCCTTTCTCGAACACACTCGAGGCAGTGTACCGTTTTTGCGGTCAGGGAAGTAAGCAAAGAGCACAGATAACCTCTTTTAGACAACAGACAAGTCAAAGTGAAGCGTGCAAATTCGGGGCCGAGGGGAACAATAAAAGTGCAGGTGGACCACGGCCTCCTCGTCGCACATCAAAGGGGAAACACGCAGTAACATACAAAAGCCCTAATGAGACAAACCCGTGGTGTAATCGAGGCGACGGGAAAAGATGAGGCCACAGAGGTACGAGGCGAATTTTAATAATTGTCAAAGCGACGCGACGGTGGCGATCAAACGCTCGCGGGGTGCCCCCGCCCAGCCGCGGCCCGCGGCCCGCCAGCGCTGGTGACGTGTGCTCATCGCAGCGGGCCTCATTAGCGCTCGCTGATCTAATACGACTTCGAACTTCGTCTGCGACGTCTAATTAAACTTACACAGTATTTCAATTTTACAACTGAAAATTTTAATACTTAAAGCCGGGGCCGCGGCGGTTTCGCAAAGGAGTCGCGTTCAAAGGCGACGCCGTGCACGTTTTCGCAGATATTAAATGTGTTGACAATTTAATTTTTCATTTCCTTTAGGCGGCACGGGGCGGGCGGGGGGCGGCCTCCCGGGCGCGGAGCCGCCGCTCCTTTGACGTTGCGATATTGTCTTTGTGCGCGAAGTGGGATGAGTGGGGCCGCCGCCGTCGACGGAGACTTTGTCGCAATACAATGTGTATCAATAAAACTTAGGATTGGCTTTTAGTGGTTGCACTTACGCTTTGTGAGGCGGCGCGTTCACCCTTTGACATTATATGTGGGGCGCGGGAGAGAGCGGGCGCGGGTATGTGTGCCGCCGCTGGTAATATCGCGAGACAAGCCGCCGCCGCCGGCGTCACTTGCAACCAGCTTTATTAATATAACAGCGATCGAATGGGACTATTGCTGCGCTGTGTCGACGCTCACTACAGCCTGAGCAGCAGCCGCAATATTTACTCGCATTCAATATCAACTTTATTACTAGTCATGTATGGGCGTTGTGTATGCACTTGTACATATAAAGCGTTTGATTCATCCTGTGATTAAAATTTTAAAGTTACTTAAGTTTACTTGTTACCATGTTAATTTGTAAGCTGACTATGCTGTATGAACAAATCCGAAAAAAATATAAATAATGAATTCAAATGAGGCCGCACAACTTAACTTGATAAGTAGGAAAGTTTCATATATTTTTTTTAATTTGTGATGTAGCATAAAAACTCTAGTTTTAAAAAACATGTCACAGAAAAAAAAAGTAATCGCATACCAGACTAATGAAATACTATACCCTGGCAATTAATTATTTTCATCAAAGTTACTTGAAAGATAAAGTAGGTACCTACACACCTCATCAACTTCTTTAAAATTTTATGTAAAAAGAATGACAGGAACTCGTTCGTTTTTAATCATTCTCATTTTGTACTTACACTACGAAGTTTTTAACTGGTATCATTATTTTCCTATTTGACATTTTGAACTGTCAGTTTACCTACTGAATTGAATTATTTGCCAGAGTATATTATTAACGAGTATTTCATTAGTCTAACTATAGGGAAGGGATGGTGCCCGTGTGCATAGGTATCACCCTCCTGCGATCCTTCTGGATAAAAGATCAGGATAGGTTTTACCCTAACATTCGTTAACATGTGTTCGTTGGCTTTCTATGATAATAAAAATAAAATTGATAAACTTCTCTTTTTTTCAGATTCGGATTTGGCTATTCGTATCCACTCGAAAAATGTAAGTAAACTAAAGATTTCTTATAAATAATATAACTTAGGTATGTAGGTAGCTATCAGCCTACAGACGGCCACTGCTAGAAGGCCTCCCCCAACGTACACACCGATCGGTCCTTCGCAACAATATCACACTTTTCGTTGATTTTTCAAATAAAGCCTCCTGAATATACCTTCAGATTTCTTATTTAACTGAGGTTGACTGACCTATGTAAAGAACATATTGAGTGAACTCTACATTTCAGAGTGTGCACATAACTAACCGATTTTAAACACTTGACTGGTTATTCATATGCTAAAATAATCAGCGCGACAGGTCAGAAGCAATACTTTATTTATTTGAATAGAAAAGGAACATAATAAGTACACTTCATATTTGTGGCATAAATCATATTTCAAGTGCCAGTATTTTCAACCGACTTCCAAAAAAGGAGGAGGTTCTCAATTCGTGTGTATTTTTTGTGTCTTTGTTACACGATATTTCGCACAGCTATGAATTGATTTTGAAAATTCTTGTTTCATAAGATAGACGGTACTTCAGAGTTGATCCCATATGTTGATGACGTTGATGACATTATAACTCAGCTAAAGTTTTGACTGGAAGTCGGTTTTTTTAGTGCTCTGCATTCGTTGATTTTGTTGGGTAAATGTTAGCGAGACTTCGGTGGTAGCTTATTTCTACCTCACAAAAGTCTGTCTGTGGCTGGATGTCCCAGAGTCAGCCATAATACTCAACATTGGTGATGGTGACTTAACTTCAGATAACTCATAAGTTCTGCCTTCATAAAATAAAAAAAACACATTCAAAGTAATTAAAATAAATTGTAATTGTATGTGAGATCTTAATTTTTTTTTGTAATAAATGTTAAACGATAATAAATGAGAGTTACGAAATAATATCAGCATAAACATAAAAAGATAAATATAAATGAATGGCACACCGTGTCACCTGTGCTTCTGTTCACACACATTTTTTATTATAAAGAATGTAGCTTTCATTCATCTTTTTTCCAAATGTATAAGTGAAGATTACCGATGATCTGAACGTAAACAAATTGTACGCAGGTTTAGATTTATAGTAGGTAGTGTATTTATTATTTTTCGTTAACCCCTGCATCGGATATTAAGTTAATAAACACGGCGAGACTGTATTTATTCAGCTCCACCCCATCGGCCTGCGATAAAGCTTGCCTCACAATACATAATTAAGTTTATATTTAAAATGTGCATTCAATCATAGCCGTATACAGCCGTATATAATGAAGTTAAATATTTATAGTTAAATATTATTTATATAAAGCCGAAAGCTTAATATTGCCGAGAGTTGTTCTACCATGTTTTATCAATAAATTCTAACGGGAACAAAGGTGAAGCGGGTAATACTAACCGAAGTTGCTAGTTGAAAAATCAACGAATGCAGAGCATTAACAATACCGACTTCACGTCAAAATATTGTCTTACGTTTTCACGATTCATAATTTAAATAAAACTACTTTTTAACCGGATTAATCGAGTCGCTCGTGCAAAGACACCGAAACGTCGAGTTTAAATGTAAAATATGAATTATACGCGATTAATCTGTTTAAAAAGTAGTTTTATTTCACATTAAAACTTTGCCTAAGTTGAGAATGTCATCAACGTGAACATTCTCCGAAATCGTACATATTTTTTCAAAAGTTTGAAGTTTTCAATGAAGTACTCAACCGAATTTCGATGAAATTTAAATGGGACCAACTATGAAGTGTCCTCAATCATATTATGAAACAACAATTTTCAAAATCGATTCATAATTGTCCGAAATATCGTCTAACAAAGACACAAAAAAACATGCAGACGAATTGAGAACCTCCTCCTTTCTTGGAAGTCGGTTGAAAAAGAGAATTTATGTGATTAAATTAAAAGCGTTTGAGACAGCTCTTGCTGCGCTCTATCACAAGTGCGCAATGTTTACATTAATTACGATAAAATAAGTACTTTTTTTAAATATAAATGAATTGTGAAAATGTTTTGGATTATTCATATTTTAAATGGTATAAGGAACTCAATGTTAGTTTGTATGTTCAAACCAAAACGAGATGGTTGTCCTGTAACATAAAATAAACCTACTTATAACAGGTGAATATTCCTATTTCTGTGCTGTGTATCTAAAATTATTTTTGATTTGTGTGTGGAATGCATAAACTTTAAAACAACTCGACCTTTTTCAATTATTTTAACTGTTCTATAGAGCTACATTTTCCAGAAATTACATGGGATTTTTATAAAAAACAAACACACTAACTGCTCGCTAATGAATGGAAGATTTTAAACGTCAAGGGAACTGTCCTCTAACAATTTAGACGTGATGATTTATTTATTTTTAGATAGACAAATTAGGGATTGACTACTTACGACAATCCTGATACGTTACGGTGTCGAGTGAAAAGGATGGACGTGTAACATCTTAGTCCTCGTGCTCACTCTGACCTAGGGATGACTTTTTTATAAAGGATAAATATCTCAAAATATTACAAAATATTATTCAACCCTTGTCTGCCAATCTATCTTAAGGAACGCTTTAGTTTTCGCCATTACATACTATGCAAATGGCAATAAAGGGTTTGAATTGAATTGAATCTCATCCTTATAGAAAAAATAAAATTATTATGATTAAGAAATAAGACAAGACAAACTCGTTCATACTTCTGCAAAATTTCTATGGCAGATATGTAATTGAGATATGTTGTATTCAGTCAAATACGCTCGTCCCGATTTCTCTTAGGAAACTATACTTTACAAACCAAAATGTCTCAAATCTCTAAAAGACGTACTAAATCTTAACCACATACTGTATTTTATCCGTATCACTAAAATTAAAATATCGTTAGATGTTTCGATTGCCTTAAATGGTTATTCATCATTCGAGGAAGCTGAGTCGATAACGGAAGGAAAAAATATTCGAGTTTATAAATCTAAGTGAAGAACTTTACCATAACACTCATGCTACGGTATTCTTCTTTTGACCCATCTGTGTAATGCGATACAACGGTAAACATCCCCGAAACAAGACCCGCGCCAGTCGCCGAGCTCGCAAGACGGGACTGACCATAAAAACTGTCCACATTTTTGTAATAAAATTACCTGTTTTAAAAGGATGTTGCTACTGAGATTAAGGCACAGAGCGATATAGTTAGTTGTCGGCGGATGATCAAAGGGCGCGTTTCGCCAATGATAGACCCGGGACCGGAGTCGACCCGCCCTCTCGTGAGGCCACGTGCGACGCGCGCACGCTTCTACACTAACCAAAAGTTCTTCAGTTACCTTTTGGCAGCGGTCGGAGACGCAACGTGACCGTAGCTAAGAAATACACCTAGTTGCGATCGTTCTCTCGGAAATCAGCTTCAACTTTCCAAACTAATCTACTACTCAAATCAGTGTGGTGTTTCATAAGTGTGTGGATAATAGTGTTTAATATCATAGTGCCCTGTGGATTGTTTGAATTGGATTTAGAAACTTCTGAAAAACATCAGGTATAAGTTTTGCTAACTGGACTAACTCGATAAGACGGATAAGTAAAGTAAGGGACGAACTAACAAAAGGTCTTTGGGTTTGGTTTGGTGTTGGCGGTAACATTCCGGAGGCGCGTCCGTCAACGGCAAGTTTTTTGTTGGTACCCCTGTAGTGTGCTTGCCTTGCAAATGTTTAGACATGCCCTCTCCATTGTGAACCCTCAGTTTTTATTTTCCGCTATTGTTTACCAACTCGCAGGACTTTTGTAATTATTGTTGCACGATGAATTAGCCCTTAGACTGTTTAGTGCAGCAGTTTGGATGTTTTAATTAAGTTAAGGGTTTCTTGAAAGGTTTTGTATTTGTTGCCCATGTTTTTGTTGTAATTGTTTCATTTGAAATGTGTACATTTTATTAACTTGAGCCTGTAACGAGGGTTTTTAAGCTAGTTGAGTACATTTTGTTTAATTAACTACAATAAGTTCAAGCCTGAGAAAATATGTTTCATTAATAAATAATATGCCGTTGGAGAATACTTGGTAGTTCAAATAAACGCTTAAATGGTGTTACAAACATCTAAAGAGGTAGCAATGCTATTTTTGCTAGATATGTTATATGATATGAAATCTGTGGTTTTAGCTAAAGATACGGCTTAATCTAAATTAAGCATACAAAAGGCATTGGAACTTAGAATCTATAGGCATCGTGTAAAAGACATCAACGTGCAGAGTTATTCTATACTTATTCTCAATCTCGAGTTTCTTTGCAAAATTGAGCAAAACCTCAAGTTCAAATCTTATCAAAGTTATTTATACATACAGTCGGTGTAATCTTTCTATAAAAAATATATTTAAAGTTATTTTTGAAAAGTAAACAAGAAAGTACCTACTCATTATATTTTGATGAATTTTTGATCACATTCATGTTATATGGGGCAAGTCAATTCATTATTCTAGTTGTAAATTGAAAATTGTTATAATTTAGGTAACATTAACTCAATGAGAGTTATTTTTGTTTATCCGTCGGTTGCAGAGCTTTAGTTCATAGGTAATATTTAGAGACCGAAGGCTTTATTTAATCAATCATAATATACTTAATTTTTTTCGATAGGTTCTGCCTCATCTTATCATCATGCTGAATAAGCAGAACATATCCGACGGGAAAACAAGAATGTAATATACTTAGAAACTTATCATTCTAAAGATTTATATACATACTGCATTAATTATAAATGTAACCCGCGTTACAGTTGACCCGCGAGATTTTATTGATTTAACTTTTCCGAGAGAAAAACTCATCTACCTTTATGTAGATGTTATGGTTCATCATACAAACACATTCATAAGCTTTATTTAGTTTCCAGCAAGCGCACGGTTCTACCCGCGTTACTCACATGTAGTAATATTACAGTTTGTGCATTGATAAACTAGAACAGTCTTCCTTAAGAAGTGCTCTTTCAATTACAAATGTAAATGAAACGTGTTCAAGCTTCAGACCTGCAGATTAGGTAGAAAGAAAGCTTCCGAATCCCTAACTAACGACACCTACAAACTTTTGTCATAAACTTCTATACCCGGCAAATCATTCAATGCAGTAAAACGACAGCTCCAGGGAGCCCACGTTAGGGAAGAAAAAAATTGTGATGAGGTTTATATGAATGAATGACATTATTTTTTATAATAATATCGTAATTTTTGGAAAATAAATATTTCACAAAATATTTTTTCAACGATTCTGTTAGCAAAGGGTAACTCTTCGTGAAATTTCACTTCTGAATAATAAAAAATAGAGAATTTATAAAGTCGATTTTACTTCTACTGTTACCGTTTTAAAGCACAAGGTATGTCGGATCATTCATTATTTTCATTAAAGTAACTTTGAAGATAAAGTACACACTTCAAATCCATTATTTATTCATTGCTTTAAAGAAGAATGCGGGATGGTGTATCGCTTGTTTTAGTCAACGTTTTGGCACCAAACTTACACTATTGAATAAGAAGATTCCTGTCTTCATTTTTCAGCAATTAGATCATTTTAAAAGTCCGGAGAAAAGAAAAATCGCAATTTGAATAGTTTTTGTTTTTCATATACAAATTCAATAACGAAACGTAAATATAGACAATAAACTAAACGAAAACTTTTACTGTGTCAAATCTGACAACTCAAATGTCATACTACGTCACCCACCTTCATCTTCATTCAAACAAAATCATTCAATAGCGTTTTGGAGTTCGTTTGTGTAAAAGCTTGACATACGTGTTTTTATAAACTTCGTCGAAGCATTTTACAGTAGGTAGTACAATTTAGTTTCATTTCAACAAAAACAGTAACAGCCATTTTAGTAATATATACTATTGTGACATCTAGCTTTGACATTGACAAACAATTTTAATCACAAACTCACGTTAACGTTCAAAAGTTGTGTTCAGGATTTCTAACAATACGATGCATTTCAAATGCAAATAACTTTTAAATCCCAACTTCGAAAAATCTGAAAATTTTTCTCATAATTAACCATATGTAATATTTATAAAATATAGATGTTTGAAATAAAATTGTTAAGTCCCAGAAAGCGATACAGAATTCTCATACACTCCTGCCATACTTCTTTTATGCAAATCGAATAACAAAGATTCATTCATTTTCAATCATTCTGCCCATCTTTAAAACTATGTTCACTAGAAATCAATCATTTTACATGAGTCCATTCCTATACAGATATATAAATGACAAATCAAATATAATTAAACTGAATAGAACCCAACTAAAAGCATCTCTCAAGTGTCATTTAATACCTTTGAGTTATGACGAAACGGAAAGTATTCTGAAAACAATCAAGTAAGACGAATTAGATAAAAACTTCACTACAGATACCACAATTACGAACACACACACACACACACATACAAAACACACAATACACACATACACAACACACACATACAACACACACATAAGAATATAAAAACAATAACTTGTGTTAATAATTAAATGAAATGCTTTGTTTATTTGATTATATAGTTAGTTTTTAAATTAAATTATTGTACAATATATTTCAATGTACAAAGATATGTAAATATTATAATTTTAGTTCCCTGCGGGGGAGATCTCTGACTCCTAAGACACAGAGTATTCTAGTTTAGGAATCAGAGTCTTCGAAATGATCTTTTGTATATCTCTTTCTGGAAAATAAATTTATTATTATTATTATTTATACCTAAAGCTACACGCCTTTCGGCGGAAAGACCCGACAATTTGACCGGGGATTATTATTATTATTCTCATTGAGTTCTAACACTACGAAGTTTTTAACTGGTATCATTATTTTTCGTTTTGACATTTCGAACTGTCAGTTTACTGCATTGAATTATTTGCCAGAGTATAGAAAAGAATTCTCATACGCCTACACCTCGGGTCTCTCGTCTGGTCTGCAAACACACCGAAACGTTGAGTTAATATTTAAAATGAAAGAGTAATGTTCACGGTCCATACAGTCTCTGACCTGTCAAACTACTTTTTGTTAGGTATGTGAATGTATAAAGATGATATTGTCATTGAAATGCTGCCTGTTTGTTTATATCTAAACTATTGGTGCAGACTTGATTTAATTTCTTAGAAACGATATCGGGATTTTCATTTCAAGTGGATGATACAATATTAAAATCCTTGCTGCGGTTTCTTGATTGATTTGGAATTAACCGAACATGAGCTATTATTTGCACTATATTTTGTTTAAATACATTTCATGGGTTGGCAAAAATCTGACAGATCGGCTATGAACATTACTCTTTACGGGATAAATCCGGTTAAAAAGTGTTTTATAATAGTATGAATCGCGAAAAATGAAAACAATATTAGACAATGGTTTTCTGTTAATTGGTGGAAATATGACGATGCTAGATGCAGTCGGATGAAATTCTGTCGCTAACAGAGCTAAGGTCCCATACGCACATGAAAGCGTGGTGTTTTTTTTTATCATGGTGACAAACCCGCGTTTGAGCTCAATCTCAGCAGGTGCTGGCGAGATGAAGTCTAAGATGATGTACTTGTGCTTAGTGAGGCACTAGGACATTACAAAATATTGGCGACAGACCCTCGGAGCGGTGATATTTGGCCTCAGATTTTATATAAATGGTGCTCGCTGCCGGCGGACTCTGCAGGTCCCGCCGCCTACAGACTATTAGGATTAATCGCTTTATGAACTTAAAAATCCGAAAGATTTGGCTTGTATTTGATAAGTAAACTAGCAACCGCGCATTGTTTTATCCGCCTAACTTTTGATCCCTTCACATTTCAAGAGATAACATTACGTATCACCTATCTCGGAAGCTTCAAACTTGTAAATAACTTCAAGAAATGTATTAAAATTTAGTCTTTCAAAATAGTTCCGAAATACTACTTGAAGTGAATATACACACATCAACATGATCCAGGGATATTGTAATTAAACCTAAATAACTAAAATTCTCTTAACTTTTTGTAAAGACACCTACACATTTTTTAATAGCCTATCTAATCTGATAATAAACTTTTAGAAAAAAAACTTGAAGAGGAGAAGAGGAAAAACTAAGACAAAATTTAAATCTTAACTTTATATCTGAAACATCAAAGCCTAAACAAAACAACTATTTTTTTATATATAGACCATGTTGATGTGTGTACTATACATATATAGCATGAGTGTAATAAACTTAAAATAAGTATTTCAAAAACAAATCTTATTTTAAACTCAAGACTATGATTTGAACAATTCTCTTGATTAAACGGATAACTGGACAACTTAAATTTACTATAGGGTGCTACTATTAGATCTTAGCTCTTTATTTATTAGCATAGATTTAATGACGCTTGTTCATACTTGTAGGTACTATCAAAAATAAACCGTTTATAATAAAAAAAAAATCAAAATTTAACAAATTTTTTTTAGATTTGACAAAATAAATCAAATGCTGAGTATAAAAATTTTAAAGATATCTTATTCCTGAACGTCAAGGAATATAAAACTTAGATTTATTAAAATTATTTCATATGCTACAAAGTGAGGATGTGCATTTTCTTTAAATATTTTACTAAGTTAGTAATCTGTTAGATTTTCGAATGTTACAGTTTTGTGAGTAGGAAGTGCTGTTTGCAATATGAATATTTTTTTGACAAAGAAACCAACATACTATAATAAATAAATAGACCGACGAATAAATAAATTGACTCCGACGTTTTCAATGCGACGCAACGAGGGAAAAGGCTCTCAATGATAATTTTTATAAAAATATAATTAAGAGTTAATTGCAATTTCAACGAAGCTCAATGTTAAAAATCAAGTTTCCCATAGGTGCTAGTATAAAGCAGCTTCGTTTTCTATTTCGAAATCGCTCGTCTCTGTAACAGTTGGATTTAAATAATTAATTTTGCATTTGATAGCTCATTTCTTAAGGATATATTTTTATCGAAAAATCTGACAGGATCAAATATTACGCGGGTAAATTTATAAAACAACAAGACTTAAAAATATAACGATTTTGTTATTTTTAATTAACATAACGGGATCAATATCAAACATCGTTTTGAGTCACGCTGGGGCTCATTTAAAATACCACGAGAATCAATACCAATACAAACGTATTCAATTTACACTAAGACAAATTCTAGTTTTCAAAATGCAAACTGGAAAACATTTTCAAAAGCGCACCGTTAACAAATATATCTCAAAAGAAAAGCTACACAAAAAATACAGAGCGGACGAGATCAGATCCTAATTTCACTCTAGTTGAACGTCACGGCAAAGTGGAATAAAATATGTGATTAAGCAGACGATCGCATTAACGGTGCCGACTTAAATTATACGGAATGCCCTTCATGAAAGAGTAATGCTAAAAGCTGAAAGGGTGCGCAGGCGCCTGCCTGGAACGTTGATCTGAGGAAGCGAAGGTCCCGTGTGCTAATTTCCTAACTCGGTTTCGCACAGATAACGCCGAGACGGTAGGTGTCTCCGCAGCCTTTGATGTAGCCGCCCGCGCCCGGCCCGCCCGGCCCGCCCTGACTGCGGGGATGAGAGCTTTCAATGAAAGGATTTTTTTCATCTTCCTTCCCTTTGTACTTAATTTAAATTTCGTTTATATCAATGCTACGAGTTTCCTTTACGGTGTGTTTTCTCTTTTACTTTGTCGCGTTTATCCTCTCCAATTTGTTATATTCGAGTTCGCTTTGTAATTAAATTTAGTGTTCGTAATCTCTTAGCTTCGAATTTGTATTTCGTGTATTTTTTTTATGTTCCCGCTCTTTGTTGTGAAGACGTCGGACTACTGGTGTAATTGCAATTTACAAATTAGGTGCCCTTTGATTCCGCCCGTTTCCTAGAAATGTTCATATTTTAATAAAACTTGATTGTTTTCTTTTAAGTAAGGATGACAATAATTAATGCTTCCTTTGTAGACATTAGAAGTAATTCTTCAAAAGATCTGAGGACCTTAAATGGGACACGTTTTAAATATAAATGTTTTTATTTCTTTTACAAAACATTTTAATAAATGGAAGCCTAAGTAACCGAAGAAGTACAAAGCCCAACCCGTACTTACGGCCGCCGTAAAGACACAAGATAAAAGTCTTTTTAGATTTAAACATCAAAGTGTATGATACGCCTTTGATCTTAAACAGGTCATCGATGTAGATAAGTAAGCAAATTTAGCTGGGTATAATATTTTATGTTGTTTCTGGCGGTCGCTTATTTATACAATATTTACGTTACAATTCTTTTGAGTGCCCAACGTGATGAGTTTATTACATCAATTAATCTTTGACTTTGGCAAAGATAGACCCACCTACATGGACGTCTTTTTTGAGTTTGTAAAGAAAATGTCGATCTAAAGAAAATTTGATTGTGAGCTCATTAAGGCTCGGGTATTAGTCAAAGGGAGCATTGTAGAGGCGTCGCGAGACAAAGAGTTTGTGCCACGGAGCGAGTCGCTACACACGGGGCGACCCCGCGGCGGCGGCGCGGCGGCGGCGGCGCGGCACAAAGGCGCCACTTTGTGGACTCCTCTTTGACTCCGCCGAGTGTGTGACCCAACATTAATAACCTGCTAATGGCCTAGTGCTCACATTCATAACACTAGTCACGTACTGTTTACATTTGTTGTCAAAATACAACGTGATGTGTATTTAAAAAAGTATGCGAGCCGTTTGAGTTTTATATTTAGTAGACATAAAAATACTGTTTGATATTCGATTTACTTTGTGGAACTTTTTTACTCACGTCCTTTGCAACATGCCTTACGACATTCCCGTATAATTTGAGCTCTGTATTTTTCACAAGACATTAGCATCGGTTTAATTAGCACGGCTTTCATTAAAGCTGCTTTATGATTGTGAACGTTTCAAATAGATTTCACAAGGAGAATTCTCAAAGAGAGTACTCCTAATAAGTACTGAAGAGTCCTCGCACGTGTTTATCAAAGACAGTCTTTCGTTACTCACCGTCTGAATGAGCTCAAAAGAAACTCGTGTAAAATGCTCCACAAAGTGCCGTATCAAAGGGAGAGACTGGCACAAATATCTGTTTCGTAAACTAGTAAAAACGAACCTCTCAAAGGACGCAGTACCTTACTCGCGGCAAATTAGGCGGAGTTAAATACGAGCGCCGCTCCGCAACTGTATAACTTTGAAAGTGACTTTCTCATTATTTATGTAAGTCTTCGTAATCGTCAAACGGCTCCCGGGACTTTTATTTTGGTTCATAGCTTGCAGTCCGAGCGAGGAGGCAACCGCGCACGCATGTACTCACATGTGTATCCATTTAATGCTCAATTCCCATATAATTTAACTTTGCGATCAAAGGGAAATTTCGCAAAGAGCTTCCCGGCGGCGGCGGGTGCGAGCGGGACACCGACATCGGAGTTCTCGAGATCAAATGCTGGGCCAAATTAGTCACTCTCCGTCTCTCTATCTCAAAGCCGATCCGTAGCAAAGTTTGCGCGAAGATGACATCAAAAGGAAACCACACACTGGGGTGGCGCCGCCCGACACCCCCGGCCCCATACTGGGACCGCCGAGCCTGTCTTATTGACACGCCGCGCCGCCGCCGCCCGACCCGCGGCACGCTCGCCGCCCGCGCGCCGCCGGCGACGCGGCCGCCCAGCTTTGCCGCACTTATTTAGCTAATTAATACGAAGTGTCCTATCTACTCCCAACTTCGCCAGCCTGTAGCAAAGACACACGTGCACCCACCTAGCTGTAAAGAAGGTGTAATCGCAGCTACTAGCGACGTTCCTACGGCGCAGGGTGGTGTATCTATTTAATTAATTAAAGATGCTCGTCTTTCTTTATGTATTAGTTGCCGCTTGTTGTGTTAGAACACACATCAAGTTACGAGTTTCCTCGGCGTTTTAGATTTTAAGTCGTTTTAATTTCCTTGTACCTACCTACATAATAAATTAATTTTGCATATTATTAACATTACCTATGCTTTTCGGAATTTTCTACTTGATATACAATTTTTTCTCCGAATTGGTTTGTCTTTGAACTTTAATTGATTTCTTGTATAACATACCAAATAAAAAACATAATCTAAAATCATTTAAGTGGCGTATTCTATAATTGTCACCAGAAGTACGTATAATCCTGAAGCAGCTGACCGAACGCTTTATTATGGGGTCAGAACACGACCGAATGTGACTGAAATTCCAAGCAAAGATAAAATAAGTATATAAAAAAGCATAGGAATTTAAATCTTTGAACTGCGAGGCCGTTGGCTGTTAGTGCAGGAGTCTGAGGGCGCCGAAACGCGGGCGATTCTTGGAAGAGAGGCTCACAGGCGCGCCGCGCTCTGCCTGCACCCGCGCCGGCCGGCGCATCGCTAGGGTTGCCTGGCCCTTAGATTCAAAATTTTGCCGTATGTAACCGTATATTTTTCGTTTTTAGCTGAATAGTCTGAGGCACTAACCAAAAATCCAAATCTAGACTTGATGCCTCTCGCCAGGATTGCCTGGTCTACAATAAAAAGTATAATTTATAACCCTAAATATTCTTAGACGCCAACCAAAATCTGAAGCTAAACCTACTTTACCTCTAGTAAGCTGTAAACTCCCTGACTAGTTACCCTGCTTAAAAACCTTAAAAAACCGGTAGAATAGAGATGTAAATATTTGTTTGTAACGATCATTTGGAGCCAACATGACCATTTAGAGAACGGCGCGCCGCCGCCGGCGCAATTCGCAACCCTAGCAGTAAACCTTCCTTACGCGCGTTGTTATAACTTACATTGAAGCCCTTTTAAATTAGAAATCTAAAGCAATTTAAACCCTTAACAAGTTTCATGATAATTACCATTCTCTGACTTTCCGATTCTAAGTAATAAACCGCAGTCGTTCAAGATTCAACGTCTCTAGATTCCCTCATAAACTATTCTTTCGCTGGCTGCGTTTCGTAGTTTCGGGCTCCATTGATCGCGACCGGTTTGCGTTGGGGGGGGGGGGGAGGGATGGTCGGGCGGCGCGTTTTTGTGCGCCCACGCAGCCCGACTTGTGCCCGTATTCAAGTTGCTTGGCAAATATTTGATGTTGCTATCGGAGGATACTCCAGAAAGTTTATGTTGGGAGGTTATTTCTATTGTTTATTATAAGTAGTTATAGTTTTGGTGATACCTACATGATGGTTCTAAGTTTAAACTTGTTCTATTTTTTTTCAATTGCTGTTCGTTAAAATCAGATTATTAATCATAATTCACTCGATTTATAGGATCATCAAAGAATTATTTACAATAAACATTGCTCTTCCTTGCTTTACTTTTTATTCAGAGGAAATATGTAAAAAGGTTTAAGGATAAGCGTTTCGCAGAATAAGTGCTTTTGGTTATTCTTATTTCTTTTTAATTGTTAGAATTTTAATAACAACAATGCAAAAAGTTACAGTAAGAGGATAGGTTTAACAAAATTAAGTTGTTATGTAAATATTGTTGCTGGGTTTTCGAAGTAGAATTGGAATTTATAAATCCATTTTTGCTACGATAAAAAAACATCAATGGAGCCAGATGTTTATTGCAGGTTTAAAATTCGGTTTGTTTCAAATTCTGCAAAGATTATTAAACCATTAAAATATAATTAAGGAAGCCTTTTTGTAAATAAGCCCTGTGGCTGACCCGCGGAGGAAGTATATGGTTGACCAGCAAAGCGTATTGGTGGATGTCAAAAGAGTAATGTTCACGGTCCATACAGTCTCTGACTTGTCAAACGTCTTTCTGTTAGGTATGTGAATGTATAAAGATAATATTGTCATTGAAATGCTGCCTGTTTATATCTAAACTATTGGTGCAGACTTGATTTAATTTCTTAGAAACGATATCGGGGTTATCATTACAAATGGATGATACTAGAATAAGAATAAATTTATTGATTAAACTAGTAGTCTACTGAGTGATTTGAGAGGGTAAAATATTAACATCCTTGCTGCGGTTTCTAATATAAGTAAATGAATTGGAATTAACCGAACATGAGCTATAATTTGCGGTAAGTATATGTTGTTTTAATACATTTCATGAGTTGTCAAAATCTGACAGGTCAACTTTGAACATTACTGTTTCAGAGGCTTCAAGCAAATACTTACCGCTGCTGCTGTGTACTAGTACAATAACAATTTAACACACCCCCGTTGTTTCATGTAGGTAACTAATTCATTGAGTTTGTATCAGTTGGCAATGGGGTGTGTTTCAGTCGGGTTATCGCAACGCACCATCACTGATAGCGCCACTGGTAAACACGCAATGAACCTTCATCCAGGACTGTGTTTGATTATACCATAACCTGCCCTAAACAAGTTTCTTTTATACATGACTTAAGGTACCGATACACGGTGACATCGACACCGACACTTGTGTCGACACAAGTGTCAGACGCGTCCACACGGTGAGCAATTTTTAGTGTCGACACTAGTTCTGAGATCGAGTGTCGCGGTCGAAGTGTATTGGCCGTCTACACGGAGCGATGCGCAATTCAGTGTCAGACACTCCATCGCCATGAATCGATATTTACGGACTTAGTTAAAATTAAGAAATGAATATCTACTATTAATTTTACATAACCGGGAATCGAACCTGGTCAAAATATCGTTTGCATTTATGAAAAGGCACATTTTATTTAAAATATGACATCAGTTGCAAAAAATGTATTCCATTTTCAAATTTCAAATGAAATGGCACGCCCGCTGAATAAATGCGTTCTTATTAACCGACTTTTAAAAAGGAGGTTATCAATTGCACCCGTAGGTATCTGTACCTATGTATGCTTAGATCTTTAAAATTATGCAACGGATTTTGATGCGGTTTTTTTTAATGGATAGACTGATTCTTAAGGAAGGTTATTTTGTATAATACATGCATAATATAGTAGAGAAACACTGATATTAGATGTTTCTAATGTGATGTCGTAAATAAGCACGTTCTTTTGCGCTTATATTGCAAACGCTGGCTGAACCCTACGAGATAGACCAAAATGATGTACTACAGTATTGTCCACCTTAAAAAGTTCAACCAAAAAGTTCGCGATGGTATATGTCTATCTCTTAGGGATAACCCACCATAACCATATTTATCCTTTACTAAAAAATGGTTATTTACGAAGTGATTTTAAACAATACAGCATTCATTCTTATCCAATTAACCTTTAATAACCTTTAATAAATTGTGCATTTATTATAGATCAATATGCTTTTTACAGCATGTAATTTAAGTGAATATTTCCGAAGATATTACAAATTTAAAATGCACGCGCGTGCCGCCGTCATGTTGCTCTAGCTAAAAGTTTCGCGCACGACCGAAAACCGCGACACTGGTCTCAGACACTGCGCACATCGCGTCTACACGGCAGCTAGAGCGACACCAAGCTAGAGCGCCCCTAGAGCTGCAACCGAGTGTCGCGGCACATGACACACACGGACACTCGGTGTATACACTGAGTGTCAAGTGTCAGGTGTCGTCGTGTATCCGTAGCTTTAAACCGTTCTAGACCTAAATCCACTGATAAAACAATGCATGGCTAAGGAAGGGACTGGCTTTTCATTAAATGTAAAGAAAAACATAATATCTCCGTAGTCGTGATATTTTAGTTTAACTTGCGTAATTTTTGATGAAATAGTGGCTATAGAATGCAAAAACAAAATTTCAATACAGTCAGATTACATTTTGACGCTGGCATTTTGGCCCGCGTAGGTTCGCTTTAGGATAACCTACTCTCCTGGATAAGCGCCGCGTAAGAGACGACGAATCCGCCCCGCCTCCGCTTAGTTATAGCGCCATCAGTTGAGATGGAAGATAAACGCGTGTTTAGTCACCAATAACAATTAAAAAAGCCTTTAGCCCGGTCAATTTACACATTTGAGTTTACATTAATTCCCACCAAGCTGGAAGTCGGTAAGATATACAGTGACTGGTGACAAATTTTAGATATTGAAGGAGAGCACTCTGTACACGATTCTGATCATAATTATGTATTAAAAGAACTAAATTTTAGCGCGTGGATTCTTTAACTTTGGGTTTAAGTTTACTCAAATAATTAATATTTATTTTTAATTTGATTTTTTCGTTTCATCATGATCTCAAACTGTCACGTCCTGGAATTTCGAAAGTGACCCACCAGTCATCCCGTATATCTGAAAAACGGTGGCACGTAGGATAAAGGTAATCAAACATTTTTTGTAGATAATTTGATGATTTACAATTGTTTCTAAGGTATTTTCATGATGGAACTGACTCTTTTGCTGAAAATTGAAAAAAAAAAAAACTTTTTTCGAAGTTTGACCTTGATAAAAAAAAATCCGTACAGGGGAATGCTGGGGAACTTTAAAATTTTATTTTAAGTCATATTTTAAACAATCCTACCGATTTTCAGCTTGGTTTTTATGTAACTTTTCTAAAATGTTTGGTTTAATTTAAACGGGCTATCTCAGCTTTATTTTGTGAGTCGATGCAAAGATTTCAACGGATAACAGATAAGCGAAAGATATGAGGAAGTCAGACCGCTGCTGCTAGAATCGTTCATTTTGTGCGATTCTGCTATAACACCATTAAAATATTTTATTTTTATTTAATACTAGTAACGTTGTTTTGCCATATAAATAAAAGAAATATAAATGTTGGCCGATTCTCATAGATACCGGATAAGCACAAAAAATTTCATCAAAATCGGTCAAGCCGTTTCGGAGGAGTATGGCAACAAAAACTGTGACTCGAGAATTTTATATATTAGATTTTCTTTTACATTTTCACGAATCACTTGATAGCCCACCAGTGCCACACGCTTATTTTAAGCTTAAAGCTTGCCTATTAACATTTTAGATAAAAGTAATACATGCCGTAGACTGCCTACATTCCTTATTTATTATATTTGACAATTTATGTACACGCTAGTAAAAATTATCACATTACATAAAATTTGAAAAGAAAAAAAGTACAAAGGTGCAGTTTATTTCAACAGAAATCTCTTCCAGCAGACCTATAATATAATTTATTTCATGAACTTAAAAACTGAGCGAAACGACAAAGAATGAAAACTGCAACTCAACAATTTTTCTTGTTTATCCCAGTCAAATTAAGCCGAAAATAGGCAAACAGGGAAAATAATTCGTGAAGTTTTGAAAATTGGCACACGCACACCTTGTGCAGTCCAGATTAACATAGTCCTCAAGGGCGTGCTGTCGGTGTAGGTCCCTATTTTCAGGTTTTTGCTCGTATCTCGAAAATCTGTACAAAAAGCGTAATAGTTGATTGTGACCAAATTTTATTTATAAAATTTCCTAATTTTTACTCTACGACCAATACTTCACGAGTTACAATGTGTTGAAATTTGCGATGCGCGAGCCTATGCGTGATGCAGCCCTAAGTTGTGTAGAATACGTGTGCCAATTTTCAGAACTGCAGGATTTTTTCCCTGATTTAGCTAATTTGAATGGGCTAGTTTAATGTCTTACTGATAGCCGTAGGACAGCTTCTCCATGATTCGACATTAGCACGCACGGATAACTGTTTTGTTTTTGTACTGTCATGCATGTCTAAGCCTTTTTTGTATAATAAGCATATTCGACCAAAGAATACCAAGTGTTATTTTTATGACGGATTCTTTCGTCTCGGTTTTTCCCTCTGAGTGTATGCCATCATATAGTACAGTGAATAAAAACTTTTGATTTTGATTTAGGCATGTCTTACATTGTTGGGAGCGAATTGCTTATGAATTAGGCTGTCCATAAGGCGCGTTAGGGTGTAGGTATGACAATAATTATATGTTAATAGATATTGTAATTTCCGTCATACTTTTCAAAATCACTTAGAGGATTGGTAACGAAATTTGTACACATCACTTCTCATGAAAGATTATAAAAAGAAACGTTTGCTTCTGAGTACATATCTGTTTACTATCAAAATAACTTGAACTTTGGATTGTCCCGGTCCCAGCAAGCGCGACAAGGCTCGCTCCGCGGCCCGGCCCGAGCTGTTGACTCCGCTCAACAGCTCCGCAAACATCCACGATGATCCGCCATTAGCTGATTGTCTCGTTTGTTTGTTTGCTCGTCTGTTTGCCCTCCGGTCGGCTTTGCCGGGAATTAGACCTGCGAGTTTTATTAAGTACTAGGAATTTGTGTGGTTTTGTAATAAATTTCAATAGTTCTTTTGTATGTAGAGTTTGTTTTATTTTTATGATTGAGCCGCGTAGGCTCGGCTTAGAAGAGCTCTACCGCCCTCCTGATAAGCTTTTCATAAAAAGCGAGTAATCCAAGCGATGCCCTGCTGATGTTACAACGGCCTTTTGTGTTCCTCTTGTGTGACCACTAGTGACCACTCTTCATAGAAAGTGTGCCACCAACTGTCACCGTCCCGGTAGGAATGGGTTTTGGCAATGTTATACAATAGTATTATAATGAAGAGCTAGTTCCTACCTTGTCCTGCAGGTATGTTATCATCTTCGACCTCATCTTCACCTATCCAATTGTCAATTGATCGGCATACGTTCGCCTAGGGCGGCCCCTTCCATTGCCATAGAATTATATTATAAGCCATTTCTTTCTAAAATCTTGCTCGATTTCTTCACCGTCCCTTACCATCAGTTGAGAATGAAGTGAGATGGCAATAAACTAATGTTTTTGTTTGTTTTTGTTACAGAATGATATTCTTGCCGGACAACGCGCCATTTAGTTAAAAGAAAGGTATGTTTTAATTTAATTTCTAATTTTTTGTTGAGCTTTAGTATAAAAGCAGCTTTGTAATAAGGCGTACAGTTCATCACCTTAGTTTCCGTTGACTATTTGAATGCATTATAATTAGTGCGCGTTTCTTAGTGTTCTCCTGTTCTGAGAACATGTTGTAAACTAAAGATTCAGGGTAAATATATACCCAAGCTTTGACGATGCCGATCTCGGAAGAGCTTGAGTAAGAGCCAGCATTTACAGAAATCACTTGGGGCCCGAATTTGCTACTATAGAATGTAGAATATGAGTCAGTTAATGTCTCTCGTTGTTTGTAAAGATATGCGGCACTACAAAAGGCTTGGAAACGGATTTTTCTATTTTGCTCGGGCCTCTGAGTACCTAAACCAGGGAATGTCGCTGTTCCTGTGATCGACTTTCAGTAAAGTTGTTAGGTTAGGTTATCATCAACGAGTAGTCGCTATTCAAGTAGCAATTAGTGGAACAGGTTACAGGTTACTACTACAGGTTACTAGGTTAGGAACTACCTGAGTTAGTTTCATTATTTAATTTACACACATTATTTTTGATTCCGTAATAATATGAATACTGGGCTTCCAAATTCAAGTTGAAACAAATTTTCCAGCTTTATTATATGAGGACACATAAAAAGAAACTATGCTAGCGAAACCGCTGTAAACTGCTACTTACGTAATTAAGTGTAAATGCATATTACCTAATAATTAATTTAATTACTGCACAATAACTCGTGTCACGATAGGTCTTGAATGCATAAACCACTTCAGGCAGAGGCTGTTTCTGAACAAGGTTTAATACAAA
This sequence comes from Stenoptilia bipunctidactyla, assembly GCA_944452665.1. Taxonomy (NCBI): domain Eukaryota; kingdom Metazoa; phylum Arthropoda; class Insecta; order Lepidoptera; family Pterophoridae; genus Stenoptilia; species Stenoptilia bipunctidactyla. The sequence goes on from OX101730.1 coordinate 574,161, forward strand.
TGTTTGCTTTTGAAATTATCACGATCCAATGTTGCATTAGTGTGTTACTATTGTACAAGGTGTTCCTTTTGATTTCCCATTACTCTAGGGTATGAATGGGTGGGTCAATGTAATAGAATCAAATAACATTTTTTTTTATATAGTAAGGATAGGACGTTTGTTTTCCATGCCACCTGATGGAAAGTGCGCATGAAGACTATGGTGTTACACGTCCACGAGAAACCTATTCACTCGACACTTAAAAGTTCCAGGACTGTAGTAGTCAGGCAAAACAGACGCAGGCAGATTGTTCCACACCTTGGCAATTCGTACCAAAAAGGAACTATCGAACATGTGAATAATTTCTCAATTCTATTTTTTTTTGTTTTTCTTTTTTTTTTTATACAAAATAATTTAATTAAGTCAAAATATCTATAAACAACACCTTTATGCGAAGTATGACAACGTGGCATTTTCTATCCCTTTCTTTTATCGCTATGCACAGGTACAGTTCGCAACGTTTTGCTTTGTACATTGTATGCAACATTCCTCAACGTTCAAAATGTTTTTGTTGTTTATTGTATGAATTTAGTGACACGCGTCTATTGAATTAATGTTAAGATTGATGATATCTTGGAAAGTATCACTTTAGAACCACATATTCTTGGGCAAAAAGTATTATTTTTGGTAAGGAACACAACCTTAAAGTTATAGTATATCAAAAAGAACACTAATAAAATAAAATAAATAAAATGCTTATTCGAGCGCTCAGGTTTTACACATATTTTTTTTAAGTTGGAATGTTATCAAATCTCTTTCGTTTATTATGAAAATAATACATTTTTTATTAATAAGTAATATCACTGCCCGCCGACGATTAGTTTCTCACGGCGCGGCGCGACGGCTTCCTTGCTTCGGGAGGTAACTAAACTGTCAGCCCTGGGTGCTATACACTTGTGAAGTTGTTTCGGCATCCTGAAAATTCAGACATCCACAGGAAGAGACGTTGCATGGCTTAGTCGCAATTCCCATGAAGCAAAACCCAGCTACTATATAATTTATGATGCGATAATAATAAAAAAAACAAACAAAAATGACGTTGTGTATCGATAAAACGATTCTGGTTCGGTCGAAATTATAGCGCCGCAATTAAATACGTAGTTGAGTAGCAATTCCGATTTTTATATTTTCCGCGCACATTCACACAACATACATAACACACCGAGCCGCGTCAGCAAACGTTCTCGGCGTATTATTTCGTTAACGGTTTTTAATAACATCGGTTATTACGGTTCGTTGGTAGGTGTTTGTTCCCAGTTATTTGCTGACTTTACGGCAAAAATCTTTGGCTTACGTAATAGAAGAAAATGGGGCAATTTTCGTGTTTTTATATGAAAAACACGAAATGTCTTGAACCTAAATTCAATTTTATTTGAGTAATATTAGTGAGTATGAAACTACTTGATACATAAATCTTGTATTTTTTTGGTTTAGGTTACCTATTTATGAAGGAAGATTTCCTTGTTAATTTATACCTTTCTAAACAATCTGATAATCACGATTATCCATAACCATACCGTCAAAACCGCAAATTTTCATCCGCTGCAGCTGAAAAACTAGCGGCGCCATAATCACGTTACTTCCGCGCGTTTACCCCCAAAAGGGCAACAGTATACGTTGGAATACGCACAGAGAGAGTAAAAAACGTAAAAAAAAACGAGTGGATTTTAATATTAAACCGGGTCTCGGGAGCGGCATTCACGTAAGGAGGCCCTAGACGGCAAATTAAGTGACATTAGAGGCATAATAGGTGGGCTGAGGACGTATGCCGCGCGCGAGTTGCAAGTGCAGGGAGGGATGCTTGGGAACATTGGGATATAATGCTGTTAAGGTTTAAAGATTTTATTATCCATGGGGAAGCTAGGCGAGGGATGTAAGGTGATTTTGGTTTTGTCCTGCGTTTTCGCCTTAACATAACTTTTGATCTGACGGTCTCCGCGATGGTCTAGACGCTGCTACGCCAATCGTGAGGCCGCGGGTTCGATTCCCGCACGGAACAAGAAACAACATGTTCCGGGTCTGGGGGTTTATCTATGTATGTATTTATATTCTAGGTTCCCCCCTAGTTCGCTACATGGTATCTCATAACAAGAGCTTTGCTTACTTGGAGGCTATGTAATCGGTGTGATTGTCAGGGATTTTTTATTTATTTATCTTGGACGAACTTCTTGACAAAATATCGTGTTATTATTTTTGAGGGTAAATATATCGAATACCTATATGAAAACTACAATTAGTCGGTTATAAATAAAGTTCCTAACGAACTTTTAATATTTTTATAAATGGGCTTGCCCCTCTAACTAAAGCATCAAGTCCACTTATCATAACCACCTATTCTACATAAGTACCTAGTGTATCGTATTGTGGGCCTGTGTTACCTATTCAGAGACCTTAAGGATCTACATGAATAATCAAGTGGGTTTATGTTTTCGTCTAATGCTCGTTATTTTTTTTTATATAATAAAATAGCTTCAGTTCTTAAGATACTGGATGATTTATACCCTGGCAAATAATTCAATGCAGTAAAATGACAGTTCCAATGTGCCCACTTTAAAGAAGAAAAAAAATATTGATGTGGTTTAAGTGAATGAATGTAATTATTTTTAAATAAAAAATGTATGGAGAAAAAATATTTTGACTCACAAGATTTTTCTTTTCTTATGGTGTTGTTAGCGAAGGCATCCTTGAAAATTTCATTTCACAAGCGAATTTAAAAAGCAAGAAGTTATAAAGTCGATTTTACTTCTACTGTAACCGTTTTAAAGCACTAGGTATGTTTGGTAATTAATTATTTTCATTAGTTACTTTAAAGATATTGTGCACGCACACCTCAAATTCAATTATTTATAAATTTCTTTAAAATTTTATGCAAAACGAATGTTTTCAATTATTCTCATTCAGTTCTTACACTGTGAAGTTTTTAACTGGTATCATAATTTTTCTATTGGACATTTTGATCGGTCAGTTTACTGCATTGAATTATTTGCCAGAGTACCTATAGTTTTTCTAACCGGCTAAGTGTTCCTTTAGAATCATTTTTGTATGAAACGCGAGGCCGAGTTTTATTTTCTTATAAATTTGTCTAAAAACTTTTAAAAGTTAAAATGTCTTTTTTGAGTTCTCTATATTTCGGCACTGTTTAAGAAAATATAAAATTCTTCGTTGAAAGTTACATAGTACCTAGTTAAATATGTACTGTTTACTTTTGTAAATAATATATGTGTATCGTACGATTTACAGGGGGTGCCTCGCCTATCACTAAGTTGGTATTGTTTCTCCGGAGACAGCTGCGTCTTATTTTTCCACTTAGCAATAATCCCTTATTTAATTCCAGTTCCATTTCTTTTCAATCACTGCAAGAATTGCCGGTTTTATTGAGTTTCGTTTTTCTGTTTCCAGCCAGTCGGTTTATATTTGTAGACCGGTACAGTCAGGGCAGAAACTTGTTTGTAGTTTTTTTTTTAATGGCATATTTATTGTTGGCTGCAGGCCTTCTTAACCCTTAATAAGTTATAGCAGTTAATGAATTGATTGACTTTGGTGAGATCTATCATCGAGATCAGTGGCTCAGCGCGAATATAGATGTCATTAAGTATTATTTACCGAATGTGAAAAATTTATTTGAGCATGACATGTAGGTATGACCAATGGCGTAGTCTTTTCATGAAACTTATAATGATTTCGTGGGCTTAACGCAAAACTCAACAGTTCAAAATATTTAATAATCGATAAAAAATGCGTTTATGAAATTGTAGTATTATTTATGCCTCGGAGCCCAGCTGTTAAAAATTAAGCTTTTGCCGACAAAGAATTCACTGTCATTGTTTTACGACTTCCAAATATTAGTCGGCAAGGTATTCTAATCATCTATTTTCGGGAACTATGTATCTTTTAAGCCATTATGCTGCTATAAAGCCATTACTCTGCTATTGTTGTGACGCTGCACGGTGGACGTAGTCCCAATTGTAATATTCCGTTATAAAAGTCTTTTATAATGGCATTAGTTGGTAAGCCCATTGTGCAGGGTATCACCGGCGATATTAAAGTTAGGTTTTCTATGAACGGTCCACTCTATCCTGTTCATCTAATATACGATTAAGAAAAGTGATGACGATTAGGAACTATTACAATAATGGAGGGTAAAAATTCAATGTTTTTTGTTTTTTAATACGGGATCATCCTTAGTTTAATAACTACACAAATGTAATAACATAACAGTAAGCTCTTTTTAAATTGTAATGTAATTCTGTTCTGTTAAAAGCAAAGCAATTATTAATCAACATTAAAATATAAATGTAGGTATCGTTGATATTTCTACATGGTTTTGCTCGTCGTTGCTGACATTATAAATTAAATTGAAATTGTTTCTTACTTTCATTTTAAGTGAACATTTAAAAAAAACATTAACCAAATTGACTCAGCAAGTATGAACGGTTTTTATGAAGGTTGTGTATTAGTAGGGTATTCAAAACCGAACAACGTAAAGTAACTTTGTTACATTGCAACTGAAACGCATACCGCGTTCACCGCGTTCAAAGAGTAATGTCCATAGCTGACCTGTCAGATTTTTGAAAACTCATGAAACGTATTGAAATCACATATAGTGCAAATAATAGCTCATGTTCGGTTAATTCCAAATCATTTACATAAATTAAAAACCGCAGCAAGGATTTTAGTTTTTTACCCTCTCAAGTTACTCAATAGACTACACGTATCATCCACTTTAAATGAAAATCCCGATATCGTTTCTAAGAAATTAAACCAAGCCTGCACCAATAGTTCAGATATAAACAGGCAGCATTTCAATGGCAGTGACATCTTTATAAATACACATACCTAACAAAGAGTAGTTTGACAGGTCAGAGACAGTATGGACCGTGAACGTTACCCTTTCTTCAGTTACGTCTTTCGTCAACAAATGTGGTACCAATATCGTTACTTTTGGCGGATTGGTGATCGCATTATGACGGATTAACTCAAAAACTTCCTCCTAGATCCTTATCTTAAACCCTTAGGTTATACCTTAATATGATGAAATCCACACTTAAAGATACTATGGTGTGATTTGACCGCGCCCACTCACCAGGCAACAGCTACAAAGAAAGATGAATAATAAATGAATAATTAACGAATGCAAAGCGTTGCATAAAGAATTCATTGTTCTATTTTTAAACTTGAATTACGCTTGATCTAATGCAACGGATCGATTTACAATCGAAGATATCGCCATGAGTAACATTTCGTCCCCCGTTTTCTCTACCTTACCTATCCATGGCGTACTTTCTGAGATTTTCATTGCGAATTAAAAACGAATCGTTACAATTGGTTGACAATAAAATTGATCGAGAAATCGAGTTGCATTGTTCAGCCGCAATCATCAAGTAGTATATTCGCGCGTGTAAATTATGAGACCGTAAGATATTTTGGATAATCTTTCTTCTTTTGGGTTCTTCAATGGAAATAAAAGCTTGTTAACAAATGATCAGTTAAATAGCGAACCAGCAGGTTTAACCCTTTAACAGCCACGGTCGGATACATTAGAAATTTAATATCAAAGTTCCTCTTTCTATCGATTTGTTTGTTACCTTTTCAAGCTTAAACAGCTGAAACTATTAAGATTGAATTTGAAGCGTGCGAAGCTGGGACGGGTATATCGATCTACCATTGAATATCCCTATTTGTTGTAGGTATTTTTTTTTTAGATTGACTGTGCTTGGCGCTTCGCTGGGAGCACGACAGCTGATATAAAGTCTGGCGGGTAAAGGGTTAACAATCTCCCGTAAACACAAAAAAAAACAGACATATAAAGCCCACCATATTAGAAGTCGGTGATGAAATGCAATTTATTCCCCCATAGGTACTTTAGTTAGGTGACTCCTACATACAGGTTGTCATAAATCCAAGGTTCCTTACGCACGTGCACTTAGTTGTCATCCGGGCAATCTTCCCGGAGTGATTGCTTTCGTCTGCGTCTGCATTTTTCCCGCGAACCTCATCCGTCATACTGCAATGAATAACTCGATTTGGCAACACTGGATTACCGCGGAAATCCTATCTGGAGTATTTCGAATTAGATCTCATTTCTATCTCGCTGTATTTGTTCTGGATGAGATTTGCTGATGGAATATTGCCTCGCTGGAGATATGTCGAATTTTAATGTATTAGGTTTATTTGTACTTATTTTTATGTTTTTATGGTTAACTCAATATTTACGTTGCTTTTTCAAGCAAGCAACAAAAATATTTTGACTCACGAAATATTTTAGATTTTCATTTTCTCATTTCTAAAGTGAAGATGCCTTTCGTCACTTACTTTTCTGTGGTCTTTGAAAAATTGCAAGAAAACTAATTTCACTTGATCGTTTTAAAGCACTTATTTTACACACAGATAAACTGAAAAGAGGATGCTTAAAAGTCGTGTTATATTGCAAACAAATCTTTATTCGGTTTCTAATTAGGATACTTTAAGGGTTAAATTTTTAAATGTAAAAAATCTAGACGCTTTTTCACCAACTGTAAAAGCACCCCCAATAAAGAACTACTGACGATCTAATCTAACAATCTAATCTCCAATCTATCTTTAGGCTTAGATAGAAAAGATCTTAAATGCATTAGCGTAACTTGCTGACTGTGACAATGAGGCTTATCTCATCAGTGGAGGATACGTTTCGTAAACACAATATAGACTATTTTGTACGTGGCTTCTAGAATTAACATGGCAATAAGATTCAAAGGCTTAAGGCGAGGATGCCGCGTTTTTACACTTTTTTGAACGATACTATACTATACCCAACAACATGTACATGTTGTATCTGAAAACAATATCCACAAAAATTAACCATATTACCAACCGCTGTGTAAAGATAAAAATATGGTTTATGAAAATTTTCTCCATAAAAGTCACAAACTTACATAAAAGCATAAAACGGACTTCTCTTAATCGATGTGTAAAGCAAATTTTTTAAATAGTTATAATTTTGGAAATAAACCAGTTAAACGTATTTTTAATAAACCTAATAAACCTAGCGATATCTGGGCAGGAAGTATGGAAGTACGCACCGCGCCACAAAAGGCCCTTAGCAAAACAATCGCTTGTCGCATTCCAAAGGTTCGTCCTGACCGTCGCCAGCATCTCATAATTTCTCCATCATATATTCCAATTTACGTAAAACTTTAAAAACTACTAGGTTTTATTATTGTACTTGCACAATTTCTTATCACTTGCGAATATCGAAATGATCTGTTCGTTATTACTACATCAAATTAAAACCGTGAAAAAGCAGCAAACAATAGGATACACCTAATATGTCCCTTGCATTGGAGAAAACTATATGAAAATCCATATTTTCGAGTTCAGACGCAGCAAGAAATAATTTGTTAATATGTATGGCATAAAGTGAAGCGAGATCTCGACATTCTCGACAGGTTTCTCCCATTAAGTTTTCACACCAAACTCGCTGGATGGCTCGTGCCCGCGGGCCCCGAACGGCTTTAACCCTTCTTTCGTGCAGCTAACTACGCGGGTTGATAAATACCCCGTGCGTATGATTATGACTGCTATTAATGTCAACCGCAGACGCACCTGTCAGATGGCTCGAGACGCCCCGGGCGGTCGGCGAGGGCGCGGAGATGTTCCAGGGAAGTGTATTGTCGTTGGTTTGTGTAGGCTTGCTTATGATGGTTCTGGAATTTTATTTTTATGCTGAGAATTTGTGCAATATGGACTTTATATAATTTTTTATATTATTTGCGAAGTTTTGGATTTTAATGGGCTTGATTTTATATTAAAGTAAGGTTTAAGATGGAAAATGTATGTTTTTAGTTAAGGCGACATATTAAAAGAATTCATTGACTTTCATCGCATACTATAAGGATATGACAAGACGAGCGGATCTGAAATTTTGATATGCGTAAGTTCATATCTTTATCATACTTTGATTGCTCAACAACATAATTTAATGATTTTGACTCGAAATACATCAAAGAAATATTTTTTCTTAAATTACCACGTAGCACAGTGTTACGTCTAGAAGAAGCTAGGTGGACAAACCTCTTTGTTGAATTTCCGGAAAAGGTTAATACTAATACCCCTAATTATCGAATTCCAAGAAATGTTTTTCTCTATCTTTTTCACAATTATGAGTGATAAGGGTACAAAGTTCGTTAATGAGTTAATGTAATTGCGGTTTTTAGTCAGTTGCACTTACGCGACGCTTTCGACAGCATCTCATTGCGGCAGTTCGTTATTTTTGATCTAAATATTCAAGGTATTTACTTTACTTTTTTAATGATTTCAAGTTGGATATGCATTAATTTTAAAAATATAGGACTTTTCCAATTGTACTCGAAAATCTATTATTATATTGATTCAATCTTTAACTTCCAAAGCCTTAAAAGATTATGTACTCACGTGTACACACCCTAAATTTTTTATATATCCTAGCCGCATTAGTGTTCTTTATAAAAATATGCATTTCATACAGCACACGTGAGTCTTACTTTATTTTTCTTACAGAGCATGTTTACTGGATTAGAAAAATCGAGTTTTTCGAAGAATGAGTAAAACACCAAAAATGTGACCGGAACGCTCGACTTTATGATTTCGTTTTATCAAAATTTGATTTTATTGTTATCACTGACGAATTTAAAACACAAATGAGGATGAAGGTGTCCGGTTCTTCTTCAAATATTACTTCCAAATGGAAATTTGCGAGTAAATCAAAGGAACGTTTCTTGACTATGAATAAAAGGTGGTTGGATTTTTTTTTCTGATTTTGTGTTTTATTCCTAAAATAAATATAATTGGCCTGTTAACGTGCTAGAAAAAACATTTCAATGTGCCGTCTTAACAGACATTACACTGACACTGTCCATAAATTGATAAGTCGCGAGTTTATCAAGTCGCATTTATTAGACTCGATGGACAAAAAGCATCTAAATATCACCCTTTCCCTTTTCAAAGACAAATATTGTTACTTATTTAAAAGCAAAGGAACTGTAACAGTGTGAAATGTATTTAAATTCTACAGAAACGGATACGCAGATACAATCCTATCTACTGATGTTAAAATGTGAATGTATGTAATAATATAAAGACTACGATTATTATATTGAGTGAGCGTAATGTGGTTCTCACAGTATCTAAGGATGATTTCATCCCGGTGAAAAGCTCTCGAGGACGATTTCGCGAGTTCGCGTAGGCGGAGCTGCGGAAGGCCACTAGTAAAATATAGGTAAACATGTAAAGGGAAGGCGTACAAATGAATTGTTGAAGCAACGGGTCGGGCAGGCCTCGTGACTAACTTCGGTCACCTGCCGACGCGGTGCGCGAGAGGTTAGCAGGAAGCCAAACAGAGTCTTAACTAAAAGTTGGAACTTTGTCTTGTTGCTATGGTTACTAGCCTGGTTTTCTGAGTGTATTGTTATCTGAGTTCGCATAGATTTTGATAGTCAAATTGTTTTGTTCCGTTATAAGGTACTGTTTGGACACTCAGTTAAATTGGAAAGAATAAGGTGGTGAAATACCAAACTCCTCCGATGCTGTTTTCATACTGATTTATTGTATTTATGTTATTGGGTAAATTGATTACAATGTAGTTCATGCCGATATTGCGTAATAAATGTGCATTACACATACCTACATAAATTAAATACAGGCAAAATTATTAGTTTTGACATTGTACATCGTACATCCGTCCTGAACTTCTTCCTGAAGAATATCTGTAGACAAAAGTCAATTTAGAAGTAGGAAGAAAAGTCTCTGTTACCCATTATCTCAATCGAGGCTGATGGATCCACGAAATAACTTTACTTTTTCTGACATTGGATGACTTTTATTTAGAGTAGTTAGTCTCGCTACCATCCACGATACCTTATAGGGTCTTAACCAGATATCTAAATGTTAATGCTAACAAAAAACGAAGCGTATTTAAGTATTAATATTATGATACCTTACTGTTAATTAGTCCATACCTACTTCACATAATAAAAATGAACAGAAAGCAACACGTACTTAAACCACTTTAATGGCTATTAAACGAGATACTTTTCTCTTGTACTGTCCAACTAACTATTTTTGTTAATATCGAATAATTTCACCAGCAGAGAAAGGACCAAACTTGACGGAACACTAACTAAACGGGTTAAAAACCATTGTCCGCAGCTCAACTTTTAATGGCCGTGTGTGTTTAAACTCGGCTTTATCGAGTTTGGAAACACTATCAGGATATTACTTATTTAAGGTTTGCTGAAAGGCTGAGCGAGTTAGCAGTTGGACACTTCCGCCGGCCGAACTGTTGTATCGTGTGACGGGTTTGTAGATTGTGAATATTTTATTGGTGTTCTTAAACGAAAACTAGGTACATACTTAAATTTATCTGAAATATTGGAAAATTATGGACTTTTTAACTGTTTATATGTAAAACATAAGACAGATTCAGACACAGGTATTTCTCAGGTTCATGGACACACCATTGATTGTGTTAAAAATGTCACCAAAACGTGACGTATAGTATAAAAGTATAAACCCAAGTTAGATAGTTTCGTTTAATAAATTCACCTTGAAATTGCAAGTTGGGGTGCAATTTGAGTTTTCTATTCCATCGGAGGAACGTTCTGACATTTCCATGTGTCTGGCACGCGGAGTTCACCCTGCATTGTCTGGTCACATCACGTACGCAATGATGATTATGAGGCAAAGGAGGGATAATAACTAAATATGAAAGCCTCTTTGAGGTGGATGTGTTCGAGTCCCAGCCGGAACGGTTTGGGAAAAAAATACGTTAGCTCGTAGTTCTTAGTTGTGTAGTCAATAACATCAGTTTATCTAATAAAAGCTTAGTTAGGGGCTAAATAGTCGGCGGATCAACTTGGGTCATTAATTACTGATAATTACTATTTTAAATGTCTGTAAAACCACATAGATTTACATTGGTATCATAACTGTGATTCAGGTAGTTCTTCAATGCATCAAAAGTACTTCCACAACTCATGTTTGCTCTTTAGCTAACAGTCGTTAGGCTGCAAACTGGACGGCAGCGACAGTGGCGCGGGCAGCGCCAGCGGGCGCTCGAACGATTTGTCGCGGTTTCATACAAACTCAATACTTTCTATCGTGTCGCGGTAATCGCTACCTGCGCCGCTGTCGTTTTCGCTGTCGCTGCCGAAAGGCTGCAAACTGGACGACACGATAGAAAGTGTTGAGTTTGTATGAAACCGCGACAAATCGCTCGAGCGCCCGCTGGCGTCGGGAACGGCCCAGATTCCCCGCGTCGCTGCCGATCTCGCTGAAGATGCCGTTCAGTTCAGTTAGTGACTTTAAAAAAAGCATAGTTCTGAGTAATTGCACACCCACCAATCGTCAAACAAGGGATTTAACAATCCATTACTTTTATCTCCCGGCAAAGAGATTACTTCGCAAATCTGATACTTTTAAAAATGTGCTGCAGTGTTTCTGTCATTTCAGTCGAGTGATCACTTTTATACCGAATTCATTTTTCGCGCGCTCCATCGAAAACTTGTCGGGATACATTTTGTAAAACGGATCCCATTTTAACAGCCGTCGATTTAATTGATTGTCGTATAATAACATGAACGCTCCTATTACACAAATTGTGAATGTTTTATTCATTAACCAATCATCCATCTACCGTTGAGTGCTGTTGAGAGGCGCCGCACTCTTTAATTCCACGCCAAATCCCGTAACGAGATGTACCCAGGGAGATTTCAAATTAATCTTTTATAGATTGAAATTAATTCCTGAAATAACGATCCTTCTGTGATGTTACATATATGGATGCTTTGTTGGAAAAAAACTTGAAATACGTGAAAGCGCTATTGTATTTTTTTTTCGTTTTCGAGCTAACCAAAGCTGTCCTGTTGTGACGTAGGTAGGACCGGCTGCCTGTCAAATAAATGTTGCGGTGCAGACCCATCGAGCTGTCGATTTCCGAACAAAAATCAGGCCACTACGTATATCGGCGATATGTAACTTTGACCGCAGCATATTGTTGCTGTTGCCGGTGATGGGTAACTGTGGTTCGTGACAGTCTGCTTGCAAAATACTCAGTAATTGATTTCGTGTCGAGGGGATTAATATTTTGAAATGTAGCAAGCTTTGTCAAAGGTATTAATTACCATTTAAAATATCAGACACAAAGTGCTGTACGTTTTTGTAGATGCATAAGCAATAGGAGTCGTACCTAATGTAGGTAATGTTGCAAAACCACTTTATTTTCAAACCAATCATCCTTTTATTTAGTTGACGCTTTGAATTTGATGATTTATTTATTTATTGCAGTATTATAAAGATCCTTAAACTTAAAATCCCTGTAGCCTGTGCTAGTTATACAATAACTGTGGTACAGGCTACAGTTTTTTTTTAATTTAAAATTGGAAATGCTTGGCCGTGGTAACGTTCTATGTATATAACGATACAAATTCATTCCTTATTATGAGACGACTATACATAGTGTACTTTGAAACGTATTGCAAAAAGAAATTTCGCCAGGTTAAATTCCCGACAGTCGCATTTTTCCTCTTCAGGTGACTCGGAATGGGTCATTCATTGTATGCAAAACGTCGCGTGCAGACGATTCTATTGTTCCCCAAGATTAAGGCGGGGGCTCTTCCATTATTCACGGAACCCCACCGCTGCGGAACTCCGTTTTGCGATGGATTGCCGAGTCTCAGCCGGGGACACCTGAGACACGTGACAGTTCTAGATTGCTTGTTTAATCAGCCACGTAATCGAGGAAAAACAATGTGGAGGCCTCATCCACCTCAATAGAGATCAGAGAAATTGCTCCTGGCAGCTTTCATTTGCATTTCTTTTTATCGCAAGCTTTTCAAATTGGTTTTCACAATGTTTTTCTGATTCTCGTAAGTACCTGTTTTCAGGAATCGAATAATAAATAAAATCCCGACGAGCGTGAGCGTATGCGCCATCCGGTCCCAGAGGACCCTATTCAATTCATTCCCTGCAGTTTTCTGTTCAATGCGTAAAATTTCGCGCTCAAATGAGTTTCCCTTGATTCGGTCGAATACCTGAAGTGGACATATCGTGACTTCTAAGTCGCTTAACACCTTGCGTGTTTGGCTCTTATGTCAATAGAAATAAGAGTGACATTTAACGTTGCCATGGACCCGAGCCCTCAGCACGTGCGGGTAAGTCAATTTCCTGACAGTTAAACTAACAAAGGGCTGGATTTCTACGTCTGGCAAATGATATAAATCCGAATGTAAAATTGATTTCTTTTTATATGATTCTGCTTCGCTGCTCTTCGAGAATGGCATGCGCATCATATCCACGTATGATTTCGTTTATCCGGAATTCGAATATTAAAAATAAGAATTGTAACCGAAGGCTGCGGTCACTGCATTCCGCATGGATGGACGTCACATATTCACGCATATCAAGGAAGCCTGCCTGACTGGCTCTGTTCAGGAATGAGGCTTGGGAATTCCTAGCCTAGAGTAGCGTGTATTTATTTATTTGTTCTGCGTTTATGTATAATCTGATGAACCTTAATGCATTGAGATTTTTAGCATAAAGGTTTCATTCGCGTTTGTACAAAATAATTGCTACTTACATTGGTGTCTTTATAGAAGATAATTCTCAATAAATCACTATGTAAGCAGCTTGGCTGTGACACGAATAGCTGTCTTCTCTTTGTTGGTCATGTCATAGCAGAGCTGTGTTTTATAGCTGTATTTTACAAATTGTACCTATAATGTGCACTTTTTACCAAAGAGTGCTGAAAGTTGTTTTTTCGCCGACTTTTCCTCGGTCTACCTAGGGTTCTACTTTAATTTCGTTTTTTCCGAAGAAGTAGTAGTAGACAACACCAAGACATTGGTGGATAATGGGCTATCGTTATCTTCATGAGCCGAGAGACGCACACTTCTGGACGGAGGCCTCCCCCAGGATTCGTCATCTCGCCCGGACCCGCGTTTCCAGCGTTTGACGTTCGTAAAGTGTATAGAGTTTATTTTCACCTTCCAATTTTTCGGTCTGACTTTGTTATAATAATTGGCTTTTGCTATGCTGCAAGATAAAAAGCATATTATTGGCAGTACTTGAATATTTTTTGTAAAAATTGATTTATTATCATATTAAAATAAGCTACACTGCCATCTTAGTAACAGTGCTTGTAATTATTCGATTTACGAAACACTTCATACACTTTATTTTTTACACTTTATCAAAAATAAACATTAATTATCTACTGAGTAAACTTACTCGAAAGTTAAAGAATTGATTACGCAACGCATGGTTACACTAGCGTTTGCTACGATCTGCGGGCCAGGTCACGTGCCGCGATTGAAACGGACGTAAGTAAATTAAACAGTAGGTAACAAAACTTTATTCATAAATAGGGATTTCTAGTGAAAAACGAAGTACCTATTTTAATTACATAATTATGACAATCGAGTACAGAGCACGGACTGCATATCGGTGTAAAAAATTTAAATAGTACTAGTAAAATTTCAGTACCCTTATTAGTGTACTGTTTCATCAAACACAATACCTGTACAAGTTATCAAAATCTAACTTAATTATATCAGTACCCAAATAATGTATAGGTACCGGATTAATTTCTGTACATGTTTTTAGTGCAGAAATAATTTAACCTATTTAATTTCTGTACCGAAATGTATAGGTCAGCATAATATGTCCCTACGCTTCATAGGCTTCAACTAAACTTTCGAACAGTTATTTAAAAATAAAATTTTAATATTAATATTAATACCGGAAAAATTCAGTTAACTGAAAAAAAAATCAGTTATGCTACAATAATAAAAAAGGTACAAGAATTATTTCAGTATGAATTCCTGTACCTACTGTTATTTTTAAAACACCTAATTGCCATACAGAAAAAAAATGTACAGAAATTCATACCGTTATGCAGTCCTTGGTACAGAGTGCTCTCCTTAAGTATCTAGAATTTTCAGCAGTCGCCCTGTATTGTATTATAATATTTTCATATGATGATGTGATAAATTAATTAATTGAAATCGATTGAGTAAGTACCTACTTATTGAAAAATTTGAAACTTTCGAAAAAAATGTGTACCCATACGGTGAATTGTACCTTGATGATCTAATACTTCGGCCAAAGCTTGAGTGCAGTCGGTTCTTTTAATGCTCTGCATTCATTGATTATTCAAACCTATTTAACTTGTCGATAAAATATTTCTATAGGTATTGTTTATACCCAAGTTGTTGCTCAAAGTATGTGTTACCACGTGGAAGCAGCCCCTGATTCCGTTATCGCTGGGTAATGAAGTAAATTGGCGCACGCCGCCGCGCCGCCGCCGCACGGTTGAGACTCCGCGGTGACGTCACACTGTGGTGGTGACGTTAAACTCATTACACTGCGTTTTTGACGTGCAAGGTGCGCCGTGTGGGGAAGTCGGGACTACTTTTATCTGCACAACTACCCGGTCGCGGCTGCTCTTCCCGCACAAACCATCCCGTAGCGTCTAAAAGGATTTTTCAAATCTAACTGGTTTCAGAAAAGGCAATTTCAAACAAACCTCTCAGAATTGTTATATATTACAGAAACATGAAGCTTTTTTCAAAACAGTGTAAAAACTTTTGGTGACGCTTCATTTATAGTAACATCGATACCAATGTTACTATAAATTTTATGTTTATGTTTTTATGTTACATAAATATTTTTAACTTTGTTTTCATTGAGCTGTTACAATTTCATAACCTTTTATACTTGAATATTATCTAATGTTGTTTTTGTGCTGTCTAAGTATTCGCAAATTTTTTTTCTTCTCATATTTTCACGCTTATCTGTGAAAACTGATTAATGGCCTTTTTTTAACTTATTGTTTTAACTATATGAAAAACCTAGCTGTAAGTTTTCCTGTAATATATAAATAAATAAATGATAGCCGTGGCTCGAATGGAACTTACTTTCAGTATAGTGTTCGTTTGCCTGCTTGAATAAAGAAAAATATGAGTGATCCCCGATTGTGGATCGGGCAGTCATTTAAATATAAATACTTATTTAAAAAAAATAAGCTTCCATGCTGGACTGGGAGCGAAAGAAAAACGTAGAATGTGCCCGCTGCTTCTCCTCCCGGGCATACTGTAAAAGTCAGTTAAGGGACTAGAGGTTTTAAAGGTGGTTTTGTGGGCGATAGGCTGACCCCCTGTTACTACAATAGTCTCTCTCCATCTTTATACTACCTCCAAATTTTTCAAACGTGACATCAGATGGTCTTGTAACCTCTGGTGTTCTGCCTACCCCGTAAGGGATACAGGCGTGACGTTATGTATGTATAAAAAATAACCTGCTGTATTTTTACTTGAGAAGATTCGATGTTTTTAGACGAGAACTAAACAGTGCCTACCCTATGCTATCGGGTTTTATTCAGCTTATCTCACAATACATTACTTATAATAAAATTCAAAAATATTCAATATTAACCCTTCGATAGTTATATGTTATTATAAAATGTTTGACTATAAGATATCCGGATGCAAGAAGATGGGATTCCCTGGTTGTAAATTTATTGTTATTGTGTATTTTTAAAAGATGATTGCTGTTGAGTTTCTTGCCACTTCTTCTCAACAGATCGACTTTCCGGAGTGGTGGCAGATTCAGTTCAATATGCAAATTGTTTGACTTATTTCAAATGTATTTAAATACTTACGAAATAAAGATTTTTTTGACTTTGACTTGACTTTTTCATCTATAATAATTTAATTAAAAATGGGCTGTTTTTTAAATGGAAATTGAATATTCATTTATTTGTGCAATTATGTGTCTGTTAATCTTTCGAATAATAAATAAATAATCTCGTAGAATCTAGACTATCAAGCGAATTAAATAGAGTGTTTTTGCATTTTATCGCATTCTATCTCCAGCGGTGGTAATAATAGGTCCGTCATTCATTATAACAGGATAAATAAATAATATAAATAAATAGATTAGTTTTATCAAGAAATTCGTAGAAAATAAAAAAAAATCGTACTTAAACGCACTTGGCTGCTAGTAAAAGCTAAATGTTAGGAAAATAAGCCATAATCAAAATTTTCAATAACTAAAAAGACTCCTGGTTACCATAAATATCGAGTTTTTCCAATGAAAAACAAATTAGCCCGCTTCAATATATAAACGGACGTCTGTCTAAACTCTAACCGAATATTAAATTTGGAGGAATTACGAGTAAAAAAATCTTCCCTACAGTGTTTATTGACGTCACTCGAGAAACATTGGTGGCGAGTTCAGACGACGGTTTGGTCAAATAAATTAGCTCGCTTCCTTTGCGAATTTGATTCTTTTGATCATTGCCGAAATCAATTTCGTTGCCCCTACCACAAGTTTCTTCATATTTTATTTCCACTAAAGTTATATTACTTTTTGGTTAAAAACGTAACTTGGATTCATCATGTATTTTGATTAAATGTTTATTTTTTTCTTTTTGATAAGTCGACCAGGGAAACTAATTAGTTTTGTATATTGAAAGGAAAGTTAATACCAACTGAATAATTCAATACAAATATATTTTGTACTTTAGAAACTACGACGAAGTTATAAGAAAAGCATTATTTTTATGATATAATCAGCTAAGTAGAGAAAATATCTCGACGATTATGTTCCATATTTATTTCCCGTATCATCCTGAACAGAAGTGCTGCATGTTCGACCACATCGTCACTTATCGTCAGGTGAAATAATGATTCAGTTATAAGAAAAATAAAATACTCAGATTTCTCTACTTCACTATAAAAGCTACCAAACCGTTTACTAGTACCGAGTGACTAAACATCCTTAAAACTTCTCTACTACGCGGTATGTGCAAAATATGAGGCAATAATAAAATAGCCTTTGAAAAAGATTAACTATATAAGAAACATATAGAGATATCTAGCTAGTTAATTGTTAATTACAGCCGTAGCTTATCGTGTGGAGGGCTTGTTATTGAATATAGGCAATGTTTCTAAGGCTAATTCATCAAAGGGCCCGCGTGTGCCTTTGTGCCAACCAGCTTATGGTAATCAACGCGGCGCACAGTCGGATTTGAGTTAAACACGTTTTCAATTTAATGATCACGTATTTTGCAATTGTGTATACCTATTGCGATTTAATTAACATGTCCCCGGTCTTGGAACTATATCTCAGGTTGACAGTCCAAACTGAGCTTTTGCTATGTATGTTTTAAGTCGAAGTGAGGCGGAAGGGAATTTAGAAAACAAAATCAGTTTGGAAAAGGCTTTGCTGTAAAAAAAAAACCATGAAACAAAAATCTTCTATGTTTTACAACTTATTAACTGTATCATACCATACCTACCTTTTGAAGTGTAGGTACTGGCATCAGTTCAAATATAACCGCACATATGCATGATAAAAATCCGATCGTATCGACAAAGTGAGAGTAGTTTTGTGTACATATAGTCGATCGCGAACAATTTATTGTCCAAAGGCTAGGTGGCGCGCGCGGGGTATCATCCTCAAAGGACGCCGACAAAGAGCCGCCGCGGCGCGGTGCGGGCGGCATTAGCGGCCCCGTTTGATGTTCCCACCCCTTTCTAGGGCTGTCAGTTTTACTTTGCAAATTTTCCCACGATGAAAATCATTTAGGAAGTGTCTCTGATGTTTATAAAGATGTATATTGGAGATTCATGATTATTACAGCGCGCTTCAAAAATGCTTTATTTCTAAAGTGATATTTCTTCATTTAGTTTTCCGCATTGAATGATAATTCAAACAAGTATCCAGTTAGTTACCCCGTAAACTTCTGCTTAGGTTGAGTTAGGTAATGTTTGTAAGTACTTGTCATTTAAGTTGAATGTCAAAACCTTCCTATTGCAACTATTCAAATAATACAAACGCCTTAAGAAGCTAATCCGAATCTAAAACCTAAATATAAATCCGATGATCATATAAGTTAATACATAGGTACATACATACATAACTTCACGCATGTATCCCTTATGGGATAGGCAGAACATAAGAGGTTATAAGACTAACAGATTTCACGTTTGACATATAAGGTAATAAAATGATGTAGAGAGGCTATTGCAGTGACAGGGGGTCAGCAAAAATGCCAATAAAACGTCTGTCCCTAATAAATTAATAATCAATTAAAAATAAAGGCCCCAAGTTTTATCAAGGACCGCCAACCCTACATCTCCCTCTCAGAGCCGGGCTCAAAGTGAGTGTGTTACTCTTTAACCTGCGCGATTCGCGACCGGCTAAACTTACCACTCCGCTAAATAAAGTTAAAAGGCTCCTCCAGCTTTGTCTCGCCCGCCTTTGATGTACCGCCCCCCCTCCACTGTAAACCTCCACTCGCAAACACTTCACCACATGCTGAAACTATTGCCTCTAATGCCTTTTCCGATTGGATATACGTACCTGTAAGGATTGATTAGAGCGTTATTTAGTGCCGAGGGATTTTCTGAGAATCGAACAACCTTGTATAGGGAACTTGGTGGAGCTACGAATTGTTGAATTAAACTTCGTTATTGGTTTGTAGATGGGTAACTGTAGTCCGCGGTTCGTGGCACGTGATACGTGACAATCGTAACATGGAAGCACACATTCGTGGAGAATCTATCTTTGTGTCAATCAATAAATTAAATACTTAATAACTAATAAATTAATAACTTGATCACGACTAGGATTTTAGGACGGTAGGATTTAGTCAAAAGAACGTTGGCAGCAAGCAGCACAGTGCTACTACCGTATTTTTTGGAGTTTTGATGACATGTAGCGTAATGAAAAGATTACCGACTTTTTTGTCTTGAATATAGCTATTAAAAACGTAACATACTAATAGCTCTACAACTGTTCAGAAAAAAGTTACATGCATTTAAAAACGTCATAATTTGAGGTATGTATACGTAATTTTAATGAAAATAATTAATATCCAAACATACCTTGTTCTTTAAAACTGTTACAGTAGAAGTCAAACCGACTTGATAACTTCTTGCTTTTTAAATTCGTTTTGTCGTTAAAAATTAAATTTCAAGAATAGTTGCCCTTCACTAACAGCACCATAAAAAAAGAAAAATCTTGGGAGCCACAATATTTATTTTCCATACATTACGATATTATTGTTTAAAAAATAATTACATTAATTCACTTGAACCACATCCCTATTTTTTTCTTCCCGAAAGTGGGCACACTGGAACTGTCATTTTACTGCATTTAATTTGTTGCCAGGGTATAAAGTGAATTTCTGTAAATAAAGAAAATAAAACTTCTATTTTTCTTTATTCACAGAAGTTGTAGAAAAATATTAATTTATGGTCAATAAGTAGTCCAGTATTGAGTACAAAATACCAAACGTTCAACTTCCTACATCTCCTTATTATTACCTAAACGTAGCAGGGTACTCCGTCTGCCTATCTTCTCTAATGCTTACATAATGGGTCTGTAACTTCCTCAAAATTAGGGTTATTTTTATTAATTTATATTTTATTACAGAAAATACACATATTATTTTATCGAAAATTGAAACTTCTTTAAACTTTTAATCAAAATCAAATTACCTATGAAAACACGCGACGACAGGAATTCGAATTGTGAACCTATTGTCTGTTTAATAAAGCCGGCGAGTGTAGTCGACACCCCTCACCCTGTAATAACACCTATTATTCCAAACTCCCATAAAACGTAATTCCAATTTTCCATTTCAACGTTCTTTAAACTTTTCATTCATGTTTTAAATTAATTCCCGTTGTAAAACCAAAGCTTTGATAGCCACCTCGGAATATCTTTGTAATCTGCCAGGTCGGACTCGCCCAAAATTCAATTAGTCTAACACAGTTCCATTATGGCAATCAAAGGAGGACTGAAAGTTTTGGCACATCAAAGAGTCGATTAGTGCGTGCCGGCTAATAGCGAGCGGCCGCGACGCGCTTGTGAACCCGGGACCGCGATGAAACACGGCCTATCAAATAAACCGGACTGTGTGCCTAGTGCGAGTTTTTTTAACTTCACCATCTCGTTTACGTAAACTTCGTTTTGTATGGGATCGAAACAACGCCAACTAGTGGAAATAATGGGAAACTTAATTCCTGAGTGTGAGTTTTTACATCGTAAACAATCGACTCCCTCGCATTCGAAAGTGAGAACGATATTGCACGTGATTGGTAGTTTGAAATGTTTTGTGAGTGCGAGTTGTGTTTTTGACGTTTCGAATAGTAACGTAAACGTAAACGCGTCCGAAAACTTGTCACTTGTATTCTCGCAGTGAGATGGTCGTGAAAACATAAGTTTATTAGTTTTGTTTTGCGTGTTATACTTATTTAATATGTTTAAGGACAAATTGAGTGCAATTATAATGAAAAATATTGGAAAAAGAGCTCGCGCATTTATAATCCATTGGTAGATTTAACCTAAATTACCTATAAGGCTCGATATCGTTTGTTCAAAAAGATGTTAAAATTTTTATTTTAGAACAAGTCTAAAATCGTCACGATGACGGGTTCCTTTGTATTTAAGTAATAATTTTTTTTTTTTTTTATGAAAGTTAAACGTTTCTAGACCTTACTTGATATTTTTCATAAAATGACATATCCTCATTTTAATATAAACATACTTGGCTCACTGTAACCCATTCTTCAAAACTCATAACATAAACAATTTTGCTAACATAAACAAACTGCTATAACCCCAACGATTTAAACAGATATTCGTATTCTATAAGACCCAATATGAGAAATAGTCTCCTAAAAATGGTCGGTTTGTTTCACGAAGCTTACGGACATCACATTTCACAGTGAGTAAACGCGACTCGATTGGTTAGCTTGGGTTGAAACTCGCACTCGCAAGTTTTCGATAGTCGATACGTGTAAAGTAAGCTCGATTAACGCGATGGTAAAGTTATTCGCAAAACGTTTTGCAACTCGCACTAGGCACACTGATGGCGGTCTGTATTTGTATGACTATGGAATAATTTCGCTCTTGCTCGCGGTTAATGTTACGTTTATTAGCACAGAAGGTTTCTCGTAAAATGATTTAATTTGGTATATTTAACGAGATGATTTGATGAAAAGGTTTGCATGAATGTTAAAATTAAACTAAATTATAATTTTCACCTTTTCACTGTTAAGTTTGTAACATGGATACCATGCAATAATACATACATCTCACTTATGACAATCGTTCATAGATAAACTCATCCGTCAAATAGCACTGCTGCGCGATGTAGTGACGGCAGTGCTCAATAACCACTTTCTTCCATTACCTATGTGTTACTTCCTCGAAGTTTCCAAAAAAACATAACATTATCAACTATGCCATTAGAAATACGGGAATATTTAAATATATTCGGTTTCAATAAATTCAAACCCAATTTCTTTGTTACAGAAATTATAAACTTTAAATAATTCTCAGTCTTATACAAACAACTGTACGGCGCGGCGGCAGTAATAATTAAGCTGCTCAGTATGAGAGCCGGTATGAGGTCAAAAAAGTTCTTGAAAAAAAATAATACTAGATAAGTGTAAATTAAGTTTCATTAAGTATCTTCATTATTTAAATTAAGTTTTAATAATAAGTGTTTTTAAAATAGGATGAGCAAGGCATATCGATAGGTATTTAAAATGAGATTTTTGCTGTAGGATGAATACGGCACATTAATAGGATGAGCGAAGAAAAAATAATGAGTAGGATGAGACGTCCTAGGTAGGATGAAGACGGAACAACAACCCCTTCAAAATCGTCGTCCTTACATACAACGAAAATAAAACGAACAGAACTTAACATCCACTTTTATGAAACACTGATGGATGACAGACGACGACATCTAGTATCAAATTTTCGATCTATGCAAATGGCTTGTTTACATCCACGCTACGGGCTAACGATAAGAGATGGCGCTGATGTGTGGCACAAACATGATGGCTGATTGTCAAATGAACGTCACTCCGTCCGTCCATGGCTTTTGTTTACAAAACTCAACCAAGCTAATTTATTATTTAGTTCCTTTGCGGTTTATAATTACATACTCCTATTTATCGTAACCATATTTTGTAAAGAAGTAGATTTTACGTATAAATGTAAAGAGCCAGTTTTCTGTTGTTATTTAATTCAGTAATGTGCTATTAATATTGTTCTTCCGGGTAACAAGAAGATTACTGTCTGACCAATGAAATTAATTTATCTTTCGTGAAAATAGCTTGCTGATGATCTGTCATGATACGCTAAAGCTCTTGCCGAAATACGAGTAGCAAATAATTAAACAAGTCAATGTTTCGACGCCTTCAGGTTTACGACTCGTCTCTTTGTTTACAACTTGTTTCCTGTCCTTGTAATATACGAAATTGAAGAAAGGTTGATTGCTGTGCTTCTATAATTACTCCGGAGATATTTAAAATGAAGCTGTATATTTAGGTACCAAGTTTGTAACCTCTGAGTATGTTATTTTTATTTTCTACTATAATATTCATATATGATGCTTTCTTAAATATAACCTAGCTAACAAACTATTTATCTATCTTTAAATTAACAAGATCTTCTTAAATATCCCAGAGTCAAAACCTTATAGGTTATTAATATTTTTTCAACTGAATGCTTGTTTTTTTTTAAATATGACTTACACATTTTACCATTGAACATGGTTATTGATTTCATATTTTTGATGTACCCCTATATTATTCAACCTGTGCACAATGCATGAGGTCCCAAGCGCTTCGATCGAAGCCTATTGTGTTTAGCATCCAACGGCGAGTCTCACTCTCACTTAGACTGGTACCGTTGTAATGCGCAGTTGTGCTTGCACCATTCACAGTTTTTTATAAGAACTCAAAATATTAATAAAGCTTTATCACTCATATTTTGATAATCATAAACTAGCATAATATTTGAAAAGTGTATTGTTTGTTTACGGACAATGAACATGGTAAGGTCTATTATGTTTTTTTTTTACTCTCTCACTTGTGAATTCAACCATGAAGTTATGATTTTAATGTGTTTTGACAGGCATTTATTATAATCTTTCCTTATTTAGTTATCATAATAAAATTATGAATAGATTTTTTTGTTTAATATTTTACTATAGATTGAATTGAAGCGAGTTAAACGCGAATTTCATTTTGTGAAAAATGAAATTTGATATTTTGTTAGAATTGATATGGTTCATTATAGCTATAGTTGGAACCTTAACATATGATATGATATTGTTGTTACTATACTTTTTTAGGAAACCATAAATATATTAGGACGCCGATCAATACTAAAAACTCTTGACTTCAGCGTGCTTTCTCATTTTGTTTGCCATCCCTTTTCCACCCCTAGGGATCATATATTTTATCTTTTGTGGTTCTTATGATTTGCTGTATTGATTTTTTGCCCAATTTAGTCATCTATGATGTGGGAGTTATGATGGGCATGTTTTACCTTTTAAGCATATTATATTTTATGTTCCGTTGTATAAGTGTGTTTTAGAGTCTTCTAAAAAACTTTTTGAGGAAGGTAAAGTTTTAGTCAACAAGTGTGATTGATAAAACTTTGATATGTGATTGATAACTTTCACAATAATGATATGATTATTGTGAAAGAAATCAATAGTGTGATTATTGATAATTTAACATCATAATTTTGTGATTGGAATTAGAATGATATCACACGACATAAAATGAGTGAGCTTCTGAGGTTTAGCACATCTTCATAATCCATAAGACTTATAATTATTGTCATACCCTAGTTTAGATATTTTTTCTCAAATTTCAGGTGGGGTCACGCCATGCAGCGCGCGGGTGGGAGAAGGGCCTATGCGCCATGAGCCATACTCCAATAGGCGGCCACCCGCAAGGTAAATCTAATGCTTTTAAATTGTTCATAACTTATAGGTTTCTTAGGGTGATAATAATAATAATAATAAAAACTCTTTATTGCACAACTATAAAATTACGAGATACAATGTATTTAGAGAAACAAATCTTTTAGTTCAAATCGGTGGCCTTATCGCTAAAAAGCGATCTCTTCCAGACAACCTTAGGGCAGAGGATTTTATATGAGTTTAAGGGTGTCATGTCGTACAATACTGTTTAAAACAAAATATGTATAAATATATAAATGATGATGTATAAAAAATAAGTTCTCATATTTAAAATATACATACACACATATTATCTTTATACCTACATACACATACATATATTTAATATTTACAATACTTATAGACTCATATACATATACAATAAGAAAAGATGTGTTTACTCACAGATTTCATAATAAAAGTATAAAATAAAAATACTCATGGTAATTCTTCAACTTTTGTGAAATAGTGCATCTTTACAAGTTTTTTAAAAGTGGCTAAAGTTTGTGCGGATTTAATTTGTAACGGTAATTCGTTCCATAAGCGTACCGCATGGATTGAAAACGATTTACCAAAGTAATCCGTCGTGTGCATCGGTGTCACTAATTTTAAATTATTACTTAATCTCAAGTTACGTGTATGTGTGGAGTAAATGTAATCAAATTTATTGAAGGATTTTAGGCTTTGCTTTGGGTGTTTTGATCTTGTAAGACAAGAATAGTAGATTATGGTATGAAAAAGCGGCAGCCTCAATCTGTCCATAGTGGACGACATGATCTAGAGAGGAGACAACAGTTAGGTCTAAAAGGGAAGGTGCTGAGTTTGGGAAAAAGTGAGTTGCGCTAGATGGCAAAATATTGAGGTTACAAGCAGATATAAGGGAATTAAGTTTGTTCGCACGAACATCGTTTTTCAATAGACATGTATTGAAATCGCCCATTATGACTGTATGATCAAATAAAGGAACCTGTTCTTCTAGCAAAGTTTCTAACGATAAAAAGTAATTAATTGTGGATTTCGGACTGTACACAACTCCAAGTAAGACTTTTGATCGGGAGAGTGTCACTTCAATCAGAAGGTGTTCTGCAGTGTCAGCTAGACTTGTAGACTTGCTCAATATCCTATGGGGTATGTGCGAACGCAAGTAGATGGCAACCCCACCACCAGTTCGATCAGTGCGATCGTTGCGAAGTAGGATAAAGCCTGGTAGGGCATATGACGTCGAAGGTAAGCAGGGTTTGAGCCACGTTTCAGATACTAAAATAGCTTGTAAACTCTTACAGTCGAATGACGTCAGCATATCGGAGTAGTGTGCGGGAATACTCATTATTTTTTTTATCCATATTTTTTTTTTTTTGCAAGTTATATTATAAGGTAATAATTAATAATAGATGACTGGCCGTCACTCGGTGTCTGTTCCGTCATACAGAAAAAATAACTATTATAAAACGTTAAACTCTTGTTTCGCCCAGGTTGGGACCACAAGCTTGCTGACCGGTCGTCGCTGCCGCCGGCACCAGGGGAGGAGAAAAGCAAACGACATGTATTCACACATCCGCATTTGCCCAAGTAAGTGGAATTATGTGGGAATGTTTGCCATAGGTATAATTGAAACTAAATTGCTTGTAGGGACACCTTCATTGTATGTCTGGCTAGCGACCAGCCCTCGCACTGAGTCTGAGCCAGTTTCTTGCAAATCCCTTGAGGTTTTATTTCCAACTTCGTCTTCACTTACCATAAAGTGTAATTAAAGACAACCGCGGGTCAGGCAACGTTTAAGAAACACTTTTTACTTTTTGTAGGTAGTACCTAGATAAAACCAATGAAGTTTAAGGGCTCAATTAGCCTATGTTACTATGAACTGGTTTGTTACTTTTTATTCTCTCATTATTTAGTAGTATTGTATTTCTACGAATTTGTACACTGAACACTTTTTACAAAAGGCGGCCGGGGTTTTTTCCTTCACCTGTTTTTGTCTCGTCTACTTTAGATTCTTCTTTCAGGTAATAAATTTTTGTAAGCCGAACAAGTACTTTTGACTTTTATTAACTTTTATATCATTATCATCTCAACTTCCTTTATTGAGTGGGCTTAGGCCATTATCCACCAAGCTGGCCCAGTGCTGGGTGGTGGATGTCAGAATTTTCAGGGCGCTGAAATGGCTTCCGACAATCTTAACGACTACTGTAAACAAGTATATAGTACCCAGGACCGACTGCTTAACGTGCCTTGTGAAGCACGGAATTCGTGAGAAATAAATGATCGGCGGTCACCCATCCTTTTACCGACCGCGCCAAACGTGTCTTAACCTGCGATACCGTATGATATGCACAGTAACCACGGCGCCATAACGATCATTTACCCAGAGTGAATAGAGAAATGATGATTATTTTGGGATAGGGGCAGCGGAGGATGGCGCGAGGAGACGGAAGGCTCGTCGGGCAGTTCGGCGCGCTCGCTGGCCGCCACGCCGCCCTACATTCGCTGGGCGCGAGCGCTGCCTCGATTATTGGAGGTTAGTACATCTTTTTTATTTACACGCTACTTTAACACAGAATAATAATCAGAAAAGCTTATTAAACACAAAGAAAGGCTAACCTGGTGTTGTAAAGCGAACTCTACGTCTCTTGTTAGATTTAATATTAATGTTTCTAAAATGCACACCCCAATTAAAGTTTCTTAAAGAACTTGTGCTATGGATAAAAGATAAGCTATAAATAATATTACGAAACATACAGGGTTGTTTTTTAGGCATCAGCCAAATTTAATTGTTATTTTATTTGATACCATATAAATTAAGTATCCTGCATATTTATTTAAGTATCGCTCAGTACAAAAAAAAAAGATACACAAAAAAAGCAGCACAAACATTTTTAGAAATAGTCGCTGTTGATGAACGTACGACGCGATATTTCATTCATTATACTACGACGAAGTACTACAAGATGCTTTGTAGTAGCGCGTAGTCGTTTTTATTTTAATGGTATTCATTTATAATTTAGAGTGACCAAGCTTAGCTTAATATGTTAGCTATTATATTAATTTCCTTGTAAACCTTTTTTACAAAAATCATTTTTATAAATGACAATTATAGTGTAAAAAAATTGGGCCGGTGATTAAAAACAACTCTGTATAAACATCTGTTATGTATGACCGACGGGTGAAATTTCGAGCCCAGGACGTTCGCGCATTGAATAATGAGTTGGATCGCGTGGGGTCAGTTGAGAATAGACCTGCTGCCCCTGGACAAGCGTGTCGTTACGTTATGTACTTGTAACTAACATTAATATTTGTCATTCAGGACGCGGAAGGAGTCCGTCTGTTCCGAAAGTACGTGTGTTGCGCCGGCGGCGTGCACGTCGACCGCCTCAACTTCTACTTCGCAGTGCAAGGTCTACGCCACGAGACCGAGCCCAGCAAAGTGCGGCAAGTCGTGTGCGCCATATACAAGTGAGTGTCGCCCTTATGCCACTGACGCTAAGGTTGTTACAGGTTCACGACCACTTTGCGATGGGGTAAACCTGTCTGCCTCAGGCGCCAGTGGTCGCGGGCTCGATTCATGCACGGAACAAGAAAAAGGCGCTTCTTTATTCTTATAAGCGTTTAATGTTATTTAAATTATTTATTATTATTTGTTTTATTTATACAGATATATTCATACAATAGTTACTTAATTAATTTAACTTTACTTTATTTATCCATTTATTATTTATTAAATTAGGCAGTACTTACTAACAGTTATACAATATTTGAACTTTTTCTTAATACTCTTGCTTGCCAATTGTGCCTTTAAAATGCTTAGTGAGATTGTGTGTGAATGCTTAGTGTGTATAGAGAAGGATCAGTACTAAAAAGAAACCAAATATCGTACGCCTCTGCTCAAAGAGGTTTAGTTTGGATTTACAATTCCATGTTTTTATCTACTCACTGTTTTGAATAGGCTATTTGATAGTAAAATGAGAATAGAGACAAAGTAAGATGAGAATTATTATTTATTCATTGAAAAATCCTTAATTCCAAGTACATTTCTATGCATAAGACGTGATATTAAACTCTCACATTTGGGCGTATTTGACGACTAAACGTGCTTGTAAAAGTCCGATCGCCTTGTCACCCAGACTACAAGTGTTTACAAGCGAGTGACGTCACATAAAACCACATTGTAACTTTATATTGTGAAATAACGCTGCATACATATTATACTTCGCAGCGAATTTTTATAACTATAATTACCATACCACGATAGTCTTATATAGGATATCGTTATTACTCAGATTTCTCCGCAAGTCCCAGCTAGCGATGCCGGAAGATCTGCGCGCGAAGGTGAAGCAATGCATCAAAGATGGCGGCCCCATCGAGAAGACTATCTTTGATGACATGGAGCAGGAGGTATGTACTACACGCTTTGGTGGTGGGTTAGGTAGGAGTTTTAGAAAATGGAGTTTTTTTAGATTAAAAAGAACTTTTAGGATAGCATAGCCGATTACAAGTTTTCACATAAAGGTTTTCTTTTAGCTTTTATTACACTCAGCCGGCGTTCGATCTGAATCTCACTTGAGGGTAAGTAAAGATGAAGTCTATCACGACAAGCATACGGGCTTACGAAGGTTTCCTAGTAATAATAAATTAATTAATAACGATGATGATTGTGTAATCATAGGTTATATATAAACATACTGAGAAAATAATGATTTGTAAATAAAATACTTATCATACATTACACCCAGAACGATGCAAACAAAGATGTTGATAGTAATTGCGTGGTGCGGTTTTCACACCCGCGACCACTGGCGTCTGTGGTAGATAGTGTTACCTTATCACCACTGCGACACTTACTTAAAGACGCCGAAATACCGAGTAACGAAATGTTGGCTTCAAAAAGTTGTGTTGAATAACCGCGATAGCATTCGGTTAAAAACGTCTTATACTCAATATTTGTTTTTATTACGAATAGCCATTAAGGTTTTCTTTTCGTTAAAAGTAACTGTTCTATTGCTGACAAACGTTTTCAGCTAGATTGGAATGCGTGTGTCGCGGATGTACGGTGTCCATGACGCCACCATTCGATTACTTTATGTATAACTAACGTGATCATGCGTTCCGCTTTGGGCGGGACAGTCCCGCTTTCAGAGAGTCTGTCCCGGTGTCCCCAGCAAGGCAGGCATTGTCCCGCTTTTGCAAACGATACTTAAAAATGTATTTTAATAATAA
Source organism: Stenoptilia bipunctidactyla (assembly GCA_944452665.1). Classification (NCBI taxonomy): domain Eukaryota; kingdom Metazoa; phylum Arthropoda; class Insecta; order Lepidoptera; family Pterophoridae; genus Stenoptilia; species Stenoptilia bipunctidactyla. The sequence goes on from OX101730.1 coordinate 604,201, forward strand.
CAAAGGCAGATTCGAAGGAATTTTTAACCTGATATTTTATGAAAAATTTGTTCAGATGACAAAAAATATACGACTTAGAATTCACGTCACTACCGGGTCATAGTAAGTCTTGCCTTCACGACTATTTTGTGTATAGTACTTTGATTATTTTGTATGATTCAATCCTGTATAGTAAAAAACTTGAAAACACAAAATAAAATTGTAGATGTCCCGCTCTGGCACAAAATATATGGTTATGTTATGTATCACATAAATTTTGTTGAAAGCCCTATTTTTAGTTGGCACGTATTACTTTATCTATAACATAAATAATATGAGTAAATAATAATTAAAATCCCTAGTCTTATAAAGAATTAAGTTTTCACGATTCATAAACTAAAATAGCCAACGGGGTCTGCAAAGATACCGAAACTTTGAGTTAAAATGATATATATAAAATTAAGAATAAAATTATACGCGATAAATCCTTTTAAAAAGTGTTCTAAACTGGGAGCAAAGGAAAAACATGTGCCAGCTGCTTCACTTCCCGGGCATACCGCTAAAGTCAGTTAAGGGACGGATGTTTTGCGGTTTTGTGGGCGATAGGCCGACCCCTTGTCACTGCAATAGTCTCCATCATTTTAATGCCTCAAAATTTGTCAAACGTGGCATCAGATGGTTTTATAACCTTTGGTGTTCTGCCTACCCTATAAGGGATACAGGCGTGAAGCTATGTGTGTATGTCTACCATATTGTGAAGAAATAAATTAGATTTTTTTATTGTATGTTCGTCCGCAGGTGACCCGAGCTATAACGGAAACGACGTATCAATCGTTTCTGCGCTCGGAGGCGTATGTTTCATACGTCAGCGCCGCCTCGCAGCCGCTGTGCTCGGCCGACTGCTCGCCCGCGCCCAGAGAGGTACGTTGCTCAGTACGGATGGTTCTCTTTTGCAGGCAACTTAATAAAATCTCGGTATAAAGTCTCTAATAATGGTTTTTTTTTCGTTGAATTTGAACTTTTCTTCTGTGTAATATAGATCTCAGAATTTAGTTGTTATGACAATTCACTGTAATTGTTTTCTAATGTGGAGGTTTGAGATTAGATATTAAATTCCATTGTAAATAAGCTCATTTAGAGCATTAAGTAGCAAAAAAATAGTATTATATTGTTATAATTATGTTATGTTAAGTTAAATTTCATTTGGCCAGTTTTAAAAATTAGGTGTTTAAGTAGTGTTAGAAGTTCTATATTTCCGTAAAAAACTCCACGATTTGTTGATTCAAATGTCTAATGAAATTCGATTGCGATTTTGTTAAATCAGAATTCAGTTTTAATTTTGTTTAATGCAATCGATATTTCTGTACTTTCATATTTTAGTTAAATTGTTGTTTTTTCTCACCTGCTTCCATGCAGGACTGGGAGTGAAAGAAAAACTTAGAATGTGCCAGCTGCTTCTATTTCCCGGGTATACTGTAAAATAGCTTATCTCCATCATAATGATACCTCCAAATGTGCTCAATGCGATGTCAGCTGGTTTTATAGCGTCTGGTGTTCTGTGTACCCCATGAGGGATGCAGGCGTGTTATGTATGTATGTGGTGAGCTGACAGCGCGGTTGTTCCCCGCAGGCGCCGGCCGCGCTGCCCCCGGCGGGCGCGGGCGCGGGGGGCGCGGGCGCGCTGGCAACACTGGCCACACTCGCCACGCTGCACGAAGGACAGGAGCTGGCGGCGCCGCCGGCGAGGTTGACGCACGACGCGCTTCTCGCCACGCAGTCGCGCCGCCTGCAGGACCACGCGCCGTGAGTAGCCCGCCTATACCACTACACACCATACAACTCTCACTGATACTGTTGAAAGCAGCCTTATTACCGTCATGCTAGATTCCAGCCGCTCATTCTATTCAAAATAACCTACAAACAGCATACAGACTTGCGTTTGAGCGTTCATTGCAAACAGTGGGCCGTTGTTACTAAATAAATTGTTTAGGTACACAAAATTGCTGTGGAAATAGGCTCTAGCGTTTGATTTAGCTTCTTCTGCAAGACGCTTTTCCATGACAAAAAATAACTGATCGAGTACTAGTTTAATGAAACGAAAAGTAGTATTCATTTCATAAGTACTTTTGAAACATTTCAATAACCCATCTCCTATGAAAAATGTGTGCAGACAGCAACGATTAATAATTAGTGAGTATACTTAACGCCACGCCCAACGTCCCACTTTTAAAAAGACCACGCAAAGCCATATATTTTTAAACCTTTAATAATAATAATTTCTTTATAGTGGCAACTTGGCCCACTGATTAGTTTTACAAATTCAAACTAGATTAGTAACACACAAATTAAGTATTATTAATTTATAAATTCATAACACTGTTGAATAAAGTAGGTTCCAGGTACTAATTAAAAAAATCATTAAATTGATGAACTTTGAAAATAACAAAGTAAATTATACAAATGAATCACATGTTTTTACAATGCTATTAAAGATTTTTAATTAAAATTTAAACACCTAAGCATATTCTAATTAAAACGAAATATTATTAATTAACAAAAATAAGTTAAAATATTAAATTGATTATACCTATTTGAAAGTATCATCAGTGATTCATCACATTTAAATTAAACAACTAAGTACTACCTAAATGTACCTACTTACTTCATAAATTTAAAATTAAATAAAATAAAATTAGAATAAATTATGATAACAATTATTATGCCAATGTAACAAAATATTGAATTAATTAAACTAATTTCAAGGAATAAAAAAGTTGAAGAAGAATTCAAAATTTGAACTTCGCACATTTTAGCAGCTTTCGAAAGCTATTTTTGACGACCTGAAAATCGTAACAATTAGATAAAGCAATAATTTATTTCAATTGAAAAAGATATTTATGTATAGATATAACACGACTGGAAATTGATATTATTCATCAAATATATTTAATACAACTTACAGCAAAGCTATTAATACTAAACGTAGAAAAGCTGAATCACACAAAACATTCACTACATTGAATGGCTTTTTTATTTTGATTTGTTAATTATTTTAATTTCATTTAATTTTGATTTCACGTGTGACCCCTTAGATATAGCATGAGCGTTCCCTCGCCCTTAGATTTGGACCTTTTATTTTAAGATTTTATTTTTAAATATGCGACAACTGTAACTTTATTTATATATTATTTAAATAATATAAATATGGAAAATATTGTCAAATAATTTCGTAAATTAAAAACAGGTACATTATTCGTAACCTTCATAAGTATGCAATAATAATACTTATTAATATAAATTTTTAAATACATTTGAATGTCACAGAAGTTTACAGTTCTCGCATACATTATTTTTGTTTAATTTTGATTCCCACGCAGTTCTGATTGTTTGTTGTTATGTTTCCCCCATGTGTGTCCCCGTGCCTGCATGTTCGCTGAATCGACGCTAATTTACAAAATGCGCTGATTTACCACCTTAATCCAAATACGACACCCATTTCCTATATTTCATCCAACCTTTGTATCATAATCCCAATTTATATTAATCCACATCTACTTGCTCTATGTATGTATATAAATAAACTTAAAAATGCCTTCAAACACGTCGTCCCGCCTCCCCCCGCCCCCCCGCTCCCCCCGCTCCCCCCGGTGGCGCGCAGTAGCCGCAAGCGCTCGGTGTACAACGCGCACGTGTCGTACGCGGGCTACTGCCCCGCGTCGCGGCAGGACTCCAGCCGCTCCGCCAGCAGCGTCTGCACCGACAGCGATTGCCTGTAAGTCCGCCCTTTCACATACTCACCACCTCAACTTGCAGGGGAATTATGGAGCCGAGATAATATACTAAAAAAACATCGATTTTTTGTGAAGCCTATTTGACAATTAAGTTTTAACCCAAATAATATTGAATTTTGGTACATATTCGATTAAAATAGTCCTTTATTTAAATAACGTTCAATGGGTCGTTTACTTGTAAACACGATGGCGAAACAACGATTATAACCATATTGCGTCATCGTAGATCCGACCAATTATTGAGTAACGAGAAAAAAACTTACGTTACTAAATTGCATTTTTAAACACTTTACATTGTTAAATAACCTCTTATTTATTTGGTTTTGTTGACAACACGTACAATCTGTGTTTAAACAAAATTCAACATAAGCTCTTTTCCGAAACATTATCGAAGTCAATTTCGCATAAGGTACTATTTTCCAGTGTAAAGTTAAATTTAATTATTACGTCAATTGGACAAATTCAAAGTTCGTTGAGTATCTCAACTATTTAAAGGTAAGGTAACATTTACTATCTAGTTATCAAGGTAGTCTCAAATATTATATTTTAGTTTTATCCTGCACTATAGAGCTTGCTCATGTGTGACCCCATCCAGTTTTTACTTATTTTTTATTATTTGCATACCATCATAATACAATTTCACTACAAATATGTATACTAAATAAAGTTGTCTATTACTACATAACAGTTGATTATGAAAAAATACATTATATGATACAGTATGACTGTTTACTTTCAACAACTCTATTAAAATAAACAGAAAACTAATTGAATAAAAATACAATTATAAAAAAAAACAGATATTCATATTTTTGTTCTTTTATATGAATCATACCTTGTAAGTTCTTTAACTGGAGATTCAATAAATAAAAAAATGTGCCATATTACACACGCAGCCTTACAATATTGTATTTAAATAAAAACCTTCATTTCAAGTAGCACATTTTCATTGTAATTACAAACTTTTTTATGAGCCATGAGATTCTCCCCTGAGCGACGAGGAGGTTTATGCCATGCTGGTTGCTACTACGCCTTATTGTCACTTCACGTTATCTAGTACAAATTCAGTTTCTTAAACAACTTGTTTCACGGATACTACAAAATGCATAAATATACTTAAGATTGAAATCAAAATTCATCTTGAGTACAACAATATTAACCATCCAAGATTTGACGGCTAATAGCTGTGTTAATCTCACAAATATCTGCCCCACTAGGATTCGAAAAACTAACTGGCATAGAAAGCAACAGCAGGCAGCCTTCGAATAGATATAGTCCAGTTAAAAGCCTCATCAATTTGGTAATAAAAGTGAATAACATCGGGCTTGTTCCCCGCAGAAGCGACGGCATGTCGCTGCGCGGCGAGCCGGGCCGCCACTCGCGCTCGCAGCGCTACGGCCTCATCAACGCCGACAGCGACGCCAACCTGGTCAGTATCTATTTGTTACACCCGGCTAATGATTCAATGCAGTCAAATTACAGTTCCAGTGTGCCCACTTTAGGGAAGAAAAAAATTGTGATGAGGTTTAAGTGAATTAATGTAATCATTTTTTAAATAATAATATTGTAATAGATTTAAAACAAAAATATTTTGGCTCACAAAATATTTCTTTTTTTTTATGGTGCTGTTAGCAAAGAGCAACTACTCTTGAAAATTATTTTTTAACGACGAAACGAGTTTAAAATTAAAGAAGTTATCAAGTCGATTTTACTTCCACTGTAACCGTTTTAAAGCGCTTCGTATGTTTGATAATTATTTATTTTCATTAAAATTTTATGCAAAACGAATGTCAAAGACTCGTTAGTTTTCAATAATTTTCATTCAGTACTTACATCATGAAGTTTTTAACTGGTATCATTATTTTTTCTATTGGACATTTCGACCTATCCGTTTACTGCATTGAATTATTTGCCAGAGTCTAGTCAATATTATATGTGAACACAGTATGTGACGACGAAGGACTATAACTGGTTTAAGAGTACCTATATTTTTTATAAATATTCGTGATAGTTTGTTGTATTTTCTAATATTTACGTGTCTTTACTGAGACTTTGCATCAGACTGATAAAATCAACTTTAAATCATCTTTTATCTTCATGTTTTTTACAAATAATATATTTTGAACTTGTACATATTATATTATATTATCACCTTCGATTGCGGTTTGTTCAATTTATAGGTAGTCGTACCATTGTAAAAACTAAGCAAAAGTTGTAAAAATCGAAGATCTGCGATAGCCAATACTTGTCTAACCATAACACACTTGTCTAACAACCATCAGTTTCAAAAGATCACTTCAAAAGTGATCAAAATTCAAAAGGTCATTACCATCTAAACCACAATATTTTATTTATATTTAAATATTTCCTGTGCTCTATATCTTAGAATTTAAATTCCTTTGCAGATGATTCCCCGCACTCAGAGGATCCAATCGGAACAACTGCGGGTTTTACCCCCGTCCGAATTCGCCCCCTTACTCATAGAAAAGCTAGAACGGGTCAAACGGGAACAGGAGTCTAAGGAACGGCTCGAAAGAAGATTGGCTGATGTATGTAGATCCTATCATAAGAATAAAGTTAGTTTAGTTACATTTTCTATATGAAAATGTTATAAAGATAATTTATGCATATTGCGCACGTCGTCTTATAGTGAACTAGCTTTATCCCGCAACTTCGTATGCGCTTAACTACCCTTCTCGTGGAAATTTCAGAAACTATACAACCAGACACCCACTGAAAGAACCTTTATACCAAGTATCACACCCATGCACTCAAGGAATAAGTTTTTTTCATACAAACTAAAAATCATATGTTTCCCGTGCCCGTCGGAATATTGGGAATTTTTTTCGTAGCACAACCAGTCACTCTTTGAAGAACCTTCATGCCAAGTATCACATCCGTACACTCGATTTTTCATACAAATTAAAAAGTCCAACCCCTTCCCGTGGGAATTTCGGGAATTCCTTCCATAATACAAACAGACACTTATTGAGGAACCTTTATATCAAGTATCACATCCGTGCACTCAAGGGATGGGATTTTTTCATACAAACTAAAACATCATATATTTCCCGTTCCCGTGGGAATTTCGGGAATTCCTTTCATAACACAACCATACACACATTGAAAAATCTTTACACCAAGTTTCACATCGGTGCACTCAAGGAATAAGATTTTTCATACAAACTAAAAAGTTCTATATTTCCCGTTCCCGTGGGAATTTCGGGAATTCCTTCCTTAGTGCACCCCTACATCCCTTAAAGAATGTATGTTCCAAATTTCAGCTCTCTACGCCCAGTAGTTACGGCTGTACGTTGTACCTCAGTCACTCAGTCAGTAACGGAACAGTTTTATATATATTGATTGATGGAAAAAACCTAAAATTGTTACTAACGCTTGACAGTGACCTGAAGTAAGCAGATTGTACCTCACTTGCCAATTATGCCTTGACCTGTAAAAGAGATTATAGAATTGAATATAAAGCACTATTGAGTTTTTCTCAAAAAAAGTGCATAATTTCCAAGATATCAGCAATTTTAATATAATGAGTTTATCAATTATCACCCTTGTAAAGTTTTTTTAACATTCATTCAATAGACGCGTGTCACTGAAGCCATATAATAAACAACAAAAGTATACTAAACGTTGAGGAATGTTGCATAAATTGTACAACGCAAAACGTTGCGAACTGTACCTCTGCATAGCGATAAAAAAGGGATAGAAAATGCCACATTGTCATACTTCGCATTAAAGGTGATTTACATGTTTTGACTTAATTGAATTATTTTGTATGAAAAATAAAAACAAAAAAAAATAGTAAAATTATTCACAAGTTATTTGATTCTATTACTTGGTCCCATTAATACCCTAGAGTTATGGGAAATCAACAGGAACACCTTGTATATGTATGTTCTATTGTAGTTTCTCCCCTAGTTCGCTACATGGTATCTCATAACTCTGAGGCCGTATAGTCGGTGTCACTGTCTGGGGGTTTTATTATTATTATTTCCTTGTATGATTAGGTGGTGAACGTATAAAATAAAGCTATTGCAATGTGTAGAATTGTATTGTGCGCAGGGCTCGGGCGAGGAGCTGGCCATGCAGTCGCTGCCGCCGCAGCTGGTGGCCGCCGCCATCCGCGACAAGCTGCAGCTCGACGACGACAACGACCAGGACATCCTAGGTGAGCAGCTTCATTTAAACAAAGTAGGAGAAAGGCTTTGTTCACCTCAATTTGAGGATGCTGTTTTGGAACATCCTGTATATTGCAAAAGATCCCAAATTTGTATTCAGGATGTCTCGTAAACCAGAAAAGTAAATCGAAATTTTTGTTTTTAGATAATTGAAAAAAAAATCGACTTATTCTATTTTTTAATACCTTTTCTGTAATCCTCATGGGTACTAGAATACTTCCGTAAAGGTATGTTATAGGGTTTACGGGACACCCTGTATACTCAAGGCATCACACCACATTACCTAATCTAAATTGATGTTGTTAAACATTCGGTGTTAAATATAATCTACGACAAATTAATACACATTACAACATCCATGTTCGAATATCTTGGTCTTCAGAAATAGACGAGGTTTTTTGACTACCACTTTGGCGATGGGGTTAACCTATCTGCCTCAGACGCCAGTGGTTGCGGGAACGATCCCCGCACGGAACAAGAAAAAAAAAAAAAAAGTTCCGTGTCTGGGTGTTTATCAATTTATGTATTTATATTCTAGGTTCCCCCCTAGTTCGCTACATGGTATCCCATAACACAAGCTATGCTTACTTTGGGGCCATGTAGTTGATGTGATTGCCTGGGGATTTTATTATTATTTATTTATTATTTAAATAATTCAGTACATATTATTACGATTGGTGGTTTATTTATAGTTTTTATCATGGTATCAATATATACAGTTTCTAAATGAAGTTTCAGTTTGACTGACATGTTTTTATTCGTAATTTGACACGTAAAATAATTTCTAAGAATTAATAACACAGCATGTTCTGAATGTATCTCACAAAAAAGTGAAAAATGAATTTTTTTTTCACTATATCACTTTATTTTATGGGTATGCGATAAAACGAGTATGAAAAATTTGTATTGTAAAGAAAGTTCGGCTTTATTTCACAGTTTTGTTGACTGAAGTATGGATTTGCTTTCAATTCAACTGTCTCCATAGACGTAATTTAAATAAATTCAAATTTGGAATATTTTATAAGTGCCCTAGTGTTTGTAGAAGGCGTATGATATAGTCTACATTCAAAATTGTATAAGTTTTTTATATGATAAGTATAATGCGTCATCGTATTGAATGTAACCAATCGTAACATGATTGGTTGCATTCTAGGATACCAAGTAAATTCCACTGTCCGGTGTCCATACATAAGGTATTATATACGGTGTTATTTTTGATATCTCATAACTTTGAGGTTCTGTTCCTTACTAAAAAATTATACTTTTTGTTCACGAATATGTGGTTCAAAAGTGCATGCTTTCCAAGATATCAATCTTAATATTTATAAATTATCACCCTTGTAAAATTTTCTTAACATTCATTCAAAAAACGCGTGTCACTGAAGCCATAATAAACAACAAAAGTATTTTAAACGTTGATGAACGTTGCATACATTGTAAAACGCAAAAAAAGGGATAGAAAATGCCACGTTGTTATACTTCGCATTTAAACGTGTTTTATATTATATGTTTTGACTTAATTGAATTATTTTATATGGAAAATAAAAACAATAAAAATATTACAATAGAAACGTAGTACGTTCGTATCTTGAAATAGGCTACCTACCCATATATTTACATAACACGTACTAAGAGAGATTCAAACATAGGAACTTTCATAACAGTTTCCGTACCGCACGCGCGTATCGTACGCGGCGCTTGGCGCATTGCGAACGTCCGCATCGAGCGCGCGTGTGGCACGGACGGTGCAGCGTTGTATTTGACGCGCGTTGGCAGTGATGTGAGTGAGTGTAATGGAGTGTTGGCCCGCAGACCAGCACGTGTCGCGCGTGTGGGCGGAGCGCACGCCGCGCGCGTCGCCGCCGCCCGCCGCGCGCCGCGCCGTCTCCGCGCTCTCCAGCGACTCCGGCCTGTGTCTGGCGCCGCTCTCGCACAGGTATGTATTATCTATTCTTTGGACAAATGTAGAATCCAGTGACTGTGGACTGGACACCCAATCATTTGTTCTGTAATAAGGTCAGCCTAACAAACTAACAATGGGGGCTTTTGCTAACTTATTATATGGCGACTTATTCTGGTGTCCCTGTTGTCAATCGAACGGGTGTTGGTGGTTTTTGTCATTTTCATATTTTAAAATGAATAAGAAATTAAAAAATTTACTACTTTCATAATCATAGTAAAAAGCAGCGACACCAGTGACTCTGACGATTCATTCCACATAGTAATTGCTGGATTCAAATTTTGATGATAATGAATAAAAATAATTATATTATTTCAATGTTTTATTTTTAAGCCACATTAACACTGATTGACACTTCTATCATTTTAATTATATACTTCTTATTAAAAAAGTAAAACAGTACCAATATTGGTAATTTTTACGATAATTTTATTTAAAAAAATTAATCGAGTATCATGTTTGTTTAATCCATATGTGTCGTACTATAGTCGGGGTTACCATGACGGATTTTTTTTAATCCGCCAGATTTTTCATTCTCTACTTCCTATATCTATATCTACAGTAATTCGACTTCATACAAACGAACGAAACGCGAGCTATACCTGCGCGACTCGATCTCGGCATGCGCTCGGTATTTTTCGGTTACTTTTTATACGACCAATTTCTTATTCAAACCTAAACATAGTTTTTTGACACAAAACATATTTTTGACAAACTTTCTATCCAATTTACAAATTATTTAACTTGTTTATATAAAGAAAGTATATTTGCAGTCACAGAACTAAATGAAAGTAAACACAAAGTAGGCAAATATAATTTAAATGCTGAAGACGAGTAGCTCTATGACATGTGAACGGACCGCGGCGCTGTAGCCATTTATTTCAAAGATGCAGGCGACTTGAATTATTGTAGATATCTGTACCGTGGTAATATTAACACTTTTTGTTTTTTTCTAATTAAATGCCATATAGTTAAGAAAATCTTCTTAGCTCACATTCTGACTTAATATTAATTGGTGACTCTGAGACCTGCTTACTGTGTAGCTGCGAAGATTTACTGATTGACCATCATATGTCCCGTTATCCATCATTTTATCTCACTTTGGATTTTCTGTTATAGAGTTTTTATTAGTATCTAGCAATTTTCGTTTTGGTTGGATTCATTTTCTCTTACTTTCGTTTTTTACCATGTAACAGTTTAAAGAAATTTGCTTTGTGTCGTAAGTTTGTATAATCAAAATATTTCACTTTAATATTCTTTTTAATTCTGATAAATACTAAATTGGGTTTTAATTGGGGTACATTGATCTGTTTATTTAATTTGAATATAATCAATAGTGGTTTATATTCAATTGGGTTATATTGAATTGTGTAATCTGTGTTCCAGGTCGTTGTCAAAGAAGACGGTGACAGAGCTGACAGACAGCGGCGTCTCCGTCGCGAGCGAAGCCGAGGGCCGCGTGCTGATGTGGGTGGGCGGCGTCGAGCGGCGCAGCGAGCGACGCAGTAGGCCGCGGTGAGTGCAGAGGGCTGTATTACGACCAGGAAAAGGGTTTTAAAGCAAGACACGATTACATCTTGAGTGACAATTTATTAACAAATAGAAATAGTTTATATAGTAAAATGTACGTTACGATATTGACCTTGGTTACGATACCTCGATGTACTTCTGCACTTCTTGACCTTGATCTTGAACGGAATTCACTGCGTCAATACTTTTTCGTCATCGTTTTCGTCGCGTAGTGCAGCGATTTCAGTTTTCATATGTATCAGCAGATTAGCAAGTCTAGTGACCTCGTTAACTTCATTACTTAAGTTTTCAAATATGAAATATTCGGTCTGCCACCTTACAATTTTTTTTTCCTTTTTTTAAGGGGGGAGTATCTGTGGCGTCCTCAGACGTGACCCACAGAGATTGAATATAATAATATCTATATAACGTGCTTGATAAAATACGTAAATTTTTAGATAAGATAAAATGTAGTAAGTATCTTATAAATGTGCACTGGTCAACATGTTTTTATCAAGCACGTTATATAGATATTAATATATTCAATCTCTGTGGGTCACGTCTGAGGACGCCACAGGCTGTTTTGTGTGTTGATTTAGAAAAGCCTTTGATGGTATAAATCTTCACTTCATTTGATAAGAAATATGCACAAAAGTATAAAAGGGGATTTTCCGTGCTAAATATACAGGGTTAGTTTTAATTACTGCATCACCTCTTGCAGGCAGCCTCGCCACATCAATCCCAACAACATTTGTTCTATGACTTTTTAAAATTAATAGTTTTTAAAATTTTAGTTTTCCCATACAAAAAATATTTATAGCCTCTGTTTAGAGGCGTAACTCTATTTACTTTAAGCGTAGGTATGCCACGCACCTTGCGTACTAAAATATCGCTTCAAAATAACAATAGGTACCTACTTCTTACAAAATGTAGAGGTAAGGAGCAAACATTTTTTTGTAATTATTTTTTGTGTTATTTATAAAGATTTGTAAAAAGTCATAGAACAAATGGTGTTGGGATTGATAGATAGATAGATAATTCATTTATTGATGCCACAAACACACTCATATTACAGCAAGAAAAAAATAAAATTATAATGTCAAAATAACAACGCTTATGTCATATATAATATAAGTTAGGTGCGGGCAAAGCAATTAGGAATTTTTAGTTTTTGAATTTCTAAAAGCAATGCTTTTAGCTTGGTTTTGAAGCTAAGTTTAGATTTTAACTTTCTTATCGGTGGTGGAATGTTGTTCCAACACTTTGCCGCACTGTAACGAAAACTGCCAGCAAATGCTTCAGTTCTGTGGTGTAGCATACTTAGCGGAGGCCGCGATGGTCTAGGTTCATAGTTGCGCATTGAGTTTAACTGGGGAAATTTCAGCTTGGCAAATAAATATGCAGGGTTTTTATAAGTAATTATGTCAAACATCAATGAAGCAACGTGCAAACGGCGGCGCGATTCTATGTTGAGTATTGAAACCTTGTTTAGGAACGGTGTGATATGATTTCTTGGTGGAACATCAAATATAAATCTACAACATGCGTTCTGTACTCGTTGTATAAGTCGACTGGTCTTGAATAGTAAACGAGGGCCATATAAAATATCCGCATAATTCAGTCGAGATAACACCAGGGATTCACAAACAGTAATTCTAGCCTTTTCCGAAAGCAAATGGCGTATTTTGTACAAAACTTTAAGCCTATAAAAACAGCTTCTGACCAAATTCGCAACGTGAGTCTGAAACCTCATCTGATTATCTAGCAAAATACCTAGATTCTTAGCTTCTTCAACCTGGCTAATACTTTGTCCAGATATGCTAACTTTTGGGTTTTTTTCAATGATTTTAGTTATTTGCGACTTTGAACCTAAAACCATGTTCTTTGATTTTCCTGGATTTAGCATCAGTGCATTCCTATTTGACCATTCAGAAATACTATCAAGATCTTTGTTAAGCAATTGCACGGAATGTAATATTGCACGAGGTGAATTAGATATACAAAGTTGGACGTCATCGGCATAAAAGTGATATTTGCAATGTTTAATTTCATTGACTAAGTCAGCGCAATAAATAACAGGGGCCCCAAGATGGAACCCTGTGGTACGCCACGCAAAATCAGCTTAGGATCGGAGACAAGGGCGCAGCTATCACTATTCTTTAGTTTAACAGATTGACATCGATCACTCAGATAGCTTCTGAACCACGACATACTCTTTGGGTCAAGACCATAGTATGATAATTTGGGCAGAAGAAGAGACGTATCAATACTGTCAAAGGCACGAGAGAAATCAAGAAGTGCTAATATTGTTCCATGGCCAACGTCTTGTTCTGTCAAAATATGATCCACGATATCTAGTAGAGCTGTCACTGTTCCACGACCCTTACGAAAACCAGATTGAAGAGATGGCAAGATATTATTTTTCTCTACGTGATCGGAAAGTTGGTCATAAACAGCCTTCTCTAGTATTTTCGACAAAAAAGTTAAAATGCTGATAGGCCTGAGATCCTCAAGATTAGTGGGATTATCTATCTTGGGTAACGGGGTAACCAAAGCTTCTTTCCATCGGCTTGGAACATCTGAAACACGAATTGACTCATTGACAATAGCAGTGATTATTGGCAGTGTTTTAGGAAGCGTTAGTAAAATCATGTCCTTACTTACTCCGTCACATCCGATCGCATTTGATTTTACTGACATGATATACCTTGAAATCTGCATCTCTGATACCGGCTGCAGTGAAAACGATGTGCCACCAAACGTAGACCCCTCATATTTATTTCTTTCCGAGGTGACTGACAACATGTCATAGGTAGGAAGATCCAAAAAGTGTTTGTTGATTCTATTAGGATGGTCGAAGTGCCCTGGTAGATGTTCACATTTGCTTGAGTCTACAAGAATATTATTATAATAATATTATTATTATTATTATTATTATAAATATTATTAATAAAGCGACTAAGGCTCTAGGCTTTGTATTAAGATTATCATCTGAATTCAACAATATAAAAACCTTAAAAATATTATATTGCGCTTTTGTCCGAAGTCATCTGGAATATGCCTCCTCAGTTTGGAACCCCTCATATAATACATATATATTAAGAATAGAAAGAATTCAAAGAAAATTTCTTAAACTTTTACAGTACAAAAGCAAAGTGTACGATAGGGACTATGAAGCGCGATGTAGGCGCCATCACATGCTCCCGTTGCACCTGCGCAGAGAGATGGCAGATATCTGCAATATCATGAAAATTGCCAATAATAAAATGGATGTACCGGAGCTTCTGTCTATGATAGGTATATGCGCGCACACAAAAGCGTTCCGACACCCTACACTTATCCACATTCCCATCGCTACTACCAACTATAGGCAAAACTCATTCATTGCACGCTCGAGCAATCTAGTGAACAAAGTTAATCGCGACGCGAACGACTTTGATCTTTTTTACACCAGCATTCCAAGTGTTAGGGCGACCCTAGCTAAAGGTTTTCTTAAAAATGGTTAAAAGTGATCTATTATTATATAGTTATTATTTATTCTCCCTATTAAATGTAAATATAAGGATATATATATAAAAAAAAAAAAATGTTTTATGTTTGTGTTTGTGTTTATATAATGTAATATAGTATATATATATATCTTGGTAGTATATTCTATGTAAATTTCTCGTGTTGTATAAATTTTGTGACTGTTTATTCGTTATTATATTGTTATTGTGTTAAATGTGAAAACTTCTTGTGGCTGTCTTCTTTTCTAAAAAAAAAATCTAACTGTATTTCCTAGCTGTAAGTTTTCTTGTAGTTGAAAATAAAAATAAATAAATAAATAAAATATTTTCTTTTATATTTTTCCAAAATATAGCACTATTTCTTACGTTAGAATTTATATAATTATTAAAATAAGCTCATTTTTGATGTGGAGAGGCTGTCTGCAAGAGATAATGCGTTAATTAAAATTAACCCTATATTTACGGTTACATATTCTTCGTAGTAACATAAATTTTCCTAGGGTTTCCATCAAGGTGTAAAAATTTATTTTTTTACACATTATAACAATCATTTTTATTTAAAAACTCTTAGGCATGGTGAAGGAATGTTTTTTTCTTAACAAGTTGTGTTGTTTTTGTTAAACCACTTTTGAAAACTTAATAATACAAAAATCAATTCCACCAGAGATCAGCATGTATGAAGGAACAACCTTTTCACCTTTATTGTGTCCCCCGCAGCAACCCGGGCAGCAAGTCGTCCAGCACGAGCGGCGCCGAGCACACGGTGGTGGTGATGAGCTTCCTGGAGGAGAGCGTGCCCTACCGCTTCAAGGTGCCCGCCGCGCCGCTCACGCTGCGCGCGCTCAAGGACTACCTGCCCAAGCGCGGCAACTACAGGTCACTACACTACAACTATATATAATATCATCTTTTCAAATAATAACAAGCGCCACAGCAGTTACATTGGTTAGCCGGTCTGGTGAGTTTTAAAACAGAAAAAGACAGTATAGTAAAGTTTAATTACTGTAATTAAGTTTCTACAAATGAAACTTAGCCCAATTTACACCTAAGGCTCTGTTCCACGATTGACCACGCGCAGAGCTGTCTTCATTGATTATGATATTAAAACATTGCTTCAAATTATCCACTCGCGGTTACATGTTCACGACACTTTATTCAGAAGTTGAAGTCAGCACTTTGAAGATCGATTTGTCTCACGATATTAATGGATGAGTAATCTTGATTAGTAAACTGGATTTGTTCAGAAGT
Organism: Stenoptilia bipunctidactyla; assembly: GCA_944452665.1. NCBI lineage: Eukaryota > Metazoa > Arthropoda > Insecta > Lepidoptera > Pterophoridae > Stenoptilia > Stenoptilia bipunctidactyla. The sequence continues at coordinate 620,390 of OX101730.1, forward strand.
TCAAGTCAGCATTTCAAAAATCGATTTGCTAATTCATAGTATTGATGGATGGTTGATGGTTGGTAAAGTGAAAAGCCTGTGTGGTCTGTAACACAGCATTCATTGATACCAAATGACAGCCCGTTCACACAGTGTGCGTTTTACTGGATACGTTTTACCGGACACGTTTTTTTTTATCGTAGACGCATGGAGTTGTATGACCGACTTCACTTGTGGCACAGTATTCAGTATACGTATTTACCATACAAAAAAGATATCCAGTAAAACGGATCATGTGTGAACGGACTGTAAATCTTGATATAAATAACAAACAAGAAGAATAGTGCACGACAATACACAACCTACTAAAACCCTTTATGGAAATTATACGCAACACCCTAAACATGAATAACAATCATCGGAATGTTGTGTTAAGTTTTCCCAAATCATTCTTATAAAACACTTTTAACCGGATCTATCGCGTATTGTACATTTTAAATCGACGTTTTGGTGCCCTCGCAGACCGTGGTCACTATTTTCACGATAAATCCGGTTTAAAAGCCTCTCATGACACACAACACTATGTAAAGCATAATTTTTTATTCCTTTACATTGATAGTGTACCCAAACTGATACACTCACCACATACATGTATAGCTCCAAAGCAACTTTATTGTATGGAATAGAAGAATAACCAGAACTTATATAACAATTGATATATATTTAAGTTATTTCTTTAATTATAGACAGAATCGACTTTGACATTATTGATAAAATACCATATTTTTTTATTTTTTAGTTAGTGAGTAACAGAAATGATAGAACCAATCTGATAAAATCAGATTGAAAATTAATATGATGACGAATGATAAATATATTTAATATATTTACATAATTAAATATATTTACATAATTATATATATTTTGCTTGACAGATACTTCTTCAAAACGGAATGCGCAGATCTAGACAACACAGTGATACAGGAAGAAGTGAGCTGCGACAACGATGTCTTGCCGATGTTTGAAGGAAAAGTCATGGCCAGAGTGAAGAGCATAGAGTAGCGAGAGAGAGAGACGACAGTATACAGTCTATACTATAGACAGAAAGAGAAAAAAGGTATAGAAATCGTCTTCGAGTCATAAACGTAGGATAGGTAGAGAGAGGAGCGGGCAGACCTTGTTTTAATAATTATTTTGAAGTATACAGACATAATTGGATTATAATTTTTTTATATTTTTCATGACATGTGTATGCTCTTAAAATTAACATCACTTTTGGTGCCCTAATTTAAATTATGTTAAGTAATTGTAATATTATATGATTGAATAAGGGTCTGCGCCCTGTAGTGAGTGTGAAATGGACAATACAAGGGCATTAGGCTGCGAAGCCTGTCGGTAATAGTAATGAATCTTTAATTATTTGTGTAGATATAAATAAGATGTCACCTCGAAGTGAATATATAATGTTATACTTATTGTGTCTTTGACATAGTCGAAAATATTATATTGCTTCTCAACAATAATTTACGTTTATTCTTTACTTTATGATTGCCATATATTCTATCATAGTTTATTACTATTGTTGAGGAATTTTCAAAAAGATAACAGCTGTTTTTATAATGCCTCAGAGGAATAGAGACCGGAAGTCCGCGACGAGGTTCTGCCAGTTGTCGACTGCTAACAACGACTATTCCTCAACTTCTTAACTTTTACTTTTTAATATAATTTTAAATCGGGAGCTAATGCAGTACGCTTACTATTGTACTATATATTTTTTTACGAGAAAAGTAAACGAAGATTCGCCACAATTAAGTTTTCTATATAAAATCTTATTTTTAGTGTTCAAATTGAATGACTGCTTAGTTTTTATATTTTTTTTATTAATATTTTAGGTTTAAATGACGTGTTCTGTAGGAAGAAATCTAGTTTTGTCTTTTTGGGGTTTACCAATCGGAACGAGAAATGAAATTTATGTGAAAAATTAATAATATCTGTTTTACGATATTGATTGTTGAAAATAAAATGTGTTTTACATTTGCTTAATTTTTAAGCGATTTCCCAAATGCGGTATCCTTCTTGGGTTTAGTTTTGTAACCACTTGCTTACTTCTCGCAATCATTAATATTAAGTAAAAAATAAATAAGTACCAGAGAGATCAATATCGTTTTCAGCATAAAAACCAATCAATATTCTTCCATAAGGACTCAATAAAATGCCACTTGAAATTAAATCATCGAAATGAAATCATTTTTTGGCGACTTGTGTTTCCGTTCTGCAGCTGTGAATAAATAATATAAATAATATAGAAAATAGTCCGCGTGTAACATTCGTATAAATATCTTGGATGCGCCACAAAGATTGACACTATCTTCCACCTTTTTATGATAACTAGTCCACCCCGGCTTTGCCTCAATACTGACCCAGTGCGTACTTTTAATGTATTCTAAGTTTAGACTTATATCAACAGCTTAATGTAAATAGTAAATTTTCTACAAGTTATTTCCAGTGTTGGTTAGATATTTTTTACATAAGAAAATCTGGTAGCATTTATATTGGGCCACTGTTATCGCAAAGCTGGGGTTTCCAGTGCAGTACTTATTTCTATAAAGCTGTAAAGTATAATGTAAGTTAGTTAATTCTCATCCGATCCATGTGAGCAGTACAATTGGTTATATCGTCTTGCTAAATGTGTACAATGCCATATCTTTTTGTTGAAGCCTATTAAATAGAAATATTGTGATTTCTGTACTTGTAAATAACCGACTGTATCAATTGTTGTTATGCCAGGAATTAATATTGTTTTGTTTAAAGTGATTTTAGCAGACCGATGTAACCAGTCGTATTGTCGTCTGTGTAATGTAAATGTAAAGTACACAAGAATGTGAACATCAGACGGATAGCACCTAAGTTACAAGTGTATGGGTGCGTAATAATGTGCCTTCAATGTTGATAGAGTTTCATAGTTGACGCTTCTAACTAGATGTAAGTTAACCATTGTAAATATAGCCTAGCTCTACTACGGTTCAAACATTTCTATTTTTTATTAATTTAAAGTATAACACAATTTCTATTTATTTTCCAGTGGATGCGTGTTTGTCCCGACCTTTTGTATTGTCTCAGGCGCAGGTCTAAGTTGTGTTTCTGTCTCTGTCTATCCTCAGCAACACTGCCACTAGCTGTCTTTGTGTCGATCGTTGTCTCGGTTTACGGATCTATCGTGTTTGTTTCCATTGCCCACTGCGAGACCGACGCGCCTGAGACTTGTTTTGTATGTCGACCGAGTAAATGTTGATCAGTGAAGCGCCGCGTGTCGCGACAATATAAATGTATAAATAGATGAAGTATATCGTTTTTAAATTATATATAATAAGGCACTTTCAGTACATTGTACATCCTTAAAGTACCTTATCGATGTTTGTAAGAGTCTCACGGACTCGAAGTTAAAATTGCTTGTTAAAATTCTAAATCACACGTTTTCAAGTTTAGAGTGTATACAGAAGTAAACGATGTAAGGTTTGTATGTAAAATAAATGCTGATTTCAATAGTGTGAAGTATTGCTCCGGCCGGCTGGTCTCGAACTGAACTGTCCGGTGCTCACAACTTGCTAATCGGACTGTAATATTTTTTTATCTAGCACATGTAACATTACAAAATAAACTGGAACTGTGCCATATTATGACATTGTTTTATTTAATTTCCTGCAAATCGCCGATAGCTAATATAACCCTTTCATCTGCCTACAATTTTGTGAGTGGCCAAATCAGCTGTGTGACGTTAGATATAAGATATAATAAAATGACAAAAAATTGAGTATTTAAAACTATATTATCGTTACTAAACAAAAAAAACAAAAGAGGTATTCAGGGTCGTAGGTAGGTCTCCCACTGGCACTCGACAACGCAACTCCAACAACACTCCCCTGTTCCGGTCCTGGTGCGAGCGCTTGAGTCCGCTGTATATTGTTGACTTTGACCGTACTGGTCATCCGTTGGTATATTGTATATTAGTGTAGCTGGCTGTATATTTAGCTTCCCTAGACCAGCCTTAGTTCCCAGTATGGGAATAATCACTTTGAATTTGATTATGTTTATTGAATTGCAAGATAAACTTAGGCAAGGTAAGCAATTATGAGGATCAAGTAATAATAATAATAATTAATAATGCGTACCTAGCACCGAGTACACATAATGTTTTAAATAAATAATAATAAGCCCCCCAAAATCCAACCATACGTCCGGATCGAACAGCAGATCACGTGGGGGGCGGACACACGACTGAATATTACTGGCGTGGCTAACATGTGGTAACCCATATAACATGGAGACACGATCTAAAAAGAAACGTAATGAGCCGCTTCCCGGGGGCGATCGCCGGGGCACACCTGGAGCTGACGCTGGGTGTTTCAGCTTGCGAACCGTCAGCGGAGAGGAGTTGAATAGGCGGGCTCCCTCCGGATCATCCGAAAATACTACAGCCAACTTAGCGATAGATACTGAAAATATTAGTTTAAACTCATCAAATACAGCAATAGAGCCATATAGTCCTTCTACAATATCATATATACCATCACCACCATCTTCCGTAGGTCACAGTACTCGTAGTGCACCTACACCCGACTTAGATGTTGCGCAGGGGGCGAATGCCTTTTTGCCTGCGTCCACTAAGGCTGGGAAACCGCGAGTGCGCATGAGCTGGAGTAAAGATGTTAATATATTCATCATGCGCACTTATTACTACATTACAAAACTAGAAACTGACATGACCACTTATCGTAGATTACTGCATGAACTATTCTCACAACAATACCCTAATGTCAAAGTTACTGAGCAACGTATTTCTGACCAAAGGAGAGCAATCATTCGTAATAAACTTCTAACCGAACACGAACTAGGTCAATTAAAACAAGATGTACGTTTACAATTAAACACAGAAAATGAAATCAACATACGCTTTAATTCTATCTCTCCAGATGAAAATCGTGAAGATTATCACATACAACCATATTCTCAATCACTACTAGGTACTGCCTCAGAACCGCAACTATCTGCACAAAGCTCACATGCATTCACACAAACAGAGACTATCACATTTACATTAGAGAATGACATAGAAACACTTATACATCCTGACCTAATATCAGATACTCTAACGGAACAGATACTTGATAAATTTCAAACAGCTATTACTAATTACTCGGGAATGAATCCAGCTACTAGACCAAGACTACCAAAATTAAAATATAGTCAAAAACTAACTCAATTTGTGAATTTATTTAATCAAAAAATACTCATTCGATTCGTATCTGATGATACACAATTAGAAGACATTCATACGCTTATTTATTGTACAGCTGTAGTTATCTCAGAAGAACTTAATTATAAAATAGAAGAACAGTTTAGAAGTGGTAGAAATAAGGACGTCAACAAACCTCCATGGAAAATAAGGCTTGAGAGGGACATCGAAAAGCTTAGGGCAGACTGTGGTAGACTCACACAATTTATCAATAACAATAGGTCTCGCAAAGTAGTTAAAAGAGTTGAGGAAATCTTTAAACACAGAGCTATACACACAAGACATGAAGCAAACAATAGGACACCCGAAGAGTTTTTGGATAAGCTGAAACAGAAGTTAAAACTGAAAGTACCTACATAGATTATGCAGATACATGAAAGCTGAAAAACGAAAAAAGGATAACACTCTGTTTCATTCAAATGAGAAAGCATTTTACAGAAACCTCTATACAAACACTCAAACTCTTGCAGACACAGACACAACCATACCTACACAATCACAAATAGAAACATTCTGGGCTAACATATGGGAAGAACAGGCACAGCACAATAACAAGGCCGATTGGCTTGAAATAGAAATAAATAAATGTAAAGGTATAGAGGAAATGAAATTTGAAAATATCACTGAAGCAGATTTAATAAAAGTGACAGGTAAATTACACAATTGGAAATCTCCGGGCATTGACAAAGTTCATAACTACTGGTTTAAGAAACTAACATCACTACAAAAACAATTAGCAAAAAATTTTACAAATATTATATTAGGAACACAACGCATACCTGAATTTATAGCTACTGGGATTACATACATGCTTCCTAAAACTGTACATCTTACACACCCATCACAAATGAGACCTATTACTTGCCTTCCTACTATATATAAAATACTGACATTAGCAATAACACAAAAAAATTATACACACGTAATCATAGCCGAAGAACAGAAAGGATGTAGGCGGGGCCACATGGGATGCAAAGAGCAACTGATCATTGATTCTACTATTCATAAGCACGCAACATCTAAGAACAGAAATTTACACTGCACATATATTGATTACAAAAAGACCTTTGATAGCATTCCGCATTCTTGACTTCTAAAAATTTTTGAAATCTATAAAATAAGTCCCAAAATAATTGATTTTATGCGCAACATTATGCCTCATTGGAAAACTAATCTACATCTTAATTACCAAAATAATTCAATCATAACACGTACTATTACCGTCAAAAAGGGCATTTACCAAGGTGATTCCTTAAGTCCCCTGTGGTTTTGCCTGGCCTTAAACCCCTTATCATCATTAACTACTGAATAATTGTCAGGTCGGTTATATGTTCAAAAACAATCCATCAGATCCACCTTTATCACACCGAATCTATATGGATGATATAAAACTCTACTCAAAAACAGACAGAGATATGAAAATATTAATAGACACGACGGCAAAGTTTAGTAGAGACATTAATATGGAATTTGGCATCGATAAATGCAAAACTCTACATATAATAAGAGGCAAAAGCCAGCCAGGAAATTACACCATAGATAACACTACCACTATAACAGCAATGGAAGCAAATGACCTGTACAAATACCTAGGACATCACCAATTGAAAGGAATAGACCACTCCACAATTAAACAGACGTTAACTCACGAATATAAAAATATATTAAATAGAATATGTAGTACTCAACTCACCAGTAAAAATCTAATAAAAGCAATAAATACTTATGCAATACCTATTCTAACCTATTCATTTGGTATAATTAAATGGAGTAAAACCGATATTGAAAATATACAACGAACGACCCGCACCACACTAACGAAACATAATAATCTACACCCTAAATCCGCAATAGAAAGGCTTATAATCAAAAGACACAACGGAGGAAGGGGCATGATAGATATAATGCACCTTTGGCACAAACAAATACACACCTTACAAACATTCTTTCACACAAAATCACAACTAAGCTATATACATAAAGTAATATTACAAAACGATCTTCACTATACACCTCTTAATCTTGTAGAATTTTCAAATATACGGAACCCAAACAGCATTGAACCACAAATAGAACATATAGAGAACTGGAAGAAAAAGGCTCTTCATGGTCGTCATCCCCATGATTTAGAGCAATCCCATATAGACAGTATTGCATCTAATAAATGGTTAAAAATAGGCAGCTTATTCCCAGAAACTGAACGTTTCATTATTGCAATACCTACAGGACCAAATAATAGACACCAAAAACTACCGCAAATATATTATCAAAGACACTTCAGTAACAGATGATAAATGCCGAAAATGCCATTCTCAACCGGAAACAATACAACACATAACCGGAGCTTGCACCACATTAACACAAACAGACTACACACACAGACACAATCAAATCGCAAATATCATTCACCAACACCTAGCTCTTAAGTACGACCTCATCCCAAATGCCAACATTCCATACTATAAATACAAACCAGAAACTATATTAGGGAATACCACACACAAACTACTTTTTGACCGCGCCATTCTAACAGACCGAACTATACACTATAATAGACCAGATATAACACTAGTAGACAAAACGAATAAAAACACATATTTAATAGATATCGCTGTTCCTAATACTCATAATATTCAGAAAACTATCACAGAAAAAATAAGTAAGTACACAGAGTTAAAGGACGAAGTGAGCAGGATATGGAGACTAACCAGAGTTTATGTTGTCCCCATTGTTTTGTCTACTACAGGAGTGATCCCTAAACACTTGCACCATAGCTTAAAATTACTAGACCTTAAACCATTTATCTATACTCAATTACAAAAAGCTGCAATTTTAAATACCTGTCGCATTGTGAGAAAGTTCATGCAATCAGAAACCACATCACAAATCTAAACCCTTTCATCCACTACATTTACTTGGTGTAACCCGTAAATGTAGTCATAACCAGCTTAGAGCTGAGAAGACAAAACGTCCCCAAAAATAATAATAAAACTCTTTATTGTACACCAACATGGTTACACAGTTTAAATTAAAAATAACAATCACAATTAACATACAAAGGGCGGCCTTATCGCCAAAGCGCGATTTCTGCCAGGCAACCCAGGCATTGGTGGAAATAAATGTGGGCGAGGTGTACGGCTCGTAAAAATAAACTACATACGAATAATTACATACACATACATAGACGTTTACTTAAATACTTATGTACTACATAAATAAATATTATATCAATACACATATAAATATATAGGTACAGATAGTTAAGATGGACAGTGTTTCGCCAGGTAATGCCGTTTAAGCATTCGTTTAAAAATGCGCGGTGTGCGCGCCAAGCGGATCTCAATCGGGAGCTCGTTCCATAACGACACCGATCGAATAAAAAAGGACTTGCCTAAAAATGTGGACGAATGCGATGGTGTCGCCAGGAGTAAATTCGATGAGGAACGCAAGTTACGGTCGTTGTTGGTATAGCGGTAGTTTAAACGGTCTTTCAGATACGTAGGTATCGCTTTATCGTACAGAATACGGTAGACTAAAGAAAGAATGTGAGTATTCCGGCGAAGGCGAATAGGAAGCCACTTGAGTTTAGTTCGGAAGTCAGATATGTAGTCGTATTTGAGTAATCCAAATACTTACAAACCTTATGCAGAGATTTTGAAGTCGCTCAAGTTTATTAAGAAGTTCTTCAGTTAAGTCTAGATAGCTGGCATCGGCATAGTCGAGAATAGGTAATAGGAGAGATTGTGCAAGCGTAATTTTAGTGGCAATAGGGAGGAAATTATGAAGACACTTGAGCGAATTCGCCGCGGCAAACATTTTCCTGCTCAACTCAGTGACTTGTGGTTTCCAAGACAACGTGCGGTCAAAAATAATACCTAAGTTTTTCACAGTTTCGCTATATGGAATAGAAATACAGTTAAACACTATTGGCGGAACTGACTTCCAGTCAACTCGTGAAATCATTTTATGACTTCCAATGATAATAGTTTGAGTCTTATGAGGATTGATTGTGAGTCCATGATTATTACTCCAGTCCGATATCCGTTTTAAATCAGCGTTGTGTAGCAGGATAGTGTTTGACAGGTTCTCGAGATTATCTTGTGTATAAATTTGAAGATCGTCCGCATACAGATGGTAAGAAGAAGAGGAGAGGAGACAACACGCCACCTTGCGGCACACCGGTTTTGACATCACACCAATTGGAGAATTCCGTCTCAGTAGATATACGTTGCCGGCGCCCATGCAAGTAAGAATGAAACCAGTCAATAGTCGATGGAGATATGTTAAAAGAACGTACCATTTGCAAAAGGATGTCAAAATCCACCGAATTGAAAGCATTACTGAAATCTAGAAGTGTAAGTACAGTAAGCTTCTTCTGCTCCATGCCCATACGAATATCCTCTGTGATATTAAGCAATGCAGTAGTCGTACTATGCCCAGGACGGAAGCCTGATTGGAGGGGGTTCAGTAATACATGGTCTTGCAGGAAAGTACTGAGCTGTTGGTGTACGAGTCCCTCGAGTACTTTGGAAAGGAAAGGTAAGATGGCACTAGGACGATAATCAGAAAAGGAAGAAGGATTGGTTTTTTTGGGGAGAGGTATGATATTTGCATCCTTCCATGCATCAGGAAAGACACCATTTAAAACACAGTTATTTAGGATACAAGTTATTACAGGAAGGATAATGTCTAGAATAGGTATGAGCATCTTACGACTAATGCAGTCCGACCCAATAGCATTGGAGGCAATAGAGAGCATAGTCCTTTTGACACCACATTCCGAAAATTGACTTATTGAAAAGTATGGAATATTTGGCATTGGTAGACTAGATATATGATTCAAAGTGTTGGTTTTTGTAGCAGCGTCTATAGAGCTAGAAGAAGTGAAATGACCATTTAATGAGTTGAGGTTGACATTTTTCGGAGAGCTATCAGTCTTAGATTTACCGATACCCAAAGTTCTAAGAAATTTCCAAACTTTAGCTGATTCGCCGTTTGAAACTGATTTGTGAATATGGCGTACGCATTTTTCCGGTCTCTGTCGCGTTGTGCCTGGTATGTCGGCTGGCTCGCCCAGACCCGTCCGTGGAGCGTATTCCCCGCGTCCCGCGCTGTCGAGGCCCGGTTCAGGTTGCGTTGCAGATTAAGTTTAAAAATTGTACCTACGTTACAGCTGTTTTTTAATTTACCTTTGGCGCATCATTTATTCATTAGTTTGTATTGTCTGGACATTAATAGGCAAATATTCCGAATTGAATTACTTCCATGCTGGACTGGGAGTGAAAGAAAAACATAGAATGTGCCAGCTGCTTCTCTTCCCGGGCATACTGTAAAAGTCGGTTAAGGGACAGAGGTTTTATTGGCATTTTTGTGGGCGATAGGCTGACCCCCTGTCACTGCAATAGCCTCTCGCAATCATTATAATACCTCATTAGTCAAACGTGACATCAGTTGGTCTTATAACCTCTTATATTATTAGCTTTCTCTCATTATATTATTAGGTATGTAACGAGAGCCTTAAATCTTTTAACATGAAAGGGTGACCATCATTTTCGAAGCAGCTGTAGAATTTGAAAAGAGTAAATTAAACCCTCAAAAGTTAATTAAATCTTAATTTATTTAAAGCTTTTCCATACAATTTTCCTAGCTACAGTAAATTCTAGCTATTGAACTCACAACATTACAAGACAATAAATAAGAGATGCGTGTGTATTAGAGGCCGCTATCTGAACACGTCTCGAACTCCTTGCAGCAGTTGTTTGACCAAGACGTCGTTGTCTTCGTAGCCGGCGGAGCGCAGGTGGTGCGATATACTCGATATGCACTGGAAATAACATTAACACGTTTATTTATGACAAAATAGCAGATTTTGGGCGATATTAGTTTGGTTTTTTCCGTTAGAAATCTTGATTTGTGTGTACAGGGTGACTGGTGACAAATTTTAGATATTGAACAAGAACACTCTGAACTCGATTGTGATCATAATTATGCAATAAAGTACTAAATTTTTCACTAGAATTCCCTGTAAATAAATAAAGAGACATTACCTCACTTTTCCCGATGCGCTGTCTCAGTCAACACGCACACTACCACCCGCTAAATATCTATTGCATTACGCATATATGCAAGCATGCATTGCGTAATTAATTCTTTATAATTAATTATTATATTTTATTCTATTTTTTCTCTTCATGTATGATGATCTCGAAAGTATCACGTTCCCGAATTTCGAAAATGACACCAGTCACCCTGTATATTTGACATTAATAATAGTACCTACTATTATATGATACGTTTTTATGTTGTGTTAAATTTCAACAATTTAAATATTTTTTTAATCATCATAACTACCGCATGATAATTCGATTTATAAAATTGTTTTTTTTTATATGTCTCCAAATAGGTAGCCATAAATCAAATTAAGTTCGGTAAGGCCAAAAATTTACCGAACAGTTCTGGGGTCAAACAAACATATTCTTGATCACACATATCAAAGACCGAACCCGAGACCACTGGCGTCTACGGCAGAATGTGTTACCTCGACACCACAGCGGTTGTCATATAAAAAAGAACGGACACACGATCATTTACTTTTTATCATTTTTGCTAATTTTGATACTTTGTGAATTTGAACTATGCTCTGGCAAATAATTCAATGCAGTAAACTGACAGTTCAAAATATCAAATACAAAAATAATGATACCAGTTATAAACTTCGTATGTAAGGTACTGAATGAGTGATTGAAATTTAATGGATTTTTTTCATTCGTTTAACATCAAATTTTAAAGCAATGTATAAATGCGTGACATTGACATGTGCACTTCATCTCTACAGTAATACAACGAAAATAATTCATTACCTGACATACCTTGTGCTTTAAAACGGTTACAGTAGAAATAAAATTTAGTTTTTTTGCTATTTTTTTAAAGTCATCGAAAACGTAAGAGACGTGTACCATTCTAGAAATGGGCAAATCAAAGTATAAAATATTTTCTGAGTCAAATAATTTTTATCCCAATCTAACCATATTATTAAAAATATATATTTATTCTCACTTAAACCACATCAATATTTTTTTCTTTCCAAAAGTGGGCACTGGAATTGCCATTACACTGTATTGAATTATTGGCCGAGTATAGTACATAAATTGTTTAATAAATAAATAACAACTAACCTTATCCAAATAAGTAATCTGAGCTTGTGGGCAGACATCCCTCTTCATATCCACCGACAGTTCATCCTTGTCTCCGGATATCAACACAGTGCGAAGTTCATTCAGGAAGGTGTCCAGGTTTTCGGCGTTGAGGTCCGGCACCAACCTCATGCTGAGTTGGTACCCGGTGAGGGACTCCGGACCCTCGTCGTGCTCCACTCTGATGCAGCTGTGGGGATTTTGGAGATTAGTTTGTTTTCTTTAGACGTTTAAATAAAGAAGGAATCAAGTTACGGACTTAGTACTTTTAGAACTTAAAATGTACAGGGCTTTTTTCGCATTAATAAAACTAACAGTTTTCATTTTCTTTATAATACCCTAATATGTTTTCCTATTGGTAGAGTTATCCAAATTTTAAGTCATTTTTTTACAATAAAATGCAAAAAGAATTCTTCAAACCAATTCAAGCGCTACTCTGAACCTGAGTGTGCCTACGATATGAAAACTATATTGATTAATTGTTTTGAAAAGCGAACTAAAATGTAACGAATAAAAGAATTATAGTAACATAGGAATAAAGAGTGCATTGACCTCTTTAGTTTCAAAACAATATGAATGTTTGGTTCCCTGCACTCACCGTACAACCGAAGCATTCCTGCTCGCCAGGTGCGCGGCGCCGGGCGCGGGCCAGTGCTGCGAGGAGATGAAGGCCAGGAAGGGCGCGGCGCGGTCCAGCGCGGCCTGCAGCGCGGCCTGGCTGCGCAGGTCCGTGGCCGAGGGCGCGGCCGGGAAGCCGGGGTGCGAGTGGTGCCAGCCCAGCGCGCGCAGGCCCCGCGCCTCCAGCGCGCGCGCTGCTAGGGCTTGTGATACTGGAGTTAGTTAATGTTACGTCTTTATAGAATTTACGACACGAAGAGAATACGGAGCGTTACGCATACTTAAGTGCCGCCTCCAGCGCGCGCTTTTCTTGATCTTGTGATGATACTGGAGTTAGTAATGACACGATTTTTATCGAATTTAGGATGCATAGTGCTAAAGACGCGTTACACGGGCTCGATTTCATACAAAATCACCCGCACCGACATAATACAGTGTCCATCGACATTTTCGATATTTTCTGATCGGAATGGTCTAGTATAAGCTATCGATCGACGTCGACTATTCCATTCTACCACCGATCGACGATCGATTGATTGGTGTGGTAACACCCTAACACAGCGTTGCCACCTTGAGCAAATCCAGATGAACATTCTTGAAATTTTACGTTACTCCTCTCGTAATCTTTTGATATAAGAATATGAGGCCTCCCACAGAATAGGTCGGATCTTAGGAAGGGTGCGACCAGGAAGCCGTGGTGCTAACTTTTAGAGCTTGTGATAGTGTGGTCAGTAATAAATAGTTACGTCGTTATTGAACTTACGATATAATATTAGGTATGTTAAGCTTAAACAATTGATTTTTGAATTCTAATACAATAAGGTGACAACAGGTCTAACATGATATTGGTACATACATACATAACTTCACGTCTGTATCCTTTATGGGGTAGGCAGAACACCAGAGGTTACAAGACCATCTGATGTCACGTTTGACAAATTTGGAGGTATTATAAAGATGGAATTATAATACCTCCAAATTTATAATACCTATTGTAGTGACAGGGGATCAGCCTATCGCCCACAAAAACGCCTTTAAAACCTCTGTCCCTTAAATGACTTTTACAGTATGCCCGGGAAGAGAAGCAGTTGACACATTCTACGTTTTTCTTTCGCTCCCAGTCCAGCATGGAAGCTACCATGATATTGGTATTTGAAAAAATTCAACAGTATCAAAAGTTAAGTGAGAAAAAGTTTGTAATAGTGTGTAAATGATTTTTTTTTTAAATCCCCAGAAAATCGCACCCAGATTGAGGCTCGCATTATGAAAGCTTTTAAAATGACTCAACAAGAGATGCACTCACTAACACGGTACCAATCTTAGTAAGCTTTTATAATACAAGGCCGTGAATCACAAGCATGGCTCAGAACCGGTTTAAAAAATGGCTGTTAATACCGGTTTATTTCGGTTCTGCTCCGAACTATTTTACAAACGCGAACGTTTTGAGAACTTTATGGAAACCTTAATAGACCGGCTCATTCATTATACAGGGTGACTGGTGACAAGTTTTAAATATTGAATGAGAGCACCCTGTACTTGATTCTGATCATAATTATATAATAAAAGTAGGTAGGTACTTATTTTTTCACCAGAATTCCCTATAAATAAATACTAGGTACTATGTTACTATTTACAAACAACTGAGTCAATCGCGGCACGTGACCTCGCACGCGCATTGCTGCCAACCTTAGCGTAACCATGCGTAGCGTACCTAATCAATATAAGAAATCAAATTTATGATCAGAATCGAGTACTTACAGAGTGCTCTCCTTCAGTATCTAAAATTTGACACCAGTCACCCTGTATACAGTGTGTTACTTAAGGGGTGGATCAAACGTTTCCCAGGGATGGGAGACCTCAATACCTACCAAACTACTATGTATGTTCAGCAATATTGAGTGGTTCTGGAGATATTTGCAATTTTATGATTTATTTGAACAAATCTGATTCCTCAACAAAATTTGAGTTGTGGTGTAAGCGGTGTAGCTAATAATAACATCAATCCCAACAACATTTGTTCTACGACCTTTTACAAATCTTGATAAATAACACAAAAATTAAAAAAAAAATTGGTAGCTCCTTACTCTACATTTTTTAAGACATACCTATTATTATTATGATGAAGCGATATTTTACTGCGCAAGCTGCGTGGCATACCTACGCTCAGAGTAAATACAGTTACTCCTCCAAACCGAGGCTATTAAATTTTTTTAAAGAGAAAACTTAATTTTTATAACCATTAATTTTAAAAAGTCGTAGAACAAATGTTGTTGGGATTGATGTGGAGAGGCTGCCTGCAAGAGACGATGCTCTAATTGAAATTAACACGTGGTTCAATGAGTCCCGAGACTAAGTACTAAAACAAGGTTTTTTTTATAAAATTATATTTGATTCTTCAACGTAGTCTCGTCCAAGAGCGATACAGTCCCTCCAACGCTTTTCTAACTTTTGTATTGAACGATTTGTCTTTGGCTTCAAAATATGCCTCCGTTACTGCGATAATTTCACTATTTGAGTCGCATTTCTTGTAAACAGCCAGTAATCGCTGGGGGCCAAGTCTGGCGAATAAGGGGGTTGAAGAAGCAATTCAAAGCCTAATTAATTAATTTTGGCCATCGTTCTCACAGACTTGTGACAAGGCGCGTTGTCCTAGTGAAACGCCACTTTCTTTTTTTTCATTTGAGGCCGTTTATCCGTTTTTGCGTACTTCAGTCGCTCTAATAAGCACATGTATTAGTCACTATTTATATTTCGCCCCTTTTCAAGATAGTCGATGAAAAGTATTCTATGCGCATCCCAAAATATAGACGCCATAACATTACCGACCGATTTATGAGTCTTTGACCGCTTCGGGCGGCGTTCACCAGCCGCTCTCCACTCCGCTGACTGCCGATTGGATTCCGGAGTGAAATGGTGTATCTATGTTTCATCCATTGTCACATACCGACGTAAACAATCCTTTTTATTAGGATTCATCAGCACCAAACATAGCTCCACGCGACCGCGTTTGAAGTCGGCATACCACCGACAAATGGTTGCTTTAGAGGGAGCTGACCCTCATAACATTTTATAAGCCATTGCTGTGCGGTATTTTTTCCCATTAAAAATAATGTTTTATCAACACGCGAATCTCGTTTTTTCTGTATCGAAACTACAAGCGCAGCATCACTTAAATGTCTGCAAAATCAATATTTTATTGTTCCATTTTTTTAATTTGACACATATCTTTTATTGATGACCAGTACTTTTTTAAAACCAATGTTTTGAATATCCAATGTAGTTAATATCCGAGTTAGTCTCGGGTCTTATTGAACTATATATTATATTCGCAATCGAGTGGTTTATCCTCGCTATTTACTTACATGGAATTATCAAATCAAATTTCGTACTAATAAATTACCTGCGTATAACTAATTCTATTAAATTAATGCATGAAGAAAATGCACTTAACCACTCTATATAAATATCGTCTTCTGACGCTCGGGGAATACGACCGTTGCTGAACAGTGGCGAGGATTTAGAAGTTTAACCGGTATCCGAGCCTTGATCTCAAGTCATATTAAACTTACCAGGGTCCATATCACAATGCGTGCCATCAGCGGCGGCGCGCGCGGGCTGGTATCCGCTCACAGTGACAGCCGGCGGCTCCGCCCCCGCCTCCCCCCAGCCCCCGCCCCCCGCCGCCGGCGCGCCCCCGCCCCCGCCCCCCGCGAGCCCCATGACCTCGGCGCGGGAAGTGTGCGCGTGACTGTCCATTAGGATGAGCGTGGACACGTGCATGAACACTCGGCAGGGTGGCTGTAAGCGGTTATGTATGTGTTAGGTAGTGTTTGTGTTTTGAAGTCGATGAGGTTTTGCTTATATTTTTTATACAACGTGTAACGTAATGAAGAGATATTACTTACAGGGATTGTATGTTTGCTGGTGTAGTTTATCAGTAACAGTATCATAAACTTGTAATCCTTACGGTTCGTTCGGAAAACAAGTTTAAAGTTTAGATCAAAACATCGAAGTGTGAACCCTAAAAACTGCTGTTAGCTTTTGAGGGAATCTCTTCGATAACAGATGGCGTAAAAATAATGTGATAGATAACTGATACCGATACTACAAAGTGTAATTTTATGTCTACTAAATTAGACAACAACGTCTCGGGAAAGTTTTTTCCATAGTATCTAAGTGCAGAGTATCTTTACAACTATCACCTGTTAGTGTACCAAAGAATATTGGTCACCGTCCATACATTCAAAAACCTGTCACTTAAATTCTTTTATTGACCCCGTCTTGAATTCGTTGGTGCTTCAAACGGTTGTTTATTGTATCAAATATCTAAATCTATTATCAATATTATTGAATTTGATGCAAAAATAAAATTATTTCATAAAATAAATACATAGCCCCTACCTGTCAATGTCAGACGTCAATTCAGACTCAAACTTATAAAAATAACAATTGTGTTAGTTTCGCAGCCGAATAGTATTAAATATCAGGATATTAGCTTAATTCTTGCGTAATAATAAGCCTACTGCAATATAAAAAGAATTAACATAATAAACAAGGCACACAAAAGACTGCAAGAAAATACATATCAATCAAATCTGACGTTGAGGTCTGATTGATCTATGTGAGTGATAGAACCCGCATCTCATAATATCTTATAGCTACGTTCAGCTATAATATTTAATTATAATAATTAAAAGTATGTATTTACTGACATAATAGTATTTTTATTTTTACATTATCTTTGCTCTAATATCATTTTTAGTTTCGGCCCTTCATAAGGTTTATTTCTGTAAAACTTAAAACAATAGATTGGCTGCATTCAAAAACAACATTTCTCGAAAGTATTTAAAAATTATTTTCCTTTAAATAATTTTTCCGATCACGGGTTTAATTGATTTAAAATCAAATCAAAGATTTCTTGCGATGTATTTGAAACTAAGACGCGTCTTGCGGCTATCAATCACTTCAATTAGTTGACAGGTCATAATTCGCCTGCTTTCTTTACACAACTTTACACGTTAATTTTCACTATCCGTGAGATAAGTACCTACTACTCGTGCAGTTTGGAATCCTGAGTGAAAATCGGGATAAAAATGTAGCTTATTTGCTATTCCAGACTGCACCCTATCACTATTCCAAATTTGATCCAAATTCGTTGACCCTTTCTGCCGTGATTGAGGAACAAACATCCAGACATCCATCCATTGAAACGTTCACATTTATAATATAGGTAAGAGTAAGATATTATAAGATAATCCTACTCAAGATTTACGTGCAACAAAAGATAGGATT
This sequence comes from Stenoptilia bipunctidactyla, assembly GCA_944452665.1. Lineage (NCBI taxonomy): Eukaryota > Metazoa > Arthropoda > Insecta > Lepidoptera > Pterophoridae > Stenoptilia > Stenoptilia bipunctidactyla. The sequence continues at coordinate 638,765 of OX101730.1, forward strand.
AAATGTACTCTAACTGAATATAAAAGCCATTGTTGCAAATATCTTCATACCTACTTAAAACTTCCTAGAACATAAACTTCTGAAAATACCGTTTGCGCTAAAAGGTACTTTAATTAAAACTACGGAAATAATAAACAAAAACAATTAGATCATAGTTTTTTCAGCGGGTACAACAAAACTTTAAAACATTTTTTGTAAATTCGTAATTCTACATACTTTTAAGTCTGCGAGTTAGGTACTTCGCTGCTTTGTGGGACATCGCGCATCCCGTCATTACAGGCCGGGTGCTTTATGTACCGCCGGCGTTACGACGAAACCATCCGCTGGTTTAGACTAAAGCCGCCGATGTAACGAATCCCGCGCAACGCGCTGCCTGTGCTTAGTACCGAGGCCTTAATAAGTAATACATGTGTATATTTTTTAATTAATTTGAGTGCTTTCGTGTTAGTTGTGAAGTGCGCAAGTCAGTTGCTATCGCAATATTTTCGAAGTTTTGTTTAAATGTCTGTTTTTAAATGCATGATGAAATTACGTGTATATGAATGACCAGTCTTGGATCACTTCGAAGAGGATCCGAGGAGCAGCACACGACAAGTCGGCGTTCTTTTAGACGTTAATCACATGGTGTACTAATAGCAGACGCTTCGTGATGATGTCCACATCCTTACCACTTCCAACGGAAGCAAGAGCTCACAGCCTGGGATTTGCTACCTCGGCTAGACTTTTTCCGTTGTGTACAGAAGGCGAGCGGATGCTGATCTACACATTGCAAAAAAAGTGATGTGGAGTGAACCGATGGAGTTCCCGCTGACTATGATTGTCGCGTTCTTAAGTGAGTGTTGTGTTGTGAGTGTTTTTACGCAAAAGGAACAGAATGTTAGGTATGTCGTTGAAATAAGTGCGGCAAAGCGTCGCCGCCCAACGAGTCTGCTACAAATTGCAAAAAATTTCGTAGGTAATTCTTATTACAAAAAAGGTACTTTTGAAGTTACAAATACATGTTGTGTAGTATTATTTCTTTTCGTTAGCTAGCGTAATAAAAATTCTGTCATTCGAAGTGATCAATTAATAAGCCAGTAAGTAAAAATGTGTTGGTAGCCGCGTTACTCGCGGCGGCGGCATTGCAACGCTCGCTACTCAGCCGGGCTGAGATATAGGTCATAAGGTCACTGACTGCGGCGCAAGCCCACGTTGTAGTTTATAAGGTTGACTAGGGTTGTCAAAATATTTTGATGTAAAAATAGTTAAAAGATATGGTTAAACTCAATATGGGATTTTGACCTGCTAATGGTCAGTAGTATTTTGACGACCACTTTGGCGATGGGGTAAACCTGTCTGCCTCAGACGCCAGTGGTTGCGGGTTCGATTCCCGCACGGAACAAGAAAAACCTTTTTTTTTCCGTGTCTGGGTGTTTATCTATTTATGTATTTATATTCTAGGTTCCCCCCCTAGTTCGCTACATGGTATCCCATAACACAAGCTATGCTTACTTTGGGGCCATGTAGTTGGTGTGATTGGGGATTTTATTATTTTTGTATACATGTAAGATTACCCCTTAAACTTCCCTGATTATAAATCTAAAAATCTTGTAAAAAAAAAATAACAAATAATTTGCGAAAAATCAATCTTAGGACAGCATTTTGTTTTCTTTTGACTGTATAATATTTCTGACAGCCTATCAAAAATCTGTCTGTTCTTTTTTTCACATGAATTGCGTAGAGTAGTCATAAAAAAATATAAGAAAAGATGTATTTAAAAAATCTAACAATGGTAGGAAGGACTATTTATTTAAACTAATGAATGTGTAATAATCTATATTTATTGCCCTTTCATTTGATATACTGACTATTAGCAGCTCATATTTTTTACTATCTCTTTTGTATAAACTCTATAACAGCGCTGATAATGCTGATTCTTTTACAGTATATTCTATACAAGGTGCTCCTTTTGATTTCCCACAACTCTAGCGTATTAATGGGACCATGTAGGTAACAGAATCAAATAACTTGTGAATATTTTTTTTTGTTTTTATTTTTCATACAAATAATTCAACTAAGTCAAAACATCTTATGTTAAACACTTTTATGCGAAGTAGGACAACGTGGCATTTTCTGTCCCATTTTTTTACCGCAATGCACAGGTACAGTTCGCAATGTTTTGCGTTGTACAATGTATACAACGTTCCTCAACGTTTAAAATACTTTTGTTGTTTATTGTATTGCTTCATTGACACGCGTCTATTGAATGAATGTTAAAGAGTTTTTACAAGGGTGATAATTTATGAATATTAAGATTGATGATATCTTGGAAAGTATGCACTTTTGAACCACATATTTTTTGGCAAAAAGTATTATTTTTTAGTAAGGAACAAGACCTCAAAGTTATGGAATAACAAAAAGAACACCTTGCATATGGTAGGTATATAAGCTAACCTTTTATCTCTCCATTTTGTTACACGTTATAAGAAAATTTACAAAATCTTAATCCCATACATATCTATAATTATACAAAGGATGTAAAACACAACTTAAGGGCGTGGATCCATGTCTACGGTGCGGCACCGCGCCGTTTGCCGTGTTACGGTACGGCACCGGCATCGCTCATTATATTGTATTGTCAGCAAAGAACTTTGATTTTCATTTTTTTATCGTTGCACGGCAAAACGGCGCCTCACCATGGACATGTGTCCACGCCCCAAGCCTGTCGCCTAATATCTACAGCTGGTTGCACGACAACCCAGAGAATCGAATTGAACATAGAGTAACTTAAATTTTACACTCAGATTAGACTAATCTTGGGGCGATATTTTAAGTCTACGTGACTAAATAATCTATACCAATTGACTTGGACTATAAAACAATTGTGCTCATAGTAAGTAGTTTCGTAAATTGGCCAGTGCCAGCCCTCGGGCCACACGGTCCTATAAAACAACACAGCGGCTCACCGGTCTGTGCGCGCCGTAGAAGCGGCACGGCAGCAGCGGCACGGGCGGCGCGGGCGGCGCGGGCGGGGCGCGCGCGCGCTCGCGGCGCGGCTCCGCGCCCGCCGCCACCAGGTCGCCCGCCGCCGTGTGCATTATCGTGTACCCGCCCTCGCCGTCCTGCAAGTCATACGACGATTTATCAATCAGTGTATATAAAACTCCATGCTGGACTGGAAGCGAAAGAAAAACGTAGAATGTGCCAGCTGCTTCTCTTCCCGGGCATACTGTAAAAGTCACTTAAGGGACAGAGCTGACCCCTTGTCACTGCAATAGTCTCTCTCCATTATTATAAAACCTCCAAATTTGTAAAACGTGACATCAGGTGGTTTTATAGCCTCTGGTGTTCTGCCTACGCTATAATACCTACGGAATACATGCGCGAAGTTATGTTTGTATAAAACTGTTCCATTACTGATTGAGACACTAAGTGAAAAACAAACAACATACAGCCGTAACTACTGGGCGTAAAGAGCTGAAATTTGGGACGTATATGCAGGCAGGAATTCCCAAGAGAACGGGAAATTAGGAACTTTTTAGTTTGTATAAAAAATCTTCTTCCTGTGCACCAATGTAAAACTTGGTAGGAATACTAATCCAGTGCAAACAAAATCGCGGGCACCTGCTAGTCAGTCTATATTATTCCTGTATATGAAACAACACTTTAGGACTGGCTACATATTTGGTGTGCTCCCGTTTGGGCAATTTATACACCAACCAGCACCTTCAATAAATGATTATTACAATTCTTCTTATTTACGTGTCGATTTTCCCTAAATTTTTTACCAAAATCTGGCCACTGCCAGAGCTTTAGTGGTAGCCAGGTTTAGGTCATTTTGTGTACAACTGTCAGGGCATGATGGTCAGTTAAGTAGGTGCGCCATTGCCTGAGTAGGTGCCCCGCAGTCACACGTGGTGGTATCTGAGTTACCCCATTTTTTTAAAGTATCCCGGTGCTAGGTTTTCAGCATGTTGATCAAACTCAGGAGGGGGCCCGAGTTCTCCTGATCTCCAGAGCTTTAGGCGCGCTTCTTTAGGGGTCAGACGAGTAGATTTGTTAGATCTGAGAAAACTCTTTCGGCTCTTAAGACGAACTGCCGGTAGGACAACACCATAAAGTGGGTGTTGTGTATTTGTTTCTTGCCAGATATTCAGATTTAGTATTTTTACAAGACTCTTTATTGCTAGATTGGAATAATAATTTTGAGTATCTTTTTAAATCTTATCTCACTAATATTATAAATGTGAAAGTTTGGATATATGGTTGTTTGTTCCTCAATCACGGGAGAACGTTTCAATGGATTTGGTTGAAAGGCACAGTGATAGTGTCCAGTCTGGAATAGCACATGGGCTAGTCTTTATCCCGATATTATCGCAGGATTCGAAATTGCGCGGGTAAAACTGCGCTTAACAGCTAGTTATAGGATATAATGTCAACAGACTAAAGGCAAGAAGTAAGGTGAAGTCTATAAGGCTTTTGGACTTTTTACAGCAACCTTTGGTTAAAGTTTAATAACGTAAATTAACAGTTCAAATGGGCTATCTTCTAAATAGAAAATACTATAGTGTACTAATAAAACTTACCAAATTAAATTTCTTGTGCCTTTTAGGCATTGGTGCAAATTTAATTGAAGTTACATTGGTAGCCGTTGGTTCCTCGACTTTGCTCGGAAGTTTCACAACACTTTGACTTTGTTGAGTCTGCTCCTCAATGTCACTGTCCACATCTACATCTACTTCACAATCCGAGTCCGAGTCCTTCTTCTTTTCTATTTTTATCTGGAATCACAGCAATTTTTTATTGATATGAATATCAACTCAAAATGCTAGGAAAATATACAGGGTGCTAATAAAGCTCTTTCATTTAATACCCTACATGAATCCGCCAAGTTTTTTTTTTAGTTCTTTACTTTATGTAGAGGAAGGCTGTAGTTAATTTAATGTGAAGTCATGTATCTTGTAACCATCTCACAATCAAGATGCTTCCAACAACACCTCATTTTTCCAATTATGATAACTAGTTTTGAAGTTATGAGGGAACAGATGAACATCCATACACAGGTCAAAATCATAACACAACTTCTTGCTTCGCCGTAGTTGGGCAAAAAAAATGCATTTTCTATGCACAGATGACAAAAACACACTGACTGTGCCACATTTCAAAAAAAAATACCCGATTCTAGGCTACACTTGTCTCTTGGCGCCTATAGTAAATTTTTTAAATAATGGTTGCAATAAAAATCTTTAAATTTATTTTTTCTAGGAATTTTTAAAAGTCTATCAATGTCTACTTTGTTCGATAACTTAAACAATTACGTACTTTATTATGATGTAATTTGCTCAGTAAATTACTACAACTTATTTACAGAAGACATATTTTAAGTGCAATGTTTTGGTTTAACAAGAGAATAGTGAATTTTAGGGTTTTTGACTTCATGTAACGATATCATAAATCATTTACATGATAACGTCAAAAAAAGGAGTTAGATAGCGAAGATTTTTTTATACAAAAACTAGTTAACAATGTTTACAGTAAAAAGTGAAATAACTCAAAAAGAGTTAATTTTAGGAGGGGTGGTTCCATAGTGAAAATAGTTTGTTTGGACCTACTCTATGACCACTCAACAGATGCGGGTCCAATAAAAAGTAACCCTGTATAATAATATAAATATAAGCTTAACTTACCACTTGTTCACCTTCTGAAATTGGCAGTTTTTGTCCTGAACCCAAAACAATTTGAAGTTTTGGACTCTTAGTACTTTCATCTGATACACTAGAATTTTTCCTCCGCCTCCCTTGCGGGGATTTCAAATTCTTTTCATTACTACGGTTTCTGCCTTTCATCTTATCAAAGTTCCTTGACACTTTTCTTCTATGATTTCCATATTTTCGATTATTTTTTGCAGCTTCTTTTAATTCAACAAAAGAGTTTGCTATTTCAGTAGAATCTTTATCTGTGCGGACTGACTCTGTGGATCCTACTATTAAATCATCTTCATATAAAATTTCTGAGGGCTTTATTGCTACTAACTCTTTCTTCTCTGCATTTGTGAATAAATCAGGTTTTAAAAGGCTATTTTTAGAGGGTTTCCGTTGAAATGGTTTCAAGGGTAACACAACAGTGGGAGCTGCGGTCTGCACCATGTCCATAGTTTTCTGTAAATTGGATACTCCATGAGAGATTACTTTTAGAGATGTTATAGGTTTTTCCTTAATAGGTGAATTATCTAAAGAGATCCCAAATTCAGCTTCTATTAAAGCATGTATTTCTGCTTCAGTCTTTGATTTCAATGTCAGCGATATCTTTTTCACATTGCGGCCATGTTTTATCTGAAATTGTTGATTTAAAATCAATATTTAAAACTCTTAAAAAGAACAGAATTCAATCAATAAATAATGATAAAATGATACATACAATTAGTTATGAATATATCCCTTTTACCAATATTTTTTGTTATTAATGAGCAATTGTCACAATAAATTCACTAAAAACATTGAGTTAAAACTGAAAACTTAATACAATACTATTACCATTTCACTAGCTAGTAAATTCCGCTCTGCCTTGCTCCATACTGTTTGCCTTTGATTACCTCTGCGTTTTTGACTTGTGCCAGACAGTTTTCTAGTTGGGCCTTGCCTAGTAAATAACATATGAGAATTCACAATGTTTACAAAATTAAAGTACTTACAGATCTTTAACAGTTAATGATTTTTAAATAGGTATTGAAGTTTTCACATTGAAAATTATGCAAAATACACAATTAGTTTATATGAGTTTCATTCAAGAAACTTGAATTATATGTAGTCGCCATAATTTAATACAATAAATTAATTTTGTGTAAGCAAATTTTTAAATGTAAAACTGAAACGATGTTCACATGCTAACTTTTACCTATATAAAACTCACTTGACTTTGTTTTTGTCGTACCAGTTTGTTGCTGTTGAATCTAGTAGCCATTGAGGATGCACTGTATCTTCTCTATCGGAACATGAGGGTCTGAATCAAAAACAAACCATCTTTTATTTATAATAAATTAACTTTTAGTTTAAAACTAAAAAAATATTAACCGTGCAGAATATAAATAAACAAAGGTTTAGGTTGTTTTGTTTACATCAACTGCCTACTTTTTAATTAATTTCTTAGGAGCAGAGAAGTTACTTGGTGTAAAAACAGGTATATGGTACTCACATGCCCTGATTATTTTGAGCTAAACAAGAATTAAACGAAAAATCTCCTAAAATATCTATTTCGTCGTCATCCGCCATTTTAAAAATATAATAATGCTTTTTTTGTTGTTTGTTGTCTGGTTGGTTGGTGGTACAAATTTGTTTTTTTTTTTACATAGAAGAAAAGACTATGACTGCTGTCAATCAGTCAGCAAATACACTCGATTTATCAATCATTTATTGTTTTCAAATGATTTTCTTAACAGTTCTCATATTCCATTTTGAGTAAACTTTTTAAGGGATAAAAATTAAAAAGTATTTAAATAAAGTATAATAGTCTAAAGTAAACTAGGTATTTATCACATGTTGTTATTATTATTAACTACATACATACATAACTTCACGCCTGTATCCCGTATGGGGTAGGCAGAACACCAGAGATAATAAAACCATCTGATGTCACGTTTGACAAATTTGGAGGCATTATAATAGTGGAGAGAGACAGGGGGTCAGCCTATCGCCCACAAAAAGGCTCCTATAACACCTCGGTTGTTTGATTGATTAAAAAAGTTAATTTGAAATGGCAATCAAATACTTACCCATAGATGGAGGCCTCTATGACACGGTGGGTTCCAAAAATTATTTGTAAAAGTTATTGATGCAATGCCTATCGTACATACGATCTGCAACGAATTGTACAAATGTTTTTAATGGTTAAGTTAGAGCTTAAAATGATGTTTAAATAAAATAGTGTTATTGAGTATTTAGAACGAGTAGGAAGTTCGAATGTTGTTGGATTCACTCACTCAATAAGCTCATCCTTATCAAAAAGCATACAAGCACATCCCTATTATTGACCAGACTGACAGCTATCGTTCAGCTGTTTCCTCAATCAAAATAACATAAATAAAAACACAAAATTTCAGTGATGGATGATTTAGGATAATAATTATCTTCATTATTACCTCATCCATCTATTATATCACTCAACGTGTGGAGCGCTTGTGTGGTGCATGTGTATTATTAATCGTCTTGTATTGGTACGCAATAATGAATAAATTAATTCGTTCTGTTAATAAAAACTTTGTATCAGAATATATCAGAAGTTTTTCGGTCTCTGCAGCTAATAATGCAAATTATTGGTGAGTTCAATGTAACTTTTTTGAGCGCAAATTAAGCTAATAATCTTTCGGTGTAGCTTTAATATCCAAAGTGTAAAAAATTAATAAGTAAAGTAAAACCTAGACAGATATTCAATCAAATATTATGTTTATGTATATAAAACATTGAAAGAAGCATTATATAATGACTTTTTATCATTCAAAAATAACTTTTGATTACAATAGTTTAATTCTCTTATTTATCATAATTGTTGTTTTATTCATAGTTGCAAGTTACTAGTGATTGGTGGTGGCACAGGAGGATGCATCATTGCTACAAAGTTTGCTAAAAGATTAAATAAAGGTGACGTCATTGTTTTAGAGCCCAGTCCTGTGAGTATTGTTTTTTTGAAAATAAGTAATTTTTAATAGGTATCCTTATACATAGATACTACTTAATTTAATTTGAATGCTCACATATTAGTTGTTGACCGTGTTTTCTTGAAAATTCAGATTTTAGTTCAAATTTTTGTGCATGTTATGGTGGAGTTTGTTCTGTTGTTTAGGTTTATCCTGTCGAGGTAAACAAGTTTTTAAGGTTCTTAAACAACATAGAAATATTTTTTTGGACATTCAATAATTGGATGTAATTGTATATCACTAAATGAACCTAAACTGCATGTTTTTATACAAATTGTAAGTCAGTTTTATAATTTAATACTGTATTTTTTTGACAGCTTTAAAACAGTTTATTCTTTTAGCAGTTTTGAAATATACACTTAAACAATGATAAAAACATTTTACACCAGGTAAAACCATTTTACATGAATTTCTGAATCATATGAATGACATCATCTTATTAACAAATAAGTTGGAGTATCTACAAATGCAACCATGGCCACAGATATAAGAAAATACCCGGTTTACCAATAAACCACAGCTTATCCTCATAATGATAACTAACTATTGCATACCAGTGTGTTTGAAATGCTTGTCAATAAACTGTTAACTTAGCACCTGTTATGTCATTAAACATTATCACTGTAAGGTGATATGAGTGTAATGAAGTACAGTTGTTGGCAATGTAAACAAATTAAGTACTCACATTATAAAACATAATTTTTATTACTTATATGGAAAATTTTTCAGTTTTTTTTATTACTCGACTAGGATTTGGACATGCTATGTTATGTTTAGTAAACCTGGCTTATGCAGTGCGATCAACAAAACTGTGGTGTATTTAAACTGCAAGATTATTAATATTTCACTTTTATGTGTACTTAAACCTTGGTTCAATGTCACAAGTTCTTATAAACACAGTGAAATTCGCTATTGGATTTTAATATTCATCCTTAAATTTCAATTTAATATCTAGTCTAGTGTTTGGTTGTTATGGCAATAATTAAAGATGATACGATCAAGGTCAGTTCAAGAATTGCAAGTCCATTACATATAAGTAAGACTTGAATAAAACAATGTGTTGTAACTCACATTTAACCGACAATAATTGTATGGTTAAGTAGAGATGGTTTTGTTGATTTTGGAATCACGCGAATCAGCGACAGTACAGTTATATGGCACAGTTTTCTATAATGAACCATGACGGAGATAATATTAAGAGCAAATATGAAACGTTGAGCGGTGCGGTAGAGATGGAGCCACGCCCTATGGGGGTCCTTTTTGAATAAAGGATGCTATCAGGCACGGTCGCAGACTGAAATTTTCGGTGACAACTAAATTATTGGGGGGGGGGGGGGGGGGGCGCACAAAAAAATTTTTAATCACAGGTATCTTTTTCTTTGAAGGGGTTAACCATATAAAGCGAACCTTGGAACCTTGAGTGAACTCAGTAAAGTTCTTAACTGGCCGAAAAACTTCTTTGATAATCAAGTAATAATTATTTGCTGTAAGTCTGTAAGGCCATTTTTGTAATATTAGGTCAGACTGTAGATAAGGGTGTGCGGGTTCCGTTCCGGCAATATTTAATGAAGAACCAGTTTTTTCCTAAGCCGTTTCATCTTGGCCGTCATCTTCTCTCGCCACCAGGTGAGATTGAGATCAAACGCGGGCTCAGGCTATTGTTAACATAAATATTTGAGTCTGGTTAGGACCCGCCTCAGAGTAGCTCTCGGGGCTTACCTACTACAACTATTAAGCAGATGCATCGTAAATATCATTTTCTACAAGTTGTTATCACCGTTTTTATCAAAGCAGTTGATGTAAAAATCAGTAAGTATTCTGTATGACATTAGATTACCTATGAGCATCTGTCGAAAAAACAATAAAAATATGAGCAATGTCGATACAATGCTGCGATAAACTTTTAACGACACAACATAAAATGCTGTGATGGAATGACTACTAGGTAGGAATATTACCTATAATATATGAATGAATATTCAGAATAGTCAAACACGGCTTATTTTTTTTAACCAGAAAATTTTAAGTTTATTAAATAGTAAGTTTATTCTAGCAGCCGCTCGCAGCTTTGCACTCGTAACTTTTCATTTCATTGATTTCTCACTATTATTATTTCCATAGAGATTTTTCTCCTGCCATTGCTGGGATTTTATACGTTCTATAGCGGGATTTTCTCCAAACGATCAAGTGCAATAGAATGTATGTCATTGGATGAATGTCTTATTGTTTAAGACTTGTAGCGAGTGAGGCATGGCGCCTGTTGTAGATATTGTTAGAGGTAGTTATAGTTTTTACCGTTTGAACTTTCCATTGTGGCTTTATCTTAATTGAAAGATCCGTGTACTTTGCAATTTTGTTCGTGTAAGTAGAAGCAATATTGTGCGTGTTAAGGATGGCTAGATCTATTTTTTTTTGTATAGACTAAGCACTTAAAAAGTCACCTAACAGAACCAACATATTGTCGTACCCGTAGGATCACTACTACCAGCCACTATGGACGCTGGTCGGCGCAGGAGTGACCTCCGTAGAGGCGACGCGGCGCGACGCGCGCGCGCTGCTGCCGCGCAAAGCCTGCTGGATCCAGGACTGCGCGCAGACCATCAACCCTGACGACAACCTCGTCGTCACCAGGCAGGGGCACAGGATCACCTACGAGTATCTAGTGATTGCTGTCGGCTTGAAAGTTGATTATGATAAGGTGAGTTTGTTTAGGTGAATGTTATTTTTTTTTGTACATATAGATTCAGTTATTTTATCATAGGAGTTCTAGTTCTAAATGGTGTTCAAAATATTCTTAGGCTTGACTTCTGGATGAATGAATTAATATTAGGTAGTTTAATATGTTGTTCCTATTACTTACTATTTAATTATGATTCATTGATGCCGAAAACGTTGAAATTTGTTCTTTTCAAAAATCATCATTTCATAATGAAGGTATTACGCTGACTGGATAAGCTGAATTATACCTACTATACAGGGTGTTTTTTTTTAATCCATCCTAAAAAAAACACTTAAATATTTTTTCTGTTATTTTTTATTTTCAAATCCCTTCAAATGTTTCAAATTATAGTGATTGTATACAATAGACAATCCAAAACAGAAATTAAAAAAAATCTCCCTACAGTAACAGAAGTAGGTACTGTTAGAGATTTATTGTCAAATTTCGGAGTTTTCTTGGAAAAACCTTAAATCTTTTATTAAAAAAAAACTATCACACTTCGTCTGAGTCATGTATGGCTCAAAATGTTCTAAATGGTCTAGACTATCACCTCCTTTCAGCTTTGCATCCTGTTACCAAACACCCTGTATATGTATAATACTTATTTTTTGGCAGTAAAGCTATCGAGATTCAAGATATTTATTTATTTATTTACTCCTTATTGCATACCATCACAAAAGTGAATACAAACAAAAAAGAATTATATTATTATTATAACAATTGGCGGTCTTATCGTTAGTAAGCGATTTCTTCCAGACAACTCGGAAGAAATCGCTTGCTAGCGATAAATACATATTTAAGGATTTACATCGATTGTTTTTATTTTTTCAATTGAGTGAATATTATAACATTGCTAGTAATAGAAAAGTGATTACAACTATAAAAAACAAATGCCATAATTGAATTCCATCATCACCGATTGTTCTCGTGCGATAGTGATTTAAAGTTATTTTATGTTCTGCAGTAGGTATACTGACTACTTTCTAAACAAAGTTCTGAAGTTTAATAACTAAGAAACTCCTCTTCACTTAAAAAATATACTCATTTACCGATTTCGTCTTAATTTCTTCTGTGCTCTAATAAAATAAACGTAATAACATAAAATGAAGTTTTGTTTGCTGGTTTTAAAAATACAACCCAAAAACAAAACAATGTATAGTTTTTTGATCGATGAACAAACCCTTGTTTGACCTCAACCTCACCCGTCGTCGGTAAGTGAAGATGAGGTCGAAGGTGACAGCACACGGGGTCACTAAGGGACTGAGTCTACATCAGACATTGCCGGAACCCATCGCCGCAGGAGTGCTAATATTTGGCGGCAAATTTTATATCGCTAGCGACCAGGCGGGCCCTGAAGGAGTCCTCCCACTCGTCACATGGATAAGTAGGGCTATTCTCATCCGACCCTATCCGGCTAAAAACGTTTTTCGGTTGTCATTATATTTTTTTGAAAAGTGATTTTTCGATGTTTCCATGCTGGGCTGGGAGCGAAAGAAAAACATAGAATGTACCAGCTGCTTCTCTTCCCGGGCATACTGTAAAAGTTAATTAAGGGAGGTTTTATTGGCAGTTTTGTGGCTGACTGACCCCCTGTCACTGATATAGCCTCGCTCCATCATTTTGTCACCTCATTTGTCGAACGTGACATCAAATGGTCTTATAACCTCTGGTGTTCTGCCTACCCCATAAGGGATACAGGCATGAAGTTATGTATGTATGAATTATTTTTCGATTAGATGAGATTTATACACTGTAACTTTTAACGATTGATCTGTATAAAGTAATTTTATAACTCTTAGATACTTCGGGCAGGCACCGACTTCAAAGAATACTTAGTTGGTATATTAAAGTGAGTTTATTTAAGTCACAAGTTATCGTTTTTATGTTTTACTTTTTAGTTCAATTTTGAAGTCGGTTTTATTTAAAAAAAAATTAAATATATTTTTGTAGGGTAAACTAGGCAAGTCCATAAAGGTACCTTATATTGATATTGTAGGTAGATATACCTGTATTTTTCTTTGGTGCGTTTAGTTTAAATTCCCTATCTCGAAAGGTACTGGACCAATTTTGATGAATTATTTAGGGAATGTATATTTTTCTTTCTTTCTGCAGTTGTAAGTTTTGGTTGTGTTGTATTCTTTCTAAACTTACGTAAGTAAGGTACAATTAAGTCGGGTTTTTTTATTGTCGGTTAAGGCTAGGTACTTAAAGGTTCCTCACATTGGTAGTGTAGGTAGATATATATTTTTCTTCGGTCAGTTGAAATTCCCTATCTCAAAAACTACTGAACCAATTTTGATGAAACTTGCAGTATTCCCTAAGTTGGACAATACCTTGTACCAGATACAAAGAATTACTCAAATCGAACTTGTAGTTCCGGAGATATGCGAACACAAACATAAAAAGCCGGTTGAAATTCTCTATCTCAAAAACTACTGAACTGATTTTGATAAAACTTGCCGTATTCCCTAAGTTAGACGATACCTAGTACACCACAAAAAGAATTACTGAAATCGTACTTTTAGTTTCTGAGATATGCGAACACAAACATAAAAACATATATACACTTTTGAAATTTGACACATTTGTTGAGACGCTGATGTAGACTAACATAAAATAACTAACATAATTATTCGAAAACTGGACCGTTCTGGAAATATTACATACATGTGGGTCGAATTGATAACCTCCTTTTTTAAAGTCGGTTAAAAAACATACAGATACTAACTAAACTAAAATGCTAATCGGTTAAAAAGAAATGCATTTTTTGCGGCTTTCAGGCACCCTTGGTTAACTGAATATAAATATTTCATAGTACCTACCTACGTTTATTTATTTCATAGTATAAGTATTTCATACTTATGGCCAGTGCATAACAAACATAGGACATATATACAGTGTAATATGCTTATAATTTTTACTATAATATTTAACTTTTAACTATTAGTTCTTGTAAATGAATGATATACTATGTTTAATATTGAGATTTGCGTTGGACGCCATTGTATTACGTTTTATAGCCGTGTTCAACAAAGTACAATAGAAAACTACACTTTTCTACGCGTCGTACAACGATAACACACAGTCTTATTTCAACGAAAAACGATTTGTTTATGAAAGGTTGCGTAAAATTTAATTAAATTGTAGACACAACTAGCAGTCGCGCATGGTTTTACTCGCGTCATTTTTAAATTCATAGCCATTTCTTGCTTAAATATACAGGGTGACTGGTGGGTCATTCTCGGAATTCCAGAACGTGATATTTTGAGATCATACACGAAGAGAATAAATAAAATAAAAAATAAATATTAATTATTTTCTGAGTAAACTTAACCGAAGGTTTCAATAATTCAGGACGCAACGCATGGTTACATAAGCGTAATGCAATAGATACTGAGCGTGTTGTGGTGTTCGTGTGGAGGGTACACTGCTGTGTGCGTGTTAACTGAGGCAGCGCGTCGGGAAAAGTGTAGTAAGATCTCTTTATTTATTCATAGAGATTTCTGATGAAAAATTAAATACCTAGTTTTATTAAATAATTATGACCAGAATCGAGTACTCAGTGCTCTCCTTTAGTATCTAAAATTTGTCACCAGTCACCCTGAAGTCTTCGTGCAGAGCTGCGGCTAATTTTACGACACCCTTAAGATGTTTTTAAACTGTGACTTACAATGTACATCGTCGTTTAACCCTAATCTTTCCTGATGGTACAGAAGGCAGCACATGAAGCGTTACAAATCTTTCAAAAAACTGTACTTGAATCTGAACTCTATGTCGTCGACATTAAGTTAAAATTAGTTGGGGAAATTTTAAAGGTATTGTAACGTTTGATCTGCTGCCTTCTGTACCTAAGTAACGGTGAGGTCTAAGATAAACTGACTAAGTAAAACTACCCTCGGAATACATCAACGTAAGAGCGGCGAAATGTGGTGGAGAGTCTCTTAGAGGGAAGAGTATGGGTGCTTTACGTCAGCGTATTTTTTCTATCTGTCAAATACCAGTGTATTTTGACAGATAGAAAAATGCTTTTATAATGTTCCCAAATTTCTCCAAAAAAACTTACTTTTCTTTTGTTGAAAATAACATTTTTCATCTTAACAATTAAGTTTACTTTTAATTTCACAAATTCCCGCCAAAACGCTCGCTAGGCTTTTCGTAATGTCACTGAATGTGATAACAGTCTGTGGTTAACAGCGTTCAAGATAGTGAAAACAAAACATTAAACAAATTCTGGCGTGAAATTGATGCTTTCTTTAAAATTTTATATGATAAAGATGAATTCTAAAGTTTGTAAGTCATGTGCGGTTTCCCTGTGTGATTATACATCAAGAAATACTCCTAATAAGGTATTTGTGTACGTTTCAAACAAAACCATACGACATAAGCGGCTGTATCTTGTCCCTATCAATGTCATAAGTTTCAAATTCAATGAAAATGAAAATGAAAAGTTTGTAATTCGCAGTAGGTATTCTTATACACTTTACGAAATGAGGGCGGCGCGGGTCCGGACAACATGACGAATCCCGGGGGAGGCTTCCGTCTAGAAGTGTGCGTCTCTCGGCTCATGAAAATAATGATCGCCCATTATCCTCCAATGTCTTGGTGTTATCTACTACTACTTCTATGAAAATAACTAAAATACACCATCTTCGCCGTATTAACATCAGTCAATGAGCGAATTTTCTATACCGCGAACGCTGCAGAACTAAGTCTACTCGCTAGTTGCGAGATATGGGGGCCCATTGCACTTTAGAATCTAAAGTTACTCCAAGAAAAACATTTTATCTATTAGATTCAACCTGTTGCCATTAAGTTTCAAGTTTGACTCGACTTGTTTTACATTTGGTGCAGAGAATTGTATACATTTAGTTTTTTTTATCATTGACAGCTAGATTATTTACTTTAAACCACTGCACAATCTTTGAGAGAGCATTGTTTACATCGCCGTAGTTGGTTTTCTGCCTTACCATTTTAAAAATTATGATGTGTCATCAGCCATCAATAAAATATCGTGATTATTGCCTACCATATAGGGTAGATCATATATACAGGATGGTCCAAACAGTGACGTCATATTTTTTTTTGGATTCCTTACACCTAGAGGTATCCAAAAATACCCCATGTATGTTCAGCGATTTTTTGTAGTTTTCGAGTTATGAATTTTTTAATCCTTTTTTTGAAAATGTTTACCCTAAACAGCTTACAGACTAAAAATAAAAATGGGCCCAGAGTTGAACCTTGAGGCACTCCCATTCTCACAACCGACCCAGCTGACCTTTTCCAGTTAACCTCAACCTTCTGAATTCTATCACTCAGGTATGAATGAATCAATCTCAAAAATATAGGTATGACGTCATACGTTCAGCAGGCCTATCTTTCATGACATGATAAACAAGATTTTTTTTATAGAGTAATAATTATACTTCATTCTTACTCTAAGATTTCTAAGATACAATGAGGATATAATTAATACATTGCAATTCATTGCATGCAAGAGGCATTATCTTTTGCAATGACTGTTTCAATGTTATCATCTATGACTTAAAAACGTCAATTGAGATCGCACCCACCTCTATGATAATTATTTGTTTCTTGATTATTTGTGTTTTTCCTTTTCGTGTGCTTTCATAAATAAATACTATATTATTATATATTGGGATTATTGTATTCAGTCTACATGGCAAGAGCTTAGCTAAGAGATTTCGCCGAGGAGTAATACCGAATAAAGATCACATGATATGTTTTACGTCAAAACTATTTCATGATATCATCGCATGGTTTTGAGATCCATAATAGGCCTGCTGATTGGTGTTTCAAGCAACATGGCGAAAGGGTGTATTTTGTTATCTTATTTTGATTAAAATATTTATGACACCACGGAAGCAAGTCGATGACGTATAGTGCTCGGTCCTTTTCCAATAATTTCCTGACACAATTCGATGAAAATAAAATTGTGATTAATAACAACATTATTATTTGATTAAGACTAATTACAGGCTAACAATGCAGGTTTTCTCACCCAAACTTTTCTTCAATTCAGATACCCGGTATGAAAGAGGCTCTAGACGACCCTTGCAGTGGGGTCTCAACGATCTATTCCCCCGACTACTGCGAGAAGACCTTCAGAGACCTTCAGAACTTCTCTGGAGGAGACGCCATCTTCACCTTTCCCGACACGCCGGTGAAGTGCCCGGGAGCGCCGCAGAAGATCGCCTATATGGCTGATGCGTATCTAAGAATGGTAAGAGTAGTGGGTATTAATAGGTTCGCGCGAGTTCGTGCGATTTTTCCGTAGGAATCCCCCGATCAGATGCTTTTATAACCTCTGGTTTTCTGACTACCCCATAAGAGATATAGGCGTGAAGTTATGTATATAATTTGATTTTTCGCTTTGACACTGGATGGCGCAATTAGTATTTTAAATGTGTTATGTTTGGCATATTGTTTTCAAATTTAACTGAGGTTAACTAAAACTGTTTTCACAGCGACGAACACGTGTCGTGTCTCATGTTTTGTAAGAAGATCCTATTTTTAAAACTTGAATAGTTGTCTATTATGTACTCAACTATGCATAGTTTTCAAACGTATAGCTAAAATATAATAAACATAATACAGTGTACCTACCCTACCTACATATAGTAAACACAAGCAAGTATAGTGTTTAATTTTCGATATGATTGTATAAAAAATGTATATCCACATAATTACCGGTCGGTTTCCCATAGCGCCGCTGGTGTTTTGGTGCTCGGTGCCGTTTACGGATACTTGTTAAGGGGTGGGAGGAGTCCCTAGCCGCGCCCCCTTACGATTACGGGGCTTGGACGATTCAACGCGTTTCGTACTGTCTCGCTGAGTGGGTTTAGCGAAGGTAGGGGACTGTCACCTTCCGCCTAGTGCAAGTATTGACTGAACATGGGTGCTTCGGTCACTACCTGCACAGGGTCGCCCGGAGGTAAGTGACGACAGAGTGTCAACATTGTGGTCCGGCGTGGGTTCGGTTGCGGCATGAGTTGAAGTCTGTCATCGGAGGGGACCTCTCTCTTCCTAGCGTGGTAAAAGCCACGTTGGGAAGTCGAGAGGCTTGGACGGCTGTGACCTCCTTCTGCGAGGACGTAATGTCGCTGTAGGAGGCCACTGAAGGCAGAGGTGAATACGATCACTCATGGCGTTTGAGGTACATCTGGAGGTTTTTTGTGGGTCGGTCTGACCTTTTGCCGGACCATCCCCACATACCCTGCCGTTCTCCCTGGGGCGGGCAGGGTTTGTTCCTCCATGAAAAACTATATTTTAAAACTTATACTTGCTTAAGCAAGCGCCTCAGCACATCACTTCATATTTGGGAGTAAACTTTTTATGAAAGGTGGAGTAAGCCGGGTGAATCCCGAAGCTTCTTGTGGGTATACAAAGTGTGTTGAAAATGTGAAAGATATCGGCTTCAAATCTGTGCATTCTTTGATTATTTACGTCTATTTCCAGACTAAGAAACGGGACCAAAGCCGGATAATGTACAACAGTGCGCTGGGCGTTATATTCGGGGTGCCGAAGTATGCCGACAGTCTGATGAAGGTGGTGGAACGGAAGGGCATCAAGGTCAACTTCAAGACGGTGCTGAAGAAAATTAACCATTTGAAGAGAGAGGCGGTTTTCCATAAAGCTATCAATGGGAAAGAAGAGGTTAGTTTTCGTTGAGGTTGTTTTACCATTTTACATAATAACAAATCCAAAAAAATACCAAGAAGAAGACAACACAACATACAAAGGGCGGCCTTATGGCTACTAAGCGATTTATATCAGACAACGCAACAACGAGGTAGTTATGAAGCAGCACTGGGTTAGCCTAAACCTTACTTACCCAGGGAGAAGCGATGCTTATTTTTTATCATACATCATTATAATAACTCAATGCAGTCCAGTCAGGAACGTCTAATAAAATATACTACTTCGCAACTTACTCGGTTGTGTTAAGGTGAAAATCCAATGACAAGGTTGGATGTTTAACACAACTCATGATTGTTTTAACTAATATGATACTCAGATTAACATTTGCAGTATGGATGTACAGTGTGTCCCGGCATGTAGTAATTAAACTTTAGGAGCAGTAACTTTAAATTATTTCATCCACGAAAATACCCCATATGCGGTTCCAAAACCCTGCCACTCTGCAGCCATTCGCCTTTATATGTAAAACAGCGGTTATTTAAGTTTTACGTCTTGTAAGGTCTTAAGGACGCGTTTCCGCAAATCTTCAAAATAGGGTATTTTCTGGTACATATCGTGATAAAATGGCGCAGAGTTTAGTATATTTACAAATACTAATAGATAGATAAGACTTTCATCTCCATTTATTATCCATTTATTTTTGTGGCTTAAAAACTAATTTTGCGATGCCTCGTCGCACGAAAATGACGATTTTAAGCCAATTTACGGTACCACTTTTGGTATGAAAACACAAGTATTTATGAATACTATTTGGTGATTGACATGTTCATTTTTGATAATAAGCATTTTTTTCTTTGAAATTAATACTAAAAACCCTTTAAAAAAAAATAAAACCAAACACGTAATTTTCTTCATCAATCAATATATATAAAACTGTTCCGTTACTGACTGAGTTACTGAGTGACTGACAGACAACGTACAGCCGTAACTACTGGGCGTAGAGAGCTGAAATTTGGAACATACATTCTTTAGGGGATGTAGGGGTGCACTGAGGAAGGAATTCCCGAAATTTTTACGGGAACAGGAATTATTGGACTTTTTGGTTTGTATGAAAAATCTTATTCCTTGAGTGCACGAATACGATACTTGGCATAAAGGTTCTACAAAAAGTGACTGGTTGTTTTATGAAAGGAATTCCTGAAATTCCCACGGGAACGGGAAATATATGATGTTTTAGTTTGGATGAAAAACCTTATTCCTTGAGTGTACGGATGTGATACTTGGTACAATGGTTCCTTAATAAGTGTCTGTTTGTATTATGGAAGGAATTGCCGAAATTCCCACGGGAACGGAAAATATAGGACTTTTGAGTTTTTGCGTGTACGAAGTCGCGGGCAAACGCTCGTATTTGTATAAATGCGTAAATCTTAACACACTGTGGTAAGGGTTATTATACTTTAGCAAATAATGTCAATATTATTCCAAACAAAAATTTGATATCTTCAGTCTGCGCTCAGCCGCTGTCGAGAGTGGTGGACCTGTATTGCTTTTGAGTTATTTTTCGTGCTAAGAAACATCGCTGTACATACACAATTTATTACATAAAACAAGTCTCGATACTTGACGCTCTCTGATCTGAGTTGAAAAAGTAATAATATAATTTTATTGAAAAAAAAAAAAATTACAAAACCTTTTATGATTAGGATTGAATTTGGAAACTTGGAATCATTATGTTTGTTAGGACTAAACCATATCTCCAGTTCTGGTAGTGGGGTCTGAAGGTTTACCTCGAGGTGCTACTGGTACTCCTAGACGGGTAAAGCTAGGTATATCGAGTTTGGGTTCATTTTGATTCGAGGGACGAGACCTTACCACCAGTTTTGGTAGTAGGAGCTGAAGGTATACCTCAAGGTGCTACTGGTACTCGTAGACCGATAGAGCTAGGCATGTCGAGTTTGGGTTCATTTTGATTCGCAGGACGAGACCTTACGACCAGTTCTGGTAGTGGGAGCTGAAGGTATACCTCGAGGTGCTACTGGTACTCCTAGACGGGTAAAGCTAGGTATATCGAGTTTGGGTTCATTTTGATTCGCAGGACGAGACCTTACCACCAGTTCTGGTAGTGGGAGCTGAAGGTATACCTCGAGGTGCTACTGGTACTCCTAGACGGGTAAAGCTAGGTATATCGAATTTGGGTTCATTTTGATTCGTAGGACGAGACCTTACCACCAGTTCTGGTAGTGGAAGCTGAAGGTATACCTCGAGGTGCTACTGGTACTCGTAGACCGATAGAGCTAGGCATGTAGAGTTTGGGTTCATTTTGATTCGCAGGACGAGACCTTACCACCAGTTCTGGTAGTGGGAGCTGAAGGTATACCTCGAGGTGCTACTGGTACTCCTAGACGGGTAAAGCTAGGTATATCGAGTTTGGGTTCATTTTGATTCGTAGGACGAGACCTTACCACCAGTTTTGGTAGTAGGAGCTGAAGGTATACCTCAAGGTGCTACTGGTACTCGTAGACCGATAGAGCTATGCATGTCGAGTTTGGGTTCATTTTGATTCGCAGGACGAGACCTTACCACCAGTTCTGGTAGTGGGAGCTGAAGGTATACCTCGAGGTGCTACTGGTACTCCTAGACGGGTAAAGCTAGGTATATCGAGTTTGGGTTCATTTTGATTCGCAGGACGAGACCTTACCACCAGTTCTGGTAGTGGGAGCTGAAGGTATACCTCGAGGTGCTACTGGTACTCCTGGACGGGTAAAGCTAGGTATATCGAATTTGTGTTCATTTTGATTCGTAGGACGAGACCTTACCACCAGTTCTGGTAGTGGAAGCTGAAGGTATACCTCGAGGTGCTACTTTTATTCCATTCTTGTTCAAATACTCTGGTCCCAGTATGTCATTTATTTATTTATTTATTTATTTATTTACACATTTTAGGAAAACTTACAGCTAGGTATATTACATAATTATAACTAAATAGCGACAGAAGGCCAATTAGCAGTTTCCACTAATGAGCAACTGTATAATTTTAAAATTACGGCCAGAATTTGACAGAAATAGCCAAAAAAAAAATAATAACATTAACAATAACGAAAAAAGATCTTATTTTTTTTTAAAGATAACATTAACTACTTTAAGTAAATTCAATAGTCGAAAAAAAATAGACAATATTACTATATGAAAACTAAACACTATAATTTAAGAGAGAAGAAAAAAAAAATTACACTTATAAAGTATGTTCATTATGGCTAAAAAATAAATTATATAAACAGCAAGGAAAAACAAAACACTCTAATTCTAACAATATAAACAAAATAATAAAGGTAAAAAATAAAATGTATATTAATCAGTTAAAAAATTCTGCTGTTAGATCTGCTCTGACACTCGGGACACTAGTGCAGAACAAATCTAGATTATTCAGTCTTTTAAACGCTTTGTTCACGGAGTTGCACGAACGTATAAGAAATGAGTTCTGTCTATAGTTGGCATTTGCGGGAGGCACATATAATAATGTTGGGTTTCTATATAATTTTAAGTGCGTGCAAATACCGACCATAGCCAGAAGCTCAGGAACATCTAATGAGTTATTCACAATTTTCACGAGGTTACACGCGTCTGCAATCTGCCTGCGCAAGCTCAACGGAAGAATATGGTAGCGCTTACAGCGAGCAATATAGTTGTCATCGTACGTTTTTCCTCTAAACTGTACAAATCTTAAAAATTTCTTCTGCACTCGTTCGATACGGTCAATATAGTCCTTGTATAAAGGGTTCCACACTGATGACGCATATTCAAGGTGACTACGAAAAAAAGTACAGTACAATATCTTGAGGACTTTGATATTATTGAATTCAGACGATATTCTTAGTACAAAACCTAGAGCCCTAGAGGCTTTCTTAACAATGTTTTCAACGTGGCTGTCAAAAATTAGTTTGGTGTCAAAAGTAACTCCGAGGTCAACTATACTGCTGACACGAGCTATTTTTACATCTGATATAAAATAGTCATGAGTAATTTTATTCGTTTTTCTTGTAAAGGAGCACACATAGCATTTAGATATATTCAAGTCAAGTTTATTACGTAAGCAATACTGATAGAAATTGTCCAGGTCATTTTGAAGTTTAATACAATCGGAATTGTGATTAATTGTTTGTAAAATTTTCATATCGTCAGCGTAAAGTATAATTTTAGAGTAAAAAAAGCATTCATGGATGTCATTTATGAATAAATTAAACAATAATGGTCCGAGCAACGACCCCTGGGGCACCCCTGAAGGCACTATTTTGGCTTGCGACATGTATCCATTCAGTACTATTATTTGTGAACGGTTTTCTACATAAGATGTAAGCCACCGATACAAGTTACCTCTGATACCAATTTTATGCAGCTTACGGAGGAGGATGGCGTGGTCAATACGGTCAAAACATTTGGCATAGTCGGTATAAACCACGTCCACCTGTGAGGGCTCTGACATTTTCTTAGTGAGGTACTCTGTATGCACTAATAAATTTGATTCAGTTGATCTGCCTCGAAGAAATCCATGCTGTTGCTGAATAAAAGTGTGTTTAAGCGATGCGTACATTTGTTCATGAATAATTTTCTCTAACAGTTTGGAAAAAATACAGAGCTTGGAAATTGGCCGGTAATTAGAGACGTCTCCTCTGTCACCTTTTTTATGTATGGGGGTAATAAGGGCCGTTTTCCATATAGATGGGACATGTCCTTCCTTAAGAGAGCGCATGTAGAGCAGAGTCAATGGAATCACGAGACTACTAGCGCACTTAACAGCAAAAATTGGTTGAATAAAGTCAGGGCCAGCAGATTTTTTAATGTCAAGGGTTGTTAGTAACTCATATACTTTTTGTGTGTTAATTTCAATGTCAAAAAGATCTGTCACAGAGGAACTTTCGTCAGGGGTTAAGGTATTATTGTTAGTCCTTATTGAGCTAGGTGTAGTGTTAAAAGTTGAGAAAAAGTATTCACTAAACATGTTGCTTATTTCTGAACCCGAGCTAGACGACTCTCCCTGATAGGTCATAACCGAAGGATAAGTGTCAGACTGTCGTTTTTTCTTTACATAAGTCCAAAACTGTCGTGGATGTGAGGTAATTTTATTTTCAGTGTCTTTTATATACTCGTTATACATATCTGCCTCAAGAGTTTTAGCGCGGCTTCGCAGTGCACAGAAACTATGAAAGTCCGATAAATTATTATATTTCTTAAATTTTTTATGGAACTTGTTTTTTTCCTTCAATACTTTGATAAGAGGCGACCTAAACCAGGGTGGGTAAGTACTTCTTTTAGTGATTATTTTAGTAGAAACATAGGAGTCTCGAATGTCATAGATAGTTTTATAAAAATATGTAATTGACTCTTCAATCGGTAAGGAATTAAATACATTCTCCCAATCAATTTCATTCAATTTATCATTAATTAAAGTGTAGTCAGCAAGGTTATATAAATAAATGGTTCGTGGACTTTCGGGAAGCTCGGGTGGTTTCAAAAAGTTCAAAGTTATATGAAGTGGTTTGTGGTGAGGATCGCTGTTTACTAGGTAGTGTTGGGATTCGGTAATATAAACCTCGTCATTTGAAAATACAAGGTCTAGAATGCGGTTATTATTATTAGTCAAATAGTTGTATTGTAGTAAGTTGCATAAATTTAAGCTGTCAATAAAATCATGTTGTATGGTCCCTATAATATTCGTAGGTTCGTAATGCAAACCAGTTGTAGACAATTTCCATGTAATGTTAGGTATATTGAAATCACCTAGAATTAGGTATTTATCATTAGGTGATCTAAGTATGTTGACTGATAACGAATCTGAAAAGTTATTAAGTTGGGCGTTCAGTGAAAATCCGTTAGGTTGATTGCAAATGTAAGCAACGCATATATGTAATTTGCATGGAACTCCATTTTCCCGTGTTTTGACAGTCACCCAAAGGTCCTCAGCCGAGGAGCTGCAGTTGAGGCCGGCGTCGGCCGCGAGCTCGCGCCGCGCGGCGATCAGTACGCCTCCACCGAGCGACTGACTAGTTTTAGAGTAATCTCTATCGCGACGCCATACAAGATAGCGACTGTCAAACAATTCACAGTCGCTTATACTGTCTAGCAACCATGTCTCAGTTAAGCAGATAATATCGTATGAATTCAACAATACATTCCTCATAAATATAGCAGTTTTAGTTCGAAGCCCCCTGACATTCTGATAATACACGTTAATCATTTTCAAACATAAATATAATAGGCAATAAAATAGTTAAATTAGCGCAACACAAAAATTTTATCGTAGGTTGGAACCCGACATGACTAGGCCATGTGATTAAAAATAAATAATTAACAAATCTAATGTGGTAGAAACGTCTAAGAGTGCGTCTAAAATATGCACGGACATAACCGTTATCTACGAACAAAGGCGCAAGCAGTAAGCGCGTAGCGAGTTGCACAAAGCAGAAGAGGAGCACGCGTATATAAAAATGTGAGAAGGAAGTAGAGACTAGCGGTACTGCGGATAGCGACGTGCGGCCGATACCGTTAGCGTGAACAAAGCGTCGACTGTACAACAAAGAAATGCTACACTTACCGTTAGGTCCCAGAGCGTCGGAGAAGCATTTTACTAAATAATAAATAATATGGTTTTGATGTATTATTAAGATAGTCTTTTTAGATCTAGTTCGGTTTTGACCATATGCGCGGGAGTCGTCGTGTTTCTTCTTATAAAAATTCTGCTGTTTTTTACCCAAACAAATTGGTAGTTTTTTTCCTTTGCAAAAGTTTTAGTTTTATTTAATAACAATTTGTTTTCAACGGTGAGATGATCATTGACAAAGATTTTTGTGCTGCCATGAAGTCCTAGGTCCGCCGGCGTAATATTTTTCTTAGCACGAGCAGCGGCTACTATATTTTCCTTGAAATAACGATTGTTGAACGACGCGATTATAGTCTTGTGATCTTTACTATTTCTCATTTGTACTCTAGCAACATAATTTATCTGCTCTTTGGGGATAGGATGGTTAATACAGCCACCTAATCTTGACAAGATATCAAATAAATTCTCCGCTTTAGTCTCCGGGACCCCTTTTATTTCAATATTGTTAAGTCGCGATCGTTGTTCATTGTCCCCTGCTCTAAAACCTCGATTCTATGTTTTAAACTCGTAATGTTTTGTTGAGACTCTTCTACAGCTTGAATTCGACATTCGAGTCCGGTAAGCTTATCTCCTAAGGCGTTAATCGAAGCGTGCGAAAATTCGACGGATGATTTTAGATCCGCAATGTCGTTTCTTATAAGTGCTAGATCTTCAACAAGTTTCGGTAGAACTGCCACTTGAAGGGTGAGCCGCTTTAACTCCATTAAAATGTTATCGTTGTTAGTCGCCTGCTGTGAAATGGTGTCGGCTGGGCATTTAGGGCTAACAGATCTAGCGCTTTTGCACTTAGTACAGCGCCAAGTCGTCTTCCGATCTCCCAGTTTGCGGTAACCCGCCTCCGTAATTCCAGCGCATGGAAAGTCGTAAAACTTTGCACACGAAGTACACTGCACTCCATCACTGACATCGTTATCGCAGGCCGAACAGAAAGGCATTTTTAAAATAAAGGTGTAAAAAATAAAATCACGGAACTCTTTGAGAGCGTGCGCGCACTGTGCAGTCTAGCGGCCAATGTTCGTATTGTGCATCCATAGCTCTGTCCATCTCTATCTATCATGTCTCTATCCATCCATGCATCTGCTATGTAAGCAATTTGGTTGTGGCATGACATTGGCTCTCACAATTAGCTGTCTTGTGTTTGTTTTTTTTTCATGTCACGGTCAATTTGTACTGTACCTATTTGTATTAATTTGATAATTCTGACTGAAAAAGAGTGCCAAGAGTTTTTTTCCGCCGGCTTTTTTTGTCTCTTGGTCTACTGTAATATCTTATTTAACAACTATCAACAACTAGTTAAAGCCGAAGTATGTGATGACTGACTTCATCAAGTGTTTTGTGAAATTCCTAAGATGAATAAAAAACTTTTTTTTTTTTTAGTACGTTATGGTATTATTATTGTAAAATACGATAGAAAGAACGTAACGTAAATAAACACTTCATTATATAATTTACATTCTATTGATTAAATTAAAAAAGGTATTTTTGTACATTGAAACTACAACAAAATAAATATTTTATTTAAAAGGACAATGCAAATAATGCCTTGTTAATTGGGGTCCAAAAAAAAAATCATTGTGCAGGGATAAGATGGGGTTCAAATTATAGATTGGACATATGCCATTCATATTTGTTAAGATGCCAAAAAAATTCGCCCTGGGAAAAAAATGATATGACCAAAAATACATTTTTCTTTTAATAGAATAAAAATCTTTTTTTATTTTTTACGATACAGAAAATGAATGCCCGTAGATTCCTACGAGTGTATTCGTTTAACCTTTACAGCTATTGACTAAGAAACTAGCGCCACCCATTACAAAAAATATATTTCAAGATATACTACCATACTGTGAATATTGTAAATAATTACCATTATAATTAAAAAAAAGTGCTAATATAATCCTTATAAGCTCCTTATGGGGTGGTTACACAGTTGTGAATTGCGATTAGTTTTGATTTGATTTGTCTTTTTTCTTTTCTTACTTTAGCGATGTCTCTTATACGGCACTGGTTCGGCGACATTGGAAAAGCAGTTTACAAATGTGTAACCACCCCTTATGAAATAATGGTATATATGGTTCATCTAATACTGCCGTTTAGAATAAGCTAGTATGTTGCTATAAGTGGTTAATAAAGTCTAATAGTGGTTATATAATTATTACAACTAGATTTCATTAACGCTCTCTATCTCTTTCTCGGAGCACATTATTAGTGCGTATCGTCCATTTCATTCGAAACATTTCGGGGCTCGAGTCGAAAGTCGAACTTCTTTTATGATTATGATATTTAATTGTATTGTTAATATGAATCATGTGTTTAATAGTACTAT
The DNA here is from genome assembly GCA_944452665.1 of Stenoptilia bipunctidactyla. Classification (NCBI taxonomy): domain Eukaryota; kingdom Metazoa; phylum Arthropoda; class Insecta; order Lepidoptera; family Pterophoridae; genus Stenoptilia; species Stenoptilia bipunctidactyla. The sequence goes on from OX101730.1 coordinate 666,792, forward strand.
TCCTTTTATAATTTATGATGTCTGTTTAATTGTACTGAAATAATGAATAACGTCTTCAAAAATAGTACTTATTTTATGTTTAAGAACTCTGACCAATGGTAATGAATGAAATAATAAATCATGTGTTTAAAAGTCTCACTTCTTTCATTAACGATAACCACTTACACCAACACATTAGCTTATTCTAAATGGCAGTATTAGATGAACCATACATACCATTATTTCATAAGGAGTGGTTACACATTTGTAAACTGCTTTTCCAATGTCGCCGAACCAGTGCCGTATAAGAGACATCGCTAAAGTAAGAAAAAAGACAAATCATATCAAAAGGGGTGGCTACACAGTTGTAAACCGTGCTTCCAATGTCTCCGAACCAGTGCCGCAAAAAGATCGCTATAGTAAGAAAAGAGACAGATTAATAACATCTCTTTTGTGTGTGAGTGCGCTGTCTCGCTCGACGATAATAAGAAGGGAAGTCGCTATACTAAGAAAAGAGACGAATTAATCGCGGTTTACAACTGTGTAGCCAACCCATTAGGTACTTATAAGGATCACACAAGCACTTTTTTTTACCAATAATCGTATTTATTTACAATATTCACTAGTTTCGTAGTCAATGGCTGTAAAGGTTATACGAATACACTCGTAGAAATCTACGGGCGTTCAGTTTCTGTATCATAAAAGAAAACGATTTTTATTCTATTCAACGCAAAATGTATTTGTGGTCATATCTTTTTTTTCCCAGGGCGATTTTTTTTGGCATTCTAACAAATATGAATGACATGTGTCTAATCTATAATGTAACTCTCATCTCATCCCTGCACAATGCTGTTTTTTTGGAGCCCAACCACTTGCATTATCCTTTGTCCATAAATTTTATTATTTCTTTTAAAATATGAGAACCCGATTCCACCAAATCTGACCGCCAATAGATTTCAGTTCCTTGTGTCCTGTTCAGTTCTTTTAAAATATGGTACCTTCAGCTCCCACTACCAGAACTGGTGGTCACTACCAGGTCTCGTCCTACGCATCAAAATGAACCCAAACTCGATATACCTAGCTTTACCCGTCTAGGAGTACCAGTGGCACCTCGAGGTATACCTTCAGCTCCCACTACCAGAACTAGTGGTAAGGTCTCATCCTACGCATCAAAATGAACCCAAACTCGATATACCTTGCTTTACCCGTCTAGGAGTACCAGTAGCACCTCGAGGTATACCTTCAGCTCCCACTATCAAAACTGGTGGTAAGATCTCGTTCTAAGAATCAAAGTGACCCCAAACTCAACATGCCTAGCTCCATCCGTCTAGGAGTACCAGTAGCACCTCGAGGTATACCTTCAGCTTCCGCTGCTAGAACTGGTGGTAAGGTCTAGTCCTAAGAATCAAAATGAACCCAAACTCAACATACCTAGCTCTATCCGTCTAGGAGTACCAGTAGCACCTCGAGGTATACCTTCAGCTCCCACTGCCAGAACTGGTGGTAAGGTCTCGTCTTAAGAATCAAAATGAACCCAAACTCGACATGCCTAGCTCTATCCGTCTAGGTGTAGGTACCAGTAGCACCTCGAGGTATACCTTCAGCTTCCACTACCAGAACGGGTGGTAAGGTCTCGTCCTAAGAATCAAAATGAACCCAGACTCGACATGCCTAGCTCTACTCGTCTAGGAGTTCCAGTAGTACCTCAAGGCATACCTTCAGCTCCCAGGACTGATGGTAATGTCTCGTCTTATGAACTCGAACTTGACATGCCTAGGAATAGGAATTCCAGTAGAAGCCCTCGAGTGTACCACCAGCTCATCAGGTTCGATGGTGAGGTTTTATCGTTACGAATAAAACGAGCTCAAACTTTCCGAGCACTTTAAATAATCTTACCCAATTTTTTTTTAATAAAAGAATTTGCAAATATTTAAAACTAAAGTATCAAAACTGTTCAAAACCTTTCGTCTTTTTCACGGCACGCTTGTGTGCGTGAATCTTATACATGTAGTAGTAGAATTCGATAACTAGCCTTTTTGGAAACGCACCCTTAATATATGTGTTTTTTAAGACAAAGGTGTCAAGTTAGTAGTGTTTTATGGTGGGTTTCAATATCATGAAAACTGTTTGTTTTGCCTACGAACAATAGAATTCACTTCCAAAATTCCTTTCTATATTCAAAATCTTGACATCTCAACCACTGCTTACGAACTGTTTGACTGTAATGAGTTGCTAGGTTACATTTGACCATTTACAAAATAAGTTATTTTATCTAGCCAACGACGACGTAACAAGTTACTAAGTAAACCAATGAGGTGAAGGTGGCATGGCGGTCTGCTGCGGCCAATAGCAAGTTATGTTTTCATTATATGTGACCAATTACAGGAAAAGTAATTTTATCTAGCCAACGACGTAACATTTTTTTTAATTTAACCTAATATCCTATCAAATATCTGTATCTGTATATCAATAATCCAGTTTTCTCTTTCTAACTTATCTATAACAGTTTTTGAAACAAAGGACAAGTATTATTGAATGACATAATTTATGTTTTAAATATTTACTTTGACGTCATAAAAATGCGATTTAACCAATGGCAACATAAGTCAAAGGATTGGCGTTTCATTTTACGTAAGGAATTAAACGCAATTATTAACAAAATCTCTAAAAATATACTATAATGTATTTATCGAATACCAAAATATATCCAGAAGAGATTGGATTAGTTTATACGTTTATTTAGTTCAAATATCATACAAATAATTTGCGAATGCGTGGTGTTCTAAAAATCACGTATCGCCTAGTTTCTTGGAAGAACGTCATGTAAAGAGGGTCCGTGCCAAATTTGCAGTGCTAGCACGGATCTTTTGTCGATCGTAAGTTTACGAATGCTCGTATAGTATGGAGTCGGTTGCAAGTTTTTAGTAACAATGTAATTTTTTATTTTACAGTTATTTAAGAGTAGAATCTGTTAACAAACATTCAAAATTAACAAGGAACACATTTATTTAAGCTGACCGTGCGGCAATGGATAGATTTCAATTATTGCTTGCAAAACCGTCTCCATACTATACGAGCATTCGTAAACTTACGATCGACAAAAGATCCGTGCTAACACTGCTGAGAACTTACAGCTCGTAGATAATAGATATTGTGAAACGCTATTTTTTTTCTACCGGTTTTGTACCTTTACCGGTTACTCATACCAGTCAGTTAAATATTGAAACCCGCCATTAAACAAAAACCTCGCAAAGCAGTCTTTTGTAATTGCCGAAGCGACCGAGATTATTTTTTACTGGTGCTTGAAAACTCACAATATATGAGTTTCTTAAAGTTTTAATTTACGTTTATGAAATTTGTGACCCTTTGCTTTAAGTTTTTATTATTTTTGTCTAAATTCCCTGAAAGTCTTGCAAAGATTTGAAAACTGGGCCCTCAATCCAGATGCACATAAAGTGGGCACACTGGAACTGTCATTTTACTAATGAACGTGGTAAACGACTAATGAACGTGGGGGAAGCAAAAGAGGTATGTCTGGATCGGAGCAGTTGGCGTTCCTTAGTCTCTGCGTACCCCAAAGGGAGACAGGCGTGATGTAAGGGATATTTTCGTGCATAAAATTGTTTATAGTTCCTGCTCCTAAAGTTTTATTACTAATATACCAGGGCACACTGTATAAAGTATACCTACAATTAAAAACCCAAATAAATGAAACCGAAATCCCCAGGTGTGCACAGTCCCGTACGACATGCTGCACGTGGGGCCCCCGCTGAAGACGGCCAGGTTCCTGCGCGACAACAAGCGCCTCGCGGACGCACTCGGCTACCTCGTAGTGGACAAGTTCACGCTGCAACACGTCAAGTACGACAATATCTTCGGACTTGGCGACTGCACCACCACGCCCAATAGCAAGACTGGCGCGGCAGTCAGTGAGTGACAAATTATTATTTTTATTGTGTACGTTTCGTTAAGGCTAAAAAACGCTGGTTCATAACCGAGGATAGCAATATGTACGGTGAAAGAACGACTGCATTTAGTAAGCCTTTATAATTACTTTGGCAACGATGATGTCTGTTTACAATTCCAAGTGAAGAAAAGGCAGACAAATTACTGTACACCGTGTTTTGATTGATTTCCGTTCACTTTGTAGAAAGATTCTATAGGTTTGAGAGAGTTAAATTCTCTATGTACTCGTTTATGCTCGTTATCTTTTCATCGCCGGCATTAAACCAGCGGATGGTTTCACAGTAAACACGACGATGTAGTAAAGGAGACAGGAGTTAACAATTTGACATTTGCTTTTTTTTATTTAAAATATAACCATGTTTCATCACCGAAATTTTCAAGATAAACCAGTGTTGAGGAAATGAGATATCCATAATTTTGTCTATAGGTATACACAGAACTTAAGTGAGCTTAGAATCACTTCCGAAAACTATTCTTTTTCTAATAATCTATAAATGAATTATTGTATTTTTGAATTATTTAGAGAGTTTATGATTAAAAATAAATAGTAGCACATTTTACTTAGATATCATACTAGATAAAATAGGGCATTATAAGATATTGCCTATACTAACTTAGTTATAGTTTTAAACAACTATTCAAACTAATAAATTGATACTAACAACTTTCACTTTTCTTAGGGCTATCATAAAAATAGAAAAAACCATGAAAATACTCAAGCGCAAGGAAAGAAACCAAACAAAAGAGTGAACATATAGATCGATTGACTTACTGAACGAGTCAATTACCACAGTTTCGTTCTTCATTCACTCAGTATTGCCAAACCTAATAAAGAATTTCGCCTATTTTAATTACAAAATAATTATTTAAAATAAAACTAACGCGGTTGGTTTACATTCATTTAACCTTATAATGATTCTCATTTAATATTTCTTCAATTTTACTCAGTGTATTTTTAATTATATTATGAGTTATTCATCCATACTAAAAACCCATGACAGCGATTTCCATATCTTGAATTAACTTGTTTCCCCCTCACTACATTTTTAGGGGTTTTATGTATTTTGAATAAGGATAAGCAATTTTTTTAGACCAAAGTCAACCTGTTAACCCTGTGGCCCAGGCTTACTCAGTTTCCTTTGCACGGATTCAGTTCGATATCAATTGAGATCATTTGACAGCCGATTGGCTCTAGAACAGTCGTCGTGTGCACGCAAAATTTCAAAAATTTAATTGAAAAATTAATATATCATTTTATAAAACTACATACATGCATAACTTCACGCCTTTATCCCTTATGAGGTAGGCAGAACACCAGAGGTTATAAGTCCATCTGATATCACGTTTGACTTTGGAGGCATTATAATGATGCATTAAGACTATTGTAGTGACAGGGGATCAGCCTTTCGCCCACAAAAACGCCAATAAAACCTCTGTCCCTTAACTGGCTTTTACAGTAAGCCCGGGAAGAGTAGCAGCTGGTACATTCTATGTTTTTCTTTCGCTCCCAGTCCAGCATGGAAGCAATAAAACTATGAAAACGTTAAATATAAAATTAAAACAATAAGTACTTAATTTATAATAACTGAATTCATTCAATTTGATGTGCTTTAAAATCGAATAGGTTTAATCAATTAGGTTTTTTTTGAGAGATATATATCCAATGCGCAAACGAGCGCCCATGAAATCCTGGTCTTGAGAGAGTCTATGATAGAGCGCGTTGATTCGACCTTACGGAATGTGTCCGATTGGGGCGAATCTAACCTGCTCAAATTCAACGCCTCCAAAACACAAGCGTGTCTATTCTCCGCAAAAAAGAGCACCTTTACTTTTACGCCCACTTTCCAGAATGTATCTGTTCCCATCACCGACCAACTAGGGCTTTTGGGCGTAACAAATATCTAGGATAACTAGCACAAATCCCCTTGTCGTTATTAATGATGACATGGTAGAACGTGTTGAAGAAGCTCGAAATTTAGGAATTGTGATCGACAGTCATTTACGTTTTAGTTCTCACATAGTTCAACTGGTAAAATCTTGCTTCTATCGCTTAAAAGCTTTATATCGCATACGCAATCTTCTAACTGAAAAAGTGCGCGTCACTCTGTGTGAATCGTTAATTCTCTCAAGACTCAACTATGGTGATTTAGTGTATGGACCACGCCTGCAATCTAAAGCTCGCCGTATGATACAGCGTGTACAGAACGCCTGTTGTCGATTTTGCTACTCCATTCCTCCTCGTCAACATATAACGCCATATATAAATAAAGCATCTATGCTTAATATGTCCTCTAGAAGACATTTACATCTTGCTGCCCTAATGTTTGATGTTGTAAAGTATAAGAAACCACAGTATCTATACGATAAACTAAAAAGCTCAGATTTTGGAACAATATATAGCAGCAGAGCGAACCGTCATCCACTAGAGAGCCATCCGCACAAAACTGTTGCTTTTAGGGGCAGTTTCCGTTACCTAGCCAGTAAATGCTGGAATAATATCCCCCCGCCAATGCCAAAATTGACAACTAAAATAACATTCAAAAAGTATTTGAAATCGTACCTTTTAGAAAAACAAAAAATTGGTATTCCACATGGCTATTTGGTAACGGACTTCATAGTATGATGCCCACAACCACCACTCATACATGCTTGAAACACCAATCAGACTCACATTTTATACATCACATTACATATGTATTATTTTATTATTAATTATTCATTGCTCTTATCCTGTTTATTTTTATTATTTATTCACTTTAGATATTTTTATTTTTGCACATGAGCATATGTTTATTATTATTTTATAATGTAAATAATCTAATATAATATTATCTCCCTATGAACGTTCCTTGGCTATGGCAGAATTATCAGTGATTTGTTCACAAGAGCAATACTTCTCACTGAGCCATGGCCTTTTTGTACTGCCGCAACACACACTTTTTATTTAACTCAGTATAGTAAAAAAGAAAAAGAATTAGTGTACTTTTTACCAATTGTTTTTAATATTGTTTTTTTTTTCTTTTTAATATTGTATTTTTCTTTCTCCTTTTTTTATTGTAATGTGTGTGTTTCTTTAAGTACAAATAAATGAATATTATTATTATTATTATTATAACGTCCAAATAAAACTTCGGACAACAAATTGAGTCTATGGCAAAAACGGCTTTCAAAAAATTGGGTATCATCTCGAAGGTCCGGTGGTACTTCAGCCCTGAACGGCTGCTCAACTTTTACACAGCCCAAGTGAGGTCGTGCATGGAGTACTGTAGTCACCTTTGGGATGGTTCTGCCAAATACCAGCTCGAAGCGCTAGATTCTATTGACCGAAGAGCCCGTAAACTGATAAATAACAACAACCTTACAAATAAAAAATTGCAGACGCTGGAGCATCGTCGTAAGGTTGCTTTTTACCCACGACGGAACGGAGACGGTATATGCGTTTGGGGTGAGAGGGTGTTTGTGCAAACCAATGTTACCATTTATCTCCAGAAGCACTGGTCCGATTTTAATGCGGTTTTCAGTAATCGCTTTGGATTTGATTGGTGCATGTTCTTAGATAGGTGTAGTGGTAACAACTCACCAGGGGGCGCTGCAGTAAATATTTGTTTGTAAATGCCAATGTTACCGTTTATCTGCAAAACCATTGGTCCGATTTAAATGCTGTTTTCAGTGATCGCTTTGGATTTGATTAGCGCATGTTCTGAGATAGGTGTCACGGTAACAACTCACCAGGGGGCGCTGCAGTAAATATTTGTTTGCAAATCATTGGTCCGATTTGAATGCCGTTTTCAATTATCGCTTTGGATTTGATTGGTATAATGTTATATGATATCGAGTTATGTTACAATAAAGCCCCAGCAAAGTTGAGCCACCAGCAAAGTTGAGTTGTAAATACTTATTATAATACTTTACTATGTATTTAAATAAACTACATGGGTTTTCCAGCGGTGGTGGGGATATTAGAGGGCTGTAAGGAACGAGGTATTGTGTAATGTAATGTATGGTACCTATATTATTCTCTTTAAAAAGTTTGAAATAAAAAACAAAATAAAAATTCCCTACGCTTACCTATTCGGTTCTCGAAGATGTAGATGTCGCAATAACATAGATATTCAACTCCCTATGAACTTTATAAGAAGAGCAAGAAAATCCGTCGAGGGCTGCCATCAATATTTTAAATTTCAATATAAAACTACAAAACGAATTCATTCAATGGCAGCCCCAGACGGATTTTCTTGCTCTTCTTATAAAGTTCATAGGGAGTTGAATATCTATGTTATTGCGACATCTACATCTTCGAGAACGGAATAGGTAAGCGTAGGGAAGTGCTATGAAAACGAATAGTATGTTGTTCATAATATGGCCGACTCTGTGTGAGATCAAGTGAACTTTTAAAAAAGCTTTTCACGTTAATTATCTCTCATCACATAAATAATTTCAGTCGGGGGATTTTAAATTATTTTATTGTTTTTCAATAACTTTTTAAACGTCGCGTCGTGGGTTTTTCAAAATTTTTATTTTGTTTTTTATTTGACAGTATTTTATCGGCTACATTTTGGTGAGTGTGCGAGTGCTCTTTTTGACAAAATTGAATCCACCCCTTTTTACCACCGGACTACCAGACGCAGACAGAACTTCCATCCCTATATAGTGGATTTACCAAGAAGTCGAACAAAACGCTTCGATAGTTCCTTTTGGTACGGATTGCCAAGGTGTGGAACAATCTGCCTGCGTCTGTTTTTCTTGACCACTACAGTCCTGGAACTTTTAAGTGTCGAGTGAATAGGTTTCTCGTGGATGGACGTGTAACACCATAGTCTTCATGCGCACTTTCCATCAGGTGGCATGGAAGACAAACGTCCTATCCTTACAATATAAAAAAAAGGTAAAAACCTTCGTGTTCACTTCTGTAATTATCATCTATGAAAATGATTACTGTCCGTCCATACCGCGCACATTTTTCTTTGGGATGGCTACTCTATACGTAGTAATAATACCTCAAAATAAGTAATGATACTTGTGCTGCAGGCAAGCAGAGCTTCGTGCTGGAGCACAACCTGCTGGCGGTGATGTCGGAGCGGCAGGTGAGGCAGCAGTACGACGGGTACGGCGCGTGCCCGCTGCTCACCTCCTACGGGACCTGCATCATGGCGGAGTTCCTGTACGATGGCGTCGTGCACGAAACTTTCCCCTGGGATCAGGTAAATACATTTATTTTTAAGCCTTTTACAAAGCAAAAACATCAATCAATAAAAATGGAAACGCATTTTCCTTTTTAAACAAGATTTTGGTGAAAGTATACCTACAAGTGTTGGATTTCGAAGAGATCACCACTGAATTTTTTTTTAAACTTCACAAAAAGAATATATCGATTAAATTGAACTTAATTACAAAACATGCAAATTATCTTGGCGAACGGCCGAACAAATTTATACTGACATTATTTTTGAGCATCTATACATGAAAAATATATTAAAATGTAGAATTTAAGTTTTTAATCAATTTTTGTCATCACAAGTTTATTCGTTTGAAGTCTACAAAAAAAGATATTTCAGTTTTTAGTTTCAAGGTAACTTGTCAATAAACCAAAATGCGGAGAAATTCTAACAAAACCTTCCTGATTTTCTCATGACATGATAGGTTATGCACGAGCCAGCGTCAGCAGAATTATAAACTGCACTCAGGTTATTGCTACTGATACAAATGCTCTAAAAAAGCATGCTTTATAAAGCTTGCTATTTAGTATGCTCAATACGAGCATTCTTAGGAGCTGTTTACATTTGCTAGCAATAAGCATGCTAGTTTTAAGTATGAGCAACTGATCGATACTAACATGCTCAATAAGCAAACCTGTTAAGACGCGCTTAAAGCACGCCCCCTTCAACCCGCGCCGCTGGTAGCATGCTCGAAAATCGCAAACCTGTCGATTTACGAGCTTCCTCGAAATGAGCATACTTATTTTGAGCAACATATAGACGCACATCCTCAATTGAAGCATGTTTTCGTGCTTGAAATGAGAAAGCATGTGTAACAGTAGCTTAATGTTACATAAATCTTCCTTCAGTTTATGTACGTTTAATTCAGAAGCATATTTGTGCATTTTGCTTTTGTTAATTTATGCCTAAAGTAGAGTAGTAGAGCAGCTTTGTGGTTCGTTACGGTGGAAATGGTCACTAATACAGATATTGCATACGGATTTTGAGAAAGATATGATCCAGACACGAAACATGTGTATGATGTGGCAGCGTGTGCGCAGGGTATGGCCCGCGCAATGCACATCGATTTAGGTACTCTCGTGTAGACCCACTGTTATTCTCTGGTCGAATATCGATATTTAGTATACCCTGGCTAAATATCCAAAAATATCACCTTTAATAGCCTCTGCTATTATGAGGTGCCTAGTTGGATCCTACCGTACTCAAGCCGCCGTAAAAAATTAAGTGACCGGATAAAAAGTTAGATGGTGAAATTAGGGCTACAATAGACCAAACATACTCAAGGCTTGGGTTGGCAACTCTTCATAATTCTATCATCCTAATGTATATAGGCATATGTAAACCACTTCTCATCAGGTGGACCTAGTGCTCGTTTGCCAATTTTAATTCCTTTTGAAAAATTATACTTTATCTCCATTTATTTTACTACGTATAGATTAGACATTCGAAACAAAAGTTGTGTCGCATTCCATGTTTAATAAAAAACCCAGTTCCGTGAAGTGAACCCGTCTAGTCAAACAATTTCAGTACGCGGAATGCAAGCGCTTCAATGCCGTTTAAGCCCCTCCCTGTGACTCCGTCGCAGAACGTTCACTTCTCAAAATGTCCACTGGTCGCAAAATGTCTCTTTCGCAGAATGTCCACTTCGCAAAATGTCTCTTTCGCAGAATGTCCACTTCGCAAAATGTCCCTTTCGCATATTGTCCCCTTTTCATTTCTGATTTACTTTAATCACAATTCAATTCATTTTAGCAATTAGCTTTCACACATCATGTTTGACGTGTGTTTATTTGTATCGATATGTGTAAGCAAAAAAAAAATTGTACAAATCACATTTATTTCTTTGCATAATCGCTTGATTTAAAGTAATTATTTTACCAAATTAATTGGTATTAACTCGCAATAAAAAAAAATAAGTTCGAACACTCTTTAATTACTTACGAACCGTTAACTGTAAAAATATTACTTTTTTTATAAATTGTGGCAATGTCAAATTATTTCGTTCTAATTGAACCAATAATGCCTTGTATTTTTTATCAAAATAAATGTTAAGTTTTTTTCTATTGTGCTGCACAAAGTACCACCACTTGTATTAGTTTTCTTTTTACTGTATCTATGATTACCAGCAATGAGTGTCCTTTTTGATTATTAACGAAATGGTTTTCTTGCTCCATAATTCTTTTTGTTAATTAGTAGTAGTAGAATAGGATACATTTCTCATAACCACTTCTACTTGATATGACACAACTTAAAATATTTTGTAGGTACCCTCATATTACTTTATTGAAATATTCCGTTTTACGTTTAGTAACACATTGTGTTATAATTGTTTCATAAATTTTATTAAAAATATAATGTTTATTTTTATTGAAAATTGTTTATTATTCATAGTAAAATATGTAACAAATAAAATAATACAACGACATCATGTAGCGCCATCTAGTACACTAGCTAGGAATTAAATGTGGAAAGTCTTACGAGTTTTATGGTCTTACAGTTTTATGATTGCGAGAATTACTTTAAATCAAGCGGTTATGCAAAGAAATAAATGTGATTTGTACTAAACTTTTTTAATTTTTTTTTGCTTACCCATATCGATACAAATAAACACACGTCAAACATGATGTGTGAAAGCTAATTGCTAAAATGAATTGAATTATTACTAAATTAAGTAAGAAATGAAAAGGGGACAATATGCGAAAGGGACATTTTGCGAAGTGGACATTCTGCGAAAGAGACATTTTGCGAAGTGGATATTCTGCGAAAGAGACATTTTGCGACCAGTGGACATTTTGAGAAGTGGACGTTCTGCGACGGAGCCGCCCCTATCACATCTCTCCATGAGTGACGCAGGGTGCATACGTCAAACTTAATAGATTAAAAGTGAGCAGTACAGAATGGAACAGGCATTTAAGTGTACCTAACATAATAATTTTCTTTTTTTTTTTTTACATTTACGAAAATGCAAATGAATATTGATATAGGTACTTTAGTTGAGTTATGTTGACGTATTTAATAAAAAACCTCTCTTTGGTACCCTAATTAAAAAAAATATTTTGTCAACTATTTTTTCCGTGTCTTTGCTCGGCTGCAAATAGGATTCCCAATTGAGATACTGTGGGGGATAGCTCCAGTGGACTGTATAGTCTATGAATCCGATAACGATTAGTCAAATGATGCGCTATCCACCCACTCTATTAGCTGGAATCGATGCGAGGGGCAAAAGGAAAATGCGAATTCACCACTTAACACGGTCGTGAAAGTCCAGCCGCGCGGCACTATATCACTCGCGAATACGCCACAAGCACACTCTATTTCCCGCGCTCTTCTATTACTGTATTCTGCCTTCAGTCTTCTGTATTCTGTCTTCTATATTGACTTCAGGCTTCTATATGAGTCTTCGGGCTTGAGATTCACTGTACTGTTGCTTGAGGCTTCTTTCGGAGGCTTCTTTCTTCCGGAGATCTTCACTCTTCGGGATCTTTTCGGCGAATCCCACGCGAATGTTTCGCTGGCGGAGTGTGGCGCATTCTTAAGTGATTCGGTGCAGGCGCGCAAGGGTACCGCACAAGAGAGAGTAATGCAAGCGTGCGAGCGGGACACACATATGTCTGTCTCGCTCGAATCTAATTCGATCTTTCTAGGTTTTTCTAATAAGATTCTGACTAGATTCGACTATTCTTATTAGATATTACTATTTTCTAATTGGAAAACTATTTACAAATTCTATTAACTATTTAGATCTCTCTCTCTATGTGCGGGAATGACAAGACCTTCAAAACCATTTCTTTATTTCCATAATTGATCCTAATACAACTCAAGCTATTTTCAGGCTATAATCACATAAGTTTTCGTAGCAGTTATTGATTAATCAAATTACAATCAAATTACAAAGATACAAACGATTAAGCAAACACTTTTAAGCTATAAACTATTACAAAACACTGTTTTAAAGCACTATTTCTTATACCTAACGCTATTAACTATAAACACTATAAAAACACTATGAAACACTATTTAAACGTTCTTAGCTCTTTAAGAGAGTCTTATAAAACACTATAACACTATCTATATACACTATTTAACTTTATATAACTGTCTTTTAACTGTCTTATCGTCACTGTCCTGCACATACTCCCGCCGTGCGTTGTCACCGCCGTTGACGACGCATCTTCCTCGGTGCAGGCAGGTGACTCGGAGATCAGCACGACGAGCTGACGGGTCTTCCGTGGAACCCATCTCTCGCCCGCGCGTCGACTGTCAGGGCCGGGGAAGGTCGCCACGTCTCCCGGCTGCATTGCGGGGCCGCGCCCGTGCGGCTCCCGCCGGTGATGGAGGTCCGGTGGTGGGTACTCCCGGGGCTACCTGGCCCGGAAGTGGTTCGCCAGCTGTAGGGAGGCGCGCCAGCTATTGCGCCCCCTGAGGCCACGTTCGGTGAGCGGGACCATGGATGGCGCGTACGGCGCCGGCCCGCCCACAGTGGAGCGGTACGGAGTGCGGGGTCTACCGTCGACTGTTGGGTCGACCTCCGCCAGCAGAGGTCACAGGACTTCTTCGGAGGGACGCTACTTGCGTAGCAGCGTCGCGGATGCTGTCTGTCAAGTCGCGTGGATGAATTTTCTTTTGTTTTCCTTTTCTGTCGACGCGACGGCTGTTTTCTATGTTGCTGTTTGATGGCGGCGATACTGTGTTCTATGTTTTCTGTTTTCTCTGTATTTTCTGTTTTCTCTGTATTTTCTATTTTCTCTGTGTTTTCTATTTTCCTGTTAAGTGCGTTGACGTAGTGTACTCGTTGGCCTTTGTTGCGAGTGCGCGCGCCGTGCAACACCCATCCGAGCGGAGTGAGAGAGGCGACAGGCTGATCGCGCCGTCCCTTTCTCGATGTAGACGCGATGAGTAGGGGCCAGTTGTCTTGCCCGATGAGTATCTTCGGTTTCGCTGTTTCATATTGGAGCTTCTCGGCGATGTCTTTAATGTGTTCGCAGTCCGCGAGGTCTTCGTGGGTGACGCGCTGTGCAGATAGATTCAGCCCGGTGAATGTATGTGCGTGAATCTTGTGTCGCCCTTCTGTTGTCTGTAGCGTGATAGTGACCCTGCGTGACTGCTCGGACTCGAACTCTGTACTTGCGATGGCTTCAATATGAAGTGGCTCGACGGGTCCCTTGGCGCCTACTTGCTGTGCTATCTCGGCGTCTATGAGCGTAACTGTTGAACCGTCGTCGAGTAGCGCGTGGGTCTTGACGCTTCCTCGCGGCCCTGTGACTTTATCGGTACGATCTTGAGATAAGCTTGAGTGTTCACTGACGTCCACGTAGATGCGACGATTTCTGTTCTATGTTCTGTTTCTTCAGGCTGTTCGATGACCGCGCGCCTCTCAAAGTGAAGGAGAGGGTGGTGTAGCCTGTTACACCCGTCTGTATTGCAAAGCCTCTCCCTGCACGCGTGGTTTCTTGCACGATGACGGAGACACCTGTAACATAAATAATTAGTTTTTGCCAAGTCCCATCTTCTGTCTGGATCGGCTTCTATAAAACTTCGGCAGCTGCCGGCGTGGTGCCCTTTCTTCGCACAAATAGGACACCATGGGTCGAAATCTGTGTTCACTGTAACTGTTCGCTGTGACGCTGTTCTGTTTTGACTGTACTCTTGATTTAATTTTCTGTTCGCCGCCAGGTGGTCTTCCGCGACGCGCTCCGGTTGCGCGTAGGGTCCGCAGCGATCCGCTTCTCTCTGTAAAAAGTTAGCAAGCTTTAGTAAGTCTGCTTCGTCTTGAGGGTTCTCGGCAGCGTAGTCAAACCAGCGATATCGCATAGCCGGCGTTAGCTTCTCTGTTGTGATCTTCGTGACTTCCGGGTTGTACAGGTAGTGAATCTTCCCCAGGGCGCGCAGCGTTGTCACGATGTTGCAGACCCGCGTCGCGAATACGCACAGGTCTCTGGGCGCGTCCGTAGGCTTCTGTAGTTCCCGTAGTCGCTCTAACTCGGCGAGGGCGATAGCGTCGGGCCGTCCGAAGCGTGACTCGAGGGCTCGCAGGATTTCTTCGGGCTTCGCGTTGTAGAGGAGAAGCCTTTCGACGACCTCCCGAGCACTTGACCGCAGGCTTCGTCGTAGACGCGCTGTGTTTTCTATGTCGCTGTAATATCCCGCTGTTTCTTGATACGCTGCCTTAAACATGAGCCATTCTTGGTATGACCCGCTGTACGGAGGGAGTTCTGCCTGGAGTCTTGGCGGCGGCGGCTGCGGACCCGTCCTGGCGGCGAGTGCGATGGCTGAGGCCAACTCGCTGAGGTCGATCTTCTGTTGCGGCACGGCGACTGTGTCCCCTCCCGCCGGTACTGGATCCGGGGGGGGGATGAAGCTCGCCGGTGCCGGGAGCGCCGCAGGACGCGTCGGTTCTTCAGTCTGTTGCGGTTGCTGTGGAGGCTCTTCAATTTCGCCCTGGCCCTGGATTGCCAGCGGCGGCTCTATCGGGTTCTTCTGTAACCACACTGACACTCTCTTCTCTGTATTTTCTATTGAGGGTACTTCGGACTCCTCTTCTATGTCTGTTTCGTCGTCTTCGAGTGCGGCGACTTCGGCGGCGGCGAGTTCGACTTGTAAGCGTAATAATTTCAACTTCGCCTTCGTTATTTTCGAGGATTTCTTCGATTTCGAGACTTGGGATCTCTGTGGAGCTCGCTGTGGCTGCGTAGCTTCGATTTGACGGGTGGTCTTCGTGGTTTCTGTAGCTGTGGCACCCGTCGTCGCTGTGGTTTCTGTCGGCGTCGTCGTTTCTGTAGCCGACGTCGTTGGCGTCGTCGTTTCTGTGGTTTCTGTCGGCGACGTCGTATTCTTGCTCTTCACGGCTTGAGCTTGAGACTGTTCTTGAGCGGGCCCTGTCGAGGCGGCCCGCTCCCCGCGGCCTGACTGCGACCGTGTAAGAGGCATCGCTGTCTCCCAATTGCCCTCTCAAAGATCCGGCTCTCGAAGGACCAAAATGTGGGGGATAGCTCCAGTGGACTGTATAGTCTATGAATCCGATAACGATTAGTCAAATGATGCGCTATCCACCCACTCTATTAGCTGGAATCGATGCGAGGGGCAAAAGGAAAATGCGAATTCACCACTTAACACGGTCGTGAAAGTCCAGCCGCGCGGCACTATATCACTCGCGAATACGCCACAAGCACACTCTATTTCCCGCGCTCTTCTATTACTGTATTCTGCCTTCAGTCTTCTGTATTCTGTCTTCTATATTGACTTCAGGCTTCTATATGAGTCTTCGGGCTTGAGATTCACTGTACTGTTGCTTGAGGCTTCTTTCGGAGGCTTCTTTCTTCCGGAGATCTTCACTCTTCGGGATCTTTTCGGCGAATCCCACGCGAATGTTTCGCTGGCGGAGTGTGGCGCATTCTTAAGTGATTCGGTGCAGGCGCGCAAGGGTACCGCACAAGAGAGAGTAATGCAAGCGTGCGAGCGGGACACACATATGTCTGTCTCGCTCGAATCTAATTCGATCTTTCTAGGTTTTTCTAATAAGATTCTGACTAGATTCGACTATTCTTATTAGATCTTACTATTTTCTAATTGGAAAACTATTTACAAATTCTATTAACTATTTAGATCTCTCTCTCTATGTGCGGGAATGACAAGACCTTCAAAACCATTTCTTTATTTCCATAATTGATCCTAATACAACTCAAGCTATTTTCAGGCTATCATCACATAAGTTTTCGTAGCAGTTATTGATTAATCAAATTACAATCAAATTACAAAGATACAAACGATTAAGCAAACACTTTTAAGCTATAAACTATTACAAAACACTGTTTTAAAGCACTATTTCTTATACCTAACGCTATTAACTATAAACACTATAAAAACACTATGAAACACTATTTAAACGTTCTTAGCTCTTTAAGAGAGTCTTATAAAACACTATAACACTATCTATATACACTATTTAACTTTATATAACTGTCTTTTAACTGTCTTATCGTCACTGTCCTGCACAGATACTATGTTCTACGTACTACTTATTTGTATTTATTTATTGTACAAAATATTTATACAGTATTTGGTTATAGGTAATTATACAATATATTTATTTCAAAACTTACGGCTAAACTTTAAAAGGTGAACTGTGGATAATTTATTTTCTATTAAGTGCTTTTTGATTTCAGAGATAGACTTTAAGCTAACTTGGTAATATTCGATGGCAAGGTATTTAACACTAAAGGAAGAAAACAATTCGCCGATCTTTTACCATAAATAACTCTTGACATATTTTAGTTGTGTAAGGTAACCACTTCTTTTATATATGTTTGTGAATGAAGCTTATTATATTCTTCTTTAGACAAGAAATTTTTATCTGGTTATATATTGATAAAATAGAGTAAGATCCCAGAGTGATAAGACATAACTTATTTTCTAAAAGATGAAACTTTAAGTTCTCAGTAGTGTCTCATGTACTTTGTATACCTGCGTGTTTGTGAAGTTTGCCCAGTGACACCTGGGCAGGTACCAGGTGAGAAAGGTGACAAAAAATAAGAGTTACTTTACTTAAATTTAGATGGCTGATTTTTAGATATATTTTATAGAATATCATTCTCAAATGGTATCGCAAGTATCACACACTTTTCATGGACCAAAACTTTTGTCAGACGCTTTAAAGCTCTACCAAAAATAAATGAACTTTACTTATTTTTTAATGTCTGATTTTTTAATATGTTATCAAGATAACTATTACAAAATTATATTTAGTCAGTCAGACAAATTGGAATGACCAAAAATCTACTAAACACAAAAATTATTCGGCCGTGAGTACGAACGCGAGAGCACTATGCGCATGCGTGTCAGAGCGAAGAATTTAAATATTCCAAAAAGTACTTACTGCTTTCGATAAAATATTTCTGCATCTCTTTTCAAATAAAATGAATTTCAACATTAAGGTAATAATTAATAATTTTTAAAATTAAAATAATTTATTGCATATATTCGGTAAATTAATTTTTTTTCGGAGTAATTGTATTTTATAAAAAAATATTTTTATTTTTTAAACCAAAGATAACAGTTTTTACATTTAAAAAAAAAATAATTTTAGTAAAAAAGAAAATAAACATAGTAAGTGAAAGTATTTGATTGTCCTTAATCATCGTTATCATCATCAAAATAATAATTAGAATTTTCATCATTGAGCCAGTCATATTGTCCATTCGAGTCATCATTCTCATCGTCATCATTTATATTGTTGTCGTTGCTGTCAGCTTCTTCTGTAAAAAAACAAATAAAAGAATTACAAAACATAAAACTACAAATATAAAACAAAAAATGAATTGTAAACCTAAAGTTAAAGTACAGTACCTGGATCTTGAAGTGCTTCACTGACGTCTCCTGGTAATTGGTCACCATCAAACCAATGAAAGTGAAGTTTTCTTCTAACGTCCAGCCATTATTTTCAGGGGTAAAGATGGTTGGTTGTTTTTCATTTGCATTATTCCATATGCTAGCAATGTAATTAGCTCGGAGATATTGTTGAAATAATTCAGTTTTGCATGGTGGTAAATTGCTAGCATCAAAATTTTTTAAACTTTTTGGATTAAATTCTTCGTTAACATCAGAAACGGTATAATTATTTAAAAACAGCTGAAGCCGGGCAGCATCAACGTCAAGTGTACCAGAAACATTATAAATTTCGCAGATAAATTTTTGTACTTTGTTAAAAATATCCTGTTGTATGCAAAGATTTAAATCCATAGATTTGCCCGTACGTGTCTTAAGGTTGTCATTTTTACTCACACAACCACGGCGCGTCCACGTCAACAAACGTCATAGAATAAGATTAGATGTAACTTACGCTGAAAATACGCCTAAAAGGATTACAGAGTAATAAAAATAAAGCTAAATATTTATAAATCGTTTATTTATTAAAAACATACCTAAAAGATTGTAACTTAACTTGCAAAAAGCACCAACTTCTTAATTTGTTGGCGTTCTGTTGTTTGTGTTTTTTTTTATGTAAATAATGAAGTCTCACATTTATACAGGAATACTGGTTAAGTAGACCTAGGTTAGGTCCGGACTTCTGGCTGGCCAAGGTGAAGATCCTCCTGTCCTACCTCGTTCCCTCACACTCTTTCGAAAATTTGCAGGGCAGCCATCATATTGGAACCATATGTCCAAAATAAGGTTCAGAGACAAATCTTCCATGAAGGATATTCTCCTCTCAGGAAGTTTTCATAGTGCTCCATACAAATTATCAGTAACAAAATAGGGTCTAATCAAATGTTTGGAAATGATATCCATTCACAAGTTTACACTCAATCTTCGTTGGGCCTTCGTTTATTTTACTTTCCTGGGCTAAAGAATGGATTAGGCTCAATAAGCTAAATTATTGTTACGTCCACTATCGCCGATGAAACTAATATTTTTTCTACGAATTTAAATAAAATACTAGATTTTTATACCTTGTTGGGTAGCTGACAAAACGAAGAAGTTTTTAATTTAAAAATATTAATTAAAACCGTTATGATTTTAATAGGTTAAATAAAGTATTGAGTTGATCTTTTATTTACTATCTGATTATTTGCTCTTTGGCGGCCGGCCGCTTCGTTACCCGACAAAATCGAGAAATGCATTAAATAATATAATAATTACTAACGCATGAAAATTAATATCTTTATCGTTGTTTGTAATGCGAATTGTATTTTTATACCTCCGAAATGAACAAGACAGCATAATTAAGTCTTTATGTAAATATTTTAAGCAAAATAATCTATGTGAACGTGCACGACAAGCGCTCGTTAGAAACTGTCATAAGACTTGTGCATGCACCTCTTTCAGTAATGACAATATTTCGTCAGTTCTTTGTACTGAAAGGGCACATCTATGGATTTAAATCTTTGGTTGTATGTGTGTATCGGTAAACGACTCTGGGCTTCCAAATTGCATAAAAGCAAGCTGATATTCCTGCTTCTTCATCAATATATTAAAAGGTCTTTGTTTACCTTTTTTGAAAAAGGAAGGATTAAAGTCACGTCCAGTCAATGCATGAAATCCTGGTAAACTTTTACACAAAGATGGGCTCAAATGTTCGTAATTTTTTTTTAAATTAATGTATCTCTGGTTATTTCCAGTGCCTGCGTATAACCATACATTGGAGTCATCATTTTTCAAATTACCCATATGTCCTAACATAATTATTGCAATATCCGTGTCAGAACATCTAATAACAAAGTTTGCTTGAGCATCAATGTTACAAACATGAAAAACAATTTTTGTGTCAGCTTCTTCATGCTCTGGACAGGATAAACTGTCATCTATACCTGATACAACTTTGTTGTTATCAACGATGTAAGAATGACATTGTTTATAATTTATAAATATCCGTTTATTCTCAACAAAAGGAACCATTTCATCAGATGCCCAGTGTTGAATAAAGAAATCAACGAGGGCCTGTTTAAAGTTGATGTTTTTCAGTACTTTTAAAAAATCTGACGGTCTAACTTGATCAGGAGCAGCAATATTGAAATCTAGTTGAGTTGATTCTTGGCGAAGAGATCTTTCATAATCTTTAATCGAAGGAGATAAATATTGATCAAAAATAACATCGTATCTTATCGCTTTCAGTTGCGTTACCATTTGAAGCATTTTTTTTGAGATAGCTCCAAAAGTTTTCGGGACATTTTTCATCGTATGCAGCAAAAAGAAACCATCAATTAATAAAACATCTATTTGAGCAGGTGGATTGTGCTCTAAACCTTTCTACAAAGATTTCATCAAGGTGGATTTCTGGGTTTTACAAATGGCCCCATCAAAGTGGCACATTGATAATGGCATCGGAGTAATAGGATAGGATAGAATTTTGCCCATATCTACTTTGTGATCTATAGATATTCCAAGGATACGCCCGAAAAGGTCTCTTTGCATACGTACCTCTTGTACTTTACCACCTACTTTTGCTTTTTTCTTTTTGGAATAATCCAGTGTAAAGTTTTCCAGTGGTGTTTTCTTAATTCCTTTTTTCGAATCTGCTAATATCCAATTCACACTCAGAGATAAACGTTTGACGTTTATCGTCACCATTTTTTTCAATATTTAGCAAAAAATTTGCTACGGACTCTGATGCTGCTTTACCCGATGAAATATTAATTAAAAGATCTTTTGGCACTTGTGAGTCGAATGGATTTATAAATAAATCGAAAGTATCAATAAATTTTTGCAATTGTTTAGTATTATTTTTAATAGAATGATTGGTGAGCTCGGCCGAAACGTCTTGATCCTTATGCAAGCCCAAATCTTTATACATTGAACTAATTATAGTGGATCTGACATCATGACTCCGGGCCCATCGTTGACGAGCAGAAATTGAATTTGTGAAATGTATTATACCAGTGAGCTTCCTTGCTGCATCTGCGTTTATTGTTTGTTCAAGAACTAAATCAATTGGTTGTTTAGAAAAAGACTTATTGGTTCTTCGAATACCAAAAAAACCTTCCTGGAAATCTTCGTACAAATTAGGATGAGTTTCGGCAACGTTCAATAAATTAGAACAATATCTAACAGTCCAACGAGCATAGTTTGGTTGATTACAGATGAAAAATAAATTTGCGATTTTCGGTAATACGTACTTCAATAGATCAAAATCTCCAATACGAATGCTTCTAGACAGAGTTAAATAATAGTTGATAAGGTTTATATATATTAAGTAAAACTGCGCTGTTTTTCCATTCTCTCCATTCAGAGTCTGTTGTTTGTAAATGCAATAATGGTTTTCTTCAACTCTTCATTTTCAATTTTAAACGATGACATTTGAGTATTTTGCAGACGTTTAATTTCTTCAATAATTTCATCCGTAACTTCTACATTATTGATATCTAAAAAAGATTTAAAATGTAAAATCTCCAGACCTACTGACATCAACGGATGAAGCCTTTTACACCGATTAAAATGTTTTCCTTCCTGAAATCCTGCAACTGACCCTGAAGCTAACAAATTACTTTGCACCATGACATTAGACAAGCCGCAATCCACTATGAATTTCCCTATAGCCTTAAAGTATGACATCATAATATGAAATGGTCCTAAATGAATAAATAAATTATCAAACTTGGGTGCTTCAGTAGCTTGAATTTGTAAGGCCACTTTTGCTATTGCCAGATCATAAGTTACTTGAATGCAAGGTTGTTTCAGTTCTTCGCAAATTTTTAAGCTTTGCTCCATTGTTTCCAAAACAACTGATGTGTTTGTGGGCGATAAATTTATTGGAGTGAGATAAGAAATAATTTGCTTTGGATTATTATCATTGTTACTGATTAAACTATTATAACCAACCCACATAGGAAGATTTGGTAAATGTTAAGCATGGCTTAGCATCCAAATTACATCAATTTCTTTATATAATTGTAAAGAAACAGGCAGTGTTCCTTCAGCTTCATGAATAGAAATTTGTAACTCATCAGTCATCTTGGGTTTTTTCATGTATGGTCTATCTTCTACCTCAATGATCTCCATTGTTCTGCGTCGTCTTTTTCGCGTCGTTTCACATTCTTCGCTGGTAGCAGAAGGTAAATTTGGAGTTTCTGTTTCATGTAAAGTGTTTGGGTCCTCGTTTTGGTAGATTATACCGACTGTGTCGTGTAACGTGTCTTTACCACTTTTGGTTTCTACAAACCGATCAAAATTATCAAACGCAACTCCAGTGCATAGATTCGGATTTTTTCTTATTACTTCAGGACATATAGTTGATTTTTGCACGGAGTAAAAAGTACTTTCAGTTTCCAGCTCCTCTACCCCTGGATAGCTAATGCAATGGCCATATCTGTGGATGATGTCGATTATTTTACGACTGCTTGTTAAGCTTTTTAAAGCCATTCCAAGCTTAATATGCTTAGAAGTTTTCCATTTACCATTAAAGATAGCATACACAATATCTGCACCCAAAGATTGAACTGGTCGTTTACATTTTGGATTTTGTTTCCTTTTGTTATTACTTCCTGCAATAAGAGTATAATAAAATTGCGATAAATTTTCCGGCACGGAAACTTCGCCGGCCGTAGGGTCCTGTACAGACAAATTATTTGGCAAATTTTTCTTCTCGACTTGCAACACCGATTTCCTCAATATTAAAGCAGCTTTATTCAGTATGTCCTCATCCTTTAAAATTTCTAACATCTCCTCATCGATCACAGTAACATGTATCGGAGCAAGTAATTTTTTATTTTGGCACGTTAAAAATTTAACCTTTTTTGTAAATGCATTGTTTATTTTGCTCTCTAAATTATGTGGAGTAAAATTCCCTGTCACTTCTTCAAAGTTTTCTACTTCCTCTTTGAATAACTCCATATAATGTCTGTGGAGATAAGTCAGAAAGTAACACCGACCTTTCTTTATAACATTTTCTTTTATAAATTCACACACTTCGTCAAAAACAACTCGATGGTGTTGACGAAGATCATGCCAAGACGTTTTAGCTGTATTATTCTTTGATGACAACTTATAAGAATACTCCAATTGACATTTACTATGATAATATATTTTTAAATCAGTAATATCTTGTACTTTTTCAATCAACTCCGCTAAGTCTTCCTGCTCTTCATTTAATTTCTTTAAAAAACTGTTTTTATCACACGCATGCAGTGGTAATCTTTTTAATTTCTGTCTTTTAGTTTTTTGGCCACAATATATACATGCTTGGTTGTCGTCAGTATTCACATCACTTTCAAATGAAATGTTATGAGGAGTAGAATCAACGGTACATTCAAACACTACAGGAGATTCTTCAGAAAAAGATAATACTGGTTCAATTGATACTAATTCAACTGCTGGCTCCGGTATTACAACAGGTTCAGGTACAGTACTACCTGGACTTGAGTTTGATGCTGTATCTGAATCCGTAACAGTAGTTTGTTGACTTGAAGCACTTGGTGTATATGCGTCATTATTAACAATGGGATTAATTGGTAGAGTTGATGTCGATGGTACTGATGTATTTTCACCGATACTAGCTGCATTTTTTTCTTTTGCATTTTTTGGTTTTTCTGAAGTTGCAGAATAATACTTTTTTGGCAACGCAGTAAAACATTTATAACATTCTCGGTGATAACTACTGTCATACAAATCATCCGGTAAAATTATGTCTTTGAATTTTAGGTTATGAATTTTTCGTTGTCTCAAAATGATCTTGCACTTTTTAAATGTCTCTTCGGAAAATAAGTTTATTTTATCCGTAGATTTTTTACAAAATACACATTTCAATGATTCTTCTTCCATGATATTCACTATTGCAAATAAATAATCATCACTCACAACTGACACGATGTAAACAACAAAAACATGTGCTCTCAGAGATCCGAACTATACTATAGCCGGCGCGGCGAACCTTGATCCCTATGACACTGACAGTAATTTCCACAAAATAACCTTGTAGCGCCGTCACCGCTACATTAGAATCGTGTTGGAGGCTTCTAAAAATGGCATGTCGGGTATTTATTAAATCATACCTTATGAAGTAACTTTTGCAGAACGTAAACGTAAATTGTGATTGAGATAATTTCTTGCAAATGTTATGAATTGTTATAATTCCAATGGAACATCATTTTATTGGAATATAGCTACGTAAAATAAATAAATGCCATTTTTAGAAGCCTCCAATACGATTCTAATGTAACGGTGACGGCACTACAAGGTTATCTTGTGGAAATTACTGTAAGTGTCATAGGGATCAAGGTTCGCCGCGCCGGGTATAATGTATACTATACATTGCGCGCACATACACAGTAGACTGAAACAGAATGTGAGTTAAAGAAGGAGAACCGGGTTACTATGGACGTCTCACTCGCTCTGAAACGCATGCATAATGCTCTCGCGTTCGTACTCACGGCCGAATAATTTTTGTGTTTAGTGGATTTTTGGTCATTCCAATTTGTCTGACTGACTAAATATAATTTTGTAATAGTTATCTTGATAACATATTAAAAAATCAGACATTAAAAAATAAGTAAAGTTCATTTATTTTTGGTAGAGCTTTAAAGCGTCTGACAAAAGTTTTGGTCCATGAAAAGTGTCTGATACTTGCGATACAACGAGAATAAAACCAGTGGAGAGCGCATCGGCACGTCTTTGTTCTATATCCAAGTCACCAAAAAGCGGCGGGGGCAGAGGTATCCTTTCCCCGCTGTCATTGGGCGACGACTCGACAGCCAAAATACATCAGATTCACTAGGAATTCCAAAAAAAAATATCGATATCGATAAAAACTGGAATAATTATTATAACGGCCATTTATAGATTCACTATTTTAGGTCCGCGCGTATGCCTTTATTAGAATTAAAATCAAATCACATTTTATCACATAAATTATGGTTTGATTTATTATTAGTAGGTATAATGATTTTTTAGCGTATGTTACTATAGCCCTAAGGGGTTACTATAACCCAAATCTGTAACCGAACATTATTTATTCATTTTTCATTAAAGTTTTACGTTAAAATGATGGATTTGATTATTTTGAATATTAAATGGCAATTCATGAAGGTGGAATGTCATTACGATTGAAATTCTCAGGCATAAAAATAAAAATAGAAAACCATAAAAAAAATTGCGAAAGGTACATGGGCGTGATTCGGGTACTCTAAGGATCCATCTATATTTCAACTTCCAGTTGACACTATTTATTGGGACACCCTGTATAAAACCATTTTTCAACCACCCCAAAAGATAACAACTACAATAATTATTAAAATCCTCCTTTGTCAAAATCCATCAAGCTATTCGGAATGTAGGCTTGAAATATATATTTTTTATCTATATTTCATACCAGTATTTTGTATTCAACTTAATCCTTTTTCTGTATATTTGCATTCAAACCCAAGAGCAAATACATTAAGCAATAACAATGTAAAAACATAAGGTAAGTATCTATATTTTAAAATATCTATATGAAACGTAGCAATCCTGCGAACAGCACTATCGAAATAAAAAGAGACAACTGCTAATATGCAAAACAGTGTATCAGAAAGAGATAGCAAGAAAGACATCAACGCGAGCATTTCAGATATGAAAATATTTTACTTTGTTTATTTTTGAGACCAATGGATCGAACATATTACAGAAGGGATATCGATTTTACTTACATAGGTTCATATGGTAAAAAATATAGTATGTAGCAAACTGTGATTATTCCAACTTACCTACTCTACAACCTACTTATGTTAAGGATTGGCTTAAATTGAATTGCACAGTATAAATAAAAGTCAGGTATTTTTATAATTACATTAGAACTTGGAAAAAACATATTATTAATTTAATAAATAGGGTGACTACATTTCTCTACGCAAATTACAGAAAGGCGGTGTATAGCACAAAATATATAACCAAGAAAAACATTAAGAGTAAAATAATCATTAAAATAAAGAAAACACTTTCTATTCGTAGATAATGTTATGATGTTAGGTAAATTATTTTACCTACAAAAGATATTTGACGTATTCCTGGTGTTATTATGGCAGTATCTTAATACACAGAAAGGCCTTTTTTGCGATTATCAATGTTTATTTACAAAAAGCAATGTATGGCATATGACCATTCCTTACGAAGTAACTTTTGTACAACGTAAACGTAAAGTGTGATTGAGATTGAGATAATTTCTTGCAAATGTTATGAATTGTTATAATTCCAACGGAATATCATTTTATTGGAATATAGCTACGTAAAATAAATAAATGCCATTTTTAGAAGCCTCCAATACGATTTTAATGTAACGGTGACGGCACTACAAGGTTATGTTGTGAAAATTACTGTCAGTGTCATAGGGATCAAGGTTCGCCGCGCCGGGTATAGTACATAGTAACTCAATGCTTATCTCCCTCTTACAAGCAGTTACATAGGTAGGTACAGTATTCACACTTTTTGAGTGTACTATTGTTCCAAAAACTGGATAAGGAGACTATACTTTAGTTATACTTTCGCTAACCGTAAGGTAATAAAATGTGGAAACAGGATGGATGAACGATAAGTGACGCACCGCATGTCCCTCTTAATGATGGGTATTTCGATCAACAATTCCCTCGCCAAGATTCTTTAGGTATTGCAAACAACAATTTAGATTTGTTATAGATGTGAATCCTTAATCATATACAGGGTTGATTTTTAGTCACCAGCCGAATTTAAACGTCAGTTTTTTGATGAGATATAAACGTACCTGCATATTTATTTTAGCGTCGCTCGGTACAAAAAAGTGGATATACGGAACCACAAACTTTAAAAAAAATAGTCGCTGTTGATGACCACAGCTACTACGAAGCGGCATTTC
This sequence comes from Stenoptilia bipunctidactyla, assembly GCA_944452665.1. Taxonomy (NCBI): domain Eukaryota; kingdom Metazoa; phylum Arthropoda; class Insecta; order Lepidoptera; family Pterophoridae; genus Stenoptilia; species Stenoptilia bipunctidactyla. The sequence continues at coordinate 694,242 of OX101730.1, forward strand.
ATTGATAATACGACGTAGTACTGCAAGATGTTTTGTAGTAGCGCGTAGACAGACTGGGTAAGCGATCTGATTAGGTAATTTCTTCAAGGAATTAATGAGTATCTTGTAAATGTTTGATCTTTGTCCAGCAGTGGGCGGCCCCCAGGGGATGATGATGATGAAACCATATAGTAACACAGCCTTTTTCTATTTCCAGTCAAAAGAGAGCCGTCTGGCGTATTACATGAAGAAGCACTTATTCCCCATCATATACTGGAACTTTATGCTGAAGGGACGCTACCACGGACCTGAGTTTGTGAGGAAGGTCGTCAACCCTATGGGGTGGTGAAGGAGTTGTCACGTAACGCAAGCCCATGTGAAACGAAGTTATCAATATCATTTTAGACGTGTCTTGAATTTTTGAGATTCATCGCATAGATTTTAAGGTGTGGGGTCAAGAAAAGATAGATTATTTAACAAAAAGATTATTTTCTTTACAGTTTTTAAGTAACAAAATATTTTAAGAAACATATTTTATTTACATTATTTAAAGGTTATGAAAGTAAGTTTTTACTACAAAATATTCATGTTACGACTATATTATTCTAGTTAATGATTTTGTACATTTAAATATAATATATACAGGTTGGTATTTTAATATTTTAATTGCTCGCGGTCTATACGTATGTTATGTACAACTTGACAATTTTAAAATTGTAAGAAAATGTGATAATTGGTTGTAATGAAGTGATATATTTTGTAAATATAATTTTGTAACTACGCAGCATTAAAATATTGTCTCACTGATAATGTTATATATATTTTCAACAGGTAAAGATATTTTTGAATAAATTTGTATCTCGGTTTCACGTGTTTTCGAGTGAGTTCTGTTATAGACGTTATGTAATCATGTGTAACGCTAAGTGCTCCCGCAATCGTTCTCCATACTGAGAATACTGCCCGCGGCGTTTTAGGAACCGTTCTTCAAAAGTGTGAATGGCAGAAAATCATTCTAAACAAGTATCTAACTTTTATGATTAACATATTTATAATAAAATCTATAAAAAAAATGTTTATAATATACACTATTTTAAGATCTTTCAAAGATTGAGAATATTCACTGTAATATTCTCTTCATAGACATATCTTTAATAGATTTTTGTAAATATTGTTTTATTTTTATAGTTCTTTCAATTATACAGAAATAAACTCGTGTATAGAGTGATATAATAGTTGAGTAGAAACAGAACTACTCAATCAAATGAGTGTAATGATGGAGATTATTATCCAAACAATTGGTGTTGTTATTATCCAACCAAAACCTTTTGTTGGCTTAAATTCTTTGTGACGTTCATTCCCAGCCATGTGTAAGACTTAATTAGGACGTGCAAAAAATCGGGCACCCAAAGAAAATAAGTTTAGACAAACGATCTTTATCTTTTATCACTGAATTTTTGTAAAATTAATAAAAACATGATTGATATACAATTAACGCTTAGTTAAATTGGTTCTGAAACCAAAAAAAAAAGAAAATCGTTGTTTTAGATTTTTGTAAGATTTTTAAAACTAAATATACATTGGATTTAAAGGAATGTTGTACAGAAGGCAGCATATCAAGCGTTACAAATCTGTCAAAAAGAATTACTTGGATCTAAACTCTATGCCTCGACATTAAGTTAAAATGGGTTGGGGAAGTTTGACAGGTAATGTAGCGCTTGATCTACTGCCTTCTGTACCTAGGAATATGTACCTTTTATTAATTAATTGATATCGTTTTTTTTAAATGTTTTATTTTTATTTTCTCTCTTCTTTTCTTATAACATGCTTTAATTTTTTATACGACATTCGACGTTAAATTAAAACTTTTAACATCTTTGTTAATTAAGATGTTTTTTTTTTTATATTTACACAGTTAAACTAATGTAAAATTTAATAACACTTCTTCATATCCTATAAAAACAATGTCGCTTACGCAAATGCTATGTTTCCATGTTTTGTCTTATTTGTTTATACAATACCTACTCATTCGGGTAATATTTTGTTTTCAGACGGAAAAAGTAATATTTAAACATACTTAGTTAAATTTAAAAGCTTCCATGCTTGTGAAAGAAAAACATAGAATGTGCCAGCTGCTTCTCTTCCCGGGCATACTGTAAAAGTCAGTTAGGGGACGGAGGTTTTATTGGCGTTTTTGCGGGCGATAGGCTGACCCCCTGTCACTGCCATAGCCTCTATCCATCATAATAATACCTCCAAATTTGTCAAACGTGACATCAGATGGTTTTATAGCCTCTGGTGTTCTGCCTACCCCATTAGGGATACCAGGCGTGAAGTTATGTATGTATGTATGTTAGTTAAATTTAATGTCGTATAATCTTTTCTCTTAATCTCGAATTCATTTTTTTTTTATTTAAAAATTTTACTTAATTTATGTACCTAACTTGAAAGTTCATTTTGTTATTTAATTTTTTATTATATCTAAGACTAATGTGAACTATTATGTTTAGAAATATATGTAGTTTATTTCTGATTGCTTGTTTTTTTTAACTACAACTGTTTCAAAATCTACGTCATCCAAAACATTTAGAAAGTTGCTAGCTTTAACGCACAACTATTATTTGATGATATTTGGGTTTATATCAAATAGCCAAAAAATACATAAGCTGCCTAATATACCCAGTTATTGCAGAAATACAGGTTCTAACAAGCCACGCATGAAGTTATGCGAAATATTTGTTTTATCTACATGTCTTATATGAAAGAAAGAAAGAAAGAAAACTCATTTATTGCCAAAGAAAAAAACAACAAAAAAAATAGATATATATATGTCGCAGTCATCTGGATGAATTAGCCACTCAATTGGACGCCTAGACCGAATCAACGGCCTAGGCCGATAGTTGATTGAACACGAAAAACTCAACGTTTAACAACTTGGCGTGTTGAAAGTTAGCCCCTTGAAGATGGCTGACCAAAATTCAGCCAAGTGATTTAAATTTGGTACAGTTTTGGATAAAGTAGGTAATAAAACAAGTAGGTCATGGTAAAATTATCTGTCATGACGGAAAAACCAGTCAAGCAAAAATTTTTTTTATTTATTTCAATTAAGTACAAGGAAATAAAATCCATTGTGGCGCTTCGCCGGGTGCTGCCGCACCACGCTCGCTTCGCTCGCTCGGCTCGCGCGTAATTATAAATATCATAAATATAATAAAATAAGTTCCGTTTTTAATGTTTTAATATTTAAACCAAACATCATAAATTTAACAATATCCAATTTAACTAAATGGCTAAACCACGTTTAGGCAACTGGTTAAACGTTGCGATCAACGACTTGACTAATTGCCCTTAAGTCGGTTGAGACGGCCTAGGCGTCCAATTGAGTGGCTAATTCAACCAGATGACTGCGACATATACAAGAGCAATCAGAATACATAACAATATACCACTGAACACAAAAAAAAATGAGAAAAGAAAAAAAAAATGAAATATACATCAGTAATAGCTTAGGTAGTGGGATGCACATAAAAAATGTTCATTCTATAACTAAGTAATAAATAAAAGAAAAAATAAAGAAATAATAATAATAACATTTCCGTATATGTTTTATCTTTGGCAAATGGCCGCATGCTCAGAATAATGTAATTTAGTTAGACTAAATGACGCTGGTTTACAGCATGGGCCATTACTTTAAGGTGCTCAAACATAATAAAAAGGTGCACAAGGCGCAATTCATAAAAAATATCATTAGGTAGGTACACTTAAAAATAATATATTTTTCTAAAGTACTTATATAACTCAAGGTATTGTATTTGTATAGTGTTATGTTTTTATTCGTGTAGGAATGTCAGTGTAGGATTTGTGTAGATCAGTTATGTTTTAAAATTGATGTATTTTATCTGTGTAGTGCTATTGTTTAATTGTGAAGGCACGTTGCTTAAGAATTTGTGTAGGTGAGCTGAAGTGTTGGAAAAAGGTTTAAAATTAATGCATTTTGAATACAAAAATGTAAGAAATAGTGTATAATAATATGCATGCATATCTTTCTTTCAATGCTTATATCCTGAACACATGCTTTGCGGCAGTAATTTGTTTTTCTAAAAGAATACATTTAAGTTTTTTTTTTTAAATGTAACCGAAGATATGTTTTTTTAGAGGTGGAGGGAGATCGTTCCAAATTTTGGATGCCGCAAACCTAAAACTGCTTCCAAAGTTGGCTGTGTAGTGTTTAAAAGTTGCCATGATTTGTAGGTTTTTACTGCGGGTATGTCTATTGTGAGCTTTTCCGAGCCAGTCTAGTTTCTCATATAAATATATAGGTTTACCAGAATGGACGACTTTATGTATTAAGCCTGCTATGTGAAGATGTCTTCTGCCATCCATTTTGAGAATTGAGTATTTGTTTAGGTACGGTGTTATGTGTGAGCGTTTTGGGATTTTAAAGCAGAATCTGGTGCAAGCATTCTGTACTCGTTGGATAGCACGGCTAGTTTTCTCATAGAGTCTTGGGCCGTAGACAACATCGCAATAATTTAACACTGAGAGGACCAGGGCTTCTGCGAGATCAATTCTAACCTTCTCGCTAAGGAATTCTCTGATCCTATACAATACCTTAAGCCGATAGAATGCACTTCTGATTCGCGAGTCAATATAATCAACAAAGCGAAGTTGACTGTCCATCCTCAGACCAAGGTTCATAGCCGACGTCACTCGCTCCACCTGGACACCATTTATTTTGAGTTCCGGGGAGAAGTCAATAATATGTTGGATTTGATTTTTTGTCCCCAACATCATACATTTCGACTTAGACGGGTTGAGTACCAATGTGTTTATTTTTGCCCATTTAAAGATGTTGTCTAAGTCTTCATTTATTTGTTGTATTGCCTCTTTAATCCTATCGTGCTTGAAGGAGGCATAAAGCTGTGTGTCGTCGGCGTAAAGGTGAACCTTGCAGTGTTTAATGTATTTAATGAGGTCGGCAGTATAAAGTATAAATAGGACAGGTGAGAGAATAGAGCCCTGCGGGCAACCTCTAGTGAGGGTCTTGGTTTCAGATGCTGCATGGTTGCCCTGACCATCTTCTGTGTATACGAACTGTCGTCGATTGATAAGATACGATTCAAACCATTTACAGGCCTCCTCAGTCACACCATAGTATAACATTTTAGCGAGCAGCAACTCTATATTAATGCAGTCGAATGCCCTAGAGAAATCCAATAGTATATAAGACTGGCCAGTTATAAAAATATAAAACCAATTATACTTGTTATAACAATATTTAATAGAAAGTTTATTTTACAGAAGCATATTATCACAATTCACGAAACATAACACTTAATTACTTAAATAAATTATTATAATACACAACAAATTACCGTCAACATATTTTTTCTGACTATGTAAAATATACATTAATTTTCTGACTTCTATATACAACCGCCTAAGGGGCGTGGATCTATCTCTACGGCGCCGTGCCCGACGCACCGCGCAGCGTTTCATATTTGCTCTTAATATTATCTTCATCATGGTTCATTATAGAAAAGTATGCCGTATAACTTCACGGCGGGCGCCGCCGCCGTGATATGGCGCGGCGCAGATAATATCTAATTTAAGTTCATTGCCAATACAGACAAACGTAATTCATGAATATTCATTTACACAACTTTTTGACTTTTTCAATGGCCTTATCTTATGGATCGGTTATGGGAAAGCTACGTAGCATCCGAATCGAATCCGAGAAAATACGGAACTAGACATCTTGCATGTAATGACGGATACGGAAGCCGGATCTAGTGCTATAATCGTTCTACTACTACTTCGGACCGTATTTTCTCTGAAACAGATCGGATGTAGTGCGAAACTGCTGTAAGGCCAGCCAGTACCGCAGCATGCATCGGCTCACACTTACGTCTGTGTCAAGAACGCTCCGTCAACCTTAACAACCGGTGAGCTAAGTGTCGCGATGATCGCGTGTTAAATTTGTGTCCAAACTAAATTTAAACAATCTCAAATTCGAGTGTTTTTAATTTCCACGTGTAGCTAAAATATCAAACACATTTCAACATTTTCAAATACTGACGAAATGGGCTAAGTGTTATGGAAATTAAAGGCACGATGAAGGTTATTATGGATGGACCACTTTCTGATTCCAGACATCGCTTCATTCTACAACACACGGATTATTTCGTATTTCTATACACTATTTTTGCTTTGTTAATTAAAGCTGGCGCGTTCACAGTAGGTACTCACACATTTGCAATTTCGCTATACAGTATGTTCAAAAATAAATGATTTTGATTAAAAATACGACTCTAGTTTAAGTGTTGACTAGAGTTAGGTTTTAGTAAGATGGGCGCGTTGTAGATAAATTAATACAATGATACATAATATGTGTTACTTTTTATAATTTATTATGATTATTAGATTATTGCTTTAATCTTGCATTGTATTATGCAGGTGCGATCGATTCACAAACTATTTTATAGCGCATTTATTCATTGTTTATATTATTATTATTGACAAAAACGGTCGATGACATATGTTGCCAACTACAAAATAAACACGAAACCTAGTTTCCTACACTTCTATGATTTTTGCGTTCACTGCAAATAAATAATCACACGCGATCACAACATCACGCTGTAATTATAAACAGTAGAGAAAAGAAAAACAATTTCTGTCCCCTTCAATTTTATAAGCTAGACCGCGCGCGTGTAAAAGTGTTGAACGCGCCAGCTTTAGTTAATTTAGTTATAGTTAAAGTCTTTTTATATTGTCATAGAAACAGCACATTTACGAATCACATTTTGTTTAAAACGGAAAACTTTTCCTTTTGAGATCCGTTCGAGTTTTTAGCGTCTATAGCACTTTGTCTCTTTCGTTTCATAGCTGCTTGTCTTGCTCTATATTGCTTCCTGGTCTTTATTAAGTAGACAAAGAGACCTATTGCTATGAGGAGGCCTACGATGATGCATCCGCTTAGGATTAGTGTGAGGTATGTCACTTTTTGCTGACCGATGTCTGTAGACGATGAGAGCTGAAAGGAAAAAAAATATTATTAAATAAAAAAAGCGTTGTTCACAAAATATGTATACATATTCTTAGATTAAAGTGCTAGGTCGCTTAGCGACGCTTCATAATAAATACGACGAAGACGACACGACATATTTCCTGCATCGTGCTAGCAACAAGTTTAATAGGGCTAGCATAGATGTATACGACATCCCGACATCAACCGTCGGGCCGAGCTCGTCGACGAAATGTGAAACAGTTCGACGAATGTCAGTTCTTACTTACGCCGCTGTCATCAGCGGCGAGCGCCGGGTCGAGTTGTGTGTTATGTGAACACCAATTATGTCACTCGTCTAAATTATGTCCCAAACGAGTTAACTTAGCTTTCTAACTTAATAGAAGTCAAATAACTACAAAATATAATCTTACCATATAGTTATCTCGTAGCAGAGAATCGCTGCACATCGCCTGTTCAGTCCAATTGTAGAAGTGAACCAAACGAAGCCCCTCAAAAGCACGAGGCGAGCCACATCTGTAAATAACGCAAACATAACATCAACGAATGCAGAGCATCGAAGATCCGACTTCACCGACATTTTAAATGTTTCCGTTTTCAACCAACTTCCATCAAGAGGAGGTTTTTATTTCGTGTGAATGTTTTTTTTGTGTTTTTTTACACGATTTTTTGGACAAAAGACAATAGACGGGAGATCTGGGTTCGAGTCCCAGCCAGAATCCATTTTATTTGATATTTTTATATAATAAAATTTTATTTAAGCATTATAAAATGCAAAATAAAGATTTAAAATAAATAAATAAACAAAATAAAATCCCCAGACAATCACACCAACTACATGGCCTCAATGTAAGCAAAGCTTGTGCTATGAGATACCATGTAGCGACCTAGGGGGGAACCTAGAATCCCCCCAAGTAGAGTGTGCCTTTTCGTGGCGGGGGGGCTCAGTAGCCCGTCGCAATCCAGCGATCGGGTGAAGCGAAATCACTCTTACTGCGGTGGCGCGCTGCGTCTGTCCGCATCGGGCGGCAGCGGCGCCTTCCCTGGGTGGTCCTCTCGGTAACTTTCTGAGTAGCAGAGTGGACCGATGAGGACACAGAGGCGGTGAGCTCCGGTCGTGCACCGGATGCTCTGGGGTCGGCGGTCTTGGATTGCTTCGGCGTCCGGGCCGTCGTATTGGGTTGGGTTACGTTTTAGGATAGGTTTTAGGGTAGGTTACAGGTTAGATTTTAGGATAGGTTTTAGGTAAGGTTGTAGGTTGGGTTTTAGATTAGGTTTTAGGTATTTTTATTTGTAGTGTGTACATAAAAAGTTAAATAAATAAATAAGGTTTTAGGTTAGCTTATAGGTTAGGCTGGGCGGAGGGTGGGACGGAGAAGCAGACGCCTTCTCCCTCCCGATAAGGCGTTTCCTACGTGGGGGGCGCACGGCTCAGGTGAGCGCAATCCACCGGCGCTCGAGGGCAATGCCACTGGTGATACAAAGGGCCCAAATTATGGCGGGAGAGGTACACCTGGAGGTTTTTAGTGGGTCGGTTCGGCCTTTTGCCGGATCATCGCCACATACCCACCGTTTCCCCTTGAACGGTCGGGGACGTGACAGCACGTTTTCCTCCAGACAAAAAAAAAGGGGGGCACCTAGAATAGAATATACATATACGTACAACGTTAATTTTAAAAGCGCATTACCTCGTGCGGGCAGCCTCTCCACATCAATGCCAACAACATTTGATCTACAACTTTTTAAAATTAATAGTTTTTAAAATTTTCGTTTTCCCATACAAAAAATATTTGTAGCCACTGTTTAGAGCAGGGACTTGCATATCGGTATAAATTTTTTAAATAGTACTAGTAAAATTTCAGTACCCTTATTAGTGTACCTACTGCTTCATCAAACACAATAATTGTACAAGTTATTGAAATCTAAATTAATTACCTATATCAGTACCCAAACAATGTATACCGGATTAATTTCTGTACCGAAATGTATAGGTCAGCACATGTACCTACGCTTCATAGGCTTCAACTAAACTATCGAACATTCTACAGTTATTTAAAAATAAAATTTTAATATTAATATTAATACCGGAAAATTTCAGTTAACTGAAAAAAAAACAATTATGCTACAATAATAAAAAAGGTACAATAATTATTTCAGTATGAATTCCTGTACTGTTATTTTTAAATACACCTCATTTAACGGTATGACGTCATACAAAAAAGAAATTGTACAGAAATTCATACCGGTATACAGTACTTGGTTTAGAGGCGTAACTCTATTTACTCTGAGCGTACGTATGCCACGCACCTTGCGCAGTAATATATCGCTTCATAATAATAATTGGTACTTCTTACAAAATAAAGAGTAAGGAGCAAAAACTTTTGTATTTATTTTTTGTATTATTTACCAAGATTTGTCAAAAGTCGTAGAACAAATGTTGTTGGCATTTATGTGGAGAAGCTGCCCGCAAGAGGTGACGCGTTAATTAAAATTAAATCTGTATAGATACCTAAACGTCCAGACCCGGAACATTTTTTTTTCTTGTTCCTTGTTGAATCGAACCCGCAACTACTGGCGTCTGAGGCAGATAGGTTTACCTCATCGCCAAAGTGGTCGCCAAAATATTTATGATATATGATCAAAAAAAAACGAATGATTAATTTAAATGCCGAGATATTTAATTGTCTTAGTTTAATTGAATATCTAGTATAAGTACACCATAATGTTCTTGGCGAGAGTTATGTGCGATGACGAAGAACCTAAATATGTTTTGTTGGTTATCGCGTACATTAATGGTGATGTAATTAGTTTTGCCAACATTAAGAATGAGAAGATTTTTAGTGCACCATGTAACTATTATAGAAAAATCACGTTGGGCTGCTTGAAATGTGCCCGACCAAGAATCTGACGAGAACACAAGGGCAGTATCGTCGGCAAAAGAAATTAAGAAACATTACTTGCGCTTGGCAAGTGGTGTTAATAGGTCATTTATAAACGTTAAAAACAGAGTGGGGCCAAGAATACTGCCCTGGGGAACACTGGACTCCATGGTAAATGAATGAATCAATATGAATCTTTAAAACTTAAGACTTAAGTTAATCATCATATTTAAGATTTTTAATAAAAGAGTTGTACAGAGGATTGATCGGCGTTGCAGTGGTGTGGAAAATGCAAAAAATAAAATAGATAACTTGCCTCAATTCATTAAGCAGCACAGAATTACTTCTATACATGGCCGGCAGCAGTTCATCTAGCACCCACTGCAGGTCACAGGTGCAATCCCACGGGTTCCTCTGAAGGTTGACTCCTTCAGATAGAGAAGACCAGTCCAGGAGAGACTGTGATAAGTGGCTCAGGTTGTTTTTGCTTATGTCGAGCTAGGAAAGAGCGATGACAGAGTTTTGAGTTAATTAGCAACATTGCTTAGGTGTCAGTCTGCTTGCTCTTTGAGGAAGTAGGCAATAAATTTACAGTTGGTAATTAGATATTAAAATTGTGGGGACGTGTAACATCGTATCTTATTATCACTTTTCACCAGGTGACATGGAAGATAAAATTCCCAACCTTTCTTTTTTGCAGCACAAAACATTTTCAATGGGTAGGTAGGTAGTACGTTATAATTAATTAACGATTATGTTGTTTTATTAAGTTATCAACAACAGATAATTAATTAAAAGTCCAACAACAATGCACACAATGATTCTCATAGGTAATTGAAAACCTACTTACCATACATAAAGTTGTCCCCTGAAAGGCCCCTTCCTTGATTTCAGCCAGCGAACGGCAGTTTGACAAAAATAATGAGAAACATTCCTTCCCACCATCTTCGTTACCCTTGCCAACTACATTACTGAACGATTTGTCCTCGACTACGGACAACTTACTCATATCATTCATATACAATGTTCTCAGAGCTAATATACTTTTAAAGTAAATGCTAGTCATGGGGTTACCATCTAACCGCAATTCCTCTAAATTGGGAAAGTTTTGCGAATTAAAAGATTTCGGTACTTCAGTTAGAAGATTGTATGATAGGTCGAGGCTGAAAAGTTTCGGGATTTTTTTCTCGATATTGAATTCTTTTATCTGATTTCCTCCTACATTGAGCACCTGAAAACAATTTACTGTAGTTAGTTAAGTTTTAGGTTATTTTTATTGAGACTAAGCCCGAGTTTAACCTCAATATCACCTGATGGTAAGTGAAGATGAGGTCGAGGATGACAGCACACGGGCCTGGGAAAGAACGAGCTCTTCATAAATGATTGCCGGAACACACCACCGACGGAGCGGTGATATTCACATAAGTATCGTTTTGCAGCCCGCGCAGGGTCGGCTGAGAATAGCCGTACCGCCCCTGGATAAGCATATCGCAATAGACGACTAATCCAAGTGGTAGCCGAGCCGCTTGTTACTAGGACCCCCTTCAGGGCCCGCGTGGCTGGCGACTACTCTTCATATACTACGTGTAACATAATGAAGAGATAATACTTAAAGGGATTGTATGTTTAATGATGTAGTTTATAAGTAAACGTAACATAAATTTTTTATCCTTACGATTCAGCCGAAAAACAAGTTCAAAGTTTAGATCAAAATATCTAAGTGTCAACCCTAAAAACAGCTGTTAGCTTTTGATGAAATCTATTCGATAACAGATGGCGTAAAAATAAAGTGGTGGGTAACTAATGGTCGTATTACAGAACAGTACTCATGTATTGATACTAGTTTTGAAACTAGTATCAACGATTTTTTTTATTACAAAACGTTGCCTAGTACTAGATTCAATGACCAGATATCACTTGAGTACTAAATGATTTGAACTGTGTTCACGCTTATTATAGAACTTTACTTATGCATATGCCAATGATTGAAACTAGTTTCACAACTGTATTCACTTGAGTGTGCTGTCTACCATACTTGAGCGTACTTCAAAATAAGTTTTAGATGTTGTGAACTGTGGCTTAGAGAAAAACTAGATAGGTACGCGATTAGTGCCTTCTTTAATAGTGATCTGTATTAACTACAATAGATCCTTTCAGTGATATTGACCATTACGATAATATTTTTATAACAACTTTGAACTTTTTAAAACAAGTTTGAACTTGCTTTTCGTAAATAAAAACTATATTGGAATTTATAATTTTAAGTGACTTTACTTAGTAGTTGGCAACATTACATTTAGCTTTTACGTTTCGTATTATTTTTGAGTGATAAATATAAATATATTTTCATAGTAAAAAGAAGCGACAATTATAATTTAATGGTACTGCTTCTATCGAAAAACAGATAAATAATTCCAAACATTTTTTCATATATCATATAGAATTTAACGCAATTTATAAGACATTATAATCTAAACGTTGCGTATAACGTAACAGACCATTAGTTTTTGTTATTAAATGTAATGGGAAACAAATTTTTTTCAAAGAAAACCCAGTATCAATTGAGTCAGATATTTGAAACTAGTTTCAGGTAATCTGGTTTTGATAATTGTTTTGTAATAAGACTAAAGCTCAAGTCAAGAATCAGCTGGTGAACAACGCTTACGTGAAACGAGTATTAAGTCTCGTTCTGTAATACGAGCATAAGACAGATTCTAGAAAGTTTAGCCGGTGCGGGAAAGGTCTTAAGGTCACTGACTTGTTTTAGCTTATTAGGTTGACTAGGGTTGTCAAAATATTTTGTTGTAAAATAATTAAATAAATTTGTATGAAAGTCTATAGCAGCACTGATCATGCTAATTATTTTACTGTACATTCTACGTATGGTATAGAAGCTAACCCTTAAGTTTTATCTCTCCATTTTGTTACACGTTGTAAAATCTGCCGCCGATTATCACCGCTCCGGTGATGTGTTCCGGATATATTTTATGAAGAGTCAAGACCTGTCTAAACCCATGAGCTGTCATCTTCACTTGCCATCAGGTGAGATTGGGATCAAAAGCGGTTATAGTCATTAAAACAAACTAATTTAATAAAAAAAAATTACAGGCAACAGAGTTGTCTTAGGTGTAGTCTTTTAGTTAACTGAGCATTGCTATGGCAATAAATAAATAATTTACAAAGAAGTATGAATTATGCCAATACCCTGGCAAATAATTCAATGCAGTAAACTAACAGTTCGAAATGTCAAATAGAAAAATAACGATATCAGTTAAAAACTTCGTAGTGTAACTACTGAATAAGATTGATTGAAAATGTACGAGTCTTTGTCATTCGTTTTGCATAAAATTTTATAGCAATTTATAAATATCTAATTAAATTTGAGGTGTGTTAATTCTCTTCAAAGTAACTTTAATCAAAACAATTAATTACCAATCATACCTACCTAGTGATTTAAAACGGTCACAGTGGAAGTAAAATGATTTTTAAAACTTCTTTTTTTAAACACCTTTTGTCGTTAAAATAAAATTTCAAAAAGAGCTGCTTTCCTAACACAACTATAAATAAAGAAATATTTTGTGAGCATAAATATTTTTTTCCATACATTAAACTATACTAATTATTATTAAAAAATAATTACATTCATTCACTTAAAAATCACATTTTTTTTTCTTCCCTAAAGTGGGCACACTAGAACTGACAATTTCCTGCATTGAATTATTTGCCAGGGTATAGGTAGGTACCACCACACAAAATTATCCATTGATAACCACTTTGGCGATGGGGTAAACCTATCTGCCTCAGACGCCAGTGGTTGCGGGTTCGATCCCCGCACGGAACAAGAAAAAAAAAATGTACCGTGTCTGGGTGTTTATCTATTTATGTATTTATATTATAGGTTCCCCCCTAGTTCGCTATATGGTATCCCATAACACAAGCTATGCTTACTTTGGGGCCATATAGTTGGTGTGATTGTCTGGGGATTTCATTTCATTTCCATTGTATTCAATCTTTAAAAATGCTATGCAAACAATTTTAAGCAATTAAATCCTAGTTTAAGGTCGCAGTTACGCTCAAGATTAATTTAATTTATGACTCCTGTATCTCCAGATAACAGGAGATAACTTTTCATTACAAGTATGTGGAGTTTTAACATACCTAGTGACGTCACAAGGAGGTAGGTAGGTTAAACTACTAAAGTACGTAGATGATATTTATCAAAGTAATGACTCACCTCCAAATGATCAAAGAAAACCAAACTTTCATCATAGATATCTGATAATCGGTTGTATGACACGTCGATGTAGGTGATTCCTTTAGGGAACTTGAGCCAGTGGTATAAAGTATTCGCTTTCAATATGACAATCTGCAGATACGGCGGCAACGCAAAACTAAAGGTTATGTTGTTTTGTGCAAGGTTCAATTCTCTTAGATTCGTGCAGGACATGAAAGCGTCTTTTTCAATAACCTCGATGATGTTATTTGATAAATCTAAAAGTTCCCTGAAAAAACAAAGGTATAAGTTTGGATAGCGGCCATTTTCATAGGTTACTATGTTTGTTAATTGCAGATGTAGTTTAATGTTTAGAATCATCTTTAAAAAGGTTCTTTAAGAATAAATCCCTGTAGATACGTCCTTACTGCCAAATGTGTAATCATCACATTTCTTTATAGGTAATGAATACTTACAGACTATTGTTTAATGGAAATGAGTCCATAGCTACAATCCGGATTCTATTCCCACTTAAATTGAGTCTCTTCAACCCGCGCATCACCGAACTTTCCGTCCTCTTCAGCAGTAAATCATAGATGCCATTCTTACTCAAATCTAGGTCTTCCAGCATGGCCATAGGGTTCAAAGCTTCAACGGGTACTTTTTTCAATAAATTGCTTTGTAAATTCAATCTTCTAACATGGTGTAAAGGTTTAAAATCCAAAGTATTAAACTCGACCAGCTTGTTGTAGGACAAGTCTAGATCTTCCAAGCGATTGATGTTGGTGAATAAGTCCGGGGTCAGCAGGGCGAGGTCATTTTGTGCGAAGGACAATGTCTTGAGGTTGGGGACGTCAGAGAAAGGATCTGGCCAGTATGTCTTGATTGCGTTAGTGTTGAAGCGAAGTGTCTCTACTTGTGAGTTTGGTGGGAGTCTGCAATGTAGTAAAATATTATGTTTTAATCTATGGTTTAACTCTTTAAGCTTTGAGTTTATTTATCAGTTTCCTAGTATCTATAATACAAGTCCTATTTAAATTTATTTTATTAAATAGTTGCACATAGTTGCAAATAGTTGGTCCATCCACCTAAATAATTCTTTAGAAGACGTGTTTTTTTATAAAGATTTCAAAAAGGAGTTCTTAATTTGACTTAGGTTTTTTTACGCGTTTATTTCGTTATTTTACGTAGATACTATTAAATATGTAGGTTTTGATTATTCTTATTTAATAATTTCAGCACCAATAGCACACAAATTTCATCATAATTGATTCTTTTCAATTATGAACATTTAACGAACACATTACACATATAGTAAATAAAGCTTATAAGAACTTAGGTTTTATTCTTCGAGTAAGTAAACCTTTTAATGACACCAAATGTTTTAAAATATTATACTATGCCTATGTAAGAAGCGTACTTGACTATTGTAGCAGTATTTGGAACCCTCAGTATCTAAAGTATACTCAAAGTATTGAAAATATACAATCAAAATTCTTTAAACAATTAAATTATAGATGCCAGTATAAGATAAGAGACTATGGAGAGTCCTGTCGAATTCATAATATGTTTTCCCTTGAAGATAGGAGAGTTCTGACTGATTTGTTGTTTTTACACGCTGTAGTTAACGGTAAAACTGACTGCTCTGATCTAACGGAACAGTGCCTGAGGTTTCGAGTCCCTACACGCCGTACAAGACACACAACCTTATTCAACCTTCCGCATGCACGTACTAACTTCTATCAGAACTCAGTCATTTATAGAATACTTAATACCTACAATAAATACTCTGGCTCGATTGATATTTTTTATCACAGCAAACCTCAATTTAGGAAGCAAATTTTAGAATCTATTTTGTCAGAAAAATGATCAACGTATCAAATACATATCTACTACTTTACAATATAGGAACCCATGAAATCATTCACACTTACACTCACACTCACACACCTACAGTAACACATACACATGCATAACCTTTTTACATACAAATAGACAAATATAATTATATGAATATTTTTATTTACCCTTTCTATTTTTACATATTTTTTTTTTGTTTTAACATGATTCTCATTCCACAATAATTTATAAATAGAAACTAAGAATTATGGTCTTTTTTTTTTTTTAGCATTGTGGTTAACTTAATAAATTAATTATTTTCATTAATACTCATATATTATAGCTCTCTAAATGTTACAAATTATAAAAAGTAAATCCGTAATTAGACGTAAGCTACTCTTTAGAAGATTTGTTTGTTAAAATTTTAATTTTAAGGTCTGTGGATTTTGTGACTGATAAATAAATAAATAAATAAATAAATAAAAATTTATTTTATTTATTTTTTTATTTACTTAATTACATTTTCTTTATATTTATTTAATTTAAGCTTCACTTTATAGTACCTACAGACAGACAGTAAATGAAAAAAGAACATTGTGCTTAGCAAGTAGGTACAACTTGGCGGTCTCATCGCTAAAGAGCGATTTGTTCCAGACATCGCTCTTCAGACAAATAATCTAAATCGGTTTCAATTGTTTTTTACGAAAAGGTTGTTAGTGAATGCGGCTTTAAAATACTTTGCATTTCTTGATTATACCTACAAGTTTAAATACTTACAGGATTTATCAAAAATGAAGTTATAAGATTCTCGTAGGTACAGAAGGCAGCAGATCAAGCGTTACATTACCTGTTGAATTTCCCAAACCAATTTTAACTTATAATTTCGAGGGCATAGAGTTCAGATTGAAGTAAAAATGTGCTGCTTGATGGGCTGCCTTCTGTACCTACCTACCAACAAGCGGGATCACTTGGATTAGGTAGGCGCCTTGCTTGCCAACACGCTTATTCCGGGGCAGTAAGCCTATCTTATTATTAAACCTTACCTACATATTTGCTTTAAACTAAACTTATAGGTATGCTTTAGGAAGTTTCACCATAATGCGGCTTGCGTGGAAGCGGGTAAATTGGTCGTCTTATGCTGATACCCTACCTAATCGGCTCAGGTTTTACAGGTTTCTGTCTCAAAGGGAACTCCTGCAAAAGTTTGGAGTTTTCTTAAAACTTTAGGTGTTGGCAAAAATAAAAACACATCTCTTCCCGATAACTTCGATCTAAATTCAATTAACCTGCATTTCTCAACTTCTGGCTCTATAGATGACGCCGCTAAAACACATACATTAAATCTACTTTCCTCTTTGCCCGCACCTCAATATGAATCATTTAACTTTAAGCAATTCACCGAATGTGATGTTAAGAAAGCTATAAACTCCATTACCTCCAACGCTATTGGGTCAGACTCGATAAGTCGTATGATGATTACTCTTCTTCTCGACTTTCTTTTGCCTTTAATCACTTATATGTTAAATAAATCCATTTCTTCAAACAAGTTTCCATCTTTATGGAAAAACGCCGAGATATTTTCTTTACCTAAAAACAATTCACCTAGTTCCTTTAAAGATATTCGACCCATTTCTGTACTCCCATTTCTTTCTAAAGTTCTCGAGCGCCTAGTCCAGAAACAGCTTAGTAATTTTCTAGAAAAACATAAAATATTAAACGATTACCAATCTGGCTTTCGATCTGGCCACAGTACCATCACAACTTTAGCAAAAATTACCGATGATATTAGAAACGGCATGGAGAACAAAAAGTTAACTGTTCTAACGTTGTTAGACTTTAGCAATGCGTTCAACACTGTTGATTTTGATATCTTACTACAACTATTGCGCTTAATTAACATATCTCCATCGGTGATTGTCTGGTTTCAAACTTACTTGTGTGGACGCCGGCAGCGTACAGTTATTGGCGATGCTGTTTCATCTTGGGCCGAAGTACGGGCAGGTGTCCCTCAAGGTGGCGTGTTGTCTCCTCTCCTCTTTTCTATTTTTATAAATACAATTTCTAAAGATCTTTCTTCTTTCTACCATATGTATGCAGACGATGTACAAATTTATCTACAGACTAGCTTAGAAGACTTGCCAGCTAGTATCGATACGTTAAATCAAGACCTTTCAAAAATACTTACATGGAGTACCTACTGGTCATGGTCTTACTGTAAATCCGTCGAAGACCCAGGCGATAATAATTGGCAGCCATAAACTCATAAACTGTATTGACTGGTCACTCTGCCCTAAAATTGAACTTAATGGGGAGGTTATTGCTTACAGTAAATATGTTAAAAACCTTGGTTTGATTTTAGACTGTACCTTATCCTGCCACAGATGGATGAGTTGAGTAGAAAGATGTTTGCAGCCACATACTCGCTGAAGCGCCTTCGCAATCTCCTTCCTTTTTCCACCAAGATATCGATTGCACACGCTCTCATTTTACCTATTCTTGACTACGCTGACTTATGCTATCTGGATGTCACCGAAGACCAACTTAATAAGCTTGAGCGCCTCCAAAATCTCTGTATAAGATTTATATTTGGATTGCGCAAATATGATCATGCGTCTCAATACCGCACTAAGCTCAAGTGGCTTCCCATTCGAATTCGCCGGAATATCCATGTTCTTTGTCTACTGTATCGTCTACTGTTCAATCCTATCACACCGCGTTATTTTCATGAGTATTTTAAATTTCGGCACTCTCAACATGAGCGTAATTTACGATCGACAGACAACCTCTTGCTCAGCACACCTCTTCACTCTACCGATTTCCTACATAAGTCTTTTATGGTTCGAGCAGTAAGTTTGTGGAATGAACTTCCTGTAAATGTAAAATCCGCAAAATCACTCCTATCCTTTAAAAAACTGCTTAAGTCTCACTATTTGTCAGCTTGTGAAGTAATCTGATCCTAATATTGTACTTAAATATATATTTATGTATATTTATTGACATATTTATTATATCTATGTGTGTATTTTTTATGTATCTGTAATGTAAGGATATTTTTATTTAGTGTATGTTCTATATAGTAGGTATGCCTTTAACCCCAAGCTACATATAAGTACTAATTTTCTATATCCATGGTTGTCTGGTAGAGATCGCTTTCCAGCGATAAGACCGCCAATTGTATCTCAAAATTGTTAGCATGTATTTCCTTTTTTTTGTACTTATAATGGCATACAATAAAGTGTAAATAAATAAGTCATTGTTTGGTATTACTTACCTATGCTTATATAGTGCCAGCGGCTACTTGCCATTCAACCGCGTGTTTTTTGATCAAATATAGCCTGTTAATAGGTACTATGGTACACAGGGTGACTGGTGGATCACTTTTGAAATTCGAGGACGTGATAGTTTGAGATCATACATGAAGAGAAAAATATATTAAAAAATAAATATTAATTAGTTACTGAGTAAACTTAACCGAAAGTTAAGGAATTGATAACGCAACGCAAGGTTGAAGGTTACGCTAGCGTTGGTAGCAATCCGACTCATTTGTAAGTAAAGTAAATAGTAGCACAGTAGTATTTATTTATTTATAGGGAATTCTAGTGAAAAATTAAGGACCTACTTTTTTACATAATTATGATCAGAATAGAGTACAGAGTGCTCTCCTTCAGTATCTAATTTGTCACCAGTCACCCTGTCCAATATTTTTGTAATTATTTCATCGTAAGTAAGGCTAATACAATTTTTTGAATAAGTAAGATTTAAAACCAAGTACCTAGAGTAGACACCCTCATAGGTGCGACTTTTAGTTCAGATAAATAATAATAATGCGAGAAGTCTTTTACTTCAGGCCTCGTAAAATATTAGTTTGCTTGCTTTTTTGCGTGTCAGGCAAAAATTAGTTATAGTTATTAAAAACGCCGTGACAATGTCTTGATCTTGTTGTAAGAATCTCGGTCACTTCCTGTGAGATTCGCGAAACAAACAATCTATGACAAGGATGATTGATGCGGTAGATTAACAAATTGCACCGCACGCCTCTGCAGCAACAAGATATGCTGGGGTTGACCTTAAATTACTATAATCTAGGATAAAGTGGAACTCGTGCAGAGATAGGATAGGATAGGAATGTCATGTACTATTGCGTTTACAAACCTTGAAGATAGTTCTCTAAATTATAAGGGAAAAACTTAGTATTTTCCAATTTATCTACATTTGTGAGATATCATGCTGGACTGGAGCGAAAGAAAAACATAGAATGTGCCAGCTGCTTCTCTTCCCGGGCATACTGCAAAAGTCAGTTAAGGAACAGAGGTTTTAAAGGCGTTTTTGTGGGCGATAGGCTGAACCCCTGTCACTGCAATAGTCTCTCCATCTTTATCATACCTCCAAATTTGTCAAACGTGACATCAGATGGGCTTGTAACCTCTGGTGTTCTGCCTACCCCATAAGGGATACAGGCGTGACATTATGTATGTCTGTTGAATGAATGTTGTGGGAGCTGTCTAGAATAGGCTAATGTAGGTAAAACTGGCAGAATCTTAATTCCAAACGAGAAAAAAGAAAGTGAACCCCGATATCAGCTTATTTCTAGGTTAACTTCCTTTCGAGGATAACTTTTAGGTGTTGAAAACTTGAAAATTGTAATATTAAACTAAAGTGAGACTCTCTTTTCTCTACCTTTCTAGATAGGACGTTCTGAATCAGGAACAACGTTGTATCTTCTTGAGGTATCTTTTTATCAATTTCCTAAAAACTTCAATCAGATGGTAAGTGGTGTGATCGAAGATGCAGCTGAAGGGTTTAGGTAGGAACGGACTCTTCATAAAATATTCTAAAGCACACCACCGCTGGAGCAATGATGTTTGGCGGCAGATTTAATATGAAGGGTGGTCGCTAGCCTGGCGGACCCGAAAGCAAAGGGGTCCGACCACCAAGCGGGGTCACTTGGATTAGTCGCCTTTTCCGACATGCTTATCCCGGGCCGGTATTTTTATTTATAATACTTATACTTAGGTAGGTCTATAAAAGTGGTTTTGTTGGATATCATTTAATGATGCCATTCAATGATTTAATTAGTTCACTGCGTATTGTCATGTCAAGCACAAAGGAATAAAAATGAAATCATTGAGCTCCAATAACGGCAGACGTTTTCACAGTTGAGTGAACCCCCCTGGGACCTAATTGTACCTACAGTGTAGACTTGACTTGTCACAGCTGCATTATAATATTATGTATTATGTGATATTGCCATTTCGAAAATATAAAAGATACTTTGAAGGATGTACTTACCTACCTGAAAAGTAATTTAGTATGTTTTTAATAACTAGGTAGGTACGTGGTATAATGATGCTTTATCCCGGTCTTAATAGACATTACCATCGTCCTTCAAGCCGGATATTTCTAATAGCAATATGATTAGAAAATGAGTCTTATAGTAAAACTAGATATGAAAAATTGGGCGGGCTAAGTGCCTTTGTTAAATATGCGATGCGATAAAATGATCAAAGAACAAACATATTGCAAGATGACTTAACTTCTAGTGAAGTTAATGATATTTTAATTGATATCAGGTTTTGATATTTACAAACTGATAAGTAACTTATAGATTTGAAGTTATGAACAACATTTTAATTGTACTTAATTTCGTTGTTATTACTACATAGCTTATGACTAAACGCGGGCTTTTCTAAACAAGAATTTCGGCTTATAAATCCTTATCTTTCTCTACCTATGTAGTAAAGGCTCATCAAAATTGTACTTAGTTCACCGAGGTGGCTTCCTCCAGGGGAGTGATCAAAGTCTGCGAGATGGTTAATAACAAAGAAGGTAGGTAGGTAGGCACTTACTTTCCTAAAGTTGAGATTCCTAAGCCCTCGAAAGTAGCGGCTATTTTTAGTCCATTTGGATTTTCCGGCCATTCGATTTTATCCAGATCTGCTATATCCTCTTTTCTATCCAGTTCGGAGCACTGTATATTTAACACTAAGTGTGTACCGTCCACATCAGGAATTTCACTACAAGTACACATCGAACATAATTTTATCACTTTCACCACTTTTTCCGTCACTAATTCACTTTCTTGTCCTTTGACTGCACAAAAAAATATAAATTTAAATAGAAAAATTGTAACGGCGCGCATTTTTATGTTTTTACAAAAACATTGCAAAGTATTATGCCCTTTCGATGCGTGATCGCACTGGAGTGATATTTTTTATCGTAGCTATCTTATCGGCATCGGTACTAGGAATAGTATGTGTACACTGCTGAAAGTGACGCACAGATAATATAACATTGGAGATTAAACATTATTGAGGGCTTGAATCACTGTACTTAAACGGCACATTTTTAGTAGAATTAGAATTAACAAACTTTTGCAAACGAGGTTAGGGACTGTCAGTTCATTTATACATTCACGGATCGGGATTACTGTAAGGTCTGCCTTTCAGCAATGGACAGTTGCAGAGCAATACATAAGTAAACAAAATCAAGCGCTGCCACATTGTGCACTGTTACACTTTAGTGCATCTGACGACGGACGATGTAATATGAACCATGCGATATGACCACAATGACGCTACGGTCAACGACTTGCAGGTATGAGTAGCAGTAGGGTTTACGAGTAAGAAATAAGGTTTATTATCGTTTACATGTGTCAAGTTATTTTCGAACTAATGAAGGTTTAAAACAATAGGGAGTTGTAGAATTCTAACTACTGATAGGTAGATACCTTCCCGGTTATGAAGTTTAGTTGCAATACTATTTAAACTATATCCTTATGTACTATCTATGTTATCCCTTATTAGATAGGTATTCGCAGTACCTAGGTCTTTTAACTAAGAAAACGTGATCAAGATAGATAGCTTTATCAAATTATTTAAAGAATGAGAATTTTACGCTATATCTAAACTTCCTGTCCTGCTACTAAGTATTTCACCTAAGCCATATAATAATACTGAGTATAGTATCTATCTACTTCGAACACACCGCATGGGAAGGGTAATGGGGTACCGCTTGTTAAACTTTCGTTAACAATTTCGCATCTATTCACAACACTTATGTGAACGGTTAGTTAAATATACCTTCCTACCTAACTGTGTAGCTTATGTCTGAGTGCATCGAAATTTTTCACTGGCTGTCTCATAAGTATCTAGTTGTAGAATCACCGTCTTTCTAAGTATGCACCTAATAGATTAACCTGCTATTAAGTAATCAATACCCTCACGGTACTTTGGAAATAAGTAGGACGCGGGTGCTCAGAGGATAGGGAAGAATATTCGTTCTTTCGTGTCACTGTATCCAGCTTCAAAGTCACCGAAGTTCCCAAGTTGTAAGAATGAAGCTTTTTACGAAAACTGACAAATACATACTTTCACATTTAGCTTATTTAACCTCTCAGCTGTCAAGAGCGCGCAAAGATCGTGACTAAGGCTCAGAAAAACTGATTATTGAAAAAAAAAAACGTGTGGTGGAAATGCAAGCAACTATTATATTTGAAAGTTAGATAGACACTGTATCTTCCAAAATAATTTTTAACAGCTTTAATATTATTATTATATTTACTTTTGACTGGTAAATAAAACGATTGCGTATTTTTCACCTACTCTAGAAAAATAAAGCTTTGTATCCTTTCAATTATTCAGTTTTATTTATTACCCTTTTTATTCAATAACAGAGCAACTGACATATAAAACATTAAATTTCTAGAGAAATTTCACATCTAAATCCTACATTATTGTTGACAATTTACTAAGAAAAAATCGCTTTTAACTTTTGAACGGTTCCGTGTTGATTATCTGACCATTAAATAAAGGACGACGCATAACTTTGTATGAGAGCTGGTACCCGCCTCGATAGACATGTGTGATATATCGTTGAAAAGGGTTGATCTTCTAGAACAAGAATTGTTATGGCGCCTGTCTAGATTCTGAGTCCAAGCTGATAACCAACATAATAAAATTATTCAAAATCTCTGAAGACAAAAAAACACTTTAATTCAGGTGTGCAACAGATAATCAGAGCGGCGGTGTCGCTTAATATGTATGCTATAGGTGACCCGTCTGCTATTTTGACCCTGAACGGACTAACGATCGGAACTTGGCGCAATAGTAACTTTGATTCAGGTTACTAAGACCTATCCTACGGCGTGTACTACATGACTATTGGAGGTGGATACCAAAATTATAGTCCGACATTTAGGACCTCATAGATCTGAACGGACTAACGATCGGAACCTGGCGCTATAGTAACTTTGATTCAGGTTACTAAAACCTATCCAACGGCGTATCTTACATGGCTATTGAAGGTGGGCACCGAAATTATGCGTCGTCCTATCAATCAATAATTATAGCTTGGTTATATATCATGTTAAATAATAAAACATTTCGAACTTTGTTGTGAGTATTTATTGAATAAAATTTAAACAAACTGTGTCTAGTCGCTCGCGCACTGTTCAGTGCTTAGACGTCGAGGACATTTTACTGATCATTGCTTAGGCAGATGAACGGTTAATGAATGCACTAAGCCGGCAGGGCGTCCTAGAAATTCTAACATCCACAAACCAGCAATGGCCACCTTGCTGTTTTATGTCGTCATCCAGGGGAGACATATATCGCCGCCGACGACGGGACCTGTTCCTTTGAAGCCGATTGTACCTATTGTATTGCTTGGTGGTAGGATCCCTTCTGGGTCCGCCTGGCTAGCGACCACCCTTTGTATAAAGTCTGCCGCCAAATGTTACCGCTCCGGCGGTAATGTATTCCGGCAATATTGTATAAAGAGCCAGTTCCTTCCTTAGCCCGTGTGCTTTCATCTTCGACCTCATCGTCACTTACCATCAGGTGAGATTGAGGCCAAACGCGGGTTTAGTCACTTATAAAAAAAAAAAAAACAGGACAACCATTTGTGTACCAACTTACGACAAAATTATCATTGAAGTAATTACCGCTTATTTCACAAGCCGGTATGCACCAAATATTTGTCTGCTTAATGAGTGTGGTAGTTATGACAAACAGAAATAAAACTTCGGGTCGCCATGATGTTTTTGTAAATAAGTTATTTGTTTATTTTATTTTAAGTTTTAAGTACATACAATTTTACGAAAATATAACAACATTTCACTTACTTTTAATTTGATAGGACACTTTAAGGCTAATAACAAATATATACTCGTAGTAAATCTTTCGAGCATTTGAACAATGCTTATCAATTCTATGTTTTAAGGTTTGTAGCAACTTGAGATTGTAAAGTTAAGGAGTGATAGTCGTTACAATTTAAAAACACTATTTCATCTCAGTCCTAGGTAATATTGTGGAAGTCGATTTCTTATATAAATAAGATAACATGGACCTTTGAACTGAAAAGTAACAAAAAATATTTGATAGCACCAAATTCGCACCGAATTCCATTAAGACTTTAAGCTTAGTTTTAGATAAAATGTTTAGCATAATGCTGTTACCTATTTGTATTATTTCAAATAGGTAAATAGATTTCATTATAAATATTACTTTTAGTTCATAATGTTAAATATGAAAACCAATTTTGCGTATTCACTATTTGGTAATCAAACATTCAGAATGTATTTATTATGATTTATATTTTATTACTATAAATAAAATTATATAAGATTTTTTATATTATGTAATTGCAATGTTTTAAAATGCAAATTTAGGTAATTAGGATTTTTGGAACCATTTGAAACCTGATCCACTATAAGCTTATTTTGCCATAACGTCTACATGCTAGGTCGACAATTTTAAACTTGTTATCATTTCTTTCGGCACTGACATTTACTGAGTGCACTGATAAACAGATCGTGTATTACATTTGATAGACCTTACAAGTTTAAAACGAATCGTCAGTGGGTCAGTGATTCAGTTGGTCTGTCTCTCTAGTTTCTTAGTTAACTTAACCGCTCGTAGCGTTGATACTTAACACAAGACAGGAATGTTGCAAATATTACACAGTCTTGAAATAATTATTTAAATATTCGTTTACAAATGCTTTCTAGTCTAAAAACTTTGCACAACAATCTTAGTATAAAAACATTTAATATCAATAATTAATATTTTGTAGAAGACAAAATTTGTGATTCAACCAAAATACCTCTAGATTTAGATTACGTTATGATAAATACTTAAATACTTGTCTTATTTGATTAATAAAAATGCATTTTTAACAATATCCAGAAAATTTTATAAAATTTCTTAAAATCATGAGCATTTGCATGGCCACACCAAAATTTAAATTATTTGCAACAAACATTGCTTTTCAATTGGGATTTCATTATTATTAATATATTATTGCAGACTGATGTCAAGCCATGGAACTAAAATTGTTTTGAGTAGACTATAACAATGTAAAAAAAACTATTGTTTCTCTGGTATTATTAGTTCCAAAAACCACCACTACATCAATCTACTCAGTCTATCAAATACTTACTTTATAAAAATAAAATAAAAAACCATGACCACCAAAATCACAATTTCCAATTCAGTTTTTAAATCCTACAAAAGAATAATAACGTTTAATAAAAATATAAAAGTTCCACACATATAATTCGTTTTTCAAAACATCCAATAAATAAATTAAAAACTAGAAGCGTGAACATAGTATTTTGAATTCAGAAGTTTTTGTCACTGCTATAACTACACCGTTTTGAATGACAAAAGCGCATTTCATTCGTTCCTATGGGTCGCGGTTGGCATGCCTGCTTCTTTGAGCAAATAATGCCCGACTAGAATCTTCTGTATGTCTGTGACTCCTCCATATATCTGAGTACCACGGGCGTCCCTGAAAGGTATTATAAGTAACGATTATTTAACAAGCTGATTTTACCGTAATTGTAACAGTTCTGTAATGTCGTACAGAACTGTTACAATTATTTATTAATAAATTATTATTTTTATCTTTTTAATATTATAAATGAGAAAGTTGGATGGATGGATGTTTGTTTCTCAATCACGGCAGAACATCGGATTTGCATGTAATTTGGTATAGTGTTTGTGTACACTCTAGAATAGCAGTGTCTTTAAATAAATAAATTGCCGGGTGAAGCGAGCGAATTTTTGAAAATCTTTGAATGCGGTTATATGTCTTTTCAAAAATAAAGGAATGTTTCTTTGGAGTGAAATTTTCTATCTCTATTATTTAGAGTACTTTCTTTCCAAAATTCCACACAGTATATACGCGACAGTTCAGAAATTAACCATTTTAGTGATGTCGCTTCAGTAGTGTCAACGTCTATCGTAAACATTCCGTTTCTTAGCATCTATCAATTTAAGATGAATATTTTTTTATATCATTTAAGTACTCAATTTATCTACAGTGAATAGTAATTAGTAGGTAATTTATAATTTTAGAATAAACAATTTTATTTACTTAATAATTTAATAACACATATATTAGGTCCTTACATATGAAATTGGCGTTTTGTATGGGAGGAATAAAAGTCGTTTATTTTTTAAATATAATATATTTATATAAAATTCTCGTGTCACAGTTTTCGTTGCCGTACTCCTCCGATGAAAATTTTTTGATGAAATTTTTTGTGCTTATCCGGTATCTATGAGAATCGGCCAACATCAATTTTTTTTTATTTATATGGCAAAACAACGTTTGCCGGGTCAGCTAGTATAATATATTTATTTAATCAAAGTATGATCCATTGCTATCTATGCACTTCTGCCATCTCATAGGTAGTTCATTTATGCCTTTTCTAAAAAAAAACATTAGGACGGGAATCAATAAAATCTTTGAAGGCGGTTTGGACTGCCTCATCGGAGTTGAATTTTTTCCCCTGCAAAAAGTTATCCAAATTTCTAAATAAAATCTAATATATAAAATTCTCGTGTCACAGTTTTCATTGCCATACTCCTCCGAAACGGCTTGACCGATTTTGATGAAATGTTTTGTGCTTATCCGGTATCTATGAGAATCGGCCAACATCTATTTTTTTTTTTATTTATATGGCAAGACAACGTTTGCCGGGTCAGCTAGTAATAATAAAAAAAATGTAGTCTGTTGGAGCAAAGCCCGGGGAATACGGTGGATGTTTTAAACATTCCAATTGAAGCTCCTTTAGTTTGGTAGCAGTCTGTTCTGCAGTGTGTGGTCTTGCGTTGTCCTGAAGCAGCAGTGGCCTTGTGCGATTGGCCAGTCTCGGTTGTTTAGCGGCTAGTTTATCCATCATTATTTGGAGTTGACTACAGTAGATATCTGCAGTAATCGTCTGGAGGAAAGCTGGAAGCTTTAAGGAAGCTGTAGTGCACCACACCGGCACTAATCCACCAAACGCTGACCAATAACTTTTTTCTAGTTAATTTTCTCTTGTGGCAGAATTTCGATGGTTCAACGGGGCTCAGCCATTGCAATCTGCGCTTCCTATTGTCGTAGAGTATCCACTTTTCATCACAGGTAATGATTCGATTTAAAATCCCTTCATTATTGTGCCGCTTCAGTAATGTAACGCAATAGTCGACGCGCGTTTGTCGATTTGCTTCAATCAATTCATGAGGTACCCACCTTTCGATCTTTCTTATCTTCCCAATTTATTTTAATTGGATTAAAACAGTTTTATCTCTAACACCGCAGCCTGCAGCTAACTCGGACGTAGTTTGCGATGGATCCGCTTCCACAATAGCCGTCAATTTTTCATTGTCAACTTTGGTCTCCGGCCGTCCACGGGGATTGTAGGTTGAAATTTCCAGAACGAAAAAGTTGGAACCAAAAACGCACTGTGCTTACTCGAGCGACACCACTGCCATACACATAATTAATTCTTCGAGCCCTTTCTGCAGCACTGGTGCCACGGCGGAACTCATATTCGTAAATAACGCGAAATTTTAAATTTTCCATTTTGTAAACTCAATGACGTAGAGAAAAAACCAAAAGAAAAAAACACAAAAGGAATACGGTTTTCGAGAAACAAATTGATGAGTAAATAGCTGTATAAATTTGCATTTGGAATTCTAAACCAAAGAGGAGATATTTGAGATTAAAGAGGCCAGTACGACAAAACACCAATTTAATATGTAAGGACCTAATGTATAAAAAAGAGGGTTACTTAAAGTAGTTGGCGCGTAATGAAAAATGAGAACTTTGATCCGTATCATTTGAAAACAATTCTACTGTGCCATAACGTGTCGAGGCGTAAAACTGTCAAATTATTTTTTGGAAAGTCCCATGAGATCCATCCATTCATTGTTTGAAGTAAAAAGTAGCTTATCTAATTTTCTAAACTATAAACTATGTCCATGCCAAATCTTACTGAGATAAACTTCCATCTAAACTCATGAATTGATAACCATATCATGTGAACGCACATATGTCATTTTCAGTATTATAATTTTTATTTCTATTAATTGTTGTTTTATTACTTAGAATCTTACTTGACTAATTGATACAAACTAATGCTTCCCGGATGTTTGTTGGTTTCGGTTCTCGCTTCTTCTCTTTTTTTTCTTTTTGACATTTTGTATTTCAATTTATATTTGAATGTTCTATGTTTTAAATATTTTAATTTTAACTATGTAATCTCTTTTACAACTGACATGTTTGATTAATATTATACCAGTCTGTTAAATCATGACGCTGATGTCATTCTTAATTTTGTTTTTACCAAGTTATCAATCGACATTTCCTATTTTAGTTAAATATTTTTGTAATAATTGATATTTAATTTGATGTTATTTTAATTTTTAGCTTTTGAATATCTAGTTTCGTTAGGTAGGATGTGCGCAAAATGTTGAGAATGCTGTATGTACCTAGTATTGACATGTATATTAGAATTAAGACATTTTAGACCTATTATTGTGATTTGCTTGTAAACCTTTATAAAATAAATTGACAATATGACTAGGATTATAAATAAAAGAAAGCAACCGGACTTCCTTCGATCATCTTTTAGTACTACGTCGTAGTATTATCAAACATCATCAATGAAATGCCGCGTCGTAGTAGCTGTGTTCATTAAGTGAGACTATTTGTAAAAAAGTTTGTGATGACATGTCTTTATTTTTTTTCTACTGAGCGATACTAAAATAAATATGCAAAAAAAAAAATAAAGAATAGCCCAGAGGGCATGCGACCATCGACAACGATACATCGGGCCCTTAGAGTATGTACTTTTTAGAATATGGCAACTTTGGTTCTGTGGGCTTAATCATGGTATCGAATCGAGTAATTCTATCTACTATGGTGCTCATGTTAGCTAACATGATAGAATATAATAAATCGGTAATAATTATCTGTCGATTCGACTGTAAACCGTACCTATAATGCCTTTCGGCTGCGTATTCCGTGTGCAGCCCTCGCCCGCCCATGATCTGCACGCAATGGTTGGCCACGGCCACAGCGTTGACCCCGGCGGTGTATTTCGCCATCGCACTGTGCTTGGTACTGGGTTGGGACGCCGCCCGATACGTCAGCAGACGAGCGGTGTCCGTTAAGATGGCCATTTCCGATAGACGATTCTGGGAAAACAATTTAGTTAATTTGTTATAAAAGAATATCAGCGGCGAGGAGAATCTGGCCGTTTCTCGTTGCCACCGGGCGCTCGAGCGATTTGTCGCGGTTTCAGAGACGTACCGAACAAACAAAAATGGCGATACGGCGTCATGAATACTTTCACAGTTCATTTATACGATACGATTTACTATGGACAAAATAAGACGTAAATCCATACTTTCAACAAAGGAAGCAAGTTTCATCGTAATTACGAAGACCAAAGACGAAATTCAATCAAATTCTTTGATAACATTAGAATGTTTGTGAAAACATTTTATTATGTCCTGGAGAATATTAAATCGAAATTAGGATCGGATAATAGTTACCAACGTATTATATTTCTAGCAGAAAAATCGTTTATTATTCTCTCGTATAATTTACTATTTTTACTTGTCACGAAAGTTATAGGTAATTCAGTAACTTTAAAATAGCAAAATAGGGTTTAGCGCTTAATATTTTTATACAGAGTATTTAACAAACTACAACAGAAATCCGGAGTTTGCTTGTTCAATAAAAGATGTCCACATAATCGCATGTCCACACAACCACGACAGAGGCACTTAGTTCGAATGTCCACGTTAACACGACAGATGCATCAAGTTCGCATGTTCACATAATTATGACAGAGGCACCCAGTTCGTATGTCCAAATAACAAATTGCATTGAAAAAGATGCAAATAGAAAAAATATACACTGTCAGGCTCAGACGCTAGTGGTCGCAGGTTCGGTTCCCGCACGGAACAAGAAAAAAAAGTTCCGGGTCTGGGCGTTTATCTATACAGGGTGACTGGTGACAAATTTTCGATACTGAAGGAGAGCACTCTGTACTCGATTCTGATCATAATTATGTAATCAAAGTAGGTACTTCATTTTTCACTAGAATTCCCTAGAAATAATACTACTATGTTACTATGTACTTTACTTACGCCTGAGTCAATCGCGGCACTTGACCTGGCACGCGGATCGCTGCCAACGCTAGCGTAACCATGTGTTGCGTAATCAATTCTTTAATTTCGGTTAAGTTAACTCAGTAAATAAGTAATATTTACTTTTTATTATATTTTTTCTCTTCATATATGATCTCAAACTATCACGTCCTTGAATTTCAAAAGTGACCCACCAGTCATCCTGTATATGTATTTATATTCTAGGTTCCCCCCTAGATCGCTACATGGGATCCCATATCACAAGCTCTGCTTAGTTTGGGGCCATGTAGTTGGCGTGATTGTGTGGGGATTTTATTACGTATTATTTATAACTATTCATAAAAATGTCATAGTAGTAGTGTATAAACAGTCCTACAATTTCATATGCCATTCTAATTTAAATTCTAAACAGACTTTTGTTAATCTCACTTCTCCTGCAACTTTTAAAAAACAAAATTTTCAAACAAATCAAAAAAAAAATATGGCCAAAGTTTTGCTAATGCTTTTAAACACTAACTTAACATATTCTTGATACAATAATTATAAGTGTCGTATAATAGGAACATTTTCAAAAAAGCAAGTTCTTATTATCGACTTTGTAAATTGTTTTCTATTTGACATCAGGTAATTTTTCGCCATTTGACGAATAAGGTACTATCCAAGTCAAAAGAGATTGGATTGTTATTGTTTAACCTGATCTGCTTACTAAGGACTTATGTGTCTTATCTCTTTTCTTTGAATATTGTTTGTTAAAAAGTATTATTAACGGTCCATACAGTATCTGACCTGTTAAACTACTTTTTGTTAAGTATGTGAATGTATAAAGATGATACTGTCATTGAAATGCTGCCTGTTTATATCCAAACTATTGGTGCAGGCTTGATTTGATTTCTTAGAAACCGTATCGGGAATTTCATTTCAAGTGGATGATACGTGTAGTCTATTGAGTAATTTGACAGGGTAATTTATGAAAATCCTTGCCGCGGTTTCTAGTATAAGTAAATGATTTGGAATTAACCGAACATGAGCTATTATTTGCACTACTTCTATGTTGTTTTAATACATTTCATGAGTTGTCAAAAATCTGACAGGTCAGCTATGAACATTACTCTTTAGAGATAAAAAAATATTATCAATGCGGTTCAAAAATAATGCGTGCCATTTTTTTATCTGACACCTTAATGGACACTACATTAAAGTTTTATTTACCATGTTTCATATACAAAAAAATAAATAAAGACAACCAACGTTCTTAATCAGGTAAACATTATTTATTGAAACAATTACAGGAATCATAAAAAAATTGTTTCGGAGAAAATTTTCAAAATGTCTGCTATGATTCGCAATGCAGAAACGACATGTAAGTAAAAAAAATGCTTGCTCATTTTGGTTAATTTTTTGTAGCTTCTTGAAATTGTTCCCTTCAAATCTTGTTCCGATATACGCTTGTGTTTGCCTATCATCGTCTTATAAGTTAAACTCTTTGCCTCCTAATCTCATTTAGCATTGGTGGCCGCTGTATGACTTTGCGCGTCGTTAATTCCACGCAGAACAATTGCAACAATAAACTCGTCACTCAAGCCCTTTATAAAGTTCAAAGGCATCAAAGATCGGCGCATTCGGCATAAGTCGCATAGCCATCTGAGTTAGTACACATTACTTCAAATAACATGTTAGCATATCGACTCTTAGAGAACAAAGAGGTTTAAATTCTAACTTGAAATGACGGTGCGGTCGTCATTGACCCGATCATTGAGCCAGTTCCGAGAATCAAATTTAGAGTGCCGCAAGGGGTGCGCAGGGTTTTAGGGGACGTTTTATAAAAAAAAGTGTCTCATACAAACACCTATTACCTCCTCTATCGATTTCCGTAAAAAAGGTAATAAATTCGGTTGTCTATGCTCTCTTTACGACTTTCAATGTCGGGGTTGTAGTTGACAAATAAGGATTACGTGGAAAATTGATAATTCCACTCTCATGCAATGGTTCATCCTCGGATTTTACTCTCTAAATGGTTCATTCTCGGATTTTACTCTCTGAAATTGTTAAGTTTAGAAACGAAGTTCTAATTACAAAATAGAAATGCTTATTTCAATGTACCTCACTCATAGAAAAAGTAAAAAAGCCATTATATAAGGTCAACATTTTTCTACACCCCAACCGTTTACTCCAAGAATGGATAACATTAACACTGGGGTAAAAATTCAAAACATAATAATGGGAAGATCTTACTTTATTAATTGCAGCTAGCGATCCAATGATTCTGGACTCCGAGTCGACACCTGAGTATGAAGGTTCCGAATCATGAGAGTCACCTGGCTGAAATTTAACGGAGGATTAATGTCTGCACTTAAAATAGCATGAGTCTCTTAAAAATGCAACAGGCGCCTTGCTAGGGACATTTTCCAGCGCATTAAGGCTACGTGAATTATAAATTTTATAATTCACGTAGACTACACACTAATTATAATTATTCAGAATTACAATATTTTTCTTACTTTATTTCGGTTTTACACAACTTAACTGTATCACCAGGACAACCAAACGCGGATAGGCATATGAATCCTATCCCACTTCTGATTTTAGCGACTAATTTTAAGTTTTATAAAAAAATTAAAGAACTGACAAACAAACTATCTAAACAATAAAAAGAACTAACAATACAAAACTAACTAAATCAAATAACAAAATTATATGCAAGCTAACCCCTCTGCTCCTCCACTATGACGTCACAGTTGATTCCACTTCCAACAATAGTAAATATTTAGTGTATTAATAAAGAGGAACGATCAAAGATGACCCAAGTGCCTGAGTCCTAGCAAACAGAAGGTTATTTAAAAACATTAGGAAATAGGATTTTTTTATATCGGACTGTTCGGAAGCATGCCATATCTATATACTTTTTCATTTTTAGAAAATATCAAATTAAATCTCTTGGATGTAAGACGTAGGGTGATTTTGTATGAAGCATAATCCACCTTTTTTAAAATACAAGTTCTTGTATAGCTATGACAATGACAAATATTCACGAATTTTATAAGAAATTTTACAAATATTCACAACATTTGAAAAAAAATAAAAGTAATTTTACCTTTACAGAGGGCAGGTGGGTCAGAGGTTTCCCGAAAGCTTTGCGATTACGTCCGTAGTTGATAGCAGTGTCCACAGCTGACTGCGCGATGCCTGTTCAATTCATTACTTATTTGTATATGTTGTAATTTGTAATGTATATTTTTAGTTCAAACAATTATTTAAAAAAAAAGTTTATTCAAATGATCGAACTAAAAATATACATTACAAGGATAAAAAGTAATAAAGGAAACTTGATCTTAAAGTACCTAAAAATGTATTAATAATTAAAAAAAAAAAATAAGTCGCGTTATTACTTGTTTCCTACTTTTTAGAGCGTGTTTTTAGTAGTCGGGTTTTAGTTTTTGAACTTATTTTTTAAATATGTATGTTTTCGGAGATCTTTTACCTTGAGGACCTTATGCTTAAGTTGTTAATTATTATTTCGATACGTTACCTACGGCGTGCGCGGCGATCCCGATGCGCCCCTGGTCGAGCTGGTTCATGGCGATGGAGAAGCCCTCGCCCGGCTTGCCGATCAAGCAGGAACTGGGCACCCTCACGTCTTCGAAGGTCACGTCGGAGGCCGAGGCGGCCCTGTGACGGACGAGTTCATAGTTGTTTTTTATTTTATTTGGGTGGCTAACAGCTTTCACTTAAAAACTAGGTTAAACATAGGTCAAACAGACACCGCAGATACATTTGGAGAAAGAAAAAAGATGATTGTACAAAGAAAAATATACAAAATAATAATAACAACAATATCTAAGCCATGACAATTTTATTCTTATCTAATAATACCTTATGCTATACGAGACCAAAATTAAGATATCAACTTCTTAACCAGTATATTAAAAATTTTGTAGGTGTGGTGTTAAAAAGATCGATTTCGGAGTCGTGGTATTTGTTGAATGTGGCCACTGATCTTATTAGAAATGAATTTTTGCGATAGTTCGTACGGGCAAACGGAGCATGAAGCAGGTTCCGTGTCCGAGAATGTCTTGTACAGTTTCGTAGAATGTGTTTATAGGCTACTTTAGATTGGGCCGTTTTCATAAGAACAGCAACGTCAGAAATGTTTCGCCTAAGTTAAGTGGCACTAGGTGATATTTGAGACAACGCTTGCGGTATTAAAATTTTGGAAGTTTTAACTTGTACGAAAGAAATCTGCTAAACTGTTAAAATTACATCTAGAATGGCCGGCATGGTGGCATATACAAGGTGTTCTTTTTGATATGCCATAACTTTGAGGTTTTGTTCCTTACTAAAAAATAATACTTTTTGCCAAAGAATATGTGTTTCAAAAGTGCATACTTTCCAAGATATCATAAATAGACGCGTGTTACTGAAGCCATACAATAAACAACAAAAACATATTTAACGATGAGGAACGTTGCATACAATGTACAACGCAAAGCGTTGCGAACTGTCCCTGTGCATAATGATAAAAAAAGGGTTGAAAATGCCACGTTGTCATACTTCGCATTTTTTCTTTTCGCAAGTGTTTAACATAAGATGTTTTTGACTTAATTAAATTATTTTGTATGAAAAATAACAACAAAAAAATATCGAAATGGAAAAATCATTCACATGCTTTTTGATTCTATTACATGGTCCCATTAATACCCTAGAGTTATGGAAAATCAACAAGAACACCTTGAATAGGTCATGGTGTTAAATCCAGAAATAGCCCAGATATTTTGACAAGTCTAGTCTTAGGCTGCAAACTGGACGGCAGCGACAGCGACTATAATAAATATAACATCTATGTTTTTCTATAAAATTCAAAATAACTTAGTAAAAAATTTATTACATGAATGGCTAAAATGATCAAGAAATTCCGAATTAATGATTCCTTGTCATTAAGGAAACTTTGTTTGTTGAGCAAAGTTGTTATTTTATTTTCCAAGGGAACTCTTTAGAATTACGTCTCTTAATTAACCATCTCATTTTAAAATGGCACCCGGTATAAAATAGAGCAACAATTACTTGCCGTCAAATATGCTTGAATAGTTCTAAAAATAAAAATAGAGAAATAAATAAATATTAAACATCCAAGTATATTAAAAATGTCGACGAAGTATAGTGTTGTTACAGTGTCGCAAGCAAAACGATGCTAATTGTCGATAAGCTTGCTAATCGTATTCCAAACCGACTCGGAACATGAAACGTTTATACAGGGCGACTGGAGACAAATTTTAGATACTGAAGGAGAGCACTCTGAACTCGATTCTGATCATAATTAAGTAATAAAAGTAGGTATTTAATTTTCCACCAGAAATCACTATGAATAAATAAAGAGACCTTACTTTTCCCGACGCGCTGCCTCAGTCAATACGCACACAGCAGTGTTTCTGCCACACGCACCCCACCACCCGCTAAGTATCTATTGCATTACGCTTATGTAACCATGCGTTGCGTAATGAATTCTTTAAGTTTCGGTTAAGTTTCCTCAGTAAATAATCAGTAGATATTTATTTTTTCTCCTAATGTATGATCTTAAACTATCACGTCCTGGAATTTTGAAAATGTCCCTCCAGTCACCCTGTATAATACATTTCATGTACACTTTTTTAGTAAGAACTTCATGTACAGTATGTAATAGAACGTATACACTTCGCAACGTATTCGGTTGTAATAAAGTTGAAAGTCGAACGAAATGTATACCTACATCTTATTAGACTTGGCCGTACTGTAAATTTCAAGTGTTGCATTATCGCTTTTTTAAATATCACATGTACTCTGACATGACATGGTATACAAACAAAAATAACTTTTTGGAGATACAAACTTTTTGATTACGATACACATATAGATAAACAATAATATACGATAAGGTGACGACAACGCAACAGTTATCGTTGTGACCAGTAAATAAATAACAAAACAATTTTTGGAATTTGGGACGCGTGAGATTTCCAACTTTCGACAGTATATTCTATAAAAGTTATGTTGGTGTTGAATTTTAAGTAGGTAAATATCATATAAATAGGTTTATAGGATATTTCATATTATAATTGAAGTTTACTATGAATATCGTTTCTTAGAATGGAAAGGAGAATCGCAATTATAAGGTTAAACTCACAAAGTTAAGCCCTCTCAATTCCCATTCATCTAGTCGACTGTAAACATCAATCCATCAATCAGTCTTGCAACCATCAATCATCACCTCCCAGCGGCAAGTGTATATCCAAAACAAAGCTATTTTGTTTAAATTTGATAATTATTTTTTATACAACATTCAGTAAATTGATAAGAGTGGTAGTTACTTATATCAGATGAAAAAATGAAAATACCTAACTCCCATGATGTGTTCTTTTCTTCCTCTGAAAACCCCTTCAGCATCTAGAGGCACTACGAAACCTGAAATAAATATAATTAATTGAATGAGCAGTTTATAGGTCTTTAGTAAAATAACTAGCACATCCGTAAGAATATCGAGGAGGGGAGAAAGAACGTACATGGAACAACACTAGGCCAGGTTGGTTGAGTACGGCCTACACCTCCTCGTCACCCAGGGGAGAGACAGATAGGTCATAGCCTTGCAGCTTGTTTGTTATAAAAGTAACCCTATCATGCTGGACTGGGAGCAAAAGAAAAACATAGAATGTACCAGCTGCTTCTCTTCCCGGGCATACTGTAAGAGTCAGCTAAGGGTTAAGGTTTAATTATACTGCCGAACAAAAGATTTTGCCAAACTGTGTAGTGCCAACAGTCAAACATGCATGATGGAGGCTCTATTACGGTCTGGGGATGTTCCTCTGACTATGGGACCGGAGATATTGGTTAAAATTGAAGGAATAATGAAAAAGGAGCAGTACAAAGAGATACTGGAGCGAAACGCTGTTCCATCCAGGCTACGTTTGATTGGAGATGGATTCATTTTCCAAAAACATAAGGATTCGAAACATAGTTCTGAACTATGCAAGTGAAGATCGTCTCTTTGTGCTCCAAATATCATTTGCATAGTTTGAAAAACATGGAGTGGCCCCTTAGAGTCCGGATCTAAATCTGATAGAGCTGCTGTGGGATGAGCTGGATAGAATCGTACGAAGTTATTGTTCAACGTCACAAGAAGGAATTTACAAGAGAGTTGGAACAATGTTTCACTAGAAACAATCAATAAACTAATAGCCCGGTTACCAAGATTGGTCAAAAAAGTTATAA
This sequence comes from Stenoptilia bipunctidactyla, assembly GCA_944452665.1. Lineage (NCBI taxonomy): Eukaryota > Metazoa > Arthropoda > Insecta > Lepidoptera > Pterophoridae > Stenoptilia > Stenoptilia bipunctidactyla. The sequence continues at coordinate 732,840 of OX101730.1, forward strand.
AAAGTAAGAGAGGAATTTTCGATGAAAAGTCAGTTTAAGCACTATGCATTTTTTTTTATTAATAATGGTTATTTGTAACATAAATATGAATTTGTAAGTTATTTATAAGGTCCATATAAAAATGTAAATAAATAATTCATACAGCACTAACTTTTGGAGTTTTATTCAACACTAGCTTTATCCCGCAACTTCGTATGCGCTTAACTACCCTTCTCGTGGAAATTTCAGAAACTATACAACCAGACACCCACTGAAAGAACCTTTATACCAAGTATCACACCCATGCACTCAAGGAATAAGTTTTTTTCATACAAACTAAAAATCATATATTTCCCGTGCCCGTGGGAATTTTTTTCGTAGCACAACCAGTCACTCTTTGAAGAACCTTCATGCCAAGTATCACATCCGTACACTCAAGAAATAAGATTTTTCATACAGTCTAACCCCTTCCCGTGATAATTTCGGGAATTCCTTCCATAATACAAACAGACACTTTTGAGGAACCTTTATATCAAGTATCACATCCGTGCACTCAAGGGATGGGATTTTTTCATACAAACTAAAACATCATATATTTCCCGTTCCCGTGGCAATTTCGGGAATTCCTTTCATAACACAACCAGACACACATTGAAAAACCTTTACACCAAGTTTCACATCGGTGCACTCAAGGAATAAGATTTTTCATACAAACTAAAAAGTCCTATATTTCCCGTTCCCGTGGGAATTTCAGGAATTCCTTCCTTAGTGCACCCCTACATCCCCTGAAGAATGTTTGTTCCAAATTTCAGCTCTCTTCGCCCAGTAGTTGCGGCTGTACGTTGTCTGTCAGTCACTCAGTCACCCAGTCAGTAACGGAACAGTTTTATATATATTGATTATAATTTCTTCAAGGTGGTCTCAAACTTTTGGCCGGCAGTGTAGCTCAGATGGTTTTATAACTCTAAGGGATACAGGCGTGAAGTTATGTATGTATGTAAATTCACGTGTAATAAGATGTATACACGTCGCAAGTTATTCGATTGTGACAAGGTTCAGATTTAATTGAAAATGTATACATCTTATGCGTCCATAAAACCAATGTAATAAAACGTAACTAAAAGTATACCTAAAGAAATAGGCAACTTACAATTGAGTCCCTTGTGTCTAAGCTTGGGGTCGAAAGTAGCGAACACTATAGCGGCCGAGCCTTCGATGGCGGACGTGACCCAGCTCTTGCGGCCGTTGATGATCCAGTGGTCCCCATCCTTGCGGCAGGCCACGGTGATCCCGGCCACGTCCGTGCCCGCGCCTGGCGACAGTCGGAATTCATCTTACTATCTCACTAACATTATCAATGTGGAAGTTTGGATCGATGTATGGATGTCTGGATGTATAAAAACTATGAAATAAATAATAAAATCCCCAGACAATTACACCAACTACATGACCTCAATGTAAGCATAGCTTGTGTTATGAGATACTTGAGGGAATTAGGGGAATATAAACCTAGAATATAAATACATAATATAGTTATAGATAAACGTCCAAACCAGGAACATTTACTTCTTGTTCCGTGCGGGAATCGAACCCCCGACCTCACGATTGGCGTAGTGGCGTCTATACTACTGCACTGCGGAGACCGTCGATGTATGGATGTTTTTTCCTCAACCACGCCTGAACGGCTCAACGGATTTGGATGAAATTTGACATGAAACTACCCGATATTCCTGCGGGCCGCGCAAAACAGGTAGGTAGTTTATTAATAAGCCATTAGCAACAAAGATACAACAAGGCGATTCACACACTGCCGACGCACGTACGCGTGTTCTTGCGGCAGTACCGATCTGCATCATCATGCTGGATGCGTCGTAAAAATTTCATTAAATTCATTCCACAATCACGCTCAGCACTACCTACTCTCAATCTCACTCAATGGCAAATGTAGAACATGTCTGTAATAATAATAATAATAATATGCATTTATTTCAGACCCTCGGTCCATAAATAGTTAGTAACACTTGAAACTTATAAATTAATTTAATGAGAGCACATTGGAACTGACTGCATTAAACTTTGTCGAAACACATCACCGACGAAGCGATGATATCTGGCTATTGAATTTATACGGGGCTGTTTTTTCTCACAAGCCAATTTTTTTTTTACACAATAAGTATCATTTACAGAAACAATTTTTAGCAAAAAAAAGGTAAGTATTTTTTTCACAAAGAAATTAATAAACTCGCTAATATATTAAGTGGTTACACATTGGTCTTATGACCATAACCTGAATTATGAATGACGAACATTAAAATAAAGATGACTACGCGCTACTACAAAACATCTTGTAGTACTACGTCGTAGTATTATCAATGAAATGCCGCGTCGTCGTAGCTGTGTTCATGAACAGCAACTTTGTACAAAGTTTATGGTGCCATATCTTTATTTTTTTCTACTGAGCGATACTAAAATAAATATTGCTGTACGTTTATATTGTACATATCAAAGAAAATAACATTAAATTCGGCCAGTGACTAAACAACAGCCCGGGACAAAGTGAAACCTTGATAAGATTAACAGATATATCCATATAGTGTAGATATGGCTGTTATCAAATTAGGTAAAATAAACAAAAGTAAAAAAAGTCTTATCCGAGTGATCCGTCACGCTGAGACCCCCCGGATGGGTCGGCCTTACGACATGCTTTGCAGCGGTGCTAGCGTACGACCACCGACAAAGATAAATCGGCCCTTTTTTCGATATATTATTAAAATACGGCACATGTATATTTTGGGATCTTTTTGCGACCATAAAGACTCGAATCGACAAGATAAATATTATTTTGTTATTTTATCCTATGATGTTAACTAACATGCGCACCATTATAGATAAAATCTCTTGAAAAATACATAAAGGTGCCAAATGTTGACAAAATATCTATAAAAGGCCCGATTTATCGTTGTAGCCCCGCAAGGACCGAAGAGCTAATGTAAGCAAATCCTACGCGGTATGTATTATTGCTATGTAATAAATTTTGCTTATACACCTAACTAGCACTTAAGGTTTTTCCTTGTTATTTTTAGATTTGATAGCCCGTATCTACATTCGCATAACCGTGTGGTTATGTTTTTATCTAACCAACCTACAGATAAAAACAGAAAGTCATAATGAACGGCTGTTATTTTATATTCTACTAGCTGTAGCACCCTCGGGTCCGGTCGTGTGCAGTTTGTCTTTGATAAAAAATAAAATCGCCAGACAATCACATCAACTGCATGGCCTCAAAGTAAGCATAGCTTGTGTTATGAGATACCATGTAACCAACTAGGGGGAAACCTAGAATATAAAATACATGAAGATAAACGCCCAGACCCGGAATATTTTTTTCGACCTGTCAGTTTACTGCATTGAATTATTTGCCAAGGTATAGTTAGCTACATTGTTTCCCATATCACAAGCTTGGTTTAGGGCCATGTATTAAATATGATTGAGGATATTATTATTATAAGCTCACCTGGTTCACTCAGGGCAAAACATCCAATAGAGCCATCTGTAAATTTCGTCAAGAATTTCTCCTTTTGTTCTGGGGTGCCTCTTGCGTTAAGAAGATTAGCATACAGGAAGTTATGTATGGAGGCGACCATGCCTACACTGGCGCTACCTCTGGACAGTTCTTCGATGATAATGGCTAAGGACACGAAGTCCAGGCCGAGTCCTCCATATGTGTCATCGACGCAGGCGCCCATGAACCCAAGTTCTACAAGCTTGCTGATCTGTAATTTTTGTTTTGGTTTACTGAGGACACTGAGATATTTCTAATTTAAAAGTATATGAATAAGATCAAATCTATAATAACGTAGGATGAAATTAGTAGTTTGATAAATTGATAATGTCAAAATATGGGATACCTAATAGGGCCACAAGTCACGTGTCATTTTGAAACGGCGCCGGCGCGGCGTGCGTCAGTTATTCCTGACTGCTGTGTAATAAAATCTGTTTTTCAACCGACTTCCAAAAGGAGGAGGTTCTCAATTCGTGTGTATATTTTTTTGTGTCTTTGTTACACGATTTTACGAACAATTATGAATCGATTTTAAATATTGTCCACTTAATAGAGGATACTTCAGAGGTGCGTCCGTATAAATTTCACAGAAATCGATAATATAATTTTTTGATTTTTTTTTTTTTATTTATTTATTTAATGGTAACAAAATCCACAGCTCTTAAATAAAATATAACAGTAGGTACATATATAAAACTGACAGCCAGTTACGGATTTACAATTTTTAGATGATCTAAGCAGACCAAAAAGAGAGATACAAAGATTATAAAATGTTTTAAATCAAAAATCATTCTTAAATATATATTTCACAAAGAAAAGACATTTAGTCATTCAATTTTTCTATTTTAGTTTTAGGTCGACTACAGTGTATGACAATGTTTGTGTGTGTATGTAACTATGTGTGTGTGTTTTGAGTGTTTGTGTATATTTAAAAGAGGTAACAAATAGCCATGTTTTATTATCAACTCCTGTTAAGTAAATTTAATATACTGTTCTTAAATTTAACCTTATTATCATAAAATATGTCAGTGACTTGTGCGAATTTTTTGTTATATGTGTTTTGGATTCTATTTACAGTGGCGTTCTGAGTGTAGTTTGTTTTCGCGTGCTGCGGATAAAATAGGGAGGTGTGTCTCGTTCTAGTGGAAAGTGTATGTAAAATTTTAAACTTTCGAAAACAATATCAATAGTAAGGTGAATTGTACGTTGATGACCAAAGCTTTGAAGACTTCAGCCAAAGCTTTGACTAGGATTTCAAAGTGTTTGGAAAACGAATGCAGAGCCTTAAAAAAGGGAAGTCGGTTTTTTTAATGCTCTGCATTCGTTGATTTTTTTTTATCTCATTTTACAGTGCATAGCAAAGTAAGAATCTTCCCTTCATAAACGGTTATTGAAAATTATAATATACTAAACTAAATTAATGTTTATTTAAATTTACTACAAATGCTTGTAACCGAATGCTGTTAACCGACTTCCAAAGGGAGGAGTTTGTAGATTCGTGTGTATGTTTCTTTTTGTATGTTTGTGACACGATTATTTCGGTCAACTATACATCGATTTTGATGATTTCTTTTTCATTTGATAGAAGATACTTCAGGGGTACCTAGTCTCATAAAATATGTTTTATGTACTTATAAAGATATTTTTTTACATAATTGTTACAAAAATGCATCATGATATAAGCAATTTATTTACTTAGATCGGTCTATTTTATAGGGCCTAACATACTCTTTCTGTTAGTGGTCCTATTCATCCCTAGGTAACCTATTACGTATGGTAGGTACCTACATTTATCATTAAATTATAATACTGTAATTTTGTAAGTTTTTAAAGGAAAGAAACCTTATTTCTCTCTAAAATTGTAAATGTGAAATTTTGGATGCATGTATGGATAACCTACCTCTAACGCGGCAGAACGGATCTACGGATTAGGATGAAATTTGGCATAATGATAGTGTATAGCCTGGAATAGCATAGGTATAGGTAGCTGTTTATCCCAATATTCCCGCTGAATTAGAAATTGCACGGGTATATCCGGAAAGAGGTAGTAATTCATGAAATCTGAAAACTGGTACGATACACCCAACTCTTCCCTATACAGGGTGTCCAAAAAAGTACTTTGGAGAAAAATATCCTAGATAGGGTTAATCTTCCCCATTCTACTTCAAAATACCGTTTTCTTATTTTTTCCATAAAAACGTTCTAAACATTTCAAGGAAAACGCGTGACCGCAAACTTTCACATTTCAGATCTTATCACGCGCGCGGCTTACAATCTAGGAGGTATTTACATAATAGATAAAAATAAACTTAGTCATCTAGGTAGGTACCTTGATGCATACAGTCGTACAAGTTTTTGTCGATTCCACTGTTTTCATTTCTACTTTGTGCAAGTAATAAATAATCTAAAGTCAAGGACTCAAAATCACAATAATTTTTCAAAGTAGAATTGTGTATTACACCCATAATACAAGATAATATCATAAACGGGTAAATACTAATTTCAATATCATTAGCATTTCCAATTGGTTCTAGATAGAAGTCTTATTAGACCGACGAGGCCATGTTTACTCGTCTGGGACTACACAACAACGTCCATCATGAAGTTTATTTTTATCTATAATCTAAATGCCTCCCAGCTGATCGTAAGAGGTGCGCGTTACTTGGAAAGGGGAAGGGTCGCGCGCGCGCTTTCCTTGAAATATTTAGATTTTTTATGGAAAAACTATCAGTCCAAATGAAAAACGTATTTTTGTAGTCGTATGAGGAAGTCTAGCCCTATCTATGATATTTTTCTCCAAAGTACTTTCTGGACACCCTGTTTAGGACATTCTCTGAAAGGAGTAGCAAGCTTGCAGATTGATTCAGGACACGTTTAAGCACAGGCGGCGCATCATCGCCGGATTTACTGTAAACCAGCGGATAGTTCCACAGTAAAGCCGTCGATGTTAAACGTGCCTTCAGCGGTTGCAGTACGGACAAATGCTGAAGAACGCTGCTGCCAACGATCATAACAATGTAGAGAGAGTCGCCGCGTGGAAATGTTGCATCTTGCGAAATAAAAACGTACAGTATTGGACAATATTAAGATTTCACATTTTACTACCTATTAGTCCTTATGACATAAATATTTACAACGAGCCGGTCCCTGCAGTGCCACCTGCATTACTCCACGGTTGTTTAAGGCTCGCACCCATCTTAAGGTATCTTCCTAACAGCACGCGCCTACGAGAATATTAGACAAGCAACGATGCGACCGTTTGAAGTCGTTGTGGCGCCGTGGCTACTGTGCATATCATACAATATCGCAGGTTAAGCAACGTTCGGCGCGGTCGGTATTAGGATGGGTGACCGCCGCCAATCATTGCACTGCATTGGGCCAGCTTGGTGGTGGGCCTATACCTCCTCGTCACTCAGAGGAGAGACTCACAGCCCTGCAGTGGGCTCATTATACGGAGTTAAGATGATGATGAACGATGCAACCATCGAGTGACAATAAAGTCGCACCACCAAATTGCACGAATCCCGAAGTTTGGTCGCGGATTCGTACGACTGAAAATCGCACGACCTCGCGATTATCGCATTGATGCGTTTTATTAGTTCGACCTCCGATAAATAAGTCTAAGCCGTATTCAACTATTCTTACGCGGTACCTACTAAAATTCAATAAAAGTAATATGTGTATAAAAGTTGCATTGATTCGCTGACACAAGGCGCGGCCGTGGCGATTGCCTATAAATATAAAGGTGCTCATATCCATTTGTGTCATATCAAATAACTATTTAATGTTTTTGCTGCTTACAATTTTTAATATAATTTATCATAATTTTTAAACTCTAAAGTAGTAATAATGTTACCTAATTGTCAGTTTAGAAATCTTTTCATACAAATAAAATGCCATATATTTTCCTTCTATCCTTATAAATACCGCTCACACTCGCACGCTTATGGAATGTTACCTGATTTGTGCAACCTAATAGTCGTGTGTTTGTTTTAATTTTGACCAAATTAGCCCAAATTTCAATACTTATGTGATGTTTATTTGTTAGCATAGTTCCTTGCAAACAAATAAAATGAAAAAATCGAGATATTAAATTTTAAAATGGCTGTCATCCAGAGGGGTGAGGGGTGCAACCCCCCTTTGTATAGTATTTTGTCGATGAAATTTAACGTAGTATACGTGGGTGAAGTATCGGAAATCCGAAGCCTAGCACACTGTAAAGCAACGTGAAAAGTAAAAAGTATAGGTGTAGGTGACTAGTTAGTAGACCTATTATGATGAGTGATGAGTGATGAGATGTAGTGACATAATGATTAAAAAAACATTCCTGTGCACTATACCTACTTACTGAAAGTATCTGTGCTCTTAGCACAATTAGCCAAGTTTAAGAAGTCTTGCGTAAAAATGGCAGTACAATAAAAAACTAATAATATTAATGTGTTACGTAGGGCGTTCAATGTATTCTCGGTACCGGGGTGATTTGTTAATAATGTGGGTAATCTAATTATCTCATTTACTAATGACACCATCTGAGGATTCAAATATAAAATTTCAAGTACTTACGTTCATAAGTTATCTAATTATCTGCAGTGAAAGACGATCATAATGACTGACGCCACAATGATTAAGAAAATCGAGCATCGCGCTGTTATAAAGTTTCTCACCAAGCAGGGAAAAAGTCAGAAAACCATTCATGAAGAGATGATTGCTGTTTACGAAGACTCTACTCCGTCGTTGTCTACCATTCAAAAGTGGTCAAGTGAATTCAAAAGAGGCAGAGAAAGCATTGAAGACGACCCTCGCTAGGGTGAGCCCGTAAGCGCCCTCACTGAAGAAAATGTGAAAAAAGTGGAGAAATTGGTTCTTGAAGATACCAGATTAAAAATTGGGATGTTAGCTGAGATGATCAATCTATCTGTGGGTACCATACATGCAATCCTTCATGACCATCTTAATCTCTCAAAGGTCAGTGCAAGATGGGTGCCGAGAATGCTCACCGCGCCTCAGAAACAAGTGCGAGTCGAGTGCTCGGGTGTCGAGAGTTTTTAGAGCTCTGTGGAGAAGATCCATCGAATATTTTCGACCGGCTGGTTACAGGAGAAGAGACGTGGGTTCATCACTATGACCCTGAGAGTAAACAGGAGTCCATGCAGTGGGTTAAAAAGGGTGCACAGCCTCCGAAGAAGTTCAAAGTCACCACGTCCTCCGGAAAAATAATGGCCACGGTCTTTTGGGATACAAAAGGTATTTTATTGATAGAATATACCAAAAAAGGCGAAAGCATCACAGCAGCATCATACGCAACCATTTTGCGTAATTTAAGGGAAGCAATAAAGAAAAGAGGCGAGGAAAACTCGCAACGGGGGTGTTGCTGCTTCACGACAACGCGCCGGTTCACACGGCCCGCGTGGCGAAGGCTGCTGTGCGGGACTGTGGCTTCGAAGAAATAAATCATCCTCCGTACAGTCCAGACTTGGCCCCCAGTGATTACTTCTTTCGAAGAAAGATCTTTGTGGAAAGCGATTTTCCGACGATGATGAACTGAAGGCAGCTATTAATACCCATTTTGAGGAGAAACCGGAAGAATATTTTTTACAAGGTTTAGAGAAGCTAATTCCTCGATCTAACAAATGTATTCAGGGTCTAGGGGACTACTTTGAAAAATAGAATTTTTCCTAAATTTTCCGTTTTTTTTTTCATGCCTATACCGAGAATACATTGAACGCCCCTAGTAACTTATAAACTGTACCGCACCATATAGACACACTTGTGTCCATAACATGATGAGTTGTGATTTTATTGCATAATTACATTAATTAATCATCACAACAATCATATTTGGTAATTTAATGTATGTTGATGATAAAAAAGAGAATATCATTAATCTTGGCAATCTAAACTTTTACTCTTTGGCAAAAAACTTTAGGTATATTGGGCTTTAGGTATTAAAATAACTTGATTGAAATTCAATAAAATTGTATTGAAAGAGTTAAAATCTTAAATAAGAATGAATAAATTAAACACAATTAGGTGATAATCTGGCTCCTATAATCCGATATCATCTATTATTTATAATTGAATTTTTTAATTACCTATACATTTTCAGCTCTCCATAAAACATTGTTTCTTAAAAAAACATTAAATCCATCATTGTATGTACAAATTCTAAAATATAAATTTTTATCTTCAATCTTTACCTCAGGTGATAAGAAAATTTAAGTTATGCAATGTGGGACAATAATAACTTGCCTGCTTAAATGGAAATCTGCCTTCTTTATCCACCTTTTTAGCAATTGGTGCCAGATGTTCCTTTGAGAAGTCTTTGACTTTTTTTCGTATTGAAAGTTGTTCTTCATTCAGAGTTGTTGTGAACTTCCGACCAGCCAGCAATACAGGGGTACATTTTTGGAATTGAACTGTAAAACTAGCTAATATAAATATTTGTAAATTATAGTAAAATCAATTAGGTATATTCATATACTTAAATATACTTTTTGAAACTAAAATAAATACTTAGTTAAATGGTAGTTCTATTCTAGTTTGTTCTATACCTAATTTCTACATCTAGTCCAGCAGTGGACGTCTCCTAGCTGAATGATGAACTGATGACTATATCTAATAGATATTTAGAAGTTTAGCAACTTACATGTTCGTAGAAGATGCCTCACTGCGATGGTCATGTTGAATGAAAACGAGTCTGTTTTTGTGTAAATCCAACTACACAAAACTATATATCTGTAGGTATATGATGTTATCAATGAATGATAATGATGTGGTTCAAGGGCAATAAAAATACATTTCAAATGCTGTCAAAATTTGAATTGAATAAGTACGTGAACTTACTAATCATTACTTTTGAAGAATTACGTACAAATACTTGTAACCCTTAGTGTTATTATGGTAATATTGTACTAAGATAGTGGAAGCACATCATTGATCGCAAAAATTAATAAGAAACACATAAAATTAAACTTTCAAATCACAGCACAGCAAACAGGTAGTTTTGATGTTGACACTTTGACAGCATGTTGACATGACAGTCAGGTCAGGTTTTGACATTGAATCATGATTTTGTTGATGCAAATTGTCAAGTCAATTGAATTGAACATTTTCCTCTTGCTCAGCACACCTCTTCACTCTACCGATTACCTACATAAGTCATTTATGGTTCGAGCAGTAAGTTTGTGGAATGAGCTTCCTGTGAATAATAAATCGCGCAAAATCACTCCTTTAAAAATATCTTTAATGGAAATATATTTTTATTTAGTGTACCTATATTTTATATTATGGTTATGCCTTTAACCCTAAACTACATATACTAATGTTCTACATCCATGGTTGTCTGGTAGAGATTGCTACCCAGCGATAAGATCGCGAACTGCATTTTTTTTATTACGTATTTCCTTTTTTTGTACTTATTAATTGCATCCAATGAAGTGTAAATAAATAAATAAATAATCCAGCCAATGCACGACAACTTTTTGTAAAGAAAAGATGGGTAGAAATATTTTTCTATAGACCAATCTGGTATTATTGGCTGAATTTCATTTACATGTTAGGAAAGTGAGCCAGCATAGGTTTATTCTTTTAGCTTACAAGCTCTATTACAAGAACCATTACAAGCTCTTTTCAATTCAAATTGGCCTCCTGACCTGAAATAAATTACAAAGTTCATCCCATCTAGGTCTGGTTCGTTCTGTGGCGTGTACGCACGCCTTAGATCAATAAGTTGATTGACTATTGTAAATTGATGAACGTAAAAGTTAAAGTTAGCAAGATTGAGATTGATATTGAGAGATTGATATGCGAATTGAATCCCTTGTAACAAGAAGTGAGGAGATGATTTCTAAGCGATATTTATAGCATTTTATCTACATGTAATATATCTTTGTATAATATAGTGAATACAAACAACACGGCGAATTTAATTCCATCACACTGCAATCAATCCAGGCTCACATCCTCCTTCAACTTCATTGGTGACCCCGACGTGATCCACGTTTTCGCTTTGAGCCCCTGGTGTTGGATTCGACATTGATTGCATGAGTGTGGTGTGCTTTCGCATCGCCTGTCTGCTGCATGGCATGTTGTGACGTTTTTCACCTGCTTTGTCACTGCACCTGGTTTGTTGGTTTGTACTAACCCCAACTAACCCCACCGGCGTCGTGTTCGACGGACTACAGAGGCGTGGAGCTACGCATAACGAGGTACTCGCTGCTTACTAACTCCCTACGACTTCCGTGGAAGTGCACCCGTCGATGCACAGCAGAATCACAGTGTTTTTACATACTCAGTGCATGTTTCATTTACCAGTGTTTACCGAGCCCTAGTGTTTTTAATACTCAGTTTTTTTCTACTTAAAACGGTGGTGGTAACATAATCTAACACCCCAGTGCTTTCCCTCCTAACTAAGTGTGGATTTTTGTGGACATTTAAGAACCTATTGTATAACTTTTTGTAAATTATAAGTATCTAATTTTAAAAACTTTGTTCTGTTACTTATTAACTTTTTACAACTTCATTTTATAACTTGTCTGTCTGTTTGTATGTCTGGGCATGTTTGTTTGTTAATTTTACATTTAATATAGCGTATAGTAACATAATTTTAACAATTTTTGGTTACACAATAACACCACACCTTTCCACGGAGACCTATTCTGTAAAATAACACTTAAAGAGGCTTATTCTGGTGATCTTTTAAAAAATTTTTTTTTTATTAATTTTTGTGCATGTTTTTACATTGTTTTACTTTTTTATGTGTGTTTGTTTCTTAGATTTATTGTCTATTAAGTAAGACTAATTTTGCATTTTGTGTAGGTTTTTTTAACTGCTTGGTTGTGTGGTATATTATTATTATTTATTTTTTTAATATGGCGGAAGCTTATACTGAGGTTAAGGATAAATTAGACCGCGTTATGGCTGAAAAGGCTGTTCTTGAGGAAAAGCTTAATCAAATTGTTCCCAGCGAAGCCCAAGTCAATGCGGCAGCTGTCAAACTTCCCCCATTTTGGTCCGATAAACCTGCAGTTTGGTTCGCCCAAGTTGAGGCCCAATTTCAAATAGCCGGTATAGTAGCTGACCTTACAATGTATAATTATGTTGTTGGCCAGATTGATTATAGGCTTGCAGGCGAAATCGAAGACATCATTACACAGCCTATAGAAGCAGGTAAAAGGTACATTACTTTGAAAAATGCACTTATCAACAGGTTTTCTATATCCCAGGAGCAGAAGGTCCGTCAGTTGCTTGGCAATGAGGAACTTGGAGACAGAAAACCGTCCCAGTTTCTCCGTCACCTAAAATCTTTAGCTGGTTCCTCATCTTTGGACCAAAATATTTTAAGGCAATTATGGATCAGACGTCTCCCCCAGGATATACAGGTGCTGTTGACTTCGCAAGCGGACGACTTGAGTTTGGAAAAATTAGCTGACTTGGCAGACAAGGTCATAGACCTTACCGGGCGGTCATGCGCAGTTTTCTCTACCGTTGCACCTTCACCGGACCCTGCCCTCGATTTGGTTTCTCAGGTTGCTGAACTAACCAAATTAGTTCATGCTCTCTCCGCTAGAGGCAGCAGCCGGGCGCGCAGTCGTTCTGGCTCAAAAGGGCGCAACTCGCGCGCATTTTCACCTGCTAGCAAACAATGCTGGTACCATAGACGTTTCAAGAGCCGCGCTTCTAAGTGCATCCCGCCATGCAATTGGTCCTCGGAAAACTCGAGGGACAGTCAGTAGCGGCGGGCACTGATTGTTACAATGTAAGCCGCCGCCTCTTTGTTACTGACCAGGTAACTAAACGTCAATACCTCATTGACACCGGATCGGATTTGTGTTGCTATCCCGTTAGTTGGCTCCCGAGTCGTCGAGAGAACTCCGACTATGTGTTAAGCGCTGTTAACGGTAGCAAAATCACAACATATGGCACTGTCAACCTATGTCTTAATCTGGGGCTGCGTCGCGATTTTGTTTGGCAGTTTGTTGTTGCAGACGTGCAGAGAGCGATAATAGGCGCCGATTTTTTGGCGCATTATCAGCTGTTGCCTGACTGTCACAACAAAAAGTTAATCGACAGCAAAACTGGTTTGCGTTCTGTCGCCACCTCGGCTATGGTTGAACAACCGAGTGTGAAGGCTGTGGTCGCGGGAAGTTCTACATTCGCGCCACTTTTGGCTGAGTTCCCCGATATCACTCGACCACCCGGCCTACCACGGGTCATCAAGCACAGTACCGTGCACCATATTAAGACCACTGATGGTCCTCCAGTGTCGTGCCGTCCGCGCCGTCTAGCACCACAGAAGCTTTCTTGTGCTAAAAAAGAATTTGAGGACATGGTACGCTGTGGCACTGCAAGGCCTTCGAAGAGCGCATGGTCTTCTCCGCTTCACATGACCCCTAAAAGAGACAACACCTGGCGTCCTTGCGGCGATTACCGTACGCTGAATGCCAGGACTGTTCCGGATAAATATCCTGTTCGGCATATTAATGACTTTGCGAACAACTTGTCCGGCGCAAAGGTGTTTTCCACCCTTGACCTTGTGAAGGCCTACCATCAATTACCGGTTTTTGAGGAAGATATTTCGAAGACTGCCATCGTTACCCCGTTTGGCCTCTTCGAATTTCCTTTCATGACCTTTGGTTTACGCAATGCTGGCCAAACCTTCCAGCGTTTTATCGATGAGGTCACACGTGGTCTCGATTTCTGTTTTCCCTATATTGATGACATACTGGTATTTTCTCAGAACGAGTCCCTTCACAAGGAACACCTTAGTACTCTTTTCAAGCGCCTCCAGGACTATGGTGTTGTAATCAACCCGTCCAAATGCATCCTAGGTGCTAGTGAAGTTATTTTCCTAGGGTACCACATAAGTGCTGAAGGTACGCGCCCTCCTCAGGACCGTATCCAAGCACTCCTGGATTTTTCACCCCCAGAAACTGTCCAAGGCATGAGGAGATTCCTCGGAATGTTAAATTATTACCGCCGTTTCGTTCCCCATGCCGCCAAGTTTCAGGCCCCACTCATCGATGCTTTGGTCTCTACGAATAGTAAAGGCTCAAAACCATATCCATGGACGCCTGAGCTCCTTCAGAAATTCGAGGAATGCAAGAGAAGCTTGTCCGATGCAACATTGCTCCACCACGCTATCGCCGATGTCCCCCTTGGTTTGTTTACCGACGCATCGAGTGTGCATATTGGTTCGTGTCTTCAGCAATTCATCGATGGCAAATGGTTCCCTATTGCATTCTTCAGCAAAAAGCTGACCCCTAAGCAGTCTGAGTGGCCTGCATACTATCGTGAGCTATTGGCTGTGTACGAAAGTGTACAGCATTTTCGGTATATACTTGAAGTCCAACATACGACCATCTTTACCGACCATAAACCGCTGCTGTACGCTTTCGTACAGCGCCGCGAAAAGCTCCCTCCTGCACAGCTTAATCAACTGTCCTTTATAAGCCAGTTTACTACCGATATTAGGTACATTAAAGGCGAGGACAATGTTGTCGCAGATGCAATGTCTCGAGTGGACGCTATCTCCCTTGAGCAAGAGTACGAAGCTCTTGTCAAGTCTCAAGAGGCAGACAAAGAATTGAGCCAATTACTGCTGGACAGCACCAGTCTCAAACTTTCAAAAGTTAGTGTACCTGGTACTTGCGTTTCCTTGTTCTGTGATCTCTCGACTGGCAAGCCTCGGCCTTATGTCCCATCCGATCTGCGACGCAGCCTTTTTAATAAGCTGCACAGCTTGAGCCACCCTGGCATTCAAGCTACGACACGGCTAGTAACCGAACGTTACGTTTGGCCGTCCATCAATAAAGACTGCAAAGAGTGGGCTCGTACCTGTGACGCGTGTCAGCGCGCTAAGGTTACGAGGCATAATAGTACTCCTCTTAGCTCCTTCTCAACTCCCTCTGGTCGTTTCATGCATGTCCATATTGACATAATTGGACCCCTTCCTCCTTGTAAAGGGTATCGATATTGCCTAACTGCAATCGACAGGACGTCCAGATGGCCTGAAGTTTGGCCCATGCAAAGTATTACGGCTGACGAGGTTGCAGAAACTTTTGTTAGAGAGTGGATCTCTCGTTTCGGCGTACCTTCCATCATAACCACTGATCAGGGTACTCAATTTGAGTCTGACCTGTTTCGTCGTTTGATGCAGAGTTTCGCTACGAAGCGTATCAGGACCACCTCTTATCACCCGCAAGCAAACGGCATGATTGAGCGCGTTCATCGCCAACTTAAGGCATCCATCATGTGCCATGGTGGCGACTGGCTCAGTGCTCTGCCTCTTGTGCTTTTAGGGATGCGTACTTCTTTTAAGGAAGATCTTAAATCTTCGGTTGCTGAGATGCTTTATGGTGAGACTCTGCGTCTCCCTGGCGAACTTCTGGTTTCCTCACCTACCTCTGGGTCAAATACTGATCCCACTGATTTTGTCGTATCATTAAGGCGACATATGTCGAATATTCGACCTGTCCCCGCTTCTCGACATGGTGATCCATCCACCTTCGTTTTTAAAGACCTTGCTACTTCTTCTCACGTATACTTACGTGAAGACGCTGTCCGCCGTTCCCTACAACCGCCTTATTCAGGTCCGTTCAAAATTATCGAGAGGGCCCCTGATGGTAAGACTTTGACACTCGACATTCGAAGCAGGAAAGTTGCTGTGAGCGTAGATCGCGTAAAGCCTGCTTTCATTGAGACCGTTCCAGATGCAGTGCTACAGTTCCCACCGACCTCACATGCAGATCCTCCCTTAACTATTACTCAGCCGACTCTAGCTCCTGCTGTTCAGCCGGCTCGTAAAGCCGCTCCTTCGTCATCTTCCATTCCGCCTCTTCCTCCGGATATTTCTACAGCTCCGCCATATACCACACGGTCTGGCAGACGTGTTAGATTTAAGGTTTTTAAAGACTAAGTTGTCTTTCTCCGTGGGGGGGTGGTGTGGCGTGTACGCACGCCTTAGATCAATAAGTTGATTGACTATTGTAAATTGATGAACGTAAAAGTTAAAGTTAGCAAGATTGAGATTGATATTGAGAGATTGATATGCGAATTGAATCCCTTGTAACAAGAAGTGAGGAGATGATTTCTAAGCGATATTTATAGCATTTTATCTACATGTAATATATCTTTGTATAATATAGTGAATACAAACAACACGGCGAATTTAATTCCATCACACTGCAATCAATCCAGGCTCACATCCTCCTTCAACTTCAGTTCTATGTGTCAGAATTTATTATTTATTTATAAATGATCATCATTATAAGTGAGAGACTTGATTAAAACAAGGACTGTATACTGGTATGAATTTCTGTACAATTTTTTTCTGTATGACGTCATACCGTTAAATTAGGTGTATTTAAAAATGTACCTACATGGATTCGTACTGAAATAATTCTTGTACCTTTTTTTATTATTGTAGCATAGCATAACTGATTTTTTTCAGTTAACTGAAATTTTCCGGCATAATATTAATATTGATATTAAAATTTTATTTTTAAATAACTGTAGAATGTTCGATAGTTTAGTTGAAGCCTATGAATCGAACAGTACTAAAAAGGGTACTGTTTTACTAGTACTATTTAAAAATTTTAAACCGATATGTAGTCCCTGCACTGACCTCTATATTTACCACTGGACTGGCTGTTCCGTAAGTTTGACAGCTATTTTTTTGTGCCTATTTGAAGCGCCACTAGCGAGTAGCGAGTGTCCGCAGAACAAATTTTGACGTATATTGCAAGTGGCCGCCAGAGAAGTGCTTGCTTATTGTTAATTGATTTTATATTTTTTAAATATTAATTCGAATTTTATGTTGTTTTTGTTATAAGCATTATATAAAAATTATCAAGAATGAGGACATGTGTATATTGTAAGCGACTAGTTTTAGTACCACGGACACTCGCTACGTCCGACAGCGCCAAAATGGCGATTATCAAACGGGCACAAAAGCACTTTGACAGCCGCCAGTCCAGTGGTAAATATAGAGGTCAGTGAGTCCCTGGATTAAAATGTCTAACGTTGTATTTTTAAACTATCAGGCTGACAATCACGATAAAGATGAGATTGACATGGTACTGACACTGACAAAGTTTACCGTAATGCTATGCTCATTCAGGCTCATTCATATAATTTTAGTAAATAAATAACAACGTTGTTTGTACAAACAAAATGACTTCCATTTTTGACCAGTATGAGCAAGCTTCGCAAGTATCTCAGCGACCTGCACTATCTTCAGAGCTCATGACTTCTTCTGGCTACATCAACATGCAGATAGACGACAATTCACCAATGTTTTCAAAGCAAAAGATGAACTTCCACCCATCGGATTTGATTACTCATGTAGCAGTTGCTAGTGATTATCTTGTACTTGCCATGGCTAATGGGAAACTATTTCGAATGGACTTAAGAAATCCTGACAGTCATGAAGGTAAAATATTAATATTGAAATATTATACACCTTTTGTTAAGTAAATAATATCTTTCTGGAAAGGACTGAATATACGTAATAATTTTGTCAGTATAAAAATCCTTGGCTGAGCAATAGTTGGAGACCAGGCAGTGTGTCACTAACTCTATATGTATTTAAAATAAATGCCTAATTTCTTTTTGTTATTATTTATTTTATTTTATATTCTATTTTATAAATTTTAGAGCTTCAGTACACAAAATATGTGCAGCCAAACACTAAATTGACTGGTATTTTTCTGGATCCAAGCGGCTATCACTTATTATTGGCATTTTCTGCTAGAAGTAAAGATGGAAGTCCTGAGCTTGTTTATTTAAACCGTAAGAGTTCTAAATTCAAATCTGTGAGTAAGTCCAGAAATTATGAAGTTACTGAGGTTGGTTGGAACAATGAAAACAGCTCTGAGACAAACACAGGTCCACTTCTTCTGGGCACATCTCAAGGCCATTTGTTGGAGATTGAATTAGAGTCAGAAAGTGATAAAATGTTTGCTGGTAATCAGCAATATTGGAGACAGGTATGGGACATATTTCTAGCAATAATTTGGTTGTTTAGTACTGAATATCTATCTTCTCTATTATTAAAATTTATTTATGTGTCATTTTGATCTAGTGCATTTATACTAATTACCTTTATGATAACTAATTTATGTAATTTTTATATTTTATGTCATGATAAAACTAACAATGCTGATATTATTTTATTCCCACAAGCTGCCTAATTACTTGCCTCTGTATGGAGCAAAGGAAATTGAAGGACTGGTAAATAAAATGATTTAGAATAATATTTATTTACTTTCAAGCACATTAAATATGTAAAGCACTTAACAATAACATCAATTGACATCTTATTTTATTAAAATTGTGTCACATTTCAATATACTTTATTTTCAGATTTTTGATATTGGTAAAGGTACAGACACACCAATAACAGGAATACAGTTCCACCGAGTCAATAATTCAAGTCGGTATTTTATTTTTGTTACAACACCTACTAGACTTTACCAGTTTGTGGGTCATGCAGTCACCACAGATGAGAAACCATCGCTTCAGTCTATATTCCATTCATATTTAACCATACCCGAGACTGGTTTTCAAGAGATTCCATCAACTCTGAAGTACTCTAAGTTGCAATTTTTTTATGACCGATTTAATACTCCTAAAACATTTGCTTGGTTAACAGAGCCAGGCATATTTTATGGGCATGTAAGTATATTTATTACAATGACATTTAAAACATAAGTTTATTAAGCTCAGACTTGTGCTTTGCAGTGGTTTAGAATAGAATAGAATAGAAGTATATTTATTGACGGACACAACACATTACAATAGTTAGAACAAACAAAAGAAAGTAAAAGCACAAAAAATAAAATAAAGATGACATAAGCAAAATTACAAAGTAAGTACACCACATCACATTACACAAAAACAAAATTAAAACGAATATATTAGTGGACATCAGAAAGTAAGATAGTTTGAAGATAAGTTGAAATGTTGAGCCAGTCAAAAGGCTACGACTCATCATATGTTACGACTTGCGTCGTAACGATGCTTTTCTGTCGTCACCCTAGGATAAACGCCCATTTTATAATATATTGTATGTATAATAAACTCTATAAATTGGTAATAATTATTAACTAAATAACATATTAAATGAAACATAAATAAAATAAAATACAAAATAATACAGAAACAAAAATAATAAAAATCAGAAAACAAACATATAAGGGTACTTAAAGTTACATAGGTACAATACGGTATATTATATTATTTTATGCCACTAAATGTGTTTTGTTTTTTCATTTTCTAATGGATAAGATTTCAAAGCGTGTTTAAATGTGGGTTTTGAATGAATTTTACGAATTGGAGGAGGAACGTCGTTCCAACATTTAGTGGCACAAAACTTAAAACTCCCGCGGAAAGCTGCGGTTCTATGTTCAGGAATGGACAAAAGATGGCTGCATGATCTGATCCGAAGATTAGAACGCCATATTAACTTATTAAACAAATACGTCGGTTGCTTTGTATTTACTAGGTCGAAAAGGAGGGAAGCTAAGTAAAGTTTTTGTCGAGCTTTCATGTTTAATATTTTGGCATTAATTAAATTAGTGTATGTTTAGTGTATGTGAAGAAACTTGTTTTAACTAATACTGTAGTTAGCAGCAGACAACATACTTCAGACAGAGTTTATAATAGACTCGATGTAGGTAGAATCACCAGCCCAATGAATATTCAAAATATTTTATTTGAGAAAAATGTAATTCAATTTATTAATAAGTACTACAAATTCTTTTCTTTTCACCTTTTTTGTACTGCAATAACAATTAGAAAATATTACCTCAATCAACTTGACAAATTATGTTCTTTCTTTCTTGTTTTAAAATAGTGAAAGAAAGAAGAGATTATAAGCTTCTTTGTAATTAATTACAGGAATAGAAGTACATTCCCTATTATAGTTCCCTGCTTTAGTTATAATTAAGTTATAATATAAAGGGTAATTATATTATTATCAATCTTTCCTTTGCAGCTGGACCCATCTTCACAACAAAATTCCAATTCTCTCTTCACACAAGGAGAATTAATAAATTACCCTCCGGACAAAGAAGATGTCAAAGATAAAACACCTCTATCATTTGTCTTGACTGAGTTCCATGCCCTCCTCATGTTCACTGATAGAGTGAAAGCAGTCTCACTACTAAACCACGAATTAGTCTATGAGGATCATTACTCAGAAGCTCACGGAAAACTGAAGAATATTATCAAAGATCCGAGAAAAAAGACTATTTGGGCAGTTACAGACAAAGCTGTGTTCAGATACAAAGTTGTAAGAGAAGAAAGACATGTCTGGAAGATTTACTCTGACAAAGAACAGTTTGATTTAGCCAAAGAGTACTGTCACAGCAACCCTGCACACATTGACATCATCAATGTGAAACAAGCAGAATTGCTGTTTTCAAAAGGGGACTTTGAAAAGAGCGCTGAAATATTTGCAGACACTCAAAGTAGTTTTGAAACGGTTTGTCTTAAGTTTTTGGAGGCTGAAAGGCTTGATGCTTTGAAAGTTTATCTGTTCAGAAGATTAGAGGCTCTTGAGGATGACAATAAATCGTTGATTTCCATGATAGTGATTTGGATTACTGAATTGTTTCTGTCTCAGTTAGGGTTGTTGAGGCGCGAAGGACTAGAAAGCTCTCCTAAGTACACTCAACTAGATAATAACTTTATGGAGTTTTTACAGCAAGCAAAGGTACAGACGTGTATGCAGCATGTGAAGACTGTTATATATGATCTCATGTCTTCCCACGGAGACAAACAAAACCTCATCAAGTTGACCATCATGAACGAAGACTATGAAGCTGTTCTTGACAATTACATTTACAAAAAAGCCTATATAGATGCTTTAAATACCCTAAAGAATCTAAAGAAACCGGAAATGTTCTATCAATTCACACCTATTTTAATGGAAGAAGTTCCTAAGCATACAGTTAATGCTCTGATTTCTCAAGGTGCGAGATTAAGCCCTTCGAAGCTTTTGCCAGCTTTCTTGTCATGTCAAAATGATGAAGAGCATGTTTTAGAAACCATTAGATATTTGGAGTTTATGCTGCAGAACTTCAATGTGAAAGACAAGGCTATACACAATTACCTGCTAACTTTATATGTGGAACACGACCAGGAGTCTCTGATGCGTTACTTAGAGAGGCAAGGCGGGGATGCTACTATGGTCAATTATGATGTGCATTATGCATTGAGGTAAGAATTTTGTATCAGGTGTTGAAAGAGATGTATTAGATGTTAGTTCCTTGTGCAATTTACTACACTGTCTAATTGAAACACAGGCAAAATTATTGTATGTTGGAAATAACATGCAATGAAGCATGGCGCGGGTTGCCTAAATGGCGTTAAATCCGTTTGTAAATCTCTGCAACTTTCAGGAGTGAAACGCTACATTACTGGCACTGTCACGCGTAGGCACAGCTCAAATATAATATCAGTATACCTACATGGTTTAAAAATCAAAATAATCGTGAACATTAGCTATTCTGTATGATCCAGATTATGCCGTGAAAAGAATCTTTCGAAGGCCTGCGTGAAGCTGTCAGCGTTGCTTGGCTTATGGCAATCAGCCGTCGAACTGGCTTTGGACCAAGATTTGCAGCTTGCCAAGAGCATCGCGAATTTACCTGAGGAGGTCGAAACACAGAGGCAACTGTGGCTGAACATAGGTTTGTTGTATTTTCTATTTAACAGCTTAAGATTGAAAATGTAAAGAGTTGTAAAGTTTAGCGTGTGGTAAAACTATTCGCAAAGCTATATAAGAGTTTTTGGTTATAAAAAGGTAAGTAAGGCACCGTGTGGTTGCGTAAATACCTGACCATCACACAACTGTTCTAGCTGTCTAGAAAATGTCCACCAGTTAATGGCTGACATTTTCTAGATGGCTCCAAAGTTCTTGTATTTTATATATAAAACTTTTATATTTAAAGACAGGAACATTTTTTTCAATACTTTATACTTACATTTACATCGTCGTAGCGTAGTGAGTCTTGTGTATATCTTGATATAGCTATTTGAGCAAACTTCGTCCTAGTATAGGATGGATGAGCGCCGATCATTTTTTTGATGAGATAAATAAAATCTGACACCAAATGACCGGGTGCGCATTGTTTCACATAACTTTTCCACTCTTAAAATCGGAAGTCCGAAAATTCTCATACCATTTAAAGCCATTATGATCATTCTTCATAAAAAATTAAACACTAAATATTAAAAAACATAATCATAGAAATTCATAATACCTATCACTTTTTACACATTTTAATATTTGTTTTAATATATTTGTTCATAGTAATGATCGAAACTCATAATAATTCGAACTAATAACTATTCATTAATATTGTGATGCATTATGCGACAAGAAGGGCTGCGTATTTACAAAGGCTAGAACCATTTCAGTGAAAGTGCAAACTGAACTGGCTTAGCTTTTGATTGACAAAAACTTGCCGAAACCCGAATCTATTCTATTATATATTCTTCATAAAAAATTAAACACTAAATATTAAAAAACATAATCATAGAAATTCATAATACCTATCACTTTTTACACATTTTAATATTTGTTTTAATATATTTGTTCATAGTAATGATCGAAACTCATAATAATTCGAACTAATAACTATTCATTAATATTGTGATGCATTATGCGACAAGAAGGGCTGCGTATTTACAAAGGCTAGAACCATTTCAGTGAAAGTGCAAACTGAACTGGCTTAGCTTTTGATTGACAAAAACTTGCCGAAACCCGAATCTATTCTATTATATATTCTTCATAAAAAATTAAACACTAAATATTAAAAAACATAATCATAGAAATTCATAATACCTATCACTTTTTACACATTTTAATATTTGTTTTAATATATTTGTTCATAGTAATGATCGAAACTCATAATAATTCGAACTAATAACTATTCATTAATATTGTGATGCATTATGCGACAAGAAGGGCTGCGTATTTACAAAGGCTAGAACCATTTCAGTGAAAGTGCAAACTGAACTGGCTTAGCTTTTGATTGACAAAAACTTGCCGAAACCCGAATCTATTCTATTACAGAAATTGACCGAAGTCGCGTGGACTTATTGAGATAACTTCTATTCATTGCAGCAACAAATGCTATTCCATTTGTTATCGATATTTACCGATCGTTAGCTTCAATAATAGGTTGATATTTAACAAATATATTCTGGTTTTCAAAGATAGAAATAGAATGTGCATGCATTATGACCATCGTTATTCCGATGACTTAACATTTGACTTTTGACCATGTCGGGATTGTCTAGAGTTGTCTATAATAGCTGACCAGGCTTATGGCGCTTAGGTTGCGTATAGGCCACACGTGTGCGAGCCGAGCGAACGAAGCAAGCGGTGCCGTGGCCGGTCGGTCACCACAACCCCGACATAGCCAATGGTCAAGCTATATCTCATCAAGTCAAGAAATATGATAATATTGTCTGTTACAAAGCTATTCTGAACAACGACGTTATGAGTTGACGTATGTTCTTGGTAATAGCATTATAATTAAAGAAATATGATCATTAAATTTTATGAAAAACTCAACTGAAAAAGATAATTATGAATTTTAACTGGTTGTTGGTAGTAACAGTATGAATGAAAAAATTATGATCAGAAACTATTAGGAGCTTTGTTGATAGTACTAAAAATGTATGAATACAAAAAGTATAAAAATAAAATTATGAAGAGTATCACTCTATGAACACAAATCGTCAGCAAGACAAAAAATAAAAGTTAGAATTTTATGTGAGCCGATATGGACCCATGACCTATGACCGCCGAAATGTGTTCCGACAATATTTGATGTATAGCCCGTTTCTTCCTAAACCGGCGTGCTGTCACCTCCGATATCACCTTCACTTACCGTCAGGTGAAGCTTGGATCTGATGAAGGCAGATCTAGCTGTCGTTTGCGGATTGGCGGTCTCGACTTTCGCTACTTGACTCGACGATTTTCGCTCTTTGTAAGATCTGTAATAATCATTAATACAAGGTTTTTTACATAGACAGTAAATAATTTATTAACCAAGCTATAATAAAAAACAAATTACAATAAAAGTTACTTATAAATAATAAAATCGAACGTAAAGGAAAACACTTTAACACATATAAAATAAACACAGACAATCAAATAGGTAATCAGAAAAAAAAAACACTTACAATTACAATAACATAAAACATTGAAACAAAAATAATTAAAAGCTCCGTGAAAACGGACTGCCTCAGCATGAATGTTGCGAATGTGGCAACGCTGGTCTTCCGTCAGCACCCATTTTTGATGTTACATGAGTATACTTTTCGTTATCTGCTTCCCATTTAACAAACTTCGCTTAATTTAGGGATAAATTAGCATTGCGCAGTGTAAAAATAATGTCCATGGTTTTTTATTTTTACAAAATTAATTCAATACTTTTAAAAATTTTACATAATTCAAGGAAAAATACTTTTTATACTTAAAAACTAATAACAAATTGTATGAACCAGCGGAACACGTCATCACCAAGAGCCAGGATCTGAAGGAGGCCATGAGTTTCCTGGAGGAGTGTCCGCTCATCAAGATCGAGGACATTTTGCCGTTCTTCAGTGATGTAGTCACCATCGACCACTTCCGGGAACCTATCTGTCAGTCTCTACAGGTATGGAGAATAAGGCTGCGTCCCCAGTAGGCAAACTGTTAGCGCCCGCCTGAGTTTACGGCGTATCGATTTAGTTCACCCTTACATATACTTGAAATAGAGTGTCCACAGTTTGGTAGTTTTGCGCTCACTGTACGCAGTTTGCAGCGTTACGCCAATCTTAGTGAGCGACCGACTCCCACGCGACGACGTACGAAAATTGATCTGAGTTTGCAGTCAACTCAAATTTCAGTTCCCCCAAGTTTGCAGCTCACTCAGTCAGCCGCTAAGGCTGGGTTTCAATAGACGCGGAGCTGGGCAGAGCGGAGCTCGAAATCTCCGCTCCTCTTCTTGGAAACAGAACGAGCATAGTGATTGGTCTATTCAGGCACCGCTAAGCTTCTCTAAGTGGAAACGCAGCATTACTGTTTGCCTACTGAGGACGCAGCCTAAGAGTTGCTATAAGGTTGCTTCATTTTCTTATATTATGTGATAATTAATAGATATTTTTTTCGAATTACAGGAATACAACAATCAAATAGAGGAATTGAAATCTGAAATGGAGGAAGCGACAAAATCAGCCGAATATGTAAGTGCCAATGTAAAAATCTGATAAAATCTTACCAACAGGATTCACATAAGAAATCCAAATTAAATCTACATACTTTCTGTGCCTCAAAACTGGAAACAAATGACTGCAGATATCATTTGACATTAATTCTGCCATACATTCGCTGCTGAATCATAATAAACTCCATTTTCAGTTTTTCTTAATCGTCCTATTTACTTGTACATTTCATTATTAATTTGACGAAAAGGCTACCATTAGATCTCATTTGTTTGCCGAAATCTATCCTGTGGAGATTTTGATGTCATTCCAGATATCAGACCATTAGGTACCAGCGTATCAGAAATCATAATATTGTCTTAAGTTGTATTATTGTCAGTTGCTCGTGACCACGGGGTCTGCAAAGATACCGAAACGTCGAGTTAAAATTTAAAATGTAAATATACGCGATAAATACGATTAAAGAGTATTTTATTTAATATCAGAAATCATATACTTAGCGCTATTTTACTCTACGGATCGTGAGAAGGAAATCATCTTGACGTATGTCCTCAGCACCAGAGATAACGACTTTATTAATCAAATTGTCATAATACTATCAATGCTAACGTCAAAAAAAAGCCGCACAAAAAGCCCATGTCCAGCAGTGGACGTCTACAGGCTGTTGATGATGATGAGAATGAGAAAAAATGGTACTACAGCAAAAAGTTTCACAGTCATCAATGGTACCATGGTCTCATAGTCTTATTGATACAAAAACGTATACTTTCATCAGGTCCGCTCCGAGATCCAGTCGTTCCGTAATCGCAGCGTGCTGGTGGCGGTCACGGACGCGTGTTCCCTCTGCGACATCGCGTTGCTGCTGCGGCCATTTTACCTGTTCCCGTGCGGGCACAAGTTCCATAGCGACTGCCTGCTTACTGAAGCCACGCCTACGTTGAGTAAGTATTGTTGGAACTAGACCACAATTGATATTCTATACAAAGTGACACGCGTCTATTGAATGAACGTTAAAGAGATTTTACAGGGGTAATTCATTTATGAACAATAATTTATGAACTCATTACCTATATTAAGATTGAAGATACCTCCGAAAGTATGCACTTTTGAAGCACATATTATTTGTCAATAACATATAACAATAAACATAGAACTTTGGCTGGGTTATAATGTCATCAACGTAAACATTCTCCGAAATCATACATATTACATATATACATACATAACTTCACGCCTGTATCCCTTATGGGGTAGGCAGAACACCAGAGGTAATAAAACCATCTGATGTCACGTTTGACAAATTTGGAGGCATTATAATAGTGGAGAGAGACTATTGCAGTGATAGGGAGTCAGCCTATCGCCCACAAAAAAGCATCCCATAACACCTCGGTCCCTTAACTGACTTTTACAGTTCATCATCATACATATTCTTTAAAAAAATAGAAATTTTCAATGAAGTACTCAACCGATTTTTATGAAATTTATATGGCTTAACTATGAAGTATCTTCTATCATATGAAGAATTTTCAAAATCGATTCATAATTGTCCGAAATATCGCGTAACAAAAACAAAAAAAAAACCATAATTACAGAAGTATTGAGAACCTCCTTTTTTGGAAGTTGGTTGAAAAGTATTTTTTTTAGTAAGGAACAAAATCTCAAAGTTATGGGATATCAAAAAGAATACCTTGTAAATATATGTCTTCATATTTTTATCAGACGCGGAGTTTTAGCTTCGAATAGCCCTATCTATGTATGTATTTATATTGTATCCCATGTATTTATATCCCATATCACAAGCTCTGCTTACTTTGGGGTCAAGAAGTTTGTGTGTGATTGTCTGGGGATTTCATTTATTATTTTATAGTCGCCTGTCTAGCGATCACCCTACATTTTAAGTCTGCCCCCTCCGCCGGTGGTGGGTTCCGGACAAATTTTGTGAATAGCCAGATTCTACCTCAGTGTGATAGTAATCGTGTGTGTCTAGTCTAGACTCTATCTTCGAGCTTATCTTCACTGACCAGGTGAGATTGAGTCAAACGCGGACTTTGTTTTAATGTACGGGCTTACTTCGATAAGTTTTATAGTACGACATGCATATAAAGAGGCGGTAGGGCTAAAACCGATCCTATGAATCTCAGAATAATATAAATATAAAATAAATTAAAAGTAAAAAAACCTTTTTAAAAACAAGCTTTTATTTAAATGCTCTAAATAGAAATCATTAAACGTTAACGCTGTATTTCTAATGTTAACTTATAACGTAATTTCTCATGAGAGACAATTTATTTGAAATAAAAGCTCACTTTACTACAAAAATCAAAGTTAACGCAAAAATGACAACGGACTCAAACAAGTCGACATTAAAAATACCCAATTGTATGCAAGAAAAATAAATAAATTATTACTAATTATAATGATTAATTTTGATTCTCCCAAATTAGATGGAATCACATATTCACACTTACCAAGATAAGACGAATCAAACGAGACCCAACTCGATGGAGTTGCGTCGTTTAATTACGAAGTTCCTATGGTCAACTTTCAGCTCCATCATCAGACCCTGGTTACCATATAGTATCAAAGTACTCGTCAAGTCAAATTATACGACCCCAAACTCCATGGGGTTGCATCTTTCAATTATGGAGTTCCAATGGCCACCTTCCAGCTCCATCATCAGACCCTCGTTACCATCTAGTATCAAAGTAGTCGTCAATACTAATGAAACGAGCCCAATTTTTATGGCGTTGCGTCGTTTAATTACGCGGAGTTCCTATGGACATCTTTCAGCTCCATCATCAGACCCTCGTTACCATCTAGTATCAAAGTACTTGTCAAGAAAACTTAAATGAGCTTTAACGCGATGGGGTTGTTTAGTTTCATTACGGAGTTCCTATGGCCATCTTCCAGCTCCATCATCAGACCCTGGTTACCATCTAGTATCAAAGCACTCGTCAAGACGAATGAAATGAGTCCAAATTCGATGGCGTGTAGTCGTTTAATTACGGAGTTCCTATGACCACCTCCCAGCTCCATCATCAGATCAGATATATGTCATAATAATATTGCATTGCCATGCGATTTTTACATGCTATATTTAAGCTGAATCGGAAACTGAAAAGTGGATCAAATTTAACTTGTAAGATTTGAGTACAGACAACGGACAGGTGAAGCTAAAAAAAGCTTTTAATTACAGGCCCCGCCCGCCGCAACAAACTGTCAGATTTGCAGCGCCAGCTGTCAGTGCTGTCACACATCGAACTCTCAACTGTCACGTCCAGCGGCCTGCCGTTCCGGGAAGTTCTGAAGAATGAGATAGACGACATTGTGGCCAGCGAATGCATCTTCTGTGGGGAATACATGATCAACTGTATCGATAAGCCGTTTATTACCGACGAGGATTGGGATAGGGTCATGAAAGAATGGGAATAAATTTATGTAGAGGCTGTATTGGGTGGGATAGTAGACCTATTGATAATAAATCATACTCATTTATTAGCCTTCGTATGTCTGTACCTAACAGTTTCTTTGAATTACCCTTTAATAAAACAGCCAAGATGTGAATTTCGAGTGGTTATCAAGCGTACACAACACATGGCAAATGAAAAACCGACGAGAAAGAAATAGGTTCATAGTCATATAATTTATATTTTTATTATTTATTATTTCCTAAGCTATGCAAATGTATGCTAAAAGATGTGTATGCTTCAAAAGTTCATGTGATATAATAAAAAAATCATATTTTCAACACAATTGCTCGTAAAGTGAGCCTTATTCTATTGAATTTAGAACTATGAACTGGGCTATAAGTCACGCGTGCTTAATATATTATACCCTAGTGCATAATATAATGAATCCTACAAAGTTGAATTGTACCTTTGTGCAAATTACATGCGAGTAAACAGAGCATATTTTTTTGATCCGGGTTATACATTAAATATTTTCAGAAACAACAAAGAGATTTTATACCACTTCAAATCCATATACATTTTTAAATGTTTGCAACTTATATTAGTAAAACAAATTTGTATATCAAACAAATTATTCACAATTTACAATAATTTGTTATAAAATATTAAAATATTTGCATTTACCACTCCAAATTAAACATTTTCACGTAAAATAGGCTGTATAAGCTATACAGACATTGACACATTTGGCGGAAAAAAAAAACCTACGCGCATGCGCGAGGTTCGGCGCCATTTTTCAATCACAATTCACAGCTTTGTTATCAAGTGTGTTTGTTATTTTATGACCACGTATGTATGTCTTTTACTCACAAGTGTGTTGAAAAACGTCGTATGTAACTCGTGAGCGTTGCCAATTACAGTTTCGACTCATTATTAAGTTTCGACTGTAATTAGCAACTTAGCTCACTTGTTACATAATATACTATTATTACACTACAGGATAGAACAAAACCCCTTTTCAAAGTATTTATTTGCCTACTTCATATTTTTATCGATAATAGAGTTGTATAGATTTCAAAGCTTCTTTTTGTATTTATTTAAGTTACAGAGATATTCGGATCATCTACGAATTATTTTAACTGCAGTCTACATTCAGAATATTCATATGCTGGTCGTATTCTGATAAAGTCTCCTATAAGCAGTCCAGCAGACCATTTTTTATAGAAATACACTTGTCTATAGAAAAGGCGCTCTTATTCTCTTTATTCTTTTTTTATTTCTGTGATAATCTTTTTATATTTAGATGTTTAATAAATAATGTAGCATGTGCAATTTAAAATGAACTGATAAAATATACCTGCTAAATTATATACTTAAAAGAAAAACACATTTCTGGTTTCATTTATTTTATTCATAAAATTGTGTTATCAAGGTGATAAACAATAAATTAATTTAATATTAATTTAAATAACAGGAGACCACATTTAATTCTAAAGGACGCAATATCCTTTAAAATCTAAATATTATTAATCAACATAAATGTACAAACAGAAATATACACATTGATGTATTAAAAACTTACTAGATGAACAATTGCGTGCAGTGCAGCTCGCTATGGGTATAATAGTCTTATTTTTTTGAAATGCGAAGAGTCAACAGATGCCTTTGATAAAATAAAATCTACAAATAAACACTATAATTTCAAAAGACAATGCATTTAATAATTTTGTATTATTAATAATGTAGATACAAGGCAATTATTTACAATGCTATTTAATCACATCAAAATCAAGCTTTTTTCGCTTGCACAGTCCCGTATCAAAAATGTTTTTCTCGACGACGTCAGTAATTCTTGAACGTTTATTTCAATTTAGCGACCACGTTTTTTTCCTTTTGAGATATTTTGCGTCTAGCTATTTTCTAATACTTCAACATATATACATTTCGATACTTGTTGTAAGTAAATTATGCACGAATAACACCGAGATATAGGAAGGCTGGCTTCAGGCACAACGCGTAGAAATAACTCTTATCTATTACAAGTGTTCGGTCTTACGCAACTAACTATTGACTAGCGGCACCATCGACTTCCATTTTCTGGGAGACGTCTTTATTATCTACTTGCACCTGGGAATTTTCTACATTTTCTTGCTTACTACTAGCTGTGTTATCTTTGCTCTTGTCTCGTTTCTTGACGACTTTTCCTTTTTTGGGGCTTTTGTTTTGTACATTATCTTGTGGTTTATTTTCTAAGTTTTCTTTTTGGTCGTCGGGTTTGTCGGCGTCCGGCCGGGTGTCCGGCGGGGGCGGCTGTGCGGGGGCGGGCAGGTCGGCGGGGGCGGCGGGCTGCGCGGGGGCGGGCAGGTCGGCGGGGGGCTGCGCGGCTTGCTCCGCGGGCGGCGCCTCGGCCTGGGGCTCCGAGGTTTCTTTGGCTTCTTTGATTTCAGTGTCTACTGCGGCGGTCTCTTTCATTTCGGCGTCAGTCGTCGCTGCCGCCGCCGCCGCCGCCGCCGCCGCCCGGGCAGCGCTATTCTTCTCCGCCTTCGCTTCGAGCACCGCTATACACTTCTGTATGCACCTGATGGCCTCCTTCCTCGCCTGTCGTATGTTTTCTTTGCCATCAGTCTCGATATTATCCAACTTGATGAGGTTCCTTGTGAGCATTTCGTCCAGGAACATGTACTGCTTGTCTTTCTTGGAGCCGGCGAAGTTTTCTACTTCGGACATTAGGTTGAGAACGTCGGTTTGTATGCTGAGGATCTGCGTGATGGGGTCGTTGGAGGCGGGCTTCTGTGGGGGCGGGGACGGCTGGTGCTGCTGCTGCTGCGGGTGTTGCTGCTGCTGAGGGGCTTGGCGTTGCTGTTGCTGCGGGGGCGGGCGTTGCTGCTGTTGCTGTTGTTGCTGCGGCGGCCGCTGCTGCTGCTGTTGCTGCTTGGAAGGCGTTTCAGGCCTGTGCTCGTGATGGACGGGTACTCTCACAAACTCATCGCCGTGTGGACTGGGCGCCCTCGGACTGGCTGCTCGCGCGGAGGCCGCCTGCGGGTACGCCTTGGCCTGCGTGAAGGGCTGCGGGCCCTGCCGGTACTTAGAGCCGAAGGGCACTCCGAAAGCGCGCGCCACATTGCGCGGCGGGAAGAAGTCGTCGTCGAAGTAGTCGTTGTCGGCGCCGGGCGGCGGCGGCGGGACGAAGGTCTGCTGCGGGGGCGGCGGGAAGGTTTGCTGCGGATGCTGCGGAGGCTGAGGCTGTTGGTCAGGGCGGGGCAGGACGGGCTCGTCGCGGCCCTCGACGAAGATAGGTATGTGTCGCACGGCGGAGGGCGCGGGGGGGGCGGACGCGGGCGGCGAGCGGCTCATGGCGGGGGAGGGGGGCGCGGGGGGAGCGGAGGTACAGCGCTGGGCGCGCTCAGCGTCGGGCGCGCGGGCCGGGGCCGCACTGGCCTCGCTGTCCTCCGGCGGCGGCTCGGTCTGCGTGCCCGACGACTGCTGCTGCGGACCGGGCGGCGCCGCCTGCTGGGCCTGCGGGGGCTGGGCTGCGGCTTGCGGCTGCTCCTCGCGTTGGAACCGGCGGTTCCAGTGTGTGGGGAAGTGCTCTCTGAACTCTGCGGGGATGTCGTCGAAGGGGAACCTCCCGCCGAAGTCGTCGAAATCTGGAAAGACCACACGTTTCCTTTTTACAAACCCTGTAAGGGATGACAGTTGTGTTAGTAGCGATGTCGAAGTATTATTTGGTTGACATTGTTACTATGTTTTTGTTTGTTCATTCAATGCAAGAACGTTTGAAATTAAGATATTAGGTAATGGTAAATAGGATTAATGAGATTCTAACAACATCAATTAATAGTAAATATATATTTCTGACACTCACACAACATTATCTAGCCCAAATTATGTTTCTTAAAGAACTTGTGTTATGGATACTAGATAACTGATATACTTAATATATAAACATACATAGATATTGAATAAATACATATTTTTTAAATGAGAATATAACCTTAAATAAAGCATATGAACATCCATGACTTGACGACTAATATATGTGTTCATCACACAAATATCCGCCGCCGCCGGGATTCAAACCCAGGACCTCTGGCATAGAAAGCAAAGTATGTCACCCCTAAACCAGCCGGTCGTCAAATACTTTATGTTAAAAAAGCCAGCAAACGAGCAATGGCAAATGGAATTCGAGATTAATATAAATTAATTTACCCCAACAGTTCGACTGGTTAATTTGTATTTTGGGTAATTTCACTGGCAAATCCTTCCTTTCTCAGAACACCACGACGCTCACACTTGAATGAAATCCATCCATTAGAAAGACTATAACCAAGTTTAATATTGCTAATTCCGCGACTCTGCAGGATTTTCGTGTGGAAATTTGGTAGCTCACTCGTAGTTATTATTGCTATACAGGCATGCGAGCACAGAACTTTATCGACTCGTACCTATCTATCTTCGCATAGTATGGATAAAGACGGTTTGTTAGAAATAATTGAAATCTATCCATTGCCGCACGGCCAGCTTAAATAAATGTGTGCCTTGTTAATTTTAAATGTTTGTAAACATGTTGTACTCTTAAATAACTGTAAAATAAAAAATTACAATGTTACTAAAAACTTGCAACCGACTCCATACTATACGAACATTCGTAAACATACGAGTCGACAAAGTTCTGTGCTTGCAGTGCAGAACAGGAAGACCTGTAGTCATTATCTGCCGCGAGCGTTGAACAATCATCTGTGTATGTCAAGAACGTCGACTTATGTCAGGAAGATCTATAGACATCATCAGCCAGCTAAAATACCGTGAGCCGCGAACAACTAAATAAGCGCCAATCTATCAAGACCTACCGTCACTGGCGTCCTGGCTGCTAGGGCGTCGCTTGCTGGCCCAGCCGGACGGGCGCTGGCGCAGGCGGGCCGCGATGTCTGGGTGGCGAGCGGCGAGGTCCGACCACGCGCCCGAAGCGTCCTCCTCGTCAAACGGGAAACCACGCTGGAATAGGAACGGCTAGGTGAGTGGGATGTATTCTTGAATAGTTGCTACGGTTGGGACTGAGATTTAATATTTAAATTGCTATAAAAAAGCTGAAAGGTTTGTGTGGACGCGCTAAACTCGGTCAGATTTAAAAAG
Organism: Stenoptilia bipunctidactyla; assembly: GCA_944452665.1. Lineage (NCBI taxonomy): Eukaryota > Metazoa > Arthropoda > Insecta > Lepidoptera > Pterophoridae > Stenoptilia > Stenoptilia bipunctidactyla. Next base: position 767,148 of record OX101730.1, read on the forward strand.
ATCCTTTGTATTTGATAGCCTAAGAGATTCCGGAGTGATCAAATATTATGTGTCCAGTTGAGTTGAGTAATAGAGCTATGACTCTTTTTGTTCCTACTCGTAATTATAATCTAAGACACAAAACGTCAATTATATTAGGGCAATTATCTGTTGACCACACAAACATCTGTGCCTGAGACGATTTAAATCAGATTTGAACGAGAAGGCAGCGTAAAATTACTTTTACACAAAGAAGTAGGTACGTTAAAGTTTCCTCCTAAACGAAAAGAGTGATATTGAGATAGGTTGAGACTACTAATTATTGCCGACTTAGGCCATCACAACAACCCTACTCATATGATTCGACATAAAGTTATAGACGCAGTTCCAATAAGAAAAAACCTGATACTTGTTTTGCCTCAAACAAATAATGCAATGCAAATAACAGCTAAGCATTATCCGTGACAGTTGACGCGTAGACAATCGGGTCCGTCGCGAATACTACCAAATAAGGCAAGGCCGTTCACAAAGACGGCCTCGTTGCCGAGACATTTCGTATTATATCGAATCTTTACGCCGCTCCACTAGTTTCACGAATTATTATTCTTCATAGTCTAGAAAAGATAAACACAATAGTGCTATTCAAATTGATCTGCAGTCTGTGCTATGTCAAGACGAAAAAAGATTTCTTGATTCTCTATTTAGTTGCGTTCAATTCATTACAATGCTAAGAGATTCATAGCTGAAAGAGGAGTTCATGTATAATAAAATAAAACAGTTTCGTATTATTTTTGGGATATACTCAGCCAAAGCCAGTTAAGAATTAATGAACCTCATTATTAAAGGAAATCCCTTCTAACCAAATTCTATAAACTCTAAAATATTCCGGATCAAAAGGAAATTCCTTTGTGCAACTTACCTTTTATTATGTCTGATCTTATTTGTAGTGTGTACATAAATTGTTAAATAACTAAATAAAGTAATAATTGCACAAAGTCATTCCGACACCTGCCAAAAATATTTCATACGGGTCTTACTCCTCTTTCATTTTTAATTTTATTTGTATGATTAAATACTAATACAATATAATTAACACAGCAACATCTAAAAACAATTTCAACAAGGTCGTCAATGAATCAGTTAATATTCAGCCTTAATCCAAATGTAATAATTGGCAGATGATAAACCGAGCATGACTTCTGCGAAACGTGAAATGTTCACAATTGTATAAAGACATACCGGTGTTCTGAATCATTTGTTTCTGCCCATGCATGACTGTAATAATATTTAACAGGCAAACATTATGTTTCGAGAAATTGTTGAAACATACAGATGTACATATAAATTATGCAAGGTGAAAAATCCAGAAGTTATTTTTATCATGACGAGAATATGTTGATTTCAGGAGTCAGACAGTAGAACTATTTTTATTCGTAAAGTACGTCATGTGCAGGGCCCATGCAAACGTCATATTTCTTTAAGCAGTTATCAAAAGCTTTCACGTTTATGACATGTAATTACTACTTCAAAATATAAGCAATTTTTATTACGAAAACTACAAAAACTTCGTCATTTTAGAAACAGCCATAATGATTGGCTGATTTCTTCTTTACGAACACATTTACAATTATTAAACATTGAATACGATTTATTGACTCTCTTAAATGGTAATGCATAAATTAGTTTCATAATTTCCGGATAAGCACTACAAATACGGTCCTAACTTTCCAAAAATTCACCATATGCAGATCACACCAGTAAATTAACCTAATCCTTTTTTAAACTGTATTTCTCAATCTGCATAAATCTATTTCTTACATAATCTCAAAAAACACCACGCACGGTTAAGTACGCAAGGATGTACCTAACGAGAGAAAGTGGATGCGGATAAAAGTTTAATTTAAATATCGAACGAGTAAGGTCCATATCCATGCATCTTTGCTCCGGCCATGACATCACCTCCGGAAAAAGAGAGAACGCATGACATTGTTACGTCAGCGGCGCGGTGTGCTGAGCCGCGGATCCGCGCGAAACCAAAGCTTAATGTTTCAACATTGTGAGACACGTGAACTGGCACGTGCCGTTCAGGATCGGAATCAAACAAAATGATTCGCTTTTATGAATGTTAAATATGCATTTTATAGTATTCGCATGCGGTTTTATCTGCGTAACTTTTGGTCCCGTGAGAATTTCTCAATAAATATATTTTTAAATCCGATTATTAGTTTCAGAGATTAGCGCATTTAAACAAACCTTTGAGCTTAATAAAGCTTACAATACAATACAATAGTATTAGTATAGATTTTTTATATGGTTTAACAATGGCTACATTTGCGGAAAATGTGCGGTTATGTGATAAACATTTATCCAAAAAGTTGCTTGTTTCAAATTTTTATTTCTTATTATTTTATTACTAGCTAAAAAAAGTATGTTTTAATGAATCGGTAAATATTTGATATTTAAAAATATTACGGCCAATTATTTGAAATAAATGTATATGTTTTCACGCATTACTGTGGCAATGTTTTAATGAAAAAGATTAAATACGCGTAATTTACGCTCTAAGTGAACAGTTTCATCGTCACCAAACTTTGTTCTTTACATCCTCAAAAACTTTCACGTCTCCAATATTAGTAGAATAGTCAACAGATCTAGAAAACATTTTAGTTTTAATTACAAAAATGCAGGTCGTTACGAAGGCTTACTGCTACATTACTGTAAGTTAAAATCAATGTTAATTTCATAGTTCTATGTTATATTGCCTGCTATAATAAAAACGTATATCTACAACATAAACCACCGTAACAATGACGCAATTCATGTCACTGACCTGCAAACGAATTGGTTAGGTGCCACGGTCAACAAAAAAAGAATATAAAAAGCCATGAAAAGCACTAGACGGATCAAGCTACAGAAAATTTTGAATTAAAGTTGAAATCATTGAATAATAAGAAAAGTTTGAAAACCGTGATGCAAAAATACAGTGTAAACAAATCAAGTATTTCGTGATATTGAACAGTGGATAGTAATAATATTTTGAAATATGGGGAACGCTTTAGCCCCAGGTATCTTAAATGGTATAAAAAGAAATGTAACCTGGTGTAGAAACAACACCTCCTTTTATACTAGATGTACCGGTTCCGAGTTATTTGTTCTCCAATCATCGAAGTTTTCTAGTATTAACAAGGTATGTAGAGGTATGTTTACATATCTCTGAGCTCGATAGCTGGTTTCGTAAACCAAGTTCCTTGTCAAATCTAATTCAGGCTCGATAATAATGATGTGAATATAAAAAAAATATTCATTAATTATCATAAAAACAAAATGACAAATATTTTACACTTATGGTATATGACCCATATTTCTGAATCAACTTTACAAATAGGGCTTTCCGCGATTATCGCCATATGCAGCGTAATTTCGAGAACCACCCACTGGATAATCTACTACGTTGCATATCGTGACGAGATCATCAACTGTTGTGACCAGCTCATTTACATTGTAGGCGGTGGATTCGTGACGCAGCAGGATCGGACAAATGATGGCTGCGGGCGTCTACGCGCGAACAAACTTATTCTTCCATCTAAAATAAATACTGGGCTGACATCATCACCTGTACATACCGGGTTGTTTACAAGATTTGTCTGTTTACCGTCCATTAAGTGGATTATTATTATTTAAGCAGTCTTTTTATGTTCTTAGAAATCGTTGCTTCATAAATGCGCAGTTTGAGGTAATAATAATGAGGATATGTAGCATATATATTGCTGTTACGTAAATATATCGTATGTTATGATGTGTAAGGACGGACTTAAACTATGGTTATGGTTTAAAAAGTTAATTTCACAAAATAAAAGAATGCAATTCACTTCTCTTTGAGACATAGCATTTTACATTTAATAGTGTACAAAGTTGACTTGGGAAATCAGTTAAACGAAACGAGATAATATAAGTAGGTAGTTATGACTAGTCTAGACATGGCAAAAAAATTAAGTTTCGAATGTTCTCTAAGCATGTAAAGTTTTAATCTGGAAACATTTAAAGATCCTTTCCTTTTGCCATTAAAAACAACATAATTGGCAAACCTAGACAATAAAGGCACTAGATCAAGAATATATTGACTGATAAGATCTTAAACATCTTCCTGAAATGACATTCGAACCAAATAAAGAAACTTCCGGACGAAAAATTTACATGACGCGATAACCTTAACAGAACCGGACGCAGCAATGGACCGAACACGTGGGTGTTGGAAGAAATTAAAATATTAATTTTTCGTCAACAGAAGTCTATAAAAGGCATTTCAAAAAAAGGACATATGCGCATCGAGGCCTGAGTCATCGAAGTCGACACGAGACTTCGATACAAATATTCATTATGCTTGTAATCAGCTGTACAGAAGGCAGCAGATCAAGCGTAACAAATCTGTCTTAAAATTGTAATTGAATCTGAATTCTATACCCTCGACATGAAGTTAAAATGGTTGGGGAAATTTGACAGGTAGTGTAACGCTTGATCTGAAGCCTTCTGTACCTATAGTTTCTTTTCTTATATTGATTTAGAAAAAAAAATCTAGTCTTAATGGAAATACCACATTATTGCAGCTGCCGTTTTAGAAACAATTGCTAAGCGTGTCCAAAACTCGTCACCTTTCTGGCTAATTTCCAAACGCGAAGATGGAGAAATTACAGAAACGGAAAATGAGGTTGAAACTAAGATGACAAGGTCATACTGATCTGTTTATAAAATTTGGTCTCATTATACGTACATTAAATTATTTGAACTATGCAAGTCTTAAAAAAATAATCAAGATTTATAAGATTTAAAACAATTTGGAATTTTTAGAGCTCCCATTCGGTTAGAACTTTTTGAAATTTCTATTATAATCGCAAGCACGACTAGTTCATTCATTTTTTCTAGATAAATAAAGTCTTATTCAAACAATATCACGAAATATTTAGTTCAAATTGACCCAAAGTTGAATAACTACACGGTAAACTGAAAAAAACACTCACTTCATTATTCCCGTGGTACTCCGGCGGTTTATCAATAACAACCGGTGACTCCATAGTTTATAAATAAATACTATCACTGGAATGTATCACAGATTCACAATAACGAGATCAAACAGTTCACGTGTAATACTGATCGCTGCAAAATACGTGTGTAATCAACCGTGTTTCAGTGTGTACTGAGGGGCTCGCGTGAATCCACTTTTATTTATACGCTCTCGGAGTAGGCGGAACGTTCGAGAACGCTCTGGACTAATCGAGACCTCGTCCGTAGTTGGCGACTCTAGCGATGTTTCCCGAACAATATCCATCGAGTGTTTACAATGACTGTTGACACGTATGGGTTTTGGCCACCGCGCAATGTATAGCAGGCAAGCTCTACGTTCAGTTTGTTCTTCAATGGTATAGGGCACTGCGGCTGCGTCAAACAAAAGCTACGGTGTGGGTAGAGAACTTTCGAGGTGCGTTTTGAAGTTTCTATACACGGAGGGCGTGCTATTATGAAGCAAAAAGTTTCGCAGTAGACAAGGAAACCCTTAAAGGGGAAATAAAAAAAATCGAGACATGTTAATATGTCGTGGTATCTTTAAAATTGCATCTCTTTACTTTGATGCGAAAATAAAACTCTACATTTTTATTAAAAGTGTGGTATAAAATCATTCTTTGTTTTGATAAATTTTTAATTGAATATATTTTATGTTAAGTTTTTGATATGTGTTTAAAATTATATAACAAACAAGAGATTCTCATGTAAAGATTTTAAGTTTTAAGAGGTGTTTTTACAATAATTAAGCGATATTGCAAAAACAATTCGCAACACTGTTTAAAAATTATCAGGTTCAAGAAATGCTTTGTTGTACAAACAAGGTGGTTGTAAAAGAAAAGCAAAACTGTAAAAAAAGAAAACTGTAAAAGAAAAGAGTTTCGCGTTGAGTTGTTCATAAAAACGCGAGGGGACAAAATGTGGTAGTTTGCGTGAGGGGTGCACTGGAAGCCGGACAGAAGCTGCGAAAAAATGGCTTCTTCATTACAGAAGAATGTTATTGAAATATTTAAAATCAAGCGCTGAATTTCCCATCCACCTATAAATTTACACTCTTATCAACATATTTTAATTATTGAGAGAATATCTAGATTTCAAAAAAAATGTTGCTTTAAAATAATTACTATGACTTCAATAGTTAGTAGTTTAAACAGGTTTGAAAATTACCGAGATTTAAAAAAATATTATCCCTTCCGTAGTAAATACAAAATTTTGCTTTGTTACAACAGTTTAACTTTCACTCAACATCCTATCATCCTTAAAGAAAAACAATCAGCAGTGATTCTAAATCTAGTCCTCGCATAACAGCGCTATTTGTTACACAACGCAATCCTTCTGCATACAGCTGGCATTTGGCATCAATATTTTGATTGGTACCGAGCACCGAGTCAACGACCTCCGAAAGATCGCTGGCGCTGCAGCATATTCGGCGTAAGCGCAGATTTGCGTCCGGAATTTGATACCTGCGCCACTGGTGTTACCGAGTTCTAGCCTTACGGAGTCAAGTGTCTGTGTTTCTGATCTGAAATTACCGATTTGGGCATGTTTGATTCAGGGTTGAGCAGTTTAATCGCGATTAAATATATATTTTTTTGTATCCTAACGGTCACATATTTTTAGTCTGAGTGATCCCGCAAGTGATCTGAGTCTTCCATGCTGGGCTGGTACATTCTATGGAAAAACATCTGCATCTCTTCCTGCGCATACTGTGAAAGTCAGTTAAGGGACAGAGGTTTTAAAGGCATTTTTGTGGGCGATAGGCTGACCCCCGTCATTACAATAGTCTATCTCCATCTTTATAATACCTCCAAATTTGTCAAATGTGACAAAGATGGTCTTAGTACCTCTGGTGTTCTGCCTGGCCCTCGGGGATGAAGGCGCGACGTTATCTATGTATGATACTGCAATTAAATGCGCCAAAACATAGTATGAATACAATGTAAGCCTTAATAATGTTTTAAAGTTTTTTGCATTAAAAATGCTCAATTACTCTTAAATAAATGAAAAAAATGTGTTAAATAAATGTCATCCAACCAGTATTTTTAAAAATAATATTAAAACATTGCAATGCTTCACTTTAAATGAGATTCACAATTTCTGTAAGTAAAGAAATCGGTCTCGGGTGGTCTTAGCTTCAAAGCTATACCATTAGATGGAGCTACGTAAGCAATATAACGTAAAATCAAAAATGTGTTAAGTAATTTCGAGGCATACCGCCATGCACCGGTAGCTCAGTGGGACAGCACTCGTCCGGCAAACGAGAGGTTCCAGGTTCGTGTCCTGGTCGGGTGATTATATTTTTTTTATTTAACACTTTTCTTATTTAGTTAATGTTAGCCTTGTCAAAAAATCTAAATTGGAACAAACGAGACGTTTATAGGTAATTCCTTAAGGTAATACCAATTTCATGTTCATTGTTTATTTGTAGGTAAATTTTATTTCTTGTATGTTTGATTTTATTGATTAAGATAAATATTTATAACATGTCCATATGTATCTCTAAAGATTTCACCACTATTACTGTATCGTGGCTTTGAGAAGGACTATTTTAATGTTAATACATAATTATTTAAACAATCAAAAGCTACCTATATTGTGTTTTTCGGAACAACGGCTGACAACCTTATCATATAGATTGCAATTTAAAAAAAATAGGCACGATCTTATGTCTTGTAAATCATGATTTTGACCAACCCTGGTTCGATTGATATAACAGTGGCATATAACGCGTATCATTGCACGGTTCAGTTGTTCGACATTAAGATTTTAGCTAAGTTATCCGACTGCTGAAGGATGTCGATATTTGATATTTTTGTAAGTATTTGAATTTTTTATGTAGAGTTGGGTTTTGCTTTGATTCCGTATAGCCTTTAAAGTGAGGCTCAAATGCAAAAAGTAATCAAAAAAACTTTAGACAGCCCAGATGTTGGGGGAACTAAACCCGCCTTTGATCTCAATCTCCCCAGGTGGGTACCTTAGAGAAAATGAGGTGAAAGATGACAGCACACGGGGTTATGAAGGACCTAGTATTTCATACAATATTGCCGGAACACATCACAGCAGGAGCGGTTATATTTGACCGCAGATTTTATACGAAAGCGAATAATTATATCTGAAAACTTCAAAAAACTTGTATTCAACCTTTTTTATACTCTACCCACAAAGCAGATACATAGTAGAGCTGCTGTAAGCAAAGTTGCACAGCTTCAATTTGGGTTGTCCTGACGTCACAGCCTTTAGTTCAAGCTATTCCTCGCTAGAGGCACTGGCGTCAGTTCGTCGCTGACCTCTGTGAAGTATGTACACGCGTAGATATTTAAAAAAAATTAAATCCTCCATTGTTTCTCGATGTAAAATTTAGTTCTCTATACTTTTATAAAGGAATCACATTGACAATCCAAATAAAATTAACTTACCACGATGATAATTTCATTCATAATTATTTTTTACAGATTGTATTGTTTTCCAATTATTTGTGTCCAAAATTCCAGATTGTTATTTGTTGCCTAGGTGATTTTTATGCCGCGAAAAAAGGTTGCACTATCTAGCGTCAAGTAGAAATACTTTTATTTCGCGGTTATTTCTGACAGATTTGGAACGTATGAAATTTCTTTAAAAAACTAGAGCCACCTAGTAAAGTATAGCTGAACTTTTTTGATGATCATGTGAATATTTTAACCTTATGTTTCAACCGGTTTTTACTACTCGCTACTAGGTGACTAATGCCATCGCCTGTTTGGCTATGATTGGCCATAACCCACCGCTTACCCCTCCCGCACCCCGCGCGTAAGCTTCACTTGAGTCCCTAGAAAAAACTGGATAGGGCAGCTCCTCTATATATTTCCTCCGTGACTCTACCTATTTGTAATTATTCGTATAATTCTGACTGAAAAAGAGTGCCAAGAGTTTTTGCCGCCGGCTTTTTTTGTCTCGTGGTCTACTGGAATATCTTATTCAACAACTAGTTAAAGCCGAAGTATAATATGATGACGTCATTAAGTGAATTTTAAAATTCAACCACCAAGTATTGTTACTCTAAAGCATACCTATATAGCAGTTACAGCATATACTCTAAAGTTTATATCTACAGTTTGTTAGAAATATAGAGTTTCTGGATAAAGATCATGACTGATAGATAGATAACCCCAAATACATTTTCACGATTCTGTTTAAGTCATCTTCGTATTTTTTAAATATCTAAAAAATATTTATTTTATTATTTTAATATGTGTAAAAAAGATGTTCTGCATGCGAAAACTTAATAATTAAAATAAGACATACATACACAACTTCACGCCTGTATCCCTAATGGGGTAGGCAGACCACCAGAGGCTATCAAACCATCTGATGTCAAGTTTAACAAATTTGGAGGTATTATTATGATGGAGAGAGACTATTTAGAGACTTAATAATTATTAGGCATTATTCATACGCGCCATTCAGCCCTAAAGCGGGCACATAGCTTATGTAATGGCAAGTGTAGAAATCGAACATACATACATATTACACCCAGACCGAATGCAAACAATCATGTTCATGCACACAAATATTTGCATTATGCGGTGATCGGATTGATCGCGCGGCGTCTGAAGCCAGTCAGTGTCACCCTATAGTCATAGAGATCGCAAAAACTGAGTTGCCACCAAAAAAAAAATCTAAGAGCGAAAACTACAATCAAAGTTCCTAAATTTTAAATATTGCATATTTAAGATATAAAACTAACCAGAAACTACTTTTCAAGGCCATGACAATTCTTAATATACAACAAAACTGTTGAGAAGTGGGACGCTATCACGCACGTAGGAGGCCAACATTTGCTCCAAATAAAACACTTTAAAAAATATAAAATTAGTTCGTTATGCGAGTACTTACTTGTTGTATGAATATGTTTGAACTACGTTTCATGTATACAGGCTCTGAAATAATTTACCATACGAACGCCTAATGAGATCTCCTTAAATCAATTCAAATTATTGCAAAGGTTAGAAGTCGGTATTTTATTAATTATTCGAGCACATATCTAAACTATTAGTTATCTTTGGCGATTAAAGAGATTTTATTAAACTTACTGTTTAATTTGAAATTCCTACGAGAACATAATCAACGAATGCAGAGCATTAAAAACCCAGTCAAAGGTTATAAGGTAAAAAACATGGAAAAAAAACATACATACGAATTGAGAACCTCCCCTTTTTTGAAGTCGATTGAAAAGTTAGTTACGCGGCCAAAACCCCGCGTGACTTCCTAGTCGTTCCTTGTATTGTTAACGTAATGACAGTATTAGCTGAATAATTAATTAAAAAGGCATGCAGGCAGTTTTCAGGCATATGCGGTCTCTTCTATGTTGAGATTCTTATTCCATTTGAGGTATTTACTCTGGCTTAAAATCCGTTGCGTTTATATTCTTTTAGTCTTCAAATATACGAAATAATAAATCAATATGTTTTGAACAGATATTCACATAGCAATATTAAACTGCAAAGAACCTTTGAGCTTGTATTATACGTGTTTGACAGCAGATTAACACACCTATACCAAGTTTCTTTTTCGTATAAACATATCTACCATAGATAATGTACCTAAAACAATGAAAACAAACACAGACCACCAACAACTGACGTATGAGACAGTAGTCATAATAAAGAATTCAAAGTATTATTTTCCTTTAAACAGTAAATACCTACTTACGTTGTTTAAGTAGGTCACCTTTATAATTATTTTTAGTAGGATTACACTCACAACAAATTGGGTAAGTCATAAATATTTCCTCAAAGGCAATTCAAAGTCAGAAAATCTTAAATAAGTCAATTTTGTTAGCACAATTTAAAACGACCACTTTAGAAATAGCTCAATAAGAATCGGTTTTAAAAACACTCTATATCTTAGGATTTATATTGTTCATGTATTTAGGTTTTTATCTTCAGTTCATGCTCACATAAGAGTTGAAGATTAGAGTTGAGATTTATTTACAAATACGGACCATATCATATACCCCGACCTGAGCTAACCTAGAAAAGTTAGTTTTCGAAACTGGCTCTGATGTGAATCCACTTGGGAGGTTTTGTTGCTTGAAAACTAACTTTTCTAAATTGTCTTGATTCTTGGGTATATAGCTAGTATACATGATGCTTCAGCTAGGGTTGGATATAAATTATTTGATCAAACAGAAAAAATAACGTCAGTTAAACAACTGACAATAAAAATATAACCTCCTGTTTGGACCTTTCAGTGAAACGAAGTGAAAAACTTAAAACATTCAGATTTATCGTTGAACTATAAACAATGTTTTTCCCATATGATAGGTTAGCCTTCGCGCTTTCTCTATTTTAAACTTAATGACTAAAACAGAGTTTGACACCTGGATGTCTAATATCCAGAAAGTGTCAGCATAAAGTAGATAATCAGGGGTTTCTTTGTCCAACTCTAAAAACAAGCAGCGATATATTAATCTTCAGGCTGCCGTAATACTCACATTACGCTTCATTTTATAGCATCGCTGTCACAACACAAACAATGAACCAACGAACAACACTACACAATATATCGATAGTTTACTGCCACCATTCACGGTTCCAGACACTATTCATATGACGCGTAGAACCTCGAGTCGCGCTGTTCGAACGTGGAGCTTCGGCTGTGGGTGTTTCGTGGGCCACCGAAATAGAACTTTTGGAATAACTCTACACAAATTATATTCCATGCGTCACTGTCGACATGAGCATCAAGCGAGGATGGGGAAACTGGCTGCGATTGGAGTTTTGTTTTAATCTTTAATCTGCAGGGTTTATGAGACTATACTTAACGCACTACCACGATTCAATTTTTAAATTGCAAAGATCGATTATGTAACCTTATATTCACGTAATTACGGCATATGATTATACCTCAGACCCTAGTAAGTCCAGATAGCTATTAGTTTGCACTGTCTTATACTGTCCTTCCACCCGGAATATGTACAGCAAAGCAGGACGTTAATGTTTACGCAGACGCGAACAATTCACAAAGGACTGATAAGCTTTCAATAAAACCACGAATCAAATTTTCATGAATAAGCCCCAATTTCAGGAAATACATTCGAGTTGAACTCGCCCTACGCGTTAAAACGAGTTCCGCCTTCAATTTTTCTTCAGCCAGAGCCGAGAGGTTTGTTAACCTAGGCTCAGAAGGAAATCGGTGAAATCGGGGCTAAGCGCAGCTATTTAGTGAAAGTTATTATATTTAACAAGGTTAATAAAGAAATTCTCTTCGTCACCCAGGGGAGATACTCATACCCTGCAGTGGATGAGTTACAAAGAGTTTTGGTGGTGATGAATAAAGAAATACGAATAAACTTCGGAAGAGCATTACTTACTTCCAAATTGAAGGTAAACGCCTACATCGCGATTTCATTCATACTGTGTTTTGTGGCTCCGATACTATTTGTTTGGCGTACTTTATTTCGCGTGCGATGTCGTCGGGTGAGTTTGGGAAACTATTCCCTTTAACAAGTTCTAGTCAACATTAGGGGACTAGATCTTCTTTTTAAGGTCGACCGTCGATCGATTGGTGTGATAAAACCTTAATTCAAAGCGGCATTCGTAGCGCAAGATTTATTAAGAATTTACAAGCTTAGAGTGTCAAGTTAGGTAATTCATTATTGACTATAATTAAAGCAGCTACATTACGTTTTTTACCCGCGTGACCTTTGGTCCTGAATGTTTTGATATACAGACTATACATGTATGTATAGCCTTCTTAAACAAAATGCTAAATCGTTTATTAAAAGTATGAGTATCATTTAAGGAAAGATATTGTATTGAACTGCTGCCGGGTCTCGGTCGTTTTTTATTCATCGCATTCACCTATCAATTTATATCGTATCGTATAAATGTACAGATTACTGAAAAATAAACCAAAAACCATAGCAGTTTACTTAAAGTAATTGAGTCCTATCTCGTTGTTATGGTGTCACTAATAACCTTGTATACCAGGGTTGTCACTTGCGGGATTGTCCTATCAACCCTGAGTGATGCTACCATTCACGTCATACAACTCGGTTCAAAATAAGGGTGTGTTATTCATTGCTATTACTGAACAAACTCGTAATGTACTACTAATTTCAGGCTGCATTTTTCTTATCAAATTAAATAATATGGCTGTAATCGTATGCTAAACCTGCTAAATGTGCAAAATTTAATTTTCACGATGCATAGAGATAAGATCACCAATCTGTTATCTAAAACAAGTACCTACCTATCTTTTTATTTCTGTATCTATGATAAAAAGTAAAGTGTGCAAATTTAAAATGTATATCGAATTCGGAGAATTTGTGAGGAAAAATTGCAACTTTGTCCAGCATTAACACTAAGGATGGTAAAATTTTAATTAAAAATAATTTCTTAATAAGGCTTTAAAAGGACTCTTACTTTTAAGTTTTTACCAGAAAATACAACCATCTATACTTTACTAAAGACGCCAATAATAACATTTCTAGAATACTACTGCATACCGTGTTCGATAAAGTTTTCAAAAATAGGTTTAAATCGAATCGTTAATAAATTTAACAACAATTGCACCTGCCTTCAAGTACCCATTTTCGTTCAAGATTAAACGTGGTTATTGGTACCAACTAATAAAGAGGGAACCTATTTCGCTACACAGCGACAATAAGCGTATAGAAGACCAATGGTCATATGATCTATACCCAGGGACCACATGGTCTATACGTTTACTTCGAGACAGAGGTTTATAGGCTCGTATTACGTACAACTGCGGGACTTTTGACATCGTAGGAATTTCGTAATAAAATTCAGCATTTTCTCTAAAACTGGACTTTGAAAATTCAACAATGAAACTACCATTTTTAGTAGTAGTTTCCAAAATTAGCGTTAAAGCATTTTCATATTACATACTTCACTTCTACCTCGTCTAATGGCGGGTTTCAATATTATGAAAACTGTTCGTTTTGCCTACGAACAATAGAAATCACTACCAAAATGCCTTTCTATATTCAAAATCTTGACATCTAAACCACTGCTTACGAACTGTTTGACTGTAATGGGTTGCTAGGTTACATTTGACCATTTACAAAATAAGTCATTATATCTAGCCAACGACGAGGTAACAAGTTATTAATTTAAACCAATGAGGTAAAGGTAGCATGGCAGTCTGCTGCGGCCAATAAGAGTTATGTTTTCATTACGTATGACCAATTAAAGAATAGGTCATTTTATCTAGCCAACGACGTAAAAATTTATTCATTGAACGAAATATCCTATCAAATATCTGTCAACATATCAATAATCCAGTTTTCTCTTTCTAACTTATCTATACCTGTTTTTGAAAAAAGGACGAATATTATTGAATGACATAATATTTCTTTTAAATATTTACTTTGATGTCATAAAAATGTGATTCAACCAATGACAAAATTAGTCGAAGGATTAGCGTTTCGTTTTACGTAAGCAGTTAAACGCAATTATTAATAAAAAGCTCTAAAAACATACTATAATATATTTATCGAATACTAAAACATAGCAAACATAAATTGAATAAGTTTATATATTTCTTTAGTTCAAATATCATACAAATAATTTGCGAATGCGTGATATTCTATAAATCACATATCGCCTATTTTCTTGGAAGAACGTCACGCAAGGAGGGCCCATGCCAAATTTGAGAACTTACAGCCCGTAGCTAATAGATATTGTGAAACGCTACTTTTTTCCTACCAATTTTGTACCTCTACCGGTTACGCATAGCAGTCAGTTGAATATTGAAACCCGCCATAAGTCAACGCATTGCTGACATTAACCGTTCGTGGGTGAGCTAGTTTAGACTCATATATTTTCTTTGTCGGAATAGTGAGAAATTATTCCCAGTAGATAAGAAATTTTTATAATGGGTAATAGCAATAAGTAGTCATTTCAGTTTAACTGGGATATCTGAAATAAAAAATGTTAAGACTATGCTCTAGGCCTAGGCGTTAAGATTCGCATAGACGATTTTGGAGTTTGGAGTATTAATCTCAGCCTTGAGCCAAAGAAACACTTTTTAAAATGATTTTATCAGATATAACTAATTACACTTTAAGTCGACGTTTCGTTGTCTCTGCCGATTATACGCATTAAATTCAAAAGTACAAGAATTTGTGATTAACAGATTGTTTCAAAGTCTCCCTTCGATTAATTACGCATGCAGTGCTAACCTAGTTAAGCAAATTCGTGATTAGCATAAGCGTGTATAAGCGTAAGAACAAATTGTAGTGAGCACCCGCTGTTTTGTATCCTAAGACTACAATCAATAGATTAACTGTGTCGCAACTTTTGAATAACATAAGATAGATTCCAAGGTCTGCATATTATGTGCAGTAATTTTATTGATTGTCTAGCTTTGGCCAGTGTGACCCCCAAAACTTTAGATTCAGTAGGAATTTTTTGATAAATTCAAGAAAGAGTAAAATGCAATAATCATAGAATGCAGAGCATTAAAATCCCGACTTCGTAAACATTTTGAAAGCCTGTTACAGCTGAAAGCTTTAACAAAAGCTTTGTTAAAGTATAAGGTCCTCAACGTAAATATTGTCCGCTTCATGTACATTTTTGGTCGAATTTTTTATTTTTTTCTAAAACTAGGTACCTACTCAATGGATTTTGATGAATCCTGTATCATATGAAACAAGAATATTTAAAATCGATTCACAAATGCCCAATAAATCGCGGTAAAATAAAGAAATAAAAAAAGTATACACACTAATTGAAAACCTTTTCGAAGTCAGTTGAAAATGTTTTTCAAATCCTTCTATTAGGCGGAACAAACAAATATTTTAGCGTTACTGTACAGATTTCATAATTACAACCCTTTTTAACTCACTTTCAGTTTGTACAAACTAACAAAACCGCAATCCGGCAATCCCAACAAACTAATATCTGCAACACCTAGCCAATCTATCACAACTCAACGAGCACACCTCCAGTAAAAGGGAAGACCTTGCAGCCTCCCACAGATGGCTGACTGAATCATTAGCACCCACGCGTGTCGGCGCGGGCGCATGTCACTTGTCTGATACCCCGGTGACCGGTGCAGCGCCGGGGATAGCGAAATGTCTATTTAGAAACAGTGTTAGAAGAGTGCATTGTTTTGTTTATATTGTATTGTATCTATTTTAATAAAATACTACACTTTTTTTTTAATACGATAGCTAATCCCTATATCTTGACAAATAATTCAATGCAATAAACTGACAGTTTGCAACGAATGCAGAGGATTAAAAAAGCTGCAAATTATACATATTTTTTCAATTTTTTTAAATATTTTAATAAATTATAATAAACCTCTGGAGTATCCTCTATTATATGAAACAAGAATATTCAACATCGATTCATAATTGTCCAATCATCGTGTAAAAAAAATACAAAAAAAAACAATTAAGAACTTCTTTCTCTTGGAAGCAGGGACCGGAACCGCTTACCCTTAAAGAGGTGTTTGATTGGGTTTTTCATAGACTTGTTTTAAAAAACCCTATCAATTTGGTAACCGTATCGAAGACTTACCCTAATTTAAGGCTTACCATATCAATAGAGTTAGCTTCATGTAAGCAGTAAGCCTATCGAAAACCCTATTGAAGGTTACCGATTCAATAGGGTTTTAAAACCTGCAGGCAAATTTAATCTCTAAGAATATCAAATTATCAAAAATATCACCATCTATTCAATCTCGCACTTCGAATTATACTTCCGAATTCAACAGCATACGCGGAAAAGAGATAGAAATAGGCAACCCTATCACAGGGTAAGCGCATCCGAAAGTAGTTAACTTTATTCAAAGTGTTACCACGTCGATAGGCTTACCATATCAATAGGGTTACACTTCCATATGGTAAGATTTTGATAGGGTTACCCTATCAATAGGCTTAATCAAATAAAGGGGTTTTCCGGTCCCTGCTTGGAAGTCGGTTGAAAAGAAAATTAATGATATCAGTTAAAATCTTCATTTTTAAAAAAGTATCGTCATATAATCAGGACATAACTGGTTTACGTATTGATAATAATAATCTGTAAAATAAAACCTTGTAAAAATTTGCCGCCGCGCCCCATGAAAATTTTTTTGCAAACTTAGACTGACACAAATGAAAATTACAAAACAACGATTGGGGGGAATAAAGTAGGTCGTTGACGTCCTTGGAACATAGGTAGTTATTTGAGCGCTTTTATAGCACCTACCTATAGATTCTAAATCGTGGAATTTCTTGTAAAATACGGACATTATTAAAAAAATATATACATTATCATATGTATATTGAAAATAAAGTCTATTTATTTAAAACGTCTTTTTCAACGTCCAATAGTTTTAAAAATACGGTCATCAAAATTTATTTTTACATTTATAAAATTGGTAAGAATAAAAAAGCAATAGGTAATCGTTAAAAGCTAAACACTTTATATATTTTTTTATTAATAATTTGTACAAGAAGCTCTAAAATTATGTGTTTAAAAAATTGTATAAATTGAATACTGTTTATTTTTCCAAAATACTGTTTATTATTCTTTTTTGGCTCAGATATACTTTATTTCTAGAAAAAAAATTGGCAACCCTAAGTGGAGCTGACATCATAACAAATACATATTAAATGGAACTGAATGCAGTTTCCCTGATATCAATTGCGCTTGCATCATTGCGTGATCCTTATCTACTAACGACCTATGTTCGGTACGGTTTCAAAGCTAATCATAGAACGCAACCTACTAACTGATCCTAAAAAAAAAACAAGATCGGTATATGTTTATTCGCACAGCTTAGGCTAGGCATGACCCTAATTTGCATGATACGCACTTAAAGGATGAAAGGATGCCAGTTATGGTGGGTTTCAATATCAAAACAATCATACAAAAACAAATCTGGATTTTGGTCGTCACGACAACGTCTTTCCTTCTTTTTAGATTTAAGTGTCTAAAAAGAAGGATTTTGGTTAAACATACACTATTGAAACCCACCATAAGTGGCATCCTTTCCGGATTCACGTGGCTGGCGATTCTTTGTTAACCCGTGCTTCTTCGATACACATTGCGATTTACTGACAGCCGACTAATAAATAGACTTACCTATAGAAACTTGAGGAAAATATTACTTTGTAAAGTACTTTTCAAAGATATGGTTCAAAACATTGGAAATTTTTGGAGGGAGTTGCCCGGGGACATAGCTCATTATCGAACAAAGCAGCGCTGGAAGATGCGTGGAAAGGACAAAACTAGACTAACAGCAACGATTTGAAGTGGATTTCAATGTTCAATACAACTCATCTATACATATAATAAAATGGTAGGAAAGTCAAAACTGTACATTGAATATTTTTTTAAAAGAATACTTGGGGTATGATCTACAATCGAAACAGAAACAAAAAATATAGTTTTTAGAATTTTTGTCTGTTTGTCTGTTTGTCTTTCCGGGATAAACTCAAAAAGTACTGCATGGATTTACTTCAAATTTGGCATGAAGATAGTTAAGAAGTCGGGTCAACATATAGGCTACATATTATCACGCTAGCAGTGTTATAATCGTAGGTGCGTTTGGTGCTGCATAGCGTTCACGCAGACGACGTCGCGGGCAGCAGCTAGTACTAAATAGAAATCTGGATGTTGGTTGTCATGGCAGGAGCATATTATAGTTTTTGTATCTAGCAGTGAGCGACTCTGATCCGAAATCATAATGCTGGTGAATATGCTTAGAGATACAATTTGGCGCACGTTTCACACATTTTTATCTTTGCACGTCGAGAATGCCTCATTACCTACATTGATACAGTTATACAATCTTGTTAAAATTTTTATCATTATCTAAATAGTGTCATTTTACTAATTCAACCAAAAATTATACATATACAGGGTGTCCATAAAAGTACTCTGGAGAAAAATATCCTAGATAGTTTCGCCATAAAAAATTCTAAACATTTCAAGGAAAGCGCGCGCGATGTTTCACCTATCCAGCTAACGCGCGCGCCTTACGCTCAGCTGGGAGATTTTTACATAATAGATAAAAATAAACAATAGTTAAAATAAGTAAAAGATAAAAATTAATTAAATCAACTCAATAGTTCAATGTTCCTCTAATGTAAATCTAAACTTATGTACAAAATAATCTTAAATAAGTTCGATTGTCACGTGCGTACTCAAAATCACAACAATGTAAATATCTATAAAGATCTTAAGGCGCGCGCGTTATCTAGTTAGGTGAAAGGCTGCGCGCGCGCGCTTTCCTTAAAATGTTTAGAGTTTTTTTTCTGGAAAAACTATAAGTCCAAATAAAAAATGGCTTTTTGTAGTCGAATGGGTAAGATATTTAGGATATATTTCTCCAAAATACGCTTTTGGATACCCTGTATATGGTTGCACTAGCAAACCTGTGCGGTTCTGCCTGTTAAAAAAAAATAATAACAATATACTCTTTCTCAAGAGATGATAGGCATTTTTACATTTTTATACATTTTTTTTTCAAATTTTACTAGTGCATTGCGATACATACTAACAAACCGGTAAACCCTTAACTTTATTCTATACTTATCAAATATTTAGTTATCAATAGATAAGTAATGCGTCTTTTAAAAGGACATTAGCTGCCAGTGAGTTCTGCATTAGCAGAAGTTGTAATTATTTTGATATTATGGCGTCAAGTTGTAAAACTTGATTTACTTCGCATTTACGACATAATGTCCTTGAGCTGGATAGCAATTTTAGACTTATTGCAAGGCGAGTTCATAAGGGGTTTTGTAGAGATTTTAGAAAATCAAATAATTTCAATATCCTTCAAAAAAAACATTCTACTACCACGCATTCGTTAACGACCGAATTGAAAGTAAATACATTTACGTCTATCTATAATTAAATAATAAAGCTGAATGGTTTGATTGTATCAAAACTATGAATGTAACAGTAAATATTTGTATTTTATTCAAACTTTTCTAGTAGATCAAGTTGTGCGGGTAAGCTACTATGCAGCCATTTTGTTAAACCATCAGAAATGTCTTATTCAGTAAAAAACACGCATTTCAGATATTATGATGATCAAACATTCTTGGAAAACTTTGGCACGGGGCTTAATGTACCGAATACAATTGTAAACACGCGCCTTGGCCATCAAAAATCTTTACGAGTGGCCTAATTTGAGTGCACGTTTGCTATTTGTAGACGAAATAATCCTGAACATCATGCTTAGAATGGACTACATTTCGATTCTACGATCTATATATGTCATAGTAATCGAAACAAAATCTATAACTATACAAAGAGACCGCTTTCCATTATCATAAACTGTTTTTAAAGAATCCACTACAGCGCCATGCCATGTCTACCCTGGGTGACGAGGAGACTTAGGCTATAAGACTTTAGTGCTGGTTGATGGATGTCAGAATATTCACGGCGCCGAAATGGCTTCTAATATACTATAACGTCTATTGTATATACCTAAGTATACCCGGAACCAATAGCAGAAATGGCTTCCGAAGCACGGAAGTTGTGGGACATTAACGATGTGCCGTTACCAAACCTTTAGCCTACTGGGCCAAAAGTCTCTTAAGCTGCTATATATCGAAAGACGAGTGTTCCTTTTATACAGTAAATGCTAATAAAAAATGAGTAACAATGAACTTTGTCTCGTCTTTTAAAATCTTAAACGTTTTGAGAAGGGCCAAGCAATCGTCACGAGATTTGTCTATAAAGATGAAAGTCGAGTCAAGTGAAACCTTTTGAATAAATAAATAAAACAAATATACAATTTAATTTCTAACTCTCCAATATGTTAATTATAATATGTATCTGTATTTTGTGTATACATTTTAATATTCTCTAAGATAAAATCTTCTGCATTTTTGTGTGGTTTCATTTGACCTTATTGTTCTTAATTTACAAATATCCCGAAACGTACGAGAATTTGACACGCTGAAAGCACCAACGCAGTTTACACACACAGTTTTATGTGTAATGATATTTTTTTAATCTTTTTTGTTTGGCATAAAACTTTTCTATTTGTATTTTTATAAAAATTGCAACTTATTAAAATTATTTAAAAAGAAGCAGTTTGGTAGTACCATGATTTTGGGACAAGTGGTGTGAAAAATGTGCGACATAATAATACCGCATGTCACTATAATTGGACTTATTTAATATTTTCTCGGTATCTTCTTCGTTTTGCAGCCGACCATGTCACATACACGTGATACCTGCCTGGTAATCATTCTAATTACATTGGATACGATTAATAAACGATTGTAATGTCGTTAATTGGTCACTTTGATGTTTCAATTCCGTGTAATACTAGCATGGGCACAATTACGATAGTATTACGAAGATGTTTTATGATTCGCAATAGTTTAACTTAGAAAAGTTAAAATATTTCGACAGACATCCGGACTTACATAAAATTATTATTAGAAAGAAGTCGTCGTGGCGCCGTGGTTACTGTGTGTATCATACGATATCACAGGTTAAGCAACGTTCGGCGCGGTCGGTACTTGGATGAGTGACCGCCGACCATTCATATCTCACGACGACTTCCGTGCTTCGGAGGGCACGTTAAGCAGTCGGTCCCGGGTACTGTATACTTGTATACAGTAGTCGTGAGGGTTTGTCAGAAGCCATCTAGACGCCCTGAAAATTCTGGCATCCACCACCCAGCACTGGGCCAGCTTGGTGGATTATGGCCTATACCTCCTCTTCACCCAGGGGAGAGACTCATGCCCTGCAGTGGGCTCATTACAAAGAGTTGTGATGATGATGATGATTATTAGAAATTTTCGATTTATGAATAAAATATTTACATTTCATTATTTTTAATGCTTCTCTGGAGTCAATGAAAAATAGAATCTAAAGATACAATCGGTAAGAGGCTTCTCTGTGTCAGGACCGAAGGGTTTGTCATTAATTTTGCTTTTGACCTACATTTCCTTAACTTCTCATCGTAAATCCTTCTTAGAATAAAAAAATATATAGGATAGAATAAAGCGATTGAAAAGCAATTAACGTAGATCGTCGCTAATTAGTGTGGCATGTAGACGTTTTTATTGTGTTCTAAGCATCCTCGTCGTATTGAATGTAGCTTAAAGTATGATGAATTTATTATGAACAGTAAAACTATTAATAAATAAAGAAAGTTCACATTATTTATAAGACCCGTAAAGAGCAAAAATAATAGTTATTTTTTCAAAATATCAGTATTTTAAAGGGTTATTCCGATCTATTAACCTAAAGAATTCACCCTGGTGCCACTGAAAATCAGCTTCATAGCATCCTTGCGATGCCATGGCTACAAAGCTGAGTGGTTACCAATTGGTGGCATAGATCGGTAAATCTGTATCTGAACTTTGTTGACTGTAATTTTTTATTTTCTTCTATGTTCCAATAAATATATTCTATTCTATATTCTATAATTTTGGGAAACGTATGTCTGAGAATTTACCTCAAACTGGATCAATAATAATATTTTTTATCTTTACTCACTTCCTATTTATCACCTCGATAATGTACCTACTCTTGACTAGAGATTTTTATGTCCAAGGCACCAACCATCAGCACTCCGTTACAAATTGGTAATGAACTGTACAAACTTTTGGTTAATTGTGGGCTGACGTTGTAAATGTAATAGAAAAATATATGTAGTGAAAAAGTCTGTTCTTTTCTTGTTTTGTTGGCTCTCAGGGCTTGTGCTACTCCGCATCGTTTAACCGGATTCAATAACGACAACATTCAATTTATGTTATAAAAAGATTATAGTACACATATTATAAATTGACACGCTGACTGTACCTAGGGTGAAAAATCGGAATAAGAATTAAAAGTAAATTCCATTTTTTAACCTAGCAAGGGTAAATTTTAGGACATACATTTCCGGAATTTACCCGAGTATGAATTCTTTAAGGTAACAGATCGGAATAACCGATTATAAATATGAAGTGCCCGCAGCAAAATCCAGATTTAATACAATATCATTATAATTTATCAAAATCCGTCGCATTAATATGACGACACGTCCGATCGGCCAGACATCAATCTTTAAAGAATACCCTTAACAAACTTTAATAAGCGAAATAAAAATGAACCTACCATAATATATTCCAATAATTCCTTTTTACGATAAATTAAAGTCTGTCCGTAACAAATGTCCCTTATCCGGACAAGTTGAAATCACACCATTGTAATGTCACTCATGTTGGGTTCCGATGTTTTTGTTTCAAGTCATCTTATATGTCGCGGACAAATAAAGTATGGTCGGTGAAGCGAAACGGTTCATGGTCTAGAGACTTCGACTACTGCATGGTAAGATAATAAGCCTACATATTTTATAACTGTTTGTGAGGATCGATCGAAATATTGTTATGGAACGAAAAGGAATCGCTTTAAGCATTTTCAGCGACTATTAAGCGAACTCATATATCCTTGGATACAACTCGCGATAATACGCAAGCTTGAACTTTGAACTTATGTGTTACAGCTGAATTAGATAAAGTGAAAAACGTAACGTCGTCGTCGCGTCGCGTCGTTACGAAATATTTCGTCGTTACGTCCACTGGCTTTATTGTAAACTAGCTGTTGCGCGCGGTTTTACCCGCGCAATTTCGATTCCCGCGGGATTTTCGGGATACAAAGTAGCCTATGCGGATTCGGAAGAATCCCTCTAAGTAATGGTAAAAGAAATTTTAAAATCGGTCCAGTAGTTTTTGAGCCTATTCAATACAAACATACAAAGGTTTCCTCTTTATAATATTAGTATAGACTAGATTTTGCCCTCGAATTCATACGCGCATAAACATTGTTTATATTTAACACAAACAGACACATATTGAAAAACCTTTATACCAATTATAACACCCGTGCACTCAAGGAATAATATGTTTTCATACAAACTAAAACATCATATATTTCCCGTTCCCGTGGGAATTTCGGGAATTCCTTCCTTAGTGCTCCTCCACAACCTCTAAGGATTGTATATTCTAAATTTCAGCTCTCTACAGCTAGTAGTTTTGGCTGTGCCTTGTCTTTCAGTCACTCATTCAGTAACGGAAGAGTTTTATATATTAAGATAT
This sequence comes from Stenoptilia bipunctidactyla, assembly GCA_944452665.1. Lineage (NCBI taxonomy): Eukaryota > Metazoa > Arthropoda > Insecta > Lepidoptera > Pterophoridae > Stenoptilia > Stenoptilia bipunctidactyla. The sequence continues at coordinate 791,230 of OX101730.1, forward strand.
ACAGTTTGTCTATTTCTTTCCCCGGCTTTATCCACTTTTGATAAAAACATACCTAAGTTCTGCGCTATCCAAAAAAACCTTCACTCCTATTAATACGATATATTTACGCCACGAATTAGAAGGCCTTCTCCTCAGAGATAAGCTGTATCCACTTATCCTTAGGAAAGCCCATTCCCGCAGAAGGGACAAAAAATTATATCCGCTTCCTGGGGATAGTATATTCTCAGTCAGTAATAGCGGGACTGGTAAGCAATAGCACAATTCATTGAATATCTATGAAAAGTTAAAGAAATTAGCATTCAAATGATAAAAAATCATGATCAATAAATCTCGTATTGAATCGCAAATAAAAGGTGCGATTTGGAAATTAATACCTTGGATTTGGTTAATGTATTTTGTGTCTCTGTAATGGATCTTTTTAAGAGATATAATTCTAAGGAAAAATACTTGTCATTTTGTCATTTGTAATTAATTCATAAGGCACCGTTGAAGAACGAAGTAGACGCTTTTAGTTTTAATGCCGGTATTTCGGGAGTGTTTTATGAAGAGATTATAAGTTAAATACTATATAATGTACCTACGTTCTCCGTTTTAATTTAGCACATATTTTTTATATTGAATAAAATTATCAAAAAAGAGTAACTTATGTTATAACAAAACGCTCATTACATTTCTTTAGTGGTACTCATCAAGAGAAAAGCCCAAATGAGGAGTGACAGAACAAAACATGACAATTCCATGATGTCTAACTTTTCACAAAAGGTCAAAAACCAGCAACTACTTTGCCTTTGTTTAATTACAGAAAATATGGGTTCTAATGAATAAATAAATGTAAAAACTTATTAAACATGTTTTTTTTATTTTTTTTTTATTTTAAATTTTGTATATATTCTGATGTAAAGAATGGAAATATCATGTTCTGATCAGACAAAATGGAAATATCATGTTTTGAAAAAGTAAGGTTAGGAAATAACATTTTATGTTCTGGATTTAGTATTTATTTATAAATCAAAATTATATGAGAAAAAAACACAATTAATTAAAAATTAAATTCTTATGTCTTCTATATCCATCTCAGTACAAATACACGCTTCATCATCATCAATTTGTTCATTTTGTTCTGTAATTCTAGAACCGCTTAATATTTGCTTGTACCATTCTAATGCTGAAAGGTTTTCCCAATCGGCACCGAACTGTTTTATTAATAGACTGGTCACATCATTTTTCTTTGCAAGACTCAGTCACCAACAGTTGACTGCTCAGACATGCTTGTAAATCACTTGAAAAAACTTTAAAGTACTCAATTTAGTTATAATTATTACTCAAAGCTTATTTTTTACACGAATTAACGACTAACTATGCGATAATATTTTGACATTGACTTGAATCAAGTCATGCGACATAAGTCAAACAAATTTTTTTTTTTCACAGTCAACAAACAGCCCAACCATAGACAAAATAATAAACTATTTTACGGCTTCGGCATTCTAGGATTTTAGCTAATAAAGCGTTAAAAAGTCTGTATGACAGGAAACATAGGAAATAACCTATTTTGTGCCAACTTTCCATGTGCGTAGCAGAAATGTATGAAATGTATCATGTTTTGTTCCAATTTCGTTTATTAATATTTTTAAACATGGAAATATCATGATTTGAATCAAACTATCAACTTTACAGGCGATTTACTGGAGGAATTACTATGATTTGAACCACACCAGCTTAACAAGCGATGTAATTTATGGTATTCTGTCGAATGTCATTGCTAACTTTTTTTTTACTAAATGCGGAAATATCATGTTTTGTTCCGTCACTCCTCAAATGATAAAACCAACTAAAAGTCATAACCATTTTCAAATTACGAATCATTAAAACGAACACTAAGAATTCCACAGAGTAGAAGACAAAATAATCTCAGTAGCATGCAGAATAGCGCAATTGAATGCTAATTACGTGCAGACCAAAGCCTTTATACACAAACGTTGACGGATAAACAGTTGCGCAGATCTCGAGAAGCAGAAAAACGAGACTCAAGGTCGCAAAATTAATCACAACAAATGATTTGATTTCGTTACTATGTTACGTCCACTTCAAATGGAACTTTATACAAGAAACACAACAGCCACTACGGTTGACCTTGACAATCACCGTGGACCTTTTAAGGTTCTTACTTAAAATACTATTGACTATTTAACCTGGCTTTGCCTGGATTTAATTGCATTATTTGTAGAGGGGTCAGAAATGTATTATATATTTTCCAAATAACACAGTGTGATATATAAATTTATAGGTGTTCTTTTTGATATCACATAACTTTGAGGTTTTGTTCTTTACGAAAAAATAATAGTTTTTGCCAAAGAATATGTGGTTCCAAAGTGCATACTTTCTAAGATATCATCAATCTTAATACAACGAGTTCATAAATTATCACCCTTGTAAAATCTCTTACATTAATTCAATAGACGCATGTCACTGAAGCCATACAATAAACAACAAAAACATTTTAAACATTAAACGTAACATACAATGTAAAACGCAAAACATTGTGAACTGTACCTGTGCATAGATAAAAAAAGGGATAGAAAATGCCACATTGTCATACTTCCCATAAAGTTGTTTGCATAAGATGTTTTGACTTTATTGAATTATTTTGTATGAAAAATAAAAACAAAAAAAAAATTGAAAAATTATTCACATTTTATTTGATTCTACTACATGGTCCCTTTAATACCCTAGAGTTATAGGAAATCAAGCAGAACACCTTCTATAGAGTATATGATATCAAAATAAGGCACAGAAAAAACCACTTGCAAGATAATATTCCTCATAATATTTGCACTCATTAATATTAAGTTAAACCCAACCAGAATGTTCTAATCTACAAATAAAATCTAATTGAACTCTAAAATCTAGCTGGTACTGACAAATTTAACATCATTCAGGCAACTGTAATGTGCACCATGCTAAGCTTAGATATAATAATGTACATTAATGGCGGGTTTCAATATTCAACTGACTGCTATGCGTAACCGGTACAGGTACAAAACTGGTACGAAAAAAGTAGAGTTTCACAATATCTACTAGCTACGGGCTGTAAGTTCTCAAATTTGCCATGGGCCCTCCTTGCGTGACGTTCTTCCAAGAAAATAGGTGATATGTGATTTATAGAATATCACGCATTCGCAAATTATTTGTATGATATTTGAACTAAAGAAATATATGAACTTATTCAATTTATGTTTGCTATGTTTTAGTATTCGATAAATATATTATAGTATGTTTTTAGAACTTTTTATTAATAATTGCGTTTAACTGCTTACGTAAAACGAAACGCCAATCCTTCGACTAATTTTGCCATTGGTTGATTCACATTTTCATGACGTCAAAGTAAATATTTAAAAGAAAAATTATGTCATTCAATAATATTCGTCCTTTTTTCAAAAACAGTTATAGATAAGTTAGAAAGAGAAAACTGGATTATTGATATGTTGACAGATATTTGATAGGATATTGTGTTAAATGAATAAATTTTTACGTTGTTGGCTAGATAAAATGACCTATTCTTTAATTGGTCATACGTAATGAAAACATAACTCTTATTGGCCGCAGCAGACTGCCACGCTACCTTTACCTCATTGGTTTAAATTAATAACTTGTTACGTCATCGTTGGCTAGATTTTTTTTTTTTTTTTTATAATGTAAGGATAGGACGTTTGTCTTCCATGCCACCTGATGGAAAGTGAGCATGAAGACTATGGTGTTACACGTCCATCCACGAGAAACCTATTCACTCGACACTTAAAAGTTCCAGGACTGTAGTGGTCAGGAAAAACAGATGCAGGCAGATTGTTCCACTCCTTGGCAATCCGTACCAAAAAGTAACTATCGAAGCGTTTTGTTCGACTTCTTGGTAAATCCACTATATAGGGATGGAAGTTCTGTCTGCGTCTGGTAGTCCGGTGGTAAAAAGGGGTGGGTTCAATTTGGTCAAAAAGAGCACTCGCACACTCACCAAAATGTAGCCGATAAAATACTGTCAAACAAGCAACCTTACGACGATGCTCCAGCGTCTGCAATTTTTTATTTGTAAGGTTGTTGTTATTTATGATTTTACGGGCTCTTCGGTCAACAGAGTCTAGCGCTTCGAGCTGGTATTTGGCAGAACCATCCCAAAGGTGACTACAGTACTCCATGCACGACCTGACTTGGGCTGTGTATAACTTGAGCAGCCGTTCAGGGCTGAAGTACCGCCGGACCTTCGAGATGATACCCAATTTTTTTGAAGCCGTTTTTGCCATAGGCTCAATTTGTTGACCGAAGTTTAATTTGGACGTTATAGTGACGCCCAAAAGCCCTAGTTGGTCGGTGATGGGAACAGACACATTCTGGAAAGTGGGCGTAAAAGTAAAGGTGCTCTTTTTGGCGGAGAATAGACACGCTTGTGTTTTGGAGGCGTTGAATTTGACCAGGTTAGATTCGCCCCAATCGGACACATTCCGCAAGGTCGAATCAACGCGCTCAATCATTGACTTTCTCAAAACCTTTTTTTTTTTTTTTATAAAATATGGATGGGACGTTTGTCTTCCATGACACCTGATGTTAAGTGAACATGAAGACTAAGGTGGTACACGTCCATCCACGAGAAACCTATTCACTCGACGCTTAAAAGTACTAGGACTATACTGGTCAGGGAAAATAGACGCAGGCAGTTCATTCCAAACCTTGGCGACCCGTATCAAAAAGGAACTGTCAAAGCGCTTAGTTCGACTTTTCGGAATATCAACCACATACGGATGGAAGTTCTGTCTGCGTCTAGTAGTCCGATGGTAAAAGGGTGAGGGTTCAATTTGCTCAAACAGAGCACTCGCGCACTCGCCAAAATGTATCCTGTAGTACACGGTTAAACAAGCAACCTTACGACGATGCTCTAGGGTCTGTAGTTTTTTGGTCGTAAGGTCGACGTTGTTAATTAGATTACGGGCTCTTCGGTCAACGGAGTCCAGCGCTTCTAGTTGATATTTGGCTGAACCATCCCAAAGATGACTGCAGTACTCCATGCATGATCGCACTTGAGCTGTATATAAGTTAAGAAGCTGTGCAGGGCTGAAGTACCGCCGTACCTTCGAGATGATTCCCAACTTTTTCGAAGCTACTTGAGCCATGGACACAATTTGTTGACCGAAGTTTAAACTGGATGTTATAGTTACGCCTAAAAGCCCTAGATGGTCAGTGATGGGGACAGATACATTTTGGAAAGTGGGCGTTAATGTGAAGGTGCTCTTTTTTGCGGAGAATAGACACGCCTGAGTTTTGGACGAGTTGAATTTGACCAAATTCGACTCACCCCAATCGGATACTTTCCGTAAGGTCAAATCAACGCGCTCAATCATTGACTTTCTTAAACTCTGGATTTCACGGGGGCTCGCTGGCGCATTGGATACGTATCTCTCTACAACAGTGCTGTCATCAGCATAACTAATAATGCCCGGTGTTAAAAGGTCATTAATGTGCAGCAAGAATAATGTTGCAGAGAGAACAGATCCCTGAGGTACCCCGGCATTAATTGCCATTTGGTCGGAGGAGAAGCCATCTAAGACTACTCGAATTGACCGTTCCCTCAGAAAATCAGATATCCAGTCGCAGAGCCCAATCGGTATGCCATAAGCTGGAAGCTTACTTAAGAGACCATCATGCCAGACCCTGTCAAAGGCCTTGGAAATGTCTAAGGATACAGCTATTGCTTCACCATGACCCTCCAAGGCCTCGCTCCATAAGTGTGTGGCATATACGAGAAGATCGCCGGTCGAGCGCCCGTTGCGGAAACCATATTGGCTATCGCTTAGGAGCTCGTTGGTCTCGAGGTATGCCAGGAGTTGATTGTTCAATACACGTTCCATGACTTTGCAAAGTATGGAAGTGATTGAGATTAGTCGATAGTTGACAGGATCAGCACGGCTTCCCTTCTTCGGTACTGGTTGTACGTTAGCCAGCTTCCAGGATTTGGGGACTTTACCAGATTCCAAAGAAAGTCTATAGAGACGCGTCAAAACGGGAGACAAGTCAGCTGCGCAGCGTTTCAACACCACTGCAGGAATACCATCTGGACCGCTAGCCTTATTCTCGTCTAGGTGCAGCAAGCATTCAAGAACCTCCTTTTGGCGAATATGAACGGTACCCATTGTAGGACCGAACTGAGGTAATTGGGGTGGGATTTTTCCTTGGCTATCTAGACGAGAATTTTCCGCAAAGATACTGGCAAATAAATCCGCCTTTTCCTTAGCGGTGTGGGCCAGAGAACCGTCAGGTTTCCGCAGTGGCGGCAGCGCTGGGCGACAAAAGTTCGTTTCGACCGACTTGGCGAGGGACCAGAAAGCTTTGCTTCCCGAGGGGTATGACGCTATTCTGTCTCCAATACAGCCTATGTGGGCGAAACGAGCTCTTTTGATCACCTTCTTGCAGGACTTGACGGCATAATGACTTATTTTGTAAATGGTCAAATGCAACCTAGCAACCCATTACAGTCAATCAGTTCGTAAGCAGTGGTTTAGATGTCAAGATTTTGAATATAGAAAGGCATTTTGGTAGTGATTTCTATTGTTCATAGGCAAAACGAACAGTTTTCATAATATTGAAACCTGCCATAAATGGTCAAAAAAAACAGATAGACATACATTCAATTTTGTTTAGAGAAAAGAATTAACAGTTCATGCACCTTAACAAATAAAACATTTTTGTAATATTAGTTGAGCAAATGGCTTTTTCAGTATGGAATTTCAAATTATGATCTTTGTTTTTTTTAGGTTAGGTACTGTTGAATATGTATTAAGCTGAAGAGTTACAAGAATGTCAAATTATTTAAAATATAATTTATTTTGAAAAAATGTGTATGAGTATCATGTCTTATATACCCTGGCAAATAATTCAATGCAGTAAAATGACAGTTCCAGTTTAAAAAAAAAATTGTGATGTGTTTTAAGTGAATGAATGTAATTATTTTTTAAATAATAAAAATTAATGTATGGGAAAAACATTTTTTTGCTTGATATTTCTTTTTTTATGGTGCTGTTAGCAAAGAGCAACTATTCTTGAAATTTCATTTTTAATGACAGTTTGAAGATAAGTTTAAAGATAAAGAAGTAATCAAGTCGATTTTAATTTTACTGTAACCATTTTATAGCACTAGGTATGTTTAGTAATTAATTGTTTTCATTAAAGTTACTTTAAAGATATAGTACACACCTCAAATTCAATTATTTATAAATTTCTTTAAAATTTTATGCCACACAAATGATAATGGCTCTTTCAATTTCAATCATTCTCATTCAGTACTTACACTACGAAGATTTAGACTGGTCGAACTGTCAGTTTACTGAATTGAATTATTTGCCAGAGTATAGACTTACTACTGTGGTGTATTTAGAAAGTCCCACAATCAAATAAAAGGCTGACAAAGTCAACAGTATAAAATTCATTTGAAATTACTTCGTGAAGATGTATGTAATTAAATACACAATTTAAAATATCTCACTACTCATGTCCTACTAATCTGACTCCAATAATCCTTCATTTCAGATTGGGCTATAAAATCACAATTCAAAACTTAACAGTACAGTCCTATTTTCAAGCCCTTTATTTCTTATACTGTGGTTAATTATTTGGAATATAGGTATTCACCATGGTCATAACAAACAATCTTATTTGCAAATTAGATTTCACTTGGAACAATTTTATTAAGAAATCATTAATACTTCGTAAATTACTTAATAGATGAAAAGTATGCAAATTACTATAAACCTTGCAATAGCACAAAAAGAGAATAATAACACCTTTGGATCATTTTTAAAACACAAAAACCTTTTATAATAATCATCTATAAGCACAACTATCAATGGACCTAACAACATTCATTTTATGTGTATGATTTAAAATCACAAAATTTATGAACAAGTCTACCACAACAATGTGTTGTTTAGTTGTATACTGTTATAATAAGAACACTAACCTCAAAAGCAGGCAATTAACAGTAACACGGACACTGGTGTTATTGGGGCAGGCATCAAATGTGTGGATCACCAACAAATCAAACAATCACGGCACACTGCAAATAATTGTTGACAATTAAGTTCACATTAATTATACTTCATTGCACACATTCAAGGATACTGCAATCTTGGGAACACGCCAAATGTGGTAAAGATAAACTAAAACCACTGGTTATGTACAAATTTTATTTGACAGTTATGTACAAGAATGATAGCATAGCACCTCACATTAAGAGGTTAGTAGAAATCAAAGCCGGTTTGTTTCAATTCATAACCATGCTCTATAGTCGAAAATTAGATGATGAAGTTGTTAATTTTTTTACAATATAAAAATGGAACTAGTCTGTGAAGAAACTTACGAATTTACTTCCTCTCAAAGGCATTTTATGATGAACTCAGCCAATAAAAGATAATCACTTTTAATGGAAACTTACGCAATTTTGTTCTAAATTATCAGGTTATTGCATAAAGAAAAAGCAAATACTATATTACGATGAAATCGTGATAAAAAAGTTGACTGACACTGACTGAGAGTTGGTAGCAGAAATATTCTTGTGTCTGATTGAGTGATGAGTGAGCGATACTGCGATTATTCATTCGTCAACAGAGTATACTTACACATTTTTGGTAACTCAATCACAGAGAAATACTGGGCCCTTTTTCATAAAGCTATAACACATGACATTCGTTTCATAAAACTACAATTCTACAGGTGACATACAAGTGTCAGTAAAAAGTGTTTCATAAAAATGAGAGGTTTTCTGACAGCTCATTAAAAAAACAAAACTGTACAAAATTGGTACAAAAGGCTTCGATAGATGGCACTTTACAAAAGGCGAAGGCCAGTGTTTTTTCACTTAGTATTATTTCCCTTTCCTTAGAATTCGCTCTTGTGATAAAAGTATTGATGCTTTCCGATAGATGGCATTATTCTCAACACGGTAAAGATTATGTTCCATTTTAAACTAATAGATGTCACTTTTGCTCAGCGGTTCCTGAAAAAATATATTGTGCTGTAAGTAGTTGATACAAAATTAATATTATTTTATCGGCTATATAAGATGATATATTTAATATTTAAATTGAATCATAAATACAAAAATCGTAGATTTTTCTAATTTGGTGCGTTCTACGCAGTTAAAGTAACTAATTGGGTGCGTTCCAAGCATATGAAAATTTCTTTTTATGACTGCAAAAAATACCCAATACATTATTTAATCCACAGTGGATAGTGACATGAAAAAGATTTTATGCAATAATTTAAAGTTAGGAAAATCTTGAAGTTTTTTGTAATACTACTATATAATATTAGTTGTCAAAACATTGCCAGCTCTACTATGTTGGTGCACAAAATGTCAAAACGAAAGTGATTGAGAGACTGACATGAGTGAAGAATGAATATTTTTCATTCCGTTTCCTCCCGTGACTCGTGAATGTGCTCTGGATTGTGTTTTATAAATCTACAACTGTGGCAAGCTCCCGGACTCTGAATTCTTCGCATAACACATTGGACTTACGCACGTTACAAGGACACCGAAAAAGAAAACCTAATAAATCACGCAACTGCTAAATTGTCTTTTTTCATATAGGACAAACAATACTATAATTCCAATACTATAAACAAATGTAGTGGAATAACTGCCTAAGTTAAAGATACTCTGAATCATAATTTCGAAGAACCTCTGTGCGAGGAAAGTAACTATATAACAATCTCAGTTAATAGCGTGTTAGTGATAGGTATATACCGTTCCCCGTCTTTCAGAAACACTGAAACTTTCTTAACCTCCCTAGACAACATTTTATCGTCACACAAGGACAAGAAAACTATTGTCCTCATGGGCGACGTTAACATAGATATTATAAACGAGAACCCGAGTGAGCAACAGTCTGAATATATGTGTCTTATGGCAGCTCCTCAAATGTTACCAGCTATCACACAACCTACTCGCAAGAAAACGTGCCTGGACCCACATCTATATCAAGAATCCATCTGGTTCAGCTGTAGGGATCGTTTGTAGCAGCAATATAACTGATCATGACATCGCCATGGCAGGTTTATCAACTTCATCCCCCATTCGGCAACCGAATAGGCTACGACAAAAATTTGATATTCCAGGTCTCATTTCTGACTTGTCCGCGATCGACTGGTCTTGTGTTACCAAATCAGTTGAAGTCAACGAAGCCGCAGGAATTTTTTGCAATGCACTTAAAAACGCTCTTGATAACAATACAAAACATCACTTAGTAAAGAAATCGAACAACTGCATCAAAGCCTGGATAACTCCTGGCTTACTACGCTGTCAAAAAACCCGCGACAAGCTTCACTCAAAAGCTAAAAAACATCCAAATGACCCCATAATCCAAACTACTTACAAGCGGTATCGGAACTTTCTAACTGAACTACAACACAGAGTTAAAAATCAATACTATAACGAACAAATCACCCTTAACAAATATAACCCTAAAAAACTCTGGTCGACAGTTAAAAACATTTGCAATATAACGAAAAAAAATCATGGTGCTTCTGACTTGACAAGAATTAAACCTGATCCTATTGATTCATTGAACGCAACCAACGACTTTTTTACATCCATCGGTAAAAATTTGGCTGACAAAACAATCTCCAAACTCAATGTCTCCGAATCCGATCTAGCATCGAGAGTTCAAAATCATGTTTCCCCCACAGAGTCCTTTTACATAACGCCAACAGACATTATTGAAGTTGATTCACTGATAAAAGCATTGAAGGACGACAGTGCCCCGGGATTTGATTGTTTTAATGCTGTAATAATCAAGCAGATCCGTCACATCATCCTTAAACCCTTGGTCCACATATTCAATCTCAGCATCTCGAAAGGTCTGTTTCCTGATCAATGGAAGCATGCAGTTGTCACCCCTATTTACAAAGACGGTGATAAGTCTTATCCATCTAATTACAGACCGATATCTCTTTTAAGTATCTTCTCTAAGCTTCTTGAAAAGATAATCAACAATCGCCTCGTCAGCTTTCTGAACAAAACCAACACTATCTCAGAGTCCCAATTTGGCTTTAGAAAGGGAGTCTCAACAGAAGATGCCGTAACTCGATTAGTCAACTTGGTGTCTACTAGCTTAGATGGGAGAGACTGCTGCATCGGAGTTTTTGTTGATCTGGCAAAGGCGTTCGACACCGTCTCTAGGCCGCTTCTTTTAAAAAAATTAGAATATCTGGGCGTAAGGGGTATAGCGCTCGATTGGTTTACCAGCTATCTCACTAACCGCACCCAATCAACTAGAGTGGGACAATCAATCAGCAATGCACTGACCATAAAGTACGGCATTCCACAGGGCAGTATTCTCGGCCAACCCTGTTCACCATTTACATCAACGACCTTTTAACAATGTCCGTTCCTAATGCCAACATAATTTGCTACGCTGACGACACAGTCTTACTTTTCAGTGAATCAACTTGGGATAAAACTTTAAGGCAAGCCGAAACAGGCATGATTTTCTTCTCCAAATGGCTTGATTATAATTTATTAACACTCAACACGACAAAAACTAAGTATATTGCTTTCCACAAAACTAATCGGTCCGCCCCGACTAACTTTCGCCCGTTAGTAGTGCATAAATGTCTCTCCGATAGTGAGAGAGAATCCACGGATGTCACTTGCATATACCCAAATGATTGCACCTGTGAAGCCATAGAAAGGACGCCTTGGATAAAGTACCTCGGAATGGATATTGACGAAAACCTATATTTTAAAAAACAATTGTCTCACCTATCTGCGCGCTTAAAAAAGCTAATATTCATCTTTAAAGCTTTAAGACACTCAGCTCCATCAGAAATTCTTAACACGGTGTATTCTCAATATGTCAATCCATCTTAATATACTGCATAGGCGTCTGGGGGGGTGCAACCAAGACTAGCTTCATTGCACTAGAAAGAGCTCAACGAACTGTTTCGAAAGTGATGCTTTGCAAGCCAATCAAATTCCCAACAGACGTGCTTTTCAGAGAAGCAAAAGTTCTTCGGGTTAGGCAGCTCTTTATATGGAGAGTCAGTTGTGCACAGCATAAACTTACTCTTAACTCAGTTAAATACCACTCAATGCTGAATAATCGTATTTTTAAGGTACACCAACTTCCTGTTCAGACCACGTTTGCGAAGCGCCTACCAATTTTTTCTCATACTTTTATATACAATAAGGTTATCAAAAAATGTCAAATAAAAAAATTATCAATTTACAAAGCAAAACTTTTAATCAAAGATTGGTTAATGAACCTAAATTACGAGGAAACGGAACAAATTATTCCCTCCGCATGCTGACTTGCTGATTTAACATTCCACCCTACACCCTCACCCTCAACAAAAAAACTTAAACAAACAAATAAATAAGACTTCACACACATGTATCTACTCACCCACTTTTTCACACACACCCACGATACATCATCCTACTTTTTCCTTTTTTTTTTATATATATTACCTTTTATGCCAAATAATTATGTAAAAAAATTCAATACTTAATACTTATGTAGTAATAATACTTCTTTTTGAAAAAAGTAATCATTTTTGTATTATATTTATCATTCTCAAACATAGTTAATTGTAGTCTTGAGCCGAAGAAGGTTCAAAATATATTAATATTAAAATGTAAATGTTCCTTATCGGTCGCTACGTGTCAGGCCTGCGAGCCTAGTGTAGCAGCCACTGTTTTCATTGTTGTTTGTAATTTTCTTTTTGACAATAAACTATTAAACTATTATTTACTTCAATACATAGACTTTGATTGAACTGCTGGATTCATCATACCCAAACCTGATTAATTCGTAATTTTATGAATCTAGCTATTACAAAGTCTTAAGTTATTGTTTAAAATTACCCTTCTTGAGAATACAAGCTAGAGCGGTGCAGCTGGGTTTTGGTTGTCGAGGTACGGTTGTTTTCCGCTAGATCGCGCTAGTACCAAATTTGTTAGTGACGACTCTATACCAGTATATAAGTTACTCTATGGCGAAGGCGAAGAATTTATTCCACACTGCGTTTTTAAAAGTAAAATAAATTAATTGATGTCTGTACCAGAAATTAAACGTATAAATTACCATAGATGGTAGATACCACTTACCTACATTATAGTATACAGACTTAACGCCTTCGGCTTTTTAAAAGTGCCATCTATAGAGGTTTCTTGAACAAATTTTTATGAGCTGTCAGAAAACTCCCCATTGTAAGTCGTCGACAGGTCCTCGCTTGCCTGTCAGATTGTCAGTTCTACAATTCTTGGTAATTTTACACATGATAGGCGTTTCATAAACGACAATTCGTAGCGATTTATGTGACTATTGTCTATAGATCGCCTGTTACTGTGACAAGTTTGGATGAATTGTCAAATTTTTATGAAACGCATTTTTGTAACTTAACAATGAATTGTTGATCGACAATCAGAGTCAATTAGAGTCAAAGCTACAATTCGTGTTAAACTGACAATTGTTAGTGATTTTCACATGACTTTTGTTTCATAAGTAAAAATGATTTCACTCACTTTTGTTGATAACGACAGTTAAATAGAAAAGGGTTTTTACAATTTTGAAACGCATGTCAGTTGAAAGCGATGAGCAAACTCTTATAACATTTTTAGGATCGGTACTTCATTGGACAACAACAACAATGGATTGGCTGCATTCAAAAATAATATTGCTCGAAATATTTAAATACGAATTCTTTCCTTAGACTGAAATAATAAATCTATTGTTTTATGATTTATTTATTTATTGAGACGTGTCTTGTGGCTATCAACCAGTTGACAGTATCGGAAATCCGATCCCTGACACACTGTATACAAACAACCCCATATTGAAAGGAAAAACAATATTTTTGTCACTAGGAACTTCGTGCTGTTTGGCGCTCTTGAATTTTTTTTACCATGTTTAGTTTTCCATTTTCCGACATCTCAAGATTTAATGCACGGAACATAAAACACAAGAGGAAAGGGCATCGCTTAATAATTAATTAGGAATAGCTGTCGCCAAACTAACACATTTACATTTTACGCACACTGAAATATATCCAATTAGAGCGGTCATAATTTGGTGAAATCAAGAAGACATAAGGACTATTACGAATAAAAGAATATCAACTATAGTACACTTGAAATAGAGTAGAAGTTAGTAATAACACTTAGTGATTTATGTCAGAATTCTATCTGCATGCTTTTAGTTGATTCTGTCCACATTCTGTCAACTTAGTTATGCCCTTCGACGATAGATGTCGTATGGACCACGCGTTATGCAATTTTAGATTTTATGTCAATGAAATACATGTCATTTTTCATTTACACTAATATTTTTTCCGAATTAATTGGCAAGAACGATTAACGAAACATAAAAAATGAAATTAAACGAAAATAGCGACTTACCGATGATAGGAAACACCTGATCGTATTAACGTTTTAGTACCACTATAGTTTTAACACTCTAGAACAGAACATCGACTCATTTTATGGGTTTTTTTGTAATGGAACACACCGGCAAAAGACGTCACAAAGCGTTGTAATCACGAGAGCGACTGACTCGAGTTAAGTCTCACTAGTCTTAACTTTGGCACGTGCGCCACGCCCACACGTGCCTTCTTCTTGTGTTTTATGTTCCGTGATATAATGTAAAGATTGGATATTCTATCCTTTAGACTTATTACAAAGTAGTGAGATCTATTTGTTCTTTTTAGTTCCAAGTTTGTGACAGCGCCCTCTATACATTAGAAAGGTTATACTTTCACCCATGAAAATGAGAAGTTTTCTGACAGCTCATAAAGATTAGTTCAAAAATCCTCTATATATGGCACTTTTAAAAAGCCGAAGGCGTTAATTCCGTATACTTTTTTTTTGAATTATATTTAATTAATTTAATTAATTTTAATTATTTCAAATTAATTTTAATTTACTATAATGTAGGTAAGTGGTATCTTCTATCTATGGTTATTTATTACTGCAATTTCTGATACAGACGTCAATTAATTTATTTTACTTTTAAAAACGCAGTGCGAAATAAATTGCTATATGAAAGATTAGGCTTCATCTTTCGTAAAGCGCCATCTATCGAAACCTTTTGCACCATTTTTGTACCGTTTTGTTTTTTTTAATGCTTGACCCTTTGTATGGTTTTCGCTCGCTCAATGCTCATACTCTTTGGCTCATGCTCATTTTCAAACTTTAGTACCACTGACCTCTATATTTACCACTGGACTGGCGGCTGTCAAAGTGCTTTTGTGCCCGTTTGATAATCGCCATTTTGGCGCTGTCGGACGTAGCGAGTGTCCGTGGTACTAAAACTAGTCGCTTACAATATACACATCTCCTCATTCTTGATAATTTTTATATAATGCTTATAACAAAAACAACATAAAATTCGAATTAATATTAAAAAAATATAAAATCACTTAACAATAAGCAAGCACTTCTCTGGCGGCCACTTGCAATATACGTCAAAATTTGTTCTGCGGACACTCGCTACTCGCTAGTGGCGCTTCAAATAGGCACAAAAAAATAGCTGTCAAACTTACGGAACAGCCAGTCCAGTGGTAAATATAGAGGTCAGTGTTTAGTACTATTTAGTAATCTGTGTTTCAAACTGATTGACTGTCTGGTCTGTCATACTGTCAGCTGTCTGTGCTGAGTGCTGCTGACTGTCTGTCGGTGAGTGAGTGAAGTCAAACAAAACTCACTCAAACTCAAAGTACTTATTTTCATCTATGAACTCAAATCACGTTGAAGTTGTAATTGTTCGTGTTATTATATCTAAAATATCGGATTATCGTGTTTCAAAATTATTGTTTATATCTTTGCTATTGTAGTAAATATTGTAAACAATAAGTTAAGTTATCTAAGTTACTTTTTTTGTGTTTACAATGGAGAATGTTCAAGTTCAAAACAAACTCAAACTTTTGTTTGCAAAAATTTTAGAGCCGAACTATGTTATGAACAATTATTATGTTGATAGCCTTATCAATAAGTTATCGAACAGCTCGGACCCTGGTAAGTCACCCATTTTTTATTCATGGTGTACGTATTAAAATATTTTATAAGCTGATTTTTTTGTTTTTAGTTTTTTCATTGAATACCCATTAAACTTTTCAGTAAAATTTTAGCAGAAATTGTCCCCAGAGGCCCATCAGGTGGCAGTTTTTCCATCTATATGAATAAGTATACTAAAAGCTAATTTAATGTGATATCCTTTTAACTGGCTCAAACCCAGGTAAATATTTTTAGGTGGCTTCGGTCTTAACGCTGGCCAAGTAGCTCACCTAGGTGTACGAAAGTTTCTTTTATCATCAAAATTCTGTATAAAAATCTTATGAAATTGATTTTTCCTTTTTAAATATTACCATTATGATTATTTTGTAGTTTTTAATTATTAGAGTAATCATGCTGTACAGGATAACTGGTGACAAAGTTTGTTCGGAGTTTTGGGTACTGAGAGGGGAATTTATTGTGAAGGGTACAGGATTTTCAATTCAAATAGTTTTTAATATTCCTCAAGACATTTATATCAATTTAAAATAAAATACACTAATAAAAAGCACTTCAGAAGCTTAGGGCTGTCAATTTCCCATTTCTAAATAAACACCCATTTGTTTTTCTAATCTGTTGTAATACCATAAAACCAGTCCATGCTGGACCGGGAGCAAAAAAAACAAAGAATGTACCAGCTGCTTCTCTTCCCGTGCATACTGTAAAAGCCAGTTAAGAGACAGAAGTTTTATTGGCATTTTTGTAGGCGATAGGCTGACCCTCTGTCACTAAATTTTTTTTTATCCATCATTATAATGTCTCCAAAGTCCAATGTGACATCAGATAGACTTATAACCTCTGGTGTTCTGTCTACCCCATAAGGGATACAGGCGTGAAGATATGTATGTACCATAAAACCTATAAACTTCTCAACCTCCCAAATTCCTCTCAACAAATTTTAGATAAAATAAATAAAATCCCCAGACCATCACACCAACTTCATGGCCCCAAAGTAAGCATAACTTGTGTTATGGGATATCATGTAGCGAACTAGGAGGGAACCTAGAATATAAATTCATAAATAGATAGATACCCAGACATGGAATTTTTTTTTTCTTGTTCCATTGAGGCAGACAGGTTTACCCCATCGCTAAAGTGTTTGTCAAATAAAGATATTGAAGGAGAGCACACTTTACTCGATTCTGATTATAATTATTTAATTCTGTGTATTCTGTATTGATAGCGCCGGGCGTATGTCTGAACCAGTGAAAACATGCATTGCGTAATGAATTCTTTAACTTTTGGTTAACTGTACTCAGTAAATAATTAATATTTATTTTTTCTCTACATGTATGATTTCAAACTATCACATCCTCGAATTTCGAAACTGACCCACCAGTCTCCCTGTATAGTCATATGTCATTATGATGTGAGGAAAAGCTTATTTATTAATTTGTACACAAAGAACGACGCATAACTTTGTATGACAGCTGATACCTGCCTTAATACACATGTGTGATATATCATTGAAAAGGGTTCATCTTCTAGAACAAGAATTGGTATGGCGCCTGTCTTGTTTCTGAGTCCAAGCTGATAACCAACCTAATAAAGTAAATCAAAATCTCCAAAGACAAAATTTAAAAAATCCTTAATTCAGGTGTGCAACAGATAATCAGAGTGGTGGTGTCGCTTACTATCTATGCTATAGGTGACCCGTCTGTTATTTTGATTCTAAACAGACTAACGGTCAGAACTTGGCGCAAGAGTAACTTTGATTCTTACTAAGACCTATCCAACGGCGTATCCTACATGGCTATTGGAGGTGGATACCAAAATTGTAGGCCGACATTTAGGAACATATAGCTCTGAACTCACGATCGGTATTTGGCGCCATTGTAACTTTTATTCAGGTTACTACAACCTATCCAACGACGTATCTTACATGGCTATTGGAGGTGGATACCAAAATTATAGTCTGACATTTAGGACCTTATAGCTCTAAAAGGACTAACAATCGGAACCTGGCGCCATAGTAACTTTGATTCAGGTTACTAAGACCTACTAGGAGATCCAACGGCGTAACTTCCATGGCTGTTGGAGGTGGGTACCGAAATTATGCGTCGTCCTTTACTTTGAAAATTTAGTCCCTGAAGAAATGTACTTGTCAGTAAAAAAAAAAAAATATCCGTGGCTAGGGATTGCAGAATCCGGATTTTTTTCAAAACAAGATTTTAAGGTTTTCTTTGATCGAAAATCCGGTTTATCCGGATTCTTCGAAGTTTAACATTTTAATTTGTTACATTGTCTTTTAGTTTATTTTATGTAGTAGCAAATCTTGATTAACAACATACATACATAACCACACGCCTGTCTCCCTTTGGGGTAGGCAGAGACAAGGAAACACCAATTGCTTCGATCCAGACATACCCCTTTCGCTTCTTTTTAAGAACGTCGGCAATTTGATCGGCATACGTTCGCCTTGGGCGGCCCCTTCCGACAGCGCCATCCATTCTTGCTCTGTACACCTCTTTCGTAAATCTACCTTCACTCGTCGTTTCCAAATGTCCAAACCACCGTAGCATACCCTTTTCAATCTTAGTCACTACATCATCTTTCAATCCGCATTTCTTTCTTATTTCACTATTGCGCACCCTATCACTCAATTTTAGTCCACACATAATCCTCAAAGCTCTCATCTCCACAGCATTAATCTTGCTTTCATGTCTCTTTTGACCCACCCAAGATTCACTACCATACATAAGCGTTGGCGCCAAAACTCCTTCAAGTACGGCAAGACGAGCCTTATTTGGTATAGTTTTGCTAGCCATTATCGAGTATATGGCGCCATTATCACAATTTCCAGCTTTTACCCTCTGTTCAATATCACCTTCACACTTCTCATCTCTTGTAAACAAGGACCCCAAGTAAACAAACTCTTTCACTTGTTCCACTTTTTCGTCCCCTATCATAATATTGCATTCCATCGTATCTTCATTCCTCTCCATAACCGTAAGTTTCGTCTTTCCAACATTCACTTTCACACCTTTTCTTTTAAACGACTCATGCATCACAGTGATCATTTGTTGCAATTCCCACGCTGACGATGCAAGTAGAACCTGGTCGTCGGCGTAAAGCAGAGTTTTGATCACTTTTTCATTCATTTTTAAACCCCATTCAGACTCTTTCAGATCTTTCAAATAGCTATCCAGGAATAGGTTAAACAGCCATGGAGACGCTGCACAGCCCTGTCTAACACCGCGATCGATGCTAAACCATTCTGTGTAGTCATCATTCAACCTGACACAGGCACTCGAGTCCTTATTTGGATTTGAGTGCCCGCTGCAAGTCACTGTCCACCCCAAACTCGAATAGAGTTGACCACAGTTCATTCGTCATCACACTGTCATACGCCTTATCCAAGTCAATGAAGCAGCAGAAAACCTTTCAGTGTTTAGCCAGAACCTTCTCGATTACTGATCTCAAGACAAAGACTTGATTCGTGCATCCCATCTCCTTTCGAAATCCCGCTTGCACATCCCAGATCTTGCTTTCTGTTTCATTCATCACTCTTTCGATTAATATCTTTGCATATATTTTGCCTACAACACTCAAAAGGCTAATGCCACGGAAGTTTTTGCACTCCTGCTGTGACCCCTTTCCTTTATAAAGTAGCATAATATCGGCCTTGCACCAGACCGCCAACACTTATTAAAAAGCTGGTACAACAGGTTTGCAGTGACACTTTCATCCGCTTTGAGCATTTCGGCATCTATCCTACCCTGCCGCTTTACCCAACTTCAAACCTGCCATTGCTTTCATAACTTCTTCCATACTTATCTCACTTTCACGATTGGCCACACCACTCGAAGGTGGGACCTACTTTCCAAAACATCACTCGCGCTTCGTTCAAATAAATTCTCGAAATATTCTTTCCACTGATTCATAATATCTTCATGCTCACTAACAATATTCCCATCCTGATATTTTAACACGCCCACTTTCGAGTCTCCAAACTGCCCTTGGGCTCTTCTGACTAAGTGCCAGAACAATTTGGAATTGGCTCGAAAGTTTTCTGAGAATTTCCTATTAAGCTTGTTCTTACATTCTTCTTTCTTTTTGCTCACAATATCTTTCACAGTCTTTCTTAATCTATCATACTTTTCTTTTGCTACTCTTTCATCATCATTCAAGTCATCTCGTATTCTATTTCTGCCCCTCACAGCTAGTAGATGTAGCCACGCTTCTCTTCTAGAACAAAATCACTTCATCATCCCACCACTCGTTCTTATCTCTTCTCACATTCTTCTTCACACTTACCCCACATATTTGGGTGGCCGTTTCTACCATACCATCCTTAAATCTACTCCATTATTTCTCTATCTCGCAGTCTTCATCATTCAATAGCGGTTCCAACCTTTCTTTCAGTTCTAACTTATATTTCTCACGGACAGTCTCATCTTGAAAATTTTCGACTTTCACTCTTTTCCTTCCAGACATACGTACCCGTGGGCGATGTCGTCATTTTTAAGCAGACCTGCTATTCTTGACACTACAAGAAAATGGTCGCTTCCGACTTTTACTCCACGGTACACTCTCGTATCCTTGACTTTCGTTCTTAACCATTCATCCACTATTACAAAGTCAATCATACTTCTCTCAGACTCTCTCTGCCATGTATACATATAATTTTGTGACTTAACATAGTGTTAGTCACCTCAAGCTTTCTCTCCAAACATACATCTAACAGACTAGTGCCATTATCATGTATCCTTTCATCACCAAAATTGCCTAACACCATTTCATACCCATCACGCTTACTTCCACCCAGCCATTAAAATCGCCTAACATAACAATCCTTTCATTATCTTCACACCTTCCAAGCACATCTCTTACATTATTCCAAAACTCTTCCCTGACTGCCTGTGGCTTGGGCATATCGTGCGCATACAGACAAAGGATAAAAATCTTGGTCAAGCTCAGCCACAGGAGCCTGTGTTGACCTCTGTATCTCCAGCTCGACTGGTACCCTCCTGGGGTTGTCTATTTTGTATCTGATTCTCCTACTTCATCGGATAAGAAAGGATTGGCTAATTTGGAAGGGAATTATGAATGACGGGAAGGAAAAAGGTATTATGAGGATGCTGCATGCATGGAGGGGACGTTTGTTGTATACGCAGTAGCTGGGAGGCCGGGGTCGGACAGACCAATGAAGAGAACACCCGATGACCGTAGAACACCCAATGACCATTTATAATAAAGCTAAAATGAATATTCATAGAACTAATAATAATTAATTCACACATATAATCAGTCAAGTTTAATTATAATGTAACAAAGATTTTTTTACAACTTTAAAGACAAAGCTGTTCTTTCTTAAACTTCACAATTCACTAACATTTACGATAAAATTGAATCGAACGCAAAACAAAGAAAAATAATATGTGTACATTAAATTAAAACCCGATTTTATGAAAAACTAGTTTTACCTAGTTAAATCTAGTTTTTACTAATTGCTATAATAACAAATTCTCAAAATAGAATATCAGTCAAAACTAGTGCTGACTAGGTAAAACGCGTATTACCGAAGCGTATCAGTTTAAACTGACCGACGTAGGATGAATTTTATCGTAGCTTATTCTTAAAAGCAATGTCTTAAACAGACCTGCGAATATAGCTTATGATTTCAGCTTAATTGAGAATATAAGAGATGAGGATTTAATAAATATGAAAAATACTGCATAATATTAATAATCATTCAAATTAGAAGGTTCATAATGTTAATGATACTAATATAATCATTTAAAATAAGGCCTTAGAACAGTTAGAACTGAACTTAAACTATGACTACACAAGCCTGAGCTTGAAGTTCAGTTTTTTTTTTACTCACATCACATTGTCAATTACATAAAATTAAAATAAGTTTTTATAAGTTACATCCGTAATGAAATATTTGCAACATGATATGCCCAATCAAGAGTCTAGTTGAGAAGTTTTTCTTTTATGAATCTTTGATGAATTAAATGTGCCGCAGTAATCTTGAAAATAGTCAATAATTAATAATAACAATTAAAGGACGGTGCTTAACAAGAAGCATCAAATGTGATGATAACAAATACTTCAAACGAGAAGTTCGGAAATATTCGAAAAACCGGATTTTGACACTGAATTCCGAATTATTTAATGTTTCAATAATCCGGATTTTTCAGTTCTTTTCGAATTTCGAAGTATCTGGATTGCAATCTCTATCCGTGGCTTCAGCACCAGTTCAGTTAATATTGCTTCTTAGCATTGTAAGGATTCCCTTTTGCTGGTAAGATTTCAAAACAAAATAAGGAAGTGCAATGGTATGTTTATTTTGCGTACAAGGACTTTTCTATAACTTGAATAAAGGTTAAAGGAATTAATTTCTCAATGACAAGAAGGAGAACATAATTTTGTTCATTCTGAGATAGCCATAGAAATTAACAATATTGTGAGTATAATTAGAAACGAACTAACACAAGCTCATACATTGGAATCAATTATGACTATAGTCTATGCTTTCATAAAGAAACAGGTTTCCGGTACTGACACACCTGTGTGAGTCGGTACCTATAGGTCCACAAATAACTTGCTATATTTGCATCCAATTCAACATGCCTACCGTGAAGGCAGGTCCACAGAATCTGCTCTGCTTGAGCTGACTGATAAATTGAAAATGCCCTCTTCAGCCTTTCTGACTCAACCTGTTAAACAGGGAATATACCGTGAGAGTCCAAACCAGTGGTGATAACACACCGCCTTGTGGACATCCCCGTGTGGTTTGAATCCCATGATTACAACCATTGAGCCTTTCTGGTTCTGAGCATTGCTTCTATCCATCTGTTCGTGGTCTGGTCTACCCCCTTTTCTGCCAGTCCCTTTAGAATAGAAGTTATGGGGACAGAGGGCAATGAAGCCGCTGATGAACTCGCAAGAGCAGGAGCAATGGGTAGTCGATACGGTCCAGAACCATTCTGCGGCATCCCGAAGAGCTTGATAATACTCACCACCCAGTGTCTCTCAGAAAGAAAAAGCCTCTGGGAACTTTCACTAGGCATGAAACACTCAAGGGAACTGATAGGGGGATACTCCAAGACCTACAGAGAATCGGTAGTAACTCTTAACAAACCCCAACCACGCGCAGTGGCAAGAACCTGGGTCGCACTGACACGGTGCTCTGCAGATACTGTGAAAGCGTAGGAGAAACCCATCTACACCTACTGTGCCACTGCCCTGCAGTTATGCACAAGCGCTCCGCTCACCTGAATAAGCACGAACTGGATCCAAAAGATATTAGGAGCATCTTTAATTCCCTGGAATCCATTGGAGTGTGCGGCCAGTTATACACAATAGATCTTCTAGGTCGCAGTGTGACGAGCGGACAAGACTGCTCATATAGTCCCGAAACCCGAGACATGGCAGACACCGGTGGTACTAAGCATTTCTGATCGTTAGACCGTATGGAAAGAGAAAGAGCTGCATGGAAGGTTTTACAAGGCTCTACACAAGCCACACGTAGACCTCACAGTAGAACGTAGAATACACGTAAAGCCTCCGTGCATTGGCTGCGTTTCGGGAACCTCTTTGGGGAAACCGAAGGGTTTGTCTTTGCGATACAGCGACCAGGTGGTCAAGACGAACAACTACCAGAAGTACATTATGAGGGACGCCAAAGTGAACGTATGTGGGGCGTGCCGCCAACCTGGCGAGTCCCTGAGACATGGGATTTCGGGTTCTTCTGTTCTTGCCAAAACTGAGTATCTGCATAGACATAACCAAGCAGCCAAGAATCTCCACCAAGAGCTCGCTCTGAAATACGGTCTCATCAATCAGAAACTGCCTTATTACCAGTACACGCCGGAGCCCGTTTTCGAAAACGGCAGCGCCAAGCTCTACTGGGATCGGCCCATTATCACGGACAGGACTATTCTAGCGAATAAACCTGATATCTTCTTAATTGACTGATCGTCGTCCAAGGTGTTTTTGGTGGACATAACTATGATTGTCGGGTTTTTTCCGCAAAAGGCGTGTAGTTGTAAATATGCGTCAAAATAATAAATAATAACTTGCTATAGAAACCACGTTTCCTTAAACCTGTTTATAGAAATATTATACCTGTACTGATTGATACTGACCCGCACAGATTTGTCTGTAACGGAAACCTGTTTCTTTATATAAGTATATATTTTCATGGTTGTCTGTAAGAAATCGCTCGTCAGCGATAAGACCGCCTAGTAGTACTTACACAACACACTGTATTTTTTTATCATTTACTATCTGTACTGTATACTGAAGTGTAAATAAATAAATAAAATAAAAAGGAAAGAAAGGATGTGACATAGATACAACATCTGTTTAATGCTGTTTTTGTAATAACATGAGTGTAGGATATTTTTAGAATGTAGACATTGTTAATTAATAATATATCAATTCCCACTTTATTTGTAAGAAAAAAATATAATAATACTATTTGTTTGATTTCTGTAGTGTGTTGGTTATACCTAACATTTTGCACCCTCAAACAATATTTTTTGCATTAATTATTTTTAAATGTCTAATAACAGATTACTATAAGTTATAACTTTGAATGAAAATTAAATTGTTTGAAATAAAGATAATATTAACATAACATGCCTATGACATTCACAATTATAATTTGTTTGTATATTTTGTTAGTTGGTGTCAAAAAAATCGTAGACAATACTCAACTTTAAATTAATCTATAAGCCAAATATAAAATTTGAATATGTCTTTGATTAGGTGAACTTCTTAAACTTCAAAACTTGATATTTGAAATTGCTTTAAACTCAGCATAAAAATTTTGTTCCAGAGGTCCGACTTTTGAAGAGCACCCCACTTTTATCAGATTTGATCACAGAGGCTCTCACGCACGTCAACAATGGCACAAACAACACTGTCCAAGTGTTTATTATCAGATTTCTCGCGATGGGGTCTGAAGTAGAACTGCAATTCCTCAAAATATTTAATAAACAAGGTGAAGCACTTATTAACGGCTTTAAAAACATCTCCTCCCCGTCAGTTAGCACCAGTCTCAAAGTTGCCTACATGGAAGTTGCACTTAGCCTTATAGCACACAACTCGGGAATATCCTGGCTCCTCGAAACAGGTGTCTGGAAAGAAATACTTAGTTTATGTAATGAAAAGCATACAGTGTTCGTCGCTAGATTGACTTATAAATTTATCACAAGATTACTCTGGAAACTTAGTGAGTTACAAGATGAAACCAATTTAAGGCATCTCATAAGTCATATATTGAAACCTGTTGAGGAATCTGATTTGTTAAACAAACTTTGCTACACACCAGACGATGAAGAGCCACTGATAAAGCCGATTCAGCCAATACTGAATATACTGTTGTCAATTGTTTCCGAAGACGGCCACATTGAGAAACCGAGTTTACTGATGAACATTCTAGTGAATGATAGTAATATAGTTCAAACACTTCATCTTGTGTTCCATAGTATACGTAGAGACGATATTTCGTTGCTCACAAGTAAAGTCCTTTTTTATTTAGGCCTGGGGAAAATATTCTTAACAAAACCAATCAACCCACCAGTGTTATACTTGAAAGATGACTTTTTTGAGCTGTCCGTTCTTTATTACAACTGCATCCAAATGTACATTCAGAGGAGGAAGCCAACGCCGGTTCTGGACTACTGCTACAGCATCATACTGGTGTGGTCCGCAGTTTGGAAAGAAAGAGTACCGAACTGTGACTTTGCTACCAAAGAAGTGAATGTACACAATCAGTTTCTGTTCATCACGCTCGTGCCTTGTTTAGTTTTTGTGAAGCAACGTATGGGTCTTATTCAACTGAGATGCGTCATGTCAGATGAGCGAGTGAATGAATTCATCAGTAAATTTTTGAGCGTGGATTGCGAACATACAGCTCGAGCGGCATATGCTTTAAGGGATCTCACTCAGGAAAACGATCCTTTGGCTTTGACTCTTCAGAGTGTGAAGAGGTTGTCCAGTTTGAAGAGCCATTTGAACAATGAGCAGGCGAATTTGGTTTTTCAAGCGCTGTTTTATATTCTCCAAGAGTATAATCCGGTGCATGAGGATGGAGTGATGCAGCCAGAAGAGAACATGGAAGAAAGTCAGGAGAAGGTTCAGGTGATCACGTACGTGCTGGACACGGTGCTGTGCCTCGTCACCAACCACGACATCAACTGGACAGAGAGTCTGGAAGTCATCTGTCTCTACGGCATCGTGTATAATATTTTACTACGACGCAATTTGTCATGTAAGGTCAGTTCAACCATTTTTTGATCATAAAATTAATTATTTTAATTATCAACTAATTGACAACTATAATTTTAGTACATATTGAAATTTTTACGTACACCGTCATTTTGCTTACTTGGGAACGTACCAAAATTTCAATAATTAACGAATGCAGTGCACTAAAAAAACCGACTTCACTAAAATTTTTAAATCCTTGTCAAAACTGTAGCTGAAGTATGAGGTCATCAATAGTTATGGTTACTGAAGGCACGGCGCAAGGATCAGTACTGGGACCTCTCCATTACATTACTTATGTCAATGATGCAGTTAAAGTCATAAAAAACTGTGAAATATATCAGTTTGCAGACGATACATGTCTCATAGCTGCGAACAATGATATTAACTTAGCCTTAAAAGCACTGCAAACTGATTTCACCATGTTATCAAAGTGGTCTCATGACCAAGGACTTGCTCTAAACGCCGATAAGACGAAGCTTATGTATGTGAGTACCAGCCAAAATAGGTCAACTCAACAGCTTAATCTAATTGCGCACAACCATGCATGTCTACACGCAAACCCTATAACCTGTTCCTGTGCGTCAGCAGAACAAGTCAAAAAACATAAATATTTAGGCTTAATAATAGATGATAGGTTAAAATGGAGTGAACACATTAACTATGTATGTGACAAACTACGGGCAATACTAGCCAAACTCACTCTCGTAAAAAATAAAATTCCATATTTTATACTTCGAAACTTGTACAAAGCACTTGGTGAATCAATTATCTATTATGGCCTCGGCAGTTACGGTCGAACATTTAGATCTCATCTCGATCTAATCTATGCATTGCAATTAAGAATCCTCAAAACTATAGTTCCTCATAATTTGAAAATTAAATATATAAATGATTACCACCAACTATTTCACCTTAATAATATAATACCTATACACGACCAGCAAGCGTAGCACGGGTTTCATAAGAGATAAGTCACACGACAAGACATAATTTTGTCACAGTCCGGTAATTTGTCTTATATGACAGCACGGGCACACGACGTGACAAAAATGCTTGCCGCGACATATCTTTGTCTTGACGTTTATACAAAGAACGAGTTTAACAACTTTAAACCTCCAAATGTAATTTTTTAGTTGGTGAATTTTTTGTTTTAATATTATTTTTAAGTTTTGTGTCAAGTGCCAAAAAGCAGTAAGTACCTTTACCGTTGAAGTCTTAAAAGAATCTGATTATAATAATTGATAGGCATAATTATTATTCATCATCATCATCATCACAACTCTTTGTAATGAGCCCACTGCAGGGCATGAGTCTGTCCGCTGGGTGACGAGGAGGTTATAGGCCATAATCCACCAAGCTGGCACAGTGCTGGGTGGTGGATGCCAGAATTTTCAGGGCGCCGAAATGGCTTCTGACAAACCTTAACGACTACTGTATACAAGTATACCGGGACCGACTGCTTAACGTGCCTTCCGAAGCACGAAAGTCGTCGAGAGAAATGAATGGTCGGCGGTCACCCATCCAAGTACCGACCGCGCCGAACGTTTCTTAACATGTGATATCGTATGATACACACATTAACCATGGCGCCACGACGACTTCATAATTATAATTATGAAAAAATAATCTCACAACCTCCAAACCGCAGTGATAAAAAATGTTTGGCGATGTGTCAAATTGTGACAAAAATAAACAAAACGATGCCGCCATGCTATTAAATAAGAGATAGAACTTGAAAGAAGTCTTAAACATTTGTCAAGATGTGTTTGTCACGCATTCTAGATAAATTAAACTTGCCCCGTGCTGCTGTATAAGACTAAGCAATTATGTCGCTCAAATTGTGATATAATCTGTGACATAAGTCTTGTCTTGACAAGCCGTGCTACGCCTGCAGGTCAAACTGGTGTTGCTAACGGAACACTTTTTTAACAAAGACCTTCAAAACGTCATCGTCCGTACCAAGCAAACACGAAGTGCATCAAAAGTAATATTAGAAGTACCACGTTATAATAACCTATTTGGGAAACGACTACTGCACTATCAAGTACCTAATATAATTAATAACCTACCGGAAACCCTTAAAAATCAACTTAGTTCCAAAAATATAAAATTCAAATTAAGACAGTACTTTTTAAACTTACCTTTAAAACCAAATGATAAATAATTATACAAATTATTCTTAGCACAAACACTCCTTAAAACATTGAAAAAAGACCTACGTTAACGTACTACAATAATTAATAATAAAAAACAACAAACTAATTTATAACCCCGTACTTCAAAATAACCCCGTGTGTCAACGCAATGATTTGCATAAAGGGTTATGGAATCCTTCCGAGAAGCGCATAGGTACTAGCCGCGATAGTCGAATAAGTGATTCTAGTCCTAAATGTTATAACGTTTAAATATGTATTTGCTTCCATTTGTAATTTATTTTGTATTGATATTTACTTGTATCTTGTTAAATTAAGTTTTTTATTGTAAATTTGCACACGATGATGAATGCAAGTGTACGTACAAACCTAAGTTGGTTTTTGTTACACTTGTTTTGTAAAAAAATTACTGTATCTTTTATTAATAAATAAATAAATAAAAAAAATAAAAACGTAGATATTCTATATTTTTTTCCAAAATTTCAATATATTAAAAAGTACTTAATCGATTTCGATGCAAGTGGACCTCCGAAGTATCCTCTATCATATGAAACAAGAATATTCGCAATCGAATTCATAATTGTTCACACGAATTGAGAACCACCTCTTTTTGGACGTTGATTGGTTGGGGGAGGCCTATGTCCAGCAGTGGACGTCATCAGGCTGACGACGATGACGATGTAGGTGTAGGTCATTAATATTTTTAAGCTTTTGCATTTAAAATCTGCAAAGCTATACCATTAGATGGAGCTACGTTAGCAAGATAAGGTATAAACAAAAATTTGCAAAGTAATTTAGAGGCGTACCGCCAGGTCTCGGTAGCTCAGTTTCAGAGCACTCGTCCGGCAAGCGAGAGGTCCCAGGTTCGAGTCCTGGTCGGGTGATTTTTATTTTGCACATTTTTTCAGTTATTGAAGTTTTAGGTTAGGTATCAACCGTAAACTATGCGAAGTACGCATTACGCAGTAATTCACACAGTTGTGTTACCTTACAATGTTAATAATACTCGCTAAGTGGAAAAAACAATCCGATACGGATGGTGAATTTTCAAAAAACGCAATACGTCGAAAATAATCGATAGCATAAAAAAAAATCAAGATCCGGAAATTCATTAAGAGTAGGTATTATACAAGCTGTGAGTACCTACTTCTTTGATTTGAATTTCAATTAATATAATAGGTTGGGGAAAAAGTTTTTTCGCATCATAGTATGTATGAACTTGTAATAAAATCTCTTTGGCTATAGTATTTGTATCTGGCTGGTTTTGGTATCATTGAAAGTTAAAACTTTAAAGAACATAATTCCAAATTCAAATTAGGAAAATGTGTGATTTTCATTTGTTTTTCGTACTGTCAAGATGAGTGAATCTAATGAAGAAATTCGATAAATTTTACTGCAAAAAAGGTAAAAATGCAACGCAAGCCGCGAAAAAAATTTACGATGTTTATGGACCTAGTGCAGTGTCTGTGAGAGTAGCAAAAAATTGGTTTAAGCGTTTTCAATCCGGAAATTTTGATGTCAAAGATGCACCTCGCTCTGGTCGCCCTATTACGGATAAAATGAATGCCATTTTTGAAAAAGTGGAGCAAGATCGACATATCAGTAGTTACGACGTAGTTGAAGAACTGGGAATTGACCACAAAACAGTTTTGGCGCATTTGAAAAAAGCTGGATACACAAAAAAGCTCGATATTTGGGTACCTCACGAGCTCACTGAAAGAAACCTAATGAAGCGTGTTCTCATTTGTGATTCTTTATTACGACGTAACGAAACCGAATCATTTTTGAAGAAGCTGATAACTGGTGATGAAAAGTGGATCACGTACGACAAGAACGTGCGAAAAAGGTTGTGGTCAAAGGCCGGTCAGGCTTCACAGACTGTGGCGAATAATAATAATAAATAAATAATCTTTATTTGCCAGTACATGCGTAGTCAAGAGTTACAAAATAAATATATAATAGTGCGTTCACATACTGCTGTCATTTCAGCGTGCAAATTTAGAGAAAGTAGTACATCTTCATTTTTATAAATTTAAAATATTATTACTATGTCATTCAACCAAAAAAAAATATAACACAATAAATCAAACACAAATAAAAAGTCAATTCAATATTTAAATGAGTCAAAAAGTATTCTATAATGTCAATGTTAAAAATATTTATCTTATAATGTCAACCGTCTTATTATAAAATATATATATATATCTGTATATAATGATTTCAATTTCAAATTAATTCAATTCTTTGTCATTTAAATATTCTTTGACGCTATAATACATTTTTCTTAAGCATAAATTAAATAGGGCAGTTTTAAATTTGTTTCTAGGTAGCTCTTTAATTTTTGATGGCAATTTATTAAAAATGCGTATCGCCATACAATGAACATTACTGCTATATAATGATAGTTTTTGAACCGGTATGTATAGTTTGTCCTTGCTTCTACCACTTTTCTAACCCGGGTTAACTCGCAATATGGTGATGTTGTGTGTGTGGTGGGATTGGAAGGGCATTATTCATTATGAGCTGTTTGTTACCACCAGGCAGGACTATCGATTCTGAACTCTACTGCGAACAACTTATGAGAATAAAGCAAGAAGTTGAGAGAAAGCGGCCGGAATCGATCAACAGAAGGGGTGTGGTGTTTCATCATGATAACGCTAGACCTCACACATCTATAGCCACCCAGCAAAAATTAAGAGAGTTTGGCTGGGAGGTGTTAATGCATCCGCCGTATAGTCCTGACCTTGCACCTTCAGATTTCCACCTGTTTCGGTCTCTTCAGAATTCTTTGGGCAGTGTTAGGTTAACATCACGAGAGGACTGCCAAATCCACTTGTCGCGGTATTTTGATGAGAGGTCCCAAAATTTTTATAGCAATGGGATCATGTCCCTACCTACAAGATGGCAAAAGGTTATCGAACAAAATGGTATAAACAATATCAAAAAATGTTTTGAATTTTCTTAAAAAATTGCGAGGAAACTTTTTCCCCAACCCAATATAAAAGATTGTTTACAATAAAAATGTATAAAAAATAAGTTAAATTAAATAAAATCCACCAATTTTTTTCAACAATTCAGGATTTAATCTTCGTCTTTATTAGGTATAAACACCAATATTCTCTTAACTATACAAGGTACCTATTTTTCTAACTTGCCGGAGAAAATTTACGGGGTGGGTGATATTTTGCGCAGACTAATTATGAAAGATGGCTAATCAGACGAATCCTGAAGAGCCGAAATAGTATATTTCATTACGAGTGCGGAAAGCCTGTCATTGCAAAGAGTTCCGACAAATGTCTACACGAGCCGAGGCGCAGCCGAAGGCGAGGGTTGACAGTCGGAACAAGTTGCAATGACGGTTCCGCACGTGTACTGAACGACTATTTTTAATACAGTTGCGAAAAAATGAAGCAATTTAATAAAATAATAAAAACACAACAAACTCAACAATAAACAAAATGGCGCCAACCGTAAAAGAATATAAGCAAAGATTTTTTTTGTTTTCTTCACACATCCTGTCTGGGTAGGCAAGGGAACTATGCCCATACAGCCAAGTCTTTAGTAGATTTTTTTTATTAATATGTAATGAGATGAAACCTAACCTAACACATTGAATCAAATCGTTAAATCTGATATTGAAACAAATTAGTAGCTTCTTTTCAGAAATATTTGCATGAATCTTTAAAACTTCTATGATTTTTTTTTAGTAAAAACTTCGTGGTTGGTTTTTTTTCTTTTTAATAGACATTATTTTGACACTTGGGAAAGAAAAAGCACGAGTGCGTAAAAGCCCACTTTCCGCACGCTACACGTCCCTGCAATACGCCACTTTTTGAGCAACTGTATTAAAAAATATTTTACGAACGAAGTATATTTTAACTCGTCGATTTAGTGTCTCTACACACCTCGTGGTCACCGGTGTCTAGTCATTATACTTCATCATCACCCTTCTGAATGAGCCCAATGCAGCGCCATGAGTACTTTCTCTGGGCGACGAGGTTTACGCCGTAAATCATTGAACTGGCCCAGTGTGGTTGGTGTACCTATTTTAGAATTATAGAGCATGACCCGTCCACCCACGTGGACGTTTCATGCCATAGAACCTCCTCCAAAAAAGGAGGAGGTTCTCAATTCGTCTGTATGTTTTTTTTTTGTGTCTTTGTTACACGATATTTCGGGCAATTAGGAATCGATTTTGAAAATTCTTGTTTCATATGATAGAGGATACGTCGTAGTTGGTCCCATATAAATTTCATCGAAATTGATTGGGTACTTCATTGAAAATTTCAAATTTTGAAAGAATTATGTATAATTTTGGAGAATGTTTATGTTGATGACATTATAACTCAGCCAAAGTTTTGACGTGAAGTCGGTTTTTTTAATGCTCTGCATTCGTTGATTATGATTATAATTAATTATGATTAATATGATAATTACCTACTGTATGTCTTGATCGTAACAGTTGGTGTTCCCTTGTCTCTGCCTACCCCAAAGGGAGACAGGCGTGAGGTTATGTATGTATGTAATAGTATTTTATTTCTTGTGATAAGCGTATTTAAGCTCCTCGTTACGTACTCGTGTAGATCAAGATAGTTCCCCATAGTTCATTACGTTATACATATCACAAGCTTTGCTTAGTTTGAGACTATATAGTTGGTATGATTTGTTTACTTTCTGGTGATTTCATTTACTTTTATATCTCTCCCCAGTTCATAGTAGCTGCCCTCAACGTGATCAAGGTAACGGTGACGAAGTTCCTATCGCCGAACCTATGTTTGCTGCTGGACTCAGCTCCAGGGTCCACCATGCACGAGCTCGGGAAGCTCATCTACCTGAAGCTGCATGACATGAACTGGGAAGTCAGGGATTCTGCACTGGAGCTTCTACTGGTCTGCACTGAAGTCTCTTATATAAGTAAGTATGATGGCCGCTTTGGAGATAGGTAAACATTATCTCAATATCTGCTTCAGACGCAGAATTCCTCAGGTTCGATCCATTTTTGACTTAATGTTTCGGTGCCTTTACAGACCTTTTAATTATGAGTAACTATATGCGATGAAGTCGTCGTGGCGCCGTGGTTACTGTGTGTATCATACGATATCACAGATTAAGCAACATTTGGTGCGGTCGGTGCTTGGATGGGTGACCGCCGATCATTCACCTTCTCACGGCGACTTCCGTGCTTCGGAGGGCACGTTAAGCAGTCGGTCCCGGGTACTGTATACTTGTATACAGTAGTCGTTAGGGTTTGTCAGAAGCCACTTTGGCGCCCTGAAAATTCTGACATCCATCACCCAGCACTGGGCCAGCTTGGTGGATTATGGCCTATACTTCCTCGTCACCCAGGGGAGAGACTCATGCCCTGCAGTGGGCTCATTACAAAGAGTTGTGATGTGATGATGATATGCGATAAAGTACGGTTTAAAATACTTTAATTTTTTAATCGGTGACTAAAGCCACGTGTCACCTCCATCTGTCCTGATGTAAAGTGAAGATGGTCGAAGTTCACAGCACACTCAATTTAATAACTAGTTTAATCCACATACAACGCAAATTGCAAGTATTTGTTTGCATTTATGTGTTTTGGGTGTATTATGTATGTATAGGGATTGCAATCCGGAAAAAGGGATCCGGTAATCCGGCGGATCCGGCACCATTTAATGGTTACCGGATCCGGTACCAATATACCGGATCCGGTGCTAGCAGTTTGTGGGAAAATAATATAGCTGTTGCATGAGTAGGTACTTTAAATGCGTTGTGGGTAATGTTCATGCATGTACAAGTGTAGAAGCTGAAAGGGCCTTTTCGGCCGTAGGCTATATTTGCAGCTCTATTAGAAGTCGTTTAGCTGATGACACAATTAACAATATTTGTTTTCTACGATCTTATTTTCAAAATCAATATTGATTTTCTTTTAATACTTATATTTTTTTACAATTATTATAATTATTTATCGTAAGTTGATTAAACTAAAGACTTCTAAACTCATTATTGTGATAATTTTTGCCATTCATTTGTTCGACAGATTCATCAAATCATGATGGTATCTGTCATAATCATAACTACCTATAAGACTTTTTTGTTATCATTCTCAAATACTTTAATAATGATTTTGATCTCATTTCAGTTAATTACGTAAGGTTAATTGTATCTATTAGATATTATAGTTACTTGATAATTAATATTGTTACTTATAAATTGATCTATCTGTGAAAGTGAAATCTAGAAATACTGAGCTACTCGTTACGTTGTAAAATTATTAATGTTAAATTTTAAATGTGGTCGGATCCGGCCGGATTGATGGGAATCCGGTTGTATCCGGCCGGACTGAAAATGACGCCGGATTGCAATCCCTAATTATGTATAATAAGTATTTATTTACGAAAACAAATATTACCTGCTGATTTTATATTGATTCACACTTAAAAAAAATCATATATTTAAACTTGTATAGAGGTTGACTTATATTATTGATTGGATTTACTATGTCGTATAGAATTACCTACTGTTGTTAATGGTCATGGAAATAGCTCCGCCAGTGTCGAAAATGAAGATTTCGTGCTTGATCTAATTTATTACATAACAATTCAATAAGACATTATTTATTGCCAAAGTCATCGTACAAATAAACAAGCTGCTAGAGGTCTAGCTAGTTTTTAATAGAAAATACATGAGGCATATTCAATGTATTGTAAATCATGGTCAGCTCATTATTTTGTTCAATAATTTTGTGTAAACATTGCTTATTATACATTATTTTGTGTCAACATGTCCTAAAGAGCCTAAAATGTAGGAATGATAGTCCACTAAACTTGTCCTTAGTCGATGCAGGTCATTCTCATCACAATTTAACCCTTTACCCGCCAGACTTCATATCAGCTGTCGTCGTGCCCCCAGCGCCAAGCTTAGTAAATCTTAAAATAAATACATACAACAAATAGGGATGCTCAATGGCAGATCGATATAACCGTCAGCTTCGCACTCTTATAATTAAATCTTAATAGCTTCAGCTTTAAACAGCTTGAAGAGATAACATAAAAACAGACAGAAAGAGTAACTTTGATATTTAATTTATAATAGTTTATAATTATATCATGAATCTATTATCAAATAGGTAATAGCTAATAATTATTTCTGTAACTCAATGAAACAAAGATCGTTTAAAAGATTTTGAATAAATAAATAAAAATAAAATAAAATCGATTTATTGATTTCCGCACAATATATTCAGAGATAAATATTTTTATGACTCAATACTGTCATGAAGTTTAATCTTTTAATTTAGTTTGATCACTTTTGTCGATAACACAAACATAATAATATTACGCGTAACCACAAAACTAATGGAAAATTCCAGAAGGCGACACTCGTTTATGACGTCAGAAACATTCGTTTCGCTAGGGATGAGAACCATTAACTCAGTCACTGACAATTTTAAGAATATTTCTAAAAATTAAACATATTTACTTCTACAGTAAAAATTGCTTTAAGTATTTGTTTTATAAAATCAGTCAGTATAAACAGAAATATTTTACTTGTGTGCAATGTCGTATCAGTAAATCTTTACTTATGTCCCATCCCTATGGTCGGATTATTCCGACAATAATGGAATTCAATACAACTTTCCAAGAATAATATCAATAATTTATCTAACTTCAGACATTATTTTTAGGTTTTCTTATTAAGAGACTAAAGTATAATCAGTTGAAAATGATTACTTGATTAACTGTTTAATAATATTAACATTTTTTTAATATAATACAGCGTTATTAAATAAAAAAAACATACGAAACGAATGGTGGTTTTAGGTTCAAAATATACTACATTGGCGAAATGGACACGAAAATATTTCTCGGATATATCCGACTTTGGCGGTTAAAGCGAATAGAATAGCGAAATTGTGGTACCTCCTGACTCTGGCGTTGCAAGGATATACATATAACATAAGCTTATTGCGACTTCACGGAGCTGACAGAATACCTCATGACTTACACATATGACCTGAGAGTTGGAAACTTAATTGTAATTTGTCTGTGACCTTTCAATTTAGTTTTGTGCAGGTGACTGTACAAAAGATGAATGAAAAATACTTAATTAATTTCATAAACGTAAATTATCAATGTTGATAAAGAGACTAGGGATGCAACGATATGGCTATGAATACGAATGACGAATGTATCGTAATAGCGAATACGATAACGAATGCATTACGATTATTTAATAAAATCAACTTTACTTAAGTTTTAAGGACAATTTACCACCTAAACGTCGTAATTAAAATCAATTCCTTTTAAATTCTTGTCAAGAAAACATATATTTTTTTAATTATGTGGTTTGAGTCTGTTTCTTATATCCGTATGGATTAAACCGGCTGTGGAAAACAATCTTTCTGAATCCACTGTTGCTGGTTTTTTGGAAAAATACTTATGGGCAATTTTTTTCAAATAACGAAATACAGTATTTTGTCTCCAATAACTTGAATAGCTTGTATCCATCTCTGCATTGGGTGCATTTAACCCTTAATTTGACGTTGTACGGTGGAGCGGACACAATCTTCAAAAAACCTGTGTGTGCTATAAATGTTTTTATTTTTTATTTTTCACGATTACTTTTTATGAAAGTCTCTCAAAATATGGGTAGGAAATAAAATTTTATGTTGACAACACTTACCCTCTTACTCATAATCGCACGATAAACCTATTTTAGTAAAAACATTGTTTAAATATGCTAGCTCTAAACAAAACACTTTATGTTTTTAACCTTTAACTTTACATTTCATTATGCATAAGGGGGTATATCTACAAATAATTATCTGCAATTGTTTCGATTCCATCTTCACCCACCCATCTTACTGCTAGTTCTAACTAGATCCATACCAAATAATTTTTTATGTTGCTATTTGGTAAATATTAATATTATACTAACTTTATTTTTTTACCAAAAGAAAACAATTTGTCGGCCAATTTGTTCTGAATTTTGTGATTTTTAATATTAAAATAAATCTCAAATTAAGTTTGATGTATTATCATACATTCCCAACTATGGAAAAAGATTAATTTTTTTAGGAGTTTTTAGCATACCCTTGATGATTAAAATGTATTAAAATAATGCTTGCTTGAAAAAATGTCGTTGTCAAATTAAGGGTTAAATAAGCATTAATTTCAGCCATATAGTTTTGATCTGAAACAACAAATAAATAATCTAATCTAGTCTTAAGAATCGTTATAAATCGTAATACTTTTCACGATACCGATGATCGTCAAAAATAACGATAACCTGCGGTTTACGATTATCGGCATCGGTATCGTTGCATCCCTAAAAGAGACATCATGCAATAAGAAACGATTCATACGACGCCATCTGCTCAAATTTTGACTAAGTAGTCATGTTGTATGAGGTCATTGCTGTTTGATGCATATAGCGAGAACGTAGTGATTGTATGCTTTTTGGATATAGCTACCTACCTAAAAGTCAGTCCAATCTGGTACAAACTTTTTGTTGTTTCGCGTTTTTCTTATACATTGTAAAACGCGACAGAAGTATAAAAATCTAACAAAGAATTATATTTTCAACCGACTTCCAAAAAAGGAGGAGGTTCACAATTAGTCTTTATGTTCTTTTTTATAATTTTTTTGTGTCTTTATTACACGCTATTTCGGACAACTATGATTCGGTTCTTGTTTCATATGATAGAGGATACTTCACAGTTAGTCCCATATAAATTTCATTTTTGAAAAAATATGAATGATTTCGGAGAATGTTTACGTTGATGACATTATAACTCAGCTGTTACGTGAAGTCGGTTTTTAATGCTCTGCATTCGTTGATTATCTTGTTCGATGTTTTTAGGGTAAAATGAGACTCTTATTGCTATGACTCCGCTGTTTGTCTTTAACCAGACTGTATCTCGTAAATCTCGTGATTCGTGAAAATATTTAGACAGCTCCCTAACAACAAACATATTTTTTTGCTCAATATCAGGGTATGTGGCGCATGGACCGATAGGGTTTTTCGGGGGTTGGGGGGTCATGAGCTAGTTTTCCCCTTTAGACTCGATGTCCTAAGTGTCACGGTAGTTGAGATATGTTTTTGCTAATACCCAAGTTCATGTTATTATGCCACAAGATAACCTGTCCTCGTATTCGGCAATGTATTCCGCGTGGATGTATGTAGTCTGCTCATGTAACCATATGTTTTTGGACATCTGCGGAATTACTAATTTTTTTTACAAGATTCAATAAATTCAATAGAAGTAGTAATAGTAGTATTAGTGTATCAAAATTTCGAGTCTTACTTCTAATCTGCCGTAATGGGTGCCATGCCGCATCTCGAGCGGGAAAAGTTTGATTATCGTTTGGTTTGTTTGCAAAAGTGGGAATATGTCCAACTTTCGGGGGACACCGGGAGTACCGGGACAGACTCCCTGAAAGCGGGAGTGTCCCGTCATATGTATGGTCATGTTAAGCATGCAACATTAAGCATTTCTTAATAAAATACAATAAGTAAGCTTTCTCAAGAGCTTTATTAACTTCACCCACGTATACTACGTTAAATTTTATCGACAAAATACTACTCAAAGAAACCCATCACCCCTCTGAATGACAGTCATTTTAAAATTTAATATCTCGTACTTCTACGAGTTCACTTAAACTCATTTTTTTCACATTTTCATATCGCCCTGATACACAAAAGTGATAAGTGATATTTACTAGCATTTAAAGTAATTTTTGTTGAGATAAAATGCAAAATAGTTCATGGAATTCTTAAGTATAGCCGAAAAACATGGAAAAAATTCACTATTTTTTTTTAGTTAATGTGCGCTACCTAAAAAACTAGCCGCTTAACATATCGTTTTTTTTTATTATCGTGCAGTTTACGTACATGTGGTCTAGACGCTTCTACGCCAATCGTGAGGTCGCGGGTTTGATTCCCGCACGGAACAAGAAAAGAATTGTGTATTTTATATTCTAGGTTCCCCCTAGTTCGCTACATGCATCTCAAGGTATCTCAAGCTTTGCTTACTTTGAGGCCATATATTCGGTGCGATTGTCTGGGGATTTAAAAAAAATATATAAATATAGTTAAATAATGTTTCTAGCTTGCCACGCAGATTGATACTCGAATGTGTAGTGAATAAGACGCACGATATTTCAAAAATCTTTTGAAACTGGGGTTTGTATGATAAAATTATTAAACTTATATCCGAAAATTAAACTTCAATTCTACATTGCATTCCACAATGGTAAATTCAGGTAACAGTTTAAGGTAGTAGTAGGTACATACATCATGGACCCTGTTGGGCACAACAACTTGAAAGAGGATGAGATTAAGAGGGAAAAGAGATTAACTTATTTGAAAGAACAAATAAATAAATTTAGCTGATTGCTATGTAACTTTAATACTTTCTACTTTTTAATAATATTCATTATTTACGCCGGAAGTTACTTCAAATATGGATTTTTCAAGAATCATACCACGCCACAACTTCACGCCTGTCTTCCGTTGTCGTAGGCTGACTAGAGAACGCCAATTACTGCGAACTCGACATACCTCTTTTGCTTCCTCCAAGTTCATTAATTATTTCACCCTTTTTAAGTACCACCTGTTACATGGGTACTTATATGAATTCGTAGTCTGTGCACATCTTTCGTGAATCTACTCATTCTTTCTAAATGTCCAAAGGGCCGTAGCAAAGATCATAATTTTATAATAAATAAAGCGAATAAACCCATGCTCACAAACTGCAGTTTATGATATTACCAAGATAAGATATTAACGAAAAATTATTTATAGATAGGTTTTCTATACGTTATCAGATCTCATATCACAGTGCTTTGTTTGCAGCCAGATAGCGCGGTGTGATATAACTAAACATTATTTATTTATTTATTTGATAATACGCGATAAAACAAGGTTTCTTTACTTTGAGAAATAACAAAGTCCAAAAAGAACTTTAATTTTATATCATAATTCCACTTAATACGGTAAAATAATTGTGCAAAGTCCAAATGCAACAGTAATGTTACTGTTAAACATGCCAATTTCAAAAAAAAAAAAAAAGCGTAGAAGAGTAACTGCAAACATGCTTCAAACAAAATCTCTTTGAAAAGCGGCACACGACCTTTGTTTTCTTTGAAAATGATAAAAATGTGATTGGTTTTATTTGTCAACGCACGTCGCTCATTGGCTAGACAACACACAGTAAAAACAACATCATAGTGGACGATTTATGTAAAAGGTAGCAATGAAGGTTATGAATATTTTTACTACGCATATTTTTTTATTTTATGATTTAGTTAGACAAAAAGATTACGTTTATAATTTGACGACCGGCTGGTGTAGTGGTAACATAGATTGCCTTCAAGGCCAGAACTGGGTTTGAATCCCGGTGGCGGTACATATTTTTGTGATGAAAACAGATATATGTGTTTATTATCCAAAACACAAATTCTTCAAGGAACTTAACTTGGGCAACATTAATGTGAATTTCAGAAATATTTATTAATTCATTTAATTATTATAATGCTATAATCTATAGAATGATGCCAAATGAAGTCTTAAATAAAAAAATTTACGGTTATTCTTCCATATTCCGGAACCATTTTCTCAATTTGTTTTTGACATTTTTTATTTTTATGACATGATTCGCTAATTTCTAGAAAAATCTTTCGTAGAAATTTTTTCAGGCGGAGGTACATAAGCACCGTACGTTGTTCGTTTTTGTCCATATTTTATTGTTTTTTACTGTTGTAAGCAAAACACCGTATCTTGCAAAATATACAATGACTAAATTAGTGAAACTTTGCATAAATAGGTATTGTCAGATTGATATGTTTGAGAAAATCAAAATAGATAACCAAAATGTAGTTATACATTGTATATGCGTGTCTAAGACATTTTTGATCCACCTTGATATACATTTTTTTCATGAAAACAATATGGTTTGTGATATTAGATTCTTTATTTGACCTACGTAACTTACCGGATCACATTATATTGTAAAATAGGATGACAAATTTTGATTCACAAGTACAAATTTTTAGTAAATAAATTTAAGTATTTTTGTGGGCATAACTTTGATGGGCGATGTCTTCTCTAGTACGTTAGTAAACTCATTTTCATGAAAGAAGTCCCGCGATTTGAGCGATAAAACACCCTATCTGTTTGACATAAGAGCAATGCACAGTATAAACCATTAAATGTAAAGGTTCAAATTATGAGATCTAACTTAACTGTTAGAATTGATCTAAGACATTCCATACAATTTAAAAAAATAGATAAAATATCCAGATCAACTCACTAATTTTTTTTTCTTTTCCTAAACCTAAACTGCTAGCAATAAAACCCATGAATCTTCTGCCATGAGCGAAAACTCAACCATTGGACTACACAACGATCAAAACACATTGTTATGTTATTTTCAGAATTCCCGCCATTCCAGAAGCAAATTTGTGAAAATTCTCTCATCAACGTAGCGGCGGCCATTGCGTTCAATGACTTCGAGTTTTACGTGCAAGCGTCTGCGCTGAAGTGCGTGGGCGCAGCCTGCAAAGTCAGCGCCCTCTGGGAGCAGCTGGAGGAAGCCTACCCGAATATACATGTAGGTATCAGAAAACTAAGAAACGCTTTTAATTTTAGTTTTAAGTGAAATTTTATTTTGTGTATCTCATATATAAAACTGTTTCGGATTCAATTTATACCGTTTCTTTATTATTTTTAAGAATTTTCAACTATAGTTCGAAGTAAGATATGACCACTTTGCGATTGACCAAGTTAGCTAATATAGCTCTAAAAAATAAGATGTGAAGTTCAAGTTAAACAACAAAAATTTATGACAACAGTATCTCAAACTAAAGACCTAATTATTTTTTACAGGAGATGTTGATAGCAGTGCTGCGAGACCATCCCGAGGGAATAGTCCGGAAAGAAGCGTGCCATGTGCTCTGCGATGTCTACCAAAACCTCAAACTCACAAAGTGCTTCAAAACAACGCTATACGAGCACATGGTCGACGCTGCCATCAGCGACTTCCACTGGGAGGTGCAGCTCAGCGCGCTCAAGTTCTGGAAGACAGTCATCAACAGCCACTTCACGGACCAAGGCATGCTCGATGGCAACTTCCCCCCAGTCACCTTCTCCAGAGAAACCAGGAAGATAGTCAATCTAAACAACGCGGAAATACAGAGACGAGTCCTCAAAATCTTAGAAGACCTATCAGCCATAGGATGCCTTACCGTCCTTGTCAAGTTATTAAACGAGGATACGGAAGTCGAGATCTTGAAGCACACACTTGGCATAAGCATGGAGTTCTTCAACATATTGAACAAATACAAAGTACCTGAAATCATGCAACCCATTCCAGGTGACGTCAGCAGCGTTGACGAACTCATCTACGAAATTAAAGCCGAAGATAATGCTCAAGAGAAACAAATGGATGTGGAACCAGAAATACAAAATTCGGAAAAAATACTCGACGGCATTGTAAATTCTGATGATATCAGCCTTTTATCGAATATGTACGAGAATCAGTTGAAACTAAAAAGCAAACCAGAAACAAGAAACAACACCAAGATTTATAGATTCGCGTCACCTAACCTATTTGTGAGCCATTTGCAGAAGAATGACTTCCAAGAGATTATTAACCAGAAGAATAAGTGGCAAAATGGGATTAAAAACATTTCGTCTCTGTTGGATGATGTGTTGGGCATATATGAGATTAATCATGAAGCCAATTCTTTAGATTGTTATTAGTTTTAAGGAAAATGTGAAACCATATTGTTAAGTTTTATCGATATTTATTTTTCAACGTGATTGTTATAAATAAATTGCTGTTTTTTACTTTTGTTGTTTTCATAGATTTGACAGATTTATTTCTTTAGCTGAATCAATTATCTTTTGCTGTTATCAACAGTGTACATTATGTTATGGAGTGGTTGCTACTACCCAGCAGTGGACTGAATGAACGTGTGGAGGTTGGGCAGCAGCAATGGGATCTTGAATAAAAACTCGTGGTATGGTTTCACAACAACAGGGCTTCGTCACGGCATTTTCAGGCAAGTAGGCAGGCAGCACGAAGAGAGAGTCAGCACGACACTTTGTTTTCTTCTAAGTCGCAATTGTAAGTAAAGGTAAACGTGTCTCTTTCTTTTACTGCTGTTACGTCCATGAACCTGAGCAATACCTTAAGGAGAGCCGCAGTTTTAGTTTTATTTTAATTAACTTTCTCTTAATTACACTTACATTTTATAACATTCTTATTATGTTTTCATTGTATACTTAAGGTTACATATATGAATCGTTAGGTAATTTTAAATACTATATAATGATAAAAAGCCTAAATTAAAAGTTAAAATGTATTAAATGTAAAAGTCTTAAAAATAGCAAAGTTAATAGTTTTCTCCTAATTAAGCGAACATATTGTGACATTTCTTTTATATTTTACTTTATATAAATGGGTTTTTAATACACCATTGTTGGCAATCCTATGTGCCATATAATCATATCAAAACTCTTATTAATATACAAAGGGAACTTGGTGTAAAAGCCATAAACTTATGATAGTAAAGTTCAAATAAAACAAAACAAACTGGTAAGTAATAAGGTACCTTTGGTACTCTCAGGCTAATTTACAAAGAAAATTATTGAGTTAAGTACAATTAATTTTTACATCTTAATACCTAGCTTACTTCATGGAGCTTTGTAACAACAAACAAAACACCGATGAGAGTTTGAGGTAGGTACTGCAATTAAACAAGAAATTATGGCGGAAATTATGGACTTGTATAGAATCATGTAGGTATGTTATCTGATGCTTAGTGATGGCCGGAAATCCTGCTGGAAACTGGACTACACCAAAACTGTTTTCTACATTTATTTGATGTTGGAA
This sequence comes from Stenoptilia bipunctidactyla, assembly GCA_944452665.1. Taxonomy (NCBI): domain Eukaryota; kingdom Metazoa; phylum Arthropoda; class Insecta; order Lepidoptera; family Pterophoridae; genus Stenoptilia; species Stenoptilia bipunctidactyla. The sequence continues at coordinate 835,583 of OX101730.1, forward strand.
AAGGAAGGTGGTAGTGGAGATAGTTCAACTCGAATTTACGCGCGGCGCTAATGTGCACCAATTTTCAAAACAAACGCGTGAAGTTTTTGAAAATGGATTATGCATTAAATCGTGATTAAATCTATACTATATTGCAAGATATGCAAACAGCTTCTTAAGTTTAGGTCGAATACGGTTTTCAAATTACAGGGGAAATAATACGTGTGGTTTTGAAAATTGGCACAGTTTATAACTTATGAAGTCTTGATTAACATACTTTTCAACACACTTGCTCGTAAAGTGAGCCTTATTCTATTGAATTTAGAACTATAAACTTGGCTATAAGTCACGCGTGCATAATATATTATACCCTAGTGCATAATATATTATACCCTAGTGCATAATATAATGAATCCGACAATGTTGAATTGTACCTTTGTGCAAATTACAAGCGAGTAAACAGAGCATATTTTATTGGTCCGGGTTATACATTAAATATTTTCAGAAACAACAAAGAGGTTTTATACCACTTCAAATCCATATACATTTTTGAAATGTTTGCGCCTTATATTAGTAAAACAAATATGTATATCAAACAAATTGTTCACAATTTACAATAATTTCGTATAAAATATTAAAATATTTGCATTTACCACTCCAAATTAAACATTTTCACTTAAAATAGGCTGTATATGCTATACAGACATTGACACATTTGGCGGAAAAAAAAAACTTACGCGCATGCGCGAGGTTCGGCGCCATTTTTCAATCACAATTCACAGCTTTGTTATCAAATGTGTTTGTTAATTTATGACCACGTATGTCTGTCTTTTACTCACAAGTGTGTTGAAAAACGTCGTATGTAACTCGTGAGCGTTGCTAATTACAGTCTCGGCTCATTATTAAGCCCTCGTCTGCGGCTCGGGCTCAAATCACAGCCTCGACAGTAATTAGCAACTGAGCTCACTTGTTACATAATATACTATAAGTCCCCGAGTGTGTCCTGAGGGTGTAGTCTTTGCTACTATATCGAAAATCTGTACAAGTGGCATAGTTATTACTCTAAAATTAATATTACGTTATTACTAACAAAAGTTTCTACCTACATGAATTTTCCCAGTAAGGGCGGGCCAACGCTGAGACACGCGTGTCTACGCGCGTGTTCACACTGCTACGGACGTGGCTACGCGTGTACGCTACGGACGTATGGGCGCAGACCCATGTCTGCGGTGCGGCGCCGCTCGCCGCGCGGCGGTGCGGTGCCGCACCGCAACGCGACGCGGCGGCGGCGCGGTTCCGCGTTGCCGCAGACGGCGCCGCGGACAGTGCGCGGTGAGGTGAGAAATGAAACTAGCCTGAATGGATTAGGATATGTTTGTTTATTATTTGTAGAATATTGTTTTAATTCTGTGACAGATGCCTGACGAAATTTTAATTGAACATAGTAGTGAATAAATGTGCGTTTGACCACTTTCTGGTAAACACTCTTTTGTTTTATATATTTTATTGTGACAGTGACTTTGTGACAGTAATAAAAAACAAAATAACTATTATTTATAGGTATGTGTACATACGCTTAAATCGCGTCAGAATGTTTCCAAATTAAAGTGAATCTACCACCACTTCGGAAAGTCGATCTGTTGAGAAGAAGTGGTAAGAAACTCAACAGCAATCGTCTTTTTCAACTTAATTTCAAATTTTTACATTAATAAGTGCATAAAAGAAACAAACATAAGACAGCTAATATCATCACATAAAAAAAATATACACTCAATTTTAAAGAAACAGCCTGTGGAGAACAACTATACCTTATATGTGCAATGCAAACATGGCAAACTAGGTACACTAGGTACAGCGAAACTTTTATAAGACTCTAATTTACAAAAGGGAGCCACCAAACCAGATGTGTGTGTGCCACAAAAAAGGGCAATCCCAATGCTCCTTGGCACTGAAAAATGTTTGTGTCGGAATTTATTCACTACTATGTTCAATTAAAATTTCGTCAGGCATCTGTCACAGAATTAAAAAAATATTCTACAAATAATAAAAAAACATATCCTAATCCATTCAGGCTAGTTTCATTTCTCAACTCACCGCGCTCTGTCCGCGGCGCCGTCTGCGGCACCGCAAAACCGCGCCGCCGCCGCGTCGCGTTGCGGTGCGGCGCCGGACCGCCGAGCGGCGCACCGCAGACATGGGTCCGCGCCCTAAGGAACGCGCGCGTGGGACGTGGCTAGCCCCCGCGCGTACCACACCCCCGTACATCGTGCATCGATTTTAATCGAAGTTTAGCCAAATAGCAAGAGGTTAAGTATTCCATTGACACGACTGTACAAGCACACTAAGTATATTTTTCTAGCGAAAATGCGAGGACACGAGCGTACGACCTAATTCGGCCGAGTTTTTACCGAAAATAAATTATAAACGTAGAAAAAAAAGTTATTAAACTCGATTCTACACCTACATGGTTACACATATAAGTAGGAATGATGACAATTTACTATAGTTTACAAAGGGCGGCCTTATCGCTGGAGCGATTTCTGCCAGGCCACCCAGGCATTGGAGGAAATTTACGTGGGCGAGGTGTACGGCTCCTAAAATAAACTACATACCTACGAATAATTATAAACATATACATAAACGTTTACATATACAAGGTGTTCCTTTTGATTTCTCATAACTCTAGGGTATTAATGGGACCATGTAATAGAATATATAGAATCAAATAACTTGTGAATATTTTTTTTTTTCATAAAAAATAATTCAATAAAGTCAAAACATATGCACAGGTACCTATAGTTCGCAACGTTTTGCGTTGTAAATTGTATGCTACGTTCCTCAACGTTAAAAATGTTTTTTTGTTGTTTATTATATGGCTTCTATTACACGCGTCTATTGAATGAATGTTAAAGAGATTTTACAAGGGTGATAATTTATGAACTTGTTGTATTAAAATTGATGATATCTTAGAAAGTATGCACTTTTGAACCACATATTCTTTGGCAAAAAGTATTATTTTTCGAAAGTAACAAAACCTCTAAAGTTATGTGATATCAAAAAGAATACCTTGAATACCTAAACACTATATAAATAAATACTATATTAATACACATATATATACCTATACCGGGTATTGGGTGAAGAGGATGGTTGGAACACTGAATTGCTCTTGCCATAAACCTATCAGCTAAAAATTGTCTGCGGAGATGCAGTGGGGGCTCCCCACATTCCACCCTCATTGCATTGACAGGAGAAGATTTCATTGCACCTAGGATAATGCGCATTGACTTGTTCTGGATTTTATTAATGAACTTCAAGGCCTGACTTATTACAAGGTTCCAGCAGGAAAGAACCGTAATCAATGACGCTTCTCACTAGGGCATTATAAAGGAGCTTCTGGGTGTAAGGGTGTAAATAGCCCCACCCAACACCTGAAAGGCAACGGAGCAAATTATTCTTTGAATCACATTTCCTCGCAATATGCTTGAGGTGGCCCGACCCTGATAGTTAGAGTCAAGAACAATTCCAAGGAACTTGGTCGCCTGGACAATTGGGATTTGCTGACCTTGGAAAAAGATAGAGGGAGGGGAGTAGAGTCTTTTCCTAGTAAAACCTAAGACATTACTCTTGTACGAGGAGAGGGTACGGTTGTGGAAGAGGAGCCAGGTGCCAAGATAAGATAGGGCGATGTTGAGGGGGTTGGAAGCAGCCTCGATTACCCTTACCCGAAGGTAGGTAAAGGGCAATATCATCGGCATATTATAGAATGTTAAAGAAGGGAGAAACAGATCTGTCCAGATCCGAGGTATAAATGCTGTAAAGTACCTAAGGGACTGAGGACAGAACCTTTGGGGAGGCTCTGCCATACTGTACGAGGTGCAAAGTTAGCATGTTGGTGTCGGATCTGAACAAGTCTGCCAGCTAGAAGGTTATAGGTGAAGCAAGTCAATCTACCTGGACCATCAGCCGGGATGGAACAATGCATACCCCATAAGCTATGGTGGCAATCAAAATCGCCTAGAATGATGATAGGATGAGGGATGGTGGAGATGAGGGACCGGAACTCGTTAATCAGTGCAACAGTTGGGTCAGAAATGTAAACAGAAACAAGAGTAAAGTTTACAATTGTAACAAAGCAACAATGTTGATACTTAAAGAGTGGGAAGGGAATTGGATAAGAGAATGAGGAAACGAGCGTTTTACAAATAAGGCAGCACCACCATGTCCATCCGACCTGTTATCCCTGAAGCAGTCGATATCTACTGCTGGGACAAACCATGTCTCAGAGACAGCAATAGCCAGGGGGTCATACCGGTGCACCAAATGTGTAAGCTCGGGGGTTTTGGGTCGAAGACTTCTACTGGAGCAGAGTAGCCATTTTTAAGGAAGTTATATAGTGGGGACAGTTGTAGGGCGACGTTGGACGGTAGAGGGGAGTCATCGAATCTGGATAGGATACTTATTAACATGGAGATCAATAATAATAATAATAAAATCTCTCAATCTGGGCCTCGAGACATGGCAGACACCAGCGGTAATAAGCATTTATGATCGTGAGACCGTATGGAAAGAGAAAGAGCTGTACGAAAGGTTTTACAAGGCTCTACACGAGCCACACGTGCATTGGCTGCGCTTCGGGGACCTCTTTAGGGAAACCAAAGGGTTTGTCTTTGCGATACAGGATCAGGTTATCAAGACGAACAACTACCGGAAATACATTATGAGGGACGGCATAGTGGACGTATGTCGGGCGTGCCGCCATCCTGGCGAGTCACTCAGACATGTAATTTCGAGTTGTTCGGTTCTTGCTAACACTGAGTATCTGCATAGACACAACCAAGCAGCCAAGATTCTCCACCAAGAACTCGCTCTGAAATACGGTCTCATCAATCAGAAACTGCCTTATTACCATTAAACGCCGAAGCCAGTTCTCGAAAACGACAGCTCCAAGCTCTACTGGGATCGGCCTATTATCACGGACAGGACTATTCTAGCGAATAAACCTGATATCGTGTTAATGGACCGATCGTCGTCCAAGGTGTTTTTGGTGGACATAACTATACCACATGAAGAGAACCTCGTGAAGGCCGAGACCGAAAAGCAACGCAAGTACTTGGACCTTGCACACGAGGTGACCGAAACGTGGGAAGTTATGTCCACCGAAATCATCCCGGTTGTAATATCCGCAAACGGTTTGACCCCAGCCACTTTGGTCAGAAACCTTGAAAGGCTGGGATTCGGCGGCGGTTCGCTTCCAGCACGCATGCAAAAAGCGGTTTTGCTAGATACTGCCCGAATAGTTCGCCGGTTTCTGTCCCTCTTGCCCTGATCCCCGACCGACTGGTCTTATTGTCGGGTCTTTCCGCCGAAAGGCGTGTAGCTTTAGGTATAAATAATAATAATAAAAACTCTTTATTGGTTATACAGTTAAAAAATAAAAATAATGATCACAATTAACATACAAAGGGCGGCCTTATCGACGAAGCGCGATTTCTGCCAGGCAACCCAAATTACCTAAGAGATTGTCTTTAGGAGAGACTAAGGGATTGTTTAATGCGCAACCGGGAGATTGTTTAATGCGCAATGGGATTAAGCACAACAGGATATTTCTAAAAGTTTCTAATTACTTAATAATTTTGTTTACGGCTTGGCTGTGCAGTACATGTATGACATACTGGTGACTGTCCCACTCACTTATTTTCTTGTCAAGACATCAGCAAGAACGTCATGCTCCCTCAGGCGGCATGGCTAGTGGTAGCGTCGGGTATCGGGTCACCCTATTCCCTAAAATATGGTTGAGGAGGGTGATGGCTGGTGCTTGCGTTAACTCGTGAACGGGTGCTGCTAGCGGTGCCAGGTCGTTTTGCTAATGATACTATGACTATTTTATTCCATTCTTGTTCAAATACTCTGGTCCCAGTTTGTCATGTTCGTATTGTGCATCCATAGCTAATTGCATCTGCTATGTAAGCAATTTGGTTGTGGCATGACATTGGCTCTCACAATTAGCTGTCTTGTGTTTGTTTTTTTTCATGTCACGGTCAATTTGTACTGTACCTATTTGTATTAATTTGATATATCTGACTGAAAAAGAGTGCCAAGAGTTTTTTTCCGCCGGCTTTTTTTGTCTCTTGGTCTACTGTAATATCTTATTTAACAACTATCAACAACTAGTTAAAGCCGAAGTATGTGATGACTGACTTCATCAAGTGTTTTGTGAAATTCCTAAGATGAATAAAACTTTTTGAATTTTTTTTTTTTTTTGGAGTGGGAGAAAGTGGGTCGCGATTGCCAATAATTTCCTGGTGGGCAAATTTGTCATACCCAGGAGACAAAGGGAATCTAGGATTGGCTGTAGAAAAGACAGTTTTCCTATATAATGTGGATGTGGAGATTTCGATGCATCACCGTAGGACTTGCGGACAGCGGAGATACGGGCTGATGCTTCCTGGTAAGAAATATTGTTCTGGGACATGGATTTTTTATGGCCTTTTGACAGGAATGCTTTTAGGACTTATCAGTGGCCAGATGAGGACCTGAGCACTGAAGGCAGGAGGACTTCTCTGGAGGAAATGGACAGGATCACCACATCCCATCACCAGGATGTGGTTGGGAGCACCGGTAGCATATAAGAGTGGATCGGCATTGGGTCTTTACATGCTTAAACCTACAGCAGTTAAGGCATTGGATCGAAGGGAGGAGTTAAACACTAAAATCTTTTCCGGCATACTTTGGCTAGAAAAAGTTAATACAACGAAGCCAGTGGGGACCCAAGACGGGCCCTCAGGGTTGTTTATTTTTCTGTTATGGCGTCTAGCTTTTAAAATTAGTCCACAGTTATGGGATGAAGAGATACCTTTAACTAGTTCGTCCATGGACCATGTACTTCAATAATAATAATAAAAATGTTTATTGCCATATACGAGAAAAGAAAAAAAAAACACAGTAGTACACACATTGTTAAATACAAAAAAACAATAATAATAAAGTAAACTTAATTCTAACAAAGGCAATAGGACCATGCTCAGCGTGTGCAGCTATAAAAAAAAAACTGCGCTGATTTTCAGCATGTCCTTACTTATAATTAAAATTATTAATTTATAATTAATTTGGGTAGTTAAAGCATCTTTTACAAAAAAAACAACAAATAAGCTCCATAGCATCTTATCAATAGCAACAACAAACACATACACACCATTGAAAAGCAGATAATTAAATGTATACAGTTATTATAATATAATACATATATAATTGTGCTGTCCATACGTACATGATACATACATAAAATAAAGAAAGTATAGAAAAAAAAAAAAAAACTACATATACGACTATGTTATGATAATAATACCAACACCTCCAGATCTGCGAATCCGAAACTAAATTATTTACACTACCTATATTTATTTATTTAAAAGGTATATTTTAATTTTATTTCTAAATGTATGGTGAGAAATATCCTGTCGCATTGGAGGTGGCAGATCGTTCCAGATTTTGGAAGCAGCGAACTTAAAGGTGCCCCTAAAGCCAGCAGTTTTATGCATAGGTAATTCCATTTTTTTTGCAGACTTAGCGCGAGTATTTAATTTATGTTGATCTTCAACCCAAGAAAATTTATCAAACAGATATTTTGGTCTCTTTTTATACACCAGCTTGTGAACCATGGTAGCCAAGTGTGTCTTTCTGCGGCTTTCCATGTCAAGTATACGAAAATGAGAGATATACGGGGAGATGTGAGATCGTTTTGGGATATTATAACAGAATCTCATGCAGGCATTTTGAACTCGTTGGATGTACTTAGATGTTTTTTGAAACAGTCTAGGGCCGTATACAGTATCACAATAATTAAATTGGGAGAGTACAAGGGATTCGATAAGTAGACACCTCACATTTACTGATATAAACTCTCTGATTCCATATAATACTTTAAGGCGGTAGAACGCATTCCGAACTTTAGTATTAATATGTTCTACATACCTGAGTTCCGGGTCCATAACCAACCCAAGATTTTTTGCAGTATTCACCCGTTCAATAAGTTTACAATTAATACAAATTTTTGGGCTAAAGGATCCAATGGTTTCCACCTGCCGCTTGGTGCCTAGTATAATGTATTTTGACTTGTTAGGGTTCAAAACCAGATTGTTTTCTTCAGCCCATTTATAAATACTTTGCAAGTCATGGTTGATGCGTTCCACCGCCATCAAAGCATCAGTTGGTAAGAAAGAATAATATAATTGAGTGTCGTCCGCGTATAGATGAAGTTTGCAATGGTGTACGTGTCTAGGCATGTCTGCTGTGAATAAAGTAAACAAAAGAGGGCTGAGAATAGATCCTTGGGGCGTTCCTCTGCAAATTTCTCGAGTATCCGACTGCATTACTTTTCCATTTTCATTCGTTACTGTTACGAACTGCTTTCTATTAGTTAAGAATGAATTGAACCATTTCAACGCTGTGTCTGAGAACCCATAATAATGCATTTTTGCTAACAATAGTTCTTTATTAATGCAGTCAAATGCCCGCGAGAAATCAAGTAGTACCAACGCACTACCCATTCCAACGTCAGACGCTGAGATGATATCATCAGTGACGTGACTAAGTGCTGTTGCGGTGCTGTAGCCTTTACGAAACCCGGACTGTATATCAGGTATTACGTTTTGAGTTTCCAGATATTTTGTTAGTTGCAGTGATACGGCTCTCTCGACAAATTTAGACATGACCGGTAGGACACTAATTGGTCGTAAATCAGATAGGTTTTCAATATTCGAGCATTTTGGTAGGGGTATAACCTTAGCAAGTTTCCAGGCATTTGGAAAAACACCTGTCTGTAATGACTCATTTACGATTAAAGTTATAATAGGAAGCGTAGCATCTAGGGTCATTTTAATCATTTCAATATTTATTTTATCGTAACCAGTTGTCCACCAACTAGTTCGTCCATGGACCATGTAGTTGGGGCACCGTGGATTACACCCATTCTTGTGAAATATTAAAAGTAGGTATGGATTGGACATAATGAGAAGAAGAAATGTGCTGATTGTTAAGGAAATCATTGGCTGCAGCGGCTGTCGTGAATTCCACGGAAACGCGGTTTCGGCCAATACTCTTACGCCATCGCTCTTAATGAATTTAATGTTGTTAGAAAGCGACCAAAATTAAAAGAGTTTAAAGAAGTGCCTGCAAAGGGATGGGATTCAGACCTGGAGACATGGACTAGGAAAGGACCTTTATCTGTATTGGTGTATGATTTTTTCTCCGAAAAACTTGGGTGGACGTAAAGGGACTGAATGAAAGGAGTAGAAGTGGCAGGGCCGATGATAGTTTTTGGGGGCGGAAGCGGATTCGGTAATGGCCAGAACTCGTTTCCTGGATTGGGAGGGAGGTTTAGATACTGGGGATTCTGTATGGCACTCGGTATGTGTGGTAAAATCCATCTCAATAAAAACCGGATCAGGAGGCTTGGGCGGGATCACATTATCAGAATCCCTTGTAAGTAATTGCTACGGCTACAGTTATTACTACTGTAGCTACCTACGAGACTATGCTCGCAAACCAGAAACTGGGAGACGAAGCAAAATACCATTTCGTCGTAGCTCAACTTGAACTGGCCGACATAGAACAAGTAGGAGATATTATATTAGCGCCGCCCGAAACCAACAAATACGGATCCCTGAAGGCGCGTTTGTTATCTGTATACGAAGAATCCGAGTCTAGACAACTACAAAAGTTACTAGGCGAGATGGAACTGGGTAACCAGAAGCCCTCCCAGCTACTCAGAAGAATGCGTGACCTCGCTCTAGACAAAATCCCCGACAACACGTTGAAGTTTATGTGGACGGGACACCTACCTGCGTCCGTCCGCGCCGTGCTTGCCATAAGCACGGAAACGAAGCTCGACGTACTCGCGACCATGGCAGATAAAATGACTGAACAAACGCAAGAAACCAGCTCGGTATGTTCCTGTTCCACGTCAAAACCTTCAACAAATGAAGATTTAATCGAAAGGATCGATGCCTTATCTAAAGAAATTGCGTCTTTGAAAATTAATCAAGTACGTCACGGCAGGTCATTCAGAAAACACAGTTTTAAACGAAATCGTTCGCATTCAAGGTCAAGAAGTCGCGTAGAGAAAAACCCTATATGTTATTTTCATAGAAAATTCGGTAAAGACGCCTATCGCTGCCAGTACCCCTGCGAGTTCAAGAAAAGTAACAACAGGGAAGACTCGTTAAACTAGCTTCGACTCAAGCAACGACGGGTGCTAGAGTCACTGAAATATCGCACCACCGTCTATTTATTCAAGATAAGTCTTCAGCACTGAAATTTTTAGTAGATACCGGTGCAAACATCTCCGTACTCCCTGCAAGCTCAAAAGAAAAGTTGACGATAACGCCGAACAATTACTTATATGCCGCAAACGGTTCATCAATATCCGTACACGGCGAGAAGGCACTAGTGCTTGACCTCGGACTCCGCCGACGCTACAGATGGAAATTCGTGATCGCAAATGTATCAAGACCAATATTGGGTGCCGACTTCCTTCAATATTACAACATCGCAGTCGATTTACACGGAAGGAAATTGATCGATCAAGAAACGAACTTATCCACAAAAGGCTCAATAATACCAACATCACAAATCAGCGTGAGAACAATAGATGACAGCAAACCATACCACGATCTACTAAAGAAGTACCCCGAGATTACCAGGCCTAGTTTGAACATTTCCTGCAATAGCGAAGTCGAACATCACATAGAAACCAAAGGCCCGCCGGTATTCTGCAGAGCAAGACCACTGCCACCGCACAAATACAACATTGCTAAAGAAGAGTTCCGTCAAATGATGGAGCAAGGTATATGTCGACCTTCCAGCAGCTCCTGGGCAAGCCCGTTTCACCTAGTAGCTAAGAAAGATGGCAACTATCGACCCTGCGGAGATTACCGAAAACTAAACGCTATCACGATTCCTGATCGCTACCCTATACCAAGACTTCACGATTTTACTCTGAACCTAAAAGGGAAGAAGATATTCTCGAAAATCGACCTGCAAAAGGCCTATTTTCAATTGAAAATCCGTGAAGAAGATATTAAGAAGACGGCAGTTATTACGCCATTCGGATTATATGAATTTACTCGAATGTGTTTCGGGTTACGAAATAGCGGTCAAACGTTTCAAAGACACATCGATAACGTCATGCGGGGACTGCCTATTTTTATTTTCGTCGATGATCTGCTATGCGCTTCAGAAGATGAAACCTCTCATAAAAAACTACTAGAAGAAGTTTTCAAACGACTACATAAAAGTGGTTTACAAATTAATACCGCCAAGTGCATTTTCGGCCAAGAAAACATAGAGTTTTTGGGTTATCACGTATCTTCAAAGGGAATCAAACCTATAGCAGACAAGATCCAAGCAATCACTCAATACCCACTACCAAGAACAGTACAAGAATTAAGAAGATTTCTGGGAATGATTAACTTTTACCGTGAAAACATTCCAAACGCAGCGCAGCATCAACACACATTGAACGAATATTTACATAACTCAAGAAAGAACGATAAAACCTTAATCAATTGGCATGAAGAGTCATTAAAAGCGTTCGAAGCGTGTAAGCAAGACATATCTAACGCCGTCCTGCTCACTCATCCGTCAGCCGACGCGCCGTTCGCACTAATGACCGACGCCTCGGAAATATGCGCGGGAGCGGTGTTACAACAAAAAATCGACGGTGCATGGAAGCCGCTTGGATTTTTCTCAAAGAAACTAAGTGAAGCTCAACAAAAATACAGTACCTACGACCGCGAACTGCTCTCAATATACATGGCAGTTCGACATTTTCGACGAATGTTTGAAGGAGGCGATCTTATCATCTTCACCGACCATAAACCTCTCACGTACGCATTGAAATCAAACAGTAAGAATGAAACACCTCGTCGAACGCGATACTTAGAATACATCGGACAATTCACATCTGATATTCGTCACATCGCCGGGAAGAAAAACGACGTCGCAGACGCGCTGTCCCGCCTGGATGAAATACAGTGCCCTTCTCCGATTGATTATGGTTTAATATCAAAACGACAAACAGAAGACAAAGAACTGCGAACGCTTATGGAAAACAAGAAGCATGAATTCAAAAAAATCATAACGCCCGGCACGTCAATACCTATTGTATGTGAGACGTCGACGGGAACGGCTCGACCCTATTTACCGCCAGAATTCAGGAAGACGGCCTACCAAGCACTTCATGACCTGAGCCACCCGGGAACACGAGCCACTAGAAAAATGGTAGTCAAGCGTTACTTCTGGCCATCTATGAACAAGGATGTATCAAACTGGACTCGAACCTGTATACCTTGCCAGCGGTCGAAGATTCAACGACATATACATGCACCGATAGCGACGTTTGAAAAGGTTGATCGTCTATTTCACGTGCACATAGACATTATCGGGCCCTTACCTACGTCCGATAACAATAGGTATTGTCTAACTATGATCGACAGAGCGACTAAGTGGCCCGAAACATGCCCGCTTGAAGAAATAACCGCAGAAAAAGTCGCCGATGCATTTTATCAAACCTGGATATCAAGATTCGGTTGCCCCGCCATAGTAACTACAGACCAAGGCAGGCAATTTGAATCAGAAGTATTTAAAGTACTGATGCAGCGACTAGGTATTCAACGTTCACGAACGACCGCCTATCATCCCCAGTCAAATGGAATAATTGAACGCTGGCATCGAACGTTGAAAACTGCACTCACGGCTCGCCTTCAAAACAATAGCAAATGGACGCGCGAGTTACCTACTGTGCTACTGGGGCTTCGCGCAGCTATTAAGGAAGATATCGGGTTTAGCGCGGCCGAATTACTATATAATCAAGCCCTACGCTTACCCGGCGAGTTTCACGGCGAACATACAAACACGATCACATCGTCACAGTTCCATAACGACCTATCATACGCAATGCAAAAATCTCAAGAACAAAGAAAATCATCGAAGCCTACTTATATTCAAAAAGACTTAGATTCATGTACGCATGCATTCCTACGGAACGACGCCGTGCACAAGCCTCTCACACCGAACTACACTGGGCCGTTCAAAATTATTAAGAAGAAGGAAAAAGTTTTTACACTTCAATTGCCATTCAGACAAGCTAACATCAATATCGATCGTCTCAAACCTGCATTTATCAGCCCTGATACATGCGAAAACCCAGAAGAAGCCGATGCAAGCCGTTCCAGGGAATACTTCACTTCAAGAAGCGGAAGAATATCTAAACCACCTGTACGCTTCGCTGGGGGCGGAGTGATGTAGCTACCTACGAGAATATTTCATCATAATCATAAAGAGCCAGCGCACGACCGTACGCATCGCGCGCTCGCAGCAGACTGCGGAGCGTCGGGCATCTCGCAGTATTTATATGTCGCCTGTATTTATACGAAATGACTATATTGCTATCTCTTTCTCGAAGCGATATCTCTGTCGTTTAGTATTTGAGATTTTTATATAAATAGGGCATTATTAATTCAATAAATTATTCGCTTGCCAAACGCTGTTTTAATCAACACTCCTCGCAAAGATATCTCCTACACTACTAACACTTACCTATCCTGGGCAAAAAAAACAAATACTATACTACTAAATAACTCATTGAATAATAAATAATAACAAAAAATATGCGAAAATAGCCAAAATACGTGTAGGGTAAACTACTAATCATTGGACACTACGAATCATTGGACAGTAAACAATAATTAACGTATAATTAAGGTTGTTTTAAAAACGAGAACCTCACAGTCGGCATTCATTTAAACTCTGTATTATAACAGTACCAAAATGTTTGAAAAACTCCAATAAATCGCAGCATAAGTTTTAATAATATATTTTTGCGGGGCGTCCTTGAAGTTCAGTCGTCTTTCAAGTGAAAAATTAAGAAATAGGTAAGTTCAACAATAATAGCTAATAGCAATTAATTTTTTTTACGTTCATCATAATATGTTTTGTTGTAAACACCATAAAGTGTTGTAGTATTTTGCATAGAATTTAATAGGAATTGGAACCCTATAATATAATTTAAATGTTTTAACGGACTGTCCAATACCTAGTTTTTATTTTTAGTGAAATCTAATTAATGGACAGGTGTTCAGTAACTGTATTTTCGAAGAAAGAAGTACAAGGATGTTAAAGGGTTATTCAGAAGACACCTAGTTTTTGTATACCATACCAGTGAAGATGTAAATGCACTCTAGTACGTTTGTTTCGCATTAAAAGGCGATCGTTTTCTAAAATTTAAGATTACTGATCACAAAACAACTTGTTACATATTTTCAATGAACCACTTAGGAGTTAAAGTGGTGATGTTAAAATTGGAATTAAATTATGCTTGAAAATTGGTAAAGTTGCAGCTAATAATGATCACGAAATTGATCAAGGTAGCAAAGACTCCAAAACAGTTATGTTCAATTTTTCTCCTGATGGTAACGCGTGTCAACCTATGGTTGCCTCCAACTAAAACAGAATACCACTGAAAATTGCAGACGGAATTCCTAGAGAATGAACAATTAGTAGCAGTAAAAATAGATGGATGGCGTCTTTTTCGGATACATAACAAACATACTTCACTCTCATTTACCAAAGGCGCATAATATCCCGTCGTACATTATTAGATAGTCATAAAACCCATCTCACTTATATTGTAAGTATTGCAAAGAGCTGGGCATCGAAATAATAGCTTTCTACCAGAATGCTACCAGAATCCTACAACTGGCGTAGCAGTTACCTAGAATGACGCTGTAAGGTTGTGATATTTATTAAAAGCAATGGCCAGCTTATTACAAATATTGGATCAGCTCTGAAAGTAACACAAGAAAAGTCTATAAAACCAGGTACTTTAACTTATAAAAAGCATCGCAGCGAGTAGGTTTTAAAATGAATATTAAAGTCTAAGTTTGGTTTATTTTGTATGCAATGTATGCTACAAAGTAGGTACGACGACCATCTTTATCTAATATTTGAAAAGAATAGCTTTTGTGATTGCGGTGATCAGGAAAAAATACGATTATTATGGTGGTAAACTTAAAAGAACGAAAAACTTGAAGGGCCCTTGAAAAATATTTGAAAGAACAGGATGGTCTGAAAATATTTTAAAATAAATCATCATCAGCCTGTAGACGTCCACATCTGGACATAGGCCTCCTCAAAGTTTTTCCACGTCGCTCGGTCACGCGCCGCCCTCATTCGGCGTTTGCTGGCGACTTTGACCAGGTCGTCGAACTTCATCGTCAGAACTTTTCTGCCCCAACGGCCATCTGTTCTGCGAGATATGTGCCCTGCCCATTGCCACTTCAGTATTGCAATCCCTCTGGCTATGTCGGTGACTTTGGTTCGCTTGCGAATCTCCTCATTCCTGATTCGATCCCGCAGGGATACTCCGAGCATAGCCCTTTCCAAAATAAATAAATAAAATCCCCAGACAATCACACCAACTACATGGCCACAGAGTGAGCGAAGAAAGAGTTTGTGTTTGTGTTATGACCATGTAGCAAACTAGGGGGAACCTAGGATATAATAAATACATACGTAAAAACAACGCCCAGACCCGGATTTATTTTTTCTTGTTCCGTACGGGAATCGAACCCGCGACCTCACGATTGGCGCAGTAGCGTGTGACCACTGCGCCACGGAGATCGTCACGATGATGTGTTGATTGTACAAATGCGACCGATTAATATTTTATCACCTTTAATTTAGAAATATGTACCTAAATTGTTTTTTTTTTATAAGTTTTTAAATTTAATTATTTCATAATATTTTCTTAAATTTTCACGATTCATTATCGAATACAAGAGATGCAGGAGATCTAGGTTCGAGTCCCAGCCAGGATTGATTTTATTTGGTGTTTTTATCTATAAAATAAAACTCTTTTTACCCGGATTTACCGCTTTGCGAGGTCTGAAAGACAATGAAACTTCAAGTTAAAATGTAAAATATAATAATATGCGATAGATAAGGTAAAAAACTGTTTTATTTTAAATATTTAATTTAATTTTACGATCAACTTAATCATACAGAAAATCCCAATGTCAAAATATATTCGCTAAGTCTGAATAATAGTTGTGACACTAAACTTAAAAAGTAAATTCTAATATATTTTTTTGCAGTATCGTATTGATAATTTCCTAATAAAGATACCAAACTATTTATTTAGATCAAAAGGAAATAAATAAAAATATATTAATGTAATTTATTTCCTTTTAAAACATATATAAAATGTTAATTAAAACTGTCCATTAACTAGTATGAGCTGTCCAACCACTGAAATTCTGTCCATTGACTGTATATTTTGCACCTTTTTTTAGAACGTTATTTATTCGCAAATTTTTCTGTCGAATATAGTTTTAAAGATTGTAGTATACAAAAATAGATATTAATCTACAAAAATAATAAGAATTTTAGTTCACAGCTTTTTAATTGTTTTCGTGAACCAATAAATGCCTTCATAAGAACCTTAAGTGTCCAATGACTGGACATTTACGATATATGACAACAACGCTAACTTGACAGTCATGTTTACCTTAGTGGGTCATATCAAAAAGATATCGATAAACAGTCTGGTGCAACTTATGGGAATATAAGTCATAAAATGATCAAGGCATTGTTGTCTGTAAGATATCCCTTGCTGGCAATAAGACCACCAATTGTGTAAAAATTTTACAATAAGCCTTTTTGAATGTATTTTCTTTTTATATATAAGTTGTATGCAATGTACTGTAATCTTACCAATATTATAAACTAGCTGTGCCCGCGGCTCCGCTCGCGATAATTTCGGGATAAACAGTATCCTATGTTACTTCTAGTACCTCTCATGATTCGTCGAGTAGTTTTTGCGTGAAAGCTGAACAAATATCCACGCTTTCATATTAATAATATTAGTAAGGATAAGGATTGACATTTTATTATATTTGACAATTAATTGTTTAGATCACTTTCACATGAGGCTTAAGTATCTATGGAACGAAAATACTTCAGCGCAAAGCTTCCGAGTAAACTATATTGAAAGTTGACCCGTCCGGCACGTGAACATGAAGATTTTTAGAACTGCTAACCCGGGAAAAAGCGACGTATAACTGACCATGCGAGAAACAACTGACACCGAGATCTACTCCAGCAACACGAAAAGTCTGCCCTTGAGCCTTATTAATTGTCATTGCAAAACACACCGATACTGGGAATTGCTTTCTTTTAAATTGGAATGGAAAATTATTTGGTATTATAGGAATTCTGGGAATAAAGACGGTTTCTCCTGCACCGCAACCTGTTAAAATTTGAGATATCCAAATAGAATTATACCCAGAAATATGTACAACTTACAACAGAAAAAGAAATGAAAATGAGCTGAAACGCCTGTGCAATGCTATCTACCTATACCTACTTCACTTAAAAATAAAATCCTATGACTACAATAATTAATAAAAGTACCTACGCTTTTACCTAAAAAATACAAAAACAACTGAACATAAATTAGCCAAAATTTGGAATTTGACCGAATATTTAAACACTACCAAAACAACTAATACCTATTTTATAACATAACAACGAAAGAAATTCAAATAAACTATTTAAAGACTAAAAGTCGCGCTGATAAGCACGGTTTATAAAATCAATTATTGTCTGTCAATAAAGTGTTCGACTTCATCTCTGAACGCATCACCAGCCAAATATTGAATGAATTATAAAGCTTGCGCTCGCCTCCCGCCTTTGTATACCCTACCGCCGCGAGCCGCGTCGAGCGCGGCAACCGTTGCTTGCGCAAAAATAATCCTTATATATATCATTCAGTATTCATGCGCGATGGGTTATTAGCGTATTTCATGTATAAGTTTGGTGTTTCTATACCGATTTCTATGATTTTTTTTTTATTGAATAGGTAATAATGTTATTTTTTTTAAATTAGGGAATAGTGAGAGTATTATAAACGTAAGAGTAAACAAATATAATCAGAAAGCTCCGAACTGCTAAGCTATCGGGATTTACACGTGTTATTGTGAGTCAACCATAAAATATAGACATATACTGTTGAGGGATATTTTTTATATAATTTTATGTAGAATATTTCCGTCATACATGATTTCTATGTAGCTTTAACCATTAAGGCTGCACACGCGACGGAAGCTTAAAACATCTGCTCTGCTCCTATTGATTGTAGCGTAATAATAAGTATACTATAACCTGCCCAGGAGTATGAAGAATAATTTTACCAAGTTTCGTTAAAATCCGTCGAGTAGTTTTTGTTTCTATAAGGAACATACAGACAGACAGACAGACAAAAATTTTACTGATTGCATTTTTGGCATCAGTATCGATCCCTAATCACCCCCTGATAGTTATTTTGAAAATATATTTCATGTACAGAATTGACCTCTCTACAGATTTATTATAAGTATAGATATAGATATAGATAGAAGATAGATGTAGAAGTTTGGATGTATGGATGTTTGTTCCGCAATCACGGGAGAACAGCTGAACGGATTTAGATGAAATTTGACATAGTGATAGTGTACAGCTTGGAATAGCACATAGGCTACTTTTTATCCCGAAATTCCCGCGAGATTTGTAAGCCGAAAGATACTAGGTATTAATTCCGCAAATGTCCTGCTCTGGCACAAAAAATATATGGTCACATTAAGTATACTAACATTGACAATAGTTGTGTGTTCCAGTCCTAATAAGAGATATATCATAATATACAAAATATATGAGAAATGCTATGGTACCCACCCAGATGCTAGGGATTCTGCTCACGCAATTGGCTTCCAAGTTAAATTCCTATTTGGGGATTTCCGTCTGCTCCTGATTTGAGTGATACTAAAAGTTTATAATGACTGATAATACTGCACTTATAAGTTTTGTGTCGTACTAGGATATGAATCTGTTTGTTACTTAATATTGTAGATTAGATTTATTATATCTTAAAAATAAATAAAATCTATCATTACCATTATTGGTTGATTAAAATACCATAACCCTCAATGCATATTTTTCTCACAATAAAAAGAACCATATGACTTTTAATAATTTTAATGACTAAAGTACAATAACTAACCCTAAACTAATCTAAATTTATTCTATTTCTATGACAGCACCAACTTTAGTGAGCGCTTCTTTTAATTTCTCTGCTTCATCTTTGGAAATGTCTGCCTTCACAACAGTTGGGACACTTTCTACAAACTTCTTGGCTTGAACTAAGTTGAATCCTTCTAAAAGACTCTTAACCTCCTTGATCAGTGGCACCTTTTGTTTTTCATCAAACTTTGTCATTTTTACCTAGAACATAAGCAAAAGATTAGTGTTTGTCCACTTTGAATTGGAAATATATTGATGAATTCTATTCTGAAATTACACTTATCAATGTTTTACATATATATGACCTAATAAAGTTGAATTACTTACAGTGTAATTAGTTTTCACTGATTTTGGTGCTGCATCGTCTTCCTCTTGAGATGCAGGTGCAGCCATAGCAAAACCTCCCATCGGCATAACAGGAGCATCAGGTAGATTAAGTCTCTTTTTTAACACTTGACTTAATTCTGATACTTCAAGAAGACTTAGGTGAGTAATTTCAGAGACTAACTTTTCAATTTTAGGAGAAACTGGTTTATCAACCCCTTCAGGGACTGGTATAGTAAGAGGATTTACCCCTTGTGTTACTTCTTGGCGTAGAATAAAGCTGGAAGTCAAAAAATAAATAAGGTTTTTTTGTAAAATATGTATTAATAGGTTATGTTCGATACATATAAATTGCTCTACCTTTGAGAAAAAGTCCGCCATTGATGAAATCTTACAGATCTCAAAACTCTAATACCATTCATGTTTTAGGAGAAAGTTAATCAATTAAAATAAATAAGTTTTTCTTTGATTATGCTTTTCAAAGCTGTTTTATAGGTTATCTTATCAATCAATGGTTCCTGTCACTCTCCGCCGCAAATGTCACCCACCACATTCACTCACTGTCAATTTCAGTCAGATAGTAAAACTGAATGCTGACTGAAAAACGCAAAATGCAAAAATAAAATGTGCATGAATAGAAAGCCAGTTCAAGTTGTATGTAAATATCTTGTTAAGTGATGAAAGTTTCAATATTTATCAAAGTTATTGTTTATCTATGTGTTGACCATGATTTTTCCGCAAAATATCGGTTGATTACGCGATTGACAGTTCTATAATATGTCAATGTGATAAGAAGTATTTCGTAGGGATGTCCACATAGGTGATTAAAAACAACTATCGTAACATTAATCATTATCATTCTTGTGTAAAAAAAATTCCAATTGTCTGTAGATTAATCATTGGGGGACTTTTTCAGTGTCTTTTCTTTTGGAGCTTGACGTCATTTAGGGGCAAAATGTCAAAAATTTAAAGACCATTTCACGTAATCCATCTTCAGCATCATTGTCATTAAGGACGGCTTTGAAAGGGGTTTAATTACTGGTGCTGTTTTCGTTGACCTTACCGCAGAATATGACACAGTTCATATCAACCGACTTTTAGCAAAGGTAACTGCCCGTATTGACGATCGCCGATTTGTCTCCTTCTTAGGTGAAATGCTGCGGAACCGCCGTTTTCAAGTTCTCCTTGGCCGTGAAAAGAATAGATAGCGTAATCAGAAAAATGACCTGCCAAAAGGAAGTGTACTAGCTCCTATATTGTTTAATATATAAACCGATGATCAACCTGCGCAACAAAACACCTCTCGCTTCCTTTATGCTGACGACCTTGCTCTCACCTGTCAAGCTAAGTCATTTCTAGAGGTAGAAAACAGCCTGTCTGCTGCTCTTGAACAGCTTGCTACTTACTATGAGACCAACTCTCTACGTCCAAATCCAACCAAGTCAAAGTCCTATGTGATCCACCTGCGGAACCGAGATAGTGCAAAATTACTGCAAATCAGTTGACGTGGAGTGGCAATAGCACATAATAATAACCCAACATATCTGGGGCTCATTCTGAACAGGTCTTTGACATACAAAGTCAACTGCTCAAAACTGACAAACAAAGTAAGTGCGCGAAATAACATCATCCGAAGCCTGACAACCTCCGGTTGGGGAGCAGCTCCACATGTCCTTCACACAAGCTGCCTGGCGCTTTGCCATTCGGCCGGCGAGTACGCATGTCAAGTATGGGCACGATCTGCACATGCGAAGGACGTGGATGTAGCCCTTAAAGAATCCTGTAGAATAGTTATAGGCACCTTGAAGCCAACACCACTGGGCCTTCTTTATTCCCTAGCTGGTATAGCATCACCATGTGTTCGTGTTCTATTGAGAAACAAAAACAGGTTCACGACAGAAGACTAGAGATGGGTTTATGCCCTGGCGTTTTTGGCGCATTGAGTAAATGCCTGATAAATGCCCGTTAATGCCGAGTAAATGTCTTTTGTCTGGGCATAAACTTAAACAGATTTTTTTTATTTATTTATTATCGTATCTTATATCTAAGTATACAAAAAAAATAATTCATTAAAAACATATTTTATTTTAACTAATATACTGCAATAAACCTTAACATTTTATCAAAATCGATTGGTTAAAATTATAACTTGGTTTGAAAGAACAACGGTACCCCCGTTGGTAGTCCATTGAAAAGTTACATTTGGGGTTGCGTTTTTCAGCGATGTGTAGGGGGGGTCAGTGTAAAGCTAAAACCAAATTAGTGGGGTTGCTTCCCTTGTCCTACGGCCACCATCTTGAAAATAGGGGTTGAAATGGTTTTTACGATATATCTCTTAAACTATTTATCTGATAAAAAAAATGTATTAACATTTTTTGTTGAAAATTAAATCCTCTATAACTTTAGTCCAGTAACTTTTTGTCGTAGAACTATTAATAAAAAAGTTATAAGCGAAAATGTTTAGAAATTCGAGAAAATAATTTATATTTTTTGATATAACTTTTTTTATCATTTTACGAAATAATTATATCAGACCATTTTTTTAGATCGTTTTTTGAGGAACAACTTTTATAAGCAACATTTTTTCATTAAGTCAATAGTTAAGGTTTTACAGCGCTTTACAAATTTTACGAACTGTTTCGGAAGTTGCTGTACATATTGCGTGCTATTGTTATTACGTGGACAATCGAACCAGCAGCAGCAGCTCCAGTAGTTTATCGTCAGTTTCAGAAGCTCCAGAGCCAGACTTCGATTTTGCGAACAATTGTTTCATCTGTGCCAAAGCGGTTCAGGAACAGGATCCAAGTAATTCGCGTACAAGCCGACAAGCGCGGGTTTGTGTTGTACGTAATGGGAGTACAAAAACAAGTATTATGGACTTTGCAATTAATATTACTAATCGCATAGTTATTTTTTTAACTTTCTTCTATGCTGGACTGGGAGCGAAAGAAAAACATAGAATGTGACAGCTGCTTCTCTTCTCGGGCAAACTGTACGAGTCAGTTAAGAGACGGAGATTTTATTGGCGTTTTTGCGGGCGATAAGCTGGCCCCTGTCACTGCAATAGTCTCTCTCCATCATAATAGTACCTCCAAATTTGTCAAACGTGACATTACATGGTTTTATAGCCTCTGGTGTTCTGCCTACCCCATTAGGGATACAGGTGTGAAGTTATGTATTATGTATATGTATGTATGCATAGCTAATATTCCCAGCTTAGTGGAAGTTGGAGCAAAGTATTTTCTACCTGGACAGTATTCTCGGTAACGGCCATCAGATTACAATTATTTTAAAAATCAATAATTGTCAAATTCTGTAATGGAGTAGAAAAGAGTCAATAATCAATTATTAATAATTAAAAAAATTATAATAACAAGATAAAAACAAAAAAAACAATTACTGATGACAAATTATTAGTACACACGTATAATATAAGTCTAGTACTGAAAAATAGTACTCATTTCGGAGCGCTGTAAAACCATAACTATTGACTTAATGAAAAAATGTTGCTTATAAAAGTTGTTTCTCAAAAATCGATCCACAAAAATGGTCTGATATAATTTTTTCGTAAAATGATAAAAAAAAGTTATATCAAAAAATATAAATTATTTTCTCGAATTTCTAAACATTTTCGCTTATAACTTTTTTACTTATAGTTCTACGACAAAAAGTTACGTAACCAAAGTTGTAGAAGATTTAATTTGCAACAAAATATGTTAATTATTTTTTTTGATCAGATAAATAGCTTAAGAGATATATCGTAAAAACCATTTCAACCCCTATTTTTTTTTTTTTTTTTTTTTTTTTATAAGTGACTAAACCCGCGTTTGACCTCAATCTCACCTGATGGTAAGTGAAGATGAGGTCGAAGATGAAAGCACACGGGTTTAGGAAGGAACTGGCTCTTTATACAATATTGCCGGAACACATTACCGCCGGAGCGGTAACATTTGGCGGCAGACTTTATATAAAGGGTGGTCGCTAGCCAGGCGGACCCAGAAGGGATCCTACCACCAAGCAAAAATTGATGGCAGCCGTAGGACATAGGTGGCGACCCCACAAACTTGGTTTTAGCTTAACACTGACCCCCCCTACACATCAAAAAAATAAAAATGCGTCCTCTGAAAAACACAAGGTTAGACCTAAAAAATGTAACATTTCAATGGACTATGGAGTTTACTGTTGAAGCGGGAGGGGAGTAACAATGTGATTATTTATGGCGGGTTTCAATATTCAACTGACTGCTATGCGTAACCGGTAGGTACAGGTACAAAACTGGTAGGAAAAAAGTAGCGTTTCACAATATCTACTAGCTACGGGCTGTAAGTTCTCAAATTTGGCATGGGCCCTCCTTGTGTGACGTTCTTCCAAGAAAATAGGTGATATGTGATTTATAGAATATCACGCATTAGCAAATTATTTGTATGATATTTGAACTAAAGAAATATATAAACTTATTCAATTTATGTTTGCTATGTTTTAGTATTCGATAAATATATTATAGTATGTTTTTAGAGCTTTTTATTAATAATTGCGTTTAACTGCTTACGTAAAACGAAACGCCAATCCTTCGACTAATTTTGCCATTGGTTGAATCACAATTTTATGACGTCAAAGTAAATATTTAAAAGAAAAATTATGTCATTCAATAATATTCGTCCTTTTTTTCAAAATAAGTTATACATAAGTTAGAAAGAGAAAACTGGATTATTGATATGTTGACAGATATTTGATAGGATATTTCGTTAAATGAATAAATTTTTACGTCGTTGGCTAGATAAAATGACATATTCTTTAATTGGTCATACGTAATGAAAACATAACTCTTATTGGCCGCAGCAGACTGCCATGCTACCTTTACCTCATTGGTTTAAATTAATAACTTGTTACGTCGTCGTTGGCTAGATATAATGACTTATTTTGTAAATGGTCAAATGTAACCTAGCAACCCATTACAGTCAAACAGTTCGTAAGCAGTGGTTTAGATGTCAAGATTTTGAATATAGAAAGGCATTTTGGTAGTGATTTCTATTGTTCGTAGGCAAAACGAACAGTTTTCATAATATTGAAACCCGCCATTAATGACTGATTATTTGATTAAAAGTTTTGATTTACAAAATACTTAAAGTTTCATTTTTATTCAAGTTCCTGCTTAATTTTTTACAAAATTAAGTTGTTTGTTTTTGTGCCTAGTGATCGGGCATTTATTTGGACGTAAATTCATTTATGCCCAATATGCCTAGTTTATGCCCATTGTGTCTATATTTGTTTATGCCCCCGACCCATCACTACAGAAGACACCTATTACATCGATATAGCATCGATATATCTTCCTGTCTCAAGAATCGCCACAGCTTGATTTATAACACCAAGCCTCTCGATTCCGTTCCATCTAAGGCTAGAATAGAGCTGTGGTTGAAGAAATATCCACCTGAACTCTCATATATCCCTATTGTGGAAAAGCTCCCCCGGATAACGACCAACCCTGGACCCTGGGCCACATGGAAGTCATTAAATAGACTTCGGTCAGGTGTTGGTAGGTGCAATGAACTTAGGACTAAGTAGATGGGGCTTTTGTACGGATGACAAGTGTGACTGCGGGTCAACGCAATCAATGGTGCACTTGTTGTCTTTTCCTATCTCTCCTAATTCCTGCACCTATAAAGACCTATATGAGGCAAATGGGAATACCCTAATTATAGCCAAGCACTGGGCTAAAACACTGTAAAATTCACTAGGTATAAAAAAGTTTACCACTGACTCGAAAAGAAGAAGAAGATCTGAATTCTGAATATTGAAAACAATAATGATAATGAACAGACTGTATGTTAGACAGAATATTACCCCTGAAACGGTAAAGGTTACATTTTCATGAGTAAAGTTAATTTGAATATTTGATGTTAAAACTTGGTTTCAAATTACTTAAAACATAGGTGAATAGGTACAGATGTTTATATCTCTGAATACTGTGACAATGTTTTATGAAAACCAAGTAAAGTACTTAAGTAAAGAATTATTCTTTTTAATTCGCATGGTCAATCTCCGCCATTTCTTATGAAAAACGTACCTACGACGGAATCGTGAACATTAAAAAAACTATCGATGTTTGTTACATCTTACATTTATTTAACATTCCCTCCCTACACTGTAGTCTGTACCTGCGTACTTACTTGTTTGTTTTGATTTTGCTTGTGATAACAGCTAAGTGTATTTCAGAATTTTCAGATTAGAACTTATGTTGGTTAAAGCGGATCAGTCCTCTCCTGTTGGACTTTTGCCCTGTTCCTGTTTCAATTCTAAGACTTGTACGAAAATTTCTAAACTACGTGCTATTGAAGTGTATTCATACTTCATAGTTACAGATTTAAAATTTTAGCATAGTAGGATAGAAACGCTAATCGTCCTATAAAATTGCTAGTGTAATTAGGTATAAATAAAGGTGGAAAGTGCTGAGAGCGACACATTTCAAGGCAAATAATTGAAGAAAATATCCACACAACCATAGGTACGCTTTTCGTTTTATATAAAGGTAAGTATGTAAAAATATTTTTATCACTAGGACTTAGAATCCAAACATTTTGATTTAGCCAGAAGTATATTTTGATGAAAGTTTGATAAAATCGAAATCAAAACTTGATCAAGGGAGTCGTGAATTTAATTAATATATTAATATTATGAGTAATTGGTTAAAATTAAACTAATTAATTGTTGATGTGCCCTTATATAGATAGGTACAACAATAAATGATAAATAAATTGTTTATTTATTTATTTAGACTTTATGCTTGTTATCTTCTCGGATGTCCATGACTAGCAGCTAGTCGCTCTGTCAAAACCCGCATATGTCCAGCGACAAAGAGCTATTCGCTTGCGATAGCCGCTACCTTTTGCTTAATTTTATAGAATGCATTAGTTTTATCTCGCTTTCACACATTTCATTGCAATGAGGAGGGAAATTCATAGCTAGAAAACCATAGACTGAGAAACTTACGATACATAAATTTGCTATATGAGTTGTGCGAAATAACAGCCATATGGCATATTCATCACTCAAGTTTATAATATTATAGTTGGTGATAATTGTGTTTTGTGTTTTTTCTGCTTCATGTGATAATAGAAAGTTATGTTATCTTTCAAATAAACCTAATAGTCAACTATTTGACCTAATTTTATGATGTAAATACACCTTTTTTCCTACATACCCCTTACTTTTTGTTCTAACGGCTGCAATATTTATGAATAAAACATACTCTTTAGTATCAAAACTGTTATTAATTTTTATTATAAATGGATAAAAAGCGTATTTCCCACATCTTAAGACACTCAGATCCTCATTATTTGTTTCAAATAAACATAATTTTGATTCTAAGTATGACCGACTAGCTGTGCTAGTCACTGGACATTCATGGATCAATGTCCTTGTAAGAGTAGGGGCTCGATAAATATGGATACAACCATGGTAAGATTTCTCTTAATTTTTGTGTCGAGGAGTGTGTTGTCTAGTTGTGATTTCTGATCTGGTTTTTAATATTTTGCTACATTTGAAAAAAAAATATGATGAAGTAAACAACTTTGTAAAAAGAAATCATCTCTAGGATTATCCATTTCACTAAATCTATTAGACAATCTATTAGAAATTAAATTAAATAACATATTATATCTAGTATATGTTATTTAATTTAATTTCCAACACCATCTATAGATTTATATGGAAAGACATATTTCTTGAGGTTGTACTATAGCTACCGGTTTTAAGTGGTCTTAAGTTTTTGTTTTGTATTCAAAAACTATGTCACTTTCATGAGTGATCCTTATGTCAATTGTTAGTTTGTGAACCAACTCCTATGGCAATCAATAAATCACCTTGTACAAAAGCCACTTGAGGCCCAATTTAATGGCCGCCATTTTTTGTTGTATTTTATAAATGCATGGTTTGTAAAAAATATGTATGAAACTTTGCTTGTTTTTAGTTAAATTTTGTCAAAAAGTTATATAGAAATAGATTGAAGTAATTTACTTTACATAAAATATTGTTTTATTGATTTAATCTGGTCCCAGTTTGTCATGTTCATATTGTGCATCCATAGCTCAATGCACCTACTATGTAAGCAATTTGGTTGTGGCATGACTTTGGCTCTCACAATTAGCTGTCTTGTGTTTGCTGTTTTTTCATGTCACGGTCAATTTGTACTATACCTATTTGTATTAATTTGATAATTCTGACTGAAAAAGAGTACCAAGAGTTTTTTTCCACCGGCTTTATAATAATAGTTTACTGGTAAACCTGAGGCAAGGATCACAAGACAACATACTCCTATATGCTAGTTTTTTTTTTTTTTATAAAATATGGATGGAAGTATAAAGTACTAGGACATTAGGACTGTGACATAATGTGTTCTAGCTTTCAGTAGAACCAGGTGTTACTAAGGGACAATATATGAGATCCTTTCTGGTATGACCTTGGAATGCTTCAGTCCAGGTGTAACTTTTCATAGTACTGTTCCTATTCATGAGCATTTGATAAGTGTGACTTTTTAAGATTGGACTAAAAGGTTCACAACCTTCCAATTTCTACATTCCCCTGATGATTTCTTCTATGTTCATGGTTATATTTATTGTTCAGAAGGCCCCAGAATTCTTAGACCGAAAAGTTTCATGCATTCTGGGACAAGCTTAGAATTCACTGTGTAAGATTCTAATGTTAATAGGGCATCTTTCTTATGTGGGAAAATTTATATTGGTTGCATCAGAATATCAGATGAAGCACAGGATTTTAGGTTGAGGTGGGATTCGAACTTCATTCCAGCTCTAAATAATTTGCAGCCCACTTTGGCTCCCATTGTTGAGCAATCTGTAAACCAGATCTGCTCTTTTCCTAAGAGTGCTCCCATTCTGTTATGGCGCAAAAAAACAATCCGAAATAGCTTTTCAAAGTTGCATGCAGATAGAATGCTGTTCAATTATCTGCCCTCTGGCTTTTACGATTTTTAGATAGCTATCCCTAATTACGCTGATAATTTAGTAACCATAGTGGTTTGCCGTGGCCCGTGACATTTTGAGACGCTCGTTCCGACAGCCGCCGTACATTCAAGAAGTACTCCTATTATCGTTCTGTTGACCATTTCGTGAACAAGGGAACCTTCTAAAACCGCGGGTGTCAGTCATTTACTTTAACAGATCCTTGCATTCTATGCCGTAGATGACTATGGAAACTACATGTCGTAGGACCCTGACGACCCCATCACGTTAGCAAACCATGACAGTACGGTCACAGTCAGTACTAAACTTTTCTAACTCCGCGGTAGTTCCGGTTAGCAAGGCTTCGATCTCGACGTTTCTGGACGATAACCGAACCCTGGTGAATTCCTTGCTCCAACAAAGCTTGTTAAAAAATCCACTTACTACTTTATTAGATAAATAAGCTTCGAGGATTGCACGAAGATTGAATCTTACTTCTCGCGTCCTCGCGCTGAGCGAACAATTCCGGTATTTTTTTAAATCCCTGAACGCCATGTCACCTTTTGAACAACCGGGTTCAAAGGCGGACTGACGGACCAGACCTACTTACGTCTCTAGGGCAATATCTGGCATCTTATTGATGTTTTTTACTAACCACACGGCTAGCTTGGTACTTCTGCACTATAATTTTTGAAATCTTCTAATCGTACTTACTTTGAATAATGTACATTATTTTCGGAGTTTTTCAGTTACTATCATAAGACAATCATGCCCCAAAGTGGAACTGTGAAACCCGAATCAAATTGAAGCTGCACTCGTGGTCTCTGAAATCACAGAAAAATACTCAACAAACGAGACTTTTGGTTGCGAATCCTTACTTATTCAATAAAATATGAACTGAAATCATTTAAGTGCTACTTCAATAACTGCGTAATGAACTGATTTCGATATAGGTACCTTGTGTTGCTGGGTGGCAACTATACATTTTAAACTGCCACCCCATTTAGATGGCATTCCTGTAGGGTGGCTTTGTTCCACATCGAGGGGAACAGTTACGTTACGCAGTTACAGAAAGTTAAATGTCAACCTGATTTTTTTCTTATGTAACGGTTCACAATGGAAATTTTTATAAAGGTACTTTACACGGATACACTTAGGTATACTTACATTTTAACAACTAGTCACGAGAGACTTCCTAACTTACTGGCTTTTTATGACAATATTCTACATTTCGTTAGAGCTTTGTGCAGCTACGGATTCAATTTGATTGCAATTTGATCATTAACAAGAAGTGTGCAGATGTACGGTGGGTGTTAGAGGAGACAAGTTAAACAACCGAAATCTGGATCATAACTGAGTTTATTAGGATAAGTCAACGATTATATATTATAGATATGATTCACCTACTACATCTCCCATGCGGAAGAAAAAAAAATGATTAACATTACAATACATTTTTTTTTTTTTTTTTTTTACAACACTATACCTTTATATGATTCTTATTACTAGACAGTTACAGATCTAAAATATATTTATTTATTGATTAGGAGTATATAATTTTGTTCTATTTTTATGCACTAATTCTATTTTTCCATTTTTAAGTATTTCTATGTTAGGTGATACATCTTTTATCACTTTATATGGTCCACAAAATATAGGATCTAATTTATTACCTACTTCATTTTTAATTAAAACTAAGTCATCAATATTATACTTAATAGGATTAATACATTTGTCATACATAATTTTCCTTTTTTCCTTTGATTTAAGCAAATTGTCTCTCGCTTCTTTTTGCGCTAATTGTAAGCGATATCTTAACTCACAGGGATATGAGTCATAATTGTACAGTGGTTCTACTTGTTTTGTTAAATTACTTGGAAGTGAACATCTTTTCCCAAACACAAGTTCATACGGTGTGAAATGTGTTTCGGAATGAACAGTGGTATTATAAGAGAATGACCAATATGGTAGCCACTTACTCCATGTCTCTGGATGGTTATCCGTCTGAATCCGTAGAAAAGAATTTAAATTCTTATGTGAGACTTCCAAAGCTCCAATCGACTGATGGTGATAGGCTGTTGAAGATATTTGTTTTATTTCTAATAATTTACATACCTCTTGGAAGGTTGTTGCCATGAACTCCTTTCCTCGATCAGTAGCAATTACTTTCGGCATTCCATATCTAAGGATAAAATTATTAACTAAGCATTTTGCTACTTCTTCAGCCGTCTTGGATATCAATGGATAGGCTTCGACATATTTCGTTAGCTCGCATTGTAACGTTAACGCATATGAATAATTATTACTATCAGTTTCTATAGGACCAATAAGATCTAGAAATATTTTTTCAAATGCAGTATTGGCTGTAGTAGTTAAATTCATTGGTTCCTTAACAGGTAAAGAGTGCTTTTGGCGCTGACATTTATCGCAACGGCGCACATATTCTCTTACATCACTATCAATACCTGGCCAATAAAAATATTTTTTAATATTATTAGACATCCTTCTCATGCCAGCATGGCCACTACTAGGCAAGAGATGGAAGTCATTTAGAATAACTTTTTTATCATCTTTATTATCTATAACTTCAACATTATTTATAATACATAGACGTGGTCCGGATCTATTCATATTCTTTATTTGTTCCACTAACTTTTTAATAAATATCGCATTATCGCTTTTCTTTATTATACATACTTCACTAACATTTACAGACTTACAAAACGTATCTAGCTCACACACGAATTCGCATCGCGACATTTGTGACTCTGAGTCTAAATATTTAATGTAAATTACTCTATTTTTTGGAACATAACATAGTATTTTACTCTCTTTACTTATATCATTATTTTTCCTTAGTTTATTTAACTCTTCTCTACTCTTAAGAAATTTTAGCTCAACTGATTCTGTCGGTTTGATATATGAACTCACAACTTTCGGCTGATCAGACCTCAAGTTCGTTTGCTCAATATTTCCCGAAGAATCGTCATTATTTAATTTTCTTGTTTGCGCTCGAGTAAGTACTGTTATTGCATTTTCATGCAACTCTTTCAGTTCATTTGATGTTATACAGATTCGAGATAAGGCATCTGCAGCTGCATTATCTGAACCTTTTACGTATTCTATTTCAAAATTATACTCTTCTAATAAGAGTCTAAACTTTAAAAGTCTGCTCGAAGGATCTTTCATACCGAAAAGGTAAACTAATGGCTTGTGGTCAGTTTTAATTTTAAAATGTTGTCCATACAGATACGGTCGGAAATATTTAACTGCCCAAACTATTGCTAGCAATTCTTTTTGTATTACCGGATAGTTAGATTCAGCTTTATTAAGAGTTCTACTTGCGAAAGCTATTGGTTTATTATTTTTATTGGATAATATTGCACCTAATGCTTTATTTGATGCATCTGTCTGTAGTATGAAATAATTGTTATCCGAAAAATCTGGATACTGTAAAATTGGAGGTGACATAATACACTCTTTTAAAGTTTCAAATGACTGTTGACACCTATTATCCCAAACAAAAGGTACATTTTTCTTGCAAAGATAATTTAAAGGTAAAGCTATTTTAGCAAAATTTGAAATGAATTTCCTGTAATAACCGATAAATGCAACGAATCTTTTGACCTCATCTGCATTTTCAGGTTGTGGGTAATTTTTAACCACTTTTAATTTATCTGGATCCGGTGAAATACCTTCACTAGAAATCAAGTGACCTAAATATAAAATTTCTTTCTTCAAAAAACAACATTTTGACGCATTTAATTTTAAATTAACTTTTCTAAGTCTTTCAAAAACATCTAATAAATTCCTATTGTGAGATTCTAAATTTCTACCAAATATTATTAAATCGTCTTGATATATTAGGCACTTTTCATGATTTAATCCAGACATTGCCAAGGTCATCATGCGTGAAAATGAACTAGGACTTGTTTTAAGGCCCATAGGCATCCTAGTCATTTGGTATTGACCCGAATAGAAAGCTGTGTATTTTCGAGACTGTTTTTCTAAATTCACATTATAATAACCTTGATAAAGATCTAAGTGCGTAAAATAAAGACTACCAGAAAGTGATTCCAATATTTCTGTGATGTCAGGGAGTGGAAATTTGTCATCTTCAATCACATTATTTAATTTACGGTAATCCACTACTAAACGCCATTTCTTTTCACCTGTAGCATCACTCTTTTTCGGCACTAATAATAATGGACTAGACCAGTTACTTTTGCTTGGTTCAATTACTCCATCCTGTAATAACTTATCGATTTGCTTCTTAATTTCATTTTTCTGACTATGAGGTATTCTATATTGTTTTGAAAAAATAGGGTTGGTATTATTTTTTACTGAAATCTGATGTGTGTAGATATCAGTTGTACACAACTTATCTCCTGGCAAATAAAAAATATCCGCGTATTTAGCGCATATCTTTTGAATACTTGAATGCTCTTCGCAATTTAAATTATTAAGTTGCAATAAAGAAAATAATTTCTTAACCCTTTTTGAATTCATATTAGATTGATCAAAAACGCAAAGTTCGTAATCGCTAAGCTTATGTATAATTGGAATTAATTCTGTATATTTCAGCCTGACGGGCTCCTCAGTAACGTTTAAAATTTTAATTGGAATTTTCCCTTTAATAGGTTTTGCCAAAGAATTCGCTAAAAACACACCATTTTGTATTTCAGTTGAACAAACTAAACAATCTTCACGAATATCGGTTTCAATAAAATGAATTGATTCACATCGCGGTGAAATCTCAAAAATATCAGTGCTTAAGTAACTTGACTTATTATTAAAGTTCTTCGACAATGGTAACAAAATATTGTTACTTAAACCTGAATTAAAAGTTAAAGTATTTAAATTAAAATCCAATTGACACTTAAATCGATTTAAAAAGTCTCGACCTAAAATCCCATTCACTTTAATTGGTAGCGAATTAAAAACAAATACTTTATGAGTAATGATATCATTTCCAATCAAAAAAGGTAAGTATATGAATCCACTAGTTTCAACTTTGCCCCCGATTCCATTTATGAAAATGTTTTCTTTATAAACATGTAATCTAAGCTCTCTGACGCACGAAAGTTTTAGGGCGGATAATGATGCCCCAGAATCTAATAAAAATGAATACGTTACCTTACTTGGAACTATCGGTAAATGAATAAAACAATCACTATCACTCGCTAAAATTGAATGATTCATATCGTTAGTCACGAAAAAATGTTTCAAACTTTGGTTCATTTTCTGTACGCATATGGTTTTCCGATTCGCTAATAGTATTAACATTATGCCTGCTTATCCTTTGATTTCCACGCTGCCTATTATAGTACGTACCTCTATTAGCACGTCTCTGGGTCGTTTGACCTCGCTGCAACGAACGATCCCCAAATCCTCGTTGCTGGTGACCAGAATAACCCCAATTTCGTCCACGATTAGGATTTGTACGTCCGGAAAAACCTATACGTGAACCTCTAAAATTTCCATGAAAATTACGTGAATTAGAAAAATATCTTTTACTCATACCCATTATTTCTCCACTGGTGGACGCTCCGGAAACCTCCTCGTCCTGGGCGGCTTGCACGGCGTCCTTCAAACAGCTATAATTCCTAGCCGAAATAATGGTGCTTAAACGACGATTTCGCAACCCGTCGGAAAACTGTTTAATTGCTAACTTTTCATTTATAGGTTTTAATATATTATAAGACTGTGTGTTTCCGTCAGCTTGCGATATCGTTAAATCTACAAATAATTCAGTAATTTCCTTCCCAAAATCAGCTATAGATTTCTCATGCTGTTTTACTCGCTGCAATTTATTTTGTATTGCAGTTGCCCCCTTTTTAGGTAGCAATTCCCTAGTCATATCGGTAATTAACTCACTGATAGAATTATACTCGTCCCTTAATTTTAATTTAGAAGCTTGAGATAATCTGCTTTTTAATATAAACTTCAACAAATTCATTTTACACTCAGGTTTATTAAGAATTGAATCGTAATACTCAATATTATCAATTATATTTCACAGCTTCTTTCTTTGCGATTGAGGTTTACTTTATGTAGTAGCGCCACCTACTGCTAGCCTTTGCACGGATTTTAGAGTCTATGATAAGGGTTCTTTTCTTTTTTTTTTTTTTAACAACTGTCACGTTTCGCTCCCTATGTCAGCATCCAGTCTACAGAACTCATTCTGCGTTTCCGTGCTGTAGCCTGCGCACGTCGACTAAAATATATTAATTAGCTAGTTAAATTTTAAAAGTTTAAATGGTAAAAATTGTGCATCGAAGGAAGAGAAAATTCTCAAGAAAATAATTCGAGGAGGTTGAGACATCAAATTACAAATTCCGAAGAACCCAACGGTGTTGGGACTTATTAGAAAAAATGTCGTTGACACAAAAACTACCCACATTGTATGTGCGTGTAGTCATCGAGGTTCGATGCATACAATTAATTCTCCTATTTAGTCCGTTACTCGATAATAATATCGTCATTGGCGATTAATCTGATGTACGGTGGAGAATCTCTAATATAATTTTAATAAATATTAGAAAAAATGTCGTTGACACAAAAACTACCCACATTGTATGTGCGTGTAGTCATCGAGGTTCGATGCATACAATTAATTCTCCTATTTAGTCCGTTACTCGATAATAATATCGTCATTGGCGATTAATCTGATGTACGGTGGAGAATCTCTAATATAATTTTAATAAATATTAGAAAAAATGTCGTTGACACAAAAACTACCCACATTGTATGTGCGTGTAGTCATCGAGGTTCGATGCATACAATTAATTCTCCTATTTAGTCCGTTACTCGATAATAATATCGTCATTGGCGATTAATCTGATGTACGGTGGAGAATCTCTAATATAATTTTAATAAATATTAGAAA
Organism: Stenoptilia bipunctidactyla; assembly: GCA_944452665.1. Lineage (NCBI taxonomy): Eukaryota > Metazoa > Arthropoda > Insecta > Lepidoptera > Pterophoridae > Stenoptilia > Stenoptilia bipunctidactyla. Next base: position 870,848 of record OX101730.1, read on the forward strand.
AAATGTCGTTGACACAAAAACTACCCACATTGTATGTGCGTGTAGTCATCGAGGTTCGATGCATACAATTAATTCTCCTATTTAGTCCGTTACTCGATAATAATATCGTCGTTGGCGATTAATCTGATGTACGGTGGAGAATCTCTAATATAATTTTAGTAAATATTAGAAAAAATGTCGTTGACACAAAAACTACCCACATTGTATGTGCGTGTAGTCATCGAGGTTCGATGCATACAATTAATTCTCCTATTTAGTCCGTTACTCGATAATAATATCGCCGTTGGCGATTAATCTGATGTACGGTGGAGAATCTCTAATATAATTTTAATAAATATTAGAAAAAATGTCGTTGACACAAAACTACCCACATGGTATGTGCGTGTAGTCATCGAGTTTCGATGCATATAATTAATTCTTTTGATTAGTCAGTTACCAGATAATATCGCCGTTGGCGATTAATCTGATTTGCGGTGGAGACGATCTTGCACGCCGAATCCAAGATTTGAAGTGCCCGAGCTACCTCCGTCATTATCAGCCTTTTTTTTTTTTTTTTGATACGATTAATGTCCCGGAAGAGGTCTAAAAACCAGCAGTTGTCGGCTGAAGATCTAAAGAATCTAAAGATAAGCCTGTTGAGGACTATCTTGTACCCGCAATTTGCAAATATTTACTTGCTCTCTTTATTAAATTTAGAAGCAAAAGCAGCATTGGCTGAAACTCTTACCAAACGAGATTCTATACATCAACAAAAAAAAAAAAAAGGGCAAATTGGAATCGCCTTGGCAGCTTTATCGCAAGCGATGGTAATCATTTTCAATGAAACTTTGAAGCAAAAACTTTTAAAACTGCTGAGTTACGCTTGTCGCGATAGCCAGAATAGGGAAACTAAAACTCATCGTAACATAATAATGAGTTCCATAAACGTATGCCTGCGTGACACGCTGACCAATACAAGTTGCGATGATTATCTATTGGGAGGAGATGTTGCTGAAACGCTGCAAATTGCAAAAAACGACGACGTCATCTCCGCAGCCACAGCTGCCGGCTCGAGCTCCACAGCAGAGCTACACGTACCCGCCACGTAGGACCTACCACGAACGGTCGTGGAACACTAGCAACCAGCGGAAATAAACCACCAGGTGCAGTGCGATGGACGTTTACGATATTTTCATCAAAAATGGGCTTAGATAACGAGTGATCCATTAATATTATCGTGAATAGCTGGTTACTAAAGACCTTTTAAATATCTGCCCGCTAAACAAAGTAGCTCTTGTGTTTACCCAAGGTCAATACATGGCCATAAAGATTATATTTTAGCGTTGGATAAACTATTAAAAATAAATGCTATATTCGTATGTTCTTATGAGCCAGGTAAATTTTATCACAAATTTTTTCTTGTGCTCAAGCTATACGGTGAAAATCGCTTCATAAATAATTTAAAATCTTTGAATTAATTTACTACAAAACACTTCAAAATGGAAGATTACAGAACCGCTGATAAGTTAACAAAACAATGCTACATGTTATTTTTTCATCAATGTTGATAAGTCTTTCCGAAAGTACCTTCGATTTGAATATAACAACGTTTTATATGAATTCAAATATTAAGCGTTTGACTTATGCACCGCTCTTTATATAAGTATTTACTAAAATATTAAAACCAGCCATGGAATTTTTACGTCGGGATAATTTTTTCATCCATAATATATCTAGATAATATATTTTACATTGGCAAAGATTGTGATGATTGTAATGAGAATGTTTGGATTACAAAACATATTTTAATAAATTTAGGTTTCATAATGCATACGAAAGAAGGTTGCTTTGTTCCTAGAACACAATGTAAATTCCTTGGGTTTATTTTTGATTCAGAGAAAATTATTTTAAAACTACCCACAAAAAAAAAAAAAAAAAAGTTCTTAAAATAGAAAAAATAATACACAAAGTTATTCGAGCAATTTAAAATATTGTCACCAAAAAAAAAAAAATCCTACTTATGATCAGGTAGTGAATTTACCCAGATATAATAAAGATGATTTTACTTGGTGGTTAAATTATCTAGAAGAGGGCTTTTCTCCTCTTAGAACAGGCCAATACACTAAAACTATCTATCCTGACGCATCATATACTGGCTAGGGCGGGTTTTGTGATGGAAAAGAGGCAGCGGGTCATTGGAAGGAAAGCGAGTCGTCGCTACACATTAATACTCTGGAATTAAAAGCAAGACCAATGGAAATAGCGTGAAATGCGTAAGATCAATATCTTTACATCTTATATTACTTCAAAAGATAATATAGAAGCTGAGAGTTTGTCACGAAAACAGTTTAATGACACTGAATGGGATCTAAGTGACTATACCTTTAATAATATAACAAATAGGTTTGGAATACTATCGGTTGATCTTTTTGCAAACAGATGCAACCTATAATGTCCTATTTATGTAACCTGGAAAAATGACCCAGATGCAAAAACTCTTCAGAAAATTGTTAGTGAAAAGTCTGTGGGTATTGTGGTAGTACCATACTGGCCCACGCAACTATGGTTGCCATTGTTTAAAAGGTTGTGTTGTGATTGTATTTACTAAATACTAATTCGCTGAAATCTCCTTTCAGATCTGCGCTCAACCTTCATTGAACATTAACCTTGGTTGCCGCGAAATTGTTCAGAAAGCGTTAGTAAAAAGATCACTGTCTTCAAAGTCCGTTGAAATTATGTTGGCATCTTTGTTGGATAATTCTTACCGAGACAGTGTGAAGGAGGTATCAAGGCGTGGATTGAATATTGCAAAAATAATAATTTTAGTTTTACTCAAACTTCTAAACCAATAATTGTTCATTTTCTAACTGAAATTTTCGAAAAAGGTGCTAAGTACGGTACTATTAATAGCTATAGATCTGCATTATCATTAATATTAAACATAAATTCCCAATATGACAGGTTAAAAAGTTTCATGAAAGGAGTCGTTATGTGAAGACCAACCACATCAAGTATGATCTTACCTGGGATCCAGCAGTTGTATTGAGCTTCTTACCTACAAAATTTCCTAATGAAGACCTTGACTTAAAGACTCTTTTCCAAGAAAACTGTTACACCAATAGCTCTTGTAACGGAACATCGTGTTCAAATTTTATCCGTGACAAAGATTAAAAATATTTTAATAACTAAAAAAGGTACTTATAAAAGGGTTTATAAAAACCTCTAAATTTAATAGTAAACAGACCTTGGTAAAGTTTCCGTTTTTTAATATTCGTCCAGAAATTTGTCCAGCAAAAACCTTACAGATGTAGGTATATAAATAAAACGAAAATTTAAGGAAACCTGATAATTTGTTTATTAGTTTTATTTAAGAAACATATAGGTTTCCAAACTTTAAGTCACTGGGTTAAAAACACTTTAACTCTCAGTGGTATTGATGAAAATATTTTTAGTGCACATAGTACATGACATGCTGCTACATCAAGAGCTATTTATTTAGGAGTTTCTATTGACCTATCAAAAAGACTGCAGGATGGTCGGATTCTTCCTCAGTCCTTGCTAGAAATTATAACAAACTTTGTAACGAAAAATAATTTGCCTAATCATTGTTGAATTGTTTTCAATAAGTATGTTTATTTACTATTGAAGAGTTTTACCTTACTACTCTGCCAATTCATTTCACTATAACTAATCTTTAAACATCCTACATAAAGTAAACCTCAATCGCAAAGAAAGAAGCTGTGAAATATAATTGAGGATCAAACGAACTTCTAAAGTGAAGTTCGATCCTAATTATGTGAACAGCTTCTTTCGAAGCGATTTAATATAAACCCACCCGTTATTATGCTTTGAAATAAGCATAATATGAATATGTTTCAACATGGAGTAATTTCAATTTATATTTGTATTTTACCCAACCCCAATATAGTGAAATGAACAAACAGGAATAAGACAGATTGACTTTAAACAAAATGAGTTCTGTAGACTGGATGCTGACATAGGGAGCGAAACGTGACAGTTGTTAAAAAAAAAAAAAAAAGAAAAGAACCCTTATCATAGACTCTAAAATCCGTGCAAAGGCTAGCAGTAGGTGGCGCTACTACATAAAGTAAACCTCAATCGCTTCGAAAGAAGCTGTTCACATAATTAGGATCGAACTTCACTTTAGAAGTTCGTTTGATCCTCAATTAACTGTTTAATACTACTTTCACTATCGGTCATTACCGGCAATAAAGTTAAAGCCGTTTTTAAATCAAAACAATCCATGTTTGATTGACTTACAATTTCTTCTTTGCACAATAATAAAATCTCAGAATGAAGTTTCTCAAAATCCTTACACAATTTCTTTATTAATAATAAATCGTCACTTTTTATCTTTCCCTTATCTAAATCTTTCTCTAATTCTAATAACCAGCTAGAATAACTATAGCATTAGCTTCCGTAGATTTACTTTGCAAAATACGACCTTTTCGTCTTTCTGAACCGATTTTAATTAAATAAGTTCTTATTTCTTTTAATTCTAAAAATAACTTTTCTAAAACAATAGACATGACTTACCAACAAACTGTAGATTAGAATACATTTTCATAAAATACCTTATAACTTACCAACGTTCACTTTTTATTTATGATTACGTAGACACCTGTACTTTTACTATTTAACTAAAACATAAAATATATCGTATAAAAACTTAATCGTAGGTTCAAAAACGCGGTGTCACATTTTTAAAAATATAGTTAGGTATCTACATATAAAACTAATACGTAAGTACGAACGAGTAACCACTTATTGTTTCTATTTATGACACATAGTTATTAAGACGATTAGGTATATTGTACATAGATACGCGTTTAAAATACACTTCACAACACTTTACACTACATATTTTGCACTTTGTTGACCTTCAGCGGTATTCATTAAGCCAGCTGGTGGCTGTGGTTGTCGACGAAAAATAGACCTTCGTATGGCATTCCGGTGTATCTCCTCTGCTATCCACTTTTTGTGGCACTTTTTATACATTCGGTATGCAGCAAATGTAATTATCAAAAGAAAACTTGTCAAAATGGTTATTAGCAGAATATTAGTTACGCTCAAATGATAGCGAATTTCTTCAACCGAAGAATTATTTCCAGCAGCCGCATTCTGAATTATTAGGGTTTCCTCCTTACTTTGTTGTTTGCCCATTTTTCGCGTTAATAATTAGTTCTTTCACCAAATGTACTCACTCGTAAAAGTCTTAAAACCGAATACATTTTTATATTGAATTCAAAGTTATTACTCACTTAGTCTTAATCATTGTTTAAAATGTTCCACACTATATATGGGAGAGCGTATCGGATTCGCGACGCGCGCCTGCTCGAGCAGCGCGCGGTGGCAGGGTCGCCATGTACGGTGGGTGTTAGAGGAGACAAGTTAAACAACCGAAATCTGGATCATAACTGAGTTTATTAGGATAAGTCAACGATTATATATTATAGATATGATTCACCTACTACACAGAAAACAAACTAAGTAGGTATGTCAATTAAAAGTGTGACTGTCCAGCTTAATTTCCAGGGTCTACTTACTGCGCTAAGCCGAGCTTAAACAACTCGTTGTTTGCTCCCGGAGCGCTTTCTGGATTAAACGAGTTTAAAGCGTATTAGAGCTGTGACATCGCTTTGATATGCTTAGCATAGCTGTTTTGAAAGTAATAATGAACCATCATTCTGCATAGTTACTGATATATCATAAATTTCTCTCATAAGATTCTCTCCATTATATGATTTAGCTAGATTTCACAAACTCTACTTTGTTGTAATATCTGAACAAAAGAATGCATGGTACGATGTAAAAATAATGTCCAGTATAAGTAACCACAAGCAGCTTAGACCAACGGACCTGTTCTTAACAAAAAAAACCCTTATTCAAGAGTGGATAATACAATGCTAAGGAAATTAGTCAAATTCTACATTTTTAGAGGTTCACGCGCTCAAAGAAACACACTCTTCAGCTTTATTATATTACTAAAGAGTCTTCTTTCTTTCTGGACAGGAGCATAATCTAGCAAGATGCTGGGTGGAAGCGTGCATTGGTTCCGTCACGGGCTGCGGCTGCACGATAACCCGGCGCTGCACGATGCCGTGGTGGACCGCAGCGTGCCATTCTTCCCGCTGTTCATCTTCGACGGAGAGACCGCAGGTGACACGCAATCGATGACTCCCTATCTCCCTCTTTTCTAGACACTCTGGTGGTGGACCGCAGCTTGCCATTCTTTCCGCTGTTCGTCTTCGACGGCGAGACCGCAGGTGACACGCAGTCGATGACTCTCTAACTCCCTCTTCTCTAGACACTCCGGTGGTGGACCGCAGCGTGCCATTCTTCCCGCTGTTCATCTTCGACGGACAGACCGCAGGTGACACGCAGTCGATGACTTAGGTGGCTGTTCTCTAGACACCTCGGTTGTGGACCGCAGCGTACCGTTCTTCCCGCAGGCCGAAAGACCGCAGGTAACGGCAGCGATACTTGTCTTTCTTGCCGCTTGTCTTTGAGCGGCGAAGGATCGGTTTAAAATAGCCCAGCCGCTCCTGGATAAGCGTGTCTTAGAGGCGATTTATTCGAGTGATTCCCGTCTTTTTGTAGGACCACCAAGTAGGAAGCCAGGCGAAGCCTTCAGGACCCTTCGTAGGTATAAACTCTGCTTTCAAATATTACCGCTCCAACGTTTATATGGCCCGCACAACTTTTATTCCAGAGCCAATTCCATCCTTTATCCGTAAGCTGTCATCTTTGATACTCTTTGATCATCTACAGTTACCATCAGATGAGATTAAGAGCAAAGAGTAAAGTTTGTTCTCCACATAGGTTCGGGTTAGAATAATAGTCCCATAGCCTCTGATTAGCGTGTCGTAATAGTAGACGTACTCGTATCCGAGTGACCCTCGTGTCGCGGGGACACCTTCAGGGTTTCCCTGACGTGCAAAAAATACCTCCGTGATTGTCCCAGCAATGTAAGAAAGAAAATATTTTATTCTTAAAACAATCACCACTGAAATTCGTACAATAATACTTACAACTAAAACTTTACCTAAAGAACATGAAAATAATTAATAAATGTAACAAATACCAACGATGATTATTATAAAAATGGTAACCAACTCAGCATATAGTCGGTACCCTAAAGGGTTCACGACGCTGGTTTTCAGTTTGCACCAAGTGAGTGGTATCCCACGGTTGGTCGGGGATGAGGGTTTTGGTGTAGAGTTATTTTCCACTTTACAATTACTAAAAAATATGTAACATTTAAAACAGACGCGTGTTGCTTTGTAGAATAAGATAATAAATAACTTAATAAACTTGTATTGTATGCTAAGCCTGTCAACTACGACACGGCCTTGAGTCGCCGTCGCACGTCGTCCGCAGCGCAGCTAACTGCATGTTATGGAGCGTACACATTGCTTGTAATGGAACCTGTAATGTAATCTGCAAAAAAAGTTCCCATGATTTGTACGCCTCTCGAGCGCGAACTGAGCCGCAGTAGAGCGCGCTCGTGGCCTGCTCTAAGCTATCCGTACATTTTCTGTTTTTTGAATAACATCAAAAAATGCTCGATGCTCAATGTGGACGGGCGTTCGGGCGCCCGTTCACATTGCGCGCGCACCGGTCGCGAACAGGAATTGCGCCTGTGTGCGTGAGACTTGCACCTGTGTAGTGACGCTCGAAGCGCGCTCTACGCTATCCATGAATTGTCGGTTTTTTGGACAACATCAAAGGGACGCGGATTGCAATTCATATTGAATTATTTTTTATTGTTTTGCATTTCATAAATATTGGATAATTACGAGAGCAACTTCAAAGTGTGATATTTTGTTTGTTAAGTTATCTTAATGATTATGATGTCAAATGAAAGCTCTAGGCATAAAACCAATTTATCCATTTGAATGATGTTAATCAGTTTAATCGTTTAGGAGATAAATTAGAATTAATTTTTATGGTAAAGATGTAAACAAACCAGAACTTGTAAAGTTTTTGTTTTATCAACTGTAAGCAATTCTCTGCCTTTTCTCCTTTTATAAAATGTGGTGCGCCGCAACCAACGTCTAGATCTTCAGCACTTTTTTTATGAATTGATGATTTATCATTATATATTGATGTATTTAAAAAACCGACTTCAATAACATTTTTAAATCCTCGTGTAAACTTTAGCTGTGGTGAAACTTCATATATGTAGGGTAACTGGTAGATCACTTTCCAAATGCGAGGACGTGATAGTTCAATATCATACTTACACTACAGTACAGATATCTACAGTAATTCAACTCGGCCGCATCATTGAAATAAATGCCTACAGCGCCGCGGTCCGTTCACATGTGATAGGGCTGCCCGCCTTCAGCGTTTAAATTACATTTGCCTACTTTGTGTTTACTTCCATTTAATTTTATGACTGCAAATATACTTTTTTTATACAAACAAATAAAAAACTTTGTAAATTGAATAGGAAGTGTTCAACAAAAATACGTTTTGTGTCAAAAAATCATGTTTACGTTTGAATAACAAATTGGTCTTATAAATTAGCGACCGAAAAATACTTGCGCCTCGACTGAGACGCACGAAAAGATGTATTGTTACATTTTAAAGTTTAAAAAATCCGCATATTAATGTAAAGCTCAATCAACAATTGTTTCGGAAATTTGAGATACCTAGTAGAAATTTCGAGAAGCCAATGTTGTATGAACCTATATTTTTAGTTATAATGTGGTAGCTGTAAAGCTGTAAACTGAGTTCTTTTTAATATTGTTTGATATACTTATCTAGAATATTCTTGTTAAATCTTATGGCCGACGCGGTAAAATCTTATTACCTACGTTGTTCTTGGAACAATTACCGATGTAGATAGATGGTTATATGTCTTATTTTGATTGAAGGTATGTAGGTACCTACTTGATATTGTTTTATCGTGTCGAGTTGTTATGCAGGTTATTACGATAGAAAGGTATTGTGATTATTTCATATTTATAATATTCCAATAGTGTATCTCTAAATAAATGTGAGAGTTAACCTTTATACCTACCTATTGAGAGAAAATGAATAAGTAGGTATCTTGTTTTACGTTTGGATTTAAATCGATTGAATTGTTTCATTTGACAAGAATTATGATTTGTTATAAATCTGTATTTCGAATATGTTTGTTATTAAGTAATAGAAATTCATCTATTAGCGCAAACTTTAGGTATTAAGTAGGTATTTAGAAGTTTATGTTCTTTGTGTTTTTTTTTTAGAAATTTGCGTATATTTGGACTAGGTACTTACTACAACTTATAAAAGGTTTTTTGTAAGTAAAACACCCGGGCCAAAATCCCCGCAACAACTTCAGAGGCCAATGTTTGGCGCGATCTCTACCTACTAACTGGTCTTCGCAATCCATGTCTCGCGTGATCTATTAATTTTCTGAAGTCTGGCGGACAGAAAAAAACGCGTCTCGACGGACCGTGCTCGCGACGAAATACGGAAACATTTTGTCTCAGGATGCTCGCAGTGTATGTTCAGTTCGTGCGAAATACACGTACAAATACACCGAGCGCAGCATCGAGCGCTGGTTATTACATTACAGGTTCGATTACAAGCAATCTGTACGCACCATTACGCAATGCAAACTATGCATTACATATTGAAGACTCATGCACGTGCAATCTGTTTCATAGCTACCTATGTGTTTGTTATAGAATAATAAATGATTAATACAATACGGTTTTTAACCCGATTTTATTGTATTTTTCATTTTAAATTAACGTTTGGGCTTTAGTATATAGAATAGGTACAAAATTTTAGTTAATATAATTCTTTCTTACACTTATTTTAAATACATACATAACTTCACGCCTGTATCCCTTATGGTGTAGGCAGAACACTAGAGGTTATAAAACAATCTAATGTTACTTTTGACTTTAGTGTATTATAATGATGGAGAGTCTATTGCAGTGACTGTCCCTTAACTGACGCAACTGGTACATTCTATGTTTTACTTTCGCTCCCATTCCAGCATGGAAGCTATTTAAATAATTTTACGTTATCTTTGCAATGGAAATCTTTCCATTTCAGTGAAAAATATTTTTACTGACTTTGTAAATATGATAGACTTTAGTGAGCCTTGGTATAGACCAAGACAAGATTACTGCGTTTGTTTGGCAAACAGACGGAGGTATATTCGGAACTACTTAATTTAATAGATATTACTTTATATAATAATTAAAATCCCCAGACAATCACACCAACTACATGGCCCCAAACTAAGCAGAGCCTGTGATATGGGATACCATGTAGCGAACTAGGGGGAAACCTAGAATATAAATACATAAATAGATAAAAGCCCAGACACGGAACGTTTTCTTTTCTTGCTCCGTGCGGGAATCGAACCCGCGACCACTGGCGTGTGAGGCAAACAGTTACCCCATCGCCAAAGTGGTCGTCAAACAAACTTTATGATAGACAGACATCCCTTTTATGCCTAAATTGAGAAATGAGTGTAAGAATCAAAATACTTTATAAGCCTCAGTTAATTTCAGTTGGTATTGTAAGGGTCATTGTTTTCACATCATAGTAGATACTTATCGTAACTACCAGATTTTGTTTACGTTCACAATCACGTGCGCTTGTTATTTCGTTATAGATTGTTCGGTACGATCGATTTAATAGCTCTTTTCATCTGACTTAAAAAAAAAGGAGGTTGTTTTTGGCAGTAGGTTCTTTGTATGTTTGTTACACGATTCCTTCGTGAAATAACAATCGATTTTTCTTTGTTTTTTGTTCCGTTCGATAGATAATACTTCAGAGGTATAAACTAAACAGGTACCTCTTGAGACTTAATTAACTCAATATAAATTAAGTTAAATTAAGTTAGCCCTTTTTGATAAAAAATCAATACAAAAATTACGGTGAATCAGCATAAGTTTTGATAAGGACTTGGAAATGTAGTTGAAGTTGTTTTTTTATTTCTTTTTTTTTTTTGTTTTAATTTGTAAAAAGTGCACATTATAGATATACAGCTCTGCTATGACATGAACAAACAAACAGAAGACAGCTATTCGTGCTTGCCACTATCATGTCACAGCCAAGCTGCTTACATAGTGATTAATGTTTCATATTTGCGAGATTATTGTGGAGACATGCTTTTTTATCATCTAAATAAATCATCTTTGAGTTTATAGTAGTCTTTTTTGTATAATGTTTATTTGATAGTTCTTTTAAATTTATTAAACGTTAGAGATTGAATTGACTGTGGTATTTTATTATAAATACATAGTGACATTCCCATAAATGATTTGCTGCTTTTAGCCAGCCTTAATTTGGGAAACGTTAACTTATGGTCGTTCCTTGTCCTTACAGAATAATTGTTATCATGATTATCTTTCACAGTTTTAAATTTATTACTATTTTTATAAATATACATAATGCTTATTTATGGTGCGTTTTGTCTATCAGGTACCAAACTCGTGGGCTACAACCGAATGCGGTATCTTCTGGAAGCTCTAGATGACTTGGACAAGCAGTTCCGCAAGTATGGCGGGAGGCTGATCATGCTGAAGGGTCAGCCAAGCGTCGTCATCACGAGGCTTTGGGAGGAGTTCGGTAAGACTGGAATTTAATAACGAATGAAAAGTTTATTCACAACAAATTAGCACAAAATTACATCAATGAAAACTTAAAAACTAGCTTATGACAATAAAATGAGGAAATTAATTAAATTAAATAAGAAAAAAACAATAGTAAAAGGAAACAAAAAATACAAATGTGCAAAAAATAATAGGTACCTACTGTTAATGTCAAAAAATGCCTCTTTCAAGGCGTTCCAACATACAAGGGGTTGATATTGTTTGGATATGTTCAGTATAATTAAATGAGCTGAAGGGTTTGTTTGTTTGTTTGAACTTGCTGATCTCAGGAACTGTCCGAGTCGAATGTGATTTTTAATGTTTCCTTAAAAAAATGAACTAAGCAGTCTGTACGAACGAACGTAAACGTTTAAATATGTTAAAACTATTTCCTACTCCAAAACAAGTAAAAAAATAAAGTTTAAAAACTAAAAACCGACTACTGAAACACGCTCTAAAAAAAGGAAACAAGTAATAGTCTCCGCTGAAATATTTATGTATTTTTATATGTTATACTGATAGAGATATGTTTACAGGATAGCCGTGATCGTATGGCATCTATTGTAGATTCATTATAAATTATAATTCCTACTAAAATTATATCAATGTTTCAGTAGTCGTGTTTTAGTTTTTAAACTTTTATTAGTATAGATGTTAACGACAGCATTTAAATCTGATTTAAAAAATATTTTGCTTAAGCAAACTACGGAACTCGTAAACTTGAGCTTTGATATATGCCAAGTGCTACTTGCCTTGTATATCCATTAAAATAGGTACTTTGCAAAAGTTTTTTATATAACATCTGTTATAAAACTTTTTTTCCTGTTAATTTCCCTTTTCTTCTAAGTTACTCAAACTCGGTTACTTTTAATAAGAACCTTTATGAATTTCACTTCGAAGGCTTCATTTGTCAAGGACTTTCCGTTCTTTAGAAAAAGTTATCCTTAGAACTTGTTGAACAACCACTTCAATGGATACTTTATTTCCGACCGTTATTTGATTGCACGTGACTTGTTGTAGGGTCTCCCTCAGTTACTACTTAGAATTAATTGCCATTACGTAATAATTCTGAAGGTTTCTATATACGTCGTTAGGTTTCTTAACCTAATTTGATGTGAAATGCTGAACATCACTACTTCGATGACTTGTTAAAATACATCCCAGTAACATTTTGTAACAGTCCCAGTAACTGGGGCTAATGGATGGAACGAAACTTCATTTGGACGCTAGAGTAATAACTATAAAATTTCGAATTGCATCCATGGCGCAAACGGCTTCGAAAATGTTTCTAATCATCTCGAACTTCGGCCCTGAAGGGCTGTTCAATTCTTATCTTATTCATCCCAAGTTCTATTGTAAGTCTCCACTAAAGATAGAACTTAGATGTGTATTCCTACTTAACGCCCCGTTCTACGTTCGTAATGCGGACCTCCTTAGGGACCTAAAACTCCCCACAATATCAACAACACCTGAAGGTCCTACCTTCATCCCACTCACAACATTGTGAAAATCATCCGAATAGGATAGTTCGAGAGACTGGCTCATATAAACTCAATCCTAAGTCATTCAAGCGTTGTCGTAGGCCAAAGTATGCTCTTTCTGATCTTCCCAACCAGATAAATTTAAAACTAGGAAAGATAATCATGATACAAATTACTCTGTAAGGACTAGGAACGACCATAAGTTAGCGTTTCCTAAATTAAGGCTGGCTAAAAGCAGCAAATCATTTATTGGAATGTCAATACGTATATATAACAAAATTCCGAAGTCAATTCAATCCCTACCATTCAATCAATTTAAATCAATCATTAAAAACATTCTATCTCGAAAAGCTTATTATACAACTAAAGATTACTTAGATGATAAAAAGGCATGGGATTACAGCACAACAGGATATTTCTAAAAGTTTCTAATTACTTAATAATTTTGTTTACGGCTTGGCTGTGCAGTATACATATGACATGCTGGTGACTGTCCGACTCACTTCTTTTCTTGTCAAGACAACAGCAAGAACGTCATGCTCCCTCAGGCGGCATGGCTAGTGGTAGCGTCGGGTATCGGGTCACCCTCTTCCCTAAATATGGTTGAGGAGGGTGATGGCTGGTGCTTGCGTTATACTCGTGAACGGGTGCTACTAGCGGTGCCAGGTCGTTTTGCTAATGATACTATGACTATTTTATTCCATTCTTGTTCAAATACTCTGGTCCCAGTTTGTCATGTTCGTATTGTGGATCCATAGCTAATTGCACCTACTATGTAAGCAATTTGGTTGTAGCATGACATTGGTTCTCACAATTAGCTGTCTTGTGTTTGTTTTTTTTCATGTCACGGTCAATTTGTACCGTACCTATTTGTATTAATTTGATAATTCTGACAGAAAAAAAGTGCCAAGAGTTTTTTTCCGCTGGCTTTTTTTGTCTGTTGGTCTACTGTAATATCTTATTTAACAACTATCAACAACTAGTTAAAGCCGAAGTATGTGATGATTGACTTCATCAAGTGTTTTGTGAAATTCCTAAGATGAATAAAACTTTTTGAATTTTGAATTTTGAGATCTCTTTAGACCTGGATAATCGCCTAGCTGCCAGCTTGTAGCTGTTACACGTAGTGCTTCCTGTTTCTTTAAACGCAGCCTTTATCACCGACTGGCTGTCGCTCATGTCTTCGATCTATTGTCGGTAGAAAGACAAACGATCAGCAAGGGGTAGTTTAGCGAGTACAAGATGTATTCCTACTACAGTCATTTTTGGAATAGTTCTGCTAAGTAATCTTTAAAAAGTAAATCTGTAATCTTGAAACGCTGTATTCGGGACACTTTTTTTATCGTCCTATATCTACCACTGAATTATTATTAACTTTATTTATAAATCTGCTTTCTATAGACACGTGAACGTTGGAAAACAAAGCTGGATCGTTGACGTCGCACCCCGTCGAGAGCGGTGACATAGAAATGTCATTTACATTACCTACCTGCCTCCTGTTTTGTTTCCTACAGTTATGCCAATTTACCGACTTCCAATATTGTTCCTTGGTGATACGAATATAGACAGTGTTTGAGTGGTTGTTTGAAAACAACTTCACTATTTTTAAGATAACATACAATTATGCAAAATGGCTGATTTTCGAAAGAGTTGCAAACCTTCATTTTAAGATAATAATACTACGTAGCCTTACACTTTTTTATTTGTAAAAAAAAACACATCAAACTTTTTAAATTATAGAAACAATACTATCTGGGTGCCAATTTATATCTGTTGCAAGGTCTATTGTATGGCAATCGATATTTACAATCATGTCTCTTACAAAAATTTTACCTCTACGGAGTTAAAACAAAAGGTAGGTATTTAGGTTATTTGATATCTATAACATTTCAATGACATTGATTTTATTTTACAATTAAACCCAACCCTAAATTTTGAGAAATTTCATCAAATTTCATCAAAACATTATACAGAGATAATAATAATCAAAAAAATTATTATAAATTATCTATTAAATCCGCCCTCCCTTGACAAGATGCATTTAATATTTCATCGTTCACCAGGAATCCGTCGTCTAACGTTCGAACAAGACTGCGAGCCAGTGTGGCGCGCTCGCGACGACGCCGTCAAGTCGGCGTGTCGTCAGATCGGAGTGACGTGCCGCGAGCACGTGTCGCATACTCTGTGGGAGCCCGACCGCGTGCTTCAGGCTAATGGAGGCATTCCGCCGCTTACTTACCAGATGTTCTTGGTAAGTGAAGAATTCTAGGGTCGACAGTATAAGGAGCTATTAGTGGTAGTATGATTGAAAAATTACAGACGGGTAGATAGCAAAAGTATCCTTTAAAAGGCTTATGGATGACCAAAACTTCGTATTGCAGGCCAATTCCCATCCCGGAGAATGCCCTGCCACTTACTAATTAGATGTTCTTAATAATTGAAGAGTGTGCGGTCGGCAGTAGAGGGCTTTTTACTCGAGGGAAGGTATAATAAACGGGCTACATTTGGGTAGATGGGTAGCCAATCACCAAAGGTTCTTGGCAAGTGAAGGAACGTAGAGCCAATAGTGAAGGAACTTTCACCGGTGGTAAGAAGTAATTGGCGAGTTACAGTCGGGTGGATAGAAAAAGTAACCTTGAAAGAGGTTGTGAGTGTCCAAAACAAAAGAAACAAAACTTAACGCAGTTTTGTTTCTTAGATAAAATTTCAAACCCCTTGTTTCCATGTAACTTATTAAATGACCTCTAGTCATAAAGTCACAAAAAATTAATCGATTGAATGGAAATGCCGATAAAATAAAGACAAAACAGACGAATCGAACCTCATTTTTGAAGTCAATTGAAAATAATGCGTCACGAGTATTTTAAATTGTTTTCCAGCATACTGTAGCGACAATCGGCGACCCGCCGCGTCCAGTCGACGACATCGACCTGACCGGTGTCAATTTCGGCACGCTACCTGATTCCTTCTACCAAGAGTTCATAATTTTCGACAAGGTATGTAAAAAAAACTCCATTTTTCAATTTTGTATGATACAAAGCTGAATACATAAGGCATAAACTAAACCAAGAATAAATTAAACTGGTTTTCTGAATTTTCTTGAAATCGACTGTAAATTATTCTTATATCAGAGACAAGTAAGTAAAATAGACTGACAACGTCTAACAAAATTTCGTGATTCGTAAAATAGTTCTCTTAGAGGTGAGAGATGTCGCTAGTTGTAGCAAATTTAATGTTTATTATAATTGATTAAAAAATAGCACGCTAATTATCGTAAGATGTCGTTGTTTTCCACAAAGTACCGTCCCCTTTATTTCCAAGTTCTTCCGATCGTTGTAATGTTTAATCTCACAATTTGTAAATTATTAATTCACTAGCTTTTGCCCGTGGCTTCGTTCGCGGTGAATTTCTTGTTCTGAGAAAGATGATGATTTATAATCATTTAAATTTAACTTTTAATTCATGGGAGTTAGCAGGATTTGCTCTTTCATATTTCAACAATTTATATTTAACTTTGAAGTTATTATCTTGATTTAAGTTTTAAGGACCTATGTTGGCTCAGAAAATCCTTTCTGTATCTTGACTATATTGTTTTACAGTTTTAACGTACCCATTTTAAATACAAGGTCATACAAGAGAATCTTTTAAAACTGGTCTTTATTCAGTAATGTTTGGTTGAAAGTATTTGTTAGAAAACCTTAACAACTTAGCATATTCTTTCAAGTTGTAATTATTCAATTTGGGTCATATATCAATTTAGTAGAAACATGCACAAAATCAGTGAAATGATTATTTTACTAGTCTCTGAAAAACTAAATAAGTAGGCGTTTCAATTTTTACTATAGGTTTAATTAAGGGATACAGCTTTTTGTATACTTTACAGTAACTTTTCATAATATTTGAAGTATAATGATTTGTAGGTTATTTCATGGAGATGGATAACCTATATTATCAGAAACATGAAAAACTTTCTTAAAATCTGTTCAAAACAGATTGTATAAATAGCATAATTATAAATACGATTACAACTTTTTTTTTATGCAATATTTATGTATTTGTTTATTTTGACCAATTGATTGAATACTAGAGTAAGTGAGTAACTGGAAATGTTATGCAAACAAATATATATGGGAGCCGATTTTGCCAAACGAACACTAATGCTCTAATTGTCCATACACTAACCCACACTACACCACGGAAAATCAACGTATCTGATTCGTTTCTATTTTACTTCTAAATAGCTTATACATAAAATTCAATTCAAAAATATTAATCATAAGTTATAAAATAAGCCCAGGTTCTCTCCATCTAGCAGAGTACCGAGCAAATGATATTTCCTGTTTGAAATTTGTATAAGCTATGTGCCAAATAGTAGCCGGCTCTAGGGTCACAAGTGGAATCCGATATATTTTTTTTAATTTCTCCAAATAGTTTACGGTATCTCGGCAAGAAAGTCATGTTATAATGATAACTCAGAATATGGACTAGTCATACACAATATTTAGTAGGTTTAGACGAATTGCGTGTAAGGTTTATTTAAAAAAAAAGAAATTTATGTACCAGCCGTGTAGTTACCTACATTCGCTCACTACAGAGCACCGGCCTGCTCCAAACTGGGATAGGATTAGGGCATACTCCACACGCGCTGCTCCAATGCGTGTTTTGTGGAAGTTGGGGCCAGTGACCAGTGAGAGATATGTTATAACCAACTTACGAATACGTTCGCAGCATTGGGGACCAACGGCTTAAAGTGCCTTCCGAAGCACGGTGTAGCTCAGAAATGAAAGTCACTGTGCGGTCACCCATCCATGGCCTGACCGCCCGCAAGTTGCACTCTAGCCACTGCGCCACGAGCTCCTCGTGGCATAGAATATGGATCGAATATAGATCGAAATATAGAATATATTCAATTATTATTTTACCTTATTCAGTCAAATTATATTTATATTATTGAATAGCGCCATCTAGTCGCTTTAGTCCTGCACCAACAGATGTTTTTCCTTGAATAAATTAGCTTGCCTGTGACTAGCGACAGAAACTCAATACATAGCTTAAGGGCGGTATCACTTGATCCACACTTAAGCTATGGTAAGCATCTCAAAATCGCTCTGTATTAATAGATGTATATTGAGGGTGTATCAACTGATATCACTCTTTGATTCTGGCCCTCCTATAAATGCCAACTTGGGTTGAATGATCGACCGATTGAATTTTACGTTCCGTTTAACGCTGTAAAAGAAATATCGTACAATACAATCTTTATATGACTGCATGATAAAATGCAAATGCAAAAGTATTGCTATACAAACAAATAGTTACTACAACAATAACTACTTACTTCATAGTATATTTATATCAAGCATAAATCTCGGCAATTATATCAAAAAAAAGCAGAGTTTTTCTACCGACTAGATGTAACGGAACGTCACAAATGTCAAAGTTTAAATTTACAAAACAAAACAAAAGTCACTTTTAACAAGTGGTATTATGTAAAATACAGAGTCTTGGTAGAAGCGGTATCTTTTTTGAAAAGAATCGGCAGGCACTTCGAAAAGATTTTCTGCATCACGAATATATCTTTTCTGTAATCTATAGCTATTAAACCATAAAATATCGTCGTATTGATCAATGATGTTATAATTATTTCTTTCGTCTGTAATATTTGCAGATTGCATTTTCAAACACACTCGTCGATATGATAGATGGCACAGAATTCAAAGTCAGAAATGATCTTAAGTCACCTACAGACCTCACTCAGAAAATCCGTACTTGTTATACATCTTAGCAGCGTTCCTAAGTGCTGATATTGTTTATTAATACAGGCCGTACTCAGATGATACGTCGTTCCGAAGGCCGTACTTAACATTGGTTTATAAATATGGCGCGTAACTCAAGTATGGACTTCAGACCGCTCCCAGCTTTGAGTTTGATTTATTAATACGGGCCCTAGAAATAGCTTGCGTTTTTAACTTTTTCTGTGCCACGATTTCTTGTATGGAGATGATCAGTCTATTTTACTTACTTATCTCTGCTTATATCTAATTTTTACATACATAACTTACGCCTGTTTCCCTTTGGGGTAGGCAAATACTAGGGAACACTAATTGCTACGATCTAGACATACCTCTTTCGCTTCCTCCACGTTCATTAATCTTTTCATACATGACCGACAGTTACGGGTACTTTTAACTAGGCCCTTTTTAAGTACTTATACATCTAATTTATGTAGTCTTCTTAATTCAGTAGCTTTCTTTATTCTAACAAAAATGATTAACTGATATAAGGTTCAAGAGCTGGTCATGAATTCTATTATTTTTATTACTCTTATCGTTTTATTTAGTCCATCATCAATAAATTCGGTATAATTTCTGTCAATATTAGACACTATTCATAAGCAACGGTAGAGTTTCATTATTTTCTAAATAACAACCCAGAGACCCATATTGCTTTGACCCATATGCTATTTCGCTATACAGAATTTCCAAAAATAAATGATTTTGATTCAAAATGCGACTCTAATTTAAGTGTTGACTAGATTTAGGTTTTAGTAAGATGGGCGCCTTGTAGATAAATAAATACAATTAAACATATATTTACTGGTTAAAATTTAATATGATTATTACATTATTGCTTTTATATTATGCAGGTGTGATCAATTTACAAACTATTAAAGAGCGCAATTAGGCATTGTTTATATTTTTATTATAGACAAATATGGTCAATGACATATGCTGTCAACTACGAAATAAACACACTTCTATGAATTTTGCGTTCACTGCAAATAAATAATCACACTCGATCACAAGATCACGGTGTATTTATAAACAACAGAAAAAGTAAAACAATATCTGTCCCCTTCACACTCATAAGCTAAACCACGCGCGAGAGAGACAGGCAGGCTTTTCATGATGCGCATTCAGTACGACGTCACACCGCGCGTCACAGACAACACAAGAGCAATGTGTAAATGTGTTCAAGGCGCCAGCTTTAGGTAACTTAGGTATACTGCTATAGAAAGGCCAATCTTTAAAGTGGTGGCTGAGGACAACCGGCTTTGACTGTCAACCGGCCCCCTATGTGGTCTCCACAACACTAGTTTCTTTAATAGCTTACTACAGGGCCGCATGGTTGCAGGCGCGGTCGCAGGCTGAAATTTGGGGGGAAACTTAAAGAAAAATGTGTCGATTTTAACACACAATATACTTTATGGCACAAAATTGACATAATATTATAGGTTTTATCCTTAATCTCTTATACTTTGTGGTCATGTATGATGTATACATTGAAGTATAATGGAATCTGAGGATATTTTTCTAGCTGCTGCTCTTTTTTGTGGTAAAAAAGGTTGTGTTTTTCAATTTGAGATGTATGATTTTTGACATTTCCCCTGTTAACACTCACCGGGGACCGAGCCTGCCTGGTTCATGTGTTAGTTTAGCTAATTTATTTATATATGCTTTCCATCAGAGTCCTAAACCCGAAGACTTGGGGGTGTACCTGGAGCATGAAGACATCCGCATGATTCGCTGGACGGGAGGAGAGACCAGCGCGCTGCGGCAGATGGCCGAGCGACTCGAAGTCGAGTATAAGACTTTCAGCAGGTGAGCTTACTACAGCCCAACCGCTCTTGGACAAACGTGCCGTAGAAGGAGTTTAATCCGAGTAATCCCCGCTGGTTACCTTTACGGCCCCGAGGTATGGTTTAATAGCGACCAATCTGTACTAATATATTAAGCTGAAGAGTTTGTTTTTTGTTTGTTTGTTTGTTTGTTTGAACGCGCTAATCTCAGAAACTAGTGGGATTTGAAAAATTCTTTTTGAATTTGATAGCCCAACTCTTGAGGAAGGTTATAGGCTATATTTTATCCCGAAATTCCCACGGGATCAAAAGTTACGCGAGTTTTTACGCGCGCGGTGGCTAGTTTTGATATAAAGTTCCCTAGTCAAATATCACCGCTGCAACGATGATGTTTTCTGATAATCTTAATATACATATAAAACTGTTCCGTTACTGACTGAGTGACTGAGAGACAACGTACAGCCAAAACCACTGGGATAGAGAGCTGAAATTTGGAACATAAATTCGTTGGATTGTAAAGGAGCACTAAGGAAGGAATTCCCAAAACTTCCACGGGAACGGGAAATATTGGACTTTTTATTTTGTAGGAAAAATTTTATTCCTTGGATGCACGGATATGATACTTGATATAAAAGATCTTCAATGGGTGACTGGTTGTTTTATGAAAGGAATTCCCGAAATTCCCACGGAAACGGGAAATATAGAACTTTTTAATTTACATAAAAAATCTAATTCTTTGAGTGAACGGATGTGAAACTAGGCATTAAGGTTCTTTTAATGGGTGTCTGGTTGTAATATGGAAAATAAGTTTCTGAAATTCCACAGGAAGGGTAGTTTAACGCGTACTAAATTGCGGGCAAAAGTTCGTGTTTTTATAAAGATCAAGTAGTTCCTTCCACAACCCTTACCTTCTTTGGCAGTGTGTGACCGGACATTTGCAACATCAAATTGTCATTATATACTGTCAAATAAATGAATTTATTGTTATTTTAGTGTTACTGCTAGTTCTTGATTATATGGGTTTTATTTAATGAACTTGAGATATTTGGACTATTAATTCATAAATCGTCGAATAAATTGACATGTGTTTATTGTTACTGGATTAAATACAGGGTTGATTTGTAGTCACCGGCCAAATTTTTTAACGTAATATGTATTATTTATATAAACCGTTTTTGTAAAAAAAAGTATTATTTTTTTACAAGGAATTTAATATATTCGCTAACATATTAAGCAAACCTGGTCACTTTAAATTACGAATGAATCCATTAAAATAAAGATGACTACGCGCTACTACAAAAATCTTGTAGTACTACGTCGTAGTATTATCAGTGAAATTCCGCGTCGTAGTAGCTATGTTCATCAACAGAGACTATTTATAAAAAAGTTTTTGATGCCATTTCTTTACTTCTTGTACTGGGCGATACAAAAATAAATATGCAGGTAATTTAAATTTGGCTGGTGCCTAAAACAACCCTGTATATTATTTTAGGGTTAATAACTAATGTTTAAAACTTTTTGTTGTGTCTACAGGGGTTCGTATCTACCGACGCACGGCAGCCCCGATCTATTGGGACCACCGATTTCCTTGAGCCCTGCTTTACGTTTCGGATGTTTGTCTGTTCGCAAGTAAGTGAACTTATACAGGGTGACTGGTGACAAATTTTAGATACTGAAGGAGTGCACTCTGTACTAGATTCTGATCTTAATTATGTAATAAAAGTAGATACTTAATTTTTCACTAGAATTCCCTATAAATAAATACTATTATGTTACTATGTACTTTGCATACGCCTTTACGAGTCAATCACGTGGCCTGGTACGCGGATCGCTGCCAACGCTAGCGTAAACATGCGTCGCGGAATCAATTCTTTAATTTTCGGTTAAGTTTACTTAGTAAATAATTACCTAACATTTATTTTTTATTACATTTTTTCTCTTGATGTTTGATCTCAAACTATCAAGTCCTTGAATTTCAAAAGTGACCCACCAGTCACCCTGTATATGTAGATACTAAACTTAGAGCTACCATTAATAGTTAAATTAAGAAATAAAAAGACTTAGAGGCCTATATTATAGAAGTATTCTTAAGCTGTAATGAATTATTTTGTAAAAATATCTATTCTTAAATAGAACTCAAGTCTGAGTGAGCATTCAAAATACTAATAGCCTGATGGCCGTCTGCACTAAACTTCCTCCAAATCTCGATCCTAAGTCGATGCTTAAGTCTGTACAGTCCGTTTGCAGTTGGTTTACCTCTGACGTGTGTTTTCTCTATATTGACCGTCCAGTTTCCCTGAAAGTTTGCATAAAACATTTAAATAGCCTTCTTTATTCTATTACAACAAGATAAACTGAATTGCTGTGAATTTTCCAAATATTGTAAAAAGGAACGAAATATTACGCTCAAATATGAAATAATTGTAGTAGGCTAGACGTTAAAAATATAGGTGCTTTCATTATTAGTAATACAAACTTTTATTGTAATTTGTCCTGTCTGACGGTTGATTTGATATGACACGCTTAATTTCTTGCTTAAAGTTATGACATGGGAAATCGGTGTCATAACTTTAGGCAAGAAACTTACGACGGCGTTCGAAAAGTTATGCCAATACACTAGTTTAAAAAATTATGTTTATTTTATTAATATTTTATTTTACCATAATACATTATTTATGGTGTTCTCATTACTTTTCGATCATGTCAAATGAACAGTCAGACAGGCCAAATGACAATAAAAGTCAATCAATTCTCGTTGCACGTCTGTAACGTTATACATTCATATTTTAAAATAAATCTCATATATTTTTTTTTAATTATCGTAAATAAAAGAAAAATTGCAAATAAATCTATAAACTTTTAAAAATAAAAAATAAAATCATAATGGTTCGTTTTACGCCGCGCGGATCCCTAACGCATTCCTTCGAAGACAAAGGACATCGCATGAACCGAGAACCGGTCGGCGTTGGCTTCCTGCGAACATTCTAGTGGCATCATTCTGAGACAGACTGTCGCTACGTGAGTAACTGAGGACTTAACTTCTCACATAAAGAAAATAAAGATTAAACTAATTTGTTTAACTATCATAACGTAAAATCAAGCTTATTAAATAGTGCGGTGTGCTGTGCCTGTGCCCAAAAATCAAAAACCTACGTATTTAGGTTTAATTGTCGTCCCCGATGCGAGCAACTATGGTATTGGTGCTATGCTTACCCAAAATATTAGCGGAAAAGAGCATCCCGTTGCCTACATGAGTAGATCCTTGACGGCATCCGAACGTAATTACAGTATTACAGAACGCGAAACTTTAGCTGTGATCACTGCTCTAGAGCATTGGCGTTGTTATCTGGAGAATGGAAAAACCTTCACCGTCTATACAGACCATAGTGCATTAAAGTGGTTTCTTTCTCTAAATAACCCAACCGGTCGATTAGCTCGATGGGGAGTACGTCTGTCTTCTTTTGATTTCAACCTTAAGCACAGACGCGGTGTTGATCATGTCATTCCCGATGCTCTTTCTCGAGCCGTTAATGTCACTGCAATATCTTCTTCCGATATTTCGGTTACTAATGACGTATGGTACAAAACATTATACAATGGTTGTCTTAACAAGCCCCAAGATTTCCCAAATTATTTAATTAAAAACGATATTTTATTTCGTCTTTCAAAAGATAAAGGTGGCCTAACTAATGAATTTTCGTGGAAAACTGTAGTTCCTTCTGAACTACGTCATAAAATTATTTTGGAAAATCATTCAGAACCTACAGCAGCACACTTAGGTATCTTTAAAACTTATCATCGCCTTATGCTTAGGTACTATTGGCCAGGCATGCACAAGGATGTCGTAAAATTTGTAGGTTCATGTCAGAAATGTCTTGAATACAAAACTCACAACCATCAAACCCTGGGTATCATGGGTCGTCCCAAACAGTGCTCTCGTCCTTGGCAAATGATTTCCATTGATATAATGGGTCCATTGCCTACTACTCGTAAGCAGAACAGCTACATTTTCGTTGTGACATGTTGTTTTTCTAAGTATTGCCTGATTTTTCCTATTAGGAAAGCAACTTCCGACGTCATTATCAAAATCCTAGAACATAACGTTTTTCTAGTCCATGGAGTTCCACAGACTATTTTTGTTGACAATGGTTCACAATTTATTAGCCGCGACACGTCGGCATTCTTCAGTAAATTCAATATTCCCAATATTTATTTCACTCCAAGATATACGCCACAAATTAATACCGTTGAAAGATACAACAGAACAATAATAACTTGCATTTCTACCTTCGTTGAATCAGATCACAGAAGTTGGGATCTTTTTATTCCAGCAGTTCAGTTTGCAATTAATAACTCAGTAAATGAGGCTACAGGTTTCACGCCATCATTCTTAGTCTATGGTCGAGAACTTGTGACCTGTGGTACTCATTACACTGACACGGAGTTAGGTGAAGAGGTATTGTTTCTTCCACGTGATATCTACGCGGAAAATTTAGGTTGTCTCTCCAACATATTCAACGAAGTACAAGCGAAACTGTGGCATGCACATGAAAAAAATACCATACATTATAATCTGCGCCGTAAACCAGCAGAGTTCAATGTGGGAGATATTGTGATGAAGCGCGCTTACGTTTTAAGTGATAAAGATAAGTATTTTAGCAAAAAACTAGCTCCTAAATATATAAAATGTCGTGTAATTTCTAAAAAATCACCTCTGGTTTACGTGTTGGAAGATATGTCAGGTAAAAATATCGGTACATGGCATATTAAAGATATAAAATTAATTGGCCTTAATAAGTAGCTGAATTTTATAAATGTTAGCCGTGTAGGGTGTCGGCTCAGAATAGCCCTACCGCCGAACGCGGATTTAGTTACATAATAAAAAATAAAAAAAAAACATAAAACACTTATTATTAACTTCATTAACTTAATTTTACAATAAAAAAAAATTTAGTAATTGCTATAAGCATTCTCTACCAGTAATTTTAATATTTTTTCGTAACATACATACATATATAAACAATTTATTATTTTAAAATAATGATCAACAACGTTACCTAATAAGCGTCAAATAACATCAAATTGCCGTAATCATAATTTGTACGAGTTACCAGTTAGTGTGTTAACAGGAACTTTTTTTTTTTTGGAAGGACGCGTTAGTATTCTTATTAATGAATAATTTTGCTTTTATGTTAGCGAGACGTATGAAATTATGAGTGAAAGTGTTAAATACAAATAGGTGCATACTTTTATTATTTAAGTGCGGATTTTATTATAAAGGAATAAAATCCTTGGTGACGCGAGGGGGTAATGTAACGTTATACATTCATATTTTAAAATAAATCTCATATATTTTTTTTTAATTATCGTAAATAAAAGAAAAATTGCAAATAAATCTATAAACTTTTAAAAATAAAAAAAAAATCATAATGGTTCGTTTTACGCCGCGCGGATCCCTAACGCATTCCTTCGAAGACAAAGGACATCGCATGAACCGAGAACCGGTCGGCGTTGGCTTCCTGCGAACATTCTAGTGGCATCATTCTGAGACAGACTGTCGCTACGTGAGTAACTGAGGACTTAACTTCTCACATAAAGAAAATAAAGATTAAACTAATTTGTTTAACTATCATAACGTAAAATCAAGCTTATTAAATAGTGCGGTGTGCTGTGCCTGTGCCCAAAAATCAAAAACCTACGTATTTAGGTTTAATTGTCGTCCCCGATTCGGGTAAGTGATGATGTAGCATTTTTTTTTATATTAGTTACCATAATCTCAAATTATGTGTTTTAGCATAATTGCATATAGCTATTGCTTTATCATTAAACCTTTTCACTATTGCCGTATTGTTTAAATAGAAGAAAGATACTTCTAGAATAAAAATAAATTGATGTAGGTAAAATGAAATGTAATAGTAATTTGTTAAAATATTTGCCAAGAATAAAGTGTAACAGTCAGTTTATCACTATACCTTTTTGTTAAAGTATAATACCTTAAAAATTAGAATACTTGATTAGAAAATTAGGGTTTTGCACTCCGTTCTGATTGCGATTTTACCAGCCACCTCACTACTACTACTATCCATCCGTCTTTCTTTGCTTTGGCTTGTTTTGGAGTATTTTGGCGATCACAATCAGTGGAGGTCCTTGGAAAACGAATATTAAGCAGAAAAATATGAAAATTCCAGGGTTCCAAGTTCGGGTTCTATACGCGACCCTCCTTCCCGGCCCAGCTGCGTGTTGCCGTCCGCGCGTTCCTTTACCTCGAGCCAGGAGCGGCGGCCACCCCCTTACCTCGAGCCAGGAGCGGCGGCCACTCAGCCACTACCAAGCCTGGGAAGTACGGGACCGCGGAAGCAATAATAACAGTTCGGCAATTTAACCCTTCACGACCCTATTATCTAATTTTGTTAATAATATATGTATGTTACGACGTGGGTGTATTATTTAACCCCCGCCGTCACACGTCATAATACAGACTTAAGTATCAACTTAGGATCGTTTAGTGCAGACGGGCATTAAACTTTTATTAATCTGTTAAATTAAAAAAATTAGTTATTTAATCCTTACGTATCGATTCTACAGCTTTTGCCTGCAACTTCACCTGCGTGGAAAAGTCACTTTGGGAAACAATTTATTTATTTATGACACTCATTCTGCGAATAACTGGCATACCTACACATTGCTGTATTTTACTGTAAAACGCTTATTTTAATACATTTGCATTTTTCGTAGTCTAAAATACTTGACATTTTAGACTACGGACAATGCTATTTACGTTTATTTTTTCAGTTTCTACTGGTCTGTACAAGACTTGTTCTTCAAAGTTCATCAAGGGATGCTGCCTTCCTCACATTTCATTACTGGTAAGGAACTGTCAGGCTGGTAAGGAGCTTAGTGGGTGGGCCCCTAACAATAAGTGTTTTTTTTATTACTGGCCTAAAGAATTGTCGAATTGGCTGTCGAAATGAAACTTTTTATTCGCAGTAGGTATTCTGATACACTTTACGAATGTCTAACGCCGGATAAGGGTGGCGCGGGTCCGGACGAGATGACGAATCCTGGGGGAGGCCTCCGTCCAGCAGTGTGCGTCCGCAGCCTCATAAAGATAATGATCCACCAATGCCTATTATCCACCAATGTCTTGGTGTTGTCGATTCTCTATTTAAAGAAATTATTTCCTTGTTCAATGCAATTATTAATTTATTCAATACAATTGTTAACTTATGGTAATAACTGAAAATTAATTATTTGCTCCACAGAGCGAATGTTTTTGAGCTATGACGTTTATGCAATTTTACACACTGGAGTAGTAGACACATTATTTATTTATTTCGTTGCGGTATTTATTTTGGATTTTCTCTTTTCTATTTTGTAACAAATTAGGATATCTTGGTTTAGGTATATATTGTTTCTTATGTAATTTGAAATTTAATTGTATAATCGAATTCAAAAAAGGAGGCATAGAGGCATTATTTAGGCACATCAAGAAACATTCGGCAAATGTCATTTGTCCTACTTCAACAATTGGTCTTTATCATATACAAAAAAAAAACCTGTATTTTACATAGAAGTATTAAGAATATGAAGCAAACTTTGTATAAATTCCAGGGCAGTTAATCTGGCGCGAGTACTTCTACACTATGAGCGTTAACAATCCCAACTACGGACAGATGCAGGGCAACCCCATCTGTCTCGATATTCCGTGGAGGGAACCGCAAGGAGATGAACTGCAGAGGCAAGGCTTGGAAATACCACTTTATCTTAACCTACTGGTGTACAGGGTGACTGGTGGGTCATTTTCGAAATTCCAGGACGTGATAGTTTGAGATTGTAAGTGAAGAGTTAAGAGAAACCGTTACATAAGCGTAATGCAATAGATACTTAGCGGGTGGTGGTGTGCGTGTGGCGGGAACACTGCTGTGTGCGTGTTGACTGAGGCAGCGCCTTGGGAAAAGTGTAGTAAGGTCTCTTTATTTATTCATAGGAATTTCTGGAGAGCTCTCTGTAATTGATTCTGATGAATAAAAGTAGGTACTTAATTTTTCGCCAGAATTCCCTAGAAATAAATAAAGAGTTCGCGTATGCTTCACGGCTCCACGACCGATCGTGAAGTCGCCTATACCTACCTACCTGTCCTGTCGATAGCGCCGTGCGTACGTCCGTGGTAAGTAGGTACCTGTGTACGTTTGCGGAATGAATTCTTTAACTTTTGGTTAAGTTTGCTCAGCAAATAATTAATATTTTTAGTATTCATAATTTTGAAAGTGACCCACCAGTCACCCTGTATGTGCTGCCCATAGATGTAATGCTTTTTGTACTTATTATGGCAATAAAGTGTTAATGATTGATTGATAGTTACTTTATAGCCATTTTAAATACGTTTTTAAACTATCATGTTCATTAATGTTTGATGATCTCAACGTGATCTGAATTTTTTTTGATATTTTTATAATTTTGTAAAGTTGCTTGAAATCTCTACCGCTAAAGATCTACTCTCTAATTTTTAAATGCTTGAATATTCTGCGAAACATCCATATGAAAACTGAAATGTAGGTGAGATACAATCAAATACACCGAGATTTGGTTTAAAAGGTGTCTTCGGGACTCTCCTTTGACTTTATTTACACCTGACGGTTGCCGACGTAGAGTTAGTCTCACTTCAAATGTGTCTCAAAGGTGTTTAGAACATGTCGTGATGTGCTGCTCTTATTTATTGCAAATCTCGATCATAGCATTGATACAAAAGAGTTAATCATAAAAAACAACAAAAATAACTAGCAATTAAAAGAAAACAATCGCCGTGGGTCGCTTTTCAAAGAGATTTTGTTTTGAAGTTACAGTACTGTTCTAGTCCTTTCACTGAACCCTTTATTACAAGGGAAAACAAATCTGATAACGCTGCGCGTGCCTTATGAGTTACGTTGTTAACTCTGCGACTCCTCCTCAATTCATATTGCATTTCTTACGATATAAAAAATATTATTATATCGGGTTATGTTATAAAAGGCTACTCCAAGCGAGGTATTGTGCATTAAGATGCATTTTTTTTACAATGTAAGGATAGGACGTGTATCTTCCATGCGACCTGATGAAAAGTGCGCATGAATATTATGGTATATGTCCATCCACGGGAAACCTATTCACTCGACAATTAAAAGTACCAGGACTGTAGTGTTCAGGGAAAACAGACGCAGGTAGATCGTTCCACACCTTGGCAATCCGTACCAGAAAAGTAACTATTGAAGCGTTTTGTTCGATTCTTGGTCAATTCTGTCTGCGTCTGGTAGTCTGTTGATGAAAAGAGTGGGTTCAATTTGGTCAAAAAAAACAAAATAAAAATTTTGAAAAACCCACGACGCGACGGTTAAAAAGTAATTGAAAAAGAATAAAATAATTTAAAATCCCCCGACTTGTCCCAATAACATAGGTATTCAACTCCCTATGAACATTATAAGAAGAGCAAGAAAATCCGTTGAGGGCTGTCATCAATGTATTCTTTTTCAATTACTTTTTAACCGTCGCGTCGTGGGTTTTTCAAAATTTTTATTTTGTTTTTTGTTTCAAACTTTTTAAAGAGCATAATATAGGTACCATACATTACATTACACAACACCTTGTTCCTCATTACCTATTTAAGAATATTATACCAATCAAATCCAAAGCGATAATTGAAAACGGCATTCAAATCGGACCAATGGTTTGCAAACAGATATTTACTGCAGTGCCCCCTGGTAAGTTGTTACCGTAACACCTATCTAAGAACATGCACCAATCAAATCCATAGCGATTACTGAAAACCGTTAATACGGTTTTCAGTAATCGCTATGGATTTGATCGGAATCGGACCAGTGGTTCTGGAGATAAATGGTAACATTGGTTTGCACAAACACCCTCTCACCCCAAACGCATATATTGTCTCTGTTCCGTCGTGGGTAAAAAAGAGCACTCGCACACTTATCGAAATGTGGCCGATATAATACTGTCGATAAACAGCCTATGACGGTGTTCTATCGGTGTATCCTAAGCCAGCGAATAATTCCGAATTCCGTGTTGTTGTTGCACAGATGGAAGGAAGGGCGCACGGGCTTCCCGTTCGTGGACGCGGGCATGCGCCAGCTGCGCGCCGAGGGCTGGCTGCACCACGCCGTGCGCAACACCGTGGCGTCCTTCCTCACGCGCGGCACGCTGTGGCTGTCGTGGGAGCACGGCCTCACGCACTTCCTCAAGTACCTGCTGGACGCCGACTGGTGAGGCTCCTTCACACAAGTCTGTGTAAGGCTGGCTGCACCACGCCGTGCGCAACACCGTGGCGTCCTTCCTCACGCGCGGCACGCTGTGGCTGTCGTGGGAGCACGGCCTCACGCACTTCCTCAAGTACCTGCTGGACGCCGACTGGTGAGGCTCCTTCACACAAGTCTGTGTAAGGCTGGCTGCACCACGCCGTGCGCAACACCGTGGCGTCCTTCCTCACGCGCGGCACGCTGTGGCTGTCGTGGGAGCACGGCCTCACGCACTTCCTCAAGTACCTGCTGGACGCCGACTGGTGAGGCTCCTTCACACAAGTCTGTGTAAGGCTGGCTGCACCACGCCGTGCGCAACACCGTGGCGTCCTTCCTCACGCGCGGCACGCTGTGGCTGTCGTGGGAGCACGGCCTCACGCACTTCCTCAAGTACCTGCTGGACGCCGACTGGTGAGGCTCCTTCACACAAGTCTGTGTAAGGCTGGCTGCACCACGCCGTGCGCAACACCGTGGCGTCCTTCCTCACGCGCGGCACGCTGTGGCTGTCGTGGGAGCACGGCCTCACGCACTTCCTCAAGTACCTGCTGGACGCCGACTGGTGAGGCTCCTTCACACAAGTCTGTGTAAGGCTGGCTGCACCACGCCGTGCGCAACACCGTGGCGTCCTTCCTCACGCGCGGCACGCTGTGGCTGTCGTGGGAGCACGGCCTCACGCACTTCCTCAAGTACCTGCTGGACGCCGACTGGTGAGGCTCCTTCACACAAGTCTGTGTAAGGCTGGCTGCACCACGCCGTGCGCAACACCGTGGCGTCCTTCCTCACGCGCGGCACGCTGTGGCTGTCGTGGGAGCACGGCCTCACGCACTTCCTCAAGTACCTGCTGGACGCCGACTGGTGAGGCTCCTTCACACAAGTCTGTGTAAGGCTGGCTGCACCACGCCGTGCGCAACACCGTGGCGTCCTTCCTCACGCGCGGCACGCTGTGGCTGTCGTGGGAGCACGGCCTCACGCACTTCCTCAAGTACCTGCTGGACGCCGACTGGTGAGGCTCCTTCACACAAGTCTGTGTAAGGCTGGCTGCACCACGCCGTGCGCAACACCGTGGCGTCCTTCCTCACGCGCGGCACGCTGTGGCTGTCGTGGGAGCACGGCCTCACGCACTTCCTCAAGTACCTGCTGGACGCCGACTGGTGAGGCTCCTTCACACAAGTCTGTGTAAGGCTGGCTGCACCACGCCGTGCGCAACACCGTGGCGTCCTTCCTCACGCGCGGCACGCTGTGGCTGTCGTGGGAGCACGGCCTCACGCACTTCCTCAAGTACCTGCTGGACGCCGACTGGTGAGGCTCCTTCACACAAGTCTGTGTAAGGCTGGCTGCACCACGCCGTGCGCAACACCGTGGCGTCCTTCCTCACGCGCGGCACGCTGTGGCTGTCGTGGGAGCACGGCCTCACGCACTTCCTCAAGTACCTGCTGGACGCCGACTGGTGAGGCTCCTTCACACAAGTCTGTTACCACACCAGTAGACCGGCCGATCCATTACTGTGTTAACACCCGAATTCGGAACACAGTCGCGACCTTCCTGACGCGAGGCACTTTGACCGGTGAGTCCGAACAATTATAATTACTTAACACGCGTAACCTATAAAGTACAATATTAAAGTTGAAAAGAATGTCATTAATTTCACAGCTACGTTCGGTCAAGAGCCCGCTAAGAGAAGTACGAGATCTCCAGTGATAAATTTGTAATTATTATCAAATGGTGCCTGCTGATGAACACACCTACTGAGACGCGGCATTTCAATTATAAAACTACGATGCAGTACTACAAGATGTTTTATATTAGCTCGTAGTCATCTTTGTTTTATTAGTATTCATTAATAATTTAAAGTGACCATTCTTTGCTTAATATGTTGGCGAATACATTAATTTCCTTGTAAAAAAATACACAGGTACTTTTTATTTCAAAAATTATTTCTATAAATGAGATTTATTGTATAAAAAAATTATATTGTAGACTAAAAAACACCCTGTATATAAACAATAGCAGACATTCTTCTTTACAAATCTAAGTATCCAGCTTTATCTTTTTGATTGAGCTTTATATCAGAATGCGGATTTTTTTAATTTAATAATAAAGCATTTCGTAAGTCTCAAAAATTCAGGTATTTTTCGGTCGCTAATTTATGACACCGATTTGTTATTCAAACATAAACATGGTTTAAGACACAAAACGCATTTTTATTTATTTATTTATTATTTTTTATTGACCACTTCGTATTCAATTCACAAAGTATTTTATTTGCGGTCAGCGCGCGGCTGCAGGCATTTATTTCAAAGATGCAGCCGAATTACAATACTATACAATTACAGAGTTGTTTTCTAGTCACCAATCAAATTTTTTTTACCCAATAAATATCATTTATAGAAACGATTTTTGCCAACACTTTGGCCGACTAATAGTGTCATCCACGTCAACATTCTCCGAAATCATACATATTGTTTAAAAAAACCGGTTTCGATGAAATTTGGTCCATTTATGAAGTATCCTCTTATCATATATTATGAAACAATAATTTTCAAAATCAATTCATAATTGTCCGAAATATCGTGTAACAAAGACAGAAACCTCCCCCCCGCAGGTCGGTGTGCGCCGGCAACTGGATG
Source organism: Stenoptilia bipunctidactyla (assembly GCA_944452665.1). NCBI lineage: Eukaryota > Metazoa > Arthropoda > Insecta > Lepidoptera > Pterophoridae > Stenoptilia > Stenoptilia bipunctidactyla. Next base: position 904,424 of record OX101730.1, read on the forward strand.
TGGGTGTCGTCGTCGGCGTTCGAGGCGCTGCTGGACAGCAGCGAGTGCGCGTGCCCCGTGCGCCTCGGCCGCCGCTTCGACCCCAGCGGCCAGTACGTGGCGCGCTACGTGCCCGAGCTGGCACGCCTGCACGCCGACTACATGTGAGTGTGTCGCTCGAGGGAGTGCGCGTGCCCCGTGCGCCTCGGCCGCCGCTTCGACCCCAGCGGCCAGTACGTGGCGCGCTACGTGCCCGAGCTGGCACGCCTGCACGCCGACTACATGTGAGTGTGTCGCTCGAGGGAGTGCGCGTGCCCCGTGCGCCTCGGCCGCCGCTTCGACCCCAGCGCTACGTGCCACTCTAAAAAAAATGTTTTGTGTTGAGCCTCGAAATAGGCCGAAATTGCAGACTTGACTTCATCATCATCGTTGAATTTTTTTCCACATAGCTCTTTTTTCATTTTTGGGAACAAATAATAGTCGCTGGGTGTAGTGTATGACGCGCCTCCTCGTCATGTATCATTTTACTACGACAATATACTGTGTACTTTCATCTGAACAACACGTGTTTTATTAGCTCCCGTCGTCCATCCTTGCAGGGAGCCAGGTCTGGACTGTAGGGTGGGTGGCGGATGGCAGCTGTCGCAACGTGGCTGGTGTGCACGGGTGCTTTGTCATGCAAAAGGAGCACACCTTTTGCGAGTTTCCCTCTTCTTTTTTCTCTGATAGCTTCTTTCAATTGAGCCAGAAGAGTAGTGTAGTATTCTCCCGTGATAGAAATACCACGTTCTTTATAGTCGATCAATAGAACACCTTCACCATCCCAAAAGATAGTTGCCATGATCTTGCCGGCCGATTGTGACACCTTGAATTTTTTAGGGGGTGCCTCGCCTTTTTTAACCCACTGCATTGACTCTTGCTTAGATTCAGGTTCGTAATGGTGTACCCAAGTTTCGTCACCAGTGACAATTCGGGCAATAAATTCATCTGTTTGTTCTTTACAGCGGTTAAAAAACTCGCGAGAACAGTTGACATGCTCCCGTTTTTGATGCTGTGTGAGCATTCTAGGGACCCATCTTGCACACACCTTACTCATACCAAGATGTTGATGTAGAATATTCAAAATAGTAGTTTCTGATACTCCAACTATTGTACAAAGCTGTTCTTTCTTCAAACAAGCATCTTCCAATACAAGTTTCTCGACTTTTTCAACGATTTCTGTGGTGGCGTCAATCGGCCGTCCAGATCGAGGGTCCTCTTCAATCGACTCTCTACCTTGCTTGACTAGACCATGCCACTTATAAATCATGGTTTTACCCGGAGCAGAATCACCGTAAACAGATAAAATCTCTTGCAAAATGGTTTGGGCCGTTTTTCCTTGTTTGGTGAGGAACTTCATGACGGCGCGATGCTCAATTTTCTCCATAGTAATTGATTTCTTCCCGATTGACTTGTTTACTTGTTAATAACTTGAAAGTTAATGAATCTGTAAGGCTGGAATTTGGTATATATAGTAACAGGAAGTCCCTTAACTAATATCTACCTGGGTGAGCTACCTGACCCCCCACAACCCTCTCATTCCGCGAACTTTTTGACCTCCCCTCGTAGTACATAAGTACTTTTTTACACATTATAAATATTTGCTGTGTGCGGGGTTCAAATTCGTGACAACTGGCGTCCGAGGTTGTTAGTTGCTCCATCATCGGAGTAAGTGTCACTTCAAAGCCATAACGACGCATTATTTTAGTCGACTAAAAGATGGAAATTCTGATTTTTTCAAGTTTTCTTAAATAAATAATAAGTTAATTATTGAATTTAAACCTCAAGGTTATGGGATATCAAAAAGAACACCTTGTATACTAATGGTAAGTGACGATGAGTTCCAAGATGGCAGCAGACGGGGTGAGTGAACCAAAGTGATCAAAGTGACAAAGAGTGGATACATAAAGTGAAACTATAACGGTTCCGATTTTGCTTATAAATCTTACTTCTTACTTATATAATAAATGTGAAAGTTTGTATGGATGGATGGATAATTTTTTTTTTTTTTTTATAAGTTACTAAACCCATGACATAATGGATGTTTGTTCCTCAATCACGACAGAACGGCTCAAAGGGTTTGGATGAAATTTGTCATTGTGACAGTGTTCAGTCTGGAATAGCATATATGCTTCTCTTTATCCCGATATTCCCGCGGGATTCGAAATCAGAAACAGCTAGTTTAAGAAAACAAACTGACCGCACGTTTCCCTACCTTCCAGCTACGAGCCCTGGAAAGCGCCCATCGAAGAACAGGAGCGCGCGGGGTGCATCATCGGCCGCGACTACCCCGCGCCGGTCGTCGACCATATCGCAGCTTCGCAGAAGAATAGGATGGCTATGAATGTAAGAATATACATACTTACATAACTTTGACCCTGTATCCCTTGTGGGGTAGGTAGAACACCAGGGGCTACAATACCATCTGATGTCACGTTTGACAATTTTGGAGGTATTGTAATGATGGAGAGAGATTATTGCAGTGACAGGGGGTCAGTCTATCGCCCGAAATAACGCCAATAAAACCTCTGTCCCTTAACAGGCTTTTTAACTGAAAAAAAAAACTATTTTTTTAACTTTTAACTGAAACTAAATGTTTACATGGATTAATCACGTATAATTTATATTTTATATTTTAACTCGACGTTTCGGTGTCTTTGCAGACCCCGTAGTCACGAGAGACTCGTGTTTTATTGTGTTATTTAAATTATGAATCGTGAAAACTTAAGACAATATTAACAAAATCTTTGCTAATAAAGTGAAAATCGGGAGAAAATACTGTACGTGATAAAGAATAGGGCTGTGAATACGCCATGTTGTTTGTATTTTCACTACAACTTCACTAATGATGTGTAAGGTGAACGAAAAGCAAACTTACAAAGAAAGCAGAACAAAAAAAATATTTGCGATTTTTTCCTATAACTTCTAATTGGATTGTAATGATTTCAAAGCAATAAAAATAAAGCAAAGAAGCATATATCTTGACATGCCTTAATAAATAATAAATTATTCAAACTCACAGTAACAGCCCGTTCACACATGATCCGTTTTACTGTATACCATTTTTGTATCGTAAATACGTATACTGAATACTGTGCCATATGTGAACTCGCTACACAAGAACTCCATGCGCCATCGATGAAAAAAAAACGTATCCGTATCTGAATACGTTTTACAGTAAACCCTGTGACTCCACGGTTCATGTAAGCTTTCGGCCGCAACCGAATACTCGGCCTGGGTCTGCGCTACTGAGGCCGTGTATATCTATACCTACTAATATACGGGTTGTTTTTTAGTCACCGGCCATTTTTTTTTACAAAATTAGTATTATTTATAGAAACAATTTATACACAAAAGGTGTGTATTTATTTTAGAAGGAAATTAATATGTTCGATAACGTATTAAACAAGGCACTCTAAATTATGAATTACTACCATTAAAATAAAGACTACTATGCGCTACTACAAAACATCTTATAGTACTACGTCGTAGCATTAACAATGAAATGCCGCGTCGTAGTAGCTGTGTTCATCAACAGCGACTATTTACAAAACAGTTTGTACGTTTATATTGTATCAAAGAAAATAACATTGAAATTTGGCTGGTGATTAAAAAACAACAAATAAAGCTCAAGAGTTTGTTTGTTTGGTTGAACGCGCTAATCTCAGAAATTACTGGTCCGATTTGAAAAAAACTTTTTGTGTTGAATAGTCCATTTATCGCGGAATTCTATAGGCTATATTTTATTTATCCCCGAGTTTCTACGGGAACGGGAATAGTGCATTTGAAACTGCGGGGACCGGCTAGTTGCATATAAATTAACATACACTCCTTTTTGTATTCCGATTTTTTTATTTTTACCTGTATCTTATTAACCGACTTTTTGCTAACGCTACATTCATCGTGTAAAGTTGACTACAAGCTGTTTGACTTGCATGTTATAATTACAGAGACTACGTCAACGCCTGCAAAAGGCCCCGCCGCAATGCGGGCCGGCCTCCGAAGACGAAATCCGCAAGTTCATGTGGCTGCACGAGGACCCTAAAACTACTGCATGCAATTAAATAAACAATTAAATGATCTCTTCTTAACACAGTGAACGGAAAAGACATGGAATTGTAACCAGCAGTTGAAAATAGCGTATTTATTTATTATAGTTGAATTCTTTTCAAATGATTTTCGTGACAGGTCAAAATCGCCAATCATAGTGAAGTGGCCCTAATTTTAAATCGATTGTTTTAAAATACCAATTCAGTTGGTAAAAGAAATGGGATAAAAGATTATAGAATTTAGTTTTCTTCTTATAAAACGGGTACCTAAAATTGTAATAAATAGAATAAAGACCATTGGTTTCAAATCATTAATTAAATTCGTCACTGTTTGTCGACAGAGAACTTGTTTTGGTATCAGTATCCTCTCCGGGTGAAATAATTAATTGTTGATCGTGAAGTCTGGATATATTTATGATGTCGTCGTGGCGCCGTGGTTACTGTGTGTATCATACGATATCACAGGTTAAGCAACGTTCGGCGCGGCCGGTACTTGGATGGGTGACCGCCGACCATTCATTTCTCACGACGACTTCCGTGCTTCGGAGGGCACGTTAAGCAGTCGGTCCCGGGTGCTGTATACTTGTATACAGTAGTCGTTAGGGTTTGTCAGAAGCTATTTTCGGCGCCCTGAAAATTATGTCATCCACCACCCAGCACTGGGCCAGCTTGGATTATGGCCTAAACCTCCACGTCACCCAGGGGAGAGACTCATAGCCCTGCAGTGGGCTCTTTACAAAGAGTCGTGATGATTAAGAGTAAATTATAATAATAATATGTGATAAATAGTTTACTTTATACTATTTAAATTTACAATTTTATCCCTTCACTTTATTTATTTTTTATTATAAAAAGTTAGCGCAAAATGGAATATGAGAACTGTCACGAAAATCATTTGAAAAGAATTCAACTATAGTATTTCAACAGTCAATATAGTTAATGTTACGCAACGTATGTTGTGCCTCGCTTGCCAATTGTGTCGAAGATGTTTTAATTTTGCTGTGGATTTGACCATGTTCATTTCAAGCGCCAATGTTGGTTTTTTTACTATGCGTTGCTTAGCCCCGCTTTCACCGATTTCCTTCTGAGCCTAGATTAACAAATCTCGGCTCTGACTGAAAAAAATTTAAGGCGGAACTCGTATAACGCGTAAACCGAGTTCAAATCGAATTGATCGCGTTTTATTAAACAGTGAAATTGGGGCCTAGTCCATTAGTGATGAGCGTTTACAGTAAGTCAATTGCGATATAACAATATGTTAAAAGGAATCAAAGAGATTTTATTTACAATTTCATGTATTTTCCGTTCACTTACTCAACGGACCAAAGCTCAAAATCGGAAAAATATTTTTATTGGTTATAAAGAAAACTTTTATAGTGGGTTTCTATACAAGGCATTCCGCTTGATTTCCCATAACTCTAGGGTATTAATGAGGCCATCAAATTACACGTGAATAATTTTTTTTTTCATACAAAGTAATTCAATTATAGTTCGGCCGTTCAGAGAATGCGTTCCTGACACATCGCGATTGAACTGACGTCGTAACTTTGTAATGGCGTTGCAGTTACGATAAAAAATATTTTTGCTGGTTGTTTACCGTTTTAACAATTGATGAGCATTAAAACAACATTATTTTATCAATAATCAATGAATTTTATAATTTTGTGCCAAACTGAGTGTCAAATAACTTGGTAAACAATATTTTTCAAAATCTATACTGCGCTATTACAAGGTTATGTCAAAGCTTTATATTTGTAGTGCTGTGCTAATAATAACAGTATCGTAATCTGTTCTTAAACAGGTATTCTTTATGAAATAATACGTTTCGTTTTTCTTTTTAAGAATTTGAAAATAATAGACTATAAGATAACAAAGGTTGTTGAAAGACTAAAAACTTGATAATGGAACATTTTGACCGAGATATTAGGATTGAAACTGTTATTGATAATAAAATAATTAAACATGTAGGCGAAGATGATGATGAAGAAACTACCTTCTCAAGCAAATCGGAGTCTGAGTAATATTCTGTACGCACATTCAATTCAATATACTTTATTGCATAGAAATACAGATTGTAACTTTGTAACAAAAAATAAATAAAACAATTTTATTAAATTAATATTACCTACCTTTTCTTGGTTTCCACTTAAATTACTAAAATACAAATTTTAAATAATTCCGCCAATTTAAAACCGAAAATAATCTTAAAAATAACGCGGCGTTTCATTTTGGAGGAACGGTAACGAACTCAGTGTTATGTTGTGCCCATCACTAGTCGTGACTAACTGACAGGTGTCAGGAACGCATTCTCTGAACGGCCGAACTATAAGTCAAAACATCTCCTGTAAAGCACCTTTATGTGAAGTATGACAACGTGGCATTTTCTATCCCTTTTTTTATCGCTATGCACAGGTACAGTTCGCAACGTTTTGCGTTGTACATTGTATGCAACATTCCTCAACGTTTAAAATGTTTTTGTTGTTTAATTGTATGGTTTTAGGGACACGCGTCTATTGAATGAATGTTAAAGAGATTTTACAAGGTTGATAATTTATGAACTCATTATATTAAAATTGATGATATCTTGGAAAGTATGCACTTTTGAACCACATATTCTTTGGCAAAAAGTATTATGTTTTAGTAAAGAACAAAACCTCAAAATTATGGGATATCAAAAAGTTATGTATTTACCTCAATCTTGTCTCGTAGACTTAAAACACTGCAATGTATGAGCGTTGCCATGACAACCAAACAAAATAAGGATTATTATTTTGTATGAAAGAATCTTAAATTAATAATTTGGATTCAAATATTTTCTATATTCCACTACCATGTATTATTTTATTTTATTTTGTTTGTTATGTTTTGAATATTTATTGGTGCAGCTGATCTCAACACAGATAAATTGGTTGATTGTCGTATTATGTAAGACAACAAAATCAATTGATCTGTGATATTTTTTTTATTGGATGTTTAATTAGAACAGTAGTTTTAATTTTTTGCCTAATTAATAGCATTTAATTCAATTTATTCTTATTCGTAGTAACATAATTGGTGTCTTAGTCATAGAATTAGTAATAATTAGTATATAATCTTCGAAAAATCCTATTGAAACAATATGGTTAAGGCTGCGTTTTCACCAAAGATGTGCGGATAACTGAGCGATGATAGGATGCTTAGCGAGGGCGATTTTTTCAATTAATTTGAACAATGTCTTGAACCTGAGTTCATTATCTCCCAGCACTTCATTGTTCATGCAAATAGAGGAAGGATGAGTTCCGCTGAGTTTCAATTATACCTTGGCAAATAATTCAATGCAGTAAACTGACAGTTCGAAGTGTCAAACAGAAAAATAATGATTTACGTTATACATTGCATATAAAAACGGTTAATACCTATGTACTTCATTAAAAAAAAAATATATTACATGTTATGTTTATAAACTCAGGCCTTCACTTGGCTTAAGGATAACACGTAACACTGTACTTTAAAAATAGTATTTTACTTATATATTTTTTGTTGGATCTACCTTGATGTAAGAGCTAGGTGAAGTAATATGCGAGGAAGAAAATTATAGAGGATTTTGTAGTATCTGCATAGTGACTGCTTAACTCCACTGCTTCAATAGGTTTAAGTATTTTTAAGGCAAGATGTCGTATTTTTATACAGGGTGTTCGGTACAACGTTCAACATACGAAAATGGGGTGTATGTTTACTAATTAGCCCAAAAGATTTTGCCTACGGATAAGATGTGCTTGACGGGTTTAAAAAGTACAAAAGCAAAACAATCCAGAATTAGGTTTTTAAGTTTTTGCATTTTAAAATGCTCAGTTATTCTTAAATAAATGAAAAATGTGATAAATAAAAATTTCCCGACCAGGATTCGAACCTGGGACCTCTCGTTTGCCGGACGAGTGCTCTTCCACTGAGCTACCGGGGCCTGGCGGTACGCCTCGAAATTACTTATTGCTAACGTAGCTCCATCTTATGGTATAGCTTTGCAGCTAAGACTCGGGTAATTTTTATTTATCACATTTTTCATTTATTTAAAAATTAAAAAAAAACTTGATTACTAGTCAAAATCTTTTTGAAAAGTAAAAAGTTAACAGACCACCCCTCCTGCCCCCCATTTTCGTACGTTCAACGTTGGACCGAACACCCTGTAAGTTCTTTGATATTAATGTAGATCTGATAAAAACGGTAAAAAAAGAAACTGAAAACCCATAACAGTTTTACAAGCATGATACACATTCCGAGAGACCAAAGAAACGCTAATAGTTTAAAAATATTAAAACAATGGTATTGAAAATATACGGCGTATCTATGGAAATCTATCAACACTGTTAATACTAGATTAGATCTACATCTATAACTAAATAGGTTTTCAACTAAACATTGATATGCCAACATACTGCAGCTCATATCCAGATGTAGTCCTAATAATTATATTCCCCATTTACATGCTCATGTGCCAAAATGCAAATCGTAAATTTGTGCGAATAAAATTTTTGATTTAAGTAACATTAGTGAAACATACTCTAAGTATAAAGACATTCATCCATTTTTACAGTCACCGGAAGTCTTTTCTTTTGAAAAGAATTTCGAATGAGAAACTGCGGTTTGCTCTAAAATATAATTAAATAACTAACTAAAGATACTATATATTTACAGATTTTTTTATCATCTCCAAGATAAGAGTACATTTATACTTTATTAAAATGTTAGGATTTTATATGTCTATATTAAATGTTGTAATGTGCATATTAACCCCTTATTCATAAAATGAGTGAAGTTACCGAGGCTACAAGTGTTTTGTTGCTCCAATTTCTAAGCGAAATGAAAAAGAGATATACTATTTTAATTTTTGTAACTAAAACGGGGATTTCTTCATTTATGAATAAGGGGCTTAGAGATAAGAATAACAATGAATATTCACCTAATCTAAGGTTAAAACAACACTAGGTTGCCTATCTCTGTAGGTATACTACTTAACACCAACAAATAAACTAGTGCTTTTCTGAAAAAACAAAGTAATTAGTGGGCCAATTATATACTAAAGTTACCAATACTGAACCAATTATTTATGTGATATTCATATTAAGATTTTAATAATCTTATTCTAATACATATATAAACGGAATATTGAATATTTTTGTTAGATATAATATATTTAGATGATAAATAAAATAAATGTTTAATAAACAACTTGTTTTTATTCTTATACCATTTACATTATTTACATCCTCAAATTGGTCTGGAATGTTATTTTATAACAAACTCAAATTTAAACATATTTTTTCCCTTTCATGTCTTTGTGTTATAATCGATCACTATGTTCATTGTTTAAATGGCTGACCAATTCATTGAACACTTTACTTGTGGTGGAATCTGGCAACTCCTTCACAGCTGCTAGTCCTAGGCCAGCAAGTTTGCCCACCCTTGGGTCGATGGGGATTGTGCCCAGGAATGGTATCTTTGCTATGTCTGCCAAGGACTGTCCTCCACCACTTGAAAATATGTTTGTGCACTCGCTGCAGTTGGGACATTCATATCTGGAAGTGACATTAAATTTATTTAACTAGTTAAAAAAGTCAAGTAATTATACAACATATAGAACAGTGAGCATATATATGGTTTGAACAAAGGTATAAACATTTTATTAAGAAATAAATATGGTTTGAATTGAAATAATTATTTAGCTGAGAAATGGTTACTCAGCTAAGTAATTAATAATACATACATACATAACGTCACGCCTGTATCCCTTATGGTGTAGGCAGAACACCTGATGTTACAAGAGCATCTTTTTTTTTTTTATGAGTGACTAAACCCGCGTTTTACCTCAATCTCACCTGATGGTAAGTGACGATGAGGTCGAAGATGAAAGCACACGGGTTTAGCAAAAATCTGATGTCATGTTTGACAAATTTGGAGGTATTATAAAGTAAGTAATTAATAAAACCTATAAATTTAAATTCTTTCACTTACCCACTCATATTTTCAATTATGCCAAGCATGGGTATCCCTGTTTTTCTACAGAAGGTTATTTCCTTCCTTACATCTTCAATAGCAACCTCTTGTGGAGTAGTTACAAGTATAGCTGAGCAATTATTAAGGTGCTTTAGGTTTTCCATTACTGTTATGTGTTCATCGGAAGTACCTAAAATTATATAAAATGCAACTTCAACAATTATTATGAACATTTAATTGAAAATGATACATACATACATAATGTCACGCCTGTATCCCTTATGGGATAAGCAGAACACCAGAGGTTACAAGACCATCTGATGTCACGTTTGACAAAGGAGGTATTATACAGATGAAGAGAGACTATTGTAGTGACAGGAGGTCGGCCTATCGCCCACAAAAACGCCTTTAAAACCTCTGTCTCTTGACAGTCCCTGATGATCTTCTGACAATAGTAAGCAAAACCTTTTACAGCCAAAGTTGAAGGGTTGCTTTATTACCTGGAGGTGTATCTATAACCAAGTAATCTAAATCTTGCCAGCAAACATCTTCAAGGAATTGTTTGATCATAGATGTTTTTTTTGGTCCGCGCCAAACCACTGCATCGTTACGTGACTTCAAAAGAAATCCGATCGACATAACAGCAAGCTTTTGTTCTGGATCAACATAGACTGGAACCCAGCCATCTTCACCTTGGTGAATATTTTGATTTTCCAGGTTTAGAATGTACGGAACACTAGGCCCACATAGATCAACATCCAAAAGACCCACCTAAAAATCGTTTAATTTCCATTAGCTACAGTATGTTTCATATGTTTCCTATAAATACATTACCTACATATTTATTTATTTAGGTACCTTATAACCTTTTTCTTTAAGTGTCAATGCTAGTTGTGTGCTTACTGTGGATTTGCCAACACCACCCTTCCCAGATAAAACTAATACGATTTGTTTTACTTGATCTAACATTTTTATTATTTCTATCAAACAATATTCTAACTAATCTCTTAGCAGTTTCTAGCTTATCATAAAAAAATATCTGTTTTGATTACCTATATTATTTGATTGACTGACTGACAGACATGACTGACATGTCTATTTTTTTGTCCTATTTGAACACTGACCTCTATATTTACCACTGGACTGGCTGTTCCGTAAGTTTGACAGCTATTTTTTTGTGCCTATTTGAAGCGCCACTAGCGAGTAGCGAGTGTCCGCAGAACAAATTTTGACGTATATTGCAAGTGGCCGCCAGAGAAGTGCTTGCTTATTGTTAAGTAATTTTATATTTTTTAAATATTAATTCGAATTTTATGTTGTTATTGTTATAAGCATTATATAAAAGTTATCAAGAATGAGGACATGTGTATATTGTAAGCGACTAGTTTTAGTACCACGGACACTCGCTACGTCCGACAGCGCCAAAATGGCGATTATCAAACGGGCACAAAAGCACTTTGACAGCCGCCAGTCCAGTGGTAAATATAGAGGTCAGTGTATTTGAAAGGTCAAAAGCCAATTTTTAGTGCTGCCGATCAAATTCTCTCAATTTATTTTCCATCAATAGTTAAAATAAGAGCAACAGTATCTATACTCTATGGATAAAATAGATGGTATCGATAGCTTTGTTTGATGTGATACTGTCGACAGGGAGCAATATAATGTAATGTAACTCTGTACCTACCACCTGTATTATTATGGAAAGCAATAAATAAATAAATATCGAACCTATCGATGGTATGTCTAATTATCGCACAAACTATCGATAGTATCAATCAATAGATTTAACGTACAAAAATAGTTTACACCAAATGTAAAACTTATGAAACAAAAGCGTAGCGATTTAACTAAAACTGCGTATATTGAAAATAAAATGATATGATTTGCATTAAAAATGCCTTTCTGGCCGATGAATTTTATATCTTGTATATTTATATTGTTTATATATTCTGAACTAACATTTCCATATCTTGCAGCGGTCATAAAAAAAGATAATTAAAGTTCTCTTGAATTTTGAACTAAAACAATGATTTGGCATGCTTAAATTAAAATAAAAACGATAAAACATTGGTGCGAAACAGGCGGTTTTCATAATTTTAATACTTTAATATGATTATCGATACTTTGCACCTTGTTGCTAATGCATCATGTTGGCGGGTCTAGTTTCAACAATAGACATGTTATTGTTCCATAAGTAATATACCACCAGTAACATAACTTCACACTACAAAATAACTTTTTTGTATGGCAAACTTAAATTGCAATTTTCTCGAAACTCATAGTTTCGATCAATGAACTTCAAAAATTTGCACGGAGAGGATTCGATAATCCTGAAATCCGGCAATCTGCTCTACTTCCGGGAGGGCGACCAACTGTTCCAAGGTGGTGTCGGGTTTCTCGTCCACAAAACCCTCGTGCCCAATGTTACAAAAATCGAAAGCGTGTCGAATAGGGTAGCGTACCTGATACTCAGAATTACCAAACGGTATTCGTTGAAAGTCATACACGTCTATGCTCTGACCTCGACACACTACGATGACGAGGTGGAGGCTAGGTATGAGGACATCTCTAAAACCATAGGTACACAGTTCCAAAACTCATGTCAACTTTGTCATGGGGGATTTTAAGGCCAAATTAGGCAAACGAAGTGGCGATGAGCAGAAAGTGGGGCAATTTGAAGTTGGATTCCGGACCGTCCGAGGCCAGATGCTGGCCGACTTCTTAGAGAAAGAGGGCCTCTTTATGATAATCTATTTCCTCAAGTAACCGAAACACCGCAAATAAATTTGGCCACTTTGACGATGGGGTAAACCTGTTTGCCTCAGACGTTAGTGGTTGTGGGTTCGATTCCCGCACGGAACAAGAAAAAAAAATGTTCCGTGTCTGGGTGTTTATCTATTTATGTATTTATATTCTAGGTTCCCCCCTAGTTCGCTACATGGTATTCCATAACACAAGCTATGCTTACTTTGGGCCCATGTAGTTGGTGTGATTGTCTGGGGATTTTATTATTATTATTATTTATTAAATTTGGATAAGCCCTGATGGTTGCACTAAAAACGAGATAGACTTTATCATGTCGACGAAAAACCAGATTTTCAATGATGTCACTGTGATCAATGCCATCAAAATCGGTTGCAATCATCGCATGATAACAGGTACATTGAGTCTGAACCCAAAACTGAAGCAACCTCGACTAATAAAGTCTATACTTCGTTCTGCACCCAGGTAGGCCGCCTACGCCCACCCCCATCAAGATGGACCGACATTCTGGTCAAAGTCGCCGGAAAACGGTGGATGAGGGTGGCGTAGGTCCGAGCGACGTGGAAAACCTTAGGGGAGGCCTATGTCCAGCAGTGGACGTCTACTGGCTGTGGATGATGATGATGATGAATATTTCAGCCCTGTAGATAACTTATTTCCGCTTTAAGGTCCCTTTTGATTTGGACGGCCACATATTTTTATTTCCTTACTAAAACTCCTCAGTGCACCCTTTTCATATGAGGCTTATAGATGCGAAGAGGCTTATAGGTTATTAACGGATAATTAACTGCATTTTATGCTTGTTACGGTTAAATACCACCGCGAGATATCGCTAACAGATTGAAATGTGAATCGCAAGTTGCGCGATGATGCCAGCTTCGACTGGCAAAGAAAAGTCGGTTGAAATTTCCTACCTGAAAAACTATTGAACCGATTTTGATAAACTTATGTTATACCCTAAGTTGAACGATACCTAGTACAACAAAAAAAGAATTAGTGAAATCGCACGTGTAGTTCCGGAGATATGCGAACACAAACATTAAAACATACATACACTATTGAAATTTGGCACATTTATTCAGATTTTGATACAGACTAACATATACGAAGACTTGGTAATTCCGAAAATATTACATACATACGAGTGGAATTGATAAACTCCTTTTTTGATGTCGGTGAACAAGTAAAGAAAGAAAAACTTTATCCTTTTTCGTTGTCACTGTCAGATATTTAACCGTTAATAACTGCATTTTATCGGTAGTTAACCATCAATTTGGTTAATTTAACTATAGGCATCAATAATATTTACAGTTTATACAACATTGTAGAAAAATACATCTATTTATTAAGTTATTAGCCTAAAACGTCTAGTTTGGTAACATCGAGCAAGACTGACACTGACAGTTTGCCTCCTGATATTTATACGTATGTACGGTCCAGTAATTTTTAAGCATTAGATTTTTTATTCAAAGGACATAATATGTTTATTAATAAGGTAAATTAAATTTTAGTTTCGGATTATTTGTCTTTTCGGTTACAACAGCAACAGCTCTTAGATTGACAGCGTTTGCACCAATAAAAAGAAAGCTTAATTAAAGCTCACAGCAGCGCCCTCTTGTACTATATTCTTGAAACTCTTGCCTCTTGCTTGCTCCCTTCCTTCCTTTTCTTTACTCACTCAGTTTCTCAGTTTGCCTGGGATTCTGCAGATGTGGACGTGCGTGAAGTTAAAGTCTTGATTGTACTCAGTTAAAAGAAATGCTTATCTTTTCTTCTTCAAAAGCGGATTACTGGACGTTTAGTAACATAGTGTTTTACATTTTCAAGTGATCAGTAGAAATTTATGATTGTGATTGTGTGATCAAATTTATTGGATTTTGTTTTGTGTTGTGCAAGGATTTGCCCTATCGTCTAGTGATTTGCATCGCTGGTGCCTTTTTTGGATCTTGCATGAGGTATGTATGTTTGTAAGACTTCAACTTATAGGAGTTCTATTATGGTATTGATTTTAATTCAGGAATGTTGGGTTGATTGACTTTTATCGGCAGGCGGCATGGATTATGCCCAGTTCTCGTAATAAAACGAATGACCCACCCACCCCTTGTACGATTCCCGGAGGGGTTTGGGGCAATAACTCATGTTGCGTGTAAAATATCTTAACTTTTTCTAGGGCTAACTGCTAGGGATCTGCGTTTATGACTTGTAAAGTGCAATATCGATCTGCATTTCCCCCAACACTAGAATTCCTAGTGCTGTTTTGCCGGTTTTGAAAAAGAAATAGCATAATTATTATTTAAGACATAATGTTAACTATGACAAAATAATCTTTTAAAAACATATGTTGGAAGGACACTGATTCATCATCTCGCAAATATTTCCCTATTAAATGAATATGATTAGATATATTTTCTTTACATTTTAAAGAATGTAGCTAATTGAACCTCTCAGTTTTTGTCAGTGAAAACTATTACATTACCTACTAAGGCATTTGTAATTTGAAAAAGCACACTTATCTTTCTGTCTTTATTTGAACACAGATAGTGGTATATATAAGTTTAAATTGTGATCAGCATTAAAAACAAAAGTTCTGTAAACAAGTCTGAGAGGAATACTCTGGACCTCTGAAATAGGTAAAACCTGTGACACAGAGGCCAGTGCTCTTCTGCCAAATGAGATTTAAAAATTTTGGTTCCTTTTAATTTTTATTTTCAGCTTTAGCTTTGATTATGTATCTAAACTGTATCAGTTTATTTTGTCTACTTGTATCCTTGTACACAAAAAATATTTTCAATTTACTTAAAGCTAGTGCCCATAATGAGTGTTAAGTAAGTAATTAATATAAAGATATATACCGGGTGACTGGTGACACAGAGTAATGTTCACGGTCCATACAGTCTCTGACCTGTCAAACTACTTTTTGTTAGGTATGTGAATGTATAAAGATGACAATGTCATTGAAATGCTGTCTTATTATATCTAAACTCAGACTAGATTTCATTTCTTAGAAACAATATGCATGAGTTAATAGAGAGAGTTTTCATGAGTTATCTAAAATCCGGCAGGTCAGCTATGAAAATTACTGTTTAGATACTGAAAGAGAGCACTCTGTACTCGATTCTGATCATAATTATGTAATAAAACTAGGTATTTAATTTTTCACCAGAAATCCCTATGAATAAATAAAGAGACCTTACTACACTTATCCCAACATGCTGCCTCAGT
Organism: Stenoptilia bipunctidactyla; assembly: GCA_944452665.1. NCBI lineage: Eukaryota > Metazoa > Arthropoda > Insecta > Lepidoptera > Pterophoridae > Stenoptilia > Stenoptilia bipunctidactyla. The sequence continues at coordinate 920,446 of OX101730.1, forward strand.
CAACACGCACACACAAGTGTTCCCGCCACACGCCCACCACCATCCGCTTAGTATTATTGCATTACGCTTATGTAACCGTGTGATGCGTAATGAATTCTTTAACTTTCGGTTAAGTTTACTTAGTATATAATTAATACTTATTTTTTATTTTATTTTTTTCTCTTCATGAACAATTGCAAACTATCACATCCTGGAATTTCGAAAATAACCCACCAGTCATCCTGTATAATGACTTTTATAATATAATTACTTGTAGGAATTACTTATTGTTCTTCATCAATATAACATAATATTTAATGGACATTAACAACAAAAGATAACACTCCATAGTGGGCCGCGGCCTGCCATCCCTTTTCTGGGGATTGGGAACTAACACCTTGTTCCCAAAGTGGTGACCCCTACGTGATAATTATGAATGTTCTGTTTGAAACGTCACAACAGTATCCTATCAAATAACTGATTGATATGTTGACAATGCATGACAGCTTTATGAAAATGAAAATGAAAACAATGTAATTAAGTACAAATTGTCTATCTTTTTTTAAGAAAAGTGTAAATTTTTAAAGGATCTTTGTTGTCAAATGTGAGGTTCGCAGACTGTCTCTAAAAGTTAATATGTGATGAAGAAATAACTATGACCTGTGTAAGGGGTGAGACTATTTATTGTGAGGACACAGTAATATATATTATGTAAACCTACTGTATATTTCTTTTTCCATTTTAATGTAATTCTAGACTAAGTTAGTCTTATAATTAAATATACCGGTAATAAAGTAAATTACCAGTTATTTTATATCCAAGTTGTCCATACAGACTATTTTTTTTACCGTGAAAGTACAATGCATATTCAGTTCCCGCCAGTTTTTTACTCGATAAAGGAGAATTTCGTAAATTAAAATATTAAACTAACTAGTGTTTAGGTAGTTCATTATTAATAAAATAATCCTGACACATATTTGTAACATACCTTTGAAATGTGTCATAGTTTATTGTTTCCAAACTGTACTAATAATACCTTCATTCTACTTATAAGTTTGACTAAAGCTATTATAGTTAGCGAGGTAAATACAAAACAAACGACGCCGGGCCATGATCTTTGAGCCTCAAGGTCGCGTGTGCCCCACTCGTCTAAATTAGGGTGAAGCTGCCCCAACGAACGCCCCCGCGAATCGCAACGCACCCGCCGGGGCATTATACTGTCCCATATTTCATTTACAAATGTTAACACGAATTTATGATGTTTCTTAATTAAATTTCCCGCGAAATAGAAGGTACCTGAACTGTTACCTTTAATAAAATGTTAAATTAAGATATCTAATGTCAACTTATCATTTTGCTATCCGCTGCACGTGGTTTTATACACGTATTTTTTCCCCTTAGGATTTTTTTTTATGAAATACAGTCTAGAAGATTCCATGAGCTGGCCTATCAAAATATGTTACACGAAACTTTATTATACATATAAGCATAGATTGCATTATCAAGATGTTACTTAAAACGCGTTAATAAAGAGACAATAGGTAATATACATACTCGAGTAATATTACCTCCTTTTGTGTCAGTCGGGTAATAAAACACTAAACAAATACACTCTTATCTTTAATCGGAGAGAATGAACAAAGCGATGTTCTTCCTTATAAAGCCGTGACAACTGACAAGGAGGTTATTCACTAGGAGGTTGTATACTTTGCAATCGCGCTTTTTAAAACCAGGTTTGGTAAACAAGTTGCGTACTATTTCATCAAGCGGCCGCCTTGCTTAGGAAGAGGCCCTTCTTAATTCTAAAACTAACTCATACTACCGCTTTATACTGTCGAGACACCGGACCGGTACTTAGATGGTTGCGTAAGCGCATATGTAAGTACGTTGGACTGCGAAGGATATACGAAGTTTTTGTTAATGCATTAGAAATTCAAGCTTTATAATAATTGATCGGCGTTCAAGGTATAATCTATAAGACGTAAAGTGCAGACTGATTTTTTTTATTGGCATTTTTGTGGGCGATAGGCTGACCCCCTGTCACTGCAATAGCCTCTCTCCATCATTATAATACCTCATTTGTCAAACGTGACATCAGATGGTCTTATAACCACTGGTGTTCTGCCTACCCCATAGGGAATACAGGCGTGAAGTTATGTATGTATGTATTACGACCGGCTGGTGTAGCGGTAACATAAATTGCCTTCTATGCCAGAGGTTCTGGGTTCGAATCCCGGCGGCGGCGGATATTTGTGTGATGAACACAGATATTAGTCATCAAGTCATGGATGTTTATATATTTATTTAAGTTTATTCTAATAAAAAATATGTATTTATTAAATATGTATATTTATATATTTCTTAAGTATATCAGTTATCCTAGTATCCATAACACAAGTTCTTTAAGAAACTTAATTTGGGCTAGATAATGTTGTGTGAGTGTCAGAAATATTTATTTATTTATGTATGCAGACTGTTTTTATTTTTTTCTCATACGCGTTGTGGCCTGAGATTTTACGCGTAAGGAACCAGCTCCTCATGAAACATGGTCGTAAAAAATATCGCTAAGCAGTGATATTTGATGGCCCATTTTTTATGAATGGTGGTGGAAAGCTTCTGAGAACCGCTTCTGGTTGACGCTTTTTACGACATCCTTATCAAGTGGGAGATGGGGCTATTCTGACGACCGTTCATAGACAAAGGTCATTCTACAACGTAACAGTATTACATTATGATTTTTCTTGACAGTTCAAGGGTCTTGAATTTAAAAATATGTGGCTTTCATAGTATTCTCAGTTGTAGTTTTCAGCATTATAGATATTTTGATCAGTATCCGTAAATACAGTGGCGCTCAGTTTTGATGTCGATAAATTGTTGCAGTTTCGTTGCTCTGTAAGGATCCTGTAGAGAGAAAGTTCGACGTCAAATAAGCCAAGGATATCTGCGTTCTTCCTTCCCCCGAAACACGTAACATATACTAAAAGTATACGTTTATCTGTTTTTTGGCTGCGTATCATGCATATTATTACCATAACATATTCTATTTCATTTACATTTATCGTGAGATGGATAACGTTTACTGTAGCGATTCTGTTCCGAGATACTTTGAAATATTCATCGCGGTGTTTTGCAGCATCCCTATCTCTTAACAAAAATGGAGATTCTTTGACGAAACTCGCGATATCATCCGGATTTTTGGTACCCATTTCCGAAACAGCCAAGAGTAGGTTAGTGTGGAACAAGTTTTTAAGTTTTAGTAGTTTAAAAAAAAGGTGTTCTTTTTGATATCGCATAACTTTGGTGTTTCGATCCTTACTAAAAAATAAAACTTTTTGCCACAGAATATGTGGTTCAAAAGTGCATACTTTCCAAGACATCATCAATCTTAATATAATGAGTTCATAAATTATCACCCTTGTAAAATCTCTTTTAACAAGATGCGTGTCACTGAAGCCATACAATAAACAACAAAAACATTTTAAACGTTGAGGAATGTTGCATGCAATATACAACGCAAAACGTTGCGAACTGTACCTGTACATAGCGATAAAAAAGGGATAGCAAAATGCCACGTTGTCATGCTTCGCATAATGGCGTTTTAACATTAAGATGTTTTGACTTCATTGAATTAATTTGTATCAAAAATAAAAACAAAAAAAAATGTTATTTGATTCTTTTAAATGGTCCCATTACCACACCCTAGAGTTATGCGAAATCAAGCGGAACACCTTGTAAATGTAGTGGTTAACTTTTCGAGATGCTTTTTTTGAGAAGTCTCATTTTGTGTAAACAAGACCGTAAGTCATTAGATTTTGACTATACGCTTTTGCAAAGTAACCAAATTTATTGTTACATGATTACTTTTTAAAATACTCTGTTGGATTTACTTTGTAAACAGCTCAGTTGTCTCAACAAAGTCTCCAAGTACATCATAAGACGACAAGGTACTTTTCGAGAGCATGAACTCAATTTACATGACAAACCATCATTCCCCTCTATTTATACTCAATAATAAAGATCTCATTCATATTATAATTAGTTTTCGGGTGCTAGCACTAACGTCATTGACGATTCGAATGCACGAGGGAGGAAATCCAATCAGCTTTCCCCTTTATAGACACGTTCTCTGATTGGTCGGATTTCCGAGTCATGCGTGTGCGGTTGCATGCGTCGGCTTTTGTTTGTTTGTTTCGTCCAGTTTTAAATCTACGTCTAATAGATCGTGAACTTAAAACTGCAGCTCAATATAACTTTAGATAAAGTTACTACTTAGTTAACCTGTTGTATCATTACTCCACATGTACTAAATTCCGAATAACCGTTGCATACAGTTTGACTTTCTGAGAACTTAAAAATATCTAAAAACCATACTAGATAGATAGAATTACTCGATTTGTTACTGTGATTAAGCCCACAGAACCTAAGGTGCCATATTCTTAAAAAGAAATAAGTAAAAAGTAAAAGTAAAAATCGGTTTATTGTGACAGCAGTATTTACACATGAAAGTAACAAAAAATAAAAAAGAACATATAGTAAAAACTACATATCGATGGCCCCAACGAATAAACGTGCAAGAGCTCTTACCCAAATTTATTTTTTTCGTTTTTTCCGTTTTGATGGCCTATCATACACCTATGTAATTTTTTTTGAATATTTTAGACTTAAAATGAGGCTTTTATAGCGCAATATTTGTTTATTGTAGGGAAAAAAAATATCTATTTACCACAATAATAACAAAACATGCGCCTATTGCATATTATTTGTTTCTTTGTATACACCAGAATAAATGTGTTATATCAATCTGCCGCTCGTACCTAACCTCTTTTTTTGGCAATTGCTCATACACGATTATTCGCGTAAAAATGAAAGCAACTTTTATTAGTAATGCATCATTGCAGACTTTACATAATATTACAATTATTGCATTATCATTTACTTATTTCTCTCCTATTTTCTACTTTTGTAAAGGTTCAAGCACTTTTATTCTTCGCTAATGAATTTCAAGTTAGTGTTAGTAACCGCTTAATAAACGGATTATTTTCCGATCGTGTCTATTGCAATAGTGCGTTAGTATAGACAAGGGGTGAGCGGGGGCGGGGTAAGTGAGATGCGCGTGACATCGCTACACCTCGGAAGGTCATTGCGGAAGTGAACTTACTAGACGCATTACGTAATTACGTTTGTTTAATTAGTACACGCATTGTCGTTTATATTCATATTAAATCGTTAATGAGTGATAAGTATAAATATGAATAGACACAAAAGTGCTTCAAGTCGTTGCAGAAAGATATTAGAATTAGCGAACTTTAAAAGATACGAAGGTAAGTACCTACAAACGGATTAACCACTTATTTAAGTAAGGGTATCCACACATTAGTGAATGGAAATTTACAAGACAAGACACAAGAACTTCGCGGCGGTTGCCTACTATTTCTTTTATAAGATACAATTTACCTACCTAATACCTAATTTGTATATTTGTATTCATCTTTATCATAAAAGACATGTAGGTTTTTAGAAATCTATTTTTAGAAATATTATTGTTTTTACAGACTTAGTTGATGTTGTATGGAGTATGGAGTACACATTTTTTAAATTATTTTCTGTAATATGATAAAACAGGGGGCATAAGTAACATGTGACACAATTTAATTTTTCAGACAATAATAATGAACATTACAGTAGTATCGTATGTGAAGAACAACATGAAATTGAAATTGAAAAGCAGACTGATTCTTCCTCATCAGGTAAGAATTAAATATTTTATTGTTAAAAAAGTATTTTCTTCAATTACAAAGGCATTTATTTAACAAGGCGACAAACTCTTCTGATTTAAGGTATTAAAAGTAACTAAAATGGGTAAGAAAATGTTGGTTGGCACCTGTAGGAAGTAGCATTTTAACTACAAAGTTAAAATGCTACTTCAGTGTTATATTGGGTACTAAGTTGGTTAATTTTTTAATTGGCAGCGATTTCTTGCTAAAGCAATTGAATTTGAATCATCGTTATCTTGCTTTACATTTTGACCATTTCGGGATTGTCCAGGGTTGACTTTGATACCTAAACAGTTAAATAGCGCTCGCTCGGCTCGTGCACCTATGGCCTGTATGCAACCTAACTGATCCTGCTGACTAGTTTTCATGTTAATATTAGCTGCTACATCATCATTTTTAATACCTTGCCTATTATTTTTGTAACCAAGTAGTTAGTCGCCTAAAAAGTTGTTGATTGCCTCAAAAATAATAACCCAATGAAAAATAATTGCCTATAAAGTATGCACATATTTTAAAGTAAATAACTATCATCGGTTTTTTAAAATATATATGAAATTCGGAGAAGAGGTTTGTGTTAATTCATAATCTCCTTAGATGTAATTGAATTGTTTTGAAATCATAGTAACTCACTATAATAAATAATAATTTGTTTCAGGAATTTTCACATGTCTTTCACGAAGTTCTTTCCCTATCGATGGCATATCAGATCTTAATAAAATCAACTCAGAATCTGATGATTTTATTTCGCCGGCTCCATTAAGAGCTGCAAGTGTATGGCCACACGATAATAATACATCACCACCGAACGGAGAAACAAGTGATATTTTGGATATTTCTCACAATGTTATTGAACCATTACTACCTGAGATGGATTGCTCTGCGCAATTGGAAACTACGAATAAAAATGATATACAGGCTACTAATAGTTTGATGATAATGACTCCATCAACTCTACAAAAAATAGATTTTATAGCCTCGCCGACTGTTTTATATATTCATAAGGATTACGATCTAAGAAGTATTTCCGATTTAGATGGTGTTTTACATAGTATTGAAACCCAAAATATACCGCAGGATATTGTTACTACAGAATCGGAAGAAAGACCCGAAACTCCCATTGAACAGCTAGTGAAAAAGAGGAAAATTGATCCTAGTTTATGGAAAGATAAGAAAAACAAAATTCTAAAAAATTCTGGCAAAAGTTATGAAAGTGTTAAAACTAATAAAAAAAACGCAGAAAAATCCATTAGACCTCCATGCAACTGCAAATTGAAATGCTACGAAAAGATACATCAAAATGTGAGAAGTAAAATTTTTCAAAGTTTTTGGGCTATCGGGGACCATGAGAGACAGTGGGATTTTATTAACCGACATGTTAAGAAAGATAACGTCAAAAAGATTACAGTTGAACGTAAAAACAATCGCACACAAACATTAACATATAAACTTCTCGATGATACTAATTCTATGATTAAAGTATGTAAAATTATGTTTTTGAATACATTGTCCATTACACAGCAAGTAGTATACACAGCTATCGATAAATTGGGAGATGACAACTATTTCAAAGACTACAGAGGAACTCATAAGAACAGGCCAAGAAGAATGTCAGAAGAGACTGAGAAAAGTATAATCGACCACATTAATTTATTTGAAAGAGTTGAATCCCACTATACTCGCAAAGATAGCCAAAAGCAATATCTGTGTGAAACTCTGAATATTTCTAAAATGTATCGACTATATTTGGAATGGATAGATACAAACAATCAGTACAGTCAATCATGCAAAGCAACTAAACGCCAATACCTATGAAATAATCTTTAATACAAAGTTTAACCTATCCTTCCACAAACCTAAAAAAGATTTATGTGAGATATGTTCACTTTACCAAACTTCAGATGATGTTAGAAAAGAACAATTAAAAGCTGATTATGAAAAGCACTTGAAAGAAAAGCAATTAGTGAGGCAATTAAAGGATCAAGAGAAAGAAACTTTTTGTCCAGATGACAGTGTTGTAGCATGTTTTGATCTGGAAAAAGTGTTGAGTATCCCTCAAAGTGAAGTAGGCATATTTCATTATAAACGGAAGTATCCTGTATACAATTTCACTATCTATAATATCATAGAGAAAAAAGGTTACTGCTACGTCTGGCACTGCCAGATTGCGAAAAGGGGTGCGATAGAAATAGCAAGTTGTCTTTGGTCATTTATCCAGGTACAGGTCGAATTAGGAATAAAAAAAATATCTTTTTATTCTGATTCTTGTGCAGGGCAAAATCGTAATCGTTTCGTATTTGCTATGTTTTCTTTAGCGGTGAAGAAATTTTCCATACAAATATGTCATAGGTTTTTGGAGAAAGGGCATAGCCAATCGGAGGGTGATTCTATGCACGCTGCTATTGAGCGTTCTAAGAAAAAGCATACTATATACACACCTGACCAAATGTATTCCTTAATAGAGAATGCCAAAGTTACCGGACACAAGTACCAGGTAAAACAAATGACGCAAGCTGATTTCATAGATTTTAAAGAATTAATAAAAGGGAAGAATTGGTTGAAAGACACAAATGGCGATAAAATTTATTGGAGCAAAATAAAAGAACTAGTTTTTTCCTATAATTATCCTGATAAAATATACTATAGATACAGTTTTGAAAACGCATTACAAGAGATACAAACTATCACGAGGACTAATTCAAGACGGCGACGAGGGGAACCTATAGAAGATGCTGAAAACTTAAGACTCGCATACACTGGAATGTTACCGATACCACTCCCTTTGTATAAGGATTTAATAAGTCTATGTGACTCAGGAGCCATACCAAACCATTACCAGTGTTTTTATAGAAATTTGGTGCCTTTAGAGTCCAACTCGGTTACCAACGATAGTGGCGAGGAGAATTAGTACCTTCTTATTACCTGTTTTCTGTTTTATTTTTCTTGTTTTTCTTTTTTTAAGTAATATACCTAATAAGTACCTAATTTGTTCGTAATTTAATAATTAAAAAAATAATTATTATCAATAACTTTTTTTCATTATTTTTACCTAATTTACATATTTGTACCGTGAACAAATAAAGATGTATTACATAAATAATAAATTAATCTTGATAACGCTAATATACGGGCTTATATCTATACAAACATGAAAAAGCAACAAAGTATACAAGAATAAGCCTATAAACGGCCAGAGCACGGCTCAAATAAAAAAAATATTTACGTAGAATAACCGTGCAACATTTCACTATACTTGTTTATGCTTCATTTATGACCCGAATAAACGTGCAGTGATACAATACAGTTAAAAAGTCACATATTATTCACTAGAATAATAAAGTAACATGTTATTTCTTGAATATTGAGAAAACTGATATTATTTTTTTTATAAAACGTATTTAAGCTGAAAGATATTTTTTTTACCTTTAATTTGATTATACATTATATATATTAATTTATTATGTAATTAAAGTAATGTGTTTCCAAACGTTTTTATTGTTTCCTGAACAGTCGTTGTTTTTCGATTGCACGTTTATTCGATGGGGCCATCGATATATCAAAAACACTTAAAATAAACAAGAGCTTAAGAGACATTGTCAAATAAAAAAAAATAAAAAATTTAATATATAATTAATACTGCTGAAACAAAGGCACACAACTCAGCACGTGCTTTATTGCGTATGGCAAAAAAGCGCTGATTTTCAGTTGAGTCCTAATATTTGGTGACTGTCCTCAGATAAATTAAATAATAAGTATAAAAATTAATAAAGTAATTAATATAATATAGTTATAAATCTTAACATATACCTAAAGACAAATTTATACATATATAATTGACAAAAATAATTCATATATTACAAATCAAACACAAAAACAATCAAGCCTCCCAAACACACAACCTAATTGCTATATAAAAAATACATACGCTAATTGCCATTTTCTAAGAAAATATATATAAAAGGCCCGATTGATTTTTGTCCATGCTCGCATGCTAGCCCCGCAGCAGGGCACGTTTATAAGGTTTAGGTAAAAAAACAAATAAATAAATAAATATTTCTGACACCCACACATCATTATCTAGCCCAAATTATTTATTAAAGAACTTGTGTTATGGATACTAGATAACTGATATAATTAAGAATTATATAAACATACATATTAAATAAATACATATTTTTTATTAGAATAAACTTAAATAAACATATAAACATCCATGACTTGACGACTAATATCTGTGTTCATCACACAAACATCCGTCGCCGCCGGGATTCGAACCCAGGACCTCTGGCATAGAAGGCAATGTACGTTACCCCTACACCAGCCGGTCGTCGAAAAAAATGTCCCTTGCTTCTTAGTTATGTTTAGAATCTTAGCTTTACTTGTGATTTTATAGTAAAGGTGTCCTTAAATATCCTTGACTCAGTACAATCTACTATAAAAGTTGAATTTATGGCAAAGTTATCAGTGACACCATTGCTGTTAAGTGAATTAACATAAGTGGTTGCACAGATATAATAACGATGACGTAAGTTGCCTTTTAGATTCAAGGGAACATTATTAAATTAAAATATTTAGGTAGGTACTATATGTCACTCCGTGCTGAAATTTACGATTTTTTGACCTTCATATCTTTATAACGGTTTGAGCTAGCTTCATGTTTGGGCTTCTACATGTATTTATGGATGTTATTAAACACACGTTGTTTTATGTGTTTACGTCAAAGAGGTTTTGAGTTTTTGAAGGGTCAAAAGTGGCACCAAGTGGTTCGTGTAATATTAGGTAGCGACAATATACTCATACAGCGGATATATTCTTGTTGTTTTAATAAAAAAGTTATTACCTAACATTTACCGTGAATTGAACTTAATTTTGACTCAGCACTCATTTTTAATAAACTTTGATCTTTCATGCTGGACTGGGAGCGAAAGTAAAACATAGAATGTGCCAGCTGCTTCTCTTCCCGGGCATACTGTAAAAGTCAGTTAAGGGACAGAGGTTTTATTGGCGTTTTTGTGGGCGACAGGCTGACCCCCTGTCACTGCAATAGCCTCTCTCTATCATTATAATACCTCATTTGTCAAACGATGGACATCAGATGGTCTTATAACCACTGGTGTTCTGCCTACCCCATAAGGGATACAGGCGTGAAGTTATGTATGTATGTATGTATTTGACTCCCCATATCTTTGAAACCATTAGTCCTATTAAAATTAATCTTGGAATTTGTTTGTAGGAAATTTATTAATGCCTTTGACAATTTCGTCTTAGCTTAAATGGTTTTTCTGAAAATTTTAATAAACTGAAGAACCCGGAGGGGGAAGGAGAGATGTAAGGAAGGATCTAGGTATACCTAATATAGCGGCAACAAAACAAAGTTTAAAATATTTTGCTGCTAAAAAATCTCGCGCCTATACCGTTTGCATAAGACTATAAAGATCCGTATACGCGGATCTTGACACCGAATATCCGTATTCGGATCAGTATCCGCGGATCTACATTTTTAGCGATCCGGCACGACACTTATTGTAATGCAGTGATGGCGGTGTGCGGTTATCAGTTTCAAGCGGAAGTAGCCGCGATTAGCGCACACGATCCACATCAGTTTTGCATATTTGCATAAAGATATGTTTTTATTCATAATATATTGTGTATAAAGCGGCACCAACAAGAAATGTGCGACTGTCCATTTGTCACATCATCGCCCAGTTTTTACTTCTGGGCTAAGAGACATTATTATTTGATTTTATCAAATCATTCACTGCTATAAAATAATTTTCTCCAAAATATACAAATATAAATACGAATTTAACAAGTTTTGTGTTAGTTTTCGTTTATATTCACTTTACTATCGATTTGAGTCAAGCCTTTTATTAAAACACAACATTAGTTTTACCAAACCAACTTATACATGGAAGTTTTGTGGGTATGTGACCTTCATTTGCTTATAATTTCTATGTTTGTTTCCATAATAACGTTATACAAATAAAATACCATATGATGTCACGCTTGACTTTGGAGGTATTATAAAGATGGAGACCGACTATTGCAGTTACAGGGGGTCAGGCTATCGCCCACAAAGATGCCAATGAAACTTCTGTCCCTTGACTGACTCTTACAGTGTGCCCGGTATGAGAAGCAGCTGGTACATTCTATGTTTTTCTTTTGCTCCAATTCCAGCATGGAAGCAGCTCGTATAATTTTTTTAACATTTTTGTACAGTTACAAACTGTTTTAATTCATTGATTATATTAAGTATCAGATAAAATGAAACATAGCAAATCCTCTAACATAAGTAGGTACATAATTGTTTGATATCAAATTGCGTTATCGTGGCTGACCGCGTGGGCGCCCGTCACCAATGCTTGCATTGTGTGCCGATGAATTCATCATCGCTGTTAATGTTATCGCTCAATTCCACTAGGAAGTAACGGGAGCTGATGACTGTTTTATATAGGGGAAGTACCGTTGGCTTTAAATGTTGCCAAGTTGATGGGTATTCGAAAACCGTTCAGTGGGTGTGTTTTGTGAAATATGTCCGGAATATATTGTGGTGTGAGGTTATCAGACGGGCGGTCTTGAAGAGTTGTTTCATCCTAGTGTGCGCTGCTAGGATACTCAACTTTTATGAGCTTTTTTGACACCAATAAAACCATAAAACACCTTTGATTTTATCGGAAGCTGAACTTGAGTTTGAGACTCAACCTTACTTAATGTTTATTGAAGATAAGGTCATTTAAAAAAAGACTCATATAATCAACGAATGCAGAGCAAGTAAGAAAACCGACTTCACGTCAAAACTTTGGCTGAGTTCTAATGTCAACAACGTAAACATTCTCAGAAATCATACATATTTTTTCAAAATTTGATATTTTCAAACAAGTACTCAACGGATTTCGATGAAATTTATAGGTATGGTAACTATAAAGTATCCTCTATCATATGAAACAAGAATTTTTAAAATCGGTTCATAATTGTCCGAAACATCGTGCAACAAAGACTTTTTTGGAAGTCGGTTGAAATCATCGTCCGGAACACATTACTGCTGGATCAGTGGTGATTGATTAATTTAGACTAAGCCTAAAAGGTTCCTAGCACCGAGAGGAAGTCGTTCGGATTAGTCGCCTTTTACAATACGCTTATCCAAGGAACCGTCCTTTCTATTTTCTATAAGGCTATTCAAAGCAAACCTCGTGCGGTTAAATATCACAAATAAACAACTAATGTCGTTTCTCAACTACGAACAGAAACAATCAACAATTAACACCGACTTCACATAAGTTTCAAGCAAGGACTGTATACCGGTATGAATTTCTGTACCTACATTTTTTTTCTGTATGACGTCATACCGTTAAAATAGGTGTATTTAAAAATAACAGTACAGGAATTCATACTGAAATAATTCTTGTACCTTTTTTATTATTGTAGCATAACTGTTTTTTTTTCAGTTAACTGAAATTTTCCGGTATTAATATTAATATTGATATTAAAATTTTATTTTTAAATAACTGTAGAATGTTCGACAGTTTAGTTGAAGCCTATGAAGCGTAGGTAGGTACATATGCTGACCTATACATTTCGGTACAGAAATTAAATAAGTTAAAATATTTCTGTACTTAAAACATCTACAGAAATTAATCCGGTACTTATACATTATTTGGGTACTGATATAATTAATTTAGATTTTAATAACTTGTACAGTTATTGTGTTTGATGAAGCAGTACACTAATAAGGGTACTGAAATTTTACTAGTACTATTTAAACATTTTATACCGATATGCAGTCCCTGTTCAAGTTCCTTGTTCCAATACCTTGGCTGAAGTGAAACGTCGTCTACCCAGTAATTTCCGTTTTTCCGATAAAGAACTATATGAAAACATCGCAAATTTTTCATATAGTTCTTTATCGATTTCGATGAAATTGCTATCTGACCAAATAATCGCGTAAACGTACAAAAACATACACGCGAATAGAGTCCTTTTTTTGAAAGTCGGTTGACAAATGAGAATACATAATATTTCGACGACTTGAAAACCAATCAGCAAGCTCAGCACGGTGTCCGCGGCTGCGCGCTGGCGCAAGCTTCCTTTGCAAGCGGCAGGATGCGCAGGTCAATGAATCGTGCGCTTCCGTGGAGGGCTGCCCGAATATGTCACGTTGACGATAGCGATGGCTATCGGAAGGCGTTGGTGGGGCTTGACTATCGCGCGACTTTGTACACGTTGATATTTTAAAGATAAATAAATAATAAAATTCCCAGACAATCACACCAACTGCATGGCCCCAAAGTAAGCATAGCTTGTGTTATGGGTTACCATATAGCGAACGAGGGGGAACCTAGAATATAAATACCTACATAAATAGATAGACACTTTTTTTTCTTGTTCCGTGCGGGAATCGAACCCGCGACCACTGGCGTCTGAAGCAGATTGGTTTACCCTATCGCTAAAGTGATCGTCATCAGATAAACTATCGCGTACCGGTACCGCGTGCCGGGCGGGTGCTCTACCCTGTAAGTACGAGCCATTTTTAAATACGGCTGGTACTTTACGAGATCAGCGCGTACAAACGAACTGACCCAAATACAAAACTGAGCTATTAAATGCAAATTTTTTCAAATAAGAGTGAGTTTACGAGATGAGCGCTAATCCTACTTACATAAAATGTTAATGTTCATGATACTAAAATGGCTTTAGCTAAAATTTTTATCTCAGGTAAGTAAGTCTTGAATAACACATAGGTATCCTACCTCAGGATTGAGATAAAAGGTCGTAAAGCAAGCACAGCTAGTAGAAATATAAAGCAGATATAGCCTCAATAAGAAAATGTAAAAAAATGGCTGAAGCTTGTATGAGTTGTATGACGCATTTTAATATCACGGCGGCCTTCGTTGAATCAATGGCCAATGATGCTGATGTCATTTAATGAATTCATCTCTATTATAGGCTGTGTTACCATCAAATAAAAATATGATATTGACTGTACTACTTAGCTGTGTCATGAGGTTTCGTTTGTATTTGAATAAAAGTTGCTTTATGTAAAGTGCAGTTTTTAGGTAATATTATACTCTTGTGCTTAGACACGAACGATACGGGCTTCTGTAATCAACAATTATGCAGTGCGATCACAGAACTTTATCGAATCGTATATTAACGAATGTTTACGAATGCTCGTATAGTATGGAGTCGGTTGCAAGTTTTGAGTAACATTGTAATTTTTGATTTTACAGATATTTATGAGTACAACATGTTTAAAAACATTCAAAATTAACAAGGCACACATTTATTTAAACTGGCCGTGCGGCAATGGATAGATTTAATTTTTTTCTTAAAAACCGTCTCCATACTATACGAACATTCGTTAACAAACGATTCGATAAAGTTCTGTGATCGCACACATGGGTAGTTTTTGGCAAAAGAAAAGTTGGGAGGAGAAAGATGTCTTGGCTCAGGAATATTCAGGAGTGGGCTGGAGTAGCGAGCGCTTTGGATCTATTTCGCCTCGCAAGAGACAGGACTAGTTGCGCAGAGCTGACTGCCAACCTCCGATAGTCGGGGAGGCACGTTAAGAAGAAGCATACTCAGTTATTTCCGGCGGCTTAATTAAATTATATTGAGTTCATACAAATATACGAGTAGAGATTCTTATGTGCTCGTTCAGGCTTTTCTTTCGTCTACCTATGGGCACCCCATGCAATTCGCAATAACCCGACATCTTCACAAATTTTACCGTTAATAAATGTTTAGAGATTAATCAAATTTTGGATAGTAAAGGATAATAATATGAATCATACACTTCTGTAACATTGTCTTCTGTTTAATAAAAAGAAAAGTGTGTTTTAACCCTAATTCATGGCCTCGGTTTCAAGACATGGAAATTTCAAATAGATTTTCATTTCAACTTTTATAATTCAATTATAATTTTTGGTACGATTTATCCTTCCGATTCTGATTAAGTATATGCGTGTATAAATTACGAGTCCACCATATTCCTATGATCATCACACAACGTGACAAAGAAGTAAGAAAAAGCATTAGTCAGAAAATTAAGCAGGTAATTACCTGCTTAATGCTAATTATAATTAGCTTCTATTCTATGGCAAATCACCGGCGTTAATTATGTTTTTGTTTCAACGAGCTCGCTTCAGAAACAATAAGGATGATTTGTTAAAAATATTTTGTAAGTCACTAACCTACTTAATAGAAAATGGCGTCCATGGACTGCAAGATTTTTCCGACATCTTCTAATGATTACTTTACTTACACAATAGTATAGTCTATAACTATAAGTATAATAAAACAGAAGGGTTTATTTGTTATTAACGCGCTAAGTTCCGAATCTAGCCCAACCAACTCGCAGGAAGGTTGTCTTTATTTTTTATTTAGAAAAAGTAACATTGAACTATAAAAACAGTAAGAACCTTCTTGCTGTAAACAACCTTCTTTCTACATACATAACCTCCTCATTTGAAACGTTATGAGAATCTGTTCAGCAGTTTTTCATATCATCGCCTCCAGATCCAGATAGTCAAAAGCAACAGGAAAACAACTTTCTTTTATAATGCGTACAGATAGACCATAAGTAATTGAGTTTCATTTCATGGTTTCATTCTTGGGCACAGCACAACTAAGTATGTACCTACTTTATCTAAACAAACAATAACAAAATAAATAATTCGTTTTGGCACCGAGAAATGGATGCAATATTGAACAGGCTTTTCGATATAATTAAATTAATTGTCCGAAGTAATATACTTTTATCGATCCTAACAATTCGACAGACAATAGTGTGCCTTAATTGTATTGGAGGTAAAGGTAGAATTTGTATGGTAGAGCATTTATTGATTAACTATTACAAAAGATTGTGATTGATTTACTTTGAGTTCGTTGCGACATACAATATAAAATTAAGAGGCTTTTTATTTTCTTGGTTAATAAAGTGTATTTTTACACAAGGTTTTAGAGATACACATTTGAGCGAACCAAAACCTGCGACTAAAGAAGGAATAAAAATAATTAAATCAGACATTTTGAGAATAAATTACTTTTTAGCTAGTTATGTCTAGATACTGCCTTACCTACTGTTTTGCTCTGCGATTTTCGCTGATTGTACAACATAATTTAAGCCCTATAATGAATGACCGAATAACGATTGCCCGAAAAATTTTAAGCCGAATAATCTTTAATCGATATTAACATTCGTTCGAATAACGATAGCCCGAATTTATTAATGACCGAATTGCTTCTTTCGGAAGAACTTGCTCTTCAAGCAATATAAATGCTTCAGGTATTTCATCTGGCGACAAAAATGTGGGAGCGGATATTTGCCGCAATTTGTTAGCAAAGCTTGGGTCTTGACCATACTTTTTGTCTAATTTTACAATTGGAAAGTTTACGGATGCATTCTTTGTGTGTATAAATTAATTATATTGTTGCAGTACTTTTTTTTTTCAAATAGTATTTATCGCAAACCCAATACCCTCTTAGAAACCAAGAGTAATGAATGGAATAGGTATATAAAGAAATGATTTGCATGAAAATATTCGGTCATTGATAAATTCGGGCTATCGTAATTCGAATGAATGTTAATTTCGATCAAACATTGTTCGGCTTAAAATTTTTTGGGGCAATCGTTATTTGGTCATTTATTATTAAGGCTAAGTTGTACAATCGTTTTGGCTTCACGCCTGCGTTACAGCCAGTAAAACCTACAACCCAATCCCATCTTAATGTAGCACGTAGTTTTAAAATATAACTGGCATTGTATAAATCGCCGTACGTGTCAAAGCGTCATTAGTTTCAAGTCTAAATGTTGTAAATTTTATAACCTTATCCTGTAAAACCTACTTATTCTATACTGTATCGGTGGAAGTATTTATACGGTACATATAAAATTCTGTTGGAAAGTTCGCGCGGCGAGCAAAATTCATCCATTTTGCATTATCCTATCCAGTTCGGCAACGAATATTTTACAATACCTTCTCCGGGAGTAAGGTACAGTCAGCATCTGAACGTGATACACAAGAATTACTTTTTTAAAATAAAACGCTGTTGTAACAGAAACACAAAATAAGTACATGGTGGGTGATAATTTATAGCTTTAGTAAGTATCAATCTGATTGATGCCTTTAAATTACTTTTAAAAGAGCTTTATTTTGGGTTATAAGACAATATTAGATAATCAACGAATGCGGAGAATTAAAAAACCGAACGTAAACATTCTCCGAAATCATAGTTATTTTTTCAAAAGTTTGAAATTTTCAAAATCTGAATTTAAATGGGACCAACTATGAGGTATCCTCTATCATATGAAACAAAAATTTTCAAAATCGATTCATAATTGTCCGAAACATCGTGTAACAAAGACACACAAACAAAACAAAACACATACAGACGAATTGAGAACCTTTTTAAGAAGTCTGTTGAAAATACGTGATTTTTGGAAATGTAACACAAAACGATATTTTGAAAGTCAATTGTGTGCGAATCAAGCTCTTCTCTGTATATCTTAAATCTGATTTTCTTCGTGGCCGACCAAATTGTTGTAAATACTCGTATATGTATGATTCTGATTGACAATAGGAATGTGTTCATAATTAATTTCAAGCAAAGTACTTATTTCAACATGTATTCAAATAGAACCATGATCAATGTGATATTGAAACTGCGTGTCTGTGTGCTGTGTCATATCTTTTAACTAATCAACGTCGTATCGACATCACACCTTGTAAGTATTAAAAAATGCTTTTTTATAAGACGGTCACTGTATTAACAGAGATGATATATGACTACAAAGCTTATGGTTTATGTTACTTGGTTATGGTTTGAGCATTAGCCAATCCTACGACACATACAAAAAAGGCGGTTGATCTATTTTATGTGGAGAACCATGCGGAGAACCTTTTCAATTTGTTAAACCCCTTTTGCGTTTTTCGTGATCAATGTAAAATGCCTCATATTTTCATGTACCTAGTTCTTAGCGCTGCTTACTGTACCTTAAAATTCGTGAGGAAATTCTCATGTGGCATGTTAATGATGGATCGGTATTGTTCACGTCGTGTTAGCTGGTGGAAACTTATCGTGATTCGGTGGTATAATGATGGAGAAGGGATGTAGAGGAACCTTTGGGTTTAAGGTGTCTCGTTAACGTGTTTACACCTTGATGAGAAAATTGATAATGCGGTATATTATCTAGACTTGAAAATAATCAACGAATGTGGAGCATTAAAAAAACCGACTTCTCGTCATAACTTTAGCTAAAGTATAAGGTCGTCAATGAATAAATATGCTCCGATTGATATATTTTTCAAAGTACCTACCTGCTCAAGCGATATCCATGAAATTTATATGGAACCACATCTTAGTATCCTCTTATCATATGAAACAAGAATATTCAACATCGATTTATAACTGTCCCAAAAATCGTGGAACAAAGATACAAAAAAAACATACACACGAATTGAGAACGTCCTCCTTTTGGAAGTCGGTTGAAAATGCAATAAAATATGATTTCATCATGTTAACTTTATAGACCTCAAATTTTTAAGGCGAAAATGAGTAGTTTAGCATTAAATAAATGCATTATTACTTGACTTTATGATTTACAAATAAATATCGGGTCGTTCTCGACGCCACACAGTGGGTCCATCCGCCGAATTTCGGGACATAGGGTCTAACTTTGGATTTTCACTTTTTTTTTCATGCTGATGGATAGATCTCATTAGCCTTTATAATAGTTGTTCTGAGTAATTTTTTCGTGAGCCTTATAGTTTGGACAAAAAAAAATCTTTAATTTTTTTTTGTATGGAGCGCATCATTATAACTTAAATTGCTTCGAAGTCTCTGTAGATCGCGCTTTGAAACCTATCGTATCGTATACTACGTCCAGTCTACTATCGTGTGACTTGATGAACATCTGCATAAAGTTGCAATTCTCTGAGAAAAATGGTTCGGAAAGGTGAAAAAATACAGATAAAAATAAGTTCACTTTTTTATTGTCTCCAAGTCTTATATATGTTACATTTAATAGGTATTAGTGGGTAAAAGTACATATTAACTAAAATAATTACTTAAAAACTAACAACAATACTTTTGAAAGGTAAAATTAATACGGCCAATGAGCCTAATACTTCTAATTAAAATAAAGTAACAACATATTGCTAATTTACTAGCTTAATTACAAAACAATCACTAAAAATATATTTACAACTACAATGTCCACTTTTGCAATCCTCATTTATGTTAATTACATATTAAGTATATAATAATTACTAAGATAATCGAATAGAAAGAAATATATAAGAATAAAAAAACACAATTTCGAAACGAATACATACACATATTTTAAACACAAAAAGAAAACTAATACTATAAACATTAATGCACGGACAAAAGTAAATAACATTTTCAGTTACTACCTAGGAAGCTCAAGTTTAGTAGTTATTTAATTGTATCAACATGTAATATAGATAAATTAATAATAGTTGCGACAATTTTTTTTGTTAAATAGGTACTGACAAAATAGTATAATGATAAAATTATTAAAAATATCTCAATGACAAATAACAATACAAAAAAGAAAGATTACCTAAATAGAACGCAAAAAGATAAAACTTAATAATACAAAAACACAATTATGACTCAAGAGTTCATATAAAAGATGAATAAAAACATAAGCAACAACAACTTTATAATTTCCTTAAAATTATTCACTATCGCTATGACTATCTTGTAAACTATCTATATCAATAAACTCAAAATCCGGTTCAGCAGGAAGACTCACCAGAAGATCTTTAACTTTCTGAGATAAAGACATTGTATTTTGTTTTGCCATTCGAGGCCTTAAGCTTGTGATCTTTGGATCAGAAGATAAAAGAAAATTGTGTAAAATATCTTCATTCGTAGCTGTTCTACTTATTTTCCTCGAATGGCACTCTCTATATTTTCTAAAATCTTTATTTCGAGCTTCTGCTGCTTCTTCGGAAAGCTTACCGATAGGCATTGCACCAA
The DNA here is from genome assembly GCA_944452665.1 of Stenoptilia bipunctidactyla. Taxonomy (NCBI): domain Eukaryota; kingdom Metazoa; phylum Arthropoda; class Insecta; order Lepidoptera; family Pterophoridae; genus Stenoptilia; species Stenoptilia bipunctidactyla. Next base: position 941,202 of record OX101730.1, read on the forward strand.
AATGCCTAATTATGTCAGTTCCATGTATCAACAATTTATGTACACTTGAAGGCATATAATACCATGGATATAATTTAATATATAGTTCCGCAGTATTCCGACAAAATTCATCGAACTTAGTTAGCTGCACGCGCTCTCCAGATGCAATAGTTTGGAGAATCACATGAAACCTTTCTATTAGCTCTTGGTTAATGCCTGTGATACGCGCTGTTGTGTCTGCATCCCTAAAAAATCTTCGAGCAGTATTGTCATCGTTGGTTGTGCCTACTCCTTGCTTGACGACATCAATTAGTAACCCAGAGTCCTCTTTGAATGCTTGCTGTATAGCACACTTTCGGCTTATCATTTTTTCTTTATCATCTCCCCTGCAACTCCATTTTTGAACTCCAAGCGATAAGCTGTAAAACAAAAAATATACTAATGAATAACAAATAATGTAACACAGAATTCTTAAGAAAAAAGATATGAAATATTATAAGTTCTATAATATTGATTTAATTTTTACCAATGTGCAGTAAGCACTCCATGCATCTTATCCAGGCATGTAGAGATGACAATCCATACTGGAACACATCTTCATTTTTTTGTTTTTGAAGAACTGACTCCAAATTGTTCATCTCTGTGGGCTTTGCTTTGCAAATATCACATACTGCTGCAGACGTCTCTGACAGATACGATGTTATTTTGCCATCAATCATCGTCAAGAGTAATTGATGCTTTACTTTCACTTGCTTGATTTTTGATGGCTGAAGTTCTTCAATTTCTTTTGCGATACCAGCTTTTATGGTTGTCACTGTGGCCTGGGTCTCTTTTGTAAACTTAAACATAATAGGTCGACAGTAGAACGTTGAAGAAGGTCTGTCATTTTCCCAAACAATTGTCCTGTCTTGTTTCTGTAGTCTTATTGGAACAAGACTGACCATGAAAATTGATGAATCGTCATACTCAGATTTTTGTTTGTAATTACTTTGACCTGAAGCTCCATCAAAGCCCCATTTGCTTATAAGCACTAAATCAGCTGTTGAGTCCAAGTCTAATGCAACCACATCCAAGAGTCTGAATACTGTTAAGTTCAGTAAAACTTGCAGTTTGATAGAGGCCCCTTCATCAGTGATGGCTACATCTTCTCTCTCTGGATAACATTTCAATTTTGCTTGTTTTATTTTGTAGTAAGAGGGATACAAATCTGATCCATTTTCACATGATGCTTCTCTTAAGTTTATGTACTGCCACTTACTCAATTTAAGAGACACTAATAGAGCCAGTGCTTTATCGGGCGAGTATGTGTTGCTTTTTTCTTTACTGTCACTCAAACATTCTTTCACTTTGTGTACATCTTCGGGGTGATTCAACAAGTAGTTCATTATATTACTCAAGTCTTTATGTCCCGAGCTTCTTAAATTTGCCATCATGGTAGTATTCCGTTCTTCTGGGGATAACGAGAGCGATTTATTAATTTCTTCCACACGTCTTCGCTTTTGCTTGCAGCTCAAATCTTCAAACGGTTTACGAGGGGTAAACGTAGATGTGGAAGCTTCTGAAGTAGATGGTTCCATGTTTTCAATTTCACAAATCTCAAGCACTTCCTTGTTCACAACTTCAGATATAATTCCTTCAGGCCACATTATGGTGCTTTCTAACCAGTCACCATTTCTTTTTATAAATTGGTTTAAGACTCGACTACTTCGCTCCCATTTAGCATTTACAGTAGAACAATATCGCGTGCAGAACTTCTGAAGCTTATTATTGTTTTCCTCGGACACACTTAATTTTTGTTGTAAAAATTGGAAGAGTTTTTTACTATCCGATAAAGATCCTACTTGTTCCCTTAAAATCATAAATAAGTCTAGGTTATTAACTAAACTCTCCATTATAATATATAAGACGATCACAATCACAAGATGTAAGTATAGTTGTACGTATAAACGATTACTAATTGTAATTTCAAACTATAACTAATTTTATATCTTTTTAAAAAACAACAACGAAATTCTAGGTTTCTCCTAACTCTAAACTAATTATTTTATTGGCACTATTGAGTAATTAAAAGCTAAATCACTTTTTATATTGTTATTAGAAAAGCTAATTAGTCATTAAGCCCTAGCCATTAGCTACCTTTCAAACGTATTGTTGTTAGATTACATAATAATTGTATTTTTGTATTATTATCTTTTTCTTTCTATTTAGTTATTCGTTAATTATTATGTATTATGTACTAAATATGTAACTAACACATATAAAGATGGCCGAGTTAGACATCATAATTGTAAAGATAGTAAATTATTATTTTAGATTAAATTGATATATTAGGCTCATTACCCTCATTAATTTTACCTTTCAAAGTATTGCGGTTACTTTTTAAGTAATTATATCAGCTAATATGTAGTTTAAATCTCTAATACCTATTAAATGTGACATTAAAAGATTTGAAGACAATAAAAAGTGAACTTATTATTATCTGCATTTTTTCACTTTTTCCGAACCATTTTTCTCGGAGAATTGCAACTTTATGCAGATGTTCATCAAGTCACACGATAGTAGACTGGACGTAGTATACAATGCAATAGGTTTCAAAGCGCGATCTACCGAGACTTCGCAATTTAAGTTTTAATGATAAGCTCCATACAAAAAAAATAAAAAAAAAATTTTTTGTCCAAACTATAAAGCTTACGAAAAAATTAGTCAGAACAACTATTATAAAGGCTAATGAGATCTATCCATCAGCATGAAAAAAAAAGTGAAAATCCAAAGTTAGACCCTATGTCCCGAAATTCGGCGGATGGACCCACTGTGCGCCAGCGGGCGAGAGAGCGATTTGTTGCGGTGCAATACAAACTCAATACTTTCTATCGTGTCGAGGAAATCGCTGCCCGCGCCGCTTTCGCTCTCGCTGTCGTTGCCGTCGAGTTTGCAGCCTAACATCTTCGAACTCATTTTGAGATTTTATTCAAATAACACATCAAATACTTTCATCCTAAAATTCCCATCAAGATTAACTAAACTTAAACCTCGGATGCCATCTAAAACCTGCCGTTTGACAAAGGCTTGGAACCTACGTTCCTCCTATATAAGGTCTTAAAGAAAAGGCCGTCATTCGCCATTAAAAGTCCGCATAGTTGCAGTCGAGCTTTGTTCGGAAGTCGTACTGCGTATTGACTGCTAAGTTTCCCACTTGAGCTCTTGTCGGAGAAGTTGCTCCTCGGAAACGGAGCGAAGTTGGATTGAAACTCTGAACCGCTTGGATTTGGTAGTATGCGTTTAAAGTATAGTTTTTGCTTTCAATATGAAAATTAAATGTTCATTTATTTTAACACAGGAAAATGGTAGATATAGGCAAAAGACTTGCAAGAATAGAGAATTTACCATGGGGTCTGTAATGATACCGAAGCGGGATGAGCTGTCTTAAGTAAATATCATCAATTAATCAATCTGTCAGTAACATTCATTGAAGACACAAGGTGTCCTCAGTTGAGAGTTGTGGTTAGGGTTGGGTTTTGGGTTCCTTTGGAACTTTGTTTTTTCAAGCTTGTTTATTTATAATACATACATAACTTCACGCCTGTATCCCCTTATGGGGTAGGCAGAACACCAGTGGTTATAAGACCGTATGATGTCACGTTTCACAAATGAGGTATTATAATGATGGAGAGAGGCTATTGCAGTGACAGGGGGTCACTGCAATAGCCGTCACCAATAGGGGGTGACGGGGTGCCTATCGCCCACAAAAATGCCAATAAAACTCTGTTAACTGACTTTAACTGACTTTTTCAGTATGCCCGGGAAGAGAAGCAGCTGGTACATTCTGTGTTTTTCTTTCGCTCCCAGTCCAGCATGGAAGCTAGTCCGTGGGGAGTCCGTTTCAACACAGGGAATTAGTTAAATTGGTAATGGTGGGAGCTATTCCAAATCTAACCCATTACTATCATCGCATTGCCCTTTTCCTAGCGAGGGGCGATCGATCGTGGAGGATTAGACTTCGGTCATTATTCAATGAGGTTTGGTCTATAGACTAGTATATGATTATGATTGACGACCACTTTGGCGATGGGGTAAACGTATCTGCCTCAGACGCCAGTGGTTGCGGTTTCGAACCCCGCACGGAACAAGAAAAAAAAAGTTCCGTGAGTATTCTTTAAAAAAAATATTCAATGTACAGTTTTGACTTTCCTACCATTTTATTATATGTATAGATTTATATTCTAGGTTCCCCCTAGTTCGCTATATGGTATCCCATAACACAAGCTATGCTTACTTTGGGGCCATGTAGTTGGTGTGATTGTCTCGGGATTATATTTATTATTTTTATATGATGATATTGTTTATAATAAAGTTCCGAAAATATTCAGATTCATCCCATGATGTATTTAGATATCTGTAAAACAAAAGGGGTTAGGTGCTATATAATTCTAATACATGGGCGAAAAGTAGGTCTTTAGTTGTAAAAGTTTATTTAAAAAAAAAGTCAATTGTTATTGAGTTTCTTGACACATCTTCTTTACATATCATCTATCTATGAAGCAAAAATACTTTTTCTTTTACATATGTCTATTTAATAGCTTAACCTGGTAAAAGTTGAAAAGCATAGAAAACTGAAAATAACTGTGCAAGCGTCCGTTGTCATCACCTTTGAGATGAAATGCTGCTATGACTGGCTTCATCAAGTGTTTTCTGAAATTCCTAAGATGAATAAAACTTTTTGAATTTTGATTTTTTTTAATTTCAAGTAAGATCTATTGCATTTCATTTGGAGCAACTACAGCCTAAGGGTGATTTGGGTAAACATGACAGTAAGCAGATGGCGTTGATCACATGACAACAGTTCAAGTAATCGACAGTGGCGCCAGAGGTCCTAGCAGTGAAACTACGAACTTTCATGTCTATTCATACTGATATGGGTGTACACTTAACATTCCTTATAATTAATCTATTTATAAACTGCTATTATTAGCACAGCTTGACCTACTTAAAATTATCCTGTGGGAGTATAAGGATAAAAAGCACAGACATACATCTACATAGACAACGCAAATGCATGTACTTTGCGTGTATACCCAACCAAGCATCAAGGTTGGTTGCCGCAAAATTCAGTTGCGCGTATGTATGTCTGTTAGAAAATCTATATTACAATATCGATATCGTTCTTAATAATCGGTTTAATCGGCGGCGTATTTAATATCATAAAATATCAGCTGTGACGTCACAGTAGGTGTTAAAAATTCGGCACGCTTGATTTCAATAAAAATCGTGACATCTATGTAGATGTATGTCTGTGATAAAAAGTTTCGTCTGTGTTATTCCAGTTTTGTCTAACATATGTGCTCAAAAACCTACTTAAATCCGTCCACAATTTTCACACATTCTTTAATTCTCGCAAACATTCTCAATAATAATATTAGCAGAATAACTTCATTTCATCTGAACAAAGCCTTATTGAGTTCTGCTTCTTGTCCGTGATCGCTTATATTTTTTCCTATAGACTTGCCGGCGCCGCGCCGCGCCGGGCAGTCACAGCGTTCTTCGTCCTTAATATCCTGGATTGGAATCAGACTCGCTAGCTTCTTGTGTTATTAGCTTTTTGTATTATTTACGTGACTGACGTATATAGAAATAGGGGTGGTATATGAAAGTGCACCATTAGACTGCGCGTTTTAACGGTGGCTCTATAATGGTCATGGTTTTAAGTAATGGTCTCGTGGTGTTTCGCCGGTAAAAGTAACGATGCTTTATGCAAAGTGAAGCAATGTTTTTTTTTGAATGTTTAATTTACTTTGGATTTTCTCTCTTACGGTAATAATGTTGTATGAAAGACAACTTTAGCCCCTTTTGATTTTAATGTCACACGTTTAAAACCGTTTTCGCCAGTTTTCAGATACTTTTCCTTACTTGAAACTTAAATTAGTTAAGTATAAATTGGTTAAGTCTGCTATTAACAATTATGATATAATTTATGAAACAAAGTATTATTCTCATCTTTTTAGTCGTTAAGTCTAAATGTAACAATTTAAAGTTTAAAAAATCCAAAGCGACCACTGAAAACAGCATTTAAATCGGACCAATGGTTTTGCAGATAAACGGTAACATTGGCTTTTACAAACAAATGTTTACTGCAGCGCCCCCTGGTGAGTTGTTACCGCTACACCTATCTAAGAACATGCACCAACCAAATCCAAAGCGATTACTGAAAACCGCATTAAAATCGGACCAGTGGTTCTGGAGATAAATGGTAACATTGGTTTGCACAAACACCCTCTCACCCCAAACGCATATGCCGTCTCCGTTCCGTCGTGGGTAATAAAGAATTTGAATTTGAAAAAGTTCCATTTCAGCTCAATCTGTCTGTTGCACATTTATTTGTATTATGTGCGTGTTAAACTTATAAAAATATAACTTTCCTTGTTGAAAATAGAGATAATACGAATATAAAGCACCTCTTTAGCGTAATGAGTGCTTAGCTGCCTAGCGAGGGATGCGTAGGGTGTTTCGTATCTTACTTGAAGAGTATATGCGTAAATGAGATCCATTAGACGACCGGCTGGTGTAGTGGTAACATACGTTGCTTTCTATGCCAGAGGTCCTGGGTTCGAATCCCGGCGTCGGCGGATATCGGTGTGATGAACACAGATATTAGTCAAGTCATGGATGTTTATATGTTTATTTATGTAAGTTTATTCTAATAAAAAATATGTATTTACTCAATATGTTTGTTAATATATTTCTTAAGTATATTAGTTATCTAGTATCCATAGCACAAGTTCTTTAAAAAACTTAATTTGTGCTAGATAATGTTGTGTGAATGACAGAAATATTTATTTATTTATTATTTGTGTAGGGTTCCTTTTAGGGCTTAGTGATGTCCCATACCTATAGTGTATTTCTAAAGTCACGATAATAATATAGTAGACAAGTTTATTTGAACTTGAACGCACCAAATCCTGAAACTTCTTGTCGGAGTAAAAAATCTTTTTGCATGTGATACCTAGTCAAACTTTTAAGAAAAGAAATATAGTATCTGGATATAGCAACTTCTTAACAGAAAGAACATTGGCAGCAAGCAGTACATTGCTAGTTGGAGTTATTATAACATGTAGCGTAACGAAACTAGGTATTACCTATTTTTGAATATAAAAATAAAAAAACGTTTACATACTACATAACTCTAATCAACTCTCTACAATTGTTCAGTGAAAAGTTACATACATTTAATAACGTAAGAAATGGACGTTAAAACAACATTAAAGTCATTTTTGACTTTTTTGAAATAAATATGTCAGGTTGACATGTGTGTCAGTTGTGTGATGGACATCTAACGACGACGTCGAGCAGATTTTATCACTAAAGTAAATTTCTTTGAATAAAGAAAATAAAACTTCCATTTCTCTTCATTCACAGAATTTGTAGTCCAGTATACAGTACAAAATATTATAAGTTCAAATTCCTACATCTCCTAATTCCTACATATCCAAAAGTTTTTTAAGCGCGTAAACTACTTGAACCTTCGTTTATAATTACATTCACAAGGGTTCTTTGATTCTCCGCCATCGTAATCCTGACTGTTTTTTTTTTTAATTAATTTATCATTTTAACAATTTATAAAATTCTTAATTAATTAGCGACAAAAATCCACTTAGGTTTATACTTGCGCTAATATAAGTTAGGTACATACATAATTTCATCTTAAATTTATTCTAGTAATACTATTTAATCTTGACAAATAGTTCATCTGAAAGTACTATTAAATTTTAATTTAGGGCAAAAAAATTATAAAAATAAAATGAACTAAAAATGAAGAGGAGTCGGATAGCAATATTCTGTGTTTATTATTAAAATTAGGTTTTCGGTGCTACTTCATTGATAACAATTGACTAGCAAAGTGTTTTTTTTATATATTTTTTATATTTGTTACGCTAACATTTTGTCTGATGTTCAAAGGTAGTTTATTAACAAGACGAGGAACAAGATAGGCGGTAGTTCGCTCGCCATACGTGTTGTTATTGCAGGTATTGCAGAAAAAAGGGAAAAGGACATATTTTTAAGCTATAGCATAGCTTCTATCGTGGGCCTTGAGCGTGGGGACCGAATCCAGAAATTCCGTAACGAAGAAAACCTAACACCCCCCACTCCGACCGGCACAGCGGTGATACTTTGATTTCATAACTTTACATGCGGGCTTTAATAAACAATCAGCGCCATCTACTAGGAACTTGTGGAACTTCATATTAGATCAAACATTACTGCATTAATAAAATAAATAAATAATTATAATTGCATAAGTTGATAAATAATGCTATGCAATAGCTTTACCGCGGCAGTCTCCGAGTGCCACACGTCTTTTTTTTTCTCTTAAGAACAATCAGGCTTTTTCCCAAAATCGTATATGTAGACGTAAATGAAACATGGTACCACGTTCCGTTTCACGTGGCGGTAGTCCGGTGAATGAGCCACGTGGTGGCCGGGTGGGGTCGTTCGATACAGCGGAGGCTGCGCGTTGAGGCTCTCCCGGAACCGGTGCCATTTTACTCCGAGCTCGCGGAATCCGGGATGCGAGGGTAGCTAGTATGTGTTGACGATTTGATTGCTGTTTTTTTTTTATGATTTGAATTTAATTAAAATAGAATATTGTTTATTTTCATAAGCGAGAACTCAAAATGAAATTGTTGAAACGCTTATAATGGACCAAATATAATGGATTATAATGAAAAAAAAAACGACAACTTGAGAAGTTAGGTAACTGTAACTTTAGTTATTTTGCAGTCTTCTTTTGGTAGGTAAAGGTCCACAGTTTTAAGTCGTCTTGAAGTCAAGCCCACAAATAACCGTTAATTTTATTTTAATACTTATATATTTCTGTTTAGACTATCGTCTTTGATGTAGTTGTTCCTACACCATTGTGTTTTTTTGACTTCAATATCACTTCCATTCAGAATACCAACATTTCCTATACTTTCACTTAGCAATATGAAAAGTTTATGTCAGTCCAGAAGATCTTATTTTTGCGGATTCACAAAATCCGCAGAAGTAAGATCTTCTATAGCAAATAGTTGTTTCTTCGTTTGATTTGCGCTGGTCTTTAAAAATACGAGTTCGATTTGAAAATAACATGTCTTCAAGTTAACTTAACTTTACTGTAGCTCTTGTCTCAAGTCTGCGATTATAAATAAATAAACGAGATTTAGATCCAACAGAACTTCAGTAGTTCCTGTAATTCCATTTTTAGGCTGGCCATGATTTATCCTCTGTTTTAAATTTTTTTTTTTGTTAAACAGAATTGAAATTCTCTATTTCTTTTTCTAGCTAACAAAACATAAAACGAAGAACATAAACAATAAAATAGAAATATACCTAATAACAACAAACGCTAATTGGTGTTGAGCTAACATGTTGGTTATATTATTGTGTGTAATAAAATAATTTTATATCTTTCTTTTTCATTAGACAGAGATGTTATTATATCTATATTAATATAATTAAATGAAAAGAAAGCATCCGTATTAAATATGTACTTATCTTGGTTTGAATTGAATAACCTTAAAAACTACGGGACTAATTTTGAAAAATCTGTCACCATTAGTTAAATATAAAAAAAAAAACACGTAATCAGGACCTATGCGAGAAAACTGATAGTCGTTGATAATTTAATTTTGCCGGTGAACTCAATGAGGGTATCGTCCGCTGCGACCGAGTAGGCAGACTGAGTATTTTGCAATCACTTGTGATACAATTATTACCGCATGGAGTTGACTGTCATTAGTTTACACTAACGATAATCGCACAGCGGCGATAGGGTTACAGTGTCTACCTCAAAACTCTAGGGGTCACGAGTACGTTGTATGATTATACTATGTGTTTCGCGCGGTTTTACCCGTGCAATTTCGAATCCCGCGGGAATATCGGGATGACAAGTACCCTATATACTATTCCAGACTGCACACTATAATTATGCTAAATTTCTTACAAATCTGTTGAGCCGTTCTGCCGTGACTCAGGAACAAACATCAATCCATACAAACTTTATCATTTATATTAGTTAGATCATTGCATAATTATGTCAATAATTTGTCATGCATCGAGGTTCGAATCTGCAACCGCTAGCGTTATGTCTTTTATTTATGGTGTAACGGACCCGGACAGTCTTACCTATAAATAAGTTACAAGTTATTCTGTAACTTATTTATAGGTAAGACCCTTGAAAAACAATAAGTAATCGTATAAAGTAATATCTGGTAAAAAGAAAGAATTAATACCTTGCGTGTAACATCCTGTTCAATGAAATCACTCAAACCCTGTCAATATAACAAACATGAAAGTTTAATATGGTGGATGGATGTGAATTGTGCCAGAATATCGCAAATATTGGAATTACATACGATACCTTATATTCCTGATATTCCTACAGGACAAGAAATACATGCCTATCCCTTGATACCCCAACACAGTTCGTATGACATGGCTCTAGAAAGATAAAATCCCGGCTCAAATTACCAGTCGGGCTGGAAGACAAATGTAGTTTTTACATCCTGTCGTTTCGTGTCGTCGTTTTATTTCAGGTCGCTCACGTCCTCGCCGCAAAATAGACTAGGAGGTCGGATCTATGGGACGAGGGCACAGTACAGATATCTCCAGTAATTCAAATCGGCCGCATCTTTGAAATAAATAGAGCCGCGTAGGTATAGCTCGCGTTTCGTAAGTTTGTATGTAGTTGAATTACTGTAGATATCTGTACTGTGACGAGGGGTATAGGTACTCGTGTATACACTGTATACAGTGGATTTCAATAGTAATTCTAAGATTTAAAACACTACTATGTAGGGTATTTTCGACCCTTACCTTGACCGACAAAATCCAGATTTCTGGATCTTGGATTAAAAATTAAGATTCTGTTTGGAAAACTTATTTTTTTCTGTCATGTATTGTCCTTTTTTAAAAAAGGTAAGGCAACATTGCATGCAATCATGGTGTTAGTAGTAATAAGTATAAATTAGTAACTGCAGCTTCTTTGAATTTTACAGCATTGGACGAAAGCAAATTAAAATTATAGAAAGCGGAACGGTTTTTAATTCCACACTGCAGTTTCGTATATCGCTAGATTCAATTTAAGAAATTAAGAATTCAATTTAGCCAAACGCTTCTTTACGGAACGTAATCAATAGATAAACAACTGTGTAATAAATTCAACTCTGTTGCCCACGGAATAGCCCTGCAACTCTTCAATATGTTTATCCTGCCTTATACCGTTTCTTCTATCATCGATTATGTGCTATTCCAGACTGTACACATGCCAAATTTCATCCAAATCCGTTTAGCCATTCTGCCGTGATTGAGGAATAAACGTCCATACATACAAACTTTTACTTTAACGGATTTAAACTAAAAGTTTAATCCATACATTTAAACTTTTACTATATAATATATGTAAGATATTACGTGTCATACATATGTAAAAAATAAAGTGAATCAATAGAAATATAGTAAACTCAAAGTAGTGATATATGCAGACCTTCTGTATTAAATCTATTTTGCATTCTGACTCTGGAAAGGGAAACGGCGCGGCCGCGGCGAGGGGAGCCGAGCACTAGAATATGTCGTTAGCCGTGCAAAAATAAAGGTCTAGACTAGACTCGTCCATTTTTAAATCCGAAATATATAAATTGTATTTTACGCTATTCCAAATATAGACTTTCAAATTCATACAACTACTACGTGTCTGGCCTCGCTCATTTTTAATGTGACCTGTTTAATGTACAGCTCGTTAGAAGATTGCGGTTGTCCATTATCTAAAATAAATATAAATCACACCAACTACATGGCCCCAAAGTAAGCAGAGCTTGTGATACGGAATACCATGTAGCGAACTAGGGGGTACCTAGAATATAAATAAAAACGCACAGACACGGAACATTTTGTTTCTTCTTGTTCCGTGCGGGAATCGAACTCGCGACCACTGGCGTCTGAGGCAGACAGTGTTACGTCATCGCCAAAGTGGTCGTCAAATGCTGTTTAATTAAAAATGTAGGTTATCACAGCTACGTCCAATCTGTTAAGTGTATCAAGTATTTCGCTATATTTGCACTGCAGTCTTGTACTTAGGTATAAAGATAAGTTATCAGAACAAATATGGACGTGGTTTCAGTAGAACTTCCATTTTGTAGGTTCTTATGATTTTAATTTTTTAACACTGGTTTTACCATGTTTATATGGCCAAGGTTTATCTTTAAATAGAGTTTTAACTCCGTAATTTCAATACCTAATAAATTTCGCGATTCGAAAATGTTAAAAACATTGACGTTAATAACAGTTAATAGGTCGTTGCGTTATTAATTTAAGTAAATGAAACGCTTACATTTAGTTAATATACATATACGAAAGGGACGCTTGCACTTATGATTAATTAGTAAGCTATTTCTAACAATAGCATTTATGTAATTACTTTGCGTATACTTCATAGGTTTAGATTGACGTCGTTCGGGCCGAAGTGTATTGCTCTCAGCAATTTGCTGCGTCGAATGTCTCTTGTGATATGGGAACATAGGAACCGCCTTTGCGATTTCAGGATCAGTCTCAAGTACGGCAGTCCAATGTAAAGTCAGACAAAATAACACTAAGATTAAGAAGTTATGTTAAAATATTCATCGTATGAAGTGCATTTAAAAAAACCGACTTCTCGTCCACAACTGAAGTTTAAGGTCGTCAATGTAAATATTCTCCGTGCTCATACATATTTTCTCAAAAATTTAATAATTTTCATAAAATTTCAATTGATTTAGGTGAAATTTATATGGTAGGTACCATACTCCTCCACCTCTGTACCACCTCTGAAGTATCTTCTGTCATATGAAATAAGAATATTTAAAATCGATTCATAATTGTCCGAAACATCTTGTAACAAAGACAAAAAGCCATGCACACGAATTGAGAACCTCCTCCTTTTGGAAGTCGGCTGACATAGGTATTTAACACTTTTTAACTGGATTTAATTTTTTATTATGAATCGTGAAAACTGAAGACAATATTTTGTGTTAAAAAAGTACTTCCTACGTAATAAGAACGGTACTTAGTGAATAAAGGTAAATAATTCGGTAGAAAGAGCTGTAGGTTATTGAATTTCTTCTACGTAAAATTAAATTAATCCCATGCCGGACTGGTAGCAAAAGAAAAACATAAAATGTACAAGCTGCTTCTCTTCCCGGGCATACTGTAAGAGTCGGTTAAGGGATAGAGGTTTCATTGGCATTTTTGTGGGCGATAGGCTGACCCCCTGTCACTGCAATCGTATATGTTATTGTAATACCTCCAAATTTGTCAAATGTGACATTAGATGGGCTTATAGCCTCTGTCGTTCTGCCTGCCTACTTCGTAAAGGATACGGGCGTGAAGTTATGTATTGTATGTAATTTTTAAATGCATTATAAATCTACTAGCTGAATTTTGAGCTAAAAAGTAGCGTATTTGCTATTCCCAATTATACTCTATCACTATGCCAAAGTCATACCCGTCGCGCCGTTTTGCCGTGATTGAAGAACAAACATCCATACATCCAAACTGAATGTTTGTTACTTATGTAGGTACTTATCTCGTCAATTATAAATCGATTTTAATAATTATTTTTCCATTTGGTAATCAATACTTTAAAGGACCGCACACATAAATTTTATCAACATAGATAATGCGCTTTGACTACAAGAAAATCAATCAAGATAAAAAAATTGGTTTGTGGTTCCCTTTCAGCTAAAGATATGAACTAGATTTTTTTTTCGACTTTGCTTTCCTTGATGAAATTTTACATACATAACTTAACGCCTGCATCCCTTATGAGGTAGGCAGCAGAACAAATAAAAAAACCATCTTATGTCACTTTTGATAAAGGAGGCATTATAATGATGAAGAGAGACTTGTAATGACAGGGCCAGCCTATCGCCCACATAATGCCAATATACCTCTGTCCCTTAATTTTACAGGACCTATGCCCGGGAAGAGAAGAAGCTGGCACATTCTATGTTTTTCTTTAACTTCCAGTCCAACATCGAAGCAATTGATTCCTTGATATTACAAAAGCAAAATAATTACTAAACTAAAGCCACGCAACCCTATTTATCCCGTCAGTATCGGAAGCTGTATCGCATTTATTCGATACAAAGTCCGCAACCAGCTTCTAGGTCGAAGGGATGCGGAGCCTTGATAAAATGGGCGCGCGATAATACGGGTCGACGACCTCGGCGGGTTTATTTTTCTCGGGTTACGTCGGTCTTGTGGAAGAGGTCAATCGTGTTTTCTGCTGTTGTGCATGTGATGGCTTGGGGTTTTTAGAAGGTATTTGGAATATATATAATTTACCTAGTGGAAGGTGAAATTTGAAATACAATTAAAATACATTGCCTTTATAAAGCAAACATCAATGTGAAAGGATACCTCTGTGCAGTACGCAGACTTTTATTAGAGTGGTCCGCTTTTCTTTAGAATTAAACAATTTTTACCTTAATATTTAATTAAAGTGCTTATGTATGCAAAGAGATACATAAGTTAACAGGTTGGTAACATATTCATAACTTAAATAAAACTACTTTTTAACCGGATTAATCGCGTATAATTTATATTTTACATTTTCAGTTGCTCGTGACCACGGGGACTGCAAAGACACCGAAACGTCGAGTTAAAATGTAAAATATAAATTATACGCGATTAATCCGGTTAAAAAGTAGTTTTATTCAAATTCTGAACCGTAAAAACTTAAGACAGTATTATATTAATAACTTATCATAATTTGTTTATGCTTCATAAACAAAAGAAACTCTCTATTTTTAAAATAGAAGTATGCGAAGTTAGATAAGGCTGAGTGACACTCTGTCACTTAACCTAATCAATTGCAAAGATATTTTTAATACAGTTGCTCAAAAAGTGGCGTATTGCAGGGACGTTTAGCGTTGTTCGGGATGTGGGCTATTACACACTTGTGCTTTTTCTTTACCTTTTCCGCACTCGTGCGTTCTCTTTCCCAAATGTCAAAATAATGTCTATTAAAAAGAAAAAATCAACCACGAAGTCTTTACTAAAAAAAAATTCATAGAAGTTTTTACGATTCATGCAAATATTTCTGAAAAGAAGCTACTAATTTGTTTCAATATCAGATATAATGATTTGATGCAATGAGTTAGGTTAGGTTTCATTTCATTTTATCTCATTAAATTCATTTTCATTTCATGTCAATACAAAAAATCTACTAGACTTGGCTGTATGGGCGGGCATAGTTCCCTTTGCCTACCCAGAATGGGTAAACAAAAAAAAAATCTCTGTTTATAATCGTTCACGGCTGGCGCCATTTTGTATATTTTATAAAATTGCTTAATTTTTTCGCAACTGTATTAAAAATAGTCGTTCAGTACACGTGCCGAACCGTCATTGCAACTCGTTCCGACTGTCAACCCTCGCCTTCGGCTGCGCCTCGGCTCGTGTAGACATTTGTCGGAACTCTTTGCAATGACAGGCTTTCCGCACTCGTAATGAAATATGTATATTAACGAACTTGGTATACATACACGTTGACCCGTATACTCGACTTACAATTTTTATTAGGACTTTTAAAGTCAATAAACGTTTGCTGTATTTCACGCAGTCCTCGCGGGTGACTGATTGTATCTCATACAAAGTAATTAAAATTTATGTCACTTAACTTGATTACAGACAATTTTAAATGTCAAAGTTAACGACTGTGACCTTTGTGGGCTGAGAAACAAGCTACCGATAATTTGGTATTTACATATTAACTGTTTTGAGATATTTGACATAAATATTTGCGTTCTTCGGTGGAATGTTAATTTATGTAGAAGATTGTTCTAATGGACGGTAGTTCACGGACGACAGGCCTGGGAGATTTTTAATAGCACGTTAATAGTATAGTTCAGTGCTCTATAAATAGTAAGTTAAAGAATTATTAAAAAAAAACCGTCTTAATGCGAGTTGCACTCGTACACGAAGAGTTCCGTTCTGTGCCTTCACTGGGATAATCTTACTGCCAAAACTATCATTTCAATTATTTCTATCACCGCTCACGTGATACAGCCTGGACCAGAAGTACAGCGGGGTCTTAATGACAGGGTTCCGTTTATCCGGCTACGGAACCCCAAAATACGTTATTTTCTTTATGATGAAAGCTATCACATGGACGTCATTAATTATTATGGTAGAATAATGCGGTTTCGTCCGACCCATGGCTTAAGCTGCAAAAGCCTATTGTTCCCGTAATTTCAAGGTCTGATCCCCACCCTTTATCCCAAACACAGCCACGCTTACTGGTTGTTATATACGGATAAAATATGTTGCTTTTCTTTGCGTAACTAATTAAATTACTCACTATGCAATTTGAAAAATATATTAAAGAGTCACCGAGAGTTCACATACGTGAATTCTAATGTCTTGGAAATTTCGGGGTCAATATACTATATTTCTAAAATCAGTTTGGGCCCTGACAGGATTCCTAGGCCTTAACGCTTATGCCCCAGGTAGAGTGCCTTGTCGTAGCGGGGGGGGGGGGGGGGGTCAGTAGTCCGTCGCAAGCCAGCGCAGGTGAAGCGAAATCACTCTTACGGAGTGCACTCACTCTTGCGCGCAGCATCTGTCCGACGTTTTCAGTACAGCATAAATACCTATACAATACAACAAAAACAATTCTATATACAAATAATACCTTTTTACATATACACATAAATTCACGCATTTCTCCCTTGTCTCTGCCTACCCCAAAGAGAAACTTGTTTCTAAACATCCTTATAAATTTTTCAAGACACATATGCCTATGTTTTGGTATTACAATTAAAATTATCGCTCTTAGCGATAAGGCCGCCCATTGTACCCTATTTTTTTTTTTTTTTTTTATGTTTTCATTCTTACTGTATTTTATAATATGTGGTGTGCAATATAGAGTTTTGTATTGTATTGTATAACATTCAGTAGAAAGCGATGTAGTAATGTCTGCATTTGTAAGAAAATCGATTATATCCTGGAAATCCCGCACCGTGCACGTCAACTTGAAGAAATTGTACAACAACTTTAAGGGATACAAGTAATTGAAAAGAATTTTTTATGTAGTCTTAGAAAAAGGTTTACGATTTTTGATTGAAAAGAATTGCCTGAATATTTTCTGTTTAAGTTAGGTTTCTGTTTAAAGGCTGATGGTTCTTTAAATAAATCGTTAGTAAAATAATAATAAAGTAGGACTAGTTGTTTTTTCCTGCTGCATTTTATTTTCTGATACGATCATTTATTTAGTCCTCAGGTCCTTTAAGTTTCACTGGACTGTAGGCGCCAAAGTCAGTGCGAGGATGCATTGCCTTTTTTCAGCTTTGCCTTTTACTTTGCGATCCCACTTAGTTCTCATATGTAGTTGTCTAATGTATATTAATTCCTATTAAACTAAATGGGAATAACGATGATAGTCATTTGTGTTTTTTTTTATTGCAAACATTATGGATACGATACAACCTATACAGTCAGACAATAAGTGCCAACGCTGCGAACGCGTGTACCGTACGTCCGAATATTCAAATAGGCACATCTACCCATACATTTATATAACATCTATTAGGAGAGATTCAAACATTCAAACTTTCATAACATTTCCCGTACCGTACGCGCGTATCATACGTGGCGCTAGGCGCATTCCGAACGTTCGTATCGAACGCACTAAGCGCCAACGCTGCGTCACGCTTTCGGACGTTCGAAATACGCCAAATTAAGTATTCCATTGACACGACTGTGCAACTGCAAGTACACTTATGAAATTGTACTAGCAACGCTGCGTTACGCGTATGATACGGACGTACGGTACGCGCGTTCGAACGCGTAACGCAGCGTTGGCACTAAGCAGTAATCGGCGTCGACTGTACATACACACAATCATGTTGGGTAGATATGTCGTCGTGCCTGCTCTGTATGCAGTCGATCACTATTCAAGCCGCGTTCGAGTTCATCGCTGTTATTATGGAGTATCCACACCACGGCGTGCCCTCTGATTAGGTTCACCGGCATCATCCGAGCAGTTTCGCCGTGCGTGTGGAGCATGCTTAATGTGGATCGCGCTAGGCGGTAAGATTATGTGATGCGCTGCGCTGGTAGGAAATGCAATAAAACAATATTCGTAATGTGTTGTGTTGTGATTTTTATAATGGTTCTGTCAAATAGATTGTTTTATGTTGAGTATGCGGAGTTTATTTTTTAAACGGAAAGCCTTATTGTAATTTTTGTGTGGTGAGTAAGTAAGTACCTAATGCTTGGAAAAAAAAATGAGACAAAACTAATATCTTTGTCTATGATGGTGGATCAATTGTTATGTTAAATAAGACTCAAACTTTTCATCTTCATTTTTGTTGGCCCTGCAGCTCACAGTCGTCGTCGTTGATAAGGACACATTTATATGATTTAAAAGGTTATGATATTAATCAGTTCATTTGGTAGGTAAGTTATAAATAAATTGAAATTCTTTAACCAGTTTCCTTATTTTCAAGTCAACTTGAAGGTGACCAGATTATAATCCGGACACTGTGATGAATTAAGATGTCCAAACTAATTTAAATAAATTTTAATTATCAACTATAAAAATTTATTGGCTTAAAAACAAAGATTGATTCCATAAGATTTAATTTTCAACTGACTTCCAAAAAAGGAGGAGGTTATCAATTCGTCTATATGTTTTTTTTATATGTGTCTTTGTTACACGATATTTTGTACAATTATGAATTGATTTTGAAAATTGTTGTTTCATATGATAGAGAATACTTCATAGTTAGTCCCAGTTAAATTTTATCGGAATCGGTTGAGTATTTCATCGAAAATTTCACAATTTTAAAAAATATGTGTGATTTCGGAGAATATTTACGTTGATTTCATTCTCAACTCAGCCAAAGTTTTGAAGTGAAGTCTGTCTTTTTAATGCTCTGCATTCGTTGATTATTTAAATTGAACTTCAAAATACACTAATCTACTATTTTGTAACCTAGGTATTCACCTATATGAATATATTACCTTTATACAAGCAGTTTCACACGTTTTTTAACCGCGTAGCCCCTGATTCTTTAGCTTTGGTTTATTTACGGTTGTTGCAGATATAAAAGCAAGGCACATAGGTAAATACTAGCCTGAAGCTAGGCAACAATCTATTATCTTCCCCACAAACAAAAGACCATCCATAAGCATTAGGGGAGTTGCAAATGGTGATTAGTACAGCGAGCTACCGCCCCGTCACCTACATAACGCACGCTTTCTGAACGAGCCTTGCTGACTGGCACATTACAAAACAAAAAAAAAAAAAAACAAAAAAAAAGCATAACACGCTACAGTATGCAAGCGTTTCGAATTTCAACCCTACCCCAGCAACTAACGTTTCAAATTCGTCTGTCATCAGAATAGTTCGCCTGAACTTTGACATGGGTGACGCATTTTTCAGTTTGATATGTTGTATCGGACGATTGAAAATCGACTTTAAACGTTCGCTTGTAAGTGTTACTTTAGAATTGTATCACCACCACCCTTCTTTTGTTTGTAATGTGGTGGGTAAGGTTCTGTCGCTGGCCACGTGCGACATGCTCTTTGTGGATTTCCTGACAAAAGAAAGAATCTTGGAGCGTGTTGCATTGGTAGGGGTCTTTCACTGAGAGATTTCACGGTCGATTTGAAACGGGGACGCAAATGTATTATTGGTTTTGTGAATTGAAGTGCTAGATTCCGGTGGTTTATTCGCTAAGCTCGTTTTTATTACCTGTTGGAAAACAGCAATTCGTCTGATGAGTGATAATGAGGGTAATAAAAGACGGAAGAATCTGTCAGCAAGTTGTACTAAGAAAAAAATATTGTAAAAATTTAATATATTGCCTATTAAATTACGTCTGTCTTAGTAAGTAAATAGACGTAAATTGTTTACCGTCGGGTCAAGATTATCGTTAAGAAAGCTAAGGGCACTCTAAAGTTTCCCAGACTTGGCTTGACGTAGCATCTTTAACGGCTATTAAAACTGAGCAGGAAACACATATTGTATTGGTTTCGACTTGACGGGGAAATACTAAGACTGAAACTTAGTAACATTTAAATACGTCAAAAATTGGCATGGTGGACCTAAATAAATAAAATTTGGAACTCAGCAGTTTAAAAAGGAGCCGTGAGAAGCTGCAAGCCATATTAATTTAATGAATGTGGATATTTCTGATTATGAATTCTCTTTTCTATTTCACTTTCACGCAATTACAGCTGGAATCACATAAAGCATACTTCAAACATTCGTCCTAATAATAAAAACATTTATCAATCAATCAATCAATTCTTTATTGCTTTCCAAATTTTACAGGTGGTAGGTATACATTGTTGTGGTTATTAAATAATACGTAAAATTATGGACCTAGTATAGGTACTGCAATGCAAGAGAGGATTCGTCAGTGAACATTTGATTTAAGTCTTAAATTATTTTATATCAATTTTATTATAAATGTAATTATTAATGATTAATACTTTCTTATTAAAATTTATCATTTAAATATTCATTCACCGTGTAGTAGCACTTTGTCAGTAAAAGTTGTTTTAATAAATGTATAAAATGTTTATCTGTTTCTTCACTGCGTATGTGTGTGGGAAGATGATTGTACAATTCAATAGAAGATGACTGAGGGCCAGTTGAGTGTATATGTAGTCGGGATGTTAGCTGAATTAGTTTATTTTTCCTAGAGGGTCTGAGCTGATATTTGTTGGGTACATTTTCTCTTTTTTTGTAGAAATCGGGATTTACGCGGGTAAACCGGTAAACAAAAGCTAGTATCATACTCGAAACAGTACTAAGGTTGCTTTCAGAATCAAACAATACCCCAACTTGAAAATACTTAGCTAAGTATGTTGCTTGCACCCACGTTAGCGGAACAATAGTGCCGAAGACCAAAATAAATGTAAATAACAAACAACAATGGCGGTTCCTTGGGCCTGATGATAATACCACAGAGTATGTATACTTTGTGACAATAGAATGTGGGTCAAGCAAGACGCTTGTCTATGGCCTATGTGTGCAAGGAGTATCATGTCTATGTGTTGGGATGATGTTCATATTATAATAACTAGCTGTTTCGCGCAATATCAAATCCCGTGGGAATTTCGGGATAAAAAGTAGCCAATGTGCTATTCCAGACTGTACACTATCACTATGCCAAAGTTCATCCAAATCCGTTGAGCCATTCTCCCGTGATTGAGGAACAAACATCCATACATCCAAACTTTCACATTTATAATATTAGTAAGAAGTAGGATAAGTTTGTGTTATGTAGAATAGTGAAGAAAAGTTCTTTTTTAGGTGCTTTACCGCCAACATTAAACCCTTGGGAAGTATAGCTTACTGGAAGGAGCTGGCAAATTAAAGGACTCACAATATTATAGTCTTCTGCTTGCAGTTTTTAGATAGGGAAGCGCGTAAAAATAAATAGACATGCCCTTCAGCTTTAATATAGGTATTAGAATAGATTGACGCAACATATTCATTCCTATAATAATTATTCAGACTCCCTCTTTTACCAATACCATAAGTTAATTTAACACCTGAAACTGAAATGCGAAAAAGCGACTTTTCGCCCGTGCAATTTCCCGGTCAAAATTTGTAGCTGGTGGCTGCAAAACTGGCAGACCTTTAATTGATTAGCCGGCGTTCGACCGGCCGCTGGCCTACACGCGGATCCTTTGTGCGGGAATTTTGCGAGCGGCGCACTAAGTGGCTTGCATGACATACTAATGAATTAAGGAGACGACCGCCTTGGTTATGATTCGATGATTTGACTGCGGTTCATACGCTGAATGCTTTAGACGTCAGTCGTTGCCGCTTGAGAATTGAGATTTTGATGGTGCCTACAGCGTTTTTTCTGTTAAGGTCAATTAAATGAAGTGTGGTTCCTAAGATTGTTCGTTACAAATAACTTTAGTACTCGGTTCCATTAGAATGCAGATTGGGTAAAAGTTTTGAAGTCTTTTGAAATGGAGAATCTTGATTTTTGATAAGTCAGGCCAAAAATCTTTCTTTAACTGGTATAATCCGGGTTCTGAATGTGAACCTAAGTTAAAATCTATTCAGCAGTTCTAAAAATTACCCCTTACATGCAAAAAGACTGATGTTCTTGTTTGTAAGATCTAGAGATGAATATTTCGTTAGTTCTAAATTGGTTAATTTAGGAGATTTTTTAAGTCCTGAAAATTGTAGGTAATGAAATGCATTCATCGAAAATATTTACAATATTATAACGGTAAGTCTCCTCTGTTCAGAGGTCCTTATAATATCCGCTACTAGGTACATGTGATATTTGTGTTCCGGATGAAGAGAAGAATATCTACAAGTGAAGTAACAGGAACAATAGGCTTAGCCAGATTGGTATAAATATCAATAATTCCATCATCTACAATTAATTTCACAAGTTCAGATACCACTTAACACCTATCACTTTATTTCAGTGCTCTAACTAAACGATTATTCCGGGCTTAGAGAAACTTTCTTCATAATGCGCCTTCGAAAATACTTGTCACAAACTTTTCCAAATCCACGATGACATATTAACAGGCTGGTGAGTCCGATTTAATCAGTAGTTGGCCAATGACCGAGTGACACGCGAGCTGGCCGGCGCCGCCGGTGAAGGCGAACCGGTCGCCGGGGAGCCGTCATGTTGAATTATGATAGACGTAGGTACCTACTAAATGATTCAAAATTTGACCCTAAAATCTAAAATATACGAGGTTTAATACCTAAAATAATATGCAAAATAAATAAGAACCTAGGACTTGGAAGTAAGCGGAAGGCCCGGTTTCGAGTCCTGGTCAGGTGACTTTATTTAGCAAAATTTTTCAGTTATTTAAGAAAAGTCAATGCTATGGAATTCCTTGCTATAAGGACGCTGAGTGTGTACTAACTAAATGGTACAATTTATATTTAATACACTGATAGTTATCAATATCGATTGCAAAACACAAACTGTTAATAATTCATACGGCGTATACCTATTTCAAATGAGAATGCCTCTACATACAATAAAAACACGACACCAAAACGAATGAGTGCAATAGAAAAATTCTCAAATGTCTGGAATTTTAATAGAAATATAGAAAAATATGTCGCTCCACATTTTCGAAATGGGGCAAATATTTCCACTTAGAATAAGTAGACTAGTTATAATTAATCGCTATACTTCGTAGCATGTTATGAAACAGTCGGGTTTTTCCCTAGAGGGACGGCGGAAAATTCGTCATAAAAATCGGGAATTGTTTCACTAGATGATAACTGAAAGTTAAATTGAGATTAATAATAATAATAAAACGTTTATTTTCAGACCAGTGATCCATAGTTTGTTAGTAAAACATTGTAGTGATAAGCTATCACTTGGAAGTTGGAATTATGTATAACCTAGAAATTATTCCGATACCTTATTAAATCTGTTAAATTTATGGAACTTCTTTGTTATACTACCTGGAAGAGATGTCTTTGAAGAGTTAAGGCCACCCAAATTGCATTACTTTTTATGTAAGTTTTGTACGGTGAATTTTTTGTTCATGTTCATAGCAACAAAGTATTTGACTGACTGAATGAATACCTACTAATTTTAATAGGTTTTGTTTTGTACATAAATAGTCTTGAGTATAACGGCTGTGTGATGTCTTTCTCATGATATGAAGGCAAGTGTTTGATTCCCGGACTAGCCCTTTATACCTTTAGGTATTTGAAACAGGCATTGAATGAAACCCGCGTCTTTGACCTGGTCAAAGGCGCTTTCATGAAACCGCAGCGTCGGCATCGTCGCGTCTTTGCGGTTGCGTCAGTAACAGATATCGTTTCTATTTACTATAGTAACGTTGTCATTAAATATTGTTGTGTTTTGTTTCAGGTACGTAGCAGCTGCTTAGAGATGAGATGATGAGTGAAGCCTCTTTACTGCTTCTCTGCGGGCTCGTAAAAACGAAACTGCACTAAGAAACTTCTCTCCAAGAAAGTCTAGGTGTGACATTATTATATCTGGAGATTATAAGTTTCTGCTACTCACGATACATTTATATCTGTGTTGCTCGGCTGCCTTAGAAATGGGTTAAGTTTTTCCCAGTTTATGTCAGTATGGTAACAGCAGCGTAAGAGTGATTTGACATGAGAGACTTTTAACTGCGGATGCTGTTAAAAGTGAGGCTTTATATGAAGATTTTGAAGGATCTTTCAAAAATCAACTTTTATACTGACATGCGCAGATATAGGGTCCTTCAATAAGGACGGGTCGATTTCAAAATGGAATAAAACAGGCTGTGTGCGAGATGTTAAAGAAATTATTATTTTATTTGAAAGTCCTATTCATGCCATTTTGTTTTGATTATGATATAATTCAACTTCCCGCCGCATCTTCGAACAGTGACACAAATCTGAGAGGTCCAATTTTCAGCAGAATCAAATCGCCCGACTTGGTTACGAACTCACATTACCTCTGCATGAAATAACCGTACCTTTAAATGAAATGTAATGCAAAATGTACATTGTTCTGTGCCGTCTTGCTGGAAACACATATCATCCACGACCATATTAATTAAAAAAAGTCATCCACGACCAATTTAGGCTAAAAAATAGATTCAAATGGACCGGCTTGTTGATTGTTGTCTGTCTGCTGAAAATTGGACCTCTTATGGTGCGAACAGATTTCTGTAATGGAACTTCTGCGCACAACACGTTCAAATACGCAACGTGCGCAGAATGTTACATTACTAGTTGCATTACTAGCAATCTGTACGCACCATTAGATTTATGCCACTGTTCGAAGACGCGGCGGGCAGTTGAATGATAAAATAATAATTTCGTTAATATCTCGCACACAGCCTGTTCTATTCTATTTTGAAATCAACCCGTCCTTATTGAAAGACGCTTTAGATCTAGATTAGAACTATTCGAAGGCCGACATAAAACAACTGTTTCCAAAAACTTAATGAAACTCAATTTTACATACCAAATACAGTTTCACTAGGATGATATCATCATATTAGGAACAGTTACGTACTCCTGTGGTCAGTTTATTCATGCGTAACTAACTGCCTACCTAGTTAGATCCGGAGGTCATTGCCAATTTGGAGCCCGATTCTTGACCCGAGCGCTACTACAATATCTGTTAACGCATAATGTCGTGCCCCGAATATCGACAGAAACTTAATCGCGATATATGTATACAAATGAAATGCGGAGTTAAAAGCTCTGGTAGACCACGCGGCTTCTAAAACAGTTGTTTTGGATATTAAAATATCAGCGCTTTCACAAATAAAAGAAGAAAGATCTGATAATAGGATTGCACACCCAGTTGATGGTATCTGCCAGCCGCATAGCGACTATTTATCATGTATAATCTAATATGGAAAGACAAGTCATTTGTTACCGACCTACGGCTAACATTGTCTTCCTCTAGTTTGACAGTCTAAAATGAACCTACATGTTTTTTTATTAGGGCAAATTCTTTAAGCTATAGTAAAAGTTTATTTAGGCACCTTTTTCTTCATATTATTTGGTCAGATGTACCGCTATATTTTTTAACTTAGCAAACATAATATAATACTGTCATTAAATATAGTTGTTTTATTTCATATAATAAACACTGTTTTGGATCGACTTTCGTGTTTAATTAGAAATCTCATCAATTAAATATCTATCTCATGAGAATTAGGCACCAGTGGGCTAGTCTCAGTTACAGTTTCGAGACTGGGCGGCTTCTTGCGAGCAAGGCCAGCCCGGGTCAACGACCTGAACGGAAATACATGACATATGGTTACAGGCTTACAGCTGATCCAGCAATGTTTCGATACGACTGCCGATACGGATTCAATCGGTTCCGATCAATTTATAGATTCTTGGATAGACTTGGAGCGTCTTTGTCTCCGATTTCGAGGTAGAATTTGAGAGAGATTTCTATCTAATTTATAATGAAGATAAGGGACGAAATGTAAAAAAGGGTTTATAAGAATGTGGATAGATATGGGATACATGTTGAACCGATAAGACATTTATTCACGCCACAAATAAATGAGAATTTCCAGAATAACATTTTTTTAAAGTTTTTGCATTTAAAATGCTTAATTACTCTTAAATAATTATATTCATTTATTTAAGAGTAATTAAGCATTTTAAATGCAAAAGCTTTAAAAAAATATTATTAAAACATTGCAATGCTTCACTTTAACTGAGATTTACAATTTCTGTAAAGAAATTGGTTTAAGGTGGTCTTAGCTGCAAAGCTATACCATTAGATGGAGCTACGTTAGCAATATAACGTAAAACAAAAATGTGTTAAGTAATTTCGAGGCGTACCGCCAGGCCCCTGTAGCTCAATGGGAGAGCACTCGTCCGGAAAACTAGAGGTCCTAGGTTCGAGTCCTGGTCGGATGATTTTTATTTGACACATTTTTCATTTATATAAGAGAAAATTCCCTTTTTTAGTCTCCAAAATGCGGCCTATAATATAAATACGTTGAAGTCAATTGTGTATTTTAGTTAGTGATCATATTCATAGATGATAATTATTGAATATCTTTGATCTGTTATCTTATACAATATCTTCGTTTATTGTCTTTTCAACCGACTTCCAAAAGGAGGAGGATCTCAATTCGTGTGTTAGGTAGGTGTTTTTTTTGTCTCATTGATACACGATTTTTAGACAATTATGAATCGATTATAAATATTCTTATTTCATATAATAGAAGATACTTCAGAGGTGGTCCCGTATAAATTTTATCGAAATCGATTAGTATTACAAATGGAAATAAAAAAAATTGAAAAAAATAATGTATGAACACGGAAAATATTCACATTAACGACCTAGTACTTCAGCAGAAGTTTTCGTCCTGAAGTCGGTTTTTCTAATGCTCTGCATTCGTTGATTATTCTGCAAACGATTTAAAACTGTATAAGTTTATACGTTTATAACCGCAATAATCTAAAATATCAGTTTAAAAAGCAAGCTGTATATTTAAACGACCTTATCTTGGCAACTAATTAAGAGTTCAGTTGAAGAAATCGTTTTATTTCAGATAAGTTTAATTTAACTCAGCGAGCGAAACTACGTGGCTTACATATAGCATATAGCTTTTACAGATAGTTTTCGGCACAAATAGTATCCATGGACACTCTGGATCTGTTTTCAACAACAAAAAAAAAGATTAAATATTATAATAGTAGTTGGTGTGATTGTCTGGGGATTTTATTTATTCATACATACATACATAACTTCACGCCTGTATCCCTAATGGGGTAGGCAGGACACCAGAGGCTAGAAAACCATCTCAAGTTTGACAAATTTGGAGGTATTGCTATGATGGAGAGAGACTATTGTAGTGACAGGAGGTCAGCCTATCGCCCGCAAAAACGCGAATTAAACCTCCGTCCCTTAACTGACTTTTACAGTATTCCTGGGAAGAGAAGCAGCTGGCACATTCAATGTTTCTTTTTTGCTCCCAGTCCAGCATGGAAGAATTATTTATTTATTTATTTTGACCGCTAATCTCAGTCTAATAAACCAGCCCGTGCTGGTTGATTGGTCAGCTTGGTGGTTTATGACCTTGACCACCTCGTCACCCATGGGAGAGACTCGTAGCCCTGCAGTGGGAGAGTTACAAAGAGTTGTGATGACGAATCTTAGTCCTTATACAGGGTGACTGGTGACAAATTTTAGATACTGAAGGAGAGCACTTTGAACTCGATTCTGATCATATGATCTCAAACTATCACGTCCTGGAATTTCGAAAATGACCCACCAGTCACCCAGTACAGAAAGGAGAAACCTTAAGTTTTTATTTATTTAAGACTAGAAATATTCTTTGCATTATTTATGAAATATATTTGGGAACGTTCTCCCTGTGTGCCTTTTCGATTGCTTATCATATTTTCTTAAAGCTATAACGCATCTACAATCACCTACTGATATATTCCGAGGCGAATGTAAATAGAAATACACGCAAAAGGCAAATACTGATGTGTATTTAGACATGCGTCGACAGAACTTGTACGGTAGGTACGTGTATGTGATGGACTTCAAAGAAACGGAAGTCGTAAGTGGCGGGTTATTTCTTTTTTTTCAGGGTTCCGTTCTGCCAAAAAAAAACAGAACCATTATTATTTGGATGCTGTACTGGAAGCGAAAGAAAAACATAGAATGTGCCAGCTACTTCTCTACCCGGGCAAAAAGTCAGCTAATGGTGACTTCAATGGTGGTCGAAGCAAGTTGCAATGACGGTTCCGCACGTGTACTGAACAAATATTTTTAATACAGTTTCGAAAAAAATGAGCATTTTCTTCATCTTTCATCTTTTCAGAAATATTTGCATGAATCATAAAAACATCTATGATTTTTTTAGTAAAAACTTCGTGATTGTTTTTTTCTTTTTAATAAACATTATCTTGACATTTGGGAAAGAGAACGCACGAGTGCGGAAAAGGTAAAGAAAAAGCACGAGTGTGTAATAGCCCACATCTTGAACGCTAAACGTCCCTGCAATACGCCACTTTTTGGGCAACTGTATTAAAAAAGTCTTTATGCTATTTTCTTTAATAAATCCGGATGGAATCAGAAGCGGAACCCCTCTTTACAAATAAATGCTAGAAAGAGAAATGTTCACGGTCTATACTGTCTCTGACCTGTCAAACTACTATTTGTTAGGTATGTGAATGTATAAAGATGATATTGCCATTGAAATGCTGCCTGTTTGTTTATATCTAAACTATTGGTGCAGACTTGATTTAATTTCTTAGAAACGGTATCGGGATTTTCATTTCAAGTGGATGATACTAGTAGTCTATTGAGTAACTTGAGAGGGTAGAATATTGAAATCCTTGCTGCGGTTTCTAATATAAGTAAGTAAATGATTTGGAATTAACCTAACATGAGCTACTGTTTGCACTATATGTTGTTTGAAAATACATTTCATGGGTTTTCAATAATCTGACAGGTCAGCTATGAACATAACTCTTTAAATTCTCATCGTAAATATTATTTTTAGTATATGCTTTCACATCATTCGATCGATAATGTTAGATCCAAATGCGTGTGGTCACACCTAATAACCCATAAAATAATTATAATCACTAACTTGTCCATAATTCCCACCCATGCTTGACTCAATATAAGAACATGTATTTATCTTAATATCTTATAAAAAGGGAACGCTTGTCTGTTTGTATGTTCAGAATAAACTTCGAAACTAACGAAAAAACTTTTTATCATTTTTTACCTATTAGGTATGCGGCTTTTACTCAAATTCCTGTTCACACATGATCCGTTATACTGGATACGTTTTTGTTCCGTATATACGTATACTGAATACTGTGCCATATGTGAAATGGCTCATACGATCGAGTCTTTATCGATGGTGGCATGCTAGCCATGCAGGGCTCACTATAGGCTCATAAACATCACGCTCCATTACCTACGAGCGGAAATATCTCGGTATTAGTTAACGAAATCGGATGTAATACCCATTTGAAAAGACATCAACAGCAAAGATAATCAACAAATGCAACGCATTACAGTACTGTACTAGTACAAATAATATACAATCAATCGAAGATGTTTGATAAGATATCAGATCAGTACAGCCCGGAACGCCATGGCTGTAGGCTCTGCAGTTACAACACGAGGCACGGTATCAATTCATAAATAAACACCTACACGCTACTCCCACGACTGCGTGTGCGCCGTTCTGGGTAAAGTCTGGGACGTATGGCGCAATGATGGCTTATAGTTCGATGCACAGCCCGGTTTGTTTAATATAATGATTCTTGGGGATTCCGTAGCCAAGAAACAATAACTTCTTAATAAATTTTAGCTGCACAGCGTTAAGCGTGTCGGTAAAGGCGACTAATCCGGGCAATTTTCGTTTGGTGGTAGGAACCCTTAAGACTTCTGCTAAGGCTTCTCCTGGCTAGCAACCAACCTTCATATAAAATCTTTCGACAAATATCACCTTTAGGGCCTTTTTACATACATGCATACATAACTTCACGCCTGTATCCCTAATGGGGTAGGCAGAACACCAGAGGCTATAAAAACCATCTAATGTCACGTTTGACAAATTTGGAGGTATTATTATGATAGAGAGAGACTATAGCAGTGATAGGGGGTCACCCTGTCGCCCGCAAAAACGCCAATAAAAACTCCGTCCCTTAACTGACTTTTACAGTTTGCCCGAGAAGAGAAGCAGCTGGCACATTCTATGTTTTTCTTTCGCTCTCATTCCAGCATGGAAGTTTTATTGCCCGTTTTATTGGATAACAAAAGTCAAAAAAGTATTTGAAAATGTATTGCCCACCTGATACGTTAGTTATTCTTTTATATCAATAATTGTATTCATAATTATCTTACCTTCAAAGACTGCTATTTGAATAGCAATTGGAATATCAACAATGTGAGTCACATTTGTTTACCTATACTAGTTTAAGACAACACGGGGAAGCTTGTAATTACTACTTAGTGTGTAAATATTTGTTTTCTTAGAATTATTTAGCTGGCAGTTCAAAAACTGACTGCGATACAATTCATAAATTGATAGATATCTCTTTGTTTTTATCTAGCTGTTTCACTCGGCTTCAATCCGCGCAATTTCTAATCCCGCGGGAATATCGGTATTCAAAGCCTATGTACTTATTCCGAACTGTATAAACTATGACAAATTTCATCCAAATCCGTCCAGGCATACATCCACCCAATAATATTAGTAACATAAATATTTAGTATGTTACTGCGAAATCAAGCGCATTATTGACGACCACTTCGGCGATGGGGTAAACCTGTCTGCCTCAGACGCCAGTGGTTGCGGGTTCAATTCCCGCACGGAAAAAGAAAAAAAAATGTTTCATTTCAGGGTATTTATCTATTTATATTCTAGGTTTCCCCCTAGTTCGCTACATGGTATCCCAAAACACAAGCTATGTTTACTTTGGGGCGATGTAGTTGGTGTGATTGTCTGGGGCTTTTATTTTATTAATTTATTGCTTCCATGCTGGACTGGGAGCGAAAGAAAAACGTAGAATATGCCAGCTGCTTCTCTTCCTGGGCATACTGGAAAAGTCAGTTAAGGGACAGAGGTTTTAAAGGCGTTTTTGTGGGCGATAGGCTGACTCCCTGTCACTACAATAGTCTCTCTCCATCTTTATAATACCTCCAAATTTTGTCAAACGTGACATCAGATGGTCTTATAACCTCTGGTGTTCTGCCTACCCCATAAGGGATACAGGCGTGACGTTATGTATGTATGTAATTTATTATAAATTCTGCTGAGTTTACACGGAGGTTCTCTGAGCAAAGGTATCTAACTTAAGCTTAGAAAATTGTTTACCGCAATACTTTGGTAACCCAAAAATTGTGCCATTAAAGCGGCGCTGTCGATCGGCAAATGGCAGGCTTGTCAATTCCGGGAACACTTTCGCTGAAACAAATTACTTTCACTCTGACATTGACACATGGGGCTCAGGCGATTGTGACTGACGTCCGAGAGTGGATAATGGAAGTGCCAGATAACAGCACGGACATGACTGCTGATTATTAGAATGGCGCTTAAATTGTTTTATACTTTTTATTGGTGGTTAACGCCGCGTTTAACCGCAGATTATAGCGGCAATCATCGGTATATAGTAAGTTCTTAAACAGATTTACCCGGAAAACTTTTAACTTTGTTTTTAACTCCTCGTTTTGACTGCGTAAATTCTGACTCTGTTAGTTTTTTTGTACTAATATAACCTATAGAAGATTTGTGCTAGCCGTATTTTCTTCAAACAATCAAAATAACTTTTATCCGTGCTAATATAGTTGTAGAGTAGAGTTGGTTCGAACGCGGAAAGTAGCCTTTACTAGGCGCCTGAGTGGGTACTATCGTTTACACTATTTTAACTGACAATTAAGTTCTAGCGTGTTTACCAACTAGACTTTTCGATACATACCCTAAGTGGCCTTATCGATATCTTACCATTTAAATGAAGTATGTACACGGGCCCGAATGACACTCATTATCATATGTATCACGCGGTTTTCAAAAGGACTCCTTATAAAGGATCCTTATAAACATGACTCCTTTTATAGGTTACCGTTAAACGTCATCTCTGAAGCAATTAAATTTGGCGGCGGGCGTCCCCACGCACTGCAAAGCAATGTGCTGTGGATTGAGGCTTTTGCGTGTCTGTTACGAATTAAATTAGCTGTAATGTACAATTTATGTCGCCAACATTCTCACACGAAAGGGCGGATATGCTTTTTCCCGTGGCTTCGTTATTTCCGATTGAATTGGAATACCGGAATAACAAGTATCCTATGTTTTAGGCTGCAAACTGGACGGCAGCGACAGCGGCGCGGGCAGCGACGCGGGGAACCTGGTCCGTTCTCGACGCCAGCGGACGTGAGAGCGATTTGTCGCGATTTCATACAAACTCAATACTTTATCGTGTCGCGGAAATCGCTGCCTGCGCCGCTGTCGCTCTCGCTGTCGCTGCCTTCCAGTTTGCAGCCGTATACCTACTAGGCTATTTAAAAAGCTGTATCAGCGCGGTAGAGTTAGAAATTTCTATCCCCAGAAACTTTTTTTTGTAATATTAAAATGATTTTACAATATTCCAGGAGGATTTTTGTCTTATTCCTGACCTCACGTGCAGAGCGATTAATTAACTATCGGTATATCAAGTCGAAATATTATAATAAATCGGTAGATTTCGAATCAAATATTGCATTTTCGATAAAATTAAATGTAGTCGACCAGCTTTTAACAACCATGTTAAAACGCTAAAACTACGTCAAATTTCAATATGAACGCTACTGGCGGCATTTCTTATGTCAACAATATTTAGATCGACTGTTGACATATTTTCTTTCGCTTTTAGTTTCCTTCGCTTCTTTAACTCCAGTGTAACGAAGCGATCATTAGCTCGGCTTCAATTAGGCAAGCTTTGTAAAAACTGCAGACAAAGCTGAGATGCAGCGCTTTGAAGCTTCCATTGAAGAGCGGCGCTTTGTTATCCGATGAACACTGAAACGATTTCTGAAACGTTGATTATTGTGGACTGCAAACTGGACGGCAGCCTAATAGGAATTATTATCACAGCGAGAGCGATAGCGGCGCGGGCGGCGATTTCCGCGACACGATAGAGAGTATTGAGTTATGAAACCGCGACAAATCGCTCGAGCGTCCGCTGGCGTCGAGAACGGCTCAGTTTCGCCGCATCGCTGCCCGCGCTGCTGTTGCTGCCGTCCAGTTTGCAGCCTAATGGTGCATATTTCTGTAATGGAACTTGTAATGTAACATTCTGCGCACCACACGTCCAAATACGCAACGTGCGCAGAATGTTACATTACTAGTTGCATTACTAGCAATCTGTACGCACCATAAGAGTTCCTCAAACGTTACAAATCTGTAACAAAAAATTACTTGAATCTGAACTCTATGCCCTCGATATTAAGTTAAAATTGTTGGGGAAATTTGACAGGTATTGTAACGCTTGATCTGATGCCTTCTGTACGTATACACAAAATAGAAAATAAAGAACATTAAAATAAAACCCAATCGGCGGCCTTATCGCCCGTGAGCGATCTCTGAAAAATTAGGTAGGTACTTATGAGTAATCTCTATGTCAATTAAAGAACGGAGCAATTTTGTTATCTGAATATTCATTTTATTTACTGATTAAAATCAGAAACGTAAAACTGATATGAGCAAAAAATTGTAGTCGGTCATACTATGATGTATCCTAGATACATCAAGCTCAATGTGAAGCGAGGAAACATTTAATTATGTTTTAGCGTTTTAACAAGGAAGAGAGAAAAAATTAATTTGATAAATATGTAAAATCAGTTACATACTCTAAGGATGATATGTTATTAGTAAAAAATGAAATTGGAAATAAATTTTGTGATGTTTATTCTGGCCCATATAGAGTTATAGAAGATCTTGAACCAAATGTTAAAATTTTGCGTAACAATAAAGAGGATATTGTACACAAAAATAGAACTAAGAAGTATTTTGAGTAAAAAAAAAAGCAAATTAAAAATTTCTTTTTTTTCTGTTTTGTTGGGGCGTATGATGTATTCTAGATTACGTAGTAGACCTAAGTTGCTATAACTATTATAACTATTGCATTTTAAGAGTATTCAATAAACAGTTTTCATGTAATACACTCGTATCATTTCGCTGGCTGACGCCTAACCTCATAATACTAAACAAATAGATGTAGGTTGTAGTCAGTTATTAATTGCAGATAATTCGTCTGAAATGGTTTCAAGGGTCACCTTGTACGTTTTATTTCCCGATTAGGTCAATCCTAAAATAAGGATTAAAGGTTAAGGTTCTTAATTATTTTCCTAATATTTTTGTTAAAGTTTCCAGTTTAACCAAGCAGCAGCTTTGAGTTACCCGTGTACTTTTTGATCCTGTATTATTCTCTTGACAAAGATCTGACTGGTATTTCAGAGATTAACGC
Source organism: Stenoptilia bipunctidactyla (assembly GCA_944452665.1). Lineage (NCBI taxonomy): Eukaryota > Metazoa > Arthropoda > Insecta > Lepidoptera > Pterophoridae > Stenoptilia > Stenoptilia bipunctidactyla. Next base: position 975,658 of record OX101730.1, read on the forward strand.
GTTCAAAGAGACTGCTTAAATTACTTAGCCTCGCTTGCACAGACCAGGGTTAGCGTTAAAAACGCAAGGGTTAGGAGATATCCCGGGTTAATTTGATAAGTTGTCTTGCTCCATCCAGGGTTAGCAGTTTATTAACCTTTAACCATTCAAGATGACAGGGTTAAGTCGCTAACCCGGGTATTGTAAAAATTTTAAGGCTACTTTGAAGCAATAACAGATGTCCAGTTGTAAACATAGTTTGGTTCGAATATTGTTAAAATTAAATACCCCGGAGAAATTTTTGGTTGGTGCAAGACGTTTCCCGAGTTAAATAAATAAGCATTTAACTCGATTTAGTAGACGTCAAAGTTATCATCAAAGTTATCACCCTGTGTTAAGTGCAAGAGTGCCTAAAACAATTACTAATAGGCTTTTTTTATTAATTTTAATCTAGTCATTTAATTTAAGACTATAAAACGAACTTTTGAGCTTTATTATCTTAGTATACAAGATGGGCAAGTTTTTGTAAATAAAATCAGATGCATAACAGAATAACTTTTGAGTGTGTTGGTTGAGTCACAACAATGATGACTCAGGCGAAGTTGCATGCGAAACCACTCGAGTTTATGAGCCAGAACGCCTTTTGCGTTATACTTGACGCCATTTTTTGTGAAACTTTTTTTTTATGTTGGTATGACTCGCTGCCGCTTTATATTGCGCTGACTGAGAAGCACTTTTCTTTTTTTAATCCGCGGGTGTCTTTTATTTTTTTTTCTTATTAGTAACAAAGTCAAAAATTGAGCACAGGCACGGCCAGACGTATAAAAGGTTGACCCAAAGTCTATTGAATAAGTCCTCTCTTAGGACACGCTTATATTTCTACATACATACTAAAAAAACACCTCTGACCACAACAAGCAATCTTCAAATTATACTGCATTAAGCTCCCAATCATATTACACATTACAACTGAAATACTGGCTGAAACCTATTACCGAGCACTCCACCAACGTAACGTCACAGCACGGATATCCGCGATCCAATTCTGGATAACTCTCGCCACATGTCAACGTTGTTTATCCACTCCGTATTACGTACGAACTACGCCAGCCAATTATATAACTGGGAGATTATCTATAATTAATTCTGAAAGTTCCTAGACTGTGCGGAGAGTATTCGAGCTTCAATTTGCGATGCAACGCCAGTAGCTTGAACGTTGAGTTACTGTCGCAAGTTACTCGCCAGTAGAGTCTTGGTAGTTTGTGTAGGTTTTGGGTTGGTTTCTCGTGGACATAACAATTTTTAGCAAGATTGCAACCCTAGTAGTGCTTGCAGTTAAAGAACAATGATGTTGGTAATATGAAATGAAATGTGAAAATAATAATATGAAATGTACAGTATAGAGATAGTGTAAGTTAATTAAATGACATGGAAGGCAAGCGTTCAAGCGCAAAAATCGCGCGCTAAAGTTACAGCTTGTCCAGATGACGCGATATGCGCGCAATGGACTATCGCGTTTTGAATCCCGCGATCGTGAGATACTAGAGCTTCATACGTCCACATGCGCTTAAACGCGCGTATAACGTGTTATCTGGAAAGGGTATTAATCTGTTCAAACAATCGCGCGACAGTATGAATTAACAAAGCAACGCGGCTGCCGCGCTGAAGTCGCACTGCAGCCGCGCGGCTGATTTACGCGCCTCAAGGCGCCCTTACTCCCGAGACGAACGAAGTACACCGAATTAGGTTCGTGAGCAGATTCCTAGCTGGCGAGGAATTAAAATTGTTGGTCTTAAGTCTCGGATGAGTGGTTTCTGTGGAATTTTACAATTTTATGCCGGTTTTGTATGAATTTGTGACGAGGACAAAGGTTCTTGCGCTCTTGAGTATTTTTATGTAAGTTCGAACGCGCGTACCGTACGTCTGTATCTTCAAATAGACACACCTACCCATAGATTTATATAACACCTGCTAAGAGAGATTCAAACATACAGTACGCGCGTATCATATGCGGCGCTTGGCGCATTCCGAACGTCAGTATCGAACGCGCGTATGGTACGCACGTTGCAGTTTTGTATGAAACGCGCGTTCGAACGCGTGACGCAGCGTTGGCACTAAAGCAACATCGGTCGGTTTTGTTTGGATTTACTTCTGAAACGGAATATGCGAATAATTATCATGGCTGTCGCTCCTTTTATTCACTAATGCGATATAATTCACTTTAAAAGATAATTTCTTTAATACAAGGATTCGTGAAAAGCTTAGACAGTACTAAGGACATGAATTGTTTATTTTTTGTTGCTGTTGTTCTGGATTCATAATCTAGGCGTTTGCATACCTAGTGTCTTTTTTGTGTTCACCTAGAAGGCTATGACCGACTTCTGAAGCAGTTTATTTGTAAATTTTTCATAAAAACTTGCTCTATTTTTTATTTGTAATATTCTATACAATAGTTCACTTTTCGCTTTGCGATTCGATACAGACGTGTCACAAGTTTTTTATTCTTGTTTAGTTTTTACAATAAAGAAAAGAATAAATAAATCAAGGATATTTAGGTAGGCCAGTTGAGAAAGTAATTTTATTTGTTGTGTAGTTAACATGAGCTTATACAGGTGGTTGGTTACTCCTGTTTAACAACGGTCTGCGTATTCCATTGATAGGGCTGTCCATAAACATCGTTTAACTTAATAAAGTTATGTATTTACTTAGCTGTGTTTACATTTGTGTTTGCAACATTCAGAAACACCTAAAATTTGTAAATCAAACGAATCTACCACGAGGTAACGCATTTCCCCAAATTTATTTACATCTCAAACATCGACTCCCCGCATCACGTAGCGACCTGCAAATCCAAATTTGTAATTCAAACGTACGATGTTCCGTTATGTATATCACGATGTTATTTTTATTATTGCTACGTAAAACGTAGTCGGCCCATAACAATCTGCTCGAACGCTTTATGCACGAAGCGGAATGCAGATTACGTATCGGATCGATTAACCCGGTGACATTCAAATAAAGAGTACAGATATGAAATGCATTACGAAATGTATGAACGAGCTGTTAAGTACCCACCTATCTTTGCAGGCTTGCAGTTGAAATTGTTTTTGGTGATACTTTCTCGGTAATAAAATGATAAGTGTGTTTTGAAAAGAGCGTTGAGAGAAACGGTAAAAGGTCTTTGAGTATTTTAAATGTCGTCTTTTCTGAGATTAAGTCGGAGAATGCATGTAACGGACTACCGGAGGGCAATGATAACAAATGAAAATAAATTCGACGATGGATTTAACGTGGGTGGCCTGAGACGAAAACCTTAGGGTCTTACAATCGTCTGGTGCTTACTTTGATACGATACGCTATGCATTTTTTATGTTCGACACGCTAAATAAATCGAATATATAGACTAAATAGAGATTGTAGTTTTTATTAAAACCTGGAGAGAACTTTGTTGTCAGTCAATCATGGATTCGTAAAGAATTTTTTTTTAAAATATATTTAGGAAAGCTAGAGTTGAAAAGCGTAGGAATGGTCTGCTTAATTTGGAAGTCGTCGTTATCTCGGATGCTTGATTTGGCGAGAAATAAAATGCTTATCATTTTACATTCATATCATCATTCAACAGTTTTCATCAATTATTTTTATTATTTGTGTAAATTAGGCAACTAGACAAATTTTTTTTTAGACAACTATTCACGACTGTAATTGTATAAAGACATGTGTTTTTGAAATACAAAGAAAGCGTTTATTGTTATAGTAACTCTTAATATGTGTAGTTTAGGATGTAAGGTATAAGCGAACTTGGGGGCACAATATTAAGTACTCTTTTACAGCTGTTGGCAAACAGGCAGTTCACATTCATATAAACATTGACAACTTGACAAAAAAAAACAGCTTTGCTATAGCAGTGGCGCGTGTGGTACAGTAATAAACAACCAAGTTTATTAGTAATTCGTTGTTTTTACATAGCGTAAAGTGGAATCCCACCCGAGACGTTTTATTTAGTTTTTGACTGAGTTTACTCAGCTGTATTTCTGTCACGGACAATCGTGTTCTAAAGCAAATCGCGAATTAATTTGTAGTCTGTAATATCAGTTAAAGTAACAAAATACCAATAGATAGCTAGAATAGTAGAAATTGAAATCGCTATCGGCTAAACTCCCAGCCTCATTTCACATCTCAAAGCTTTGACTATCGATGTAACTTCCCAGTTATTAAACTATCCTGAGCATAGCAAGGATCAAATTTGGACTGATCTGGAGTTGAGAGGCCAGTATTTGCAGATCCCGGAATTATAGGAACTACGGAATGAGTTAGGGATCTATTTGGTTACGCGAGGGTGGGTGACTCGGCGCGGGGTTCTGCGCAGTCGTCGACGTATCGAACGACCCCGCCTTGCGACCACGTGCTTGCCGCGACCCATTCACCGGCTAACCAGCACGTGAGACTATAGTAATGATAAAATAGGATCTAGTAAGAGTTACTCGACGTACACATATCGAGAGCACGGGCGGACGTAGGTTTTATTTTTAAATCCGAAATCCTCGCTGCAGGTGGTAATGGGTTTGGTTTGGATCGTGTTTTTAATTAGTCGTAATTGGATGTGGCGTTTGTTGGGAGATTATTTGCGTTTGATGTGATGGTTGGTTTAGTAAAGCGTTTTAAAATCTATTAACACAGTTAAATTATATGAAAATTTCGTCTATTCTACCTTTATAATCCAGGATTATTCGTTCAGAAGTAAAACTATCTCATTAATACCTATATTTACTGCTAGCGCTTGTCTGGGTCATAAATACTCAAGTTTTAAAAAGCAACTGATCCGAGTTTTCCCCTTTTCTAGTAATACTTAAGGTTCGGTCTTTATAGCAGACATTCTTCATGCATGATTCTACTGCTAGACTATTTAATAGAAAATATATGTTATCAGGTAAACTTTCAGTTTCATGAATTATTTTCGCTCATTTAATAGAAGTAAATACCAAAGAAAACAAGTGAAACACGACTCATCCCTACTTCCAAAAGCCGCAGTGGCGCTAGTTTAATCTGTATTTACAGAATCAATGTGTTTGTGTTTCCACTCCTGCACTTGCTCCAAGGAGCTTTGGGAGCAAACAAATCGAGTACCCTGCACTCGCAGCCAAGTACCAATTACAAGCTCGGAACTACTGTCCAAATGAGCTAAACAAAACTAAACTTTATAGTGAACTGTCCAAGAATCAGTTTCGCCTTTCGAATTCTGTCGTTTTTGTTTATACTTCTGAGAGAGTATCTAGAATGTTTTTAAATCCATAATAAATTAGCGAGTCAATTGGGTAAGTTTCGTTAATAATTAGCACCTGCCATGAAAGGTTGGCTTGTTTAGAGAGCCTTTGATATGCTACTTTCCAATGAAAACAATGACTTGTTGTTGATATTTAGGTTATTGTAGGGACCGAAGCTTTGCGGTTTTATAACTGTCAATAGTATCTTTATTTTTAATATTCAAGTTGAAGTTTAATAAAGTTAAAATGAACCTATAATTAACTTATCCTAAACTATAAGTATAAAACAATATGAAATAAAAAATACTAGAATTATAAAATACTAAAATGAACTCATAATTGAGTATAACAAAAAAGGTGGAATCCGTTTACAATGACATGAAAGGGAAATAAGGGTCATACTAAACAGACGTCATACAAAGCATAGGTACTGCAAGAGTAAATAAACTGTTTAAGTTAGTATGTGATTTATTTTAATAGAAAGGAATACAAGAGAGATATTAATAAGTAGACTCAATAAGTAAATCTACGCTCTGAGACTCAAATCAAAAAAGCCTTTCACGCGCCGAAAGTCTTTGGGTATAACGTGACTCTCCCGAACACTGCCAAAGGTGTTAGAAATCATACGGTCGGTCACTATAAGCGGACAAAATTTGATAAAAAAGGGTCACAATAACCGATATGTCATTATGTCATTATATCCGACTTAGTTAGGTATATAAGTTATATGAAAACCAAACTTCACTGTGTAAACACGTCATAATAAGCGGTTGGTCAATATAAGCGGAGTCATAATAAACGGATTCTACTGTACTAGATATGTTATTACTAGAGTATAATAAAGATTTTTTTTTTTATTGGGAAGACATTTTTAATTCCTTTGCTCTTTATCGTCAGTAAAACAATCGTAAATACAACTAATACAAATTGTTTCATTGCGCATTCCCCTGAGGTATCTATATATCTCATTTTGGCCAACAGCGGCCAAATGTGCAGTTATACTAAACTAAAGCTACCGGTGTTCTTGACATTAAATGCCCAGTTACATAAGCTCCCGCGCACTGGGTTATGCTCTTGAATAATTGAATAATGTAGTCTAGAAACCAGATCATTCAATTAGCCGAGTGTCTCTGCGCATACGAATATTTATTGATCATTTCCTCAGGGTAGACCTAGTGGGACGAGTGTTTGAACTATGAATTCGTAGAGACAATGTTGTTGGTTGTTGTTTCGCTGTGACTGTAATAGTGTAGAAATGATTACTGGAATGTCCTGAAGCTTTATCAATTTCAATGAAGTTTTTAACAGTGATTTTGACGATGTTGCATACTCTTAATGAGGAGACACCACTGGAATAATAATTCTAAATAAAATGAATGAAACTATTAAGAGGTCCTCCTTCTAAAACGGCTCTATAAAATTTTGATTTTTGGAGCGTTAAAGGATCTTTGCATTCCAGTGTTCCAAGTATTATAATCAGTCGGACAATTTATGATTTAAAGACATTTATTTATATTGGCTTTTAAATCATTCACTGGTATGTCGTACTTTCTTCTTTGTTTATGCCCAGAAGTTATGTTCTGAGACGGTTCTATGTAGTTATTGCCGTTGAGGCGAGAGCGTGCGCTACACTCATTAAAATTTGGCCCTTAAATGTCGCCTAAAGCTTCGTTATTAAAACTGTTTAAAATGCCTTCTGCAAAAGACATTTTAAAATAGATCATTCACAAGCATCACGGCTAGTTCAGTAAAATAAACTAATTGCAATTAGCCATTAATTTCAACTGTCTAATAAAAAAGCTAGCTCTAATTAAATGGAGCCCAGAAGAGCAAAAGAAAGTAATAACTCAAGGTTTTTTTATTGCACCATTCTGCATCTACACTTCGTGCTCCTTAAATCCGTTTGTATTCATCTTGCTGCATTTTCGTCTTGATATTCACAGTCATTAAATATTTTTACCCTCACAAGATTGGGTACTGAAATATTTAACAACGATTTCATAAGCCGGTTAAGCCCCGAAGCAATATGAATTAATCCTGATGGAATTAGCTTGGTTGCGCAAACAGTGGATTGAGCGATTGTTTGTGAACTGAACGTTTTAATGTCGGATTATGAAGCGACTAGTTCGTTAAAGATAATGATTCTCTCAAATCAATTGGCGCCGCTAAATTGTACTTCACTAATTATATGTATTCAAAAGAGTTGCGAGAAGCTCATATCATCATTGCATCATTTGTTTAGTTTGCAATGTTTATTTTTTTCATGTGTGTTTATAAACATTACATTTTTGTTTTATTCATTAAAGCGTACATAGTTGCCGACTCAAACTAAACATTTGAAAATAAAGCGTATGTCTAGCTAACTAACGGTCTTTATGATTTGCGGAGTTGTAGATTGTCTTCTGTTTTCAAGGCACGTTGAACATTAAATCAGCGCTTTTTGCATTAGCATATCAATCGCTTTTTGATTATCGGAAATAATATATAACGGAAGAATATCTCCATTTCGAATAAAAAATCCCTGTAGGCGTGAACTGTTTTATAACGATACTGAAGTGATGAATTAAATCTGGAAATCGTTTACGATATAAGTGAATTGACTAGTTGGATTATTGATTCCAGCGACACGGAGGGATTTGCCAGGACTTCCTTGTTCCGATAAGGCTTCGTCAGTTTCCTAGAAATGGTGAATCAACTCGGCAGGTTAACCGCATAATTGCTCATTCCGCCGGCTTTCGTTTTGACTTTGTCGGTCGTTTTGGGTCACCGGAGTTCCATTAATCGCGTCAGCGTCATTTTCAAGTGAATAAACAAATTAAGAATTGATTGTCTTTATGTCTTGTTAGAAATATTTTTTCTATACTAATATTATAAAGAGGAAACCTTTTTATTTTTGTATGTTTGTATTGAATAGGCTCAAAAACTGCTGGACCGATTTCAAAATTTCTTTTACCATTACTTAGAGGGATTCTTCCGAATCCGTATAGGCTACTTTTTATCCCGAAAATCCCACGGGAATCGAAATTGCGCGGGTAAAATCGCGCGCAACAGCTAGTAAATGATATCGAGATTTTTTTATTTTGAAGGAGCTTGCTTTTAAACGTAAGAACTAAATTTATTCATGAAAACACCTTCCAGTCAAATCTTTTTCCTTGTTTGAAGTTAATTTGAACTCTCGAATTGAAAGTCATCATACTCCCAGTTCGTAGCCATGCAGAATAACTTTAAACCCTCGATATTATGTTTCCCAAACAAGACAGCGATTTTCACCATTATTTAAACTTCATCCTAGTGAAACTATTATCGCAAATTAGTTGCGGGTATAGTTTGAGATGACCCAGTAAACTTTAAGCTCCGATACGGCTACCGTCGACGGGTCCGGACATTCTCCGGAAGTCACGTCCGGTCCGGCGACGGCTGAGGTATCGAGGACGGCGAGTGTCTAAATTTATATAGGGTTCGCTTGCATCCAGCCGTTGTTTGGATATTTTAGCAGCCACTTGAAGCTACGGACTTGTTAGATATTTATACACTAGCTGTAATATCCGGGTCCGTTCGGGTCCTAGTTGGTTTTGAGTTGTTGCTGTATTTTCAGTTAAAGTCTTTTTCAAATCGATATTTTCATTGGCTTTGTTGATAAAAGCGTGATCACTCGGTTCTTTTGAAGGACGTCTATAAATGCAAGTATAGTTGCTTTTTAATATCCAACGTAAAATAAGTTTGAGATTGACCTGCGATGAATGGATCTAACGATTTTTGTGCAATGTTTTTGACTATATTTGGATCCAATCAATTTAGTGGCCTCCAAATGATTCACCAGTGATTGGAATTAGTGACATGATTGCAGCTAATTATGAAGCTGTTAATTAATTAGTTTAGGTTATCTAAATTTTTCATTTACATAAGTTCACCATCATTGTCTATGTCTTTATTTGATGTCATTACGTTTTATTTATTTATTTATTAAACTTGAGAAAATGTCGCCCTTTAATGTTGTATGTGTAATTATTCATTCATTCATAAAGTTTAGTACTTATTAAGTCACTGGACAGGAAGGAAAATAATAAATAAATAAATAAATAAATAATCGATATGAATTCATTCATCTTACACATATGTTTCTGTTTATTGATAATATAAATCACTAGAAGTATGCCTTTTGGAAATCGTTAGTAATACGGATGTGGCTATAGTAAACAACGTTCTGCTTCTAAATGTTATGATATTATCTATTCTAGGAAGATGAACGACTACGGGTATATCTTGGAATTTAAATCAAAATTTATGATCCTAAAACTATGATACAATTTTGGTAATTTGTCTGCTGTGCATCGATCTATATTCCTGTAGGTATGTCCTGTAAGATATTCCTGAATTCGATATCTAGTAGTTCTAAATATGTGCGAGTATTTACTGACCTGCTTCTGCGTGTATATTAGAAAATTATAAAATTTGAGTTTTTAAACTATTGTGGTCAATAAAATTTTAATTAACTTCAGAAACATTAATTTTGAGTCTCGCCATTTAAGATCACGACTATATTTTCCATAGTTAATTTAATTATACAAGCTTATTGGAAGCGTAGTTCGGAGATAAATTGTAAATCTTTGTGCAACGTTTAATGTTGAGGTCAAATTGGGACTATAAATCAACGCTATCTTTACATTGCCCACATGAGAAATTAATTTACAACGCGATCAAGTCTACATTATAATTAAATTAGTAAAATAGTTTTTGAGCCGGATTTGAATTTTTGGGTATTTGCAAAGGCACTGAAATAGAGTTAATCTGGTTAAGAAGTGTTTTAATTTATGTTGTAAGTGTGAAAACTAAATATCAATAAAGTCTATTTATACATACATAACTTTACGCCTGCATCCCTTACGGGGTAAGCAGAATACCAGAGGTTATAAGACCATCTGATGTCACGTTTGACATATTAAAAATTATAAGAAAAAAAATAAAAATAAAATATTAGGAGGCATTATGATGACGGAGAGAAACCATTGCAGTGACTGTAAGTCAGCCTATCCCCCACAAAAAATCTACCGATAAAACCTCTGTCTCTTAAATGAATTTTACATTATGCCCCGGAAGAGAAACAGCTGGCACATTTTATGTTTTTCCTTTCATCAAACATCAATCATTTTATTTCGGATCATGTCCATTATGTTAGTGTTACATGAGATTAAAGAACAACCGAAAATCAATAAAATAATTAGATTAAAATGAAATAAAATAAATACTTAGTTCTAGGTAAATACAAATCAATTTATAACAATGAAGTAAATTGAATAGTCACAGGTTACACGGGTGCAAGTCAAACAATTGGTAATAATTAAATTAAGATTTCAAATAAATTAAATTAAATTGCTTCCAGTCCAGCATGGAACTGAAAAATCTATTTAAATGATTCAATACGCAATAAAGACCGACGAAGCTGTTTTCGAAGTGACTCTGTGTGTTTACTTTCAAGCAATATACTCAATGGGCGTTCAGGTGAACCTTTGCCGACAGCTTCGCAATCAGGTCGAACTTGTATCGGTTCATTGGAGGCTTTTGATTCACTTATGCCTCTATAATCGTCACGGGTAGTCGGGATGAACTGTCGACGACACACAGAGATTTCGATCGGTTTCGTTTTTGTTCGCATTATTTTAATTTTCTTTTGGTTTTAATTAATCCTCAATTCACAGTCATTAATATCTTTTTTAAGGACTTACTCAGATTTGAATTCGGTCTGAGATTTTTAGAGCTTCTCGAAAGAGAATTGATAGCGAATTTGCATTATAATGACGCGACAAGTTTTGTAATAACATTCATAGGGTTTTGGATAGATAGCCAGGATGGGCAGTAAATAATTGGCACTAGGATTTACCATCTACTGCCCGAGAATCGGCAACATAATTTATTTCCATGGATTGTGGTGGCATTTCACATCAAGCGACTCAAATGTGAAGTCGTCGTGGCGCCGTGGCTACAGTGCATATCAAACGATATCGCAATTTAAGCGCGCTCGGTGCGGCCGGTATTAGGATGGGTGACAGCCGACCATTCATTTCTCACGACGACTTCCGTGTTTCGGAGGGCATGTAAAGCAGTCGGTCCCGGGTGCTGTATACTTGTATACAGTAGTCGTTAGGGTTTGTCAGAAGCCATTTCGGCACCCTGAAATATCTGACATCCACCAAGCAGCACCGGGTCAGCTTGGTTAATTACGGCCTAAACCTCCTTGTCACCCAAAGGAGAGACTCATAGCCCTGCAGTGAGCTTACACGGAGTTGTGATGATGATGATGGCTCAAATGTCCATAAAAAAAACATAAAAAAATCATGAAAAAAAAATGTGTAAGTAAAACTTATTTCGTAAACTTTCTACGAACATGAACATGAATCAAATTGTGTACGTAAACTCAATCTACAGGGTTATTATAGAGAGCTTTCAACCTACTTTCTATGATTTTTTGTTACGGTTATCAATTTTAATTATAGCTATTGAGTCGTTATTTTTATTATCTTTGATCTGCCTAGCTGACTGCTGTAATGGGTATCCTGATCAAATCAAACAATAGGATGTAAGCATTAAAGTCTATATTTATTGACGGCTTTGACCGTCCATGTAGGTACTCAAGTGATTAATAATTCATTAAGTTTAACTCGCATCATGTAGTTAATATAAGTTGTGTAATTAAATTTAAGTTTTATGGTTCTTGTAGATATGTAGTCGTTTATAGTAAATGTTTCGTATAAGAAAGTAAAACCCACAATAAAGTTTTATTAATGAAATTTATGTGGCGTATCTTTTGAAGCTGTACTTTAGGGTCCGGATCGATGGCGTAATCGTCAAAGAACTCGTCTTGTGGCTTCAGAGATAGGGTGTTCGGTTCCAACCCGAGAGAGGAACTCCAGCACTGCTCTGGTCTTTTTGGGGAATTCTGTAATTTTGCTGTAAGGTCTCATTGCCACGCAACTTGGTCTACATATTTTTGGATACCTTGTTTCTTATAATATCTTTTACAATGGAACGCATACTTCGCAATTACTTAGTAGGGCGTATATTAGCACAGTAATCGGGCTCAATGCAAAACAAAATTTACCTTCACGAGTGCGTTTACAGTTGCAATACTCATCAATGTTGCTGAGAATGATTTCTCTAGGTGTTCGGTTAGGTCGAATCGAAGCCCTCCCTAGACGCCCTGAGCGAATCTGGTAACTTACCAAAGGATCGTTAACTAGCACCGTATATTTACCATACTGCATTCGTTACGTCTTCTCGCTCGCAAAGCGTGGAAGATATGGCACCGTTTTGTAACAGTTATTTGTTTTGCTAGCTGATGAGCTTTAGGCTTGTAATATGGAAGCTTACGAAGACTTTAACTTTGTACGTAATTTATATACTTTGTGTCATGTTTTTGAGGCATATGCCTTTTTTCCAAGTCTAATTTAAATATTGCTGGAACTTCTTAGTAATGACATTAGTCGGCAGATTTAATCAGTGTAGCCTTATTTAATCATTTAGTAATTAAACTTTACGAGCACTATAGACCATTTCATCGGCAAAAATACACGGGGTATCAACAAGGAGGGGTGTGGGTGGTCTAGTCTAAAACCCTTCCAGTCTGCAAAGACTTTTATGTTTAATTTAGCCAAATTCTTCCGGATGAGGCAAGAGAAAAAGTAATTTGAGATTAAGATGGCAGGAGCCGATCTTAAATCTCAAATTACTTTTAAAATATGCAATGTAAACTCGATTACTTTCCTGATTCGATACTGTACAGTCTCAGATAAATGCTGAGTAAGGCATAGTTTTCGGATCGTGGCGTTCTAGTTCATTGCTCCCCGGGTACGGATTCACAATTGAGGCATTCGAGAGCAAGTAACGGATTGCGTTGTGCAACGCCTGTTTATGTGTATCGCCTAACTATAATGGGTAGGTACTTCTATTTATGGGAGCTTTGAAGTTTGAATTTGGAATAAAGTATTCTTTTGTGTTTTTTTTTTTAATTTTTGACGCCTATCAACTCAGTCTCTAGTGATTGCGGGCAATTGCGGGGCCTGTTATTGATTTCAGACTAAGGGAGTATGCAAAGGCATTGCAACGTCGAGAAAAATGGCAATTTCTTTTATTTAATACGCGGTTTTGCCTGCGTAGTCTTCGAGCCTCTAGGAGTTTCTGGATAACATATTATCTTCTATAAAAGTTATCAAATGCGTAAAAAATTTTGCATCTTTCAGATATTAAGGCGTTGAAATCAACTTTATTATATTAGCACCTATAGATGCGTTGTGAAATTTTATAAAGCTACAAAACTCCAATGAGAATATTAGACTAGCCCAAAGTAACAAATAGTTCGACAACCGACAATTTTAGTATAGAAAAAAATAGTTTAATAACCGAGAACAAGACTTCCAAAATCATTCGCAGTACCGATTAAAAAAATATTAAGTTTATCGATTGCTTACTAGGTACCCAAACAGGTTCGTTGACTGTTGTTTTGTGAAGGTTATAATTTAAGAAATATTTAAATGTTAGCGAACGGGACATAAACGCTGTATGCAGTATGCTGTATGACACAAGTCATGAATTAGCCGGCTTAATCACTACATAGTATAAAACAAAGTCGTTTTCTCTGTCCCTTTGTTCGCTTATATCTTTAAAACTACGCTACGGATTTTGATGCGGTTTTTTTAATAGATACGGTGATTGACGAGGAAGGTTTATATGTATAATGACATCCATTAATTAGTGGAAAAATACTTTGAGGTTTCTAATGTGATGTCGTAAATGATTACATTTTTCGTTTTTTTTCAACCGTCTTCCAAAAAAAGGAGGAGGTTCTCAATTCGTCTGTATTTTTGTGTGTTTGTTACACGATATTTCGGACAATTATGAATCGATTTTAGAAATTATTTAGTTTCATATGGTAGAGATATGATGATACTTCATAGTTGGTCCCATATAAATTTCTTAGAAATCGGTTGAGTACTTCATTGAAAATTTAAATTTTTTTAAACAATATGTATGATTTCGGAGAATGTTTACGTGGATGATATTGTACGTCAGCCAAAGTTTTGACGTGAAGTCGGTTTTTTAATGCTTTGCATTCGCTGATTATTTGCAGTTTTTCTTTAGTGTGTTTAGTATCAGCATTGCACCCGTGCGAAGCCGTTGCGGGTCGCTCTAGTAATAAATAATTATCAAATTATTTTATTCGTTTGGTGCAGTTTGCTTTCAATTTGAAAAATATTGCACAAGACGTAATTCACTCGTCACGATTAGCTATACCTGACACTTATGAAAGCCCGGTTTCATCCTAAATTAGCTTGAAACATTTGCCATCAAATTCTACTTCTTTACTATGAAAACTTTCTTGTTATTTGATCGTGTCAAGCGTAGATTCTCAGTCACCAAGAATCTAAGCTTAAATATAATTCAAATGTAAGGATCTACGCGCTTATACCACAGTACGGATATCTACAGTAATTCAACTTCGTACAAACGGACGAAACGCGATCTATATCTACGCGGCTAGATCTCGGCATTTGGCCAGTCGCGAGTATCTGCATACCGAAACATTTGTTGATTGAGCTTTACGTTAATATGCGGATTGTTTATACTTTATAATTTGATAATACATTTTTTCGTGAAAGGGTCGAGGCGCAAGTAATTTTCTATCGCAATTTTCGATTTGTTATTCAAACGTAAACATGGTTTTTTGACACAAAACTTATTTTTGTTGAACACTTTCTATTCAATTAACAAAGCAGGTATTTAATTCGAATTCTGTAAAGATTTCAAAATCGAAAAAGAGCGACCGCAATAGCAATCAACAAATAGAAATTACTTTACTGTTTACCTATGGACATCCTACCTCTAGGATTGTATGAAAACCAGCTACTAACTGGATAATCGATCTTATGCAAATAATTAGTTGAAATCGAGAGCCGACGTTCTGCTATTCGATTGAATTGCAAATCCGACGACTGCATTGTTGCGATGAACTAGAATCTAAAGATGCTCGCCGTAGAGCGCTTTCAGTTAATATTGTCTTCAGTTTTCACGATTCCTAATTTAAAATAAAACACTGTTGAAACGGATTTATTGCGTATAATTTATATTTAACATTTAGTTTGTAAACCTTTGCTCGGGCAACCACGGGGTCTGCAAAGACACCGAAATGTCGAGCTTTCAGTTATTTCGTGAAATAAAAGAAGATTCTTCATTTGTTTTTAGTTAATGGTAGTTAGGTTTCTTCGCAACAATGCAAGATCAAGGAACGTCTTTCGTCGACTGTTCATTTACGAATATTAACATTATTTGGCCACATATCGAGGAAAGAGCTCTCTATCGAAAGACTGGTGATGCAGGGTCATGTAGAGGGGAAAAGATCTAGAGGCCGGTCACTCACTCGGTGGACAGACCTTATCAAATCGTCCACTCAGTCTACCATGATGGAATGCTCTCGTAATGCAGCAAATCGAAAAAAATGGAGAGACATTGCTAGAAAAACTGTTCAAGCCGAAATAATTGACTAAACATGTACGCGTACCGTCAGCCTTATACGCCATCAAAGCAACCACGACCACTCTTTCAAGAGTGTACGACTGAAAAGAAGTTAGGTTTTGGTCTTGAAATACTAATCGTGTGCATACAAAGTTGCACCAGCTCGTTGACTATATTTTATGACGATTTTTAACGGGAACAACAATATACGCGGGTAAAACTGCACGTCTCGTAGAAGAGTTGTTATAAGTTTCAATGCGTGCTTTTTAAATGTGTCACTAAGTATAAAATCGCGTGTTGTTTTTATCTTTATTCCCTAAGTTATCGCAGTTTTTCAGGGGGTCGGAAATTTAATTAAATTAATTATGATGATTAAACGCGCATAGTATGCATGGATAAATTATTGCGTTGATTATATTTTATAAAAGGATACTTTAGTTCGAGTAAAATATTTTTGTTGACAAATTTAATATTAACTAATAAAAAGCTTTATATGATTATATCTCCGTGCTTCGGAGGGCACGTTAAGCAGTCGGTCTCGGGTGCTGTATACTTGTATACAGGGACCGGAAAACCCCTTTATTTGATTAAGCCTATTGATAGGGTAACCCTATCAAAATCTTACCATATGGAAGTGTAACCCTATTGATATGGTAAGCCTATCGACGTGGTAACACTTAGTACTTTCGGATGCGCTTACCCTGTGATAGGGTTGCCTATTTCTATCTCTTTTCCGCGCATGCTGTTGAATTCGGAAGCATAATTCGAAGTGCGAGATTGAATAGATGGTGATATTTTTGATAATTTGATATTCTTAGAGATTAAATTTGCCTGCAGGTTTTAAAACCCTATTGAATCGGTAACCTTCAATAGGGTTTTCGATAGGCTTACTGCTTACATGAAGCTAACTCTATTGATATGGTAAGCCTTAAATTAGGGTAAGTCTTCGATACGGTTACCAAATTGATAGGGTTTTTTAAAACAAGTCTATGAAAAACCCAATCAAAAACCTCTTTAAGGGTAAGCGGTTCCGGTCCCTGCTTGTATACAGTAGTTTTTAGGGTTGTTCAGAAGCTATATCGGTGCCCTGAAAATTCTGACATCCATCAACCACCACTGGGCCAGCTTGGTGGGTTATGGCCTAGAGGAGAGACTCATAGCCCAGCAGTGGGCGCATTACACGCGGAGTTGTGATGATGATATGATTATTTGTGTAGGTAATAGATGTCAGTAGATATATGATAGCTATTTGATTTGATATCCTAATAGGTGACTAATTCAAGTGACCTCCTGCTCTGAGGTAGAAACACTTGAAGACTCGCCTGTATGTCGTCCGCATGTAAACTGCTGGCACAAATGTGTTCATAGGTTTTAGAAGACCCAGTTCTCTGCAGGGATTTGATTTGATCGACCGGGAGCTGATTAAAAGACGTGTTGTCCTGACCAAAGTTAACAGGTTGTTAATGTTATAAGAATACGGGACGAGGAGGTGCGCCAAACACTACACCTCCCCGGCAATTTTAGCAAAAAAAATGTCTTTATATTTTTTTTTCTTATATATAAACTCATTTTTAATAAAATAGGTATATGAAAAGTTAAAAAAATTAAAAAGGGATTCCTTATTATTAGGTTATACACTTGTGCTTCGGCATGAACCTCATTTTAGAGAAATTGATATAAAACCTTTTTCGCTAACTTTTAAAAATGACCATAAAAACAGTAGAGTTATTTTTTTAACAAAACCTATTTCCCTGCTCTGTGGGCGAAGCAATCAATCGTTTAGTTTTTGTTTAGCTTCCGAAGCGATGCTTTTACTGTCTTGGAAGTTCTTTTGTTATAGTGTTTCCAATTTCTGTTAGCAAACTACGCTGACAGTAATGGATTCAACGGAGGAGTAAGGAGTTCCAATTTTGAATTAGAATCGTACGGTTTGTTTTTAAATATACCATTTTAACTTACCTCACCTGAGAATCGGACGTGTTTTAATATGGTAAGCGTACTACGGAATCAAATCTAAGGTTTTCAATTGTTCGTTTTTGAGTGGAAATGCAAATAATATGTGGAATAGTCTTCCTGCATTCGTGTTTAGTTCTGAAGTAAGACTTGTGTCGGGATGTTTGTTAATTTTTCATAGAGTAATGTTTCTAGTACATCTGACCCGTGGGACGAATGCCGAATTTCGCTTGTGAATGTCATGTGCGGGAGCTAGTATTTAATAAAAGGTATTGTACGTCTCCTGGCTGAATGATGATGATGATGATTTTTATTAAGTCTCCCCTCCAAAAAGTTCTAGAATAAAACTTTTAACTAAATGTTTTGGACTTAAAGGCTAATTAAATGTAACAGTACCTACATACATTTAACACACAAACCCTATGAGTTAATGGTGTGTCGTATATGAGGCGTATTAAAATGAATTAGATTCATCTGTACAGCCTGATGCAAGTTACATACTTTGTTGCAAGAAGCAATCTTACGGTAAAGTTTTTAAAGGTCAAACTGCTTTGGGAACAGTTCACTTGCAGGCAAAATAAACGCTTTATGAACTCAACTTGTGTATTTATAAGTTCATGAGAGTTTCGAGTTAAAGCTGGTCAAGCTTCAACTTAAAGCTTTAAAGCATAGTTTGCTAGCTGTTTACCCTACGGCTTAACTCGCATGAATCCAGGACCAGTATCACAGTATAAGAATAAAAAGTATACTTTGTTATTTCAGCCTCTGCCCTGTTTGAAATGCTTTTGCTCTATAAAATCCAACCATCGATCCTCATAAACTTTAACATTTGTAATAGTAGTAGGATAGTTTTCGTGACGTACTGAACTCTCGGGTCTGTATTAAACGCTCTTACCTCTGAGCCATACCTTGAGGCTGCAAACTGGACGGCAGTAACAGCGAGAGCGACAGCGACGCGGGGAATCTAGCGAAATTACGTCGCGCGTGCCGTACGCGCGTGCGATACGGACGTACGGCACGCGCGTAGATACGCGTGTCGCAGCGTTGGCCCTCAAGTCCACCATCAACGTTGAGAGCATTTCTTAAATGTGGCCCTCAGTCTGGCCCAAGGAATAGAAATATCCAACGCCTTTTAGGGCACGCGCCGGTAGTTCTTCTGTTGTGTCCATGGGTGGTATGGAATCCTTATTATTAGATTATTAGCTGCTCTATTCCTTGTAGCATATTATGTAAAAAGACAATGATTGCGTAGTCAGAACCTCATACATTACATTTTATGGGATTTTTTACATAAATGTGTACTTAGATTTGTAAATGGTAAAACTAAATAGCACTTAAATAAGGAAAGCTAACTGTGACCACGGTATCTGTCAAGTCACCGAAAAGATTTCGTATATCGTATAATTACAATGAAATAATCCGATAACATCCATCAACCAGCACTGGGTCAGCTTGTTGGTACAGGGCTGAAACCTCCTCGTCACCCAGGGGAGAGACTCATAGCTCTGCAGTGGGCTCATTACAAAGAGTTGTGATGATGATGATGAATCTGACTAAAAACGTCTTCAAGGACGACCCATAACTTTGTGTGACAGCTGGTATCCGCCTCAATAGACATGTGTGATATATCGTTGAAAAGAGTTTATCTTCTAGAACAAGAATTAGTATGGCGTCTGTCTTGATTCTGAGTCCAAGCTGATAACCAACCTTATAAAATTAATCAAAATCTCCGAAGACAAAAAAATAAACCTTAATTCAGGTGCGCAACAGATAAATAGAGCGGCGGTGTCGCTTACTATCTATGCTATAGGTGACCCGTCTGCTATTTTGACTCTGAACGGACTAACGACCGGAACTTGGCGCCATAGTAACTTTGATTCACTTTACTAAGACCGTGGGTACCGAGTTATGCGTCGTCCTTTAATACAATGAATCTTGAATCCTAAAACAATGCTACCAAATACGAATAATGTAATCTTTTAGTCACTAGCTAAAAGTGCGACATTTTTTATATAGCACTTCATAATAAAAACTTTCGTGACTAAAATATGTGTTGCCTTTGTTCGGTCATTTATTATACAACTGATGTTATTAATACAAAACAACTATGCTGTTATCTATTGAACTATGGCTCCTACTCGCGGATGTTATTGATTCCGTAATGATACACAACGCGCTGGGCCGGGCGCACTGCCTAATGGATATTTAATGTCCTGTGGCGTTCTAGATACTCATCTGTTTAGGATTTTGTTTAAAGTAATCTGTATGGAAACACTTGGAGTTAAGGTATTATAAAAATATACGTGAAAGTCTGAGGATTGGATGGATGTTTTGTTAAGTTACGCAGACTCTGGCTGAGCTCCCATTTCGCTGAGAGGCCGAAGCCTTTTATAGAATATAGGTATTTTTTTATGATAAACTCATCTGCGTAAGTCTGCAAACTGGACGGCAGCGACAGCGAGAGCGACAGCGGTGCGGGCAGCGATGCGGGGAATCTGGGCCGTTCTCGACGGCAGCGCGCGCTCGAGCGATTTGTCGCGGTTTCATACACACTCAATACTTTCTATCGTGTCGCGGAAATCTCTGCCCGCGTCGCTGTCGATCTCGCTGTCACTGTCGTCCAGTTTTCAGCCTAAATGCGATCAAAATTTGATTGCACTTCGAATGCACTGTTTTACTTACGATTTCTGCTTGCTACCAGGAATTACAATATTGTGGCAATATATAACACCACATTGACACAGTCAAAAGTAAGCTTGAGTTTTGGATATGGAGATCTTGCAGTGAAACTATTTGGTATACAAAACCCGAGCCAGTACGCCATACGACCAAAATTATGTAAAAAGGCTTTTTTATTACATTTAACATTACGAAAATTGATAATGAAGATATGTTACACGATTGTCCTCGAGATAGATATCCTTGGCACTCGAATGAACTTTAGTGTCTGGAAAATAAAAAAGAGATGACCCTTGGCAACCTACACCAATAAGGCTGCAAACTGGACGGCAGCGATAGCGATAGCGAGAGCAACAGCGGCGCGGGCAGCGATTTCCGCGACACGATAAAAAGTATTGAGTTTGTATGAAACCACGACAAATCGCTCGAGCGCCTAGATTCCCCGCGTTGCTGACCGCGCCGCTGTCGCTCTCGCTGCCGTCCAGTTTGCAGCCTAAGGAAATATAAAAGCGTTTGTTCAACTCTTTTGAAAATTCACATACTAATGTATGAATGGGGGCCCAGCTTACGTCTTGAAGTCTTATGGTATAGAAACAGGTTCAACGAATGTATTTTTTTGAACTTGCTTTTAAAAAGCAACAGTAACGTATGACAACTTACTTAATTAAGTTGTTTGTTATGAATTACACAGCTAACCTTGCTCTTCTGTAGGTATATCTGCATCTTATAAAAAGGAATTTCTATATGTTCCGGATATTTTTTGAAAATTCTGAATAGATTTAGATATGTGGTGTGCAATAAAGAGTTTGTATTGTATTGTAGGTATATGGTTTGCACCAGTCTATGAATAGTTCATAGGATTCTACCATAGGCTTTTTTAAAATCACGATAACTGACCTACAATCTGAAGGACGGTGTCCGTGGTGCAGTGGGTTCGATGCCCGCACAGAACGAAAAAAAAAAGTTTCCGTGTCTGGGCATTTATCTATTTTTGTATTTATATTCTAGGTTCCTCCTACTTTGAGGTCATGTAGTTGTGTGATTTTTTTTTTCTGACACACAACATTATCTAGCCCAAATTAAGTTTCTTAAAGTACTTTTGTTATGGATACTAGTTAACTGATATACTTAAGAAATATATAACCATAAATATTGAATAAATACATATTTTTTATTAGAAAAGAAACTTAAATAAACATATAAACGTCCATGACTTGACGACTAATATCTGTGTTCATCACAAAAATATCCGTCGCCGCCGGGATTCGAACCCAGGACCTCTGGCATAGAAGGCAATGTACGTTACCCCTACACCAGCCGGTCGTCGTGATTGTCTGGAGATTTTATTTATTTTATACTTATTTATTTTATGAATTTATTTTGTAGTTAACGAATTCAATTTGAAAATATAAACGGCTTCCGAGCGGAGCGGTACTAAAGCTAGTATAGTTGATAATATGTATACTGATAACTATTATAAACATCAGTAGCTTCATACATTTTTTATATCAATCAAGTGTATGTAAACATTACGCAAGGAGTTCTTGAACTCTGCGGCGAACTTTTTATCGCATCCAAGTTGTCATTGAATTGGGTTTTAATTTTACGTGTTCAATTGTTGCAGATGCGTTGACGGTATAAGTGCGCAAGAGTGGACTTTTCGAAGAATGGAGTGGTAGGCGGACGGCTATCGTAATCAGCGGTGGGTGGTGAGTTATACTCTTTTATTTTTAGCTTTCAAATTATCCGAAGATGTATGTGTGTGATTAGAAGTCAACGAAACCTTTTCGATGTAAGGGATCTTCTAAAGTTAGCGTTTCTAGCAACCACCTTCCGTATTAAGTCTGCCGCTAAATACCATCACTCCGGGAGGTTCATACAGAATTTGTGAAACATCAGCCCAGATTAAGGTCAAAAATAAGTAAACAAAAATATGGCGACGTGGCTTTTATGACCATGACTTGGTTTGTTAAACATATAACTTCTTAATTTAGTGTCGGAGGGCTCTTAAGAAGTCCTTTGATTGCGCCACCTAGAGCGTGAAGCAAGTCGCACACCTCAAACAATAAAGTTTGAGTAAAAGCTATACTAGCTAATATATAGCTAACTATAGTTATGACTTAAAAAACATTTTTTAATCTAAATCTTTAATATACAGGGTGATTGGTAATTAGTAACGGAGCCGATAAGAAGTGATAGTATAGGCTAATTCCAGTCGAAATTATTATAGGACCTACTGTCCTAAACTTGAATGCACGGCTGTGATACTTGGCATAAAGGTTATTCAATAAGTGACTGGGTTGTTTTATGAAGGAACTTCCGAAATTCCAACGGGAAACATAGGACTTTTTAGTTTGTATGAAAAATCTTGTTTGTATGAAAAAAGTGAGTGGATATGAAACTTGGTATGAAGGGTCTTTGAATGGGTGTCTGATTGTATCATTGAAAAGTTTCAGAAATTGCCTTCAGAAATTTAGCGCGAACCCGCAACTTCGGGAAAATGCCCGTTTAATATAATAATCTTATTTAAAAATAAAAAATCTTGAAGTAGTTTAAAATCTAAAATTAGATTTGTTTATTATTCCAATTAAGACAAGGACATTTCTTTTCATATCATTTTGTCCTGCTTCAAAATAATCCCTAACGCAAACAATTTGCGTTTTTTCCCACCTCCATTGAACCGGTTCCGAAGTTTTCTAATTCACCTGCCGCCGGCACCGCCGAAAACTCCGCAGATGTTCGCTAATAAAGCCTTTATGTGAAACGGACTCGTTAAGTCTTATACACCAAGTTATTATGTGCGACCGAGCTCATTGTTACCAACGTTATGAACAGCCAACTTGGGCGGAAACACAAAGTTCTGTTGAAGATTTGCTGCCAAGTTTTAAGCGAAGGTTTAAAAATAAGTGACTGTCGGGATTTTGTAGAAGGCTTGTGTAGAGGTAATAACGCGGCCATCTTTCAGGTTCCAGAACTGGAACGGATATTTTGTATATATAGATATATATTTCAAATTGATGCTAGTGGTAATATTTGATCCCATTTAGTTGATATCTTATCTTGATGACATTCCTAACGAATTAGGATAATACACGTAGCATTTTTTTAAAAATATGAGTGTAGTTTTGAAGAAAAGCTCTTTTAAACAATCAAACAATAATAAAATGTACATTTATATATTTATTAAATTTATTTACTTACCCTTCAGGTTTCATAAAACAAGTTCTGTATGAAACTTTCTTTCTTTATACACGGCGTCAGTGTTAGTTTTTTTTTTACATATTCGGTGACAAACTGTCCGGATTGTTTCCGAAGTCGATGTTCTGTCGGCGGCGTCACCCACATGTGCCGGGTCGTCTGCCTCGCGGACAGATGTGCCGTAGTTATGACGTGGCGCGGCGAATCGCCGTCCATCCCGTAGACAGATGGGCTTTTGGGACGCGAATTTGTTTTTGAGAGTTGTTGTTTGCTTTTTAACCGACTTCCAAAAGGAGGTTTTCAATTAGGTTGTATGTTCTTTTCTTTTCTTTTTTTTTAACTTTGTTACACGATTTTACAGACAATTATAAATCAATTTTGAATATTCTTGTTTCATATGATAGAGGATACTTCAGAGGTGGTCCCATATAAATTTTATAGAAATCGATCCAGTGCGTACTTTTGAAAAATTTGAAACTTTCGAAAAAAATACGTATCAATACGTTGAATTGTACCTTGATGATCTAATAAAAAGCTATGACTAGGATATAAAAATGTTAGTTGAAGTCGGTATTTTTAATGCTCTGCATTCGTTGATTATTGACAATATTTGTTACATGGCCAACAATATTTCATATTGAATCTATCAATAATTTGCTCAAATTGATAAGAACTGACAATCATGAGTGAAACTTTCATGGGACATGGATAAGAAATCAACGACGACCGTCAGCCTTTCCAAATAAACTTATAATTGCTTTGCTTTTGTTTGGTTTCCATGTAGAGATTTGTATTAAACTATAAAGAAAGTACTGGCTCTGGATAAGATAAGTGCCTATACAAAGCGATTGTCGGGTTCATGTTGATTGTTAAAACACAAAATTATAAAGAAACTATATGACCAAGATCCATTAAAAAAGGTATTTCAATACATGGACGTAAAAATTTAAAACAAATAATATCTTTAGAGACAATAAATGTGTCGATCTCTGAAAGTTAAACCTGGGCATTCGCTGCGTTAAGCGTACACACGCGGCGCTGGCGGGCTCGTTCGTCCGCGCGACGGAGCACGCGAGCGGAGCTGTTTGCATTGCAGGGCTCCGGTCGCAGGCATCCGCGGCGGACTCCCGTCTCACAACGCTGCCAATATAATTTCGATCGAGTTTATGTACAGTCGATACCTATGGATTATATATTGATATACTACTTAGTCAAAAGACGACGACGTGAACCAATCAGCCCATATGTCGGACGAACGAGCGATCCCCGTCACTCGCGGGGCGGGCTCCGCCGCCCGCGGAGCATAGTATCTTTCAAAACATACACGCGAGGCGAGTACCCGCCGCGTGCGCACGCTTAACGGAAGGCCCTTAATCTAATGTCGTCTATTTTAAGTAATGTTTTTTTGTACCTTTGGATATGCCTAAAGTTTATCTGACATTTAACAGAAAATAATAGTTTCAAAGATTACCTTAACATTAGGTACTGACAGAGAGACATTCACTACCAACGTTTATAATAAATATTTAGAGGTAATTTTGTTAAAAAATGTGTAAGCTAAACATCTGTTTTTCGTGACTTTCCAGGTGCCAAAGTAAAGGGTCGCGATGGGCGCGTCTGGCGTCTCCGACGAGTACACGCCGCCGCGTCTCTCGCGCCTCCTACATTCTCTGCCGCATATAAATGTGACGCTGCACCGCGTCAATGACACGTTCGCCCCGGATTCTGCGGTGTATCTTGAGGTTAGTGAGACGACTGTTGTCGCTGCCTTCATTCTCTGGAGGATAAAACTTGACGCTGTACTGATTCATTGATATCTTTGCCCCCGATTCTGCAGTGTATTTTGAGGTGAGTGAGCTGCCGTTGTTTTCTCTGGCATATAGATGTAACGCTGTAATCAATGACACCTTTGCCTCGGACTCTGCTGTGTCTCTCGAGTCTCTCATGTCGCCAACTTTATTCTCTGCCACCTGTAAATATAACGCTGCACTGTGTCAATGACATCTTTAGCCCGGATTTTAAGTATAACAATTAATTCTCTGCCCTGTATGATTGTGTAAAGAATGATAAACGTTAACGTACGCGTTCACTTTGAAAATTGAAAAAATATTTCATATGAATGTGCCGCTGCAATCAATTAAACTTTCCCCTAGGAATCTGCAATGTATCTAGAGGTGAGTAAGACGGCTGTTGACGCCAACTTCATCTTGCATATAAATGTGACTGCAACTTTGCCCCGTATTCCGCAATGTATCTTGAGGTGAGTTTGACTGATCTTGTTGCCGACTTCATTCTGTCCCGCATATAAATATGACGCTGTATTGATTCAATCAATATCTTCGCTTCGGGTTCTTCAGTTTATCGCTTCGCCCTTTTTGCATATTATGTATGTGTTAATAATCATAAAAGTTAACGTTTTTTATAGCGATATTATGCTAACATAATTACAATAACAACCGTTTCTTATTCCAGAGTCTCGGCATCCTCGGCTCCATCCCCGGAGCATGGCTGATCTTTACGCTGACGATCCTGCTGATCTACCTGCTGACGAGATGCTGCGACCGCAAGCAGCGTCCGCCGAGGAGCATCACAGCGCTCAAGGTCAGTTGCATCAAGGGTTTAATATCTTTTTATACAGTATATGCTATAGGTCTCTTTCCGAGGAATTCGTACACTAAATAAAATTATATGGATTTAAAAAAGTGACAAAAAATATAATAGAATAGCTTTTCTCCCGTGCTCCCTCAGTTTTAAGTCATCTTGGAGCTATCCTGAACCTCTTTAACCATTCATTGCCTTTATTACATAAGGCTGTCTTTTAAATAATTTCAAATTGTAAGGAATTGTAACATTTCTGGATGAAATAGTCTTATAATATTTATGATACGCTGTAGCATGGTGCGGTTTAGACTTCAATTCGATTTAATTTGCAAACTAGAACATTCTGATTGGGTTTCACTGAATTTACCACAGTTATTAATGATTTAATATGAGTGCCGTATAGCTGAAATACTATATCAAAATTTGTAAAACAAATTAACTTTCAGGAACTTTCGTCACTATATAGGGGAAGTTAATCGTTCGAAAAATTCAAAATTAGTTGCAGTCGTTAGATGTAATTGTGATTATTGCATAAATTATACGATTTCTTATCCAGAGAAGTATCGCAGAAACTACGTTAAGTGTTCTCAGAAATCACAACTCTCCTTAAAAACGGAAATTTTGATTAAAGTAAGATTAGAGTTGAGTTGCAACATTTTTATCCAGTAGGTATACCATTCATATTTCAAGGCAAAAACAAATTTGATTCTCACTTAATTCTCTTCTTTAATTCTCACAAGATAGAGCCAACTTCAAGGTTTCAATTAATCCATTCCTACTTTGAAAGTAAAACCGCTCTAAAAATTAATCAACAGTCTCCAACGCAGTTAATTTAAAGTGTAAAACTCGTTAATTCCTAAATTTATAGCGGCCAGCGGCTGGGGTGCGCTCGGGCGCGAGTTGTTGTTATAATGATGAGGGCGACGACGCAAATGGGTCGTGTGCACGCCTGTGATGCCAACTTTGAGGGCGGATTGCGATAACTTTTACTGAATGTAGTTTTTTAGTGCTGCAAGTTAATTGGCAGGTATTGTCGAAAAGTGCCATGTTGTTGTTTTTTTGCTTTTACCAGCGACTTCTCGCGTTGAAATTTTGATGAGTATATGATAGGTATCGTTATTTGAAGAGCAATTGCGTAATAAATTACTGAGCGATAAAAATACTATGCCGTCTAGTATAAAATCATGCAGTGAAATTCCTACTTACAAACCTATCCAGTAGGAACCAGTATTTTTATGTTACATTTCATCAAGATCGGTTCATCTATTTTGTCGTGACTGAGGAACAAACATTCATCTATCCAAACTTTAAAATTTATAATATTAACCCAGATTATACTATGGGGTGCTACAACACCCAAAAAATAGCCCTTTGTTTACCCCAACTTTTTCCTATTTACTTTCATAAGTTTACGTTTTTGATGTTTTTCGGTTCGAAATGCAGAAATTGATTCAAAAACTTTTACTCTATTATATTTTCATTGATTTCTGTGTGTTAAAGTGCAAGGTGAATTAATAGCTTCGAAACGGTTGGTTTTTATACGCCTTTTGATAAAATAACCCGATCATTGTAATTTATTTTTATCAGTAATAGTTTGGCCAAGTAAATTATCAAATTTTAATATTGTAATGCATCTTATAATCACGTTATTAGCCTGCAAACATGATGGGTGTTATAACACAATGTAGTATAATCCACGTGTAATCCACTCATTGAATAGTTGGCTCTGAACGACAATATTGAGGAATTGGATTGCTAAGATGATGATGAAAAGTTTCCTTACAGCATTGCTATAGTAGCAACAGATAATGCTAATTCAAATATCACGAATGAGGACTCTGGATCAAGGATAAGGTAGCGCAATACCCGATTTTTATAAAAAAAACTAGGAGGAGTGTCGTTTTACGATGCTTTGATGCTTTGCTAACTCCCTTTCAGTCAACTTTCATAAACATTTTGATCATTTTTTTCAGTTTTTTGTTGTTAGTTTTTTTTTCATCGATTCCTCTTTTTTACGAGCCATTCGTAAACATCGTACCTCGCATTGCCCTTTGCCACCTGCAACAGAAATGAAAAAGACCGACAGACGTATGAAGGCCTACCAGCTGGAATTGTTGCTATGAAAAGCATAGGTAATGTTTAGCCCTGTGGGTTGAATTTACTTTTTCAAAATTGGCAAGTTCAGTTACCAAACTTTTGATTCCATTTACACAATAAGAAGTAAAAAGTGGTAGGTAGGTACTATACACACATGAGTTCACGAAATGCATGGTACTTATACATATAGGGTCAATTTATAATACACTATAAAACTTTTACAGCAGGTTAAGAATCATGAGTAGGTTTAATTTACGAAAAAATTTTTTTTTTTATCTGAATATTTTTCTTAAATTAAAATTTCAAAATTCTTATATGTCCATAAACTTCAATCGCCTTTAATCTGTAATTTACGACTACATAGCAAGAAATAAAAAAACGTTTCCATTTATTTTTATTAAAAAATAAGTTATTAATTTCATAACCAAATAATACCTATACATTCTTACGCGGCACAATCAAACGAGCCGAAAGTCAAATTCGAGCCGCCACCACCGCCGGCGCCTACGTCACGCTATTGGTTAGTCGCGCGGCGGCCACGGCTTCCATGTTTGAAACCTACAGGACGCACTCCGCTCGCTCGCCAGTCAGTCAGAGATACGCGCGCGCGATTAGTAAGATTAAAGTAACCAAAATGCCGAATTACGCGTACAGTAATCAAGAATATTTGGAAATGGCTCTGTGGAATGTGGAACGTGGAGTGCTCTCAGGAATGTGCGTGAATACATGTCTCAAGAGTACGGTGAGCGATGGATAGGACCACAAACTAAATAGATAGGACGCGGAGGGTCAGTGAGCTTACACCTGTAGACTTTTTTTTTTTGGGGTCGAATTAAAGACTTGATGTATGGTCGGGACGGTCATACGATTCAAAGTGCGGACGAACTTAAAAGTAGAATAACTGACGCCTTTGCTGTCGTCAGAACTGAGAAGGACAGTTTACTAAGAGTGAAAATGAATGTACTTAAACGGGCAAGACTGTGTATACAGCAGCAAGGACGGTATGTGCAGCAGTTGCTTTGAATTGGTTGTCAGTGATTACGAGTATCGGATCTAACATCAACGACAGGACGCAATGTAAAAACGTAAGTTATTTTTGAACATACCTACTCTGTTAATTATAATTGTTGTAAATAAGGTGATTCCAGTTTTTTAACACGTCATTCTAACATTAAATTAATTGTAAAATAAATTTACTAGTTTAAACAAAGAGTTCAAGCACTAATGCTCTATTTTATTTTTAATTTAATGAAAATCAAAACTAAAACAGTATTTACAATTAGTTTAACGTGAAATTGATTGTCAAAAGCCTGTAACAGTAGTGTCATGGGACGTTAGAATCACCTTTTATCCTGATGTTTGACGTAATTACAGCTGATACCGCGCTAAGTAGGTAACTAGGTCACGCAAACACACGGGCGCGCGTCAACAACCTTCGCTCGGATGCGTAGGTACTATTCGCGTAAGATTATTGTTTTGTTGAAGTGATTTTCTTAAGAACTAGATGGAAATGTTTGATTTTTTTTTGCTATGTACCTAGTCATAAATGTATATTAAACTAAAATTTTATTCACTAAAAATTATTTTCAAATTTTAATTTAAAATTATTTTTTTAATTTGACTTCGTAATTTAAACCCACTTATGATTCTTAACCCAATTTTAAAGTTTTATAGTATATTATAAATTGACCCTGTATAAGAATGACGGCGGGAATTGCAAGAGGTCTAAAAAAAAACCAAGTTCGAGATTCATAGAAAATACCACTTAGTAGATTTAGATCAAGAAAAGCAAAACCGCTGCATGATTTATAAAACTAAAATCAACTTTCTTTGCAATAAATGAAAAATATTTCTTCAGCTTAAAAAAATTCTTACTTGCCATACACCAATTGGATTGTTTATTTTTATTTCATTGTTAATTTTTATTTTCATGTACATTTTGGATGGATTCTTAAATAAACAAAGTTAATCAGCCTATAAAAGGGTTCTATAAAATCTCCCAAAAAACATAGATTCTTCATACGTTGTTGAAGCGGATTATACTACGGGGTGTCACAACACCCATCCCATTCCAGGGTTTGAGGGGGGTAGCATTTTTTTGTTTAATTTTACTGCGTACTAGGGATCACTATAGGGCACATATTATGTAAAAATCTGCGAAATCGAAGACTTCAAATTCAATTCAGTATAATGTGTAAAGTAGGATAAGCTGCACCTGGATTGACTGACACGTTTGGGCAATGAAATATGTAATGAGTAGATGTTTCGCGCGGTTTTACCCGCGCAATTTTGAATCACGTGGTAATATCGTGATAAAAAGTGCCCTATACTCTGGCAAATAATTCAATAATTCAATAAATAGGTAAACTGACAGATCGAAATGTCAAATAGAAAAATAATGATATGTACTAGTTAAAAACTTCGTAGTATAAGTACTGAATGAGAATGATTGAAAAGGAACAACGAGTATTTGTCATTCGTTTTGCATAAAATTTTAAAGAAATAAAAATAATTGAATCTGAGGTCTGTACTATATCTTTAAAGTAACTTTAATGAAAATTTTATATAAAAATTTATAAAAATAACTACCAAACATACCTTGTGCTTAAAAACGGCCACAGTAGAAGTAAAATCGACTTTATAACTTTTTGCTTTTTAAATTCGTTTTGTCGTAAAAAAATTAAATTTCAAGGATAGTTGCCCTTCGCTAAAGAAAAGAAAAATCTTGTGAGTCAAAATTTTTTTTTTCCATACATTACTTACGATATTATTATTAAAAAAATAATTACATTCATTCACTTAAACCACATCACAATTTTTTTCCCTAAAGTGGGCACACTGGAACTGTCATTTTACTGCATTGATTTATTTGCCAGAGTATAATATGTGCTATTCCAGACTGTATACCATGCCAAATTTAATCCAAATCCGTTGAGCCGTTTTGACGTGATTGAGGAACAAACATCCATACATCCAGACATATAAACATCCAAACTTTCACATTTATATTATTAGTAAGATATTTGGTTTGTTAACCTTTGCAAAAGTTTCATTACAATCGGATCAATAGTGAGTCGAACGGACACAAAGCTAATTTCTGAGGTCGAATATCGCGGTCACAGACCGAAATTTTGTTGAATTTTTTTTTGACTTCTAGTCTTTTAAAGGGTCATCTTTTCATGATTTGGGGGGGGTCATGTCCCCTGTGCCTGTGACCCCCCCCCTCTGGGTCGAATTTTAATGGTTCAAATCGTAGAACACATAATTCGTTCGTTAGATTCCTAACTAGTTCCTTAGACTTTATTGAGCTAAGCTTCGATAAAGATATAGTAATTACACGAAATTTTAAAAGTGTATAGTTGCAAATGTAGCTGATACAGAAAACAAATAAATGAATAACTGTTTTTAGAAAAATTATTGCCTTACTTGCAAAGCTCTACATCTACCTATACTAATATAATAAAGAGAAAAGATTTGATTGTTTATTTGCCTGTTAAGAATAGCCACCGAAACTATTGATCCAATTAACAAAAAAATCTTTCACTGTTGGGAAGCTACACTATCCCCGGGAACGTAGGTTATTTACCATCGCTATCAAAAACGGGGTAAATTTTTCAATTTTTAGAGCTTCTGTTGCGTGCACTGCATTAACCATAGTAACGTAAAAATCATGTATGACGGAGTTGTTTCTCTTCAAAAGCTCCAAAAATATGTGCGGCAATATTTTTTTTAAATTTACTCACTATAACCGTTTTTATGGTTATAAAATGCGTTCGAAATTCATGTATTCATTTGCGATGGAGTTGTATAAATATTGTATTAATCCTTATTCAACTTAATACGGTTTAAATAATTTTAATAGAAAATTTAATTTACAATTCTATATCAAACTGTAGCTGCTAGCTAAGACAGTAATTTCTCAGGTTATTAAAGTTATTTGGTACACTTTTATATGTTAATGCTGAAACCATACAACATTAAAAGTCAATAGACACCCAATTTGGTTTGGTTCCTCAGTCCTTATCTATAAAGACATGTGTTCTTAACTATTCACCGATAACTGTGAGAACGAATGGAATGTACAGTAAAGTCTAATGATTTTCTATACATTTTCATAGGACTTTCAACCTTATTATTACCGAATAAGTTGTGTAGAGTATACATTTCACAGGACGTGACTGTTCTATTTGATTGCTTAACCATAACCCTTGGTAGAAGTGTTACTTTGAGAGTGATGCAATGTTTTGAATGCTTGTCAGAGCGTCTGATACAATAGGCAGTGTTCTATTTTTGATTCCTTCAGGCTTCTTTTGATTCCACTGAGCTTGAAATATAGGGCGACAATTCAGGTCTAAAATTAACGTGACTTTTTTATTGTTTGGGATAGCGTCACGGCCACTCAGATGGCTCATCAAAATAACAGCTGGCATCGTTTGTCGTCTGAATAGAGCAGTGATTCCCAAAGTGGTCTATATTGACCCCTAGGGGTCTATAACAACGTGTGAGGGGTCTACGACTGCGAAAAAATATTTGGGGGTCCATAAAATGAAAATAGTGCCTTTACATTATATTATCTTGTAATATATGTATAGACGTATACATTATTTATAATAGTATCTACTTAAAAAGTAAAATATGTATATGTTTAAAAAAAAAATTAAGTTGTAGGATGTAGACGACATCAAAAAGCCAATGTCAGGTAAGTAGGGGTCTACCCAAAGCCATAAAACATAGCAAGGGGTCTACGACGCAAGAGGTTTGGGAACCTCTGGAATAGAGGAAGCCTTTTTAAACTTAAGCACCAGTCCATTCATTCTACATTTCAATGTATGGGGAAAGCGGCAAAATGTTTATCTTTGTTTTGTTGCCGCTATATTATACCATGAGGCGAGTACATTACAAAATACAACTCTCCCTCCCCTCCGGGTACGGCTTCACCCCTTCCCACCTTGAAAAGTCTCCCATTCTTCAGTTTTTTCCAATTTTCAGGAAAACTATATGAGCGAGGACAAAATACTGAAGGGTGAAATTATTCATTAATAAATTCTCTACCGATAAGTTTTAACAATTGTTTCTATATAAGTTATAGTTTCCAAGATATAGTGAGCTAAAGTTGACTAAAAGGCTTAGGTACTATATGTCAGTCAGTCAGTGCTGAAATTTACAACTTTTTGACCTTCATATCCTTATAACTAAAAATTCTCCCGTGATTGAGGAACAAACATCCATACATTTATACATTTAAACTTTCACATTTATAATATATAAAAAAAATTGTAAAACCGTACGCCATTTTTATATGGCTGAAAATCTCATCAAGAGGATTTTCTTACAAGCAGACCAACTCCAGTTAACGGGTTATCCATTAATCACGACAGACCCCGTATACATCTCAGGTATTTGACTAACACTACAAATTTCTGAATTTTCAACGGCAGTTAGTTCTTCTTAGTGTTTAAACAAACGTTCGCAGATTATGTGATTGTTTACGTTGTTTCTTAGCACGGCTGCTAATTACGCTGAGAGGAGAGTGCAAACTTTGCCGGCTTAATGATGATAAGATAAGTACAGAGTTGATTAAGAAACTATGTAAAATTCGCGCAATACTTTCTCGATAGATTTTAAATTTAAATAATAATAAAATAAATAAATATAAATAATTGTCTGGGCATTTTATTTATTATTTATGAAAGCACACGGGCAAAAACTGGCTCTTCATTAAATACATCACTGCCGGATCGGGGTAATATTTCGCTGCCTATTTTATTTGAAGGGTAACCACCCTTGGGTAACCTTCTGCCTAGACAGGCAGATCCTGTAAGGGTAGGACCAAGCGGGGGTCATGGTCGAGAAAGGCTTATTTTCTAAATTGTGATAAATAGTTTATCATGATAACATGCGCACATACACCCGTGACGTGATACACACATGATAACCTTTCTTTTTACATCGCTCAAGTCGGTTACGCCTACTGCACATTGACCTATAATTTTCATAAAACTAACTTTGAAACACATGATTGTATTTAATTACACGATGTAGGTCTTATTAATAGCCGTGTATGGAAAGTAACTCTGCAAAGCTTGGACCTGTTTGCCATAAAAACTTTACGACCGCGGCATTGACCTAAATTGCAGTTGTCAGATCAACGTTTATGTGTGTGCTTTCTTGTTTGCTTGTTTTTCTTGTTAATTAGATCGGATTCATAATAAACGGTGTTATCTGATAGAAAAGAGGATCATGGTTTTTGATAAAGTTTTTCATCCACGTAACTCATTCATTCCGAAAAAATTAAATGTAAGCATATATATTATTTCTGAAAATCAAACAACAGGTTCAGTAGTTTTCAACCGACTTCCAAAAAAGGAGGAGGTCTCGATTCGTCTATACGGTTTTTTTCTTCTTTTTTTTTGTGCGTTTGTGTCTTTGTTACACGTAATTTCGGACACTTATGAATTGATTTTGAAAATTAATGTTTCATATGATACATAAATTTATTATATACGTTATAAATTAATTATATGCGTCCCATATAAATTTCATTGAAATCGGTTGAGTACTTCATTGAAAATTTCAAAATTTTGAAATATGTTTGAATTCGGATAATGTTTACGATGACAAAATAACAAAATAATATTGTCGATTCGAGTATTTATCGATGGTTGCATGCTAGCCCTGCTGGTTACGAATTTCAGTTAGACCTGATATTTGTTATCAACACTTACATGGATACTTGTATGTAATTTTACTGTTAGCTCAGTTAATATCCGTAATCTAGTATCAATAACGCAAGTTTTATAAATAAAATAAATGAATAAATATTTGTGACACTCACACAACATTATCTAGCCCAAATTAAGTTTCTTATGCTCGTATTACAGAACGAGACTTAATACTCGTTTCACGTAAGCGTTGTTCACCAGCTGATTCTTGACTTGAGCTTTAGTCTTATTACAAAACAATTATCAAAACCAGATAACCTGAAACTAGTTTCAAATATCTGACTCAGTTGATACTGGGTTTTCTTTGAAAAAAATTTGTTTCCCATTACATTTAAAAACAAAAACTAATGGTCTGTTACGTTATACGCAACGTTTAGATTATAATGTCTTATAAATTGCGTTAAATTCTATATGATGTATGACAAAATTGCCAATGTTTTGAATTATTTATCTGTTTTTCGATAGAAGCAGTACCGTTAAATTATAACTGTCGCTTCTTTTTACTATGAAAATATATTTATATTTATCACTCAAAAATAATACGAAACGTAAAAGCTAAATGTAATGTTGCCAACTACTAAGTAAAGTCACTTAAAATTATAAATTCCAATATAGTTTTTATTTACGAAAAGCAAGTTCAAACTTGTTTTAAAAAGTTCAAAGTTGTTATGAAAATATTATCGTGATGGTCAATATCACTGAAAGGATCTATTGTAGTATATACAGATCACTATTAAAGAAGGCACGAATCGCGTACCTATCTAGTTTTTCTCTAAGCCACAGTTCACAACATCAAAAACTTATTTTGAAGTACGCTCAAGTATGGTAGACAGCACACTCAAGTGAATACAGTTGTGAAACTAGTTTCAATCATTGGCATATGCATAAGTAAAGTTCTATAATAAGCGTGAACACAGTTCAAATCATTTAGTACTCAAGTGATATCTGATCATTGAATCTAGTATTAGGCAACGTTTTGTAATAAAGAAAGTCGTTGATACTAGTTTAAAAACGAGTATCAATACATGAGTACTGTTCTGTAATACGATAAAGAACTTGTGTTATGGATACTAGATAACTGATATACTTAAGAAATATATAAACATACATATTGAATAAATACCTATTTTTTATTAGAATAAACTTAAATAAACATATAAACATCCATGACTTGACGGCTAATATCTGTGGTCATCACACAAATATCCGCCGCCGCCGGGATTCGAACCCTCTGGCATAGAAGGCAATGTATGTTACCACTACACCAGCCGGTCGTCGTTATAAGGAACTTAATTTAAGCTACAAAATGTGATGAGATCTCGTAAATATTTAAAATACTTATTTACCATTACCGTATCCTTGAACCAAAATATCTTCAATCCTAAAAATGGCGGTGGGTGGAAACGTAATGCGAAATCAATAATGTTGTGGAGAAACTAGTTGCGGATTTCTGTGAAAGATTTAACATTGATGAGGAGAATTTACGAGGTGCCGCGGAGACGTGACGGGTTCAATCCTAGCTCGAGCTCGAACGGCACCTCTTGAGGTCTCAGAGGGATTAGGCAGGTTTTATGTGATTTAAGTTGTGTCGATCTGTTTTAAACCGACTTTCTCACTTTCTTTTAACCGAGGTTCTCAATTCATGTGTATGTTTATTTGCATGGCCCAAATAAGTTTCATTTTTGAAAAAAGCGTGCTATTTTTTAAAAGTATGTATAAATAATAAATAAATAAAATCCCCAGACACTCACACCAACTACATGGCCCGAAAGTAAGCATAGCTTGTGTTATGGGATACCATGTAGTGAACCTGGGGGGGAACCTAGAATATAAATACATAAATAGATAAACACCCAGATACGGAACATTTCTTTTTTTTTTCTTGTTCCGTGCGGGAATCAATCCCGCAACCACTGGCGTCTGAGGCAGATAGCTTTACCTCATCGCCAAAGTGGTCGTCAAACACTTCATAATTCACGTCAAATTCATACATTTCACTTCAGCCAAAGTATTGACAAGGACTTGAAATGTTGGTGAAGTCGCATTCTTTTATTATAGCTGCGCATGTTTTAATTCCGCTGCTATTTCTTGATCAAATGTAGCCTATAAAGTTTTCCAAGAGCATGGCTAGGAAATGTGAAGAGATGAATTCGAATTAGATTAGTATTTTCTGATATTTCCGACCAACATGAAGATTTATTATATCAGATAATCCTATGGACGCATGATTTACGTAGTGAAGCCGTGCAGAACAGCTAATATAGTAATAATGTTAAATTAATTTATTGTTTACTTAATCGTGTAATAGATATCGACTTGGATGCACACAATAGCTAAAACAATGAGGTAGGTATGTAGCGGTAATTCGCTACATACCTTCGCAGTGAGTAGCGGCTGGGGTTCAATTGTAATTTGTTTTGTCTACGTGATGTCTGAGTAATAATATTAATGATAGCGCAATGAACTATTGGTTCAATAGGCTGTGTACAGAGACCTGTTTTGAGTTATTGTTTTTTTGTATCTGAAATTAACATTTTTAATAAAAAAAAGCTTTCATATTTATGACGTGAAAATTTATACTTACGATCTCACGAGCTTTTCAACCGACTTCCAAAAAAGGAGGAGGTTCTCAATTCGTCTGTATGTGCACTTCATTGAAAATTTCAAACTTTTGAAAAAATATGTATGATTTCAGAGTATGTTTACGTGGATAACATTCTCAACTCAGCCAAAATGTTGACGTGAAGTCGGTTTTCTAAATGCTCTGCATTCGTTGATTATTGATAAACGTAAATATGATTCAAATCCTATCAAGTAATACACGAACCAATAATTGGGTCTACTTTATATACGTCTGTGGCTTCGTGTGTCAAGCAAGACTATAAATAGGATAAAAAAATAGAGTAACACCGAAGAATTTTACGGACGGGAATTGTACGGACAGGATTTTATTTAAAAATATTTAATATTATATAGTCACATAAGTTTATTCCTACTCACATAAGTTTCCCAAAAATGGGATTTTCAAGGGATGGGGTTCAAGTTCAGGCCGTGTCTCCAGTAGGCAAACTGTTAGCGGCCGACTGAGTTTGTGGCGTATCGATTTAGTTCGCCCTTACATATATTTGAAATAGAGTGCTTGCTAGTTTTGCGCTCACTGTAGGCAGTTTGCAGCGTTACGTGCGCGGCGGTCAGTGAGCGGCCGACTCCCAGCAAAACTCATAACAGTTTGCTCGCGACGACGACGTACGAAAATTGATCTGAGTTAGTAGCTAACTCAAATTTCAGTTCGCCACAAATTTGCGGCTCACTCACTCTCATATAAGATAAGAGAAGAAAAAATCCTAGTCTAATGTACGGAATTAAAACACATACAGTAATGAGTTTAATTCTAGACTTGTAAGATCAAATCAACAGTCGTATTCCTCAAAAATGTGTTTCTTTCTTTTCAGATAACCCTAATGATACTATCGGTGCTGTGCTGCGGCGCTATCGGCGTCGGCCTGTTCGGTAACGATGACCTCCACAACGCCATGCTGCAGAGCATCCAAGCGGGCAACCAGCTCGCTGCGCTTATTAACACTGTCAATAACCAGGTGAGGCTTGAGAACTATAGGTTTTAAGGTTATGAATATTGTAATATTGTAAAAAATATTGTAATCGTTAGGTCTCGAGAAACGTGGCTGAGTTTCATAGAATATGGCAGTGTGGGGTCGATTTATTATAGCAATACTGCTCCTAGGTAAGCATGTCGTAAAGAGTGCCTTATTCAAGTGATTTCCACTTGGAGGTAGGGTTCATCAAACATTCGAGGTTCGCTTGACTAGCAACAAGGCTTCATATGAAGTATGTCGCTAAAACTTACAGCTAATAAAGTACAGGAGATCTTCGATCTCGTCTTCAAGTACATATCATTCTTACCACTCAACCTTGACGATGTGGTAACACTGACTGCCTCAGACGTCAGTGGTAGCGGGATCGATTTACGCACGGAACAAGAAAAAAAAATGTTCCCGGTCTGGCCGTTTATCTTTACAGGATGACTTTTGAAATTCAAGGACGTGATAGTTTGAAATCATACATAAAGAGAAAAAATTAATTAAAAAATTAATGTTAATTATTTTTTGAGTAAACTGAACCGAAAGTTAAAGAATTGATTAGGTCGAGTACAGAGTGCTCTCCTTCAGTATCTAAAATTTGTCACCAGTCACCCTGTATATGTATTTATATTCTAGGTTCCCCGACAGGTTCACCCCTAGTTCGTTACATGTTATCCCATATCACAAGTTCTGCATTTTGGGTTCATGTAGTTGGTGTGGTTGTCTGGGGATTGTATTTTATTTATTTATTTAGATTTATCTTATTTTGCTTCATAATTATCATCTTAAACAATCTTACAATTCGTCTATTCCAGTCGAGTATTCTCGAAGAAGCGATGGGTTCCCGCGCCCGCGCCCCGCTAGCCCGCTTGGCCGACGCTCTCGACGCGCCCATCGCTAACCAGACGGCGCTCGGCGCTTTGCTCCGAGCGCTTTCGGCGCTCCGTAATAATGCTTCGGCGGCAGCCACGGCCGCTGATAACTTGAAGCGACCGCTGGCCACGCTTAAACTGGACGAGTTTATGAAGGTATGTGGGAATGAAATACTTTGTTAAATGATAAAATTGTCACTTGTTTTTTAATTTTAACTGATGTTTCGGAAAATTTGCTGGCACCTAGGTCACAAAATCTTGTTTCAATCTTATTTTAGGAATATTTTCAAGGGACAATCTAATTTCTAAAAAATGATCAACTGTTTTTAAATCCTAAAGAGTGTTAAGTATAGCGATAGAAACTAACAAGATCGTCAAGATAAACTAATATATCTGAAGGAGGTGAAGGGATTCCGTAAAGTAATTTAGAATACTTTTTGATAATTCTGCCTTTAAATAAAGCATGCGATAAATCCTGTTAAAAAGTGTTCTATTTAATAGTATGAATCGCGAAAACTTAAGACAATATTATTCTGCCTTTACTTGTTATATATATGTCTAAAATGTTTGAACGAAATTAAAATATATTCTTATAAGTAATGTAATGCACATTCTGGAACTTCTAATTTATAAAGTTTAACTTTTCTTTAACTACTGATACTCGTCACATAAGTACTTTTTGAAATGACACCACTGTTTTAGAATTTAGAAGAAAACCTTAGTGACAAAAATAATTTATATGCTTCACTACATCATTGTGGTTTTGTTAAGTATCCGTGCCATCGACCTTTCTTCTTAAAGCTCGATACAGTTCAATGACCTTTGACCGTCGTGCTGGATAGGGATCATTGACCTTTGTCCTTCGAGCCGGACACGGGTCAGTTACCTTTTTCCTTCGAGCCGAATATCAAATGTTGTTTTTGTTGGTAGCGTGCGTGGGTGTGGGAGGCGTGGCGCTGGGGCGGCGGCATGGCGGGCTGGTGCTGCGGCGGCTGCGTGTGCGTGGCGCTGCTGGCGGCCGCCGCGCGCCGCAGCCGCCGCGCGCTGCTGCTGCTGTGTGTGAGTACCTGTGCTAGTGTGTGTGTGTGTGTACGCGCGCGTGTGTGTAGCGACGCAGTACACGCGCGTGAGTGGGTTCGTAGCGAAGCAGTAGCGGCACACGTCTTTGCATTCGTATTTGTAGACACGCAAATGTGTTTCTTCAGGGGGCGGACAGTGAGAGGAGCTCAGTTGATGCTGCGGGTACGTTAGAGACCGCGAATGTATTGTGTCGTGATTAGACGTTTTGATGTACGAAACTACTACGCAAGATTGATTATTTTGTTGTGTTATCTTGTGTTTTTTCCATATTTTAATAAAAATGATTACAGAACAGATGCTTTTGCGGCAAAAGTAAATGTTGAATTGTGTGGGTGCAGGTGGGCGCGCTGGGGGCGCTGGTGGCGTGCTGGCTGGCCACGTGCGCGCTGCTGAGCGCCGCCGTGCTGGCGGGCGACGCGTGCCAGCAGCCCGCGCGCGCGCTCGCCGCCGCCGCGCGCCCGCCGCTGTCGCACGACGTGAGTACTGCATGGCATCAAACACCAGCTTCTACCTGCAATGTCACGCGCGGAAACTTCGTCATTAGGCCTGATTTAGCCTAATTTTCATTTCATTCATTTCATTTCATTTCATTTTCATTTCATTTCATAATCATTTGCGAGGATTAAAAGAGAATCATTGCATATGTCTATCCTTTCAACCCCTGTTTTGCAATAAAAAGTAGTGTGGACGCTTTTTCAAGATTAAGTCTATACCTGTACTAAATTTAATTGAAATTGGTTCTGAAGATTTAAATTTCGTTCCCTATTTCCATCCCTCGGGTAAAACGGGTTTTTCGTAGTAAAAAATAAAAAAGGTCCATCCTTAGGGTGTGGTCTATCTATATACCAAGTTTTATTTAAATCAGATCAGTACTTTAAACGCGAAAGCGAAGCAGGCAGACGCACTTTCAAAAACGATATTTAGTTCTAAAATTTTATTTTACTTTATTCCGATAGATGTCTCTGTACAACGATAAAATCGCGCGAGAAGAGTTATCAATGACTTAGACTTGTATACTTAGTTGACTTCCTTCAATCATCCTCGATTTCGTAATTATAATATTAGTAGGAAGGATGTCCCGTGCATTGCTCTTACTTATGTCAAACACATAGGGTGTACTATCGCTCAAATCGCGGGAATTCATGAAAAAGATTCTACATTCTACATGTAAGGGAACGGGAGCCAAATAAAACAACAGTGTATTGAATTGTTAATAATGCTACGACTCCACTATCGCGATAACGCGGAGGTTTGGATTGTCACGACAAGTCTGGCCAAGTGGTTCGTCCTATCGTGATACAACATCGCGACAACTTTTGCACTTCGCGACAAAGTTCGTGCGGTTGGCTACACTTTGCTGGCTTTAGTTGACAGACCGAACGGTTTGAACGTGTTGAACTTATTACCAACATAATGGATTGGAGTATTGAGAAGGTATTAGATAAAAATAAGAAAGTTTATTATTTATTCAGAAAAGCACAAATTACAAATAATTGGCTTGAATATACAAGGAAGGATAGAACATGCCTGAACTAGGATAATCCTGTTATTCAGGCTGGAGCGCACCAAAACAACATTTAAAAATCATTCAATTTATATGATCTTCAATATAAACATAGTAGAATCTACTTAACTATTCTTAAGAAACAAAAATAAAATAGGAAATTGTGACAATTTTAAATTTAAGAGATTTTTTACGTATTTCATTATTTTTTTTAATGGTTGCTATTTTTATTCAAATAGTAAAGATGCAATAAATAATTATTTGCCGCCATTTGATATAAGTAGTGCAATCGCCTCTTCCATGTTTTTTTGGTAAATGATTATAGCGACGTCGAGAAGTTTTTATTTGATGTAGCCAAGCTATTCGTCGTAGATCGAACACGAAGTTTTATCGCGACAACGGGAACGCAAACATTCATGGCATAAGGGAGCCGTAGCATAAGAAGGCTCGTCGCACACTACATTATAACGATGGAATGTTTATCTTCCATGTTAACAAACAGAAAATCAAGATGACTACAGGGATACACACTCATCGAGAAACCTATTCATTAACAGCTTGACTATCCACGACTATAGCACAGACATTTCGTTGCACATCTTGACCACTCTTACAAAAAGGGACTTATTATCGAATTTTCGTAGTAGTAGCTCAATTCGATATTACACTCACAAATTTTAGGTCCCTCTTCTGTAAAATTAGCTCAATAGGTGCTAATAAAAACAGTTTTTTTAGGGCTTTAAAGGTGACATTGGACAGACTTAAAATGAGACAGTGAGTCTCTAATATATGTAATGTGTAAAAATTTAAGGTAAGTCATGACTGTTATTGATAAAGCGGCTTCGAACTCATTACTTATCGTCGGATATGACTAACTTTACTTTCTATATCTACCTACAAATTTCTCGACAATCATTCTTTCTCAAAAACTTGATTATGATGTTACACTTTCGATATCCCCAGATGGTGTACTACTACCTGTCGTGCAAGGTGTCGCGTGAGAACGTGTTGACGGCGGAGCTGAGGAACGCGCAGCGCGCGGTGGTGGCGGTGCGCCAGGCGTTGGCGGTGCTGTCGCGCGGCGCGCCGCAGTTCTTCCCGGATCCTGGTTAGTAGGGAACATTATTTTGGTCATGTATTTATTTTTAAATAAAACTCTTGGTAACCGGATTTACCGAGCCACAGATTACTATAAATAAACGGACATAGATAGGCCATTTGATGTTATTTTTTTAAAAGTAAAATAGCGCCACCTATCCGTAATAAAGATTACGTTTTCACACAACATACAAAGGAATTCACACATACATACATAAGGCTTCACACACAGGCACCCACGAATTCACTCAACAACCGTATTATCAATGTGTGTGTATATTCCTCCAGTTTTTATTTCTATGCACTTGCGTAACTATTTTATAAAAATTGAAAGAACTAAGTAAACTATCGTGAAATGCATGTACAAAACGCATCAGAGTAATGACTGATTGTTTGATTTTATCTCAGAATCAAACAAGACTTGTTAGAAACTTAATAATTATTTAGAAAGTCTTGCTAATAATTATCCCGTTTATTTTTGTAAAAAAATAAAAATAACTTTAAAAGTATAACTATAACTATAGACTATAACATAGCCGAACAGCACGAAATAACTATCGTTTTGGAGTCAAGATGTCGCTAGTTTCTATACAACTATCTCAATTCTTTGAAATGTAAATAGCATGTACCGAGCGACCACGTGACCACGGGGCATGGAAAGACGACAAGACGTCGAGATAATTGTACAATGCGATAAAATCCGGATAAAAAGTATTTCAGATAATGAATCAGGAAAACTCAAGACAATGAAACTTATTTATTTATTTTGGTGACAGGACTTGTTGTTAACGAAATGATTGATGATAGTAAATATATTAGTTGAATTAAGTGTGTTGACGGTTCTTTTCTGCGGTGCACCGTAGTTGTTCCCTAGTTAGTAGGAAAAATAATTTAATTCTGAACGTATTTATTTATTTTGAAGAAAGAAACAGATGTATACAAGGTGATTGATAATAAAAATTAAATAGTAAAACTGGGACGCGCCACATCTGCTTTATCTTATTTCCTGACAACGCTATTGAATAAAATTCGGTCGTCACCGGATTTTATTGCGCATACTTGAATTTTACTTTTAACTACAAGATTCGCCATCTTTACAGACCCCATGAGCACTTGTGGCTGATTTATGGCAAAACTCTTTTAATTAATTTAATCGTTTGGTCGTATGATGATAAAGAGATGATAAATTAAAATCTTGCAGGTCTACAGCCAGCGTTGGGTGCTCTAGGCGCGGGCACGGGCGAGGCGGAGCGGGCGCTTGTGTCGCTGAGTTCGGCC
The DNA here is from genome assembly GCA_944452665.1 of Stenoptilia bipunctidactyla. Lineage (NCBI taxonomy): Eukaryota > Metazoa > Arthropoda > Insecta > Lepidoptera > Pterophoridae > Stenoptilia > Stenoptilia bipunctidactyla. The sequence goes on from OX101730.1 coordinate 1,020,082, forward strand.
TTAGAGTGTCGCATGGCGCGTGCTTACTTTGTCAGCGGAGCCCGAGCCGCCTGCGACATAGGTTTGCAGGTACGTCTACAATACTTAGTCTAGCTACAAAGTTCAGGCATTTAACTAAGTTTCATTTCAGCATTTATCAATATTTCGTATCATCACACTATTTGATAGCAGACTTTTACTAAACGTATGTCACAAACTTTCAATATTTACATGATTTAGTTTTTTGATAATAGGAAAGTAAAAAAATCCAATCACTAGAATAGTTTGTTACTATTATTTAATTTGGACCAGTCACCACGAAGTTCCATAACATACATACCTCCATACGTACATATTACGACTTACCTTTATCTCATAGATATTTATTTTAATTTTTTTTATTTATTTGTCTTTTACCCAAACCTGTATAAAAATCCTGGCCGGATAGATACTTTCGGTCTCATTACTATGAATTTCACTTAAGCTTTTGTACTCCTGTGTTGCAAGCCTTAAACCTTCAGCTTGACAAACGTACGTACATAGCTTATGTACGTGTGTATTGTCTTTTTTGACTATTTTTCTATACTTACAGCTTGTGTAAACGTGTGTTACAGGCGTTAACCCTACAGCTGCTAGCGGCGGTGGCGGCTGGCTTCCTCTTCACGGCAATAGTGCTCGTCGACTCGCACGCATGGATCTACATCAATACGAAGTGAGTTCTACACAAAATATGAAACAAACTGAACATGAACTATAGATATAAAGTTACATTTTACTAATTTACAGTCACACACTCAACTATAGCGAACAAACATAAATATTTTATTTATTGCTTAGAATATTTGCTTTTTTAGTCACATATTAAAAGACATGTTTTTTAAATCAATTTTAAGGTTTGTAGATTTCGCACATAAGTAAAACAATAATATTATTGTAACACATTTGATTACATAACGTAAATAAGAGAAAAAAAGTACACTTTATAAATTCACTTATACAATAGTACACTTTATAAATTCACTAGCGAAATAATGAGTCCAGTATACATTAGTAAACATATTTTTATTAGAAATATTTTTCTCTCAACTCTATGGTTGTATGTTTTGAATGTGTTCGATTTCACACCGACAAATGTTTATGGTTTGATTTGTGTTTGATAGAAACTACTTTAAATTTCTGTTAATTGTAAGATTTATTGGACGGAAATACTTAATTAAAATAAAACTGGTAAAATGAGTGAATGGTGATTGATGAGTACGCGCGACTGTCTTGTTAGCCGATGACGAACTGACTTTTAATTATTGATTTGGAAATGACGTGAATTGTGTAAATGCTGATCTAAGCATATGTGCGGTGCATTGCCCCGTACAGAATGAATTAATGAATAAATAAAAATAAATAACTTCTCACCGAGACAGTCCGACTTTCTGAACTGTTGATAGATTCCTTTCAATTTGTAAATCATGTATACCTATGCAATTTTGACTTTGAGATGAACAGAACACGAGCAATATTATTTTCAACATATTTTTTGAAGTTCTGGATAGTTCTTTTCCATAAATGTAAGCGAAAATGGGTGTTCATTTAACTTTACATCCAACAAGTCATTAATTTTCTGTGTTCCACATTGACTTTGCCAAAGCAGTCCAACACAATTACTAATGCAAATTGTGAAAAAAATGTTAAAATTAAATACATACATACCACTCTTTGACCTGTTCCCGAGAACGGTCGTTGCTTGCGCGCGAGTGAAATATTTATATTTTCTTTTCACGAGTGATCTTCAACTACCCTCATTGTTTACAGTGCCTTACTATGGAGTCGGACATTTTTTTTACTATTAAAGAAGTAATCATAGTGCTACTTTAAAGACGTTTCTGACTACAGGAACAATGAACTCCCAATCTTATGCTACCGTAACACAAACTACCACATTTCCGAAAAAGGACCAAGCAATTGTCATCGATGCTTTAGAAAACGTACAAATAAAAGATTATGCTCAAGCTTTAGGAAAAATTATCGACCCATCCCAAATACGTTTTCTGTCAAGAATATCGAACAACAGGATTTGTGTCTACGTTTCAACAAAGTCAATAGCCGATGACATCATTGACAATAAAAAGTATGTGATAATTCAAAATCAAAAACTACCCGTCCGACCGCTTATTAGCAGGAACAAACGAATCATTATATCTAATGTGTGCCCTATTATACCACACACTGAAATAGAAAAGAAACTGTCAGAAATTAATATTATGCCACAGTCACCCATATCTTTTCTACGTGCTGGTTTTAACGAAACGGGTTTCAATCACATCCTTAGCTTCCGAAGACAGGTTTACGTAACCCCTGAAGATTTCACCAGACTTCCAGAAAAACTTTGCATTGATTTCGATGAGACGAATTATTGGATTTATTTGTCATCAGATACAATGAAATGTTTTATATGCAAAAAAGATAACCACGTGGCCTCCAAATGTCCAGACAACACCATCGAGACGAATTCTTTCAACCAAAATACACAGGATACTTCTCATACAACTGAGACACAGGTTTTCAAACGTCCACACCCACCCACTGAGTCTTCGACTAATACTGACTTTATGGAGTTCGAAGCAACAGAAGACAGTACACACAGCAACGAAATAAGTGATGAGGATTTTGACAACGCTTCCCAGTCCAGCTTAGACGAAGTGCACAAATCCAAAAATGGAAAGAAACCCAAGATAACACATAGTGATTTTGAATCAATCAATTGGGACCGCTTAGAAACTTTAATAAACGATTCCCATAAAACGTACCCACTATCCGGAGAAGAAGTTAAAAAATATCTCATAGATACATATGGAGTTAAGGACATCTCAGAAATCACTTACAGTTATACAGAAAAAATTGATGATTTGACTGAACTTTTAACTGATTTGATACCTAACATCTCGTATCGTAGTGTTAAGAATAGGCTGTCGCGTATCGTAAGTAAACTAAAACTCTTATCTCGCAAAGGAAATCCCATAGCAAATAAGTAGGTAACTAACACACGTACATCTAATTTATTTTACATATAAACACTTAACAGTTTTTGTTTGTATATTTTAAATGGTCTTGACTACAAGATTCAAGCTTAATATTATCCAATGGAACTGTCAAAGTTTAATGCCTAAATTAAGTGAATTAGATTCATATTTAAATAATGAAAAAGTTCATATATGCATTCTTTCTGAAACTTGGCTGAAATGTGAAACTCAAATTAAATTAACAGGTTACTCTGTCTTTAGAAATGATCGAGCAGATGGATATGGAGGTCTAGCGATCCTGGTCCATCAATCTATAACTTGTATTCTCAAAACTCTTCCAAGAAATTATGAAAATATTGATATCTTATACCTTGAAATCCTTAATAGTAATAAGCTTCAACATATAATAGGTGTTTATTCTCCCTCAAATATAACAGTGAACGCTGGAGACTATCAGGAGCTTTTCAGCTACTTCTCTGAGAAAACTTTAATAGTCGGAGATTTCAATGCTCATCATACGGCTTGGTCATACACAACTGACACACGAGGTAGACTTTTATCTGACACTAGCTTAGAACGTAATTATATTTTTCTTAACAATGGAGACTTTACTCGTTGCGCCAAGCTTAATGATAGTACGGTATGTTCCTCACCTGATATCTCTTTTTGTAGTGTCGACCTATCACTAGACTTTAATTGGAAAGTTACTAACGAATCTTTTGGCAGTGATCACCTCCTTATCTCTATTACAACGTTAGATAGTAGTCAAAACAGCCCCGAATTGAAAAGAAACGTTAAAAAGGCCAACTGGGTAGAATACACGAGACACATTAAATGTTTATGTCAGGATTTGGTTTTCGGAGACAAAGTACAAAGCAGTTACAACAAACTCATTGAGATAATTGAAGAAAGTGCTAACAAAAATATTCCTTATGTTAAAATCGGTATAAACCCCAAAAAATTTACCCCAAAACCTTGGTGGAATCCAGAATTATCGAAGGCAGTAGCAGAGAGAAGATTATATCTTAAACTCTTTAGGAAATCACGCACAGTTGAAAATTATTTAATTTACAAAGAAAAAGTAAATATTGCTCGAAAACTAATAAAAGCTGCAAAAAGAAATTCCTGGCAACAGTTTTGTGATAGCATAAATTCCAATACAACTAGCAATGAAGTCTGGAGAAAACTTAGGTGGCTCAAAGGTCACCGAAGTCAGAAAGACTACTTACCAGAAACTACCGCAATCACTTTTTTAACTGAACTCACTCCTGATAGTGTTTCCTTCCAGCCACTAGATTTTAACACCAATAATGATAATTTAAATTTTTTTATGCTTTCTGAACTAAATTTGATCCTTAAAAGAGTAGATACTTCGGCTGGTTTAGATTCTATCACTTATTCCATGATTAATCACTTACCCGACAATGCAAAAGTATATCTTTTGCATATACTTAACACTATTTATAAAACAGGCGAGATACCGGAACAATGGCGCAGGATCAAACTTATAGCCATACCAAAGAGAAATACTAATACTCCTAAATATCGCCCTATTTCACTTATTAACTGCCTTTGTAAGATTTTTAACTTAATGATAACTCGTCGCCTTGAATATCATTTCGAAAGCAACAAATTATTTAACGATAATACTTTGGGTTTCCGTCGCGGACTCTCATGTCAAGATAATTTAGGTAGGTTTATTTTAGACACTGAAACTGCTTTCATAAACAAAGAATACGCTCTCTGCGCTTTCGCAGACATAAGTAACGCTTATAACAATGTGGCAATCGAACCTCTTATAAACTCATTAGTTGAATTTAACGTGGATCCGTTCCTTTGTAGGTACATTAGAGAATTTTTAAAAGAAAGATTTTTGATATATAAGCTTCGGGATGGTAGGGAAATAGTACGAATAAGCAGACAAGGTTTAGCTCAAGGTGACCCTATGTCACCTATTTTATTTAATATAATCTCAATTAAATTATGCAACACACTCGTTAAGACAGTCAAGATTTCACAATATGCTGACGATTTCGCTTTGTATTGTATAAATCCAAGCATTGATTTTTGTGTCACTACCATACAAACTAGTCTTAACATCTTTATATCAATGTTAGAGGAAATAGGATTAGAAATATCTCTTTCAAAAACCAAACTCTGCATTTTGACTAGAAAATACAAAGTACCTTCTGTTAGAATACGAATAAACAATACTGAAATTGAGGTTATTAATTGTAAAAAGTTTTTGGGTGTTTGGGTAGACAGTCGCATGAATTGGACCCGACATGTTCTAGAAACAGCCCAAAAGTGCACGGCTTATATTAATATTCTTAGTTCTATAAGTAGCTCAAAGTGGGGTGTCCACCCAACCCACTTAAGAAGACTTTATTTAGCTTTGGTGCGATCTCGACTTGATTACGGATGTATTCAAATTCAAATTCAAATTCAAATATTTTATTGCCATTTGCATAGAATGGATAAATATTAACAAACAATAATAATATACAAAAAAACATTAAATGTGCAATTTGGGCGGCCTTATCACTTCTAAGCGATCTCTACCAGGCAACCCCATCTTAAACGAAATCTTATGAATTAAAAAAGAAACATGAATATGGCATAAATAATATTATTTATACTTAAATAATACTACTTAACATAATATAAAATACTACAGAATTTAATAAATACATAAATAGATATACTTGGATATATAACAATAGAAATATTTAAATAGGTACATTAAATTAACATAAATATATAAATAGACAGAATAATATATACAGTATATAGGTAAACAAATATATATTCTATTTGATATGAAACAAGTGTGAGAGATAGAACTTTTTCAAATTATATTTAAAGGAAGCTATTGTTTTGGCATTGTGGAGAGCAGATGGTAGTGAGTTCCAAAGTGATATTGCTTTCACCGTGAACGACTGCTGATAGAAGTGGGAACTGTGACGCGGGGTTGCCAGTAAGAAATTGCTGGCTGACCGCAGGTTACGTTCATGGTGCTGATGGCGAAAATTGAAGCGTTCTTTGAGATAGGTTGGCAGACAGGGGTTGAACAATATTTTGTATAAAAGACTGAGTGTATGAGTATTCCTTCGAAGACGAATTGGGAGCCACTTGAGCCTAACGCGATTACTTACGGTAACGCAAACTCTAGGCTTCTCCAGAGGTTGGACGTAATTCAAAACCAATGTCTCCGCATATGTGGAAGCTTTGTTCGGGACACCCCAATTTTTGCAATGGAAAGCGAACTTTGTGTTCCACCCTTAGTTTTAAGAAGAATGTACTTAAGTGATAAATACTTTCTGAAACTTTCTGCTAGAACATCTGACTATTTGAGAAAACAACTAGAACTCTTAGACATTTTTTTAAATTTGGGCTCAAAATATTGGCGCAAACATCAACTTCCACTACTACTTAAAAGCTTCAGAAAGTACTCCAACCTGCCTATGTCAAAATTTGAGATTTTACCCCAATTCTTGCTTTCATTCGACATTAAAACAATCCCATGGGATAAAATAATAATACATACCGTCAGCACTATTAACGAATCAAAAGCCCAAGTACCCAATCACCATCTTAAGCAACGTATTGAGGATATGATAGACTTAAAGTACTCAGAATACATTCAAATTTATACTGATGGATCTAAAACAAAACACGGTTCAAGTTGCGCGTTTTACGATAAAGCTGCGGACTTTGGGGCTAAATTTCATATTGATAATATATGTATACCAATAATGGGAGTCGAACTGGCAGCAATCAACGAAGCAGTTCACTACATAGAATCGACAACTTATCATAAAATTGTTATTCTGACAGACTCGAAGAGCGATTTACAACACCTATTGGGAAGTGCTAAGGGCGGTAGAGTCGGTAGATACGAAGCTTACCTCATTATTAAATGTATCCATAAACTGATACGTAACGGGGTTGAAGTTCGTTTACAATGGATTCCTTCTCATATTGGAGTCAGAGGTAACGAGGTCGCAGATTCACTCGCATCCGAGGCTCTAAAGAACGGCATACCCCTTGACATCCCACCGCAATATACTGACCATATTCCACACTTAAAAACCGACAATCACAATATATTTAAATCCTATTTCAATGAGTGCTCAAAAAACAAAGGCATCTGGTACAAGACCATTGTAAACGAACCACCACGCATACCTTGGTTTTTATCACGAAACCTCAACAGAATAGAATTAGTTACCTGCTTCCGAACCCGCACTTACCACATCCCACTTAACAAGTTTAATTACCTAATGAAAAAAAGAAACGATCCAAACTGTACAAGATGCGAAAAAGAGGAGGACCTCCTCCACCTAATTCTGGAGTGTAAAATCAATGAACAAGATAGGTTGGAACTATTAAAAGTAACTCAGTGCTCTGTGGGGGATCTCCTCTTCTTTTTCCATCGAATCCTAAGCTCAGGGCTAAAGGCCGAACACAGTAATACATTTTTGAGGTTCATCATACAGTCTTTGTACCTTAGAAGTGAATATTATAAAAATTATACCTCAGTAGTAAGTAACCTCAATTGTTAAAAATAGTTTATATCCATTAGATTCTTTGAGAACCAATTGTAAACTTAAAGTTTAAGAAATTTTGTATTTATTTTTAAGCTGACTTAATCTTAAGATGTATGGCTTATAAAATAAATGAGATTAAAAAAAAAAATACATACATACATACATACATAACTTCACGCCCGTATCCTCGGGGTAGGCAGAACTCCAGAGGCTATAAAACCACCTGATGTCACGTTTTACAAATTTGGAGGCATTATTATGATGGAGAGAGACTCTTGCAGTGACAGGGGGTCAGTCTATCGCCCACAAAACAAATCTCCTATAAAACCTCTGTCCCTTAAGTGACTTTTACTTTTAGCTGGCACATTCTATGTTTTTCTTTCGCTCCCAGTCCAGCATGGAAGCATTAAAATTTAAGATGGTACATCTATAAGTCCCGTAGGGTTTGCTTTTAATTGTTGTGATGTTATATAGACGCTCCGGCACCGGCGAGGAGCAAGCGCCGTTCCTGTCGTCGGGCGCGAGTAGCGCGGCGTCGCGCACCCTGCCGCGCGGCGCCGCCTGCAACAACGGCAAGCCGCCGTCCTACAGCGCCGCCGTGCAACTCATGGACCTCGCGGACAGAGAGCGCCCGAGGTAAGCAACATGATGTTATATAGACGTTCCTGTCGTCTGTAGCAGCGCGCCTGCAACAACGGCAAGCCGCCGTCCTACAGCGCCGCCGTGCAACTCATGGACCTCGCGGACAGAGAGCGCCCGAGGTAAGCACAGGGACCGGAACCGCTTACAGTTAAAGAGGTTTTTGATTGGGTTTTTCATAGACTTGTTTTAAAAAACCCTATTAATTTGGTAACCGTATCGAAGACTTACCCTAATTTAAGGCTTACCATATCAATAGAGTTAGCTTCATGTAATCACTAAGCCTATTCAAAACCCTACTAAAGGTTACCGATTCAATAGGGTTTTAAAAAGTGCAGGCAAATTTAATCTCTAAACATACTACATTCGATTTAAAATCGCGTGCCCTTTTTTGCATATTTTGCAACCAAGTAGTTTTATTTGTGCTAGCTTGCCTTTCGTCATCGCAACATCGCACGCAAAGAGTTCTCGATAAAGTTCATTTTGCATTGACTTTAGCTCACATCTTTTAGTTAAAATTTGTCTCGCGCTCGCGTGAAAAGAAGTGTTTGTTCTTGATTTTGAATATGTACCTATGATTTCGGAGAAAGTTTACGTTGATAACATTCTTGATAAATTGACAATCTTAACAACAAATCCAATGCTATTAACATCCATTTCAAGTCTTACTTAAAACCAACTCGCACGTTAAGGTGGTTGGATTTCCATACAAAAAACAATTGGTATTCACTGATACAGGATATGGTTTAAAGTTTTAATTATGAGTTCCATAAACTATTTTCTAGTTGAATTTGTCGCTAGATGAACAAAAAACATACCGTTCATTTAGAAATCACAAATAAATCAACTGAAAATTTTCATCTAAAATGCGAATGTGTGTGTGAAAATAACACGATAAGCGACGTTGCCACTCCATGCAATCACCGACAGAGACAACGCTCGGGCGGGCGGGACAGGTGCTCGTGTGCTATGTTGCCGTTCTTACTTTCTTTACTACTGTCTGTTCGCTCGCGCTCGCTCATTCAATTGGACGTAGTTTAGCAATAAGGATCCAACCCACAAAAAGTCAAAAACCCACTAAGTATGCAGAACAAGCAACAGAGTATAATGCTATGGTTTAGTAAAAACACCCAAAGAAAAATATAAAAAATGACATTACAAAAACTGTTACGATACCATCCAACATATATGGCCAGTCACAAAAAACTATTATCAAAAAGAATCCATTCCGCTTGGATCTTTTAGAATATAAAATTTTACTTCATGCTTTTTGAGAATCAAAATGACAAAAAAGATCTAAGCTGTATGGATCATTTTTGGTAATTGAACTTAGTTGCAGTTATTCTTTAACAATTTATCAAAAAAGATCCATGGATCATTTTTGATAATTCAACTTATTTGCTTTAATTCTTTTAAAATTTATCAAAAATAGCCAAGCTATATGAATTATTTTTAATAATTGTTTTTTTATATAAACAAACCTGCTTACTGTAAGCAGATATAAGTAGTCATTCATAATTCTAATGCTTTTAGGTATAAATTCTTAATGTAAGTACCTATTAACATTATCTCTGTTAATATATACTGTTAAACTATATTAAAAAAGGTCTTTCACAAGATCGAGTTATATCAAGCTGGAAATCATCGTAATATATAAATAATAAAAACTATTTGAGTTTCATCTTAAATCCCTAACCTATAGTAAAAATTTTTGATTAAATATATATAGAATTGTTTAATAAATAACTGTAATTAAATTATTTTGTAAACATTGGATCACTTGAGTTAAACTGAATTTGAATAAGTGCTATGAACAAAGCGAATTAGGATCCAAAGACATTTTTACCCAAAAAAAAACATTTTTTAGTCAGTAAATTCTAAAAATGTTGCTTGTATTTAAAAATTCAACAACCAATCCTAAAAGTTGACAATTAAAATTACAATAATATTCTGTCGTCTATTTACAAACATGATTTGTTCCTAAACTTTGAATATCTCAAAACATAGTCAGTGTGGGATGGATCGTTATTGCTAAACTACGTCCAATTCAACGTGAGTCATTCAATCAGTCACTCTATAGCTTACTTTGTTTTATTATTCATTCATTGCAAATAATATCAACATCGCGTCTTTACTCATATTTTTAGTTTATTTATTTCCGAATTACTTGTGCATTTACTTTGTCGTTGATTACAAAACGCCAATTAGTTGTGAAAATAAATAAAATGGAAGGAACTTCAAAGGCACTTTACAGAAGACACAAATATTCCGGCCCAACAAAATCTAGAAAAAGGGTTAGAGCTAAACTAGAGAAACTAGTTTACTTTTATAAAAACTCTATATTGCCAGAAATAATACTAAGGCGAATACCAAAGGGAGCTAAATGTATCGATCTAGAATAAGTTTGCATGAAATAAAAACCCATTTGACCTATTGTGTATCTTTCGATTTTTATCATTGACTTGACTTCTAATCGCAATAATCCTGCTTCCTATCCTATTTCCTACATAAACACCTAATTTATTTATTACAATACTAGCTGTTGCCCGCGACTTCGTCCGCGTGAATACCGGTTATGGGAGTTAGATAAATAATATTATAATATCGTCCTTGAAGTTCAAAGTCAAAATCGATTCAGTTGTTTAGCTGTGCAAGCGTTACTCATAGATAAACAGAAAGAGTTATTTCAAAAACTGTTACAACAAAGCTGTCATTCGCAGTTTCACCTAGGTTTTGTGAAAAAGACCTACAAAAAATAAAATAGAAAAAGTAACCTACGAAAAGTATATACCTACCAAACAGGAATACCCTACGAAAGGCACACTGGGTAAAAGTAAGGCTGCAAACTGGACGGCTGCGACAGCGAGAGCGACAGCGGCGCGGGCAGCGACGCGACGCGGGGAATCTGCGGTGCTAGCACGCTACCGTCGACAATGATAAATCAGGCCTTTTATCGATATTTTCTTAGAATATGGTATTTAGTGTTAGTAATTTATTAAGACTATGACATATTTGGTTCTGTAGTCTTAATCATGGTATCCAATCGAGTAATTCTTTCTATTATGGTGCGCATATTAGCTTACTCTAGCCACCGCGCGCGGTTTTACCCGCGTAACTTTTGATCCCGTGGGAATTTCGGGATAAAATATAGCCAATAACCTTCCTCAAGAGTTGGGCTATCAAATGCAAAAATAATTTTTCAAATCCCACTTGTAGTTTCTGAGATTAGCGCGTTCAAACAAACAAACAAACAAAAAAACAAACTCTTCAGCTTTATATATTAGTATAGATAATAGGATAAAATAACAAAATAATATTTATCTTGGCGATTCGACTATTTATCGATGGTTGCTAGCCCTGCTAGGCCATTCTCGACGCCAGCGGGCGCTCGAGCGATTTGTCGCGGTTTCATACAAACTCAATACTTTCTATCGTGTCGCGGAAATCGCTGCTCGCGTCGCTGCCCGCACCGCTGCCGCTCTCGCTGTCGCTGTCGCTGCCGTCCAGTTTGCAGCCTTATGGGGGTATGTATAAGAGTAGGTTTATTACATAGATGGTGCCTGCGACTTCGTCTGCATTGAATTAGTATTTCGAATAGGTTATTTTCTTTTCCAAGGTCCTATCTAAAAAAATAAACATGGAGAATCTTCCCCCATATAATATGTAGGTATAACTCCTAACCAATACATTACAAAGGCACATTCTAGGTAAAGCTATATTACTGTAAAGTTTCATAAAAATACATTCGGTAGTTTTTGCGTGAAAGAGAAGCAAAAATCCATCCGTCTAGCCATTATCAGTGTATAATATGTTTAGTAACCTATATGTTTGGCTGTTTTTCAAGGTCAAAGGGCTTAGGCAATTTTAATGTAATTTGGTATGGTAGTTCATAAAGTCCTGTGTTAAGTTTTGACACATACCTACACCACTGTTTATTCTGAAGAATTCTACGGGTTCTGACTTCCGAGAGGCAGAAACGTTCGATAAAGAAAACCTAAAGGATATTGAGTTCCATTATTTTACGTTTAACTTTTTTATAATATATCTCTGTATGTACACTACCTACATTAAATCTTTTTATATTTAATAAATAAAGCAAGAAGCTTTATTTATTAATGAATTAGCCCTATCAACATAGTACACATTTCTACTACATACCAACTATCTTTCGGATTTATTATAATATTATATGTCAGCCACAGATGTCAGCAGAATAGAACAACAAACAGACAGACACAAAAAGACATTTTTTTCTTTCAAATTCTTACTTTTTTTTTCATTTCTTAATAACCTTACCTACTTACATATTTTTTTGTCAAAATATTTCATGTTCACACGTTCTTGTTTACTGGTTTATATATGGATATGGTCCGAAATAAAGATTTATTATCATTATTATTATTATATACATATGCATGTAAAGATAGATGCATGGTAAAGATTGATACAAAATAACATCTGTATGCCGAACATCTCCACCATATTCTAGTAAGTTTTAGGTATAACTTTTAAAAATCTTTTACAATTTTTTTAGATCCTAGATTTTTTTATGTCTGCAGAATCTGCTCATCATCCTGGACAACTTTTTTTAAGGCATCATATCTATATTTCTTACGGTTTTGATGATCCCTTAAGGGTTCTGCATCAGGTGTTCCAGTAACCGAAATAAAATATAGCCTATATGTTGCCCCGGCTTCACAGCTATACATCAAAAAAGGTTTCATTCAAATCCGTCCAGCGGTTCCAGAGATAAGCGTGTGCAAACAGACAAACTTACAAACAAACAGACAAATTTTTTTTTCAGATTCTTACTCTTTATTCTTTTCTTTATAACCCTAGATAATTTTTTTTGTAAAAATATTAAATGTACAAACACGTTTTTTTTACTGTTTTATTATATGTATTGATAAATAAAATTGCCTACTGAAAAATATTCAATATTTTGTAACTGAACCATAAATTGCATAAACAAGAAACCATAATTCACTTTGTAACTGAACAATAACTCCGAAACGTACACGCTTCCCTACCTACATAATTAGCTGATATCTATGAATAAAGGTAAAGGTCTTCACATTTTCTGACCATCTGTGTGTATGTAAACAAAAAATAAGAAATGTTTGTGAAATAAAAGAAATCTTTGTGTCTTTGGCGGCCGACTTCGGTCGCAATATCTGCATGGGATTTCTAGGAATTTGTTACAAATGATTACATTCGCTACAACCAAGGTCGTAACAAATGAAATCCACTGTAACTTCTTGGTTACAGTGTAACTACTGTATATCTGATCACCCTGTAGAGTTTCACCAGCGTTTTACAAATCTACCTGTATAAATACACATCCAAGACCCAGAGCCATTAGTCCAGTCAATAAATGACCCAAAATGAGGTGTAGCGTGCGTGAGCAGGTAACTAAGCGATTCCTTCAGAAACTTGTTCAGGGGGCTTAGGTTGTTAACATACCAAAAGTCCCGACTCCTAGGTGATGAGCGGGGGGAAGGAGGGGGGGGTAAAGGTACGAATTTTGGGTTTTTCGCTTATTGCTCGAAAACGGTGCATCGGAGAGAAATATTTTCAATTAATAAAATGAAGTTCCTAAAATTATCTAAAACTTTTATATCACATGTTTTTTTCTAATTCCTAACCGTTTTCGAGCTATACCCTCGGAAAAAGTTGAAATTTACAAAAAAAAACAATTTACGTCAAAATATTCATAAACATTGCATCATATTGTCTAAACCTATTCATTAACGAAAAGTATGAATAGGAAAGAAATTGTAGATTTTTAAATTCCCTTTAAGAATATATATACATGTGCTGATTAATGTCCAACCCGCCTAAAGTTACAGCTATTTTAAAACTTGTATAGCATTTTAAGTTATCGCGCAAGGATCGGGCATAGCCAATATCTTCTGTCAGCTCATCGATAAAAGTTCACGATGAAAGGGTAGTAGTTGACCCAACATTGCTCTTTCAGCGGATATGTATAAGCAAACGATCAGATGAGGATTTGATGACATATTTTGAGTATGAGTTAGACCCATTTCCGTTAGCACTGTTCAACGAAAGTGGCATGAGAAAGACAAACAAATCAGTGCTGTACAACTTATTTGAGCCAACCAAGAAAGATATTCTTCTGCCTCAAATGAACATTGTAGTCGATGGAGGATTTCTACTCCACAGAGTTATTTGGCCAAAAGATGCATCGGTTGTGTGTGACTATTTGTAATAGTTATATCACCTACGTCGACCACCATTATCCTGGGACTACTCGCACTGTGGTGTTTGATGGGTACGCAAAGACAGCCAATAGCACTAAATCACAAGAACAAATGCGTCGTTACAGACTAAAAAGGTCAGCCGACATCAATTTGACATGGAACACACAAATACCTGTTAAACTTTTTATCAAATCCTACCAACAAAACTAACTTCATCTCCTTACTGGAGATAAAGCTGCAGAAGAAAGGGATACATACTCTTCAGGCTACCGATGACGCTGACATCCTAATCGTGAAGACTTCTGTTGAACAATCCACTCAGAACTCTGTGGCTGTCGTTGGTGAGGATGTAGACCTTGCTGTCCTGTTGATTGCTTCCACTCCTGCGACCAGAGGTTCTTCTGAAAACTATATTTTGCCGCTGCACCAAGGATTGTGTAATTGGAAAATGTGGCTGCCGAAAAGCGATGCTCACCTGTTCTGCAGCGTGCATCCACTGTCAAGGGAAGTGCCTGAACAGTGTAACTTTTGACGATGAGGACGATGAAGACGATGTAGAGCCCATTCAGCAAGAGCAACGCGCTACTGAGGAAGAAGATGCCATGGAAGAACAATCATTGCCTGGGCCCTCAAGTTCAAAGAGGATGAAAATTTGATTACTTTTAAAGTCGAGAGTAAAACATTAGGAATATATTGAGAACAATGGGGTTTACAATTATTATTGTATTGGTGTAATGAAACTATCTGTAGAATAAAGTGTGAAAGTCATTGTGGCGTCCTCAGACGTGACCCACAGAGAATCAATATATTATTTCCTATTCATCAAACGTGCTCGATAAAATCAATACCAAGATAAAATCAAATATTGTTAACTTAATTATGCACGTACATCTTACTATATAAACTATTTATATTTGTTAATAAATTGTCACTCAAGATGTAATCGTGTCTTGCTCTATCAACCCTTTTCTGGTCGTAATAAGTGGTGACCCCGACGTTAGTCACGCAGCCAATTAAGCAAGAAGTTTTGAGGACCCGACCAGAAATAAAAAGGAAAATGGCACTACGTGCTCCAGTCAATCCTGTTACATTGGAACCTGAAGTTGCCGCCAGAAACATATCGGAACGTATCCCGCGCTTCTGGCAAGACCAACCCAAATTATGGTTTACCCATTTCGAAGCTATAGTCGCCGCACAGAAACAAGGAGATGACAAGTACAATCTGTTTTAGAAAACGCAACACCCAAAAAAAAAAAAATTGTGAGATGGCAGACCGGATATTTGAAAACTTAAGTAATGAAGTTAACGAGGTCACTAGACTTGCAAATCAGCTGACACATATGAAAACTGAAATCGCTGCACTACGCGACGAAAACGATGACGAAAAAGTATTGACGCAGTGAATTCCGTTCAAGATCAAGGTCAAGAAGTGCATCGAGGTATCGTAACCAAGGTCAATAACGTAAGCAATTCAAGAAAAAGACACATAAATGTCAATAAAGTGCCAGGAAAAACCAAAAAAAAAACAACGGGCTCTACAATTAGCTCGAACCAGGGTGGAACTTTGTGCTATTCACCCCTACGACCGCCTTATCCTAGCCGACCTACAAAGTGGCGAGAGGTTTTTAGTCGATACCGGGGCAAATATGTCAGTTTTAACGACGGAAAAAAGCTTATTGAAAAAGTTACTGAGCTGACAACGCCTGCAACAAGCATCAGAGCCAATCAATCGAGCGTTGAAACTGTTTCACAAGAAAAGTAGCATAAGAAAATTACTGGAAAATATGAAGATATAACCAAGGCAGCAACCAACACATCTAACTACTGGCTCAAAAGAGGAACACCTGCAACATCTGGACATAATTTCAAAAGGCCTGCATGAACTTGGGATAACGATTAACATAGAAAAATGCGAATTTCTCAAGACCGAACTTGATTTCTTAGGTTATCATATAACGAGCCAAGGAATCACTCCAACGGATGAGAAAGCAAAAGCTATTCGACTTAATTGTTGGTCTGACGTCATAGTTCTATAGAAATTGCTAGGTTTACAAATATTTTTAATATTAGGTATGTCAACAAAAAAAATTGTGTTTTGCTTGGTATTGTTATGTAGTATTTAATTTTATTTTAATACTGAATTGTTATTTTGTGTTTACCTTTTTTTAAGGGGGGAGTATCTGTGGCGTCCTCAGACGTGACCCACAGAGAATCAATATATTATTTCCTATTCATCAAACGTGCTCGATAAAATCAATACCAAGATAAAATCAAATATTGTTAACTTAATTATGCACGTACATCTTACTATATAAACTATTTATATTTGTTAATAAATTGTCACTCAAGATGTAATCGTGTCTTGCTCTATCAACCCTTTCCCTGGTCGTAATAGTCATCATCATTATTTTTTCTACTTTATTTAATAACTTGCTTATAAGTGGCCATATATTATGTTATAAGATGAACGAACAAAGGTTGTGGGTCAAGAATATGATATACAAACTGATTTTCTGAAAATTGCAAAATGCTATATAAGTTTTAAAATAGCTGTAACTTTAGGCGGGTTGGCATCAATCAGCATATGTATATATATTCTAAAAGGGAATTTAAAAATCTACAACTTCTTTCCTATTCATACTTTTCGTTTATGAATGGGTTTAGACAATATGATGCAATGTTTATGAATATTTTGACGTAAATTGTTTTTTTTTTGTAAATTTCAACTTTTTCCGAGGGTATAGCTCGAAAACGGTTAGGAATTAGAAAAAAAACATGTGATATGAAAGTTTTAGATAATTTTAGGAACTTCATTTTATTAATTGAAAATATTTCTCTCCAATGCACCGTTTTCGAGAAATAAGCGAAAAACCCAAAATTCGTACCTTTACCCCCCCCTCCTTCCCCCCGCTCATCACCTAGGAGTCGGGACTTTTGGTATGTTAACAACCTAAGCCCCCTGAACAAGTTTCTGAAGGAATCGCTTAGTTACCTGCTCACGCACGCTACACCTCATTCCTTGACTGGACTACATAACATATTTATTTTTAATTCTTGTCCGTGCGGTGATCGAACCCTCGACCTCACTATCTTGCAGCTAGCACTTTAGGCATTGCGCCACGGATGTCGTCCGTCAACATCTATGTATTTTTTTTATATGTGACTAAACCTGCGTTTGACCTCAACCTCACCTGATGGTAAGTAACGATGAGGTCGAAGATGAAAGCACACGGGTTTAGGAAGGAACTGGCTCTTTATAAATTATTGCCGGAACACAAGCGGGAGTCACTCGGAACAGTCGCAATTTTAGGTACCCGCCTAGTTGGCTATTCATAATATGATAATCCATAACACAAACATTGCTTTCTTTGGCGCCATGGATTACTACTCTGGGTATTTATTATACCAATACCATAGACGGAAACAAAATATTGTACACCAGAATTTCGCAGACTCCTTTTGTATTTATTTGAAATCGAGTAAAAATATACTACTTATATTATAGACATCTTTTTTATCTCAACAAAAAAAAGAAATTCGGTGCTCGAACTGAGAACTCGCGGCTTAGAATCTGGGCCCACGCATAAAACGCCAACATGCTAGATTCGTAAATAAATAATATCGTAAAACTAAATATCAAACACTCGTTACGAGGAGGCCATAAAACATGAAAAAAGGACGCTATCTGTTGCGCTCTCTGTCGCACTTGTGGAAGTTTCTTCTGTGCATGTGTGCGTTATCCTTACACAACGTAAAGAAACATTTAATTGAATTAGTTGGATAGTACAATACAATAAATCGTGTGAATTACTTTTTGGAAATTCTATATTCATATAAAGATGTCGCGGTTCATTTTTAAAGTCAGAAAATAGGAAAGCTGATTTCACAAATAAATAAAAACCAGAAATTTGTGGATCTAGCGCCATCTAGCGGGACTTTAGCTTTTTGTAGGCTCATCCAACCACCTTAACAACGAAGCAAAAAATATCACCATCTATTCAATCTCGCACTCCGAATTCAACATCATGCGCGGAAAAGAGATAGAAATAGGGTAACCCTATCACAGGATAAGCGTATCCGAAAGTAGTTAACTTTATTCAAAAGTGTTACCACATCGATAGGCTTACCATATCAATATGGTTACCTTTCACTATGGTAAGATTTTGATAGGGTTACCCTATCAATAGGCTTAATCAAATAAAGGGGTTTTCCGGTCCCTGGGTAAGCAACATGATGAAATTCAATTGTCAGATAATCACATAAACTATATGGGTTTAGTTGAGACCCAGAGCTTGAAATATGGGACCCTATGTAGTGAACTAGGTCGGGAGCTTAAAATTTAAACTTAGAAGATCCATATTTGTCGTAGAAAAAATATTGTTGGGATTGACGTGGAGAGGCCGCCCGCAAGAGGTGATGCGTAAATTAAAATTAACCCTGTATGTCTTGGGTGTGATCGATCAGGGAATGGAGTACTTCTGATCGCCGATCTTTCCCTTGAAACCAAAACTCGCACATGGTTTAGTGTTGCTTACCTTGTCACTGAAAAGCGAAATCAGGAAGCGTACAAAACCTGAGCTAACGCTCGCAAAAGCAAAGCCCTGGATTCGCATGAACACAAGAAGATGTAGTAAAAAGGTGACTAAACGAGCTCGCTTTTCCCCACATTGGCTGTATCGGACACTAGCATCACACCATACGTGAAGTAAAGTTTTGTGGTCCCTCACCAAGTCGGTCGAAATGAACTTTTGTCGTCCGTCGCTGCCAACTCTGAGGAAACCTGTCCGTTCTCTTGCCGCTAAGAAAAAAAACAGATTTATTTGCCAGTATATTTGTGGAAATTACTCGTCTATATCTATTACTTTACAAGTGCTAGGAGTTTTCCGAATGTCAGTATCTCCTTTCTTACGTGTCATGTATTTTCACAGATCTAAATTGTCTTACACGATTTTCTTATCTTGCGAATCTTGTCTTTTTCTTGGTGTGGATTTTTTTCTGAGACTACGCTTTCTTTACTGAAACTTCTTTCAAATATGCCTGAACAAAAAATAAAGCCAAATATTTTATATTCAATTCTTTTGCAATGTGGAATTTGCCTGAAATCCGGTAAAATGTAATATGCGGCAAACCCTAATTTTCTCTTTGACCATAATTTCTAAATGGAATTATAGGCCCATTGTTGTCTTTTTCTTTCTAAAAAAGATTCTCACTAATAAAACGATGTTTCTTTTACACCTTTGAATCCTTTTCGGCACGATACAAATTAAATTTAACACACAAATAATAGAAAAACGCGGGCAATTCACATAAAGTGTTACGAAAACTTTTAGGGAAACTGGACAGTATGGCCAACATAGAGAAAACATACGTCAGCAGTAAACCAACTGTGAACGGACAATACGAAGTTTTTGACTGGTATCATTATTTTTCTATTTGACTGTATTGAATTATTTGCCAGGGTATAGGTATAGGCTGCTTTACGGCATAGATTACACTTTCCTATGCAGACATTCCGGAAGACTTTTATTTTTCAGCTGCTTTGTAAAGCACCACCAGGTTGTACATGTAAAAATTTCTAAAACTGGGTGTTTTAGAAATTTTGTCGTGATAGGTCCGGGGTTGCAGCCTAGGGACAATTTTTAGATTAGTTCGGGTCTTTGTGTATATCTAACGTGACCCTAATATTTTTTGTACTTTCAATAAGGACAGGTCGATTCCAAAATGTAATAAAACAGGCTGTGTATGAGATATTAACGAATTTATTATTTTATTTGAAAGACCTGTTCATGCCATTTAGTTTTGATTAACATCGTTCAACTGTCCGCCGCGTCTTCGAACAGTGGCACAAATCTCAGAGGTCCAATTTTCAGCAGACAGACAACAATCAACAGGCAGATCCATTTTAATCATGTTTTTTAGCCTAAATTTAACAATATGGTAGTGGATGACATGTGTTTCCAGCACGATGGCACAAGACAATGGAAATTTTGCATGAACAATTTTAAGTTAGGGTTATTTTATGCAGACGTGCAGTGCGATCACAGAACTTTATCGAATCATTTGTTAACGAATGTTCGTATAGTATGGAGACGGTTTTTAAGAAAAAAATGAAATCTATCCATTGCCGCACGGCCAGTTTAAATAAATGTGTGCCTTGTTAATTTTGAATGTTTGTAAACATGTTGTACTCATAAATATCTGTAAAATAAAAAATTACAATGTTACTCAAAACTTGCAACCGACTCCATACTATACGAGCATTCGTAAACATTCGTTAATATACGATTCGATAAAGTTCTGTGATCGCACTGGTGAGTTGTGAGTTGGTTACCAGGTTCGGGCGATTTGATTCTGCTGATGATTGGAGCCCTGAGATTTGTGCCATTGTTCGAAGACGCGGCGGGCAGTTGAATGATGTCATAATCAAAACAAAATGGCATGAATAGGTCTTTCAAACAAAATAATAATTTTGTTAATATCTCGCACACAGCCCGTTTTATTCTATTTTGAAATCGACCTGTCCTTATTGAAAGACCCTATAGATTGGGACATCTACGGAATCATTTTTTTTTGTGTTTTGCGAGTCTTTTGATGTAGAGTAGAATATTAATTAATACTACATAATCGAAGCACTAAACATAGATAGTTGTGTAGGCACGATTTACTAAGCTCCGGTAATAGCGTGATTTCTATGCCTTATTTTTGTATTTATCGGTTGACTAAATTCATTTCAAAATATCGGGTCGTTACGGGGCGCCATGCCTCATATTTCGAGCGCAAAAATACATTTTAAATTATCGTTTATTCTCTTTGCAAGAATGGGATTATGTCGCCTGGGACACCACTGCCTGAAAGCGGGACGTATGGTCACGTTATGTATGCCCCTAGTTGCGCTATTTGGTCTCCATAATGCAAGCTTATAAATGTTTACTTTGTGCATGATTTTGGTTAATTTATTATTTAGCGTGTGTCCCATAACTAATCCTTCCTCTTTCCCCAGGGCGCGCATGTCGGGCTCGGCGACGCTAGGCCGTCCCCACACGGGTTCCACAGCGGGCCCCGCAGCTGCCGCCGGAGCGTGCCACACGCTAGCGCGGGCCCCCCACAACGGGAAGTACGCCACCCTATCCAAGCAGTGCAAGACGCTGGAGAGAGATGACTTCTACTGAGAACGGCGGGGCGGCGGCGGCGCGCCCACTATTAATCAAGGTATGTTTTATATTGTAAATAGCTGTTGTTTCACCCGCGCAGTTTCGAATCCCGCGGGAATGTCGGGATAAAAGTCTATGTGCTTTTCCAGACTGTATACCTAGACTGTGGACCTTGGTTGACGGGAGCTAGTTGTAAACGGCAGTGTTAAGAACCGCAGACATACATCTACATAGACAACGCAAGTGTCAAGATTTGTATTGAAACCAAGCGTGCCAACTTTTTAAGATCTACTGTGACGTCATTGATATTTAGTAATGGGAAATACAAACCGATTTAAAGACACCGATGCCGCCCATGAAATCGATTATTATTAACGATATCGATTTTTAAACAGAGATACATGCGGACTAAATCTGGCGGCGACCAACCTTGACGCTTGGGTGGGTTTTGGACACGCGAAGTACAATGCATTTGCGTTATCTATGTAGAAATATGTCTGTGTTATTAAAAAAATAAGACAAGCAAGAATAAACCTAGTATAGATAGTCACTATATATATTAAACTCTCCCACAGCTCAAGACGCCCGCGCCTCAAGCTTGAACCGCTTCGATCCCAAGTACGCGTCGTTCGGTCCGCGCGCCCCGCGCCCGCGCCCCGCCGGCCCCCCGCCCGCGCTGCACACGTTCTCCCCGCAGCCCCCGCAGCCCCCCGCCCCCGCCCCCCACCAACCAGACAACCCCGACAAATACGCCACAGTCCGGCCCCCCAGACGAACGGAACAGCCCCTTTCCGCTGCTGCCTTAGATTACCGCTCGCTACAGCGCCCGCGCCGAAATAACCAACAAAACAACACGGGAACTCACCGACGACGACCGGAACGACCCGAACGACAAAACGACCAAAGAGATTTGTACGCTGTTACGGAATTGTGAAGCGGAGTTATCGTTTCGAAATGCGGACGCTATACTGATTCGTTTTATGTGTGAAAGAGAAAGTTGATACCGCCGCTTTCGAAGCAAAGGATTTTTTGTGTTTTGACGTTTTCAGGTTGTAACTCTTTGAGTTTTCAGTGACTTTGGTTTTAATGTGAACCGTAACTGGGTAGTGACTTTTGAATTAGTGAAATTTACTAATTTAGACATAATTTATTTAGACGTCATACGATGTAGCATTGGTGCAATGTAGTCAGATGGATTGTAATAATTTTAATCTGATGAATTGTTATTATAGTTCATTCGAGTATTTACTATGCGAATCATAGTTGAATCACGAGAGTGAACGACAAATACGAATTAGAAGCGAATATTTTTAAACTCGAGTAAAAATATAGCAAATCGAAGTATGAATATACACATTTTTACGAATGGTTCGTTTTGATATTCACAGTGAACCTTTTCTACTATTTTAAACAACAATTTGGTGTTTAATATGTTTTTTACAACAGAAAGAGACGGAAAACATGTATTTACAACATGCGACTTTTCTTCTAAGGGTTTTAAACTCTTAGAACTAAGCAAGACTCTGATATTTATGCATTTTTTTAAAGCACAATCTTTTTGTAATATTTAAACTTTTTTGAAAGATTTAACACGATAGGCCTATGTTGACTCACTTGTACACATTTATTTGATACACTGTATAACACTTATCTTGTTTAAATATGAATTATGTCACTTTACAAATAATAAGTTAATTTTTCGATTTTGTATTCCCATTTCTAACATGCAACGGTCTAAAATACATGTCCATACGTAAGGCTGTGTTTAAATAAATAAATAAATATGAGGAAAATCATGGAATAAGTAGGACTGTGTTTCTTGTGCTTTAATGGACAGGACTATTTCTGTATTTTGATCGATTTCAGAGACGTTCTACGCTCAATCTAGTTCTTAGGACAGATAATTAAGACATCGTTTCGGCTACAATAAGCAATATCTTATTACAATAAGGTGTCCTCAAAAGCAGTGACGGCTTTGCAGCCCAATGTTTAGAATGTCAATAGTAGACCTTAGTAAATATGTCTAACAAAATGTATATAATAATTGTAAGCTGTTTTTGTCTTAGCTGACTTTTTATTTGTGTGTGAAACCGTATAAAGTTAAGCTCGATAGAAATTCTTTTCGTTTTGAAGCATGAATCTCTGTTGGATCGAATAATCGACATTACTTGTAGTATCTTTAAGTAGCACTGAATCATTGTAAATAAACTGTTATGAATACACAATAAAGTATAATTTACTCTGATTTCTTCCGCAGATGTTGATCAAAGTGTAAATGATTGACTATAAGCATTCCAAGTGTGCGTGTGTGGTAAATGTAGTTACAAAGGAATTGGTGTATGCAAGATTCGCTCTTAAAACTAGCCCTAATAGGGTCCAATAGAAAACTGCCTCTTTTTAAGTAACAACGTTTGCTATCTACATACATAATGATTTCTGAGCACATACATCTAGCTGAATGGTACTTTTCAAATTACATATATTTTTAGGCTAATAATGTGTTTCGTTTCGACAATTATTTAAATAAACTATTGTATTTATCGCTATCTATATTTCAATATACTATTCTTAATGTTTATTAGCTCAAACTACTGTTTAACTATTTAAATAATTCTAATATTTAAAGAGTTGTCGAAATCGAAGTGCGGTGTGCATTAAATTGCGACAGATATCTGTCACAGTGACAGGTATCTGTCAGTCTGTCAACCGGAAAAACGATTTGCTCTAAAACGACTGTTATTTACAGGATTTTTTGTCTTAGATACATATGATGTAGCAAATGTAACGTTAATGATTAAAATAATATCTTAGCTGTAGGTATTATTACTCAATTTCTAATGATAAGCGATATGGTACCTACGTGACATATGTAGCGGATTTGTAATTCAGTATTAAATGGGTGATTTTTTGTGAAACTTTACAACGATATTCATACGTTTGTATACTCTTGTGGATTTATTTTATTTCGTTTCCTAGCGGACTTCTTGTTCTGGCTCCAAAAGCCTAAAACTGCATGAACATACGAACAAGTTGCCATTTTGTAATATTAATTTAACGGTACCAATAAGTAGTATATTCGCCAAAGATAATGCATAATTATTTAAGTTTAAGTATAAGTATGATATAGCTAGATATAATTGTTTTTAAGGTAAATATTTTTTTTTGTATCGGTGGTGACTGGAAAGTACGATGTATCGTTCGGTTATGAACCTTCAGACTATGTCAAAATTCTTTTAATCGTAGTCGATTTTGACACATAACGTAAGGTACATACTTGATAGTAAATGATGCAAATGAGTAACCCTATACAAATATGGATTTTATAAGTTTTGATTGGAAAATTTGATACACAAAAAGTGTATCAAATTTTCAGAACCTGGTAAATGGTGAAAGACATACGAAAGTATGTACTCAATTAGTGTTTTTGTATGAATTTATTGCATTATATAATAATTACTGTATGGAGTATGTACGAATGATTTGGCATGTTATTTGCAATATGATTATGTCAACGCTCAAAATTGCTGTACAATTAATTATAAATTAAAATAGCATCATTTCAATAGGCTCTAAATTATGCCTCCTTTTCAAATCTGTAAATTATTTCTTCATAATCTTATATTTATACGCGATTATTTATATTCTGTCTAATCTAAACGGTAAGTCACACCAACTCAAATGTAATTATTGCACAGTTATTGTATAACTAATTATATTTATTACATTAATGAAATAAATGATGGATTTACTATTTGTATTGTAACATATATAATATAATTGGTAAAGCAACCTCTTTTTATGCGATAATCTCAATTAATTTATCTTTACATAGAAAGGTGGATATAAGTATTTAGTTATTTTGTTAATAAAAATAGTTGAAAAGACAAATATGATAAGTTTTTTTTATAGATCACAGTTACCATAGATAAAATTCATATAGATGTGCTACTTTTTTAAATACGTAATTTCGTGCCATAAATATGATTTCATAAAAAAATGGAACCAGCATTTTGTTACACATATGATTTTGTAATGAACAAAGTATGTTATTGTTTTTAATATATTTTGTACAAAGTATTTTAGTTTTCCTATGTTTTGTTTTATGATTTTGCGAGATGGATTATTTTGCTTTTTCAAGTCAATTATGGTGCGCAGAGTGTATTTTTAATTATATTTTTTGAGAAGAATCACATTTAATTGTAAGGTTCTTTGAAAAATGCAAAAAAAATGTATGTCACTTCCAGTCTATAGTCACGCAAATGAATCTTTCCTCTACTTAATTTTGCATATTAAATTGTATATCTACTATATGTATGTGACTTAAAGTAGTATATATCCAATAAAGTAGATCGGTGTTTTTCGTTTCGATACAATGTCTTATTGATAAAGCTGTACCTATCCATAGGTAGATGTATATGGAAATTTATATTTCTATTAATTTTATTTCAATTGAATAATAACAGTTCCATACTCTAAATATATGTAATTAATGTATTCATTTGACTGGTTTTGAAGAATCTTACAATCTAAGGTGGTTCCAAGACTATGGGTGTTTTATAACTGTCAAAATAAATGTTCTTACAACTCTTGTTTGAATGATAAACGGCCCTACGTCTGTAATGATAAGGTGTATAATTTATATGTATAATACGGTTGATAATAGTGCAAGTGTACTCGGATGAGTTTACTATGAAAATAAATGGATGAAAACTCAGTTTTTATTTTATTTAATCCCATAATAGTAGTTATCAGTTTATTTATTTACACTTCAGTTTTTACAGGTAAAGTAAAAGAAAAAAGAACACTTACACTAAACATAAAAACTTGGCGGTCTTATCACTGAGGAGCGATTTCTACCAGACAACCATGTAGTAGTTATCAGTTTATTGATACATATGTAGTTGAGATAGACTTTAGTCAGGTTTTGGTAGGTGTAAGGAACTTAGGACTGTACCCTGGCAAATAATTCAATGCAGTAAAATGACATTTCTAGTGTGCCTACTTTAGGGAAGACGAAAAATAGTGATGTGGTTTAAATGAATGAATGTAATTGTTTTTTTAATAATAATGTTGTAATGTGTGGAATAAAAATATTGTTGCTTATAAGATATTTTTTTATGGTGCAGTTAGCAAAGGGCAACTATTCTTGAAATTTCATGTTAAAAACCAAAACGAGAAGTTATCAAACCGATTTTACTTCTACTGTAACCGTTTTTTAAAGATATGGTACACGCCTCAAATTCAATTATTTAAAAATGAATCATTCTCTTACACTACGAAGTTTTTAACTGGTATCGTTACTTTTCTATTTGACACCTCGAACTGTCAGTTTACAAGGGTATAGATGGGGCTTCTGCACGGATGACAATGTGCCTGCGGCTCAACGCGTTCTATGGCGCAAACCTACAGAGACCTCTATCAGGCAAAGGATAATGCCCTGATATAGCCAAGCGCTGGCCAAAACACTATACATTTTTTTATAACCATTGACTCGAGAAGAAGAAGAATAAAGTGAAAGCGGCCTCTGTTGTTCATTGGGCGAGTGTTTGTTTGAGGAGCGAGAGGTCCTGGGTTCAACTTGGTTCAACCACTTTGGGAAACAGTATGCCAGTATGCCTAAAATTGAAACTTTACATAATTACGTATTTTAAAATCTACCATATTTTCCTAAGCCTTAATAAAAAAAATTAAATATCGTTAAATATCTGTTACCAGCTGTTAATTCTCCTTACCTGCATGGAAATTAGACTATTGCACCAAACTAAGCTTGTCTTATGAGATGCGCCACGGCGGAGGTTGTCATGCGAAATATACCTTGGCAAATAATTAAATGCAGTAAACTGACAGGTTGGATGTCAAACAGAAAAATAATGATACCAGTTAAATCTTCGTAGTGTAAGGTACTGAATGAGAACGATTGAAATTGAATGGTACTTTTTCATTCGTTTAGCATAGAACTTTAACGCAATGCATAATACGTGAATTTGAGATCTGTACATTATCTTCACAGTAAATTAAATGAAAATAATTACCAAACATGTTTAGTGCTTAAAAATGGTCACAGCAGAAGTAAAATTAGTTTTTTTCCCCTTTTTAGTCATGAAAAAGCATCCCCACTCTAGAATGGAAAAACGAAAGTATGAAATATTTTTTTTCCTAACTTGACGATATTATGTAATAAAAAAGACCATTCGTTCACTTAAACCTCTTTCTATTCCTTGTCTTCTTTCTATTATTTGCCAGGGTATAGGTATCGGTAAGGTATATTATTAGACACGATATTTACACTGCAGAAAAGGGCTATTCGTGGAATGTATAAACTTGGAAACAGAGAATCTCTTCGAGAAAAGTTTAAAGAGATTGGTATCTTGACCCTTGCATCACAATATATTTATGAAAACATTATGTATATTTATAAGAATAGTAATAAATTTAAAACTAGGAAAGATAATCATGATACAAATTACTCTGTAAGGACTAGGAACGACCATAAGTTAGCGTTTCCTAAATTAAGGCTGGCTAAAAGCAGCAAATCATTTATTGGAATGTCAATACGTGTATAACAAAATTCCGAAGTCAATTCAATCCCTGCCGTTCAATAAATTTAAATCAATCATTAAAAACACTCTATCTCGAAAAGCTTATTATAAAACTAAAGATTACTTAGATGATAGGAAAGGCATGGGATTAAGCACAACAGGATATTTCTAAAAGTTTCTTATTACTTAATAATTTTGTTTACGGCTTGGCTGTGTAGTACATGTATGACATACTGGTGACTGTCCCACTCACTTATTTTCTTGTCAAGACATCAGCAAGAACGTCATGCTCCCTCAGGCGGCATGGCTAGTGGTAGCGTCGGGTATCGGGTCACCCTCTTCCCTAAAATATGGTTGAGGAGGGTGATGGCTGGTGCTTGCGTTAACTCGTGAACGAGTGCTGCTAGCGGTGCCAGGTCGTTTTGCTAATGATACTATGACTATTTTATTCCATTCTTGTTCAAATACTCTGGTCCCAGTTTGTCACTTTGATAATTCTGACTGAAAAAGAGTGCCAAGAGGTTTTTCCGCCGGCTTTTTTTGTCTCTTGGTCTACTGTAATATCTTATTTAACAACTATCAACAACTAGTTAAAGCCGAAGTATGTGATGACTGACTTCATCAAGTGTTTTGTGAAATTCCTAAGATGAATAAAACTTTTTGAATTTTGAATTTTTGAATTTTTTAGATACATTTCACTGACTAAACCCGCGTATGACTTACCTGATAAAGTCGAAGACAAAAGCACACAGGTTTAGTAGGGAACTGAAATAACATAAAAAATGCCGGATCACATCGTCATGACAAAAGTAAAGTAGCCAAACTGACATTTTGGCAATTTTGAATTTATTATGGTAATTGCTATTGTTGCTATTATATCTTTAATGTGGTAAAATATGAAATTTGTAGCAATTGTTATTTTGAAGATATTGCCATTATTCCTATATTGCTTATCTGCATAAAATTACGCGCGATAGTAAACTTTTCTAAGCGCTATTTGTTTTATATAAATACATTTTTTTTTCACAATTATCACAATTGTCCATGAACCAAAGTGGTATATTGAATACTTTACCTTCACTAAACATGTAGGAAGAGTTACATTTTACCAAGGTAGACTATCCTAATTGTTCTGATTGATTAATTTTCTAAATTAAGTACTCTTAAAATAATAAAAAAGCATGTACCATAAGCAAATTAATAAAATAAACCCTAAATCGAAGAACATTCACGCCTGTTTATAATGAATTTGTGTATAACCTAAAGTATATTTCACCAATGTCAATTGACTAATCTGCCACTTCGGCTATTTGTACACATACAAAATGTTTTTCCAAGTTTATTCCTACGATAGCAAATATGCCAATCTGCTCTAATTCCCAAAAAACTTTGAATAATATTATTATAACATTATCCAAATAAAAAAAAATTGTTTTTCACTGATATGTTTTCAAATTTGAGACGTTATCTATAAAACCTGATTTACAGTCATTGGTTTTACTTATTTTCATTTTGGTTTCCTGAAAAGTTTGGCATTTGCAGATTGGTTAATTTACTATTTCATCGAGTTTATCAGCAATGGTGGAACAGTGATATATGGCGGCAGAAGTTGGTTTTTAGCGGTACGCTCGGAGCTCACTTTTTACGATTTGTACATCGGTCACAACTCATTTTATATGTTAACTTTACGGAATAGGCCGGTGTCGCATCATCATTATTCAGCCAGGATTAGCCCACTGCTGGACAAAGGCCTCGCCCAAGGTTCTCATCACCAATCTGTCCTGCGCTGTCCACATTCAGCTTTTACCGGCAACTTCGACCAGATCGTCGGTCCACCTTGCGGAGGGCCTACCTACACTGCGTCTCCCAGTACGTGGTCGCTACTAGAGAACTTTAATGTCGCATAAGATAGGTATACCAAACACACTGGCCCACCAGTTGCCATTGAGAATGCCTAGCATCATGTGTTTATAATTGGCTGAAGATCTAGTAAAAATCACAGATTTTTAATCGACCACGTAAGTACCGTAGGTACCTAATCTTTTATCCACAATATTCAGGCTAGCCGTTAAAAAAAAAAACTAACCGGCTTTCGGGTGCCTGAGTGAGGTGTTGTGATATACTTACAAAACACTAAAACCGTACAAAACACTCAAAATGGGTGTGGAGGTCTGCACTACCTATAGGTCTTAACGAGAGCAAACTTAGAAAAGCTTTGCGGGAAATCGAACCCAGTGTCTTTTGTACCGCTGTCAAATAAACGCCACGAAATCCGTCGAATGCAAAACGCTTTAATGGTATCATATAAAGCCTTGGCCTAATATGATAATTCACGCGATTATGTGCTCTAGGTAAAGCGCCAATTTTTTCGTAAGCACGTCTGCGGGGCTAGCATGCGACCGTCGACAACGATACATCGGGCCTTTTATCGATATTTTCTTAGAATGTAGCAATTAGAGTACCTACCTATGTGTTTTTTTAATAAATATGACAGCTTTGGTTCTGTGGGATTAATCACGGTATCGAATCAAGTAATTCTATCCATAAAGGTATATTAGCTAACATGATAGGATAAAATCAATGGGTAATATTTATCTTGTCGATTCGAGTATTTATCGATGGTCCCATGCTGCTTTCTTCCACCTTATCATCTCCATCACGTGATATTGAAGTCAGACGCGGGTGTAGGCGGGTTAACAGAAAAAAAAACTCAAACAGATAACTTATTGGAATGGTTCTTTAGAAAAGTTTTGAGTTTGTTAGTTATAATAGGTATAGTTATGTATAGATAACATTGTCTTTATTGAAAATTTTCAACTAAAAATATTAATTAGTATTGCCATTTAAGAAGTTTTGTATCGGTAAGCTCTTTATAAGAAAGTTGATATACCTTTTTTTCTTTGGAATATTTAGTAAAGAAATGTATTTTAGCTTTTTACCTTTAAAAAGTTATAACGTTGGCTAGACGGCATTGTACATTTAATATAACATATAATTTAACATTTAATTAAATAAAGTACAATCTGATAAACTTTACTTTTTTAACAAAATAAG
Organism: Stenoptilia bipunctidactyla; assembly: GCA_944452665.1. Classification (NCBI taxonomy): domain Eukaryota; kingdom Metazoa; phylum Arthropoda; class Insecta; order Lepidoptera; family Pterophoridae; genus Stenoptilia; species Stenoptilia bipunctidactyla. Next base: position 1,051,229 of record OX101730.1, read on the forward strand.
ATTTTGCCCAGATCTTAATAAGTACCTAACTAGACGAAGAGGTGTTTATTTCGTATAAAAACAGTAATCTTGAATACTTGTTGCATAATGTGACAGTGTTATTTTTGTTTAATTTTTAGAATCCTCATTTCCTTTACTTCTTTTTCCTTGGGACTACTAGACAAAGGCAGGCTCAGCGGTAACCATGCTTAGGATGCCATCCCTGCGTGTCATAAAAAGCGAATAAAGAGAGCGATGGTCTGTTATCTCTACCTAGGCGAACCAGGAAGTGCTCCTACTTATTCAGGGACGGTGAAGCTTATCTAAGCTGACTACGCACGTGGCGAATAGCGTAGGTAGTAGGCGTAGCGTAGCGTAATAGGCGTAGCAGTAGCCCACCCGGCTTAGATTTGGCCATTATTTTCTCAAGGCGCATTAAAGCGTGCCTTAAACTGTTTGGACGAGATACTAAAATACCTAAATAGGAAGCGTGTGATTTAGGATTTGAATTAGCTTGGATTTGGATTGGACTCCGTATTGGATCTAGAGTAATCAGCAGGTTTTGCTGTTATCCACAGAAGAAGAGGTGCCCAGTGATTCCTTTTCATCAGCCTGGAACGTCCACTCGCTCGGCTCCTTGCCGCCCTCATCTAGCGTTCATCAGATAAAATATGTTCAAAAAACTTACTGAATAACATTAAAATGAGATATTAATAAAAGTAAATAACAAATTATCAAAATCTGAGTGTAGATTTGTACGAGAGTATTTATTTGTGAATTTATAAGTTTAGTTTATAAAGAATATTTTTCAGTTTCAGCATAATCAAACATACTTACAGTTAGCAGTTTGTTAAGTTTTTATGATTATATCCTTTTCAATTGTCTAAAAAAGTAACTTCCGCGAACTTATAAACCACTATAAACCTGTGGCCTTGTAAATAACCTAGGATTTGAAAGTAATTCCACTGTCTCAATTGCGTCGAAAGCTTCTAATAAATCATTAATTTCCATTTTTATACCCTTTGATTTGTTTCTCAGAAACTGCTAAAAACTCTCACTTAGCACTTAGGATACCGAAGTTCGGGCTCTTATATTTAAGTGACCCCTTAAGAACTTAGGTGTCCCCTAGGTGATGGTGAAAAATAAATTTCTGTTAGGTGTTACCTATATTTTTTTAAGGGTTACTTAAAATTTAAGAATTGATGGTGAAAACGGGTATTAGTCCTTTAGTTACATTAGTTTAAAAAAATACATCTTAATACATATGATTGACGTACAGCCAAAACTACTGGCCGTAGAGAGCTGAAAATTTGAAGATACAATCCTTAGAGGTTGTGGGGGAGCACTAAGGAAGAAATTCCCGAAATTCCTACGGGAACGGGAATAATTGGACTTAATATTGTCTAAAGCTTTCATACTATTAAATTAAATAAAACACTTTTTAACCGGATTTATCGCGTATATTTACATTTTAAATTTTAAATCGACGTTTCGGTGTACTTAGGGAGGTTTTCGTATGAACGAGTATATTATTAAAAAAGAATTTTATTGATCCGTAGAAGCTTAGCGCGCGAAAAAGAGCTTCCTAATCCTCTCCCACATATTGAGTCCTGGAAGATTCGCTTCCATAACAATATAAATCCTTTTCTCTACGGGATAGGAGTGAATATTGTCTGTCTTACATTTTATATATTGAGCTTGGAAGTAATCGACATAGTCTTTAAAATGTTTATTAGGTAGAAAGGGCTATTGCATTTTGAAAGCTCAGATTTAAAATCGAATAGAAATATATTGTCGTACTCACAACTGATTTTATTTAAGTAATTTAAAAATGGTAGAAAAAATTGTCAGAAATGGTAGAAAAATTTGTCAGAAATTTATGTTCATTAAACCTAGGATCAAATAAATGAAAAGAGAAAATGCATTCACGATTGTATCAAACTAATAAGTCATAACATTTTGGTAGAATTGAACGAAAATATTCGAATTATTTGCAAATATTACTTTATTTGCTATAAAGAAAACTATCTCGTAGGATTCGACTACTCCTAACGTTTCCGTACCCTTCTAGACCCATAAACAGGGTAATAGTTTGAGATAATACATGAAGAGAAGAAAAAAAATATAAACTAATTATTTACTTTACCTTATTTACCTTAACCGAAAGTTAAAGAATTGATTACGCAACGGGTGGTTACACTAGCGTTGGCAGCGATCCGAGTTCCATGTCACGTGCCGCGATCGATTCAGTTGTATGTAAAGTGGATAGTAACATAGTAGTATTTATTTATAGGGAATTCTAATGCAAAATTAAGTACCAACTTTTATTACATAATTATGATCAGAATCGAGTACCGAGTGCTCTCCTTCAGTATCTAAAATTTGTCACCAGTCACCCTGTATCATTATTGAATATCATTATTTTGCTAAGTTGATGAAGCGCCATTTCCAGCGCCTGCATCTTTTCATATATACCTACTCCCACTCACCTACAGATGAAATTGAAGTCAAGCCCTTATCATTAATAAAAAACATCTTTTTCTTACTTTAAATGAATATATTTTAAGCTTTACCAGATACGCGTATAACAACTCACTTGTACCAAAAGACCACCCCAAAATCGTTTCCTCGTATCGATTTGCTTTTGCCTGCCTAAAACTTTTTTAAATATACGCTATAATTTCAATACCTACAACACTGTCCATCTCATAAAAAATCCATTCGATTTTACCCTACTCTCCCTATGTATGTAGGTACTGACCGTACCGATTTAGATCGTAGTTAAGGGGTCTTCTATTGAGGTTCATATATACTACTGTTGTCCTCTGAAGTAGTATTTATTTATATCTTCAAAACACTCTTTATTTGTAGACTAGAAATTTTCCTGACCTTTTAGGCCTTCGGGTCAATTGATCTCCTCGAAAACACCTCTTTAATATTTGACATTGTAACAAAATTAAATATTAATTTTTGTCATAAGTAAAGAAAAAAAATGAAAAAGTAATTTATTAAATCCAACAGCCTTAATTTCACATATATTTTTTACAGCTTTTGTCATGTGATAAGCATGAGTAAACGCTGCTGATTGGCCGGCGCAGTATGACGCAACATGCTTGTAAAAGTTCATTCACCTTGTTACTACAGCTAGCAAGTCTTTACAAGCACCTCAATGACTCCATTGCAATCTCATATTATAGTTTTGTTAAGCGCGCTATTAAAATAATGAACAAATGGCAAATCTGTAGGTGCTACATTTAAGAAAAATCAACTACATTTTACGAGATTCTTTAATCACTATGTTACAATATAACGTAAAATTTCAAATTATCAAACAGCTTAGCAGCATACCACCAAACTCTCCTCATAATTAAGTCATCAAGCGGAGCTAAACAAAACCTAGCACTATCTACAGGAAAGACTTATCCGAAACAACATTAACAAAATAAGTTTAAACCCACTTGAAACTCTGTAACGGGTTTACAGTGGAGCTACAAATTCCTGGAATACCTAATTTGCATACACTACTCGTTCCGCTTCGGTATGGTCAGTAAAAAGCTTGGAGTACCGACTGCAGAACAAAGCAATTTTGTTAAACATAGCAACTGGAACGGAGCGGTTTTTCTGCTCCAAAATAGAGTTTAAATTTCGTTTTGTTTTGAAGTTTAGATATAGATATTCGGAGTTTATAATGGTACTTATGTTACGTGTTTACGAATAAATGCAAATTATAGTTTGAGCGGATTATTAAACGAACCTAACTCAAATAACTAATCTAACTAAATGCATCGCTTTTTTCATAAACATTTTGAATTTGACAGCGGTTTCTTTTAATATTGAATAAGTGTGCTATAACTTTTAACAGTTAATTTATAATGATGATATGCGAATCTTACAAAATAACATTGTCATAGTCATACGCACGCCAATGTGATATTTTTGTGGAAAAACGTTGGAAGAAAATTATCGTATCAAACATCCTTACTCTGATATACCTAAAGTATCGTAGCACGCACCCTTAGATCAGCATCATCATCATCATCATCACAACTCTTTGTAATGAGCCCACTGCAGGGAATGAGTCTCTCCCCTGGGTAAAGAGGAAGTATAGGCCATAATCCACCAAGCTGGCCCAGTGCTGGGCGGTGGATGCCATAATTTTCCGGCGCCAAAATGGCTTCTGACCTTAACGACTACTGTATACAAGTATACAGCAACCGGGACCGACTGCTTAACGTGCCCTCCGAAGCACGGAAGTCGTCGAGCGAAATGAATGGTCGGCGGTCACCCATCCAAGTACCGACCGCGCCGAACGTTGCTTAGCCTGTGATATCGTATGATACACACAGTAACCACGGCGCCACGACCACTTCATCAGCATAGATTATCTGAAATAAAATTTGTATTTCATAAAATAGCTTTTGACAATAGGACATCAAAAAGCGAAATAAGTACGTTTCAAAATAAAATTTCGTGTAAGTTCGTGTGGTTTGCTCCCTTAAATGGGAAAAATTATTTTGCACTCAAATAGCATATTTGGGTGACTCATGCAGATAATATCGATACCGGAAGTGAAAACAGGGTGTACAATCCAAATGAGTCAGTATGGAGGAGTCAGACACTATAAGAGATCTGTTCTTAGGAACCAAGACGTCGATTTTATATTTAATAAAATCACATTCAAACTTTTTTCATATCTCTCATACATAACCGGGGATCGAACCTGGTTAAAATCACTGTAAACAATGTGCTATAAATTCTGCAAGTATTAAGAAGCAATAATCAATGAATGCAGAGCATTAAAAAAACCGACTTCACGTCAACAGTTTGGCCGACTAATAATGTCATTCACGTAAACATTCTCCGAAATCATACATATTGTTTCAAAAATTTGAAATTTTCAGTGAAGTACTCAACCGATTTCGATGAAATTTATATGGAACCAATTATGAAGTATCTTATATCATATCAATTAAGATTTTCTTAAATCTATTCATAATTTTTTGAAATATCGTGTAACAAAGACACAAAAAAAAACAAGACGAATTGAGAAGCTCCTCCTTTTTTGGAAGTCGGTTGAAAATTCAATCGAATCTTGTTCCAATAATTGAAAGAAAAAACCGACAATAACATAACTATTTTCTTTTGGGTAACGAATATTATTTCTTTTGGGTAACGACGAATGTAAAATTGCGTTGAAAGTGAAGATGATCGCTTCTTATGATTTACGACATTTTGCAAACTAGTTAAATTGTGGCCATTTTGGTCTAATTTACTCTCAGTCTTGTAGACGAAAGATTTCATAGCCATATTTGGTTCTTATATTTACGGACAATACTTGACGTGATTACAAGGGTATTGACCAGGTTCAATTCCCAGTTATATTATGAGAGTTAAGAAAAAAAATCGATGTGATTATTATTAAAATCTAAAGTCGACGCCATGCTTCCTAAGAACAGATTTCGCTATCTTTCATAGTTTCTGACTTCTACGTACTGACCCATTTGGATTGTACACATTGGTGGATTGTGGTGTATTTCATTAAGGGTGGGTTTTAGTCACCAGCCAAATTTAAATTTTATTTTCTTTGGTACGATATAATCGTTCCTGTATATTTAATCTTATATGCATATTTATTTTAGAATCGCTCAGTAGGAAAAATAAAAATATGGCACAAACTTTTTTACAAAGTCGCTGATGATGAAAACAGCTGCTACGACGCGGCATTTCATTGATAATACTACGACGTGGTACTATAAGATGTTCTGTAGAAGCGCGTAGTCCTCTTTATTTTAATAGTATTCATTCATAATTTAGATTGACCATGCTTTGTTTAATGTGTTAGCGGATATATTCATTTCGTTGTTAAAACATACATACCTTTTTTTTACAAAACCATTCCTATAAATGATACTTATTGTGTAAAAAAAATTTTGGAGGATGACTTAAAAACAACTCTATATATGTTTGTTAATCAAAATTCTCATTCCATGCGATGCTACGTTGCCTTATCTAGGTCTGAAATACACTTGTTCCTAAGATAGTACTAAAGAACCTACTCAACTCGTACGTATTATCTTTTATTCCTACGCTTTTAAGTTAACTTTTTTAAGCCAGAGCACTGGGTCAACGTATAAAAAGTCCGTAGCATTGGCCACAAAAAGAGTCTTCAAATTCGCTCCGCCACCCCGACAAATGTTTATATGTTTTGTAAAACGTTTAATTCTTCTGGATAGGAAATTTACGGTTTTAAAAATAAGCAATGGGCCGTAGACATAGAAAGGCGAGTATTACAGTTTAATGCATAATTAATAATTAAATTTTCAGTTGATAAAGCCATCATCAGTGCTTATTAAATTAATTGCCGTGTACACAACGATTTGCGTATTGTTTGATTTAGTAGTGAGTGGGCATAATATATCATTATATTTCATAGACTAATTTATTCACGCATCGTTATTATTAAAACCACTAATAAAATAATATTGAAAGCGAGGTCTTTAATAATTTTATCTGTTAAATATTATAACAGCAAATAGAGGATGGAGTTTTTAAAATGTTATTACAGTAGGAAAACGATGCTATCAACATATTTATATCCGGATCCGTGAGCATAATTACTTATAGATGGCATAAAAATAACCAAATAAAAAAAAAAGAACATAGTTTTAAGTTGCAACGAATTTTCTGTAATGGGAACACTACAGCACTGAATCAAACAACCGAATTCGTGCCCTGTCTGTCATTTATTGTGTTTTAGTAGTCGCTGTTTTTGTTTTTCAAGTTTATAGCGCACTACATCTATCGGAAAAAATAGTTGTTGGACGCTTTTAGTGACATTCAAATGAAATTGGACTTCCGAGGATTCCAGTATGTATGTCAAAGACAAAAGCCTTTATTTCGTCCGCGTAAGGCTGACTAACAATAGCACCATCGCTAAAAAACAAATCAATGCATTTTGGAATTTGATAGATAAATTCAAAATAAAATAATAATTTCGACGATAGTATTGAAAATGGAGCACGTTGTTTTTTTTATATTTTTTATTATGACACACAACATTATCTAGCCCAAATTAAGTTTCTTAAAGAACTTGTGTTATGGATACTAGATAACTGACATACTTAAGAAATATATAAACATACATATTGAATAAACACAAATTTTTATTACAATAAACTTAAATAATTTACATATAAACATCCATGACTTGACGACTAATATCTGTGTTCTTCACACAAATATCCGCCGCCGCCGGGATTCGAACCCAGGACCTCTGGCATAGAAGGAAATGTATATTACCACTACACCAGTCAGTCGTCGGATGGTGCACGATTAGGAGCAGCCTCAGTGGGTCTACATTTTACACTCCCGGACATCATGATATTTGACGGTAAATTTATCTGTAAAGGATGACCATTCGTTTAGTCAGACCGTGATTGTTTTTGCTTAGGTAGAAGAAGAAGTTCTAGGATTACCTTTTGAACATACTACTTCGTGGAAGGCACGTCGAGTCAACTTCAAAGAAAATTTGATCAAAGAGCTCAAGGCCATTCAGTCAGACTCTAGCCAAGTTCTATAAATAGTTTGGACACTGTTGAAGCGCTGTAATACAAGAAATGGGACTCACTTTAGATATCACTATTCTCGAAAATGTGTATTCGTATTAGATGGATCAGTTCTTAACGTGCCGCATACGTTATCCGTCTCCCTCTATTTATTTTAAACATTTCGTCTGAGTTAAAGCCATACATTTTCCTTAGATGAGATAATCGATCTATAAAAAAGGACACAATTTTGCGTATGGATCAAAATATACAAATACACCAAATATAATATGTGAGTAACGATACTATAAATGATACTTATTGTGTAAAACAAATTGTCCTGTGACTAAAAAATGCCCTGTAGTATTGGCATTCTGAAGACGATCATTTGCATCAACAGATTCAAATGTCACAAAAGCGTTTGAAAATTATTTTGCTGCTATTTTAGTTGTAACTAGTGTGTCTCTGTGTTCTCTAAAACCTTGCTTCAAAATTAAAAAATTATGCTCAAACTTACTTCTTTCTGATCTAAATAGGAGGCACCAAGGAGGCAAAGCGGCTGAAAATGCTCGTATAAAACTTAGGAAACTTTTTAATAAATAGTAGGTATACTTACCTAAATAAGTTTTACTGTATTTTTTTTTTCTAAGGTGTTTTGGGTCTTCTATATTGTTATATATTGTTAATTTAAGTACCTATAACTTGTCTAGTTTATTGTTAATAAATTAATTAGCTACCTATAATTTCTTTTAGATGATTATTAAGAATTAAGTAGGTACCTATGTCTATCTAGCAATGAATGCGTGTATAATACTTATGTATAAATGCTTAGTTGTTTTTGTTGTTACATTTTCTATTGATATATATTTGAGAATAAGAAAGTTTATATGTAAATGTATGCGTTAACTATTTTATGAAGGGAAAGAAATTGTTATAGAAAAATGCCTATTTATAAAGGGAAAGATGTTGTAGGTATTTCATAATATAAAATATATGTGGGTACAAATTAATAAAGAATTAGTCTTGGCTAACCTGTGTTTGATTTACTACACCTTTTAATTTGTATTTAAAGCTGATGTCGTAAATTACGACGTTCATATGTTTGTCACATCCTCAAAGTAAAAATAAAATTTAGATTTTAATCCGACAACCATATAATTTATATGATACTGAATATTAAATTTAATTATGTCTGAGCCCGAACCAAATATGCTTTATTTTGGCAGTATTAAATTTCATGCCACACCTATGAATGGGGTTTCCTCGTCACAGGCTATCCTTTGGGAAATTAAACAGATCTGCTCATAGCCACACGAAATGGTTATTAAAATATATTTTATGTGCTTTTAATAATCTCGACGTATTTCCCGAAATTAATTTATTATAACATAGTGATTGAGGAAAAAAAATCGAAATATCCAGATATCCAAACTTTCACATTTATAATACGTATAAATGATTAGTAAGATAATTTCGTTGAATCGATTAGGTCTTTTTTGGGTATCAGAGGTGCATTAAAGTTATTATTACTGCACTAAAACAAAACCATATAAGGAACAAACGAACATGTGTGAAAAAATATTTATTAATTATGGTAAAATATTAATTTTAAATAAATATATTTACTTGTTATATATGAGTGAGGGCGAGGTTAGGTTAAAACTACTATCTTATCGACCGTTTTGCTTAGGTAGGTGCCGCCCCGTCCTGATATTTTTAGGTATTTATGTATGTTATGGTTTTCTTATGTAAACAATAACTCTTACTGGGTAATAAACAGTTATTGTTTAAAGAACAGTGGCAGCGAGCCGTACATGATTTTAGTTGATGTTATTTATGTGGCGTTTAACAAACAAAAACAAATTAAATATTTGGAATTCATTCCTGAGTAACTCAGTGCAAAAAGTACTCGTAGACGAACGTAATACGAAAAGATATTGCATTTTGAATATTATATGTTTTGTATGTCCTTGGCACTTACAATTAAATTTTTGGACGAATTTTATTTATTTTGAAAACGCTACACACTTTGAACCAATTTTTTGAAAATTCGTAGAAGAATAAGTTATTAAGATAAGTGATGATTAGTTCTAAACGCTCATTATTTCACGTAACTACGGATCCGCCTTTGTTCTTTTGCATGATAATCAAATGTTTCTTCTGAGATTATTGGATAGTTGTATTTTGAAAAAAAAAACGATTCAATACAAATTGGAAAAATTTTAAAAAGCAGTCGTATCACGAAAAATACAAAAGTAGTCAATTTGGAATGTTATTTTTTCTGAATTGATTAACCCTGTGAACTGCTTCATCTCTGCCCGCCGTGTCACGTACAACCGGTCGTTCACTTCAATATGAATGAATGATTTCCAAAAATAAATTTAGTACATACAGCAAAAACAAGAAAAGAAAATGTTGATGAAATAATAGAAACAGATGCGTTACTGACTGAGTGACTGACATACAACGCACAGCCATAACTACTGGGTGTAGAGGCTGAAATTTGGAACATGCATTCTTTAGAGGGTGTAGGGAAGCATTAAGGAAGGAATTACCGAAATTACCACGGGAACGAGAAATATTGGACTTTTTAGTATGTATGAAAAATCTTATTCCTTGAGTGCACGGATATGATACTTTGTAAAAAGGTTCTTCAATGAGTGTCTGATGAAATTATGAAAGGAATTCCCAAAATTCCCAAGGGAACGGGCAAAATAGGACTTTAAAGTCATTAAGCTCATGTAAAATAATTCTAAAAGACTAATGATATTTATAGTGCAGTAAACAAAGTTACATATGTTAGTTATTTGGCAAACAAATAAAAAAATGGCGCATAAATTTGATTCAAAAATACCATAGTCCATTCTAACTTCATTTAAAATATATACGATGATTTTTACTGGTATAATTAATTCTCAACGAGTATAATTAATTCCTTTAATAAGTCAATAAAAATCATTCCATGGTTTTATGATGCATTTGCAAGTTAACTTGCCGTGCCTCTGAATTCAGGTTCTTATCTATGTTTTCAGAAGTAATTGTTTTTTAAGTGTAAGTGTAAGTGGTTTTGGTTGTCTTTAAAACCACGTGTAGAAAAAAAAAGCAGCAATTCGTTAATTTTGTTTGCTGTTTTCTTCTTAAGCACACTTTGGCTTTGTTTTTTTTCCGGTTTTCTCTGAGTGCTATAATATATTTTAAATTGATGCGAACTGAATTGAATGCCTCCTGAGTTAATACATTACATGGTTTTTGTTAACTTTACCAGATGTACAAAATGTAAATTACTGACGGAGTCTCCGTATTTTGGTTTGAGTACTCTGTCTGATTAAAAGTATGTGGCTTTTTATTACTTTTGCTATTAACTGAGATATAATTTGCACATAACGGTAAAAGTTTCACCAATTTTAATTCAGTAAAGTTTTGAATATTCATCTCTCCATTCGTAATGCTGACGATGGTATTTTATCTTTTACGTTTTGGGATATTTGAAATTATCGATAGTGTAGTAGGGTAGACAGAGGAAAAGGATACCTACTAATCCGAATAACTCTAGGTTTATGTAGGTTCTTATGGAACATTTAAAATTTCGATCGTCGGAGTCAATCTGTATTAGTCGACATCGATCGATAATTTTTACAAGACCAATCGGATCAGAAAAACTTTGATGTATTGTCGTGGTAACCTAAGCCTGAGTCAGTGCTGAAATATCTACTTCCTAATTCTTAAAATAAAAAGTTAATAACTCCAATTGTACCAAATTGTATAAGACTACAATAAGTGTAACATAAAACAGCATTTCGCTCATAATATTGAAAAAAAAAACATTCAAGGTTCCAAAATTCTGCAGAACATAATTCTAGTGTTATTTCAAAATTTGTGATACCGAATTCAGATTGGCAGTATTTGTGTGTCGGACTTTCAAAAGAATCCGTCTGGCTTAAGGAAATTAGTGAGGCTGTACTTTTTGTGACGATCACGTGCCGCGCAATCCGAACGTACGCTTTTTGTAGCCTGTCCAATTGGACTACGGATTTTTTCATTACATTTTAGATTTCACCGAGACTTCTTTTGTGTTTTTTCTAGATAGTGACGGAAAATGGGGTATGTTTTTATGTGTGAAAAGTGTTTGAAGATTTATGGTAATGCTATGTTACTAGCTTTAAAATATTTTTTAAAATTATTTTATAATATAGATTTTCTTTTATATTATATTAATATAGATGCTAGGAGGATTCGCCATGGGCTTATGGTCAAACGATTTTCGTCATTAGAACTTTAGACATTAGAAAAGCTGGTATAAACGACCACTTTGGCGACGGGCGACCTGTCTGCCTCAGACGCCAGTGGTTGCGGGTAAGATTCCCGCCCAGAATAAGAAAAAAAATGCTCCGCGTCTGGTGTTTATTTATTTATGCATTTATATTCTAAGTTACCCCTAGTTCGCTACATGGTATCTCATATTACAAGCTTCGCTTACTTTGAGGCCATGTAGGTGGTGTGATTGTCAGGGGATTTTATAAAAAAAAGCATCAAAACTTTCATAACTAGCCTAGAATCTTCTAGAACTGCCATGCATCAAAACATACGATGAAGAATTGCCTTAAAAAACTCATAGTCTGTTGGACATTTCCCCAGGTGAAAATACCTAGATACAAAGCTACCTTTCAATATTCCTGGAATCTTATGGGCCAATTTCAACAAGGTGATATTTTTTATCATTTTGGTGCTCTTTTATCATTATTAGGTTTTCTTTGTATTTTCAACCGACTTCCAAAAAAGGAGGAGGTTCTCAATACGTCTGTATGTTTTTTTTATGTCTTCGTTAGACGATATTTCGGACAATTATTAATCAATATTGAAAATTCTTGTTTCACATGATAGAAAATACTTCATAGTTGGTCCCATATAAATTTCATCGAAATCAGTTGAGTACTTCAGACAAATATACTCTATAAAAAATATCGAAAGGTATTATAGAAAAAAAAAAGATAGAATTTGAACCAAGTTAATCCAATCACTAACTTGTAAAAAAATGGACCCCTGGTCACCAAAATGATATACATATTTACTTTTTTGCGGGAACACTGAACATGGGGTTGCTTTTTCTATCACTTAAAATACTCGGCTCAAATACTAAACGCCAGCGCTTGTCGGAAGCGAATAAGAAGTTGTCTGTGCAAAACTATTCGAACCTAAATATGATCCAACATGATGACAAATTTTCCCGGGACAATTATATTTAAACTCGTTGAAACCGTCATAGTCCATTAACTAATGAATTTGTTAATTTAATGATTCGGTTATCAACACTTTCAGATACTAGACATATTGATTACGAAACTGATCGTGGGACAATCCACCAAAATGAAAAATCAGACACAAAATATTATTTTAATGTAATAAAATAAGCTAGAAATTAGAAGTTATTCTTTGCCCCATGTTGGCAATTGTTAAATCTAATTTAAAAATATATATTTTAATTTAAATTGAACCCTCCGCACCCACATTTTAACCGCGGACTTTTCACTATCTTTTTCTTGTCCTTGGGAAAATTATCGTAGCCGCAATTTAACACGGATAGAGTCTAAAGGAGCAATGGCGCCGTGATGTTCACAAATCTAGAATTTAGTAAACAAAACGTCAATTTTATAATTCAATATCCTAACGATCCTCTTTTACCTGCTGCGTACAACTATTTACTTAAACATTATTTTTTTTTTAAACTACAAAATGAAACTGTATTTTTCCGCTCCGATTGCAAAACAAACTGGTGAATAATGCGAGTATACATGACAAAAAGATAGATGGCTTCACAGGTGCGCTGTCACCGTGCGCGACGAATGATAATACCCTCCCTTTCTGATTGATGTCCGAGGGGACGCACAGCCCGGTACAAATAGCTGCCAGTTTTATTTTTAACTAGCTGTTGCCCGCGATTTCGCCCGCGTGAATATCGGTAATTGCGATTGGATAAATAATGTTACTATGTCCTTCTTGAAGTTAAAGCTTACTCTAAACTTAATTTATGTTTACTTATATTTATATTTACACTTTCATTCAGAACTATCATTACATCGAAAAATTATTGAAAGCATATATTTCCGAAACCGTCAATGCTTGCATGGCTACATTTTATGTAATTAAGAACTCTTTTCTCCACCCAAAAAATTGCGATGGCCTCTCTAGATTTGTTGAACAGTATTGATGAATCCCTTACATATTAATGCCACCCAATAGATCGCCTGGAAATATGCAAAAATTTACTGAATAAATACCCATTTTAACTACCTACAACATTAGAAGCATGAATAAAAATTTTGAGCAATTTCTTGTTCTTTTTCAGAGAATAGAGGTTGATTTTGATATAATAGTCATGTCCGAATGCTGGTTAAACGAAAACTCAACGGTGAGGGATTTGCAGGGCATCCTTTTATCATTAAATAAATATATAAATAAGGCTGGTGGCGTTGTAATTTACGTTAGATATTGCTGGTCCTTTAGTGGTTGTGAATTGGAATTCGAAAATGCTAATAGAGTTCGAGTATGTAAAGCGAACTTCCTAACGACAGTAGGAGTGTATCGCAACAATTGTTTTAACAATCCCAGTGGATTTATAAGTTCTATTCCAATGACAATAAAAAAGGGTAAAATAAACCCATATCTTATTGCGGCTGGGGGACATGAATGTCATCTTACATACAGCAGCGAGCAATGAACACGCATCGGAATATTTAAACGTTATGGCAGAGCTTGCACTGGTTTCTGCTATAAATAGACCTACCCATGACAAAACTAATTTAGATCACATATTTGTGCCAGTACAAAGTGATGGTGAATCTTTTGTTTTTTCTACAAATCTTACTGATCACGACCTTGGCATGGTAGGTCTGACTCTCGGCAACAAAAAAAGCCTACAGCAGAATGCTTTAGAACGGAAGTAAACTTTAAGTCTCTACAAAACGATCTAAAGTGCGCTATTTGGAGTCCCGTCTGCCAAACCCAACCTCTTGACGAAGCTGTTGAATATATTTCATCCCTTATCTCAAACGCGGTTTCTAAAAGTAGAAAATAATAGAAATTCCCCGCTCTAAACTTATTATCCAATCTTGGATGACTCCGGGTCTTTTAAGGTGCTCCAAGCATAAAGATAAACTACACGCTGAAAAAGCCCCAGAGATCCTATTGAAAAACAAATTTTTACTAGATACAGGAATTATTACGTAACAATATTAAAAAAAAGTATCACAGCAGAGAGTTGGAGAAAAATCAAAAAGTTCCGAGGATTCTTCGGGATTCTTCCTGGGATTCTATACGACGGATAACTCATAAATGAAATAAAAAAACAAACTCCGATGATTTGTTGAAAGTCAAACAATCGCCAGAAGAATCGTTTAATTTTGGTAACGCATACATTGCGACGATTGGTAAAGAACTCGCTAGTAAAACCCTGGCCAAATTCGGCAAATGGTGCAGATGATAGAAGAAATGGAGTCCTTAAAGCTATTGCTTTCGATATAGACAAACCACTCACCATTATTTTTCTTATGAATAATTTCAGTATACAGTAAAAACTGAAAATAAAACACGGAAACAGGAATTCCTACTAAAGGATTTTTTTTTATTTATGGGAATTATTAGGATGCAAGGCTGTTAGGACCAGCCAAAACTATTTCAATATAAAATTTAATTGTAGCCTTTTATACAACTTTTGAAAGCTGAAGTTTTTTTAAGTACCTAAATCCTTATATCTCCGAAGGTGCTGTTTGAGATCAAATGATATGAAACACACATTTATTTGCTTTTGAATACGTATGATTAATACCGTTATTTGGATAAGGATTAATAAATCTCCTTCGAAAATAATACTCTAATTTCGAAAACAATTTACCCTTAAAATGGTGAGTCAACCATTAAAGATAGACATTGCGCTGTTCCAGACTTTTCTTTTAGAACTTTTAAAGACAGCCGACAATAATTTCCGCAATACATGATTTTAACTTAAATAAAATTGTTAAGGCGTGGTAATTAACGGAAGCTCTCAAAATTGAAGAATTTTCCCCGTTTTTGCAATATTTTCCTTTGGTCACTTCGGTCCTATTGGTTGTAGCATGATATTATTAGGTATAGTCTATAGCCTTCCTCAATAAATGAACTATTCAATAGAAAAACCAATCTAGCCAGTAGTTCCTAAGATTAGCGCGTTCAACCAGCTAAACAAACAAAATCTTCAGCTTTATAATAACAGTATAGATTTTGAAAAACAACGTTTATCGTTGTCTGGTATTTCACTAAAATTTACAAATGTTGTGAGCTCGATACGCTTGACCATGTCACAAATAGTTGCCTATGTGAAAAACATTGCTGTATTAAATTGAGTCTGCAACTTTCAATATTTGTCCTTGTGCCTTGTTTATTGTCACCGTGAGAGCTTCATGTAAAGGAAACTGTACCCTTTAAAACTGAAAAGGAACATGGGTTAAAATTATCGGGATAACCTTCTGATACTCCTTCATAATAATTACTGCCTTACTTAGAATAGTAATGCTCATTAATAGAATAGCAACACCGAATAATTTTTTTTAACAGAAACCTCAACTTATGGGAAGGTACACCTACTACTACTCTCTCAGCAGGATAGGTTGTCACTTATCAACGACGTCCGCCCTCACGTGTGTGCCCGTTTGAGCTAACATAGTTTGTGTTATGCGCTTCCTCAACCGTAGTTATCCCGCTGCCGCCTTCATTGCGGTATGGCAGTACTTCCACAGTCGGTTATAAAAAAGCTCTTGAAACCAACTTAAAAAAAGCAAACAAAAATTAATCTTCTTCTACACTTGATTTTCAACCGACTTCCAGAAGGAAGAGGTCCTCAATTCGTGAGAATGTTCTTTTCTGTGTGTATTTTTTACACGATTTTTTGGACAGTTATGAATCGATTTTAAATATTCTTCAAAGGTGGTCCTATATAAATTTAATTATAGAAAAATAATGTAGCCTAAGTCTTTTCTCAAGACCTCCATTACCCATGAATCCACAATCGTAAAAATCTAACCAGTGGTTAAGGCGTGAAAATGTATTTGGATTTTTCTTCCTTGAAAGAATGTCTGTACTTAACCCTATAAATGGGGTGAATATCGAAAAATACTTAAATACGTGTTCATTTATGTTTTTATCTTTTTATTGAAGTTTACTGCATATACTCAAATATTTATTGCATTAAAATGAACTCTTTGAAGCTTCCTTTCTTTTTCCAGCATAGAAGGGCAGATGTAACTTCGTGCTTCGGAACTTATTATTTAAACTCCCTGACTCGAAATCGTATCTATGTTCTATGGATGGTGATGACCAACACCAAGCAACCTTCATTCTCGTTTGCCTCTTTCAATAATAAAAATACCAGTGCAAATAGACACATGAGGCATCGCACTTTTTCTTTTCTGTACACATAATAAAAATGAAAACTTCAAACTATAAATTGAGTCTGTAGGAGCGATGGGCGTATCGCCAGTATACAATCGCGTAATGTATTAACAACTTTTTTTATTTGTAGCGTGCTTCCTGAATAAATCTGTAATTAATTAATAAAGAAAGAACATGTAGTGATTCCGTCACAAAAATGTAACAGCAAATAAAATTTAAGTAAATATATCTTTCTGTGTTACGAGTATTGTGTTTATTAAACAAAGAGCTGTTTGTTCTCCTGATTTTATGAGACGTGGCACTTTTTAATATTCGGAAAAGGTACACTGTTTATGCTTTCTTTCTCTTGTGTTTTATGATAAAAATGCGTACTATGAACTACTATATTAATTACGGTTTAAGAAATTTATTTCACAAAGCGGAAAGAATGTGATTCACAGGTTAAAATTGAAAAATTTAAAAAGAAACTCTGACATTGAGTATTTTAAAGCCTACTTTTATTACCCAAATATATTTGAAAGTTTCAAACTTTGGTCTGGACCATTAATATCTCCTACCTAAATGTAAGCAGAACTTTGTTTAATTGTATTTATATCGTGAACGTTTAAGTTTGAAAGGATGTAGGTATAAGTTCGATGGTACTCATTTACACCAATCTCCCTAAATCCACTAAGGGGCTTTTGCTTAAACTTAAGCCATTATATATTTTGCTTTTTTGCTCTATCTTTGATTTAATAGAAACAAAAATAACAAAGACCTTATTGCTCTACATTTGCATGAAAAAATAGGTTGTATTGCTTTTTCCCTAGAAAATTCAATTACTGTTCCGTAACGCTCGCTGGCAGCTTCCCAAGGCTCGAGTTTGTTCTACCAATTGAAAACAATTTTAATTGTTGAAACTGCAAAAGTTCGCCGTGTGAAGCACAAGATAATGTAAGGAGACATTTCAAAAAGCACGACCGGGTTGAGTAATGTAGCCTGAGCCAAGTAATGGGGAATAAGTGCATTGACACCTTTTTACCAATGGACGCCATTTTTGTAAGTGATACGATAAAAACTTTGATAGCTATCGCAAATACAGTGACTTTGGCGTTAAACTACGTAAATGTTGATTTGCGACTAAAGTGTCAAAAAATTTTACTTGGGCTATAGATGTGGTTATTTCTACTTTTGTGTGTTTTCAAGTATTTTACCATCTATGTTAGTTATATTTAATTACTTTGCAATCGTAAAAGGTACAACTACATAAAACACTTTTTTCACCTCGTGACGACGGTATCGGTAAATACACCGTATATGTAAAATATTTATATGCCAAGTATTTTGTATAAGGTACCTAATCTTGAAAACTTCTGACTATACTAGTTTCTCTATGTCTTTATGTTTTAGTTTACAAGTATGTTTCTATGAAAGAAAGAGGAATACTTAGGCATGCCGCGTTTTCCTGATGATTTAACAAAAGTTATGTAAAAAAGCTGAGGTATGAAATGAAAAAAATAAATTTTTCTAATTCGTCCAGTAGTTTCTGAGGTTTGCACGTTCAAACAATCAAACCATTATTTATCATATTAGCAAAATTAAAAGAAGTAAAACCTAAAATACAATATTTTCATACAATGGTTTTACGGGACAGTTATAATTATTATATCAAAGTTTAGTTAGTGATCTGTAGCGTAATTTCAAACCCAATTATCGCATTAATTTGATCCACAAATTGCATCTCTTGAACAATAACATTAGTGAAATGCATCAATTAACCAAACATTGTACACAAGCTACGTTAGGAGTACTTATATTGATTATTCTTTGATATTATGCACGTATGAGAAAATGTTAGATATTTGTGATTTTTTGATTGGTGATGATGGTGATGATGTTCAGAAAATTTTGGTTTTATTGAAAAATTTCCTGGAAGGGACATCTATATCGACATCTATCAACAAACGACGACAACGGCAATATTAGTCTATATCATGCAATCATTATATAGTGTGCTGGTGCTAGATGTCAGAATTTTCAGGGCGCCGAAATGGCTTCTGAAAAACCTATACGACTACTGTACACAAGTACACAGCACCCGTGACCGACTGCTTAACGTGCCCTCCGAAGTACGGAAGTCGCCGTGAGAAATGAATGGTCGGCGGACACGACGACTTTAATACAATGCAAGTTACAATTTATAGAATATCCCGACAACAACCGTCAACTCGTGGGGCCTGCCATCCCTTTTTCTGGAGATTAGGAACGAACACATAGGTTCCAAATATTATGGGTTTACCGTGTATTGTTAGCGTTGCTAGGGTTAGCACTGTGGCGACAGTTTTAGGTAACAGATCATATGTGGAAACGCTATATGGACAATGTTTTTTGTATCATAAAAAGCTATGTATGTAGGTTTGTCTAATAGTACAAAACGGGAAAGGTTCATGTCCATTAAAAATAGGTATGGCTTTTCTTGATATAAAGGTAATGGAACGATTGAATGGCATGTTGACACACTCATAATAAAGGAAACGAACCCTCGACATTTGCAATCCGTTACATTATTGGTTAGAGTTAACGATCTCTGTAACCCCAACAGTTTACGGGAATCGAAAGCAGACAGTGTTACCCCATTGCCAAAGTGGTCGTCATTAATAAGCAGGTCGTAAGAAAATACTATTCCTCTGCTTAGTCCCATTCAGAATCTGCCTTGCTAGTGTTTATCTTATACCTAAATTCTGCAGCCAATTATTATTGCTCTTGAATGCTTCCTAACAATCAACCCCATTTCAAAGTAATATAACATTAGATACATTTCTAAACAAAACACAGACAGAATTCTTGGAAGCCATTCTAATAATCTACAAAAGTAGGTAAAAGTAGGTACCTTCGCAGGAAAAACAACGGAACGTTCTGATAATTTGCTCTCTGAGAAATTATCTTTGAACGTGACCAATAAACGGTGATTTATCTAAAGGTGTTGCCACAATAAAGGATATTAATAAATAATATAAATTTATTTCTTTATACTGGGATTTGTAATTATTAAAGTCAGAGCTTCTAATAGGAAAATCCTAAATATTGTTTTTAGAAAATAAAAGGGCGGCGGGAACTCCATTTCAATGTATTTTTTCAGTGACATCTTTGCTTTTGAATCACATTGCTAATCTAATACGGTAACAGGAGAGATGCATTACCGAGCCTGGCTGGTATTAATTATTGCTCTTGTAATTTTAAGTGTAGTGTCTGTGGTCGACAAAATTATTATTAATTAAGGTAATTTTCTCTTTGTTTTTTGGCGATCCTAAAATGAGGATGGAATATAATAAATAAACAAATAATGGATATAATAAAACCGATTCATGATAGAGGCTCGCTCGTGCATTGAACATGTATCTCTGTGAATCGCGTGGAGTCCTCAGGTTAAGAGTTCAAAGTGCAGCAAGTATGAATTTACAGAGATAACAGATCCCTGGGGTAGCCCGGCCTCAACAGTCATGAGATGCGACGAGCAGCCATCTAAGTTACTCACATTGACCGTGACCTCAATTTAACAGATATCTTGTCACCGATGATCGAAGCTTTTTTAAAAGAGCATAAAGGTAAATCCCGTCAAAGGCCTTTAAAAATATTGAAGGATACAAATTTTGCTTCTATTTCTTTTAATAGTTAATAAAATAAAATATAATTATATAAATTACATACATAAATATTAACTTAACGCCTGTATCCCTTATGGGGTAGGCAGAACACCAGAGGCTATAAAACTGATG
Organism: Stenoptilia bipunctidactyla; assembly: GCA_944452665.1. Taxonomy (NCBI): domain Eukaryota; kingdom Metazoa; phylum Arthropoda; class Insecta; order Lepidoptera; family Pterophoridae; genus Stenoptilia; species Stenoptilia bipunctidactyla. Next base: position 1,071,927 of record OX101730.1, read on the forward strand.
TCACGTTTGACTTTGGAGGTATTATAATGATTGAGAGTGACTATTGCAGTGACAGGGGGTCAGCTTATCGCCCACAAAAACGCCAATAAAGCCTCTGTCCCTTAACTGACTTTACATTATGCCCGGGAAGAGAAGCAGCTGGCAGATTCTATGTTTTTCTTTCACTCCCAGTCCAGCATAGAAGGAACTACTACATAGTATTAAATATTTTGAGTACAGGGTCGGTAAAATCCAGTCAAAAAATACCTGTTAGTAAATAAATAAAATAGAAACGAATGTAAGGCTTTTATTATCTATACAGACTTTGTTCTTTGAGTTGCTTCCTCAATTGTAGGATATTTCTACCATTACCTTCAGCAATACCAAACCTCTCGCATCTGTAAAAGAATCGAATAAAGATGAGACAGCATCAATGTGGCCGTACCTTTGAAATGAATACAATGTAACTTTTATTGTTCTAATTCAGGGAGAGAATCGCCGAGAGCGAGTCGGAATGCGCGAGATAATCAGTAGTCGAGTCGACGAGTATTCGAATAGACGGTGTCGAAGCTCTATCCACTCTCTATGCAAATCAGGAGCCAGCCGACCGGTCTGTCTAATTTACAGAAAACAACATTTCTGTTCGAAGAGTAGGTTGTGGAAGAATGGAAAAGGAAGAATGAAAAGCGAAGAATGACATATTTAATTACCTTTGGTTGAATATGAATACTGAGCGTGGGGGTGTTTCTATGTAATTATTGTATTGTAACGCCTTGCAAAAAAAGTTTCACATGACGATAACTTTTAAGATTATCATTGTAAGAATTATAGCGCGGGTAAACGGATGATTTGGAACAAAGCATTAGTAGAATAGAGCGTACACGAATAGAACGAAATTAAGCAATACATCGCTTCATCATTTTAAATCTGTAAACTAGTACGAAAAAAATTTTAGATAAGTCATATTATCATCTAAATATCCAAAAATATAATGAATAAATAGTGAACTTTTCTATGCCATGAAATTTTGAAATAGTAGGCTTAATTTTTGCGAGACCTATTTGTATGATCTTTGACTCTGTAGAAAATTCCCTCCATTTCTTCAACGACTTTCAATCCCGCGAGGTAAGGCATACAATCAGATTATATTTGTTGTAATAAGTGTAACTCCTTCCGCAATTTCTACCATGATTGCGCATTAAGCTGGATAATTCGCTACAAATGCGGGATTGGTAAAATGTTATGTATTTTTTTTGTTGGTGACTTCGCGTTAAACCTCAAACTCACCTGTAGTAAGGGAAGATGACAGCTCAGGAAAGACATGGCTCTTCATAAAATTTGGCAATCCAGGCGCGGTTGGGCTGTTCTAAACTCTCTCTCGCAGGCTATGACTTTCGTAAAGTTTTTCAGGATTGTACTTTATATGAGGTAAACCAGCATACGGGTAACCTAAAGCTAAGTAATTACCGGTACTCCAGGATATCTGTAACAACATGGACATCCTTCCACCGGAGATGGTCATATGAACAGGAATAAACTTAAACTTATTTTTCAAATCCATGTATACATTTTTTTCTACTTAGGTACATATAATTTTTTATCAGTATTTCATAATTTTAATGTTTTGAATATAATAATTTGTTACCTACTCGTCTAGAAGAAACACAAAAATAATGTAAATCCGTAATTGGCTATAAGAATTATTCTCTATATTTTATGTATTAATTTATATTAAGAGCTGTGGATTTTGTGAATGAATAAATAAATAAATAAAGCCCACTGTAGGTTCATGAATCTTTCTCCTAGGTGACGATCAAGATTAGTCGTCATCCAGCACTGGTTGGTTTAACTTGTGTATAACGAGCATGTGGAATTTATGAAAGGGTTAAGTAGCTCTCACAAACGTTAAAGTTTATAATATTTACAGGGCTGAACTTTGCACATGTGTAAGTCTTTGAGTTTATAAACTTTGTCAAAATGGCGGAAATTGTCAAAAACACGACAGTTATTTATCATAAAACAAGTCTACCCCTGTGTCTCAAAACCTATTTCATATATTTAAAAGACTACGAAACGCTGATTGAATCTCATTCCTGAAAAACTTGACATCTTTAAAAATGCCTACGATTGAAAAGTCCTGCTTTATAAAATAAATAAACTTAGATACTTATTTATGAGTCTTTTACTAAACGCACTTTTCATTTTCTTCAAAAGTAAATTGCATCCGTCCGTAGCTGTGACAAACCTGAATGTGTTAAGAAAAATGGTTTATAAACGGACTATGTAAGAGTATCCTTGCATAACTAGGGCAAACTGTCATGTCAAATCGTGAAAGAGGACGTCGACAACCGACTCCCTAATTAAACAACTCGTCCAATCTAGCACATGTACGTAATTTGATAGATTTGTTTCAAACTGACGTCTCAATCAGGTTTAGGATACAAGAATGAAGACTGTAAAGTGTAAAGGAATTCTATGTTTGAAGAAGCTAACCTTAGCAAGTTGGAGTTTTCCTGCCGTATCGAATCAGAAATGAAGAGATTCGCAGGCGATCCCAAGTAACTGACGTAGCCAAAAGAGTTGCAAAGCTGAAATGGCAATGGGCAGGGCACATAGCTCGTAGAACAGATGGCCGTTGGGGCAGTTATGTTCTCTACTTGCTGTTGAGTTAATTGCAACTTCTTTTCAACAGATAAACTTTCAGAAGTGGTGGTAGATTTATTTAAATTTGTAAATTGTTTGACTTATTTTAAATGTATTTAAATACTTAGAAAATAAAGATTCTTTTGACTTTGACTTTTGACTTTAATGGCGGCCACGTACTGGAAGACTCAGCGTAGGCAGGCTCTCCGAAAGGTCAAAGTCGGCGTCTCCAGGCTCAGTGATGATCATGAGGAACCTTTGCAACATTAAAAGGATTAACATTTTAACCTCCTCGTTGCACCTGACGATGGTAAAGGGAGCCCAATAGCTCCACATAAAATATTGCTGAAGTACTTTATCCTATTAAGTACCAAGCTGGTGTTTTCTATCGAATGCACTTGATGGTATGTGGACGATGTGGTCGAAGCTGACAGCACATGCACATGCAGGCTCTTCATACATTGCAATAAACAAATCACAGCCGGAGTTGTGATATTTAGCAACTGACTTTGTTGCTAGTTAGGCGGTCTCTGCAGCGGCTCTACCACCAAGTGGGAATTAGTTTTGTGGCGCTTTGATTAGTAACCTTTTAAGGCACATTTTCCCAGGGGAGATGTGTTATCCTTTTAACACAACTCTATAATGAACAATTCTCAACACATTCAAAGGTTTACAAAGAATCATTGTATTTTGTTTAGTAGCATTTCCTTGAAAACAAACCGAGAGAGCATTTTCACATTGAATTTACAATTGAATCACCCACAACCGCAAACTGTTTTGTTAAAAAAACAATTGCCATCACCCGTGAAACGGATAAAATAAATTGTATCATTAAAGTGAGACGTAATCCGCCATATTGCGTCAACGCGCGCCATCCACCTGGTACAAATGGCAACAATCGTTACCTAAAAATAAATTCAACTGAATTTGGAAATACAGACTTTAAATCGTAAGTTTAAAGTTCAAATTGGTATGTTAGATTGCTGTTTTCTGTTTTTTAGGGTAGTGTATTCTTTTATTGTTTGAATGTCACTATCTTTTTCGCATTTGTCACTGCGTACAATGGAGGGCGAGCGCGGGAGGGCTGCTGGAGGTAAAATTGAAATTGAGTGCCGCGTTTTTATTTGTAACTCAGCTGGGTTTACAATATTTGAGCGTGGTCCGCACATGTATATTTTATTTTATTATTTGTAAAACAAGTAAATAAAGCAATCAAAATCGTATCTTTGCAATCTCATAAATAACTTCTCGGAACAAGTATTACAAACGGGATAACATGGAACTTCAATATGATAGAAATCGGAAATATGTGGAGTAAATTGAGGTTGTCATTTTAATCGTTTCGTCTTTGTAGAATGAGACGTGAGAGGAAATCTGAATTCTTGCTAACTTATAAATAAACTTATAAATAAACAAATTATAATAAATAAGTTTTCTTATCTAGCTCAGGCCTGGATAAATATTAGAATTAACTAATTTTATTTAGCTATATTTTAAATAGAAAAGCTTATAATATATTAGATTACTCCGTTTAAACATGTGGTTTGGGTAGATAACAAATAAATCAAAAAAATATTCTAACATTTTCTCTAAATTGTGAAAATTATTAACAATAAATAAATAAATAAATATTTCTGACACTCACACAACATTATCGAGCACAAATTAAGTTTCTTAAAGAACTTGTGTTATGGATACTAGATAATTGATATACTTAAGAAATATATAAACATACATATTGAATAAATACATATTTTTTATTAGAATAAACTTAAATAAACATATAAACATCCATGACTTGACGACTAATATCTATGTTCATCACACAAATATCCGCCGCCACCGGGATTCGCACCTAGGACCTCTGGCATAGAAGGCAATGTATGTTACCGCTACACCAGCCGGTCGTCAAACAATAACGTTGCTATTTTTACGACATTTTTGTTTAAAATTCTTTGAAATCTGTTGGTTGTGCAGTCAAGGTTATTTGTCAAGACGCACATAAGCTTAGTTAGATACTCGCATCAAAATTAAACTATTGAAATTTTTTTATTCATCATAAGGCCATAGAATGGCTGCTTAATGACCTCACAATTTCGTACTTCGGCTTTAACAAGGTTTTGATAGTTAATAAAAATACAGTAGACCAAAAGACAGAAAAATCCGGTGGAAAAAAACTCTTGGCACTCTTTTTCAGTCAGAATTATACGAATTAATACAGAAAGTTACAGTACAAGGGTATTTCTCCAAAGACAAAATTTTCGATGTTTTTGGGTATATTTCTTTAACTAGTGAACATAAATGCATGTTTTTTTTTTTGGGTACAGTTTAGCTTTATTCCTTACTAGTGCAAATTATATTTTAACAATAATAAAATAAAAAATAAATAAGTTGGATCTCCTGATTCATATGGCGCGTCCGTTTGTCATTTTCTGCAACATAATGGTCTATGTATCAATTTCTAATCGATGAATGAATATAAATTATAATTTTATCGATAGGTAATGAATTGGCCTCTAACAAAATAAAATTTGTATGTTTACAACTACATCGGTGTTTTAAAAATAAGTAACTAAGAAGTGTCCGGCGTATAACACTGATTAATATGGCATAAGCTGCGCTTGACCGTACTTGGTCAGATAAATAAATTAGGAATATGGCTAGCTGTGCAGGGAGAAGTAAACCTTGCAACCAATAGCTAAAAAGAGGATGAGCAGCTAGATGGCTTAGATCCTGGTGTCATGAAGGCTAATACCTGATTGATCTGTATTTGGTTTAGGTGACGGTCTGATAACAAAGCCTTTATTATAAAATTTCTTATATTATTAAAACTTCAATATGTGTTTCGTGTGATTTATTTATTTACTTTATTAGAAATCCAACAGCTTAATTAAACAATTTTTGACTTAAAATATGGTTACAAAATAGCTTAGCCAATAACAGGATTTCCTAATTCACTATACCTAAATAGGGTCGAAAAAAACTGTAATACATCACTTAATTTAATACATTGGTTATGCGCTGGCTAGGATAGAATGCTTATTCATGTATATTCTTATAAATATATATATATATTTAATATATTACTTAGATAATAATAAAATTGCAATAAATTAATAGATACAGCATAAGATAACGAATAATAAAATATTAATATTAAAAGAAATCATATTACGCCGATTCCTCGAGTGTGAGTCTCCGTAATACCTTTGTTTTAAAAAGCCTTTTGGAATTAAAAAATATATCTATGTCACTAAATTTTTTATTGTAAATGTTTATGACTCTACTCAGGTATTCATTACGACCATAATTTGTTCGGCATGAAGGTGTATAAAAAACATTATGGAGTTGGTGTCGAGGAGCTCGCTGGGGAACAACTAAGTTTACTGAGGACAACAAGTTGGGGCAGTCGAGATGGGCATTCATAATATCAAACAGAAAAGCAGTGTCCAACATGGTTCTTCTGTCAGAAAGATTGTCAATACGGTGATATTTGCAAGCATCCTTGTATGTTTCGAACTGGACTTTTTTTCTGAAATTTAGATGCTTTACGAATATTTTTTGTATTCTTTCGATTTTCTCTTGGTATTTCGCATATTGGGGGTTCCAAATGATGCTGCCAAATTCGAGGACACTTCTCACGTAAGCATAGTACACCATTTTAATACAAGAGATATCACTGAATGGTTTGCAAACCCGAAGAACGAAGCCCAAATTTCGGTATGCCTTGGTAACCGCTTTCTCTATGTGACTGTTGAATGTCATTTTCGCATCCATGATAACACCTAAGTCACGAACTTCGTCAACTCTCTTTAAGCATACGTCATTGATTTTATAATTAAAAATGATGGGTGATTTTTTACGAGTGAACGTGATCTGTATGCACTTATCAGTATTAACAGAGATTCGATTTTTTCTATAGTACTCCGAGAGTTTGTTCAGATCGTCTTGAACAAGATAACAGTCGTTGATACTCTTTATTTTAAGGAAGACTTTTTTGTCGTCGGCATATAATAAGTGGTGAGCGGATGTGAGACATTCATAAATATCATATAGGTATGCATTGTACAGGAGGGGTCCGAGATGCGAGCCCTGCGGAACTCCGGAGGGTATTTGGATGAAGTTGGATTTAAATCCCCCCAGTACAACTGCCTGCGTTCTATTCGATATGTACGACTTGATCCATCGATATAGATCGCCTCGAATGCCTAAGGTGTATAATTTACTAAGCAAAATGGTGTGATCGACGCGATCAAACGCTTTTTCAAAATCTGTATATATTACATCGATTTGCCCTGACTGCTCCATGTTACGGAGAACATAATTAGTGAAGGAACTCAGATTAGTATAAACCGAGCGTCTACGCAAGAACCCATGCTGAAGTTCCGATAGGTTACTGGAGATTGTGGGATACAATGTATCATATACCAGTTGTTCAAAAAGTTTAGATATTGAATTGAGTATTGAAATCGGCCTGTGATTATGTATGACAGATTTTGATCCCTTTTTGTGAACTGGAACAATGTGTGCTTCCTTCCAAATACCTGGGACGACTCCTTCTTTTATGGAACGTGTAAATATTATCGACAAAGGGACAGAGATACTATTGGCACTTTTTATTAAAAATATGGAAGGAATACCATCGCTCCCCGCACCTTTATTTGGGTTAAGTTTTGAAATATATTTTTCTACACGTTCGGGAGTAAACGATATTGTATACACAGAGCCGCTGTCGCCTCTCGGAGCGCTAACAAAATCATCATGACAGGGGTATTCTTGGGCTGCTGGCATAAAAATGATGGTGATGGTTTTGGGTTATAGATTCATGTATAAAACTAACAACAGTGAAGTCTGTATATATGATGAGTTATGCGTCATTTTAGGGAAATTTCAGATTCATCTTTGCCTGATTCATATAACCAAACCACCATATTGATCAAAAATTAATAAGTTTTTTACCTTTCCATCAAGAAAGGAGAGATTTTATCGCTTAATTATGTTGCAAGAAAAACATTATTTAAAAAGAAATTGCTTTCAAAAATATTTTACGCAGATTTAAGTTTTACCATAAAAATCTGCAATTTGATTCAAGATCTAAAAAGAGCCATTAAAACTGCCGGAACAAGTTAAATCGCTTAAAAAGATGATAACAAATCAAAACTTCATAAAAAACCACACAAAAATCTACCTAAATATAAAAAATACAGCTATTTGTCAACAAATTCTGATTCATCTGGACTTAGAATTTTTAAACATCTTGAAAACAACCATAGCAATACGAGTCCCGCATAAAAAGATGTGTAGTATACATGTTTTCATATATACATGTGCAACAGAGATAAAATTGAAAATATAATTTTGGCCAGATGAATCAGTCAAAGAATTAAATTTCGGAGAAATACCCACAAATTGACCATCGCATGAAAAAAAAACAAACACAATTGTGAGAGTCAATGTCATGCCACAACCAAATTGCTTACATAATAGATGCATTGAGCTATGGATGCACAACACGAACATGACAAACTGGGACCAGAATGGGATAAAACAAAAAAACCCGCAATATAACCTAACATGCGAGCAATCTATGTCACAGTAGACACGCTAAAATTTATCGACTTCAAATGAATAGGCAATATCTTATGCCTATAACATGCGACATGATTGGTGGGCACCAATCATAGGACTTTTCATCAGAGCAACGTTGAATACATGTCGTTATTTGTTGGCCAGTATGCAGTCGTCTTTATTCGATCCACTATCCTAGTTTAAAAAAATAAGCATGCTAAAAAAAGTTGAATTAAAGTAAGTACCTAAGTCTGGCATCTAAAATTCAGCGTTTTGAATCCATAAGACTACAGTATATTATTTTTCAAGATTATCTCTTAAATATTATTTCTAGCAATGAAATAGGGCATTACTTTGCGGAAATCTATGACGACTAATATAAACTACTTTTAGCTGCTTCTCTTGTTAATTACTTCACTAGTGATGCTTCCATGCTGAACTGGGAGCGAAAGAAAACGTAGAATGTGCCAGATGCTTCTCTTCCCGGGCATACTGTAAAAGTCAGTTAAAGGACAGAGGTTTTAAAGGCGTTTTTGTGTTCGATAGGCCGACCCCCTGTCACTACAATAGTCTCTCTCCATCTTTATAATACCTCCAAATTTGTCAAATGTGACATCAGATGGTCTTGTAACCTCTGGTGTTCTGCCTATCCCATAAGGGATACAGGCGTGATGTTATGTATGTATGTATGATTCAGGGTATTCGGGTGTTGATGCATTTCGCCTAGTTTCTTGTGCAATAAATTTTATTTCATTCACAGCGTATAACAAAAAATATTCCAATCAATTATAAACCCATTTCGGTGGCTATATGTGCAGAATAGTGACCAAAAACTAATAAAAAAACAATTTTTCCTAAAATTCGACAGCTGCTGTTAAAAAAGGCCTCCGCTAGCCCATATTTTTCGATCGGCAGTCCGATTTAATTGGCATAGCAAATTGATTTCCAATAGTGTAGCACCTGTAAAATTCATTTTTACGACCATTGTAAATGTTTGATATTAGCAAAAGTATTTGAATTGGAAGCGATGATTTTGTTGTATGAATAGCCAGCTTTTCCCGCTCGTTCTGTCGTGATACTCTGTAATTAGTTAACCGCAATGTTATTGATGCTCCGGAGGGCACGTTAAGACATCGGTTCCAGGTGCTGTATGCTTGAGAGTCAGTAGTCGTTAGGGTTTATCAGAAGCGATTTTTTTTTCTGATATCCACCAACCAGCACTTAGCCAGCTTGGTGGATTACGGCCTTAACCTCCTCGTCACCCAGAGGAGAGACTCATAGCCCTGCAGTAAGCTCATTACACGGAGTTGTGATGAATGAAATTTTTGTACTGTACTTACTTAGTAAAAAGGATATTGTACGTGTATTTTTTTATATCGAACTCTTAGTTTTTTTTACTTTCTGTTCAAATAATCCTGGCACTGTTTTACAAGCAGTAAGTTCCCTCCAATAAGCTCATGTGCTTGTATTATATAGTTGCTAGACTACGAATAGACATAACTAGCTGTTGTGCGCGGTTTTGCCCGCGACAATTTCGGGATAAAAAGTAGCCAATGTGCTATTCCAGACTGTACACTATCATTATGCCAAATTTTATCCAAATCAAACATCCATACATCCAGACCTCCATACATCTAAACTTTCACATTTATAATGTTAGTAAGAAGTAAGATTATCCTATTTCTTTTGCGTGACTAAACACTTATCATATAAAAACACTCAGAATGAGATTTTAAAACATACAGTGTTACCTCATTGCCACAAAATTAAAGTAACGAATTAGGGAAATTGAAGACAATACTAAATCTAAAGCCTCTTAAAAGAAAATTGTTTGAGCTATTTACTAAATGCGCTTCCTAGTAAATGATGTTGAGCAACAAACATGATACGAAGATAACTCTCGTAAACATACAGATGCAAAGATATGCTTGCTAATAAATTAAACAAAGGAGTTGCAACTAGAGAAACCAGGTAAATTAATATAACAAAGAGGAATTCCACGAGGTTTGGTATTTATAATAACTATATTAGCTATGCCCGGGTCTTATATTCAACTGTCATAGTATAATAGATACAAACAACGAAAAATGGGCAAGAGTTGTGTTTCACAACGCTTTAAATTAACCAATCAGCAACCGCAGAATACACATATGTAAACAATGATAAACAAAAGAAAAACAACGCAATGTAGGTTTAAATCAACGGTCTTAGTGCTAGTGGGCGATCAGCTACACTTTACTCGCGATCTCGAATATCTTAAGCAACTTTGGTATGTGGTTCCATAATTAAAATGTATCTAGCCCTAAATTTAATCTGCAGTGCAAGCACAGAACTTTATCGACTCGTATCTATACGAAGGTTCGTATAGTATGGAGACGGTTTGTAAGCAATATTTGAAATCTATCCATTGCCGCACGACCAGCTTTAATAAATAAGAGCCTTGTTAATTTTGAATATTTTTAAACATGTTGTTCTCTTAAATAACTGAAAAATAAAATATTATACATAAATAAAATAAATACATACCATGCGAACATTCGTAAACATAAGAGTGGATAAAGTTCTTTGCTCGCTCCGCTGAAACGCGATAGACAGGTAACTGTTAGTTATCCTTGAAACGGTACAGAGATTCCAAAAAAAAGAATATTATTATTAGGTATATCAGCCTGCCCACAAAGTTTTAAAGCGACTCATCTCGTCTTGCCATCTACATGAGGGGCTTGCGGAGGCACCTCTTGGAGTTTAGAAACCAGCTTGTGTCAATTTTTGTCCATGACTCCTGCAGCAATCGAGATATGTCCCATGCTTTGAGAACATCGACGAGCTTTGACCCCATTTCAGCGTAGCAGCTTCGATACCTACGATGTTGGTGCGAGAGCTCCGAAGAATAAATAAATGATTATTAAAAATGCTTTCCGAAAATTAAAACAACTAAAACTTCAAACACAGAACTGAGAGTAAATAGAGGTATTCTTTTTATTATTTTAATATGAAGCTTTTTATACCTGTAAAGCTGGGAGCTTCGGCAAGTATTTTACAAAAGGTATTTTTAACTTTATTCACGCGTCCATTAGTTAAAACCTTAGTGGTTTTGAGTTTTATAAATGTTTTTTAAGTTGTTCCCTTGGAACTGGACTAAGTTAACAAATAATACTATTGTTTGTAATGAAAAGCTATTGATATTTCTACAAATAGACTTTACTGCACAATAGAGCACAATGCAACCGAGTCAAGTGCCCAATCCGCAAGACTTAACAACTGTTTCGAGAAAGTTCTTTGCAATTCAAGATTCTATAGCATTCGCAGCGACTTCATATTCAGTATCTTAACAAAACTCTTGTTTACAATATGCAATTTGGATGCCTTGTTGTTTGAGAGAATTAAATTTACTTTCGTTCATATTTTTTTGTAAAATATGGAAAGGGATAGGCTAGTGTGTATTTTTGGATTTAGATTAACTATAATTCTTATTTTTATTTATTTATTTATTTATTTAACAATTTATGTACACACAGTTGAAATACAATTAAGAGACAAAGAATAAAAATAAGTACAAAGGTACAGCTTATCTCTTAAGAAATTTCTTACAGCAGACCCATGACTGGAGAGTTTGGTTTGAAAAGCAATAATAGTGTGTACTAAATAGACATACATATGAATTAATATACATACTAATACATATACATATTATTATATATACTTTATACATATACATACATTATTTTATATATCTTAATATCATATAGATAGTAATGTGGGTAACATAGCTTACAGTAGCGAATAGTAGTGATCTTTGACTTTCTTTTTAAAAATAGATATCGTTTTAGACTCACGAATTACATGAGGTAACGAATTCCACAATCTGACTGCATGGACAGAGAAAGAGTAGGAATAATAATCGGTTTTATGAGAAGGCATATGTAAAAGAGTACGCAAATGTGCTCTACATGGCGTATCCTGAGAGTGAGAGTATGAAAACCTTTCACGCAAATAGAGAGGAGTAAGTGGGTTATTAAGGATATTAAAAAGGAGGCAAAGGATCCTAGTGTTACGCCGGTGCCGAATCGGAAGCCATCGAAGTTGCCTGCGATATTCAGAAACGTGATCGAATTTCCTCAAGCCAAAGATGAAACGAATGCAAAGGTTTTGAAGACGCTCCAATTTGTTAAGAAGTTCCTCCGTGGCATCCAAATAGCAAGCATCGGCGTAATCAAGAATGGGCAGAACAAGCGACTGGGCAAGGGAAATTTTGGTTTTGAAGGGTAAAAACGTTTGTAAGGTCTTTAGAGAGTGCAAGGAGTAGTGAATCTTACGACTGATTTCACTGACATTCGCGTTCCATGTAAGATTTGAATCGATAATGACTCCTAAGTTCTTGGCTGTGTCAGTGAAAGCAATCGTAACATTGTCCATGATGATTGGAGGAATAACAGAAAAGTCAAGGCAACCACGAATATAGCGACTGCCTATGATCATGGCTTGTGATTTGAGTGGGTTGATCAGAAAACCAAAAGACCTCGCCCAGTCACCTATTCGACACAAATCTGTATTAATTGCCCTTACAGCAGAATTAACATCAGAAACAGCAAAATGGCGGTAGATTTGCAGATCATCTGCGTAGAGATGGAATTTGGAAGAGATGACTTTGGTTACTGAGTTAATGAAGATCGAAAAAAGGAGAGGAGATAAGACACCACCCTGCGGCACACCTGCAGATAGATTACACCAATGTGAGTAACTCTCATCAAGACGGACCACCTGCGAGCGACCACGAAGATAGGACTCAAACCAAGTCAATGCCGGTGGGAATACATTTAAGGATTTAAGGATACCCAGTAAGATGTCGAAATCAACAGCGTTAAAAGCATTGCTGAAATCAAGAAGGATAAGTAAGGTAAGGGATTTGTTTTCCATGGCCCAGCGAATGTCATCAGTTACGTGAATCAAAGCTGAAACAGTGCTGTGGCCAGGACGGAAGCCGGATTGGAATGGGGTGATGATCTCATTGGAGGTAAGGAATGCTGACAATTGTTTACGCACAATGTGTTCGAGAACTTTCGAGAGAAAAGGAAGGACTGAAATAGGGCGGATGTGAGTTACGGTAGTAGGATTAGGGATTTTAGGTAAAGGGATAATGTGCGCACGTTTCCAGGCAGTAGGGAAGGTACCAGAAGATAAAGAGTGATTAAAAATGTGAGTAAGGATAGGTAAAAGATAAGGTAATATCATATACGATCATTCTCGAGCACAATTTGTCATCACCAATCGCAGCTGAAGATATGGAAAGGACAGATTTCATGACTTCATCTGAAGAAACAGCTGTAAAAGAGAAAGGAGAATGTGTCATGTGCAGTTTCGACAGATGATCCAAGGTGTTAGCTTTAATATTCGGATTTAGTATGACGGGAGGTAGGGAGAAATGATTGTTCAGAGCGCTCAAATCGAAGTCTTTAAGGGATGTGTTGGGAGATTTGCCTATACCGACAGATTTGAGGAATTTCCAGACTTGTGCAGAACCACGATTTACCAGAGAGTCGTAAAAGTACTTCCTCTTTGCATCCCGACACAAACGATTGCAACGATTTCTTAAGGACTTAAATTTGTCATGGTTGCAGTCAGTGGGACTTCGCTTAAAAGCTCTTTTAGCCATAATTTCTTTTATACTATCTGTTAGCCAAGGTGCTGGATTGTGTTTGACTTTAACTGGTTTTAGTGGAGCGTGGCGATCGAACAGCTGCTGAACCACACTATTGAAATTTAAATGTTTTATCAAATAATAATATACTTATTATCTTGGGAACATGATGGTCACTAGAAAGAGTACCGTCTTTCTAGTGTCCATCATGTTCCTGGGCTGACGGGCCCGTTTTATAAGGTAGTGATAATAGGTAGGTACATAATCACAATTTAACTGTCTTGGTATTTTTGTTTTACTTCATATAAGAAGAAATGTTTAAATAATTTAAAAAAATCTTATTTTACTAATATTATAAATGTGGAAGTTTGGATGTATGAATGTTTGTTCCTCAATCATTGGAGAACGGCTCAACGGATTTGGAAAAAAATTGGCATAGTGATAGTTTTTTATCCCGAAATTCCTGCGGGATTCGAAATTGCGCGGGTAAAAACGTGCGCAACAGCTAGTATGATATATGACTCCGAGTTTTCCCCAAACAACTGAACATATTAAAATGATAATATGCTTAGGTGACCATCGCAAAGATTAATATGAAAGTTAGTACAGCAACCGCAGTATACACATATATAGGGTTGATTTTTCGTCACCAGCCAAATTTAAATGTTAGTTTCTTTGATACGATATAAACGTACCTGCATATTTAGTTTAGCGTCACTCAGTACAAAAAAGTAAAAATATGGAACCACAAACTTTTAAAAAAATAGTCGCTGTTGATAATACTACGCCGTAGTACTACAAAATGTGCGTAGTAGCGCGTAGTCATCTTTATTTTAATGGTAATTTAAAGTGACCATACCTTGGTTATTATGTTAGCGGATAAATTAATTTCCTTGTAAAAAAAATAAATACTCTTTTTTTTGCAGAAATCGATTCTACAAATGATACTTATTGTGTAAAAAAAATTTGGCCGGTGACTACAAATCAACCCTGTATATTATGTGGTTGGACAAGAATAGCACTATACTCGGTTAAGTCTGTTGTAAAAGGCAACGTATTCAAGCGACCCCTGCTTCGTTGGTACCCTTCAAAGGTCCAGATGATAGTTTAAATTAAATTGAGACACCAAATATCACGACTCCGATGGTGATTCTTCTAATGAACAGTCTCAGTTAATCTGTGTGCTTTCATGTTCGACTCTTTCATCCTAGCAGCGTGAAATATTTAGACAATTATTTGGGAGATATTTGAACCCACATTTACAATTTTTTTTGACTATGGAATCAAGCATAGACTCCTTGTCAAAAAGATAATTAAGTATAGTTCGTATGTCAGTAACTTGCATTCCTATCAGTAACGTTAGTTTCACTCCATATTAATCAAAAATAAATATCATAATAGAATGCCAAAGGACTGAAAGTAACAGAAACAAAAAAAAAATGTGCCAGCTGCTTTTCTTCCCGGGCATACTGTTAAAGTCAGTTAAGGGACCGAGGTGTTATGGGAGGCTTTTTTGTGGGCGATAGGCTGACCCCCTGTCACTGCAATAGTCTCTCTCCACTATTACAGTGCCTCCAAATTTGTCAAACGTGACATCAGATGGTTTTATTACCTCTGGTGTTCGGCCTACCCCATACGGGATACAGGCGTGAAGTTATGTATGTATGTACAAAAAAAAAATACACCTACATTTAATATTTATTTATGAATTTACGGGATTATTAACATGATTTCCGATTGTTATTTCGCACGTCGGCACATATCTGCCAGTCCGCGATCATGGTGCTTGTAACAGAATCGAAATATCGGGCGCATAAAAAGCCTTGTAAGAATATCGCAAATTCATTATATATTGATTAAATAATACTAATAAATGATTCAATAGCAGCGGTAGCTTAAAACAGTTATTACCTTCAAAGTTTATTTCCCTCCGAGCCTCCCAACCTTAGGCTTAAATCATAGCCCCAATCATTTCAACCTGAGACGCAGCGGTCTACCACTGCGCCACACTGTCCCAATTGCGGTTGCTAAGATACTCAGAATGAAATATGACACTTGGCATCTAATCTACCAGCTTTCGGCCCCGGGGTAATAAGGGCTATTTTTGTCCTAAAATCTCAAGGTTTATCTTATTTGGTCCTTATTATCAACTACGAGATTAAGGTCAAAATTAGAATTAAATAAAACTTGCACGTTCTTTTACTTGAAATATCTTGTAGCTGGAACTGTGAATGAACATTATATTTTATTTCTTCTTCTTCGGGATAAGTAAAATTATATTCTTACAATAAAGAGAAACACACATTACAATAAACGAAATTTTAAACAACAAGAACAAACGCCCCTCCAATCAGCTTACACAACTTTGTAAAAATATAATTACATCACCGAAAGTAGAAAAACAAAACAGACTAGAAGGCCAACCTGATATCGAGTGATATCAATGCTACTAGTAGTCTCCTTGTGGCAATAAGCTTTGAATATATTCAATAATTTATTCACAATATTGTTTTTAAGTTTTTGCATTTAAAATGCTCAATTATTCTTAAATAAATGAAAAATGTGATAAATAAAAATTACCCGGTCTCGGGTGGTCTTAGCTGCAAAGCTATACCATAAGATGGAGCTACGTTAGCAATATAACGTAAAAACAAAAATGTGCTAAGTAATTTCGAGGCGTACCGCCAGGCCTCGGTAGCTCAGTGGAAGAACACTCGTCCGGCAAACCTCTCGTTTGCCGGACGAGTGTTCTTCCACTGAGTTTGAATCCTGGTCGGGTAATTTTCATTTATCACATTTTTCATTTATTTAATTTAATCACAAGTTTGTGCGAATGTAAATTTTGATGTTTTTTTATAATGAATGAAACCTTGTCGTCCATCTCACACATGAAATGTTAATCAATTCCGCTTCTAGAAATAGGACTGTAGTGATCGGAATAAAAATGTTACAATTTAATTTGAATTTTACAAATACATACATACATAACTTCACGCCTGCATACCTTATGGGGTAGGCAGAACACCAAAGGCTGTAAAACCATCTGATGTCACACTTGACAAACATTTGGAGGTATTATAATGACGGTGAGAGACTATTGCAGTAACAGGGAGTCAGCCTATCGCCCTCAATAACGCCAATAAATCCTCTGTCCTCTAACTGGCTTTTACAGTATGCCCGGTAAGAGAAGCAGCTGGCACATTCTATGTTTTTCTTTCACTCCCAGTCCAGCATGGAAGGTTTGAATTTTGAATTTTCTATAATAATAATCAATTTACCCAGCGCGGTCTCAAAGTTAAAACAGATCTTTAAAATATTCATAATCTTGTGGCTCTATCGGCATTCTTTGAAATGAGCTCACTGCAGGAACATTCTCCCTTGGGCGGTGAGGTTTGAGTCACTTAAAATCAAGCTAAACCAGTGCCGGGCAGTGCAATGGCTTTTGATAAACTGAACTGCTGCATACAAGTATGCAGCACCTGCGATCGACAGTGCGAGTTGCATTCCGACACACGGCCATTCCGGCCCATCTTGATATCGACTATATAATAATGAATTCACGGAAACCTTTAAAACGTTTATTTACTGTAAAATACCATTTTATTATTTTATAGAGCTTTATTAGAAAATCAAGCCTTCTGTACTCGATTGTTTTAAGGAAGAACATCGAAACAGCCCCCCATTGACAACTGCAAGGTTCCTTCCAACTTTCTTAATTGATTGTTTCTGGGCTCTCAGCCGCTTTTCAGTTGAAAAAAGACTAATAAAGCAACTTTTTCAATCATGCCATTTCATGCTTTTGGGAGTTTGTTCTGAGGGACCAATAAGACCGTGGAGTTTCTTAATCACTGGATTAAGAAATCTGTAGGTGAGCTGTGAAGTTTAAACTTCTTAAACTGTGTCTTCCGTTTTTAAAGCCCTTCTAAGGTTGGATTATAAATGCCCTATCGTTTTTGGATAAAGGGAGCGTAAACTTCGGCTTATTATATTATATTTCAATTTAAATATTAGTCTGTATTTAATTTGTCTGGAAGTTGTAGTGTTTGTAATCTAAAATCGAGGATTGAAATCTTAAATATCATTGCCGATATTTGTGAAATAGTACATACGTAAGCATATTCATTCGTGACGGTTTTCATGGGCGAGGTCTATTAATAACCGAGGGACTGCGGGTTCGATCTCCAACCATAGGCAATTTTTTGTAAGATTCGCAAATATATACCTACAATAACGCTGGCCTTTTTGTACTTATTAATCATATAACTACTATGCTGGCTTTCATCGGTAAAAAGAGGGTAATAGTTCAATATCTGCTCCGTAACAATTGAAAAACATCCCTATATTTGGGTTAGATGTTTTTTCTATGTATTATATTCGTCATTTGATTCTCATATCATGCTGTGATATTGGAGCATTATTTATTTGATATTGAATATTATTAATCATAAAGGTCCAAGCAACGACCCCTGCAGTGTACCCATTCAGCGCTACAATTTGGCAACGGTTTTAGACGTATGAGGAGAACCATCAATATTGATTGCTTCGGATGTCTATTTGATGTAGCTTCCTAGAATAAGATGTTCAATTCGACCGAAGCACCCGAAATAATTAGTGTAGACTGGGTTTAGTATGGTATATTGAAATGGAATATGTGGTACGGCGATAAAAAGTATAACTTGATCCGGTATGATTTAAAAGCAAGCGTGTTTGTGTTGGGTTATATCATTTAATTTACTTAGAAGCTCACCCCAGATCCATTTATATTAAAGTCATCTGATAATCAGTTCAAAGGGGTTGATATCGGATTTTTGGAACATCGAAATCTTTTATCACAGAATGCCGATTTTCCAATCCTATTACTTAAAACTGGTTTTCATGCTTTTAAATTAAATCTGATTTTTCTGGGTGAAATTTAATCTTCGTTGATTTTCATCGTATCTTATTTTTTTGATTTTCATGAGATGGTGATTTAGTTTCTTAGTTTGTCATTAAATCAGTTTTCAAAATCTTAAAAAAAATATTTCAAAAAGATAATTCTAAGAATCAATATAGGAATTGACAACTTTCCGAAATTGCCATACCTATACACCTCGATCATGTAGAATAAAAATCACACCTATTAAACAAATACGAAACAAAACACTACAAAACTCTTTTTTTTAGCTCCAAACCCAATTAGTTCACAACTCGGCAACACAAGGCAGTAATCACCTGAACGATCCATTACGTTACTCTCTGTTTCCATACGTCATTACTATACACTACATTTCACAGAGTAATAGCCTCTGAAGAGTTGGCAATCGATACTCATTCGAGTTAATGTCCAGTGTCATCCATCACTGTCGACGAACAACGGCTCGTGGCGGGAACGGGAATCTGCTCCCAATGTTTCAGGTATTATTTGAAATTATCGAGGAGTTTGCTGGGAATTTAAAGGATTTGCGGTTTTATGTACGTCTAGTTTTAAGTGACTGTTTTGGATGTATAGAAACTAAGGCAGGACTACGTAAATATCGCGCATCTTGTGTCCTCTAGGATCATAATGAATTTAGAGTGACTTCACTATAATAAAGGCTACAGCCAAATTTTAAAGTCTCCTTTCGGTAAGCTGTTCATCGATGCTAGGTAAAAAACTTGAGGTGCTGTATGTCTGAAATCTAAAATTGATTTTGGTGTACTTTTAAGTTTTTAGGTTTTGAATTCAAATGTTTTAAATAATACCATCCTTCGTAATATTTCAATAATTGTAATTTTGAAATGCTGAATGTTTTGAGGTTTATTATTTTTAGTGTTGTGATCGTTCGTTCTTTGCCTTTATCCTTGGAGCCAACTTCTTGTAAAATCTTGAACTGAATCAAATACTTTAATCTGTTTGAAGTAGAATGAGTCGTCTAGCTTTAAGGTTTTCAAGAAAATTCGTAATTAAATACACGGTTGAACAATCCGCATGGCATTATGAAACTTCAATTATCGCCTGTATTTATTTGGGATGGGGTTCACATTGTTGTTCCGCTTATGTTTACGGGTCCAGGATTAATACCGGAATAAGCCAGCGCTTACCAGTGTTGAGACCGAAAGACGATTTGAATATTACCTTGAATAATCCAGATTTATGTTACCATGTCTTCCTTAGCTTAGCAATAGTCATTTATCGAAGCGGAATATTACACAATGCTGTAACTTATGTCGCAAAGCTTAGTCGTATCAAATGACGGAGTGGAATTATAGTGTACAGAGGTTCCTTTGAAATATAGACGTATGAAGTATATGTAGCTATTGAAAACATGCATCTATTCCCATAAATTTCGTATTTATAAACAGTATAGTAAGAAATCGGCTTCTGAAGCGATTCAGATCTTCTAGTTAATGTCTTTAGTTACATTTAGGTGATAAAATATAATGATAGTTACCTTCGTCGATTGATAGATTTGTACTCAATTAAAGTAACGTAAATAATACTGCAAACAAATAAGATAATAAGTTAAAGCAACCGACAAGTGTTCTTAATCGAATCACAGTGAAATAAAAAAGTAAATGTTAACGGTAGATTTATTTTGTAGTAGGTATATTAAATAAGTTTAAATATAAACTTTGGCTTAGTTGAAAACAAATAGTGTGAGTGCTCCGCCGAAAACGAATTTTAAATATGATAATATTTTTGAAAGCAGAATATGAATTTTATGCATTAATTTTGAAGCTGCTCAAGTCTGTTAAAAGTATTAACCAGTTAGCAAACAGCCTTATACAGGCAAAAATAACGGTTCAATTTAAATGTACACATGGTTTTGAGGATTACGCAGACGTTGAGTGAGGATTCTATTAATATAATAATCAACAAATGCAGAGCATTAAAAAAACCGACTTCTCGTCAAAACTTTGGCAGAGTTATAATGTCATCAATGTAAACATTCTCCGAAATCATAAATATTTGTGCAAAAATTTGAAATTTTCAATGAAGTACTCAACCGATTTCAATAAAATATATATAGGACTAATTATTAAGTATCCTCTATCATATGAAACAAGAATGTTCAAAATCGATTTATAATTGTTCGAAATATCGTGTAACAAAGACACAAAAAGAACATACAGACGAATTGAGAACCTCCTCCTTTTTTGGAAGTCAGTTGAAAATTGCTTTGAATAATAAATCCTAAGGTTTTGACCAATTTTCTGAAAACCTGAATGTATTATAATAAATTATATAAATAAAGATATGGGTCTGATAGACAGACAGAAGAACTAATACAATAAAAATAAACATTTGCATACCTTTCTCTCAAACCAAAGCCATTAGATATTAACAGTTTGATCCACACTTAGTTTACGAACACAGAGTACGTCGAAACAGTAGAATTAGTGGATGCTTCAGCCGAACTGAGCAATTGCTGACTGTCAATGACCAACCACTGAATCGGGAAATGTCTACTGTGGTCATTCTACTGATGCTCGAATAGTTTGTGGCGAACTGAAATGCTGTGAAGATGGATATAAACAACACGTGATAGTAATAGTTTTCTACTTGGAGCTTTTGTTCTAGGGTATATTAAAATGTTTATATTAAAATACACAGGGTTGATTTTTCGTCATCAGCCAAATTTAAATGTTAGTTTCTTGAATACGATATAAACATACCTGCATATTTATTTTAGCTTCGCTCAGTACAAAAAAATAGAAATATGGAACCACAAACTTATTAAAAAATAGTCACTGTTGATGAGTTGATAGTAGCTAACTACGACGCGGCGTTTCCTTAATAATACTACGACGTAGTACTACAAAATGTATGTAGTAGCGCGTAGTCATCTTTATTTTAATGTTCATTTAGAGTGACCATGCCTTGGTGAATATGTTAGCGGATAAATTAATTTCTTTGTAAAAAAATAAATACTGTTGTTTTGCAAAAATCGTTTCTATAAATGATACTTATTGTAAAAAATGTGGCTGGTGACTACAAATCAACCCTTTATATACCACACAACATATATGTTAATGAGGGACTCGTTTTTACGGTAGTTTTCAATATATCGATGTTAATTTTTGTAGCACAAGTTTCGACAAAAAGCTGTATTTTTATTTTCAGATAGATTTTTGTGTGGTCTTTTATTTACGTCTGATCTGTTATCATCTTTTAAAGCGTTTTAGTGACTCTTTTAAGACCTTAAATTTAATTGCAGGTTGTTTTGGTAAATTTACCGAAACCTGTGTAAAATATGTTGCAAGGTAATTTTTTTTAACACATGCTTCTTTTGTAGCATAATAAAGCAATAAAAGTGCTCCATTCTTTGTCGAAAGGTATAAAACTTATTTATTTCTTGATCCATATGATGGTTTGATCTTATGAATTAGTCTAAAATCTTGCAAAACTTATCATACATAAAACATAAAGACTTGACTGATGTTATTTTTCTACATGAATATATAACCCAAAAGCGTTACACGAAATATAAATTGAAATTTTATAAAGTGAGCATTGTAATCAGAATGCCACCTGAACCATTCACAGATGAATCAGCCATTTGCCTTTGTGACACTAGGATCTAAGCCACCTAGCTGCACATCCTCTTTCTCTTTCTAGCTCGTTTGTTGCAAGACTTGCTTCTCCTTGCACAGGTAATTCCATATTCCTTATTTATTTATCTGACCAAATACGGTCAAGCGCAGCTTATGCCATATTAATTAGTATGTCGGCGATGTCTAGCTAGAGCTTTTTAGTTTATTTGGATTGACTGCGGATGCCAGTACATTCTTGGTGCTTGGTGCTACATAACGAGATTGTCATCGGCGGAGAGAATAATAACAATATAGAAGATGGAAACGAAAATAAGAGATCTTTAAGAAATTCTTGGGAAGATGATCTTCAAGAGAAGTATCAACTATGAAGTGTCACGCTACTAAAATCTTAGAAACTGTACCGAAGATCAATCGGTTCATCACCACAAGCATAATCGACAGTAGGAAAACCGACTCGCCCTAAAGATGCCCACACAAAAGGCTGTATTAGAGAATCATGTTTATGAAGTCCCCAAAAATACCTGATGTTGAATAAAAGAGAGAAATCACCCCGATTCCGTAAAGTATTATACGCCGGCCACATTTTATTTACTTCATACCGCCATACCGTGGGGATGTCGGCGGGTACACTCGTGTGTACTTCTCTGAAAAAGCTACGAGCTATAAAATAAACCTGCAACGCTATATAATACTATGTAGCTAGTGTGAAACACTTTGAACACTAGTAAGTTTGTTCTAAAACACCCAAATTATATACAAAGCGGTCTTTAGGACAACAACATACCGTTATTATTAATAACAGTACGAGCAGTTCTTGCGGTCGGTCTAACCCACATAAATCCTGTTCAAATATCTGGATGAAAATATAGGATATCTTTCTGTTATTTCGGGAAAATTTTAACTTAAAATAATGTATCAGAATAAATGAATCAGAAGTGTAAAGGATATATCACGTAGTGGTTACTTGCTCAGTGGATATATCGAGCGTTGGCATTAAACCAAGGCTATTCCTTTGTCCATTCAACAATTCAATAAAACTCTATCAATGCACTAATCGAAATATAACTGTACAATGTACATTCGCGATTCAATTAGAATTTCAATCGATTATTCAGTATTCGACTAACGTTGATATTCGATAGTGCGCGATCGGATATGTTCTAATTCTAATCAACGGCTGGATTTAAATTGATTCGAACTTAAATCAATACGGGGTATGCTTTAATTAAGGAAGCTGGTACTATTGTTTGAAACTCGCAATCACTTTGGAATAAAACAATTGAAGGAAAGAATTATTCGTATTGCACCTTTTCAGTGTCAGTTCTGTTTCTTTTGAAACTGAGCTTCGTTTTGAAAGCTTAATCAGAATTTGAACTCTTGCTGTTTTGCCATATAAATAAAAAAAAAAATAGATGTTGGCCGATTCTCATAGATACCGGATAAGCACAAAAAAATTCATCAAAATCGGTCAAGCCGTTTCGGAGGAGTATGACAATGAAAACTGTGACACGAGAATTTTATATATTAGATAATGTTAAGATAATTGTAGCGATATCTAGTATCGCTTCATAGTAACTACGACGATGACGACACGACGGATCCTGCAACGCGCTATCAACTAATTTAATAGTATCGAGTATATATACGACATCCCGACATCAACCGGAGAGTGGGAACAAATAACCGTTCCTACATAATCATTTTTTGGAGAAAAAACTACAAAGAATCTCTAGTTTAGGAGATCATGTTACTTATCATGTTTTTACTAAACAAGATTAAAAATAGAACAGTTCGTATTACTAATTTGGTATAAATATGTTTAGTATCATTAGTATACTTATCATTATTTAATAAGAGTTTTATTATGTTATGAGTTTTATTATGTTTAGTATGTACTCAACAAAATCGTTATGTTTCGGATTTGTCAGTGATATTAGAAAATGACCATTTTTGGACTTATTATGTAAATACCAAACACCAGAGGATTCAATATTTGAAATGAGATAGCGTACTACATGGTTTACCTATGCCAAGTAGCTTTACAGTTGGCTCTAATAAGCTTTTTTTCTGGACATAATATAGTATACACCTATACCTTAGAGAGTATTGATAATCTCGTCTTCAAAACTCGCCCGGCTGGGCATACAACTCAAGGCCGTCATGTCACATGCATAAATTGTAGAAACCTTTTAATATCTAGTTTTTATATTTAACCTCTAAAGGTGAAGATTTTACCTAATGTTTGATGACAATGAAACAATGGGTACTGTATTGTGGTTTGCTGTTAACCTTTTAAAGAAGTTCATAGTCACTCAATGGGCAATTAAGTTATGGATTTGAAATAGGAATAAGGCGACTTACAACCGTACAAATATCACTGTCTTAGCCTGAGAAGTACGGTATTTGAAGTGGAAGTAGAGCATAAAAACAGTAAGATTTAAGAAAGAATGAATAATTGAAAAAGAATAAGTTCCAGGAATGCAGATTGCGAAACGGTGTGGACGGCCAGAGTGTATTTCACATTACTTTTTCGATCTGTTGCGAGAAAGCTGTAGAGATTTTGATATGTAAGTTAATAAAATATGGAGTGACACTAAGCCCTGAACATAAAATAAATCAAGTTTTTTCGATTCATGATTTCACAATAATTTAAAATATAAAACAAAATAACATCATATTGGGTATAAAACGTATTTTATTTAAAATTAACTTAATAAGTTGGTTGCCTAGTAGAAATCGCTTGTAGCAATAAGGCCGCCTCATTGTCAATATCTGTATAATTCATAGTAATTGTAAAATTGTATTTTATTTGGCAATAAAGAGTATTGCTGGTGGATTGATGAATGGATGTTGTTAGTTATCATTTATAGCTCAAAGGGCTTGCCGGATTCTGTTGAAATTTTGCAGACAAGTAATATAATTCTTCAAATTATACACAGGATACTTTTTTTCCAATTTTCCTATGGAATTAGTTACTTATGTTAAAAGAACTTTTCAGGTTTATTAACTTATTAGAATCGGTAAGATGAAAAAGTTTAATAGCATTTCGACCAACGACTTCTATAAATGCATTCTATAAATTTTGCTAGTTTCAGGAACCTCCATGCAGAATTTCAAACGTATATAATCGGGAGCCCGGTAGTAGTGGCTTCCTGCATTGAATAATAGCGGGACCTGTCAACTGCATTTTACTCAAACAAGAAATTGAACTTGATTTTAATCAAATTTGCTGCAATAATGAATGAAACAAAGGAAATGCTATTAATAATTCATAATGCCAGCTTTTGTTTTCAATATTACGGTCAGAAAAGCTTTTTGCGATGATGATGAAAGCTCATAAAAATATAAAGGGCTATTTTTAATCACCAGTCAAAAATATATTATATTCTGTACGTATATTCTCTGATTTAATACAAAAGTTACTGCAAATTTATTTTAGTATCGCAACCACAAACTTTTTTACAAATAGTCACTGTTGATACTACGACGCGGCATATCATTGATTTGTTTGATTATCTACGACGTAGTAGGTACTATAAGAACTTTTGTAGTTGCGCGTAGGCGTCTTTAGTTTTAATGGTATAATTTAGAGTGCCCATGCATTTCTTAATATACTAGCTAATATATAAATTTCCTTGCATAAAAAAATACATACCTTTCTGAAAAAGATTCCAGTCTAACAACAGAAACCCTCTACATATACACACACCAAAAAAAGTTTGAGATCACTTTGATAATACGACTTCGTTTTTATTACGCTAGAATAAAACGTTTTTTTCTTTTTTTTCTAAGATTCTTTAATTTAAAATCAAATCTTTTAATAACAAAAGAATTTAAAATATCAATGGTGGCTGTGTCAAAAGAGATTAAATCCTTGTTTACTTCATTCAGAAATCTGACCAACTTGATTCAAGCGTTTTTTCTGACTTTTCAAAGAAGGAGCTCATTCAAAAAGAGGCCGAGGGGATTATCAGAAGTTTTACGAGCAAGAATTGTTATATTGAGGGCAAAAGGACATTCTACATGAGAAATAGCACGCAGACTGGCTGTATCCCAATCTTGTGTCGAGAACCCGTTACGGAATTATTGCGGCGTGGATAAATTTGCTGGTAGACTCGCAGTGGTCGGCCAACTGTTCTCACTGCTGCTTAGAAGCGTTACATCATATTGCTGACTGCCCTGGACCCAACAATCAATGCCACTAAAATAAAAGCTGAGTTACGGGCTGCTACTGAACTACAAATTAGCACTCAGACAATCAGGAATTACTTACACCAGGATTGATTACGAGCGAGGAAATCCTGGTGAGCACCCCAGAACTCACGGCAACGACATCGACGCAGATTGCAGGGGGCTTGACTCCGCCAAAATGAAGAAAACGACGAGGAAAATATTTGGCGAAATTGACTCTTCGTTGTCGAGTCAGAATTAGTACTCATCTAAACAACCGACGTCTTCGTGTCTGGAGAAGACGTGGGGACGCTGAAAGACAAAGAACTGCCACCGGAACCGTTCAACAAGGCGTGTAATCGGTATCCTTTTAGGGCGGTATAATGATTGTTGCTAGAACGTCGTTGATCCCGTATCGTGGCTCGATGACTGCAGCATTGTACCAAACCATTGCTATTCATGGAATTGTCAGGTCATTTAGAATAAACCACGGCCCTCGATTCGTAATGGATGACGATAATGCACCCGCACATCGAGGTCAACGAATCAACGCTGCTCTGCGTGAATGTGACATTACCAGGTTATACCAGTCTGCCGGCTCGCGTGACTTAAACCCGATTGAGCACGCATGGGATACTGTCAAGCGAGCTGTTTGGAACCGTCAGCCACCTCCCCAGACAGTGCCAGAGATCCGAGAAGCTATTATTCAAGAACAGGTAAACGTAAGAAATGCTGGATAACTTAATTCTCAGCTTGCCAAAAAGGATTGCCGCATGTGTTCGAGTCAGGGGAGGAGTTATCTTGTACTAAATAAAAACAATTTCATAATAAATGCTTACAATATTAAGTTAAATCCTCTTTCTCCTTTAATTATTTACTATCCGGAATTGCATTAACATTTTTATTTAAAAAGTGTATCTTATTTATGGAAAAATTTTACGTAAGCAAAATTCCTTCAAAAAGTAAAATTCAAAAAATATTTCATCTTTTGCTAGTGATCTCAAACTTTTTTCGATGTGTGTATGTATAACGCTACGATTATTAAAACGCGTTAAAATTTCTTTAAAATAAATCAAGTGTGCCGTGTAAAGCAGCTTGATATAATATGAAAAGCAGTTTTCTGTTGGTTTTATTCGTGTATTATTTCAGTTGTGTATCTTCAGTTTTGTATAACAAACACTTTTGACAAAGGAATGAAAAGTGATTTTTTCCGCACATTTTTTATCTATCGATTTATCTATACATATAATAAAATGGTAGGAAAGTCAAAACTGTACATTGAATATTTTTTTAAAAGAATACTTGGGGTATGATCTACAATCGAAACAGAAACAAAAAATATAGTTTTTAGAATTTTTGTCCGTTTGTCTGTTTGTCTGTTTATCTTTCCGGGATAAACTCAAAAAGTACTGCATGGATTTACTTCAAATTTGGCATGAAGATAGTTAAGAAGTCGGGTCAACATATAGGCTACATATTATCAAGCTAGCAGTGTTATAATCGTAGGTGCGTTTGGTGCTGCATAGCGTTCACGCAGACGACGTCGCGGGCAGCAGCTAGTCTTTAATAAAAAATACGAATTTTATGTCGTTTAATTATAAAGGACCAAATTCATACATACACAACGTCACGCCTGTATCCCTTATGGGGTAGACAGAACACCAGAGGTTACAAGACCATCTGATGACACGTTTGACAAATTTGGAGGTATGATAAAGATGGAGAGAGACTATTGTAGTGACAGGGGGTCAGCCTATCGCCCACAAAAACGCCTTTAAAACCTCTGTCCCTTAACTGACTTTTACAGTATGCCCGGGAAGAGTAGCAGCTGGCACATTCTATGTTTTCTCTTTCGCTCCCAGTCCAGCATGGGACGTTTTTCAAATACCCAAATTGAACATTCTTAGTCTTTAAAGACTCCAAAAGACGAGTTGACGAAAGTCTGTTAATTAACATAATAAATTGTGAAAGTACAACCTTAATAGTATTCTTATTTAATTTAATATTTTATGTCGTACACAGTTAAATGTTTATGAAGAGTAATCTAAGATTCAGGCGCTAGGCAGACGAGATCATGTTATGCTCATGAATGTCATAAAGTCTTTATGACAGGAAAGAACTGTGCCCGTTGTTCATACAAGCAATCACTGTCAGCCTGTTTTCTACTGAGCTTATATATTATGAAGTAAACAACTTTAAACGAATAAGCTATATTCATAAAACTAACGAAAAAATATGACGCAATTTTACAATGTAGGAAAAAAATTACATACCTATATTAAAATCATATTTTATTGTTATACGTCATTTCCATCAATTGCTATAGCCTGATTTCGCAATGTTGAACTTGAAAAAACATTAGTGCAAAATAATGGTTTTGGATTCTCACGGATGTTTTAATTTTAATAGATGCGTTCAAGATAAACAAAATCTCAATTAATAACTTTACTAAATTAATCAAAATACCTTTTTTGTATATTGGTGATCTTAAAAAGTAGTTGATTACAAGATCCAGTAAAAGTTTTAGTTATTTTTGTTACTATACCCGGCGTATTTTAAAATCTTATCCTACGAAGTAACCTTTGCAGAACGTAAACGTAATGTGCGATTGAGATAATTTCTTGTAAATGTTATGAATAGTTATAATTCCAACGGAATATCATTGTATTGGAATATAGCTACGTAAAATAAATAAATGCTATTTTTAGACGCCTCCAATACGGTTCTAATGTAACGGTGACGGCACTACAAGGTTGTGTTGTGGAAATTACTGTCAGTGTCATAGGGATCAAGATTCACCGCGCCGCGCCGGCTACATATTATATGCCAATACATTTTACGAGTTGTCAAAATGTTGACAGGTGAGAACGTGTCACCCGCGTGTCACCATTCTTTGCCTGAAGATAATATTAATTTAAACAAACAACAAACCTGTTCTTTATTAAATAAGTTTTTAACTTAATAATGATTATTCAAATAGGAGCAAGATCAAAATAATTGAAATTCCACGCAAACTTTGCGATTTTCATTAACTTCTAATAATTTGTAATCTAAGTATCATCGGAAATAAGCCTTCTTGGGTAAATATATTTTGATATTATGTAAATTGAATTCAGAAGTTTGCTGGTTGATTATTCCGTGATTGAGATAGAAAATAGAATGAGGTAATTACTATATGTTAGAGTCGATTTATGAGTGACGGTGTAGAAATGATATTTCGCGAGCGCAAATTGTAAAAATTTAAATCTCTATGTTTTTTTTAAATGTGCGTTGTTTAAATAAAACTCCTAGGTCGTCTTGCACAAAACACAGAGCTAAAATGATAACTTTGACGTCTACTAACTCGAGTTAAATGTTTTTTTTTAACTCGGGAAAAGTCTTGCACCAACCAAAAAGTTTTTCGTCTAAATATGATAACTAAATATATGACAACCGATGTCTGTTGTGTTCCTCACTTGCCTTCCTGAATGCCTTCGTTTTAAAACCCTAATAACTTCTTCAGAACTTCTTCTAAACCTTAAACTTTT
The DNA here is from genome assembly GCA_944452665.1 of Stenoptilia bipunctidactyla. Lineage (NCBI taxonomy): Eukaryota > Metazoa > Arthropoda > Insecta > Lepidoptera > Pterophoridae > Stenoptilia > Stenoptilia bipunctidactyla. The sequence continues at coordinate 1,101,963 of OX101730.1, forward strand.
TTAAAGATATTTAATTAGCAATTTAACCCATACACAATTAACTTATCAAGTTAACTTCATCTGACTAATAGCTCCCTTCTTTTTACTATTCCATCTACACACCTACAGCTATACCTAAACATGTTACTTTATAACCATGGCCCAAATACAAAAGCTCTTAGGCTGCAAACTGGATGGCAGCGACAGCGGCGCGGGCAGCGACGCGGGGAATCTGGGCCGTCCTTGACGCCAGTGGGCGTGAGAGCGATATGTCGCGGTGAAATACAAACTCAATACTTTCTATCGTGTCGCGAAAATCGCTGCCCGCGCCGCTATCGCTGTCGCTGCCGTCCAGTTTGCAGCCTTACGCTTCTGAATATTAATCTCAGTACTGACCCCTCGCTTGTAAGATGAAAAACAAGAACTCCTGAATTCGTTATCAGGAGAACCCGGGGAAAGTTTTTTTTCGCGCTATACAGAAATGTAAATCAACATACAGACCGAATGAATAAAATAGCCATCAGATTGTATATAAAATATTTACGAGAAGGTAGATTTGTGCTTTTTTGGTTATTCAGGAATTGTGTGCTTTTCCTCGCGTGGGTGAAAAAGCTTTAGTCTAAATATAGAAGCTGTTTAAAATGGCATTGAGAACTATGCTTGGAGACTGCGAGATCATAGTTGAGAGTTGAAGTCCGATGTTCTTATGTTTGCACGGATGAAATGGCAATGTGCTGTAATTGATGCAATAGAAATAAGAATTTTCGTTCGAACAGGCGTAGACGGATCTAGGCTACGGTGGCGACTTAATGTGAGCAGCATTGAAGACCACGTTGGCGTTGGGGTAAACCTGTCTGCCTCAGACGCCAGTGTTTTCGGGTTCGATCCCCGCACGGAACCAGAAAAAAAAATGTTCCGTGTCTGGGTGTTTATCTATTTATGTATTTATATTCTAGGTTCCCCCCTAGTTCGGTATATGGTATCCCATAACACAAGCTATGCTTACTTTGGGGCACTGTAGTTGGTGTGATTGTCTGGGGATTTTTATTTTATTTATTTTTTATGAATTCGCGTAACTAAAATGACAGCGCTGTGCTCAACGACGTGCTCGGGGTAAAGTTATGTATTATATGAATACCAATTATGTCACTCGTCGCTGATGCCTGAATGAACTCGACGCTGTTGTTTAGGAGAATAGCCCTGCAGCACAGTACAGGTACAATACATGTTTACTTCCGATGATTCATATTATTATGAAAATCTCCGTTGGGATTTTATTTTATTCGGACTGTCCACTTATACATTACTTGCAGAATGCTGTTGTGATTCGACTGTCGTAGGCTTAAAATAATGGCTACGCTGTTAAATTGCCAATGGGTTTTGTTCATTTTTTTTACCTATTATTTTTATTGTGATAGATTAATCTTTAACCTATTTTGAGAGACTAACTTGAACAGTTTTATTTTGGTGTGTCTATAAATTTATATTGATTTTATTAAATTAGTTCGTAATGACGTCATCATGTGGCATTCACTTTATGAACATGTGTCAGTCAGTAAAAAAATCATTAACTATGTCTGTGCGCTAAAGTCATGTAATGTTACCAAATGGATTGTAAACAAAAACATTTCAAAAATTGATTCAAATCAACATCTTAAGCGGCTTCTTTCCCATTGTTTATTTTCTTTGTAGTTTGTATAAATAATCTATAACCTCTCCCTGATTTTCACGGTCTTTTGCTGACGTTCAATTTAACAATGAGGTTACTTTATAATGTAAACAAAACAACCATAAAGCTATAGAGTTTCTTTTCAGCATGGCTTTTCAGTTTGATGTTTTTTTAAACAGCTTTAAAGTCATAATACTACGTCGATTTGATGGCATCAACGTTTAATAAAGGTCAAATGTATTTTGTTAAAAATTTATAATACCGCAATGTTTTTTAATGTTTTAAATCAACTAAATTAATCGGAAACCTTGTTCCTCGAAACGGTTTTTTCATATGAAGTAAATAAAAAAAACTAAACAATGCCCATTCGTAATGAAATATTAAAATTAGTTCATTCAGTTTGAAAAAAAAAACACTGTCACTTGTCACTGCGATATAACTCTGAGGATCTAGATTCGTATATACATACATAACTTCACGCCTGTACCCAGATCTGCCAAATATCAACTAGAAGCGCTGGACTCCGTTGACCGAAGAGCCCGTAAATTAATTAACGACGTCGACCTCACAACCAAAAAACTGCAGACCTTAGAGCATCGTCGTAAGGTTGCGTGTTTAACCGTGTATTACAGGATACATTTTGGTGAGTGCGCCAGTGCTCTGTTTGAACAAATTGAACCCTCACCCTTTTACCATCGGACTACTAGACGCAGACAGAACTTCCATCCGTATGTGGTAGATATTCCGAAAAGTCGAACTAAGCGCTTTGACAGTTCCTTTTTGATACGGGTCGCCAAGGTTTGGAATGAACTGCCTGCGTCTATTTTCCCTGACCAGTATAGTCCTAGTACTTTTAAGCGTCGAGTGAATAGGTTTCTCGTGGATGGACGTGTAACACCTTAGTCTTCATGTTCACTTAACATCAGGCGGCATGGAAGACAAACGTCCCATCCATAATTTATAAAAAAAAAAAAAAGGTTATAGGATCGTCTGATTTCACGTTTGACTTTGAAGGCCAATAAAACCTCTGTCCCTTAACTGAATTTTACAGTATGCCCGGGAAGAGAAGCAGCTGGCACAATCTATGTTTTTCTTCGCTCCCAATCCAGCATGGAAGCAAGATCTAGATTCATATCATTTGTATTTACTTCCTGACAAAAGTAGCACTCGAAAAACGCACACCATGAAGGTTTTAGTTCCATTTGAAGTATCTTTTATTACTAGTAGATGGTCGTGGCATCACAGTGACTCCTGTGATACAACAGGTTAAGCTACGTTTGGTGCGGTGGGTATAAGGCTGCAAACTGGACGGCAGCGACAGCGACGCGGGGAATCTGGGCCGTTCTTGACGCCAGCGGGCGTGAGAGCGATTTGTCGCGGTGCAATACAAACTCAATACTTTCTATCGTGTCGCGGAAATCGCTGCCCGCGGCGCTGCCCGCGCCGCTGTTGCTCTTGCTGTCGCTCTCGCTGTCACTGTCACTGCCGTCCAGTTTGCAGCCTAAGGATGAAATAAGTCTTCCGTTGTTCGAACAAGAGCTCGCTAAGCAAGCGGTGTATACAGAACTACGAGTGCTGTATACAGAAGTAATAACATTATTTTAATTGGCATTATTTGTAAGCATTTGGGCACCCTGCGAATTCTGAAATCCACCAATCAGCACTGTATATAATGCAAAACTACAAATTATGCAGAAGAAATTATTATGAAGCCAAAAGTTACAGTGAATCCTCTAATTAAGTTTCGGTCCAATATGCCTGCACGAGTGTGAGGCTAGTTGGATATCTCTGACATTAATTAATGACATTAACAGCAGTAGCCGTGTACGAGTAATGTGGAATCATTTCACAAAATTATTCTGTTTATTTACCTTTACAATTGTTCTGTTTATTTCGCATTACAATGTTTAGTGGTTTAAGGAAAGCCAATTATTTCAGACCAGGACCATAAATTCGACCTTTGTGGAATAAAGATCCGTGCTTAGCATCGGTTTCGATTCGGAACAAACCCTCTCTTGATAGATGCTGGTGAAATTTCTCTCCAATGAGTATGCCAATAAAGAACCCTAATCTATATTCATTAACTTGCCGTAGAGAAAACTTATAGGTCAGAACTAAGATACTTATCATATACGGCAGAACTAAGGGTCAATCTAAGACATTGAGTTTTCAAAAATATTACATCGTTTAATAAGTGCCGAGACTAACTTGGCAATGGCGCATATATTAAAAATTCTTTTGATTTTTTCAAAAATACTGGCCATCAATAAAATATATGTGTAGAATTTAAAAAAATGGAAAAATGGCTTAAAACATTGATTTTGCAGACATTCAAGTGACGCTACGCTTGTAGTTTCGATATAATGGCAAAAAAACGAGTATTGCGTGTCTTTTCATTGTTTTTTCAATATTGTTTTTTTTTGGGAAAAAATACCGTTGAAGCATAGGCTTATAACATGTTATGCGGGATCAGCTCCCTCTAACTAAAGCAATAATTTGTTGGTGGTATGCCGACTTTAAACGCGTTTGCGGACGCACAAATGATGAGGAACGCTCAGGTCCTCCAAATGAGCTGCTTCACCTGACTCAACAAAATATTAACCAAGTCCTAAAAATCGTAATGGAAGATCGGAAGATGAAAGTGCGCGAGATAGCCGAGATAGTGAAGATTTCAGCTGATAGTGTTTTCACTATTTTACATAAAAATTTAGCCACGAAAAAGCCTTTTCCCAAGTGTGTGCCGCAATTGCTTACAACTGATCAAAAGGAATAACGTATCAATGATTCAGAGTGATGTTTGGCGTTGATGAATCGTAGTACAAAGGATTTTTTACGTCATTATGTGACAATGGATGAAACATGGATACACCATTTCACTCCGGAATCCAATCGGCAGTCAGCGGAGTGGAGAGCGGCTGGTGAACGCCGCCCGAAGCGGTCAAAGACTCATAAATCGGCCGGTAAGGTTATGGCCTCTATATTTTGGGATGCGCATGGAATAATTTTCATCAATTACCTGGAAAAGGGGCAAAATATAAATAGTGACCATTACATGTGCTTATTGGAGCGGTTGAAGTACGAAATTGCGCAAAAACGTCCTCAAATGAACAAAAAGAAAGTGGTGTTTCACCAGCACAACGCGCCTTGTCACAAGTCTGTGAGAACGGTGGCCAAAAGTAATGGATTGGGTTTTGGATTGCTTCTTCATTCCCTTATTTGCCAGACTTGGTCCCCAGCGACTACTGGCTGTTTGATCACAAAAAAAAATCCCCAGGGTAAGAAATTTGACTCAAATAGCGAAGTTATCGCAGCAACGGAGGCATAACTAGGCTATACAACTCCTATTTAGCTGTTCAAATCTTTTATCACATTATTTTGTATTATATCCTATCATTTTTGTAAACTTTATTTAATTTTAATGGACTTTCGTCAACGTTGTACATTCCTGTTATTGACATATGCACTAGCACTTTTTATTATTGTACTATATCTCCTTAACATTATTTGTATATATGTTGTTGATGTGGCCTGTATCCTTAATGGGGAAGGCAGAACACCAGAGGCTATAAAAACTATCTGATGTCGCGTTTGACAAATTTGGAGGTATTATTATGATGGAGAGACACTATAGCAGTGACAGGGAGTCAGCCTGTTGCCCGCAAAATCGCCAATAAATCCTCCGTCCCTTAACTGACTTTTACAGTTTGCCCGGGAAGAGAATCAGCTAGCACATTCTATGTTTTTCTTTCGCTCCCAGTCCAGCCAAATACAAATCGTTCGACACGCATGGGATAAAAAAGTTAGAAAAGCAATGAAGGGACTATATCGCTCTTGGACGAGATTACGTTGATAAATAAAAAATAAATTGTATGAACAAAACCTTGTTTTAGTACTTAGTCTCGGGACTTATTGAACAACGTAATATTGTCTTAAGTTTTCGCGATTCATACTACTAAATAAAACACGTTTTAACGGATTTATCGCGTATATTTACATTTAAAATTGTAACTCAACGTTTCGGTGTCTTTTCAGACCCCGTGGTCACGAGCGTGAGTCGCGTATATTACATTTTAAATGTAAATATATCCGGTTAAAAAGTGTTTTATTGATTGAACCACGTGGTAGCTCCGCAGAGAATCAAAGATCGTAGTAGGCTTAGTACGCTGTTGCACTTGCAACACCAAAAACTTCATAAGAGACTTAAAATTCACAAATTCTAAGTAATCAAATAAATCAAAAATTCACAAACACCTGCGCCGTCAAAATTACAAGAAGAAATATTTTTTCAATCTTCTCCAAGCCCAAAATCTTTAATGTATAAAAATTCTGCCGCTATACTATATTTATACACGGAGTATCTCAGTAAGCAGGTAAGTGTATAAATAACATTGTTGCTCACCTCATTTCGCGCCCGCATCGGCGCGGCGCAAATCCGCAAACTTTTGCGTAAAGCTGGCTGGGTGAGCCTAATTCCGCTGGTGCAAGGTACGAGAGATAGCGTTTTTGTGATTTTAATAATAATATATTTATATATCTATTTTGATCTTTTTGAACACAAAATAGCACGCCTTATTTGCATCTTAAGTATGAATCATGGACTAAATTTGTAGATACAAATTTGATAGCGGAACTTACTGCAACTTAAATTGTAGAAGAATTTTTCATAAAGTAAGAATAGAACGTTTGTATTAATAACATCTGATAGTGATACTACTATAATAGTCTTCAAAATCACCTTCACTTCCATCCGTGAGAAACCTAATCACTCGACGCTTAAAAGTACCAGGACTCCAGTGGTCAGGAAAATTAACGCAGGCAGCTCATTCCAAATCTTGGCGACATGTATCAAAAAGGAACAATCAAAGCGCTTAGTTCGATTTTTTCAATGTCCATCACATGCAGATGGAAGTTCTGTCTGCGTCTAATAGTCCGAATTTAAAAGTGTGTACCGGTAAGGGACGTAAGGATGGTAAGGGTTCAGTTTGTTCTAAAAGGGCACTCGTACACTCTCCAAAATATATCATGTAGTATGCGGTCAAACAAGCAACCTTACAACGATGCTGTAGGCCGTTTTTTTTTGTCGTAAGATTGTCATTGCTTATGAGCTTACGGGCTCTTCCGTCAACAGATTCCTGCGCTACAGAACCATCACAAAGATGACTGTGGTACTCCGTGAAGCTTGCGCTGTATACAAATCACGGAGCCGTTCAGATATAGCATTGACAATAAAGTGACCTACAATACAACCATCAAAAATATGGAACAATAATCCAAGTAAAAAACGCAACCTCCTTCAAATTAGTCCACAAAAAAATTCAAATATTTGCACCTAAACTGATGTGAGCAAGGAGCAACTTCACATTGTTTACTTTTCCATTATGTTTGAGATTGTCGGCAGGTTTTCGTGAAAAAGTTCTCCTGTGTGACGTTAATTCCCGAAGTACGAGCCGCTTTCAAGCCGCTTTGTGTACTTTATTGTTGTGATGTTTGATTTGGGCTTATAGGAGAATAGTGCCCCACTTTTGAATTTTGGATCTAGGGTTTTCTGGGATTATCTTTTATAACATTTGACTGTAAACCCTTCCCTGTTTTATTAATTCTATTCAATGTATCATCATCATTATCACTCTCTTTGTAATGCGCCCACTGCAGGGCTATGAGTCTCTCCCCTGGGTGACGAGGAGGTATAGGCCATAATCCACCAAGCTGGCCCAGTGCTGGGTGGTGGATGCCAGAATTTTCAGGGCGCCAAAAATGGCTTCTGACAAACCCTAACGACTACTGTATACAAGTATACAGCACCCGGGACCGACTGCTTAACGTGCCCTCCGAAGCACGGAAGTCGCCGTGAGAAATTAATGGTCACCATGACCGCCGGTCACCCATCCAAGTACCGACCGCGCCGAACGTTGCTTAACCTGTGAAATCGTTTGATACACACAGTAACCGCGGCTCCACGACGTCTTCGATGTATTTGAAAATGTGGATACGTGATTGCAGCGATATCTTTCTACGCTGCAATTCAACCTTGATTACCCACATTGCATTATCATGACTTATATTTATTGGCGGCCGGGTAGTGCAGTGGAAACAAACATTGCCAAAGCTTCTACACCAGGGGTCCTGGCTTCGAATCCCAGTGGCGGTAGTTATTTGTGTCATGACGAAAGATAGTGAACGTCACGTAATGGATATTTATACTACGTTCATTTAAAAAAATGTTGAATATTTATAGTTTATTTTCTTTTCTGAAATTGACGACCAATTTGGCGATGGGGTAACACTGCCTCAGACGCCAGTGGTCGCTGGTTCGCTATGTAAAGCTGGTAAAGCTATGCTTACTTTGGGGCCATGTAGTTGGTTTTGGGATTTTATTTATTTATTAATATTATTTATCTTTTATCTCGTATACATAGCATAAGTTCCTCAAGATTTTTAGATGTTAGAACTATTTGTTTATCTTGCAGCTATGGATGTGTGTTACTATTCCTTGTTTAAATCTTGTATACAGGTAGGGCTAATACATATACTCTGGGATAGTATACGGGAAACTTTTTTATAAATAGTCTCTGTTGATGAACATAGCTATTACGATGCGGAATGTAACTGATAATACTACGACGTAGTACTAAAAGATTTTTGTGATAGCGCGTAGTCGTCTTGATTTTAATTGTTTTCAATGGTAATTTAAAAGGACCATGCTTTGCTTAAAGCCTAAGCGAATACATTAATTTCCTTGATAAAAAAAATATATAACATTTTTTTTCAAAAATTTATTCTATAAATGATACTTATTGTGTAAAAAAAATTTGGTCGGTGACCAAAAAACAACCCTGTATGAACCAGGAGTGGTAATTTGTATTATATTACATAACGAGCGTTTGCCCGCGACTTCGTACACGCATAAACTCAAAAGTCCTATTTTCCGTTCCCGTGGGAATTCCGGGAATTCCTTCCATTATACAAACAGACACTTATTGAGGAACCTTTATACCAAGTATCACATCCGTGCACTCAAAGAATAAGATTTTATCATACAAAATAAAACATCATATATTTCCCGTTCCCGCGAGAATTTTGGGAATTCCTTTCATAACACAACCAGTCTCTTTTTGAAGAACTTTTATGCCAAGTATCATATCCGTGCACTCAAGGATTAAGATTTTTCATACAAACTAAAAAGTCCAATAATTCCCGTTCACGTGAGAATTTCGGGAATTCCTTCCTTAGTGCACCCCTACATCCTTTAAAGAATGTATGTTCCAAATTTCAGCTCTCTACGCTTAGTAGTTACGGCTGTACGTTGTCTGTCAGTCACTCAGTAACTCAGTAACAGAACAGTTTTATATATATTGATAATTAATCTGCTTCATTACAGAAGCATGATAACTGAGCGTTGCAGATACCTATTTACTTCATAATGAAATATTGTTGACATAGTTTGCATTGTTATATTGACGATAATGAATAAAAAAGCTTTATAATAATAATTTATTTACTACTTTAGCATCACGTCACATTACCTAAAAAAATAATACGAATTAATAATAAGTCCTCTGTGGTTTTGTTTAGCTCTCAACCCACTATCTTACATGCTTAATCGATCAAACTATGGATTTAATATTACCGCAACAGTTAGTCACCATACGTCTCTCACACACCTCTTATATATGGATGACATTAAGTTATTCAGCAATACTCAACATTCACTGCACCGATTAGCGGATATTACTCAATCCTTCTCTACCGATATTCAAATGGACTTTGGCATCGACAAATGTAAGACTTTTTCATGGCAGAGGGGAAAAGTAGTACCGAACCAATATACTCTTCAATCTGGGGCCGTTATTTAATCTCTAGACCAAAACACTATGTACAAATATCTTGGATTTGAGCAAAATCGCCGAATCGAACAGCACAGAACCAAAACAGAATTAAGGAAGAAGTTCAAACAGAGACTTAATGCACTCTTCCGTTCCCAACTACAGTCACGCAACCTAACCAATGCCATTAATACTTTTGCTATTCCCATCTTAACGTACTCATTTGGTATCGTAAACTGGTCCCAAACCGAACTAATGAGTCTACAGCGCGTAATACCTAAACACCTCTCTCACTGCTCATCGCAAACACCATCCGCGATCATGCATACAGAGACTAGTGTTACCAAGGAAAGAAGGAGGCAGAGGTATTATTCACATCATCAATCTTCACAATAGCCAAATTAAATCATTACGAAAATATTTTTATGACCGGTCAGAGCAGTCTCTCTTGCATTACACCATAGTCCAAAATGATAAACGCCTATCACCCTTAAATTTACAAGACACAAATAGCCAGAGAAATGATAAAACCGTTGACTGTAAAGAAAAAATCGCGGTATAGAAACAGAAGTCCCTACATGGAAGGCACTACAGCGACCTACAACAGCCCCACGTCGATAAGGATGCATCGAACGCTTGGCTGGTGCGGGGTGAACTCTTCCCGGAGACTGAAGCCTTCATGATTGCGATCCAGGATCAGGTCATTGATACCCGCAATTATCAAAAATATATCATTCGAATACCAAACCTGGCGACTGATAGTTGCAGACACTGTCGTGGTGCGCTAGAAACAATACAGCACATCACTGGTGCTTGCCGAGCCATAGCGCAAACGGACTACAAACATCGGCACGATCAAGTGGCTGCAATTGTCCATCAACATCTAGCACACCAGTTTAAGTTTCTAACAGAGAAAATTCCATATTATAAATATAAACCACAAATAATATTAGAAAATAGCCAATACAGGATTTACTGGGATAGAACAATCATCACTGACAAAACTATACATTTGAATAGACCTGACATCACTGTTTTAGATAAATAAAACTGTATTCCTTATTGACATATCCATTTCACAACACTCACAACCTTCTCGCCACACATTCTGAAAAGATATCCAAGTATATCGATTTATCAATTGAACTAAAAACACAATGGAAGGTTAACACAGTCAGAACAGTCCCGATTATCATTTCTTCTACAGGCGTCATACCAACCGCACTACACACCAATCTCAACATCCTTAATATCCACACGTCTAAAGTTCAACTTTTACAAAAAGCCGTTATTCTTAACACATGCAGAATAGTACGAAAATTTCTATCTCTAGCAAATTAATTATTAGTACTTGGCTTCGGCCCGTACACTCATTAACCTCCTCAGAGAGCATATATTTGAAAAAAGAATAATAATAATCCTTTATTGTACACCAACATAAAGTACAAATTACAAAAATACATTTTAATTTAACATTAGCACAAAGGCGGCCTTATCGCTGTAGAGCGATTTCTACCAGGCAACCGAGTCTTGACAGGATAAGGTAGTGGAAATGAGGATGGGCGTTGGGATATAGGCTATAAAATAGACTACGTACGAATAATTACATGCACATACTTACTAATAATACATACCTATTGTACCGAATGTACCTATGTGTATATATTAAACACATATTAATATATACACATAGGTACATTCTAATAATACACATGACATACACGTGACATTAATACATAATGTTAATCAATAAAATAAAATATACAATGAGAGCATTAAGGTAAACAATGTTTCACAAGGTAATGTTGTTTAAGGCGCTTTGCACACGTAGCAACTTAAGTTTACAAAACTGACAACTTAGTTGAGGCAACCATCAACTTTTTTAGAAATTGCCACTTGCTACAACTAGAGAATCTGCAATTGATGCAACTGGTAACCTTGTTGAAGCAACTATCAATTTTTGTAAATGTTCTAAAGGTTTCCAGTTGCAGCAACCACAAATTGGGCTTTGCGGTTGTCGCAATTTTATGTGAACCTGGTTTGTTAGGTGAGTCCACTCAGTATTACGATGGGCACAGGAGAGACAGTACTCGTTTACATTATATTACGTTGGCGTCGCCGACACGGTTGCAACTACAACAAATTATTCGCAGCAATTTGGATTCATCCCTTCTTGCAAGATAGGACTAGATGTATTAACATAAATGAGCTTCAGAAACATAATGACAAGTTTAAACAATATTTTAAAATGTCTGTTTACATATTTAATAAGTTGCTGGAAAGTGATTCAAAACGAAAGAATACAGTGATGAGGGAAAGTATATATATATAATAAATCATTTATTTCAGGCAACACAAAGTTTACAAGATGGTAAATATAAACAAAGGGCCCATAGATATATACCTTAAACTAACATATATAAAATATACTTAAAACTACACTAAGTTTGACACTATTTCACACGTAAAGTCGGCGACGTGTGACGCGAGTCATGAGACAGTCGTCCTCGAAATTTCCGGAAGACGACCCCATATACCCCAAAGAACGACTTGCCATTGCTGATTTTAGAAACTTTTGTTAGTTGCGATTGTCAATTGAAAAAACCAGTAACTTAATCAAAGTTGCTAATTGCGAGTTGCTGCAATCAGAAACTAACTCCTAACTAGAATTGCTGTATACGCAATTCCATTGGAATAATATATGAACAGGGAGTTGTCAGTTGTCGGTTGTCGCAACAAGGCGCATGAAGTTTATCGTCTGCTAAGCGCCTAAGCATTCGTTTAAACGTGTAAGGACTGCGAGCTAGGCGGATCTCCATCGGTAGCTCGTTCCACAATGATACTGATCGGACAAAAAACGATTTTCCCAGAAAGGTGGTGGTATGTGATGGTGTCGCTAGGAGGAGATTCAAAGAAGACCGCAAGTTGCGATCGTTATTTGTAACCGATACTTGATGCAATTTTTCAATTAATAGGGTACAGCTTTATCATACAGAATACGGTAAACTACAGATAGGATGTGAGTATTCCGGCGAAAGCGAATGGGAAGCCACTTGAGATTAGATCGAAATTCAGAAATGTGGTCGTATTTGCGTAATCCAAATACAAATCTTATGCAGAGATTTTGGAGCCGCTCAAGCTTATTAAGAAGTTCTTCTATTAGGTCAAGATAGCTGGCATCAGCATAGTCGAGAATAGGAAGTAGGAGAGATTGTGCTAGTGCAATTTTAGTGGTAACGGGGAGGAAATTGCGAAGACGCTTGAACGAATTCACCGCGGCAAACATCTTCCTACTTACTTCAGTGATCTGTGGTATCCAGGAAAGTGTGCGATCAAATATGATTCCCAAATTCTTTACAGTTTCACGAAAAGGAATTGAAATGCCATTAAATTCTACTTGAGGACTACCTCAAAAAGTTAAAGTTGACTCGAGGAATCATTTTGTTGCTGCCGATGATGATCGTTTGCGTCTTGAGAGGGTTGACAGTTAGCCCGTGGTCATGACTCCAATCCGATATAAATTTCAAGTCCGCATTGTGTAGCACTACAGCATTTGATCTTCAATACTGCTTTGTGTACAGATTTGAAGATCGTCCGCATACAGATGGTAGGAAGAAGATATATCAAGAGTAATCGAATTGATGAATAAAGCGAAGAGTAGTGGAGACAACACGCCACCTTGTGGTACACCGGCATTAATATCACACCAGTCAGAAACATCCAACTCAGTAGATATACGTTGCCGGCGTCCATGCAGGTAAGTATGAAACCATTCAATAGTCGATGGAGATATGTTAAGAGAACGAAGCATTTGCAGAAGGATGTCGAAATCTACTGTATTAAAGGCATTACTGAAATCCAGCAGTGTCAGAATAGTATGTTTCTTCTGCTCCATGCCCATGCGAATATCTTCCGTAATTTTAAGTAAAAGGTTATTGTTATTATTTCATACGGGTATGATATACAAATATTTACTTAGTGACATCAACAAATGAAGTTATTGAAGTTATAATGACGACCGGCTGGTGTAGAGGTAACGTACATTGCCTTCAATGCCAGAGGTCCTGGGTTCGAATCCCGACGGCGACGCATATTTGTGTGATTAACACAGATATTAGTCGTCAAGTAATGGACGTTTATATGTTTATTTAAGATTATTATCTAATAAAAAATATGTATTTATTCAATATGTATGTTTATATATTTCTTAATTATATCAGTTAACTAGTATCCATAACACAAGTTCTTTAAGAAACTTAATTTGGGCTAGATAATGTTGTGTGAGTGTCAGAAATATTATAAATAAATATTTATATAATAATAAAATATAATAAATATTTATTTATTATATTTTATTATTTTTAAGTTTCATGGCAATAAAGAGTTTTTAAATTATTATTATTTATTTTCTTAAAAAATATCCTGAAAAACTTAAATTATAAATTTGGATACACTGATTTTTTTTTATTTAAATAAAAAGGTAATTGGAATCATCAGCAAATCAAAAGTATTGATTTAAAGCCAAATTAATTATAATAACAAAGAGATATTGACTCTACTGTATTGTATAGTTAGTCCCTTGTCAACTTGTTGAAAATTTTCATATTTTACTCTTCAACAAATCAGTTACTAAAAAGCCTTTGTACTTCATAAAACAATCTACCTTTAAATATAATAGGAGAATTATTAGAGATTGTCTAACGTATTGATAGAATTTTGCAGAACTTGGGATATCTATCATAATTATTTGAATCGTAACAAGATTCAATTTTAGCTCATAAAGTTTGCTCTACTCTGTTATCCGGTTATAGTTAATTAATTGAATTGAGTCATTTTATTACTTTATCAATATAAGTTTGGTTATAAATTTTCAGATAGTCTGCATAAAAGTGGTTTTGACACAGGGATTTTGTCATATTATGGAGTCCCCTTAATGAGTGCGAGAGCCTGATGAAAATACATGAAATATTGTGCACACAGTATAAATTTATTTCCATATATTACGTTATTGATACGGTTTAAGCGGTGACAATAAATATTACAAAATATCACATTATAGTATCAAGTTAAAATAAAGTTTCTTTTCGAACTTATGTTATGAGGTCTGACGGAAAAATAAACTTTATATAAATAAACAAGGCCAGTTCTAATCACCGGCCAAATTCTTTTTGCACTATGAGTATAATTTATAGAAACGATTTTTGCAAATGAATGTATCTCTTTTTTACAAGGAAATCAAAATATTCGCTAACATATTAGGCAACCCATGATCACTCTAAATTATGAATGAATACAGATGACTACGCGTCACTACAAAACATCTTGTAGAACTACGTCGTAGTATTATCAAAGGTATCATAGAAATGCCGCGTTGTAGTATCGTTCCGTGCGCGTAATAGTTGCTATTTGTAAAAAAAGTTTGTAGTGCCATATCTTTGTTTATTTCTACTAAGCGATAGCCCTACATAGAAATAACCTTGAACAAACATCCAAACATTCATGCCTTAACAGCTTATATCAGTTTTCAACCACAACATAAAAATCTAGTCCAACCAAAATTTGAATTCTGAACTTACCTAAGATATTACAGTATGTTAGTGATATTAATAAGGTTAATAATTACGGGGAAGAGTGCTCGAGAGTGCAATAAAGTGATTAGTGGAAGCTGTGCGCTGTGTTAGTGGTAAACTAAAATCAATTATACTTTAATTCAATTTACCTAGTTTAGAAATGGAACCTGAAATAAATATAGACGAGGAGAAAGTAAAAATTAGTGACCCTTCAGATATTAATGAAAATGGATTTGAAAAATGGAGGCTCTAAAAACATGTAAGTGTATTTACATGTTTTTATTTGTTTTGTATTCTCGATACTGGAATATTTTTAACCACCGTCACATAATGCAGTGAGCAGAAAGATTTATACAGGGTGTCCCAAAAACGATACGTTTCCGTGACACTAGAGGTAAAAATGAACCTTATGCCTAACAGATAACATCGTCATTAAGTATGGCATAGCGAAATATCGTGAGCTGAGAGACGCACACTGCTGGACAGAGGACCAAGGTTCTCCACGTCACCCTCATCTACCGTTTGACCTTCACTAATTATAGTATACATACCTTCAATGAATAAAAGTTTTTGATTTTTTTTTCATTAATATTACGTTGAAAATATTCGAAATGCTAGTGGGATTTCAGAGTATGTTTGAGCAATCAAAATATAAATCGTATGCATAAAAAAGGCACTATATTAGTCTGCTCTGCTATAATATCCAGAAATAAGTACATTGTTAAGTATTTCAACAAATATAAATTGGGCAAGGGATATGGCGCATAAAGTGAGGTCAGGTGAAATGTTACCTCATTTATTTATTTGAAATATTTTTCCTAAGAATCTCAATACATAGATACAGAACATCCTGTATCTCTTATGGGGTATGCAAAACACCAGAGGTTATGAAACCATCTGATATCATGTTTGACAAATTTGGAGGTATTATAATGGTGGAGAGAGACTATTACAGTGACAGGGGCCAGCCTATTGCCCACAAAAAAAACCTCCAGTAAAACTTCTGTTCCTTAACTACAGTATGCCCGGGAAGAGAAACAGCTGGTACATTCTATGTTTCTCCTGTGCTCCTAGCCCAGTATGGAAGAAATCTCAATAATAGTAAAAAGTTCCAACTTGTAATATTTCATTAGGCACACCGCAATTGTAACTTCAAATAGGCACCTAGCTGAGCCTAATTTCAGTTAATTTAGGGATCAAAGTTATAAATAGAGTATATTACAGATTGCAGGTATATATTTGATATTTAGGTGGAAAAAGTATTGCCACTTTACAAAGTTCTTATGTTTTTGTGATGGCGATACTAATTAATGATTTCTATACTTAGAATAATTTAGAGTTTTAGTTTATTTTTATTTTAATTAATTATTGAAATTAGTACTTGTAAAAGTAAAGTCACATTGATATGTATAAATCATACCTAAGCAAATATGAAATAATAATATGTAGTTTAAGTTTATGTTTACATTCAAAACTTATTTGATGACGTCATGAAAACTTTAACATCAACTAAGTCCTACTAGATCGAAACATACTCGGATGAAATTGGTTTTAATTAAGTAAATATACCGCATGATTCTGAAAAATTAAACGCTGACTACATAAAATTATAAAAGTAATCCAAATACCCAAAATTCGCAAAAGTTAAAAAAAAAACGCAGTAAAAACGAAAAGGCGATAAATATTAAAACAGCTCATCGTCAGCACATCTGGGTATTGTTTTATCACCACAAGGCAGGTGGTTCTTACTCGTCCGTGAATTATTAAGGCATGTTTCAGTGCCGCCAGAAAGTGTTGATAATAATTGATGAAGCTGTCGCTCTATGATGCTCTGACGGGCGGCAAAAAAGTTTCGCCATTTTCCGTCGTTAAATTATAATGTTTGAGGTTTGCAATTTATTTCGCTGAGCTGGCTTTGTTAAAACCACGTTACCTTTATGACTCTCGACGTAAGGTTTTTTATGTATTTTTAAAACGACATCTCTGTGCTGTACAGTTACGGTGAAATACGTTGCAATACGCAAAAGAACTGCCGAAGTTTATTTTACGACACATATTTTAGTTTAATGGTACCTAATGGTTGGAGTCGAGATTAACGATGTTTGCTTAAGGGAGGTTTCTTAATAAATCACTCGTCGTACTTTCGCAAGAAGCAGTAAACAAAATATTTATTACTTTCAATGTAAAATAAATAAAATAATAATGTTTAGTTATAAATATCATTACGTTTACATGAAAACAATAGATTTACTTCTGATATGAAAGATGACTTAAAGATTACCAATTGAAAAATAATTAATAAATCATCCAAAAACAAACAACCATGAATATATTAATATTTCTCAAAACCACAATACAGAAGTCGTCGTGGCGCCGTGGTTACTGTGTGTATCAAACGATATCGCAGGTTAAGCAACGTTCGGCGCGGCCGGTACTTGGATGGGTGACCGCCGACCATTCATTTCTCACGGCGACTTCCGTGCTTCGGAGGGCACATTAAGCAAGCGGCCCCGGGTGCTGTATACTTGTATACAGTAGTCATTAGGGTTTCTCAGAAGCCATTATCGGTGCCCTGAAAATTCTGACATCCACCACCCAGCACTGGGCCAGCTTGGTGGATTATGGCCTAAACCTCCTCGTCATCCAGGGGAGAGACTTATAGCCCTGCAGTGGGCTCATTACAAAGAGTCGTGATGATGATGACAATACAGGGTTTTTTAGTCACCAGCCAAATTTAAATGATATTTTCTTCTTTTTTTTTTGCATATTTATCTTAGCATCAATAAGTAGAAAAAAGTAAAGATATATCACCACAAACTTTTTTCCAAATAGTCGCTGTTGATAAAACACAGCTACTACGACGCGGCATTTCTTTGTTAATACTACGACGTAGTACTACAAGATGTTTTGTAGTAGCACGTAGTCGTCTTTATTTTAAATGATGATGTTTTATTTTGTTTATTTGAGGTTTGATGTTTTATTGCAGGTTTTTTTGATGGCGATAGGCTGGCCCCCCTGTCACTGCAATAGTCTCTCTCCACCATATAATGCCTCAAAATTTGTCAAACGTGACATCAGATATTTATATGACCTCTGATGTTCTACCTACCGCATAAGGGATACAGGCGTTTTATTTCTGTTATTTGAGTTTATATCAGTCATTATTTTAAACAATCTGGCTATAAAATACGTATTTAATTAAAAACAATTAGACAGACATACAAAAACATCTTACTATTAAAATTTATACTACGAGTACTTCACCTTTTTGATATTTTGAGCAGTTCTCGCTTTTCACTTTAAGCTGTTTATTATGTTTACAGGGTGACTGGTGCATCACTTTCGAAATTTGAGGACGTGATAGTTTGAGATCATAAAAGAAGAGAAAAAAAAATATTTACTGAGTAAACTAAACCGAAAGTTAAAGAAATCATTACGCAAACTGCGTGTTGACTGAGGCGCCGCGTCGGGAAAAGTGTTGTAATGTCTCTTCATTTATTTATAGGTAATTCTGGTGAAAAATTAAGTACCTAATTTTATTACATAATTATGATCAGAATCGAGTACAGAGTGCTCTCCTTTAATATCTAAAATTTTGTCACGAGTCACCCTGTATATAAAATGTATGAAAAAGAACCGCAAAATATCAGAATAACCGTCCACATCTTTAAATACCCACTTTATACAAGTTTACTTGCTGCGTTGGTATTATGAAATATCCGGATCCTTTTTGCGGATTATGAGTACGGATACAGTTGTTGTGTTGTTGGAATCCCGTATTGTGTCATTTTTTGCGGTTTAATCATTTATTGAGTAGCGTTTCAACGTTGTCAGATGAGTTTTTTGATAGTTGGCAGTATTGTTGAGGACCTATTAATTTATTAAGTTTGTATTTTCCTGTGAAATTTTTGTGAGCTTTGATGAGATTGTGTAATGGAAATATGATAATGGAACTACTGTATTCTCAGTATACAGTCAGATCTATTCCAATTGAAAGACCTGACCCAATGACAAAGTTATTGTCCAAACAAACAGATTCAACCCAGGATTCAAAAGTAATGAAATTTATTTATATTTGACCCTCTAGCAAATATGACAAGTGACGATAGTAAATACGTTAAAGTTTAAAAAAAATATTGATTAATTTGAGGAAGACTATCAGTTAATTATAAACGAATTAGTTATATGATACAAGTCTCCACAAGTAGAACACATAATTAAGCATACAAAAAAAGAACATAAATCATTATTGAACAGTAAGTTATACAAGATAAAGTCTAAATTCTAAAACAACACTTGATTTCTATCACTATGTTTCTAATATACTTTATTAATATATACACTATAAAAACATTATAGTAAAATGCCACATATCATGTCATTGAGAATACTGTCATAATAAATATATATTAAACTAAAAGCTAAACGTTCTGTGGAAAAGACATAATCATGTTGGCCTGTTTATGTTAAAAAAGGTATTTGATAATTGCCTCTTTGTAGATGGAATCGTGGTACTAAAGAGATCAATTATCGCATCATTCTGCTTATTCTTTTCTGCTTATATGCTATTTAGATTAAAAGTTTGTGATGCACGGTACAAGTAGGTATTCTGGCGGTAGTTGTTATCAACGGACGGAATATAAAACAGGGGACTGTTGCAGAATGTCCCAGTTGGTACATTCAATAGGAATCTTTTTAAAAGATCAGGATAATCTACATTTGAATTGAGAATCTTTTTGAGGTAAATTATATCAGCAATTTTACGCCGAGCCTCCAGGGGCAAGATGTGATGTTTAGCGCATCGCTTCAAATAATCATTTTCTTTAGACAAACAGTGAAAGTTAATGAAACGGAAAAGCTTAAGTGGTACCTTTGTAAATAGGGTTCCATATCTGTAAAACATATTCTAAATGAGAGCGAACATAAGCGGTATAAAGGATTTGAAGGTTTTTATATTTTTAAAATCTTTTGACGACCTTAAGATTAATCCCAGTGACTTAAGAGCTTTTTTTACTATTGCTGAGGTATGACTCTGCAACATAAGTTTGATGATGTCCTCCCAGATGTATCCGTCGACGGCGACACCCTGTCAGTTGCACAGATTCTGTCTTCGCTCATGTGCTCGAACGTGACTTGCGAAGCCGAATTTTGTTTTAAATACACGATCGCATAGTGCGCAATGAAGTTTAGTTTCATGCCAAACACCTAAAACTTTAGTTTCACAGAAACGGATAAGTGGCTGATTTTTTAACTTATAATTAAATGAGATAGGATTATTTTTACGGCTAAAGGAAAGAATTGCACATTTGTTGACATTGAGGTTTAGTTTCAATTTTGAACAATAACTAACAAGCCTGTCAAGGTCCTGTTGTAATAGATGACAATCGCCTGAATTTTCAATACATTTCAGTATTTTCATGTCATCAGCGAAGCTAATTAAGGTATAATTTATAAAACAACAATCTATATCAGATGCAAAAATTAAAAATAATAGCGGCCCGAGCAAATAATTTTAATTTCTGCATCGGCGTACCCTGGGCGACGCCGCTAGGAGCTGTCATCCACTTGGACATATAATTTTCTAAAATTACAGCCTGAGACCTGTTAGTGATGTATGATGGAAAGCACCTCAGAACGTCACCTCTACCGCCTGTATTTTGCAACTTGTCAATTAAGATGCGATGATCTATCCTATCAAAACATTTTTTGTAATCAATGTAAATTATGTCCACTTGATTGCGCTTATGCATTTTATAAATAAATAAATCTAATAAAATTTGATTGGTAAGATTTAGTATAAATAAAAAGTATTTGAGAATCTTTTTGAGTAACCATTGTCTTTGTCAATTATCCTACATAATAAATTACCGTAAAATAAGCAAAGTCCCGTTTTCGAGATATTCGGGGTATTTTTTTTCCGGACAAATAATTTTAATTCATAAAATATGAATGTTCATTGTACGACTAAACGTAACTCTTGGCATACATTTTATTTTCATTTTCACGAAGAGCGAGAGAAAAGAAGTTAAAGAGTTAGATTCAGGGCGCCTGACTAGACTGTGGTCACTAGAGATTTCACGCCACCACACACAAAGCAGTCGAGCGGTGTTAAGTCACACGATCTCGTTGCCAGTTGTTGTCGTCACCACGAGAGATGACAAAGCCTTCGAATTTTTCATCCAATAAAATTAATAATTCCCATGCTGTATGGCATGTGATGCCGTCTTGTTTAAGTCAAGTGTTTGTGAGTTGTACACCATCTATGCTAGACCAAGAAAAAATTGTTATCATACATACATAACGTCACGCCTGTATCCCTAATGGGGTAGGCAGAACACCAGAGGTTAAAGGACCATCTGATGTCACGTTTGACAAATTTGAAGGTATTATAAAGATGGAGAAAGTTTGTTATCATCGCCTAATATCGTGCGGCGCATAGAGCACTGGCTTTGATAATAAATTTTAACAATTTCTACGTAGTGCTGAAGCGCGTAGCGTTCCATGGTAAAATATCGCGACTGAATACGTGTCCGTGCTAAATTTCACAACTATTGCTTTACCGAGATGACCACTATGAGCTGTCAAAGTTCGCGTGTCCCTATTGAAAAACCCTTTATTTACAACCCAGACATATATTACTTCATACTCACACTAAATTTATACATTCATCATCAAAGCTCCAACCGCCTTGGAGCTACATCCTATAATTTCAATAATTCGCAGCCGCGGCACCGCTACAGTGAGCAGACAGCGTAGATGCGAAACTCCGTTGAAGCGCCGCGCCCGCCAATCCGTGGAATTATTTGCGTCGGACTTGAACACAAATTATCTAGTCGCCTCGTACCCCCGGGTCTTGAGAAGATGTCAACTTAGAGTGAGGCTGAACGGAATGGATTTATTTATGGAACTAATTTAATGAAAGATTAAAGTTGTAAGGTATTTCTACTGACTGTCTGCTTATTTGTACATAAATATATTCCAATAGTCTTGTGGAATTATCTATATTTACAGCTTCATTTTTATGATGGCTGTTTTTGTGTTGCAGCCTGTTGTCATCGCTTTTTATGATATCGCTATGTTCCCAAAACTTTCACAATGTGAGTTTCTAACAATTCATTATTACTCTCATTGCTGAAATGTTATGCCCATGAGACTCTGGGTCTGAATAGCTGCCTGATGCAAGTTTGCGAATGTGGTATCAAATTTATAAGGTTTGTAGATATTTGCCATGGATAAGGTTTATTTTAAAATGATTCCTCATCACAACTCCATGTAATTCAATTCAAATCATTTATTTCAATCAATCACAAGATCATACAGGTTATATATATACAGGATACAAAAGTCGCTCGTGACCACGGGGTCTGCAAAGACACCGAAAGGTCATGTTAAAATGTAAAATATAAATTATACGCGATTAATCCGGTTGAAAAGTAGTTTTACGTAAATTATGAATCGTGAAAACTTAAGTCAATATTAGGATACAAAAATTTATAAAAATAATAGAGCTTGCAAGTTTATCAAACCCATGCAAGAGGAGTAATAAATTACTACAAAAAATGGCTTCTGTCTCTCTTGCCCTGATCCCCGACAGACTGGTCAAATTGTCGGGTCCGTCCATCCAAGGGTGTAACCAACCGATCGACAATCGATCGAACCAATCGATTAAACGTCGCCGACGCCGTCGTATAACTCGCAAATTTTTATCGTCCTCTACCGTATCATCATCATTTACTAAACAGGATCCCTTTTTAGTACTTACATCAAAATATCTTAACACCAAGTTAAGAATGACGTGTGTGTTCAATTTATGAAAAAAAAAATATTATACCTATATTTTTTTATTTACAATTCCTTTATGTGAACAAAATTTTAGTTTAATCTGTTATTTAAGAAAATCACTTCACCAAAACAAAAATCTTACGCGGTTAGTACCTACCGACGCATTCGAGCAAAGGTCGATGCCTCGCGCCCGGGCGATGCGTGCGTGACATACTAAGCATGAAGTATGACGTAAGAATCAGCTGTTGTTATGTCATACTTATTTAGTTTATGGTGATTCTAATTTCCCATCACACTTCCAGGTTTTGGACTGCTAATTTTACATTTAAATAATGCTCTGTGTACAATTTACAAAATTTATTAATTTTATAAACCGACTTCAAAAAAGGAAGTTCTCAACTCAATTTCGATGATGCGTATTGCATTTGTTTTTTAAATACTTGGACTTTTCAACAAAAAACAATAAAATTAAATCGCAACTTATCTCGCTCCTCCTGTCTCCGTGTGTCTGTAACTTTAAATTCTTTAAGAAGGAAAAATGAAATAGAATCGATGGAATTCATTCCACTGCCAGACTGCAAATGGAAAATAGTCGTGAAAGAATTTCCCCAAGTTAAGCTTTATTAAATCCGTCGGCAATTGCCGAGGACTCGCTTGTTGCTTGGTTTTCGGTTTAAAAAAGGTTAATAAACCAACGTCAGAAAAATTTGAAAAACATAGAAAAATATTGGACGCAGGCAGTTTAATTGGCCTAAATAGATGATGTTGTTTGTCATCTATTAAGAAAGATTGCTACCGACAATCACACGCGGTTCTACATTCGTCAAATATAAAAAATCATATTTTCTCCAATCCGAATGTAGTTTTCGAAATTAACATTTTTTCGAAATCAATCCCGAAATCTTTCGGCTTTATTATATTAATAAGTACATACATACATTCATAACTTCATGCTTGTATCCTTTATGGGGTAGACAGAATACCAGAGGCTCAGAGGCTATCACAACCATCTGATGTTACGTTAGACAAATTTGGAGGTATTACGATGACATTACGGTGACAGGGGGCCGCAAAAACGTCAATTAAAACCTCTGTCCCTTAACTGACTTTTACAGTATGCCCGAGACGAGAAGCAGCTGGCACATTCTATGTTTTTCTTACGCTCCCAGTCCAGCATGGATGGAAGTAGTATTACTTTATGTAGTAACAATTTAAGTATGGAAGTACTTAGTATAATATTAAGTATTGATCATATTTTCTTTTTTATGTCATGTTAGCCAGCAAACTAGCGCTGGGTCTAGAGCATCTAAAACATGAAACTCCAATGGGGACCGCATGTCTATAGATTAGCGAAGAGGCACAGTACTGCAGCATATGCCGTTAACTAATTGCAAAATATTTATTTGATTTTATTCTATTGGGAATTCACGTATGGGGAGACTCCGAAGGTATCCAAACAGTTTTCGTGCTGCAGAAACGGGCTTTTCGCGCAATCTATTCTAGAGCGTCACTCAGGCTCGCTTGCACAGACCAGGGTTAGCGTTAAATTGTGTTGCACCATCCAGGATTAGCAGTTTAGCCCGAGTTGAACTGCTAAATATTTAACTCTTCAAGGTGACAGGGTTAAGTCACTAACCCCAGTAATGTCAAAATTTTTCGGCTACTTTGAAGCAATAACAGATGTCCAGTTGTTAACATAGTTTGGTTAGAATATTGTTAAAATTAAATAACCGGTGGTGGCGTGGAGTCACGATAATAAGCTGGAGTTTAACGTCGACAAATGTAAAACGATCACGTTCAGTCGCAAAATGGAACCCAAGCGACATGGATACATATTGCAGGGAGTACAGATGGAACGGGTGAACACAATTCGTGACCTAGGAGTTCGGCTGAAGGATGACTTGTGGTTTCGAGAGCACATCACAGAAATTTGCAAGAAAGCATTCCAATGTCTGGGGTTTGTGCTTCGGCAAGCAACGGAATTCACAAACCTGAGTGTAATCAGAACACTATATAATGCACTGGTAAGAAGTCACCTAGAATTTAACTCTGTAGTATGGGCTCCACATGAAGCTAAATATAGTATCATGTTGGAGCGCATCCAGAACAAATTCACTAGGTACCTATACAAAAGGCTCTACGGGGTATATCCATCGTACCCTTTAATGTACCCAACAATGTTTGTGCTGGGCATGGTTGGGTACAATAAGCTGGAGACCAGGAGGGAATTAGCGTTCGCATCATATTTGCTGAAAGTGATACGAGGTAAGGTACACCACCCAGACCTATTACAGAACGTAAGTTTCTGTGTGCCTGATAATTACGTCCATCGCAGGCGCCGGCCGCCCTTGTTAGTTGTACCGCGAGGTAGAACTAACTTGATGCAAAGAGCACCCCTACCTAGCCCGCGCATTGCAAACATTAAATGTAGTCGCAAATCAGGTAGATTTATTTACATGCTCTTTGAATGAATTCACAAAAAGCGTTATGTATACTTTGTGTTATCCGGGATGATTATGTGAATTAGCTATTATTTTATTATAAGTATGTTGACATTTTAAGGGAAAGTTTTTTATTTCAATGGGTTAGATTAGAGTTAAGTTATGATTTTTAGTTTTTTGGAAATAATATGTGACATGTAATTGAAAATTAATTTGACGTAGGTATAATTTTAGGTTTATTTGACATTTAATTATTGTTTTATTGCTTCTATGCTGGACTGGGAGCGAAAGAAAAACATAGAATGTGCCAGCTGCTTCTCTTCCCGGGCATACTGTAAAAGTCAGTTAAGGGACCGAGGTGTTATGGGAGGCTTTTTTGTGGGCGATAGGCTGACCCCCTGCCACTGCAATAGTCTCTCTTCACTATTATAATGCCTCCTAATTTGTCAAATGTGACATCAGATGGTTTTATTACCTCTGGTGTTCTGCCTACCCCATACGGGATACAGGCGTGAAGTTGTGTATGTGTATGTAATTATTGTTTTATTTTTGGATTTGATTTTTATTTGAAAATAATTTGATTTTGTATTAAACGGAATGTGTTTTTGACTAGGACTAAAATTGTATAAATAAATATGTAAATGTTGACAGCACCATCGCATTGGAAGTATCTGTAAAGGTGGTGCTATGATTTTTGTTATAAATAAATAAATAAAAATATATGGATAATAGTCCTTGGTTGTAAATTATTTTTGAACAGATCAACTTACCGAAGTGGTGATAAATTCATTTCAATTTGTGAATCATGTGATTTATTTCAAGTGTATGTAAAAGTAACTATGAAATAATTTATATTTTATAATGACTTTGAATATTATTACTTAATAGACATACAAACATAACTTCACGCCTGCATCCTTTACGGCTATAAAACAAACTGATGTCATGTTTGACGAAATTTGTAGGTATTATAATGGTGGAGAGAGAATATTGCAGTGACAGGGGGTCAGCCTGTCGCCCACAAAAAACCTCCAATAAAACCTCAGTCTCTCAACTGACTTTTACAGTATGCCCGGGATGAGAAGCAGCTTGCACATTCAATTTTTTTTCTTTTATATACTTCCCAGTCCAGCAGTAAAGAAGTATATACTATTTAATAGATGGTTGTGAAATATTGATGCGTCGCAAACCCAAGCCTTTGGCTGGTAAAGCCACTTTTCTAAGTTAACTGGTTTATTCTTAACACGCTTAGACACTATTATTAATTCATTTAATCTTCAAACTATGGATGTCGACTGCTGAAATTAGGTCTCTCTGAATTCCCCACGTTGCAACGCTCGGTCCTTAAAATTATTAACTAGGGTGTTTTAAATAAGAACTATGAAATATTTTTTTTTTTTTTTTATAATTGACTAAACCCGCGTTTGACCTCAATCTCACCTGATGGTAAGTGACGATGAGGTCGAAGATGAAAGCACACGGGTTTAGGAAGGAACTGGCTCTTTATAAAATATTGCCGGAACACATTACCGCCGGAGCGGTAACATGATTAAAATTAACAAGATTGTAGAACTCATCGAGGTGTCTTCGACAAGAAAAGGCCACTTATAGTAATATGTATACAAGGTGTTCCATTTGATTTCCCATAACTCTAGGGTATTAATGGGACCATGTAATAGAATCAAATAACATGTGAATAATTTTTAATTTTTTTTTTGTTTTTATTTTTCATACAAAATAACTCAATTAAGGCAAACTATCTTATGTAAAACACCAAAGTCAAAGTCAAAAGAATCTTTATTTCGTAAGTATTTAAATACATTTGAAATAAGTCACAATTTACAAATTGAACTGAATCTACCACCACTTCGGAAAGTCGATCTGTTGAGAAGAAGTGGCAAGAAACTCAACAGCAATCATCTTTTAAAAATACACAATAACAATAACAACAACAACAATTTACAATCTTCTTGCATCCGGATATCTTATATTAAAACTTTATGCTTATCCTTAAATCTATCGAAGGGTTAATCTTAAATATTTTGGAGTTTTATTATAAAAGCGTACACATTGACCCATGAACGAGTTGGTGATCTTCTGGAGTCTACTATTATATTTATACATTAGGCAATCAAGTACTAAAACCTTTATGCGAAGTATGATAACGTGGCATTTTCTATCCCTTTTTTATCGCTATGCACAGGTACAGTCCGCAACGTTTTGCGTTGTACATTGTATGCAACGTTCCTCAACGTTTAAAACGTTTTTGTTTTAATAATGTTTTTAAGTTTTTGCATTTAAAATGCTCAATTATTCTTAAATAAATGAAAAATGTGATAAATAAAAATTACGCGACCAGGATTCGAACCTGGGACCTCTCGTTTGCCGGACGAGTGCTCTTCCAACTGAGCTACCGGGGCCTGGCGGTCCGCCTCGAAATTACTTATCACATATTTTGTTTTTTTACGTTATATTGCTAACGTAGCTCCATCTTATGGTATAGCTTTGCAGCTAAGACCACCCGAGATCAATTTCTTTACAGAAATTGTGAATCCCAGTTAAAGATAAGCATTGCAATGTAAAAATAATGTTTTTAAGTTTTTGCATTTAAAATGCTCAATTATTCTTAAATAAATGAAAAACGTGATAAATAAAAAAAAGTTTATGTTGTTTATTGTATAGCTTCAGTGACAAGCGTCTATTGAATGAATATTAAAGAGATTTTACAAGGGTGATAATTTATGAACTCATTATATTAAGATGATATCTTGGAAAGTACGCACTTTTGAACCACATTTTATTTGGCACAAAATATTATTTTTTAGTAAGGAACAAAACCTCAAAATATGGGATATCAAAACAGTTTTAAAGTACTAAAAGATGAAATAAAGTAATTTTTATAGAAATACGTTAGAAATGGCAACACGTTAGAAATAATAAAAACATTTATTTATGAACGCAACACAATAGTTTCAAATATTAAAGAAAACACGAAAAGACGACATAAACAGAATTACAAAGCACATAGTTACAGAAGTACGTCGCAATTATGAAAATTAAAAAAAAATCTGATACGTCAATGAAAACAGAATTTTCCATTATTGTTAAATACTGTTGAAAAAGACTAAAGACTACAACTCATTATTTTTCCGTCACTGTTACCAATATCAACTAAAATATACACGATACATTTAAAAAAAAAACCCAAATAATCACACCAACTACATGGCCCCAAACTATGTAGCGAACTAGGGGAACCTAGAATATAAGTGCATTATAGAAAAATAAAAACACCCGCGACATTGTTTTTCTTGTTCTGTGCGGGAATTGTACCCGCAACCACTGGTGTCAGAAGCAGATAGTGCTATCCCATCGCCAAAGGGGCCGTATAATAATATCATAAATAAAAAATAATAAAATAAAATCCCCAGACAATCACAACTACATGGCACCAAAGTAAGCATAGCTTGTGTTATGGGATACCATGTAGCGAACTAGGGGGAAACCTAGAATATAAATAAATACATAAATAGATAGAATAGAATAGAAACACCCAGACACGGAACATTTTTTTTGTTGTTCCGTTCGGGAATCGAACCCGCAACCACTGGCGTCTGAGGCAGACAGTGTTACCCCATGGTGGTCGTCAGATCAAAAAGAAATATCAGGACTCACCAGATATTTCACATATCAACGTCTGTCTGTACTTTAGGACTAATCTTCGGAAACACTTCTAATTTTGATGTGGTCTAAGGTCGTTCTCGCAATCGGTGATAATATTGATTTCAAATGACTCTAACTGCAAAGCAAAGACAGCAAAAACTTCATTTCATTCAGTAAAAAAATAAGATAGACTATAAAACATTTTTTATTCCTGTATTAGATAGTACAATGTTTGGGAATTTCTTTCTTGAAATTAACGTCGTCTAAATGTAACAAAGCAGAACTGTTTTAATTAAAAAAGTGTATATTGAATATTTTTAATTAAAACAATCTTCTTTGGAATGTTTCTGTTCTTTGTAGGGCACGTTTAACTGTTGTTCTCAGATTTTGTATTGTCGTATATCTCATTTTATCTACAACGCAAAAAAATATCTTACGTGTAGGGTGAACTGACACAATTTTTGTACAATAGTAGTTTTTTCTGAAAAAAAAAATGTACTAAGAAAACAAATCCCAACTTGCCTTATTTCTTAATCAAAATCAACAAAACCGAACTATTAACTCAGCAATGGCGACGACAGGTTCGATATTTAAAGAAACGTCAAGTCAATTGACGTCGACTGGAAGCAGCAGCAAGCAATTTGTTGTAAGAAACGGTAATTATAAGAACAAAAAACAAATAAACTGGAAAATAAATACGAAGGAGTATTGAAAATAAAGACTCGGGGGTGAATTTCTCATTTCTGCGAAGTAACCGTGAAAATGATTGTGTCGCTCCCAGAGCCGTGGAGCGCCATCGCGGCCGATTGCTCAATTTATCAATACAGCTTTTGTGTCATAGAGCAGGGACTGCAGATGGGATTTAAGTAATTTATTTAAAATCTTTGCTTATGTGAAAACACGCAAATTTTAATAGAAATTCAAATAGAATCAAAGGAAACATTTCGATAGTTTCGTAGTTTATGTGTTTTATTTTTTATTGTGTTTTAAATATGTTGGTTAACTCGTTGACAAAAACCAATCAAAAAGGTATTTTTTTGTGATTTTAAAGTGATTTTTCCATATTGGAATGATACATAAACGCTTGTGTTTATTTCATTAAGATTTCGCAATTTTTTTAGTTTTTCTACGATCAAAGCTGTCATAGTGTTATTTGGAATTGGATGAATGGAATTACTATACAAGGTGTTACTTTTGATTTTCCATAACTCTAGGGTATTAATGGGACCATGCAATAGAATCAAATAAAATGTGATTTTTTTTAGTTTTTATTTTTAATACAAAATAATTCAATTAAGTCAAAACATCTTATTTAAAACACCTTTATGCGAAGTATGACAACGTGGAATTTTCTATCCCTTTTTTATCACTATGTACAGGTACAGTTAGCAACGTTTTGCGTTGTTACATCGTATGCAACGTTCCTCGACGTTTAAAATGTTTTTGTTTTTTTAATCCTATGACTTCACTGCCACGCGTCTATTGAATGAATGTTAAAGAGATTTTACAAGGGTGATAATTTATGAACTCATTATAATAAGATTGATGATATCTTGGAAAGTATGCACTTTTGAAGCACATATTCTTTGGAAAAAAGTATTATTTTCTAGTAAGGAACAAAACTTCAAAGTTATGGGATATCAAAAAGAACATCTTGTATATTAGTAAATTTTTTCGAAATGTTGCACTTATTTATTATAGAATTTAAGAAGGTTTAAGGTATTATATGCTTATAAAGCGACGATATGCTTATCCAGGAGCGGTACGGCTTATCTTCGCCGACCCTGCTACACATTTATGTATCGTAATTATCGCTCCTCATTTTGACGTGCTTATACAGGGTGACTGGTCACAAATTTTGGATACTGAAGGAGAGCACTTTCTACTCGATTCTGATCATAATTATGTAATAAATGTAGGTACTAAAAACATCTTATTTATTACTTCAGGGTTGTTATTTTCCGTTTCCTGTAAAATTGCACCGGAAAAAAAATAAAATCCATTTATTCACTGCTTAACAAGGGTTGAGAAGTAAATATCATATTCTTCCATTCTTCTTATTTGTCTGAGTCTTATTCTTTGGTCATCAATGAGAAACCAGTCTTGGTCGATTTATTTCGAGTAGCTAGACTATATTACTTTATATTCTCGGTTTGACTTCTTTATTCAACATTCGATGGTTAATGTACTCGATTCGATTCTGACGTTGATTTTATTAATATTATGCAGTCGAATACATTTGTCCGAGTAGATTCGCATTAATGCGAAACATTACGTTTCAGTTTAACGAATTTTCGGGATATAAACCACGATTTTGATTTTGATTTTGGAGTTGTGATGATTGCGAAACACGGAAATGATTATACTCAAATATTTACGCAATTTGAATAAATATTGTAATACTGATGATATTCGCTCAAACCCGTAAGCAAACTATGTAGCAATAAATTAAGCATTTATAAGGTTCTGGTAAGGATAGAAATACTGAATTTTAATATTACATACACGTTTAGTAGGCATGGATTCGGAATGGAACATGGTGGACTGGGAGCAAAAGAAAAAATAAAATATACCAGCTGCTTCTCTTATTGGCCATACTGTAAAAGGCCGTTAAGGAACACAGGTTTTATTGGCGTTTTTGTGGGCGATAGAATGACCCCCTGTCACTGCAAAAAACTCTATCCATCATTATAATAACTCATTTGTCAAACGTGACACCAGGCTCTTATAAACTCTGGTGTTCTGTCTACCCCATAAAGGATACAGGCGTGAAGTTATGTATGTCTCTGACCGAGCTGGATTTAGAGTTCGTCTTCCAAGTTGTCGAGGCCTGGACTCAAGCACAGGACGTCTCACAAACAAACTGCAAACACTTAACTAATGCTACACAAAACGCGAAGATATGCCTACAAAATACTCCCTGCGACCAAGCCGAAGAAAACAACTCATAGCTCCACCTTCCCGACTAAACTATTGTCACACGGCCCGCTGGAAATGTCCATAAAGTTGTATAATCACCTCCCGGAATCCCTGAAAAATAAAACCAAAGAAAAATATTTTTTTAAATTACTCAAACAATTGCTAATCAAAAAATGTTACTATACAGTTAAGGAATACCTAGATGATAAATAAGATAAGATAAATATAGAATTAAATTAAAATTAATAAATACATACTGTACCTATTTAAGAAAGAAATATAAGCGTATATTGTATATACATACCAACTAAAACTAGCATTAAGTGTTATAACTATTTAGATAAACTTAGGTTAAGAAAAATGTTCTCTCATCTACATTAATTGTATTTTTTTATTTGTCATTAATTGCAATGCCCTTGCAGGGCGTCACCAATTATTTAAAGATCCTTTCTGTACAGTGATACTATATAAATTTCTTAATAGATCACTGTATACTATATACAGTGATCTATAAAGAAATTTGAATTTGAATTTGAATTTAATGCACTATCGCGGTCAGAAATTTCGAGAACCTGAAATCGTTCAATTGTAGTTTAAATAACTTTTTTTCAATATTGAAGGTAGAGCTTTATAACAATAAATAAATGGACAGCCAGCAGAGATCTATTCTTGGAGTTTTTCATGGAGGTCACCATCTTGCTCCCACGTTCTGCTAGCAGGATTGTAGGAGTTGCAGGATTGCATTGCGACTTGAGATGTAGAAACTGTACTTAAACTGCTCGGTTAATTCGAAAGCTGTTCCTGATGATGAGATGATCCTTTTGACGGCTTTGAAGCCTCTTAAATAAAACACTTTTTGACCGGATTTATCGCGTATATTTACATTTTGAAACGTCGAGTCAAAATTTAAAAGGTAATACGCGATAAATCCGGTCAAAAAGTGTTTTGTTTATAGTATGAATCGCGAAAACTTAAGACAATATTTTGAAGCCTCTTGCCAGAGATTTGCACTATGCACTGGGAAGCCAAAACTCACAGGGGGCGGGTAATAATAATATATACTAAAATGTGTTATTCTTATTTTTTTTATTTAAAGAAAAAAATATAAATTTTGAAAAGACAAATCTTAGGGCCAACGCTGCCCTAAGTGACACCCGTGTCCACGCGCATGCCGTACGTCCGTGTCCAAGCGTCTTGGCCAGGCACGCGTGACCCAATTTCAATAGTAAAAAATCATTAGTGTGGTTGTACAGTCGTGTCAATGGAGGGCTAAATTCTTATGCGCGTACGGCATGACGTGGCAGTTTTTAATAAATAACCATTTTTGCAACTTAATATCCTTAACATTAAAGGCAGAGTATTGAGACTGAAAAACGTGTAACTGCGACTAAATATCGATGATGAATCTTATTCAAAAATATAAAAACATAATTTGTGTATAAAATGTTGTCCCGTCCCCGGGAATAGTTTATTTTATTAATAGAGTCGGTGGATCTTTATTGTAATCTTTCTTATTAGACGCAACACTTAAAGGTTCGATTTCTCCTAAATAGTATAATGTTTGTGGGGGTGTTTTTATTTGTTAAGCCATGATTATCCGTTAAAAATATTGCAATGATTAATAGCACATGAAGACCAAATTCAGCTTCATAAAAAATCTAATAAATAAAGTTAATCTATGTTCGAGGTTCCTTATAAGTTGTTTCGTTTAAAATAAGTAAAGACAATCTAATAGACTATTACCATTACATGTTCTTCAAAGAATTCTCTGCGATGTACGAATTAGATCCAGATTTAAACCAACTGGTTTTTTAACCACTACTAAGGTTTATTTTTAAGTCAGCAGCCAAAGGACGATGCATAATTTTGGTACCCACCTCGAATAGCCGTGTAAGATACGCCGTTAGATAGGTTTTAGTAACCTGAATCAAAGTTACTATATCACCAAGTTCCGATCGTTAGTCCATACGGAGCTGTAAGGTCCTAAATGTAAGACTATAATTTTGGTTGCCACCTCCAATAGCCATGTAGGATACGCCGTTGGCTAGGTTTTAATAACCTGAATCAAAGTTACTACTGCGCCAACTTCCGATCTGTACTCCGTTCAGATGTCAAAATAACAGACGGGTCACCTATATCATAGATATTAAGGGACACCACCGCTCTGATTATCTGTTGCACACCTGAATTAAGATTTTTTAAATGTTTTCTTCGGAGATTTGGATTAATTTTATTAGGTTGGTTATCAGCTTGGACTCAGAATCAAGACAGGCGCCATACCAATTCTTGTTCTAGAATATGAACTCTTTTCATATATATCACACATGTCTATTGAGGCTGGTACCAGCTCTCATACAAAGTTATGCGTCGTCCTTTAAATGTTGTTTTCTTTAATACGATACAAACGTACCTACATATTTATTTTAGTATCGCTTAGTATAAAATAAAGATATGGCACCAGAAACTTAAAAAAAAATTGGCGCTGTTGATGAGCATTTCATTTTTAATACTACGACGTAGTACTACAAAATGCTTTGTAGTAGCGCGTAGTCGTCTTTATAATGGGATTCATTCATAATTTACAGTGACTACGCTTTGCTCAGTATGTTAGCGAATATATTCATTTTCTTGTTAAAAAAATCACACTTTTTTTTTGCAAAAATCGTTCCCATAAATGATACTTATTGATCAAAAATATTTGGCCGGTGAATAAAAAATAACTCTGTATATAAAATAGACTTTCAGAATTGAAAGGAAAACCTCTTGCTAACGATATTCATTGTGAATTTAAATTAAACTCACATCCTTCATATCAGACGATGCCGGTCAACGTTATTTAATTTCAAATAGCTCGTTACACCCAAAAGCAGTAGCAATGCAAGTAAGGGGCTAAATAACATTCTGTATCAACCAATGACTAAAGAAACAAAGGACTCGGCATTATAGTCGTTACTTTTAAATACATGGGCGTCTCTTTTGTCTCTTTTTAACTCAAGAGTACATTAATTACAATCATACGTAAAAAAGGGCAATAGTAGGACAATAATAATATTATCATTGCCATATATGACAACAATGCGGCCAGTCGCCATGTTACGACACAGCAACAACAAGTACGTCAGTTGTCATAATGACTTGCTTTTTGCAAATTTTGAAGAAACTTTAAGTGTTTTTATGAAAAGTCGTTGTTTTTTATAGTGCAGAACTTTGCATAATACTGCCATTATCATGGTTAGAAACAGTGTGCTAGGCTGCCCCAAGAAAAACTATGAGCACTACGGCAAGCCGCCATCTTTGTTTCTGACTATACAGGTACGTTTTTTTGTAGTTGTGTCATGTCCTCTTATTTCCTATTATCGATGGTATCAACAAGAGTTTGTGCTGAAACGAGCAGGTTTAAACAACGAGGTTGATTGATAGCTTCCGTGACTCAAAGGGGAAGTGCACAACTACAGATGAGAGGTAGAGGTTCTTGTTACTGGAACGGTCAGCTTACGAAACTGTTCCATAATTTTCATTATGTCCTAACAATGCTTTTTAACCGTACAATGGTGTGAATAAGTCACAATCTTCTCAGTTAGGTTGGATACATGGATAGGATGAAAAAAGATTGTCTGGTAGTGATCGCTCTAGAACGATAAGACCGCCTTTTGTACCTTTTGTTCCATGTTGTTTGTTTCCCATTTATATTAAACAAAAAAAGAGTAAATAAATAATCAGCACATTTTTACAATCTTAATTTAACAATATCGTATAAAAGCACACAATTTATTTATTTATTTATTGATAAAACACAAAAACATATTTACAACCAAAATTAAAAATAAATGTTAAACAAAAAGTATATATTTTTTTGAACTGGGTTGAAACTCAAAATATTTGTATCTACAGAAATACATAGTAAAGAACTCTTAAAAAAAAGGATAAATTGTGTCTCATGTGTCCGAACTAGGTTATTCCTGTTTCTCAGGCGAGTGTTTATTATGCAATTTAATTAGTTAAAAAGATTTAATATTGTCATTTTATTTTGATTATTATGCAAAGTTTCTTAAAGTTCAAGGTCAAGCCAAAGCGAGACGACTGGTTATGATCAGCAAATTCAGAAAAAAAAATGTATCCTTAGAAATGAGAGGGATCTAAAAAATATATTTAAAATTTCTCCATGTTTAAACATTTCTTGGTTATTGTGGTTTTGCTGGTGATTTTAGTCCACTCCAATAAATATAATAACACATTTGCCCCAGGTTTTCTTAGAAATTATTTTTCTTAGACCACTTTTTGCCGGACTTTAATTTTTTAAACAAGTGAAATGAGTCTTTAAGAGTTGGTTTAAGTGCAGATGTTGTACATTGTTTTATTTGTCGTGTAAGTACAGACAACAAAGCATCGTGTTAAAATTTGAAGAAAAATTAAACGCCATACATTCCAATTAAAATTGCTTTTAAATAATAAAAAACAGACCACCTCTTTACAAGATAGCTTCATCTTCCACACGTTTATTGATTCAATAGTTCTGTTGTTCTTGTTGTATGAAGCTTCATATCCAGTTTAATACTTAAATTTATATAGAAGCTATAATTTAATACTAAAGTTGGGTGCTTGTTGCACTTGTTCGCTACATAAATTAGAGTTTGGAACAAATTAGCGCTTGCCGATACTCCCGAGACTGATATTGCAAAAAGCAGCCTGTGGATATAGTGAACAATATGGTTGATTCGGTCCTTTATTTTATTTAAATTGATAATTTTTATCTATTGTGTGAGATGCTGAATACATCTGCTTACTCAAAATGAAACTCAATGGTAGTAGCTCAAAGTCAAAGTCAAAAAATTATTTATTTCGTAGTTATTTACATACACTTGAAATATTTCCAAACTGAACTGAATCTCCCAACTGGCAAGAATTGAGAAGAAGTGGCAAAAAACTGAAGAGTAATCATATTCTAAACAGTTTACAGTAGGAGAATCTCATTTTTTGCATCCGTATATCGTATAGTCAGTAGTCCTTTTCACAGAACACTTGTTTTTACATTTTAAATCTCGAAAGCTAAATTTTAAATATTTTTGAAATTTTATCATAAAGCGTTCGCATTGACCCATGAACGAGCTAGTGACTTTGTGGAGTCTGATATTATAGCCGACTATTATAGTTTATGCATTAGATATTACTTCGTTACTTCCATCGGTAGTAGCTAGCGGTGGGTCGTTTTGTACGCCACAGACTAAAGATATTAGTAATCAATAAATCGTATTTAAGCATAAAATAAAACACTTTTAACCGGATTTATCGCGTATAATTTATATTTTAACTCGACGTTTCGGTGTCTCTGCAGAGCCCGTGGTGACGAGTGACTGAAAGAGATGTCAGGCGTCAGATTGATAGGTGGAAAAGTTATACATTATCTCTCTGTTTCTCAGTCTTCGACCATAGCATTCAGGGTTAACACGCCGTTCGTTGGACCCTCTAATGGTTGACCAAATTATTTAAATTATGAATCGTGAAAACTTAAAACTCTATTAAGATTTTGTATTTTTCGTACAATGAGTGTAATTAATATTTAAGTATCACTATGCAAAGAATAAATATAAAACTAGCTGGACGATCTAAATAAATAAAAAACCATCCTTAAAAACGTCAACTTTCATAATAATGATAGAATATTGATGGTATGATACGCAAATTATTGAAACTCAAGAATTCAATGAGACGAAGAAAAAAAATTGATATTCGCTTGTCGCTTCGCCTATGGCTAACAACATAGAGCTAGGAGTCGAGCTTACTGAAACTTTTGCAAGAAAACCATGATTTATTTGCTGTTCGTGTTTTTTTCACCGTCCTATTGGCATTGTTGGGCAAAATACATGATTTACAACCTACAAACTGTGTATCGATACAAAAGAGTCTTTAATAACAATGCTTTTAGTAGTAACTTCGTCAGATTCAGCTTGCAGCCGTTTTGACTGAGGCGTGAGCTGAGTGATCTGTCCAACGTATCTGGCAATCACTGCAGACTTTTGGGTTTTCATTTTTTGTGTTAATTATCCGTAGGTAACTAAGTAGGAATAGAATATCAATTAAACCTGTATATGAAAGATTTTTTAACTTAAAAAGGATAATCTTTCATTTTACCTGACAAAAACCGGTCAAAAACCTAATGTTTTTGTAACGTAAGTTCATCACTTGACACTTATAAAAAAAACTGTCTGTTTGCGAGATGGACTCGCCCATGATGGGTAGCAACAAGTATTAGGTATAACCACATAACAATATAATGTTCGTTATTCCTTTGATAGATGTTAGCTGTGGTTTACGATTTGAAACGTTTAAAAAAAACTACGACATGTTTTTATTTTGAGTTCTTGATAATTTGATAATACCGAAGATACTGAAGTTACATAGTTTAATTTAATAAATAAAACAAAAAAACGTGGTCGATATATAATTTCTAAAATTAATGGAAATGGCACAACTCTGTACGTTCATAACGGTATATCGAAAAATACTTTTATTTAACCGGATTTCTTTACCTTCGCCGACGCCGTGGTTACGACCTTTATATTTTTTTGACGACCGACTGGTGTAGCGGTAACATACATTGCCTTCTATGCCAGAGGTCCTGGGTTCGAATCCCGGCGGCGACGGATATTTGTGTGATGAACACAGCTATTAGACGTCAAGGCATTGATGTTTATATATTTATTTAAGTTTATTCTAATAAAAAATATGTATTTATTCAATATGTATGTTCATATATTTCTTAAGTATATCAGTTAGCTAGTATCCATAACACAAGTTCTTTAAGAAACTTAATTTGGGCTAGATAATAATGTGTGAGTGTCAGAAATATTTATTGTTATATTTAGTTATTTATGGAGTTGTCTGCTATCGCATCATTTGCCTTGATTCATCGCCTAAACGTTGACGAACCCATCGTTTAAAAAATAAAAACTACTCGTATGCGATTTTCAAAATCAATTAAATTGAGAAGTAAGTAAGGTTAGTTAGGTAGGATAAATATAAACTCTCTCATAGATATTTCATTCATTTTCAGAAACATCATTACTGTTAATACGTAGATAGCTTTATAAATAACTATGTTCGTCATAAATATATTTCAGTGTAGCCGAGCTCATTTCCCTCATATATTAATCAGTATTCCTGCAGTAATCACATACTAATTTCAAATGAATGCCACAACCAACGGCGCAGAAACCAACGGCAACGCGCACAATGATATTCGAATCAAAGACTGTAATTGGCGCGGCCATTTGCAAAAGGTTTAATTTGTGATTTCCGTGCAGCTTTCTGAAAACAGAATCTGACCACAGAATGATAAATAAGGGTACAGTGGGCACAAACCCTTATTTCATTATCATTAATTATTCCAAAAACATCTGCCGCTGTTTTATCTTGGAAAGGGTTTTGTGCCCGTTTCTTATATGCGCAAGATTTATTAATTTAATATTTTTGTGAAGTAAAATTGAGTTAAAGTTTTTGTTTTGCTCTCTTATGTATGACAAGGATGTGGATAGTCTTTAAGTCACTTTAAGCTATTTTTACGTCTTTTAAATTTAACGAACGCTTTCAATTGTCACTTTATAACAGTCATATCATCATTGTCCAGGTGTGGGATATATTGTGGCGTTGGACAAGAGGCTCTGAATTCTCCTACTTCATCAAATCTTAATTACTGACAATTGATTGCGGAGCTCATCAATGCCATTCTCCATAGATGGAAAACTAGTAACAATATTAGTATGAACGACATGGTATTGTTGAGCGCTTCAACCAGCACAATAAGTAAGCTTTTCAAAATATGTGAAAGCTATCCAATAGGGCATGGCCTAATATAAAATGAAAAGAAATATCAGTTTTCAAATAAATATTTCTGACACTCATACAACATTATCGAGCCCAAATTAAGTTTCTTAAAGACATTGTGCTATGGATACTAGATAACTAATTTACTTAAGAAATATGTAAACGTACTGTTGACTTGACGACTAATATCATCATAATCTGTGTTCATCACACCGATATCCGCCGCCGCTTAGATTCTAACCCAGGACCTCTGGCATAGAAGGCAATGTGTGTTACCATTACACCAGCCGGTCGTCAAGAAAGTTAGAAAGAAAAAAAGAGACTTTTGTTGAAAGAAAGTTTGTTGATCTTTCGTGATAATGAGCAAGTTCTGTTGCGTAAAACGTCCCTTGTTTGGGTTTTTATAAAAAAATTATAAACGTTTAAATAACACACAAGAAATAATCACTTTAAAACCATATCCTCCAGTCTTCAACGTTACCGCCATAATATGAGCCCGTTAAATTCAACACCAACTTCATATTCCCTCGACCAAGATGAAATTTCACGTCCCGTAGACTTCGGTTTCTCGCTTTGAAGTGTTAGACATTGTTGAGTTATATCTTTGAAGTTGCCGTCTTTAGTTTGACCCCGTTCTAGTTGGTGTTGTATAATGTTATTTGTTTATAGGTAGGTGTCAGATCATTGCAATTTATAGCGGGTTCAGTAAGTTTCCTGTTTAGGGTTGTTTAGTTTAATGAGAAGCCGCCTGGAGATCATGAATAAATAAATGAAGATCGGGGTGGTAATTTGGGAATAACTTTTGCTTGCTTTGGTCTGGGTGTAGGCATCTTATGTTTGGCGCATCATATAGGGTAATTGTTGGGTCACTTTCAAAATTCGAATACGTGATGGTTTGAGATCAAACATGAAGAGAAAAAATATAATAAAAAATAAATATTAAGTATTTATTGAGCAAACTTAAACGAAAGTTACAAAATTCATTACGGGACGCATGGTTACACTGGTACGGAGGTACGCACGGCGCTAACAGCATATAATAGGTATATAGTTAGGTATAGACGGCTTTACGAACGGCCGAACCTATTACAACTATTTATTTATTTATAGGGAATTCTGCTGAAAAATTAAGTACTTAAATAAATGAAAAATGTGATAAATAAAAATTACCCGACCAGGATTCAAACCTGGTACCTCTCGTTTGCCGGACGAGTGCTCTTCCAAGCCTGGCGCTACGCCTCGAA
Source organism: Stenoptilia bipunctidactyla (assembly GCA_944452665.1). NCBI lineage: Eukaryota > Metazoa > Arthropoda > Insecta > Lepidoptera > Pterophoridae > Stenoptilia > Stenoptilia bipunctidactyla. The sequence continues at coordinate 1,142,874 of OX101730.1, forward strand.
ATTACTTACCACATTTTTGTTTTTACGGTATATTGCTAACGTAGCTCCATCTAATGGTATAAGCTTTGCAGCTAAGACCACCCGAGATCAATTTCTTTACAGAAATTGTGAATCCCAGTTAAAGTGAAGCATTGCAATGTTTTAATAATGTTTTTAAGTTTTTTTTGCATTTAAAATGATCAATTATTCTTAAATAAATGAAAAATGTGATAAATAAAAATAAAAATTACCCGACCAGGATTCGAACCTGGGACCTCTCTGTCTTAGCTAGACCTTCTGGTCTTAGCTGCAAAGCTTAAACCATTAGATGGAGCTACGTAAAAACAAAAATGTGGTAAGTAATTTAGAGGCGTAGCGCCAGGCCCCGGTAGCACAGTTGGAAGAGCACTCGTCCGGCAAACGAGAGGTCCCAGGTTCGAATCCTGGTCGGGTAATTTTTATTTATCACATTTTTCATTTATTTAAGAATAATTGAGCATTTTAAATGCAAAAAAAACTTGAAAACATTATTAAAATTAAGTACTTATTTTTACGTTATGATTAGAATGTAGATTTTATTACGACTGGTACAAGTTACGATCATCGAGGTAATAATTGTATAGGTTTTTACGACACACCATCTTTTCTGTATTACATGTATAAAAGATCTTAGTTCGTTTACGAATATTTTGTGCGTAAATATCCGTTCCAACAGAGATTCGAAAACAGAACCAGTGGCATTGAAGAAATAGTTTTTGTCACTACTACTACGAACTAAAATGTACTACGTACTATGGGTGAACTATTACTTCTCACAAAGGTAGTGCACACCACAGAGTAGGTATGGACAGGGTACATCAGGAAAAAAAACATGAAAAAATAAATAAAAAGTAAGCATAGTTTGTGTTATGGGATAGGTACTATTTAGCGAACTAGGGGGGAATCTAGAATATAAATACATAGATAGATAAACATGTCTCGTAGTAGTACGTGTAGACAAACGTGTCTGGTACACGGAACATTTTTTTTCTAGTTCCGTGCGGGAATCGAAGCCGCAACTACTGGCGTCTGAGGCAGACAGGTTTACCCCATCGCCAAAGTGGTCATAATATAATTGAATCGAAATTAATTACAAAAAGATGTACTGAGGTTGCCTTTCATACAGTATTATATGTAGGTATATTACTATAGAAATATATTGTATGTAAGTATATAAAGTAAGTTAAGTGAGTATATAAGTAGATTTCCTTAGCTGATATAGCATAAAAAATCCTTTGAGTAATCCTTTCCTTGTATAATCCCGTGGCGAAATTTCTTAATCTGTTACGCTGTATAATAGTGCAAAATTAATGAAAGCTCAGCGTGAATTCACACTTATTTCATATTAAACAGTTGAATGGACAATAAATGAACCTCAATTATAAAACAATTATTTATATTGTCTTTAGTAGAATATACTCTAGCTGGAGGTTATCCCACAAAAAATCGCGTAGGTAAATTAGATAATTAGAACTCAAGTTGTTACAAAGATTTACTTACCAGCTTCTGCTCGCTAATTCTTCTTATTGAGAAAACTGGAAGCGGTGATATTCAGTAAAAGTTTTTCTCTTTCACTTTGACTAGTGATTTATAGCTGTTGTACATTAGAAGTACTTATTAAATATGGGGACCTGCCGGTCACGATAGAGGGTCCACCTTTGACCGAATGTAACTTTTGAGTTCCGAATTTTACAAATACGTGGTATGAAATTTGTTTGAGAACTTTTACTTAAGGCTGACACATAGTAAAGTACAAACTTCCTATGTGGACGAACCCTTAAAGGAAACGCAGGTAGAAAACTCGTCAAAATCGAGTTTCGTAAATAATAAATTACATCGAAAACTAAAGGGTTGTTTTTAGTCACCAGCCAAATTTTACTCAATATTTATAAGAACGAATTTTGCAAAAAAATATATGTGTGAATGAATATCATTAAAATAAAGACGCCTACGCGCTACTACAAAACATCTTGTAGTACTATGTAGTATTATTATCAGTGAAACGCCGCGTCGTAGTAGCTATGTTCATCAACAGCGACTATTTGCTATTGGTGTCCTTTTTTTTGTACTGAGTGATACCAAAATAAATATGCACGTTTACATCGTATCAAAGAAATAACTTTTAAATTTGGCTGGTGACTAAAAAACAAACCCAGATATAAATAGAAGAGGTTTCGGAATCGAAGCGGTAAGTAAAGTTGGATTTAAAGCTTTGCATTCGGTGATAATCAAGGTTGTTTGAAAAAAATCGCTTTTCAGCGATAAGGCCACCTCAATACACTATGAAACTAACTATATTTTTATTGTATTTCTTATTGTTTTTAAGTGTGTATCATACGATATCGCAGGTTAAGCAACGTTCGGCGCGGTTGGTACTTGGATGGGTGACCGCCGACCATTAATTTCTCAAGGCGACTTCGGTGCTTCGGAGGGCACGTTAAGCAGTCAGTCCCGGGTGCTGTATACTTGTATACAGTAGCCCTAAGGGTTTGTCAGAAGCCATTTCGGCGCCCTGAAAATTCTGACATCCATCAACTAGCATTGGGCCAGCTTGGTGGATTATGGCCTAAACCTCCTCGTCACCCAGGGGAGAGACTCATTCCCTGCAGTGGGCTCATTATAAAGATTTGTGATGATGATGATGTGAATAAATAATTATTAATACAAAACAAAAGGAGATAAGTCAGTTAATACTGATCTTACTGATCTTAATACTGATCTGACGCAGTAATCTGCGTCACTAAAACATGAAATCCTAAAAAAATATACAGTTAAAAGGATAAACTAGCATTGTAAAACACTCAAATCGTTACACTAAACTCTCATTCAAGGAGCACCCAACAAAACAGTCAGAGCGATATCACATTCATAGGCCAATTTCAACTTTGAAGTTTCTCCAAGTTTACTTATCTACTTATTGCACGCCGCCATTTTGAAAGCTCATCGGAAGTCATCACAAATGCAGCCTCGCTTATCTTTCCTCTACTCTACCGAACTTATAAATTTAACGTCCTAAAGGATTTACGGGGGAATTATAACTTTACAACTTTGACTGGTAGCCCCTACTACGGTGACTTTGGCTTTTAGAATAACTTAAGTGTTAACCCAGTTTTTAAGCGTAATACTTGGTGTTTTTTGGAAATTACTTAGTTTCAATATGTATGCTAAGCATGTCATATGTATTCTAAGATATGTTTTCACGTAAAACATTGTCAGTATTCATATATTTGGCGAGAGACTTCTAGGGATGATCAGGCTATTCTTAGCGGAACGCTGTTAAAAAAAATTGTTCGCTTTCATTATCATCGCCACCATTACAGCTTTTTCCAATGAACTTTCTGCTGGGCCTCGCTTTTTGTAAACTTCAGTATCTGAATGATACTGAAGCTTGGGACTTAAGAAATGGGCTAAATTATAGCAGTGCTTCTGTGCCAATAGATATATTGTCTCTTATTACAGGGTGATACAGGGTGATGAGCAGTCCTTGATAAATATGGGTCAGTTATAATTAGCAGATGACGGAATTATCAGGAGACCGAAATGGTTTCTGATCTGACAAACCCCTAACTACTATTGGGACATCTTTAAGTGCTATTCAAGCTACAATTTGAATTTCGAATAAAATAAGTCAACTCGATTTCACTAAACTCGGAACCGTGGTACCAAATGTATCTGACATGTCTATGAAATATTGAGTTCGACTTTGCGCTACCATTCTGCTGACACTGCTTTGTTATTTATAGAGCAGTAAGGTTGAATTTCACATGGCCGAGTGTTTAGTAAGTTTGTTTTATGGTGTAAGTTCGGTTTTGCTGTCAGTTGTTTAGTTTCGAGAATAGATGGAAGTTTCTCTGTTTTTTGTGGTTGTTTGATACATAATTTTAGTTCTTGTTAGGTTCTTGTTTTAGGTATTTGTATTCCAGCTGTGGCAGTTTATAAGTAAATGTTAACTTAATTTGTCAAACTTTTGAGCTGATTTAGTTCTTTAGATATTATTTGAGTTTATGAAAATAATTCAATTTTATTTTTACAATTATATTGAGAAATGTGTTTTGTTAGAAGTCAGCCAGGCGGACCTAGAAACATCCTCTTAAGATTCAAAAGAAGGTAATAAATAAAATACTTGTTCTATTTTTCAATTATTTACAGTTGCGGGGAAACCAGTCCCAAAACAGAAATATTTTTCTAAATTATATAACTTTGATTTATTTCAAAATCCTACAAAAAATGCAATCTATACAATAACTTTCAGCAGACCTGACGAATCAAGATTTTTATTAAAGTACAATATTTGTGTGTAGGTATGTAACGACAGGAAAAAGAAACATAATATCCTTATTCTCAAATTATAAGAAATAAGAGAGCTTTCTCAACAACTGATGCTGGTGTTCAACTAGGCATTTGAAGTAATCACTGGCGCCTGGGAGGGGTCACAGGATACTCTAGGTGTATTTTGTGACCTATTTTATTTATTTATTTATTCTTTATTATACACCACAGAAAAAAAATACAAAGTAAAACAAAAACAGAAACATGGTACAAAAGGTGGTCTTATCAGTAATAAGCAATTTCTTCCAGACAACCTTTTGACCTATCATTTTGTCAAAACATTTTGTATATTTATAAGAATAGTATTATATATAAAACTAGGAAAGATAATCATGATAAAATTAAGGCTGGCAAAAAGCAGCAAATCATTTATTGGAATCATTCATTTCAATACATATATAAAACAAAATTCCGAAGTCAATTCAATCCCTGCCATTCTATAATTTTAATTCAGTCATTAAATTCACTCTATCTCAAAAAGCTTATTATAAAACTAAAGATTATTTAGAGGATAAAAAGGCATGGGATACTATAGGATATTTAAAAAAAAATCCGATTACTTAGGTATTAATTTTATTTACGGCATGTCAGTATGACATGTGGTATACTGGTGACTGTTCCACTCACTTGTTTTCTTGTCAAGACAACAGCCAGAACGTCATGCTCCCTGAGGCGGCATTGCTAGTGGCAGCGTCTAAATATGGTTGAGGAGGGTGATGGCTGGTGCTTGCGCTATTCTCGTGAATGGGTGCTGCTAGCGGTGCCAGGTCGTTTTGCTTATGACACTTTGACTATTTTATTCCATTCTTGTTTAAATACTCTGGTCCCAATTTGTCATGTTCGTGTTGTGCATCCATAGCTCAATGTACCTACTATGTAAGTAATTTGGTTGTGGCATAACATTGGCTCTCACAATAAGCTGTCTTGTGTTTGTTATTTTTTCATGTCATGATCAATATGTACTATACCTATTTGTATTAATTCGTATAATTTTCCGCCGGCTTTTTTTGTCTCTTGGTCTACTGTTATATCTCATTCAATAACTATCAACACCTTGTTAAAGCCGAAGTACAAAATTGTGACGTCATTAAGCGGCCATTCTATGGTCTTATGATGAAATAAAAAAAAAAACATTTCATTTCTTTATAAATAACTAGCTGTGCCCGCGGCTCCGCTCGCGATAATTTCGGGATAAAAAGTATCCTATGTTACTTGTAGTACCTCTCATGATTCGTCGAGTAGTTTTTGCGTGAAAGCTGAACAAATATCCACGCTTTCATATTTATAATATTAGTAAGGATAAGGATTGACATTTTATAATATTTGACAATTAATTGTTTAGATCACTTTCACATGAGGCTTAAGTATCTATGGAACGAAAATACTTCAGCGCAAAGCTTCCGAGTAAACTATATTAAAAGTTGACCCGTCCGGCACGTGAACATGAAGATTTCTAGAACTGCTAACCCGGGAAAGAGCGACGTATAACTGACCATGCGAGAAACAACTGACACCGAGACCTATTCCAGCAACACGAAAAGTCTGCCCTTGAGCCTTATTAATTGTCATTGCAACACACCGATACTGGGAATTGCGTTCTTTTAAATTGGAATGGAAAATTATTTGGTATTATGGGAATTCTGGGAATAAAGACGGTTTCTCCTGCACCGCAACCTGTTAAAATTTGAGATATCCAAATAGAATTATACCCAGAAATATGTACAACTTACAACAGAAAAAGAAGTGAAAATAAAGCTGAAACGCCTGTGCAACGCTATCTACCTATACCTACTTCACTAAAAAATAAATACCTATAACTACAATAATTAATAAAAGTACCTACGCTTTTACCTAAAAACTACAAAAAAAAACTGAACATAAATTAGCCAAAATTTGGAATTTGACCCAATTTTTAAACACTACCAAAACAACTAATACCTATTTTATAAAATAACAACGAAAGAAATTCAAATAAACTATTTAAAGACTAAAAGTCGCGCTGATAAGCACGGTTTATAATATCAATTATTGTCAATAAAATCGAACGCTCTGAACGCATCAACAGCCAAATATTGAATGAATTATAAAGCTTGCGCTCGCCTCCCGCCTTTTTATACTTTTTATAGTTATAGTTTTTCGAGCCGCGTCGAGCGCGGCTACCGTTACGCAAAAATAATCCTTATATCATTCAGTATTCACGCGCGATGGGTTATTAGCGTATTTCATGTATAAGTTTGGTGTTTCTATACCGATTTCTATGATTCTTTTTTAATTGAATAGGTAGTAATGTTAATTTTTTTTAATTAGGGATGAGTGAGAGTATTATAAACGTAAGAGTAAACAAATATAATCAGAAAGCTCCGAACTGCCAAGCTATCGGGATTTACACGTGTTATTGTGAGTCAACCATAAAATATAGACATATACTGTAGTGGGATATTTTTTATATAATTTTATGAAGAATATTTCTGTCATACATGATTTCTATGTAGCTTTAACCATTAAGGCTGCACACGCGACGGAAGCTTAAAAAATGAAGTAATTTCTCCCGTTTTCCCAACATTTCCCTTTACTGCTCTGCTCCTATTGATTGTAGCGTGATAATAGGTATACTATAACCTGCCCAGGAGTATGAAGAATAATTTTACCAAGTTTCGTTAAAATCCGTCGAGTAGTTTTTGTTTCTATAAGGAACATACAGACAGACAGACAGACAAAATTTTTACTGATTGCATTTTTGGCATCAGTATCGATCACTAATCCCCCTGATAGTTATTTTGAAAATATATTTCATGTACAGAATTGACCTCTCTACAGATTTATTATAAGTATAGAAGATAGATAGATAGATAAATTAATATAAGTGAACCCTAAAATTTATTGTATTTTTCATTCGAAGATAAACTAAATTGTATCGTTAACAAAAGCGGTCCTAAAAACGGTCTACCGCAGGATATTAAATTACGGTTCATTATGGTAGTCATAAAGTCGAATAAGTAATCCTTTGAGATTATATCCCGTCTTAATAACAAAACACAAAGGAACTTGTTGTCATGTCTGTAGCTTTCAGGATTTATATTAAATACAAGCACAAATGCGCGGTTTTACCTGAATCACTTTGATGCTGTAGGGACTTCTTCATAAATTTTAGCCAAAAATCCTAGAATGGTAGAGTCCAAGATATGCATGTTCAAACAAATATATTACTTTATATTAGTACAGTGACTGGTGGATCATTTTTGAAATTCCGGGACGTGATAGTCTAAGATCATACATGAACAGAAAAAATAAATAAATATTAATTATTTACTGAGTAAACTTAACCGAAGGTCAAAGAATTCACTACGCAACGCATTTTTTTATTTTTATTTTATTTATAATTGGCTCTTTAACAATAGGAACAATGGTACACTTACAAAGAAAGCTATTTTAACTTAATCTAAATGCCCCCATTACTTACAAAAGAGCACAGCATGCACTAGATAACTAAAAAAACAAATATGCTGCAACAGTCTTTGGGTGAATTGACTAACTTAGTTATTTTATAATTTAAAAAAAATACAATCTACATTAAAAATATAAATTATAAAAGATTTAATTTAAATTTATAAATAATTTTAAGTCACAAAAAATAAATAAAAAGTCGCATGGTTACATAAGCGTAATGCAACAGATGCTTAGCGGTTGGTGGTGTGGGAAAGGTGAAGTAAGGTGTTATTTAGTCATAGGGATGTCTGGTGAATAATTAAATACCTACTTTTATTACATAATTATTATCAAAATTTGTCACCAGTCACCCTGTAAAGTATATTAAGCATAAAGCCTTTTATCATAGTATAAACTCAAAGAACACTAAACATACTTTTAGACGTTTTTCATCAAACGACGCAGGGATTCATGAGAAAAGTTTATAACAAAGGCGGATCCTTAGTTACGTGAAATAATGAACGTTCAGAAATCCAATCATCATTTATCTGAATAACTTATTCTTGTAGGAATTTTCAACACACTGGTTTAAAGTGTGTAGCGTTTCCAAAAATTGAATTGTAAGTGCCAAAGACATATAAATCATATAATATTCAAAATGCGACATCTTTTCGTGTAACGTTCATCTACGAGTATTTTTTGCACTGAGTTACTCAGGGATGAATTCCGAATAGTCTAATATATTTTTGTTTGTTTAACACCACAAAATAGCATCAACTAAAATCATGTTTGTCCCGCTGCCACTGTTCTTTGTGTGAAGTGGGTGAAATATGTCATCATTGTCGGATTCGCTATTGCGTAGCAGTCGCCGTAGTCGTTAACGTGGCGTAGTAGTCACCGCGATAGTAGTTAAGGTGGCGGCGTATAGCCCAGTAATTTTAAGTTTCATTCGCGGAAAAAATCCTCGTGGGCTGAATTTTTGTATACAACTTTATTAAAATCATCTGAACTTTAAAACTATTCCGTATATCGAATCAAAGCCGTACTCATTTGAATGCTGCGGCATAGAACTGATTAATTACAGCATTTTAATAGTATGTATATACAGAACTCCATCTTCCTCTGTAGACATATTTTTAAAAGAACTAGAGAAGCTACTACATAAGTTATCAAGTAAAATAAATAAAAAAATCATCATCTGTGGTGACTTTAATATAGACATACTTAAAAATAACTCTATCACAAACAAATTCCAAGCAATTTTGTTAAATAATAAAATAGAATGTCATATTACAAAGCCGACTAGGAAAAAGGCATGTTTAGATCTAATTTGTAGTAATTTTAAAAATACTCTATCTAATATACACTGTCTAGCTTTATCAGATCATGAAACTGGACAAAGTTTATCAATTAAGGTTAAACAGGGAAAAAGTATTAAACAAAGCCCTAAGATCTGGTTCGAGAAAAAGAGAGACTTTGCGGAGGAAAATGTTATAAAATACATAGAGTGCTTATCAGCGTTATCGTTTGACGATGTTTACGCTGAAACTGATACGGACATTGCGTTTAACATTTTCCATGACTATTTGACCCTATTTTTTAATCTGTGCTTTCCTATCATAAACGTAAAAATGACAAACAAAAACGCGGTTAAGAAAAAATGGCTTACCAAGGGATTAAAAAGGAGTTGTTTAAATAAAAGACGACTTTATCTCAAATATTCCTTAAGCGACGACAACAAAAAACAAAATAAAGCAACATATGATAAATATAACAAAATTTTAAAAAAGTGTATGACTGCATCCTTAAAATCATGCAATATAAAATATATTCAAAATGCAAAAAATACATGCAAGGCGTCTTGGAATATTATAAAAAAAAACGCGACATCAAACTCTACCCGAAATCAAAATATTGAAAAAATTAAATCTAATAACATTTTACACACTGACCCAAAAATTATCTGCGAAAATCTAAATAACTTTTTTATAAACATGACTAATAAATCCAATACTGACATCTTTAATTATACCCCAATGACTCAATCTCGAATATATAATCATTCCATATTTGTCACACCAACTGACGAAAATGAAATAGGTAAAATCATAAAGACTTTAAAAAACTCTGGATGTACAGGATTCGACCACTTGACTACATCAATAATTAAACGATGTGCAAACGTTCTGAAGGCGCCCCTGGCACACATAATTAATTTATCCCTCACGCAAGGAAAATTTCCTGAAAGATTAAAAAAATCCATAGTCAAACCCATCCACAAAAAAGGTGACGTCACTGACATGAATAATTATCGCCCAATAACGTTAATACCTATATTATCAAAAATTTTCGAAAAAGTCATGTCAGTGAGAATTAAAGGTTTTTTAAATAAACATAACATCCTAGCAGAGGAGCAATTCGGATTTCGCGAAAGAAGCTCAACCACAATCAAGGATATATCTGAGAGCTTAGACAAAAAACTATTTCCAGTAGCACTGCTATTGGATATGAGCAAAGCTTTCGATTTTGTATCGCATACCATTCTATTAAAAACTTTAGATAAATGTGGCATAAGAGGTAAAGCAAACGAATGGATTCGAAGTTACTTAGAAAATAGATCGCAATGTGTAGAACTAAGCTACTTCAACGGAAAATATAGAGACACAGTATGTTCCCCTTATCGCGAAAACAAATACGGAGTACCCCAAGGTAGCATATTAGGTCCACTTTTATTTTTAATCTACATAAACGACATACCATACATAATAAAAAAACAAAAATCTATATTATTTGCAGACGATACTACACTTGTAATAAAATCTAAAAACAAAAATGAATTAAAAACTGAAATAATTAAATCAATGACAGAAGTTGTATCATACTTAAATTATTTAAACCTCAAAATAAATATAAATAAAACTAATTTAATACAATTTTTGACATATAATTCTAAAAATGATCCAATTGACATAACTTTTGATAATCATAAATTAAATAACGTTGACGCGGCTGTCTTCCTAGGTATTACTATAGACAAAAATCTAAACTGGAAAGCGCACATAGACAGATTATGTAATAAAGTAGACCGATTTATATATGCACTTAGGAGAGTCAAAGAGATAGCAGGACAAAAAACTTCCCTGCTCTCATACCACGGATACGTATCATCTATCTTGCGTTACGGTATTGTATTATGGGGAAACTCAGTTGATATTGAGCTCGTATTTAGAATACAAAAAAAATGCGTGCGGGCGTTAGCAAGTGCCGATTATACGGATAGTTGCAGACCGATTTTCAAAAACTTAAAAATTCTTCCATTGCCTTGCCTTTATATTTACGAGGTATGCTTGTTTGTTAAAAAGCATCCAAATTTGTTCCCTAAAAATCGGGACATGATTTCTGGACATAGAAGACATGCAGAAATGCTTTATACTCCAGCCCAGAGACTATGCGTTTTTCAAAAAAATATTGTGTGTATGGCGGTAAAAATATTTAATAAAATCCCTCTAGATATTAAGAATTTACCAATTAATTTATTTAAAAAAAGAATTTTTAACTTACTTCTATACAAACTTTATTACAATGTTACAGATTTTTTAAATGACAAGTGCTTATAGACATTCAAACTACATAAATCAAATTGTTTCTATTGTAACCTTTTCTTTTGACATCAGGACGAATTTAATATGACAATTTAATAATATGAATTTAATATGACTTTTAAAAATTATTGTATTTCACCAAATTTTGCACACCAACACCTGTTAGTAGGATCTTGTGAAACTTTCTTTTCTTTTAAGACCTAAAATGTACCAATTTCCTGGCAAATAAAGACATTTCATTTCATTTCATTTCATTTCATTTCATTTCATTACATTACAACGTTACAATGAAGGTGTAAAAAATGGACATTGATATCGTGCCGGCTAATAAAGTTACAGAGGTCAAAAGGTCACGATAATCAGTTTATCGCAATTATCTTGCGATCTATTGCTCAAAAGCCAAAAAGATCTGCTCGAGAATTATTTATCATGAGATTTCCCTCTTGCATTTTTCTGTGAAATTGACGGTTTTTGAAGTAGAGGGTTGAAAAAGTGACTGTATTACAAGTATGAGGATGCAGTAATAAGAGGTTGAACTTTAAAAATTAACTTTAGTACATTTTTTTTATTATTCATGGGCGCGAAATGTTTTGTCTATACTCGTATTACTAGTACTTTGTGTCTGAGTTTGGAGTAGATTTTACTGACTATAAGACAACCAGAATCTGATGGCAAAAAGGAAAAAAAAAGAAATTGACGCTAGTAATACGAGGGAAAAGAAACCCAGGCCCGGTGGTAATAAAATGTATCTTTTTTTTCTCCGGGTCTGGGTTAAATTTTCATACTACGTGGCCATTCTCCCTTGAAGCCAAACAAAAACCTTTTTTTTTGTTGCCATAAATCGCTATTTTTTTAAACTTTTTTTTGCCATCAGGTCCTGGTAGACCGTATACACACTCACAAACATGAAAAAAATGAATTTACGCTTTGGCATGCGCCGTACGGTATACAATACCGTATGATAGTGCATTTCAGTCGTTCTTACTCTGAAAACGGTCAATTCACAGAAAAATGCAAGGGACATTTTTTGCGGGAAATTTCATGATGAATATTTCTTTTATACCCCTTTTTGGCTTTTGAGCGCGATATTTGTGAAAAACTGATTTTCGTTACCTTTTGACCTCTGTAACTTTTATAGCCGGCACGAAATAAATTTTTCAAATCTTCATTGTAACGTCGAAATAAAGGTGTATACAAAAGTTCAGGCCACTAAGAATTTTCCGCAGATTGGAGTTAAAAATGTCTAAACTGACCGAGCTAGTAGTGACTCTTGCGAATATCTATAATTCTATATAGCAGGCTAAGTAACGTTTGGCTGGGTTGGTACAAATTTGGGTGACCACTGAACATTAAATTCTCATAACGACTTGCGTGCTTCGGAGGGCATATTAAACGGTCGGTGCCGGATATGGTATACCGACTTGTAAACAATAGTCTTTAGTATATATCATAAATCACGCCACAAAAATTTTGACATTCACCAAACATTATTGGGCCAGCTTACTGGATTGTGGCCATAAACTCCTCGTCACCCAGAGGAGAGACTAATGGTCCTACAGTTAGCTCATTTCTTAAAGGATAGTAAAGATGATCATTATTATGAAAACATCGGAAAAAGACATGCTGATTAAGGGACTAACTATATACTCTGCTACACAATTATAACCCATATATCCGTGATTATGTAATCAGCAAACAAACACGCACGAATATTCTATTAAAGTTTCAATATTCAAATGAGGAACTCATAATCCCAAAAGTCAATGCAATTGGAACCTAACTAAATTTCAAAGCCCTAAGCATTAGTTCAAATACCCTTTGAAAGTTTGTTTAAAGTCAATAAAGTCGAAATTTAGTAGCAAAGTCATTCCAACATGGAATTTTGAATGTATTAAGTGTGTGACTAGTTATGCAAACAAAAGGGTTTTCCACGTCATTACTTCGACTCCAAAGGGTTGCTAACGCCGTGCTACGTTTTAGAAGTCACTTTTACGCCCTTCGATTTGATTTAAGTTAGAAAATCTGTGAATGTAGAGGTTTTTTTCTGAATTATTAAGACAATTATAAGTTTTAGTTTTCACAATTGATAATTTACAATAAAACACTGTTTTAATCGGGTATATCGCGTTTAATTTATATTTTACAGTTTAACTCGAAGTTTCGTGGTCATGGTCACGACCGACTAGTGTTTTATTTATTAGCAACAATTTAAAAATGTAATAATGATAAAATCTCTAGGCAAACACACAAACTATATGTCCTCAAAGTAAGCAAAGCTTGTGTAATGAGATAGCGAACTAGAGGGGAACCTAAAATATAAAATACATATACATATAGATAAACACGCAGACGCGGAACGCTTTTTTTTCTGCTTCCGTGTGGGAATCGAACCCGCAACCACTGGCGTTTGAGGCAGATAGGTTTATCCCATCGTCAAAGTGGTCGTCAAAATAAAATCTTAATCTAGTTAGATCTTCCATTCTGGACTGGAAGCGAAAAAAAATAGAAAGTGCCAGCTGCTTCTCTTCCTGGGCATACTGTAAAAGTCAGTTAAGGGACAGAGGTTTTATTGGCATTTTTGTGGACGACAGGCTGACCCCCTGCAACTGCAATAGTCACTCTCAATCATTATAATACATCCAAAGTCAAATGTGACGTCATATGGTTTTATAGCCTCTGGTGTTCTGCCTACCCCGTGCGGGACACTGGCGTGAAGTTATGTATGTATGTATCTAGTTAGATTAAGTACATAAAAAGAATGGTTAAATATATTGTTTGAGGTTTAAAATGTTAATACGTCGATGGACTTTGATGAAATAAAACTAGTAACCTGATTGCAACCTTTTTTATATTTGTTTTCATTTAAGAAAAAGTTAATATGAGCAGAACCCATTACGCGAGAATCAAACGCTTGACCAAAACGCGGAAGCCTTTAAAGAATGTTGTATTCATAAAAATAAATACATCGTAATACTTTTGATTAATGAACTATTGTTTTAATAAACATAATCAAAAGCTATCAAACGGCCTTATATTTCTATTTATTATTTATTAGGGCTTCATCTTATTCAGACTAAAAATAACTCCAAATCGTTACTCGCAGTAGCTCCAACATTGACAGATGTCTTCTTAACTCCAGTCTACCAACCTACAAAATCTACCAAAGCGGAGGAAAATTAATTCTTTGTAAGAAATCTCTGACATTGTTTTTCCACAGGGAATAAGAAACACAAATATCTATCCGTTAATCTCGACGAGTGGGGAGGAAATAAATAACGAAACAATTTTATGTTTTTCCTAACAACGAAAACCTTGAGTAATTTTGTGGGGTTCTATGTCGGAGTTGTTTAAAATTAACCTAAACATTTTACTTTACGTACTTAATCTTACTCTTAATAATATTGTAAATGTGAAAGTTAGGATGTTTGGATGCATGGATGTTTTTTCCTCAATCACTGCAGAACGGCTCAACGGATTTGCAAGAACTTTAGCATAGTGATAGTGTGCAGTCTGGAATAGCACATCGGCTTATCCCGATATTCCCGCGGGATTCGAAACTGCGCGGGTAAAACCGCGTGAAACAGCTAGTTATAGATAAGATAAATGTAGTTCGGAGCTAAAGAGGTCCAATCATTTACTGTCGCTAATTTTAGGAAAAAGATAAAACAAATGTTGTCTTGACACCAGAGTTTTGAGGAGAACCAGCTGCATGACACTAGCGTTATTTAAAAACTAACAGCGTTAACTTTACAGAGATTTTGTTGAACTCTTTTTAGCTTTTTTTTTTATTCCTTTTAATTTTTTTTGTGTACTTTATTTTTTATTTTTAAGTCTTCTTTTATGTTAAATTTAAGTTACTTTCATCATAAGGTATATGATTTCTTTAATTAAAATTTGTAAAATATTGCAAAGATTTTTGTTGCATTTCTTTCACTTTTGTTTTAAATGTTTTTTATTTTAATTTTCTTTTTATGTTTAATACTTGTTTTGTGCTATATTTAAGCTACTTTTATCATTATTTATTTAATTACGGTTTTTTATATTTGTGTTCCGACCGTGACCAGTGGTTGCAATGGAAGACCAACGCTACCTCTAAACTAGCACTTTGCTGAATTGCTACCAATTCGTGGCAACATTTTCATGTATTATTTAAGCTTGTGATTGAAATCCATTTTAATTGGTCGCAAATAAAGATTTTTTTTTATTTTTTATGTATTTTCTAATCACGAAGTTCAGATTAGTAGCTTTTTACAAGACGCTTAACCAGAGGTGATAGGGCTATTCTAAACCAACCCTACGTGAGTGAAACTTCAGCTCAACCAGTTCAACCGTTTCTAAATTCAAAAAGTTTTATCTTACTTCTTACTAGTCATACTAATATTATAAATGTGAAAGTTTGGATGTATGAATGTTTGTTTATCAATCACGAGAGACCGGCTCAACGGATTTGGGTATAATTTGGCATAGTGATAGTGAACAGTCTAGAATAGCACATAGACATTAACTAGCTGTTTCGTCGGATAAAACCGCGCTAAACACCAAGGTCATCTTAAGACCATCGAATGGCCGCTTAATGACGTCACAATTTTGTACTTCGGCTTTAATAATGTGTTAATAGTTATTGAATAAGGTATTACAGTAGACCAAGATATAAAAAAGGCGGACGGAAAATAACTCTTGGCACTCTTTTTTAGTCAGAATTATACGAATTAATACATATACAGTACATTACAAATTGACCATGACATGAAAAAAACAAACACAAGACAGCTAATTGTGTGAGCCAATGTCATGCCACAACTTATAGCTGCATTGAGCTATGGATGCAAAACACGAACATAACAAACTGGGACCAGAGTATATAACAAGAATGGAATATAATAGTCATAGAGTCATCAAAAAACGACCTGGCACCACTAGCAGCACTCGTTCACGAGTTAAAGAAAGCAAGCACCAGCTATCACCCTCCTCAACCATATTTTGGGGGAGAGGGTGATCTGACACCCGACGCTACCACTAGCCATGCCGCCTGAGAGAGCATCGCGTTCTTGCTTGTTTCATCGAGTAAGAGCAGTAAATATAAATAAAATTTCATTTAGAATATAAAATTATTACATTTTGCGTTCCTACAAGAAAATCTTACAATGTAAAAGGCTCCAAGTTACAAAGTTCTCAGTCAACGTTAAGCATATGGATGTATGGTCGATTAACTTACCGTTGAGCAAATACGAGCAAGTACGAGTACTTACTGAATAGCTACTTTCATGTGTTCACGCAACGTAGGTAGGTAGGTGTGAAAGGGCGCTTAAAGCTGATACATTTTTAAGTAATATTGTCTTAAGTTTTCACGATTCATAATTTAAATAAAACTACTTTTTAACCTGATTGTATAACTTTTTCCACTATCAATCTGTCGCGTGACACCTCAGTCGCTCGCGACCACGGGGTCTGCAAAGACACCGAAACCTCGAGTTAAAATTTAAAATATAAATTATACGCGATTAATCTGGTTAAAAAGTAGTTTTATTTAGATTTTTAAGTGATATAATTTGTGATAAAATTAAAAAAAGTATTGTATATTTTTTATTAAATAAGTAATATCATAATATGAATGATTTTTAAATGAATGATAATGATTTTGTTTTTTTATAATCCTGTATGACACTTAATAATAAAACTTATTAAGACTTTCGATTACCTGTTAAAAAAAGATGTATCGTTGTGTGAACTGTGGTATTGCTACTGGTAGCAGTAATATCTCACTATGCAATATCAATTAACAGGATGTGTACCAATTATTTATTTTCCTTCTTTAAACTATGATGAATGATGTGTTAATGAACTGTTTGCATTGGTTAATATTCTCAAAAAAATCTCAATAGCCTTAGTACTTACAACCTTTTCTGTTAATTTTCTTCCCGTATTTGAAGTATTTATAACTCTGTTTTCAGATTGAAAAATAATCTAAAACTTTCTTTACTATGTTGTTGATAGTATATTATGTCTGTAGCTTCAAATTTCATAATATTAACTGAACAAAGGCCTAGGCCCAGTCATGTATAGGAAGGTGGGTCTCTGCTTTTTTTTTTGATTTTCTTTGATACCATATAAACGTACCTGCATATTTATTTTTGTATCGTTCAGTACAAGAAATTAAGATATGGTATCAAAAACTTTTTTTATAAATAGTCTCTGTTGATGAACATAGCTACTACGATGCGGAATTTCACTGATAATACTACGACGTAGTACTACAAGATTTTTTGTAGTAGTTCGTAGTCATCTTTATATAATTCGGAATTTAAACTGGCCATGCTTTGCTTATTGTGTAAGCGAATATATTAATTTCCTTGTAAAAAAATACATACCTTTTTTGCGAAAATTGTTTCTATAAATTGTGTAAAAAAAATTTGGCCGATGACCAAAAAAAACCCTGTATTTAAGGATCATAAAATCACGCAACTTTACCTGAAATAAAATAATAAAAATGAGGAAAGCAAAAGCTTAAGCATCTAAACATTTGATTTTACATCGTCGTGTTCTGGCATGATTTAGCCGTGATTACGCTTCGAACTCGAACAAATCAATGGCTAACAAAATTGCCGGCCCTGAAATTTAATGATCTCTCATGAAACGCTTCCATCTATCAATAAATATTGAATATGATGAAATAAATGAATGGGCTGTCGTTGTAATCTTTACTACGTCAGTTGATACTATGTGAAAAACGGAAAATTCCTTTATTATATTACTTTTACTATTTCTATTCTTTTGCTATTTCTTATTTGCTGGACTGGGACTTAAAGCTGCTTCTCTTTCCGGCCATACTGTAAAAGTCAGTTAAGGGACAGTGGTTTTATTGGCGTTTTTGTGGGCGATAGGCTGACCAAATGTCACATAATACCTCCAAATTTGTCAAACGTGACATCAGATTTATAATCTCTGGTGTTCTGCATACCCCGTAAGGAATACAGGCGTGAAGTTATGTATGTATGTATGTATATTATTGCTTTAAATACTGAGCGGCCATGTTCAAATTAGAATAGGGTCATAGATAATAGTAATACGGCCCCTGGGTTTTGGATAAGTATGTCGTAATAGGAAATCAATCCGAGTGACCCTAGCTTGGTGATAGAAGCCCTTCAGAGACCGCCTGGCCAGCGATCGCCCTTTATAAAAAATCTACCGCCGTCCCTGCCCGTGCCCGTGATACGTTGCCAAAATATTTTATGAAGAGCCAGTTTCTTTGTAAGCCCGTATGCTGTCATCTTCGACCTCATTTTTAATTATCATCAGGTGAGATTGAGGTCAAACGTGGGCTTAGTCACCGATCACCGAAAAAAAGGGTAGATAACATACGGTAATAATATTATATTATTACTAACTAGCTGTTGCGCGCGGTTTTACCCGCGCGATTTCGATGCCCGCGGGATTTTCGGGATAAAAAGTAGCCTATACGGATTCGGAAGAACCCCTCTAAGAATTGGTAAAAGAAATTTTGAAATCGGTCTAGTAGTTTTTGAGCCTATTCAATACAAACTACAAAGATACAAACTATAAAAATACAAAGGTTTCCTCTTTATAATATTAGTATAGACAAATGCCCACACAGAAACCACACGATACCTACTGCTAGTGAAGACATTCAAAACTGGCGAACCCCGGTTTTTCATGGAGTTAGACAGACGAAAAGGTACCTTGCAGGCGCGGTCCCGGGGGGGAGGTCAAACACATGAACCCCCCAAAATCATGAAAAGATGAACTCCTTAGAAGAGGTTGAAGCTAGAAAAAGAGAATTGTCATTAAAAATTTTGTTGCGACCCCCCAAAACTCAGTTATGACCCCCTAAATTCAGTTGTGACCCTCTCAAAATGTCTGACTGCAACCGTGCCTGGTACATTGGTTGTTCGATTTTTACAACGTTTTTTTTATATTACTTGTATACGAAACCTGAAAAAAAATAGTTCAGAATACTATGTTATATTTTAACTCAATAATCTCTAAGGAACCTTAAATAATGTACACACTCATTCGCGCGCATATCGTGCGCGATTCCATGATGCAAGTAGGTCTGTGATTCATAAAGGGATAGCGAGTGAGTTCCGCGCGCTGGGTGTCCTCACTCACGTAACAAAAGCAAAAGACAGCGCAAGGGGCTTGAAACTCGCTGAGTTTTTAAGACAATATTTTTTTTTTTTTGTGTTTTGATTTTTTAAACGAAAAAGTTTGACCAGTGTTTGAGATTTCGCAACAACAAAATACAACGTTGTACAGTGATTATTTAACGCTCATTTCACACTTTCATGACATTACCTTTCATATTCGTAACCTTAGTGCTCAGAACAATAATAAAATATGAAATAAAAATGTGAAACTTATTGTTTATAAAACTTAAATAAATATTTGATATTAAATCTGCCAGCCAACCTAATAGATTTCATCAAATTAATACATTTTTCTCTGCCATTTGAAACAATCACAAAACAAATTAGAATACTCAATCATTCCTTAATGAAATCAAATTGAATTTGTATTCACTTTGATTTAAAATAATTGCCCCCGAGTAGGCGCTTTTCACATAGGAATAGATTTGAAAGGTAAATTTGTAAATATTTTATTCAGAAGGGACTTGAAGAGCAATACTTCTCTTTGATTCTGTTTGCGATTGATCATTGAAATATGTTAATTTGTATTATTATAAAGCATGAACTCTGTAAAAGCGAAAAATTTTCTTTTTCAAGGTCTTCAATTTTCTGTCTTGGATACAATTAATATTCATAATGACTACCTTTTCTAACGTTGCAGGACAACTAGCCTCTTACTTCTCTCTCTTTCTCTCTCGAGTCGAACCGTTTGAGGATTTTGGTCAATATCAGGATAGTATCTGGAGCAGATGATCTGCGTTCACCGGTTTCTATCCAGCGCATCTCTTACTCTTAATTATATCGTGTATAATTTAGAGGTCCACGAGTTTCTTAATTACTGATGCCATCTTGAACGACTGCGCGATAATTTACTCTTAGTTTTTTTTTTTTTTTTTATAAAATATGGATGGGACGTTTGTCTTCCATGACACCTGATGTTAAGTGAACATGAAGACTAAGGTGGTACACGTCCATCCACGAGAAACCTATTCACTCGACGCTTAAAAGTACTAGGACTATACTGGTCAGGGAAAATAGACGCAGGCAGTTCATTCCAAACCTTGGCGACCCGTATCAAAAAGGAACTGTCAAAGCGCTTAGTTCGACTTTTCGGAATATCAACCACATACGGATGGAAGTTCTGTCTGCGTCTAGTAGTCCGATGGTAAAAGGGTGAGGGTTCAATTTGCTCAAACAGAGCACTCGCGCACTCACCAAAATGTATCCTGTAGTACACGGTTAAACAGGCAACCTTACGACGATGCTCTAGGGTCTGTAGTTTTTTGGTCGTAAGGTCGACGTTGTTAATTAATTTACGGGCTCTTCGGTCAACGGAGTCCAGCGCTTCTAGTTGATATTTGGCTGAACCATCCCAAAGATGACTGCAGTACTCCATGCATGATCGCACTTGAGCTGTATATAAGTTAAGAAGCTGTGCAGGGCTGAAGTACCGCCGTACCTTCGAGATGATTCCCAACTTTTTCGAAGCTACTTGAGCCATGGACACAATTTGTTGACCGAAGTTTAAACTAGATGTTATAGTTACGCCTAAAAGCCCTAGATGGTCAGTGATGGGGACAGATACATTTTGGAAAGTGGGCGTTAATGTGAAGGTGCTCTTTTTTGCGGAGAATAGACACGCCTGAGTTTAGGACGCGTTGAATTTGACCAAATTCGACTCACCCCAATCGGATACTTTCCGTAAGGTCAAATCAACGCGCTCAATCATTGACTTTCTTAAACTTTGGATTTCACGGGGGCTCGCTCGCGCATTGGATACGTATCTCTCTACAACAGTGCTGTCATCAGCATAACTAATAATGCCCGGTGTCAAAAGGTCATTAATGTGCAGCAAGAATAATGTTGCAGAGAGAACAGATCCCTGAGGTACCCCGGCATTAATTGCCATTTGGTCGGAGGAGAAGCCATCTAAGACTACTCGAAATGACCGTTCCCTCAGAAAATCAGATATCCAGTCGCAGAGCCCAATCGGTATGCCATAAGCTGGAAGCTTACTTAAGAGACCATCATGCCAGACCCTGTCAAAGGCCTTGGAAATGTCTAAGGATACAGCTATTGCTTCACCATGACCCTCCAAGGCCTGGCTCCATAAGTGAGTGGCATACACGAGAAGATCGCCGGTCGAGCGCCCGTTGCGGAAACCATATTGGCTATCGCTTAGGAGCTCGTTGGCCTCGAGGTATGCCAGGAGTCGATTGTTCAATACACGTTCCATGACTTTGCAAAGTATGGAAGTGATTGAAATTGGTCGGTAGTTGACAGGATCGGCACGGCTTCCCTTCTTTGGTACTGGTTGTACGTTAGCAAGCTTCCAGGACTTGGGAACCTTACCGGATTCCAATGAGAGTCGATAAAGACGCGTCAAAACGGGAGACAACTCAGCTGCGCAGCGTTTTAAGACCACTGCAGGAATACCGTCTGGACCACTAGCTTTGTTCTCGTCTAGGTGCAGCAAGCATTTAAGAACCTCCTTTTGGCGAATGTGAACGGTACCCATTGTAGGTCCGAACTGAGGTAATTGGGGTGGGATTTTTCCTTGGCAATCTAGACGAGAATTTTCTGCGAAGATACTAGCAAATAAATCTGCTTTCTCCTTAGAAGTATGGGCCAGAGAACCATCGGGTTTCCTCAGTGGTGGCAGCGACGGGCGACAAAAGTTCGTTTCGACCGACTTGGCAAGGGACCAGAAAGCTTTACTTCCCGAAGGGTATGCTGCTATTCTGTCTCCGATACGGCCTATGTGGGCAAAACGAGCTCTTTTGATTACCTTTTTGCAGGACTTGGCGGCAGCATTGTAACTCTTCTTGTGTTCATGCAAATCCACGGCTTTGCTTCTGCGAGCATTTGCCCAGGCTTTGTATGCTTCCCGCTTTCGCTTTTCAGCGGCTAGGCAAGCAGTATTAAACCATGGGCGAGCTTTGGTTTCAAGGGATAGATCAGCGTGGGGAATGAAGTACTCCATTGCTTGAACTATCACACTTGAGACAGCATCAGCGCAGCACGATGGATCGGTTGATGTAAAACAAGTTTGCCGCCATGGATAAGATGCGAAGAAATGTCGCATTTCATCCCAATCTGCTGACTTGTAACGCCATACTCGCCTGGAGCCTTTTGGGCGGGTGTCAGGTGGCGAGTACAGCGATACAGATTTCACCATACAGTGATCGGATGTCCCTAAAGGTGCAGTGACGGACACCGAGTATCTGTCAGGATCGGTTGTCAGCAGAAGGTCCAAGCAATACGCAGTGTGGCCAGCAACGTCGGGGATGCGCGTAGGCTCGTTAACAAGCTGTGAGAGACCATAAGTCAGCGAAAACTTAAAGGCCTCTCTGCCAGCCTGGTCGGTGTCCTGATACGGGTATAACCACTGCCCATGGTGAGCATTAAAATCCCCCAGAAACACCAACTGCGCCGTGGGAAAACGTTGCTGAATCTTATCTGCTGTATTGCCAAGGTATTCCATAAGCCTCGTTGTCTCCCGATCTCCGCTATGTGAACGATAGATACAGGCGTAAACCACTTGGTCTAGGCTAGTATCTATGTGAACCCACATGACTGAAAGGTCCGGCACTTCCAAGTAACGGAGACGCTGACAACAGATCGCGTCACTGGCATACATGTACACCCCGGCATGCGGGCGGAAAAGAGACTCCAGGATATAGCCTGGGTAACCAAGGTATGCCGAGTCTGACGGATCGCAGATCTGCGTCTCCGTTAGAAAGAGTAGGTGTGGTCTCTCCGTCTCAAGATGGTGGTGGACATCATTCAGATTGGAGTGCACTCCTCGGATGTTACAGAAGTGCACTTTAAGGGAGAGGAAGTGCAACCGCTGTTGAACCTTACTCTTTTTAGGACCTTTCATTCTGAATTGGTAGTGGAGTGAATAGGGAGGAGAATAGAAGTTGAGTGAAGCGCTGCAAATGGAACCAAGCAACTCGTAGGAAACAACGCACCATTGGGGAACTCGCCTGGAGACTGCGGGGACGCCCGAACCCCCCCGAGGTCGCCATCGGGTCCTCTCTAACCGGTCGCCAACCGGCACGATGGAGCCTCCCGGGATTTTTCGCGAGGTGGCGGGGCAGCCTTTCGCATGTGGCTGGCATGCTACTTGGGCCCCCTACTACCTGCGGTCGGCCAGCGGTGCACCGTGCTTCGGATCCCGCTACCCTCCAAAACGAGTTACCCGGTGAGTCATTATTCTACGAGTTGAAAACTGTTCTCCGATGCAGCACGATTACTCAGACCTATCCTCCTCAATGGCTACACTAGACATCATGCCGGAACGCAACTAGGTTACTTGGCGGCATGGTTTTGTCTAGTGGGTGGTGACAAGCCACGGCCGAAGCCTACCACCAGATTTTACTGCTCGTTTAGCACCACCCAGGGACCACGTACAAGGCATCGAGGGCTAAACCTTGCGGACGCGAGCAGTTTTCAGTCCCCATAGTGGTCCCTACAACAGTCAATTGTTGCGAGAAAAGTTTATGTTGTAAACGCTGTTAGCCAGCAAGATGACCAACAAGATGACAAGAGAGCTGGTGGTGGATGTCAGAATTTTCAGAGCACTAAATAGATTTTAGACATACAGCACTCGTGACCGACAGCTTAACGTTCCCCCGAAGCACAAAATCTTTCAGATAAATAGTAATGGCCAGCGGTCGTCCATTTTTGTAACAACAGGGCAGGACGTACCTTCTATACTTATTATGTCGACTTATTTGACGACCACTTTGGCGATGGGGTAAACCTATCTACCTCAGGCGCCTGTGGTTGCGGGTTCGATGCCCGCACGGAACAAGGAAAAAAGTTTCGGGTCTGGGCGTTTATCTATATGTATATGTATTTTATATTCTAGGTTCCCCCCTAGTTCGCTATGCTAATTTGAGGCCATGTAGTTGGTGTGATTGTCTGGGGATTTTATTTATGTTCACAGGAGCCACTACCGCTCCACAACTACCTTAAACACAGTAGGAAAATAACTGACATTCTGCTTTGGTTGAAAATCTTCGTAACGTTCAAGTTATTAAACTAACAAGAAGATAATTCCAAAGTGTAGCTACAAACTTTATATCGTTGTATTTGATCCAGTTCACTTAATGCTAAACAAAATATTATGTTCAGCAAATTAACATTATGATAAAGAAGTAATGTTATTATAAGGAATTTATAGGGAATACTCTACAAAACGTACGAATTAATGCCACATTCAAATACGTTAATGAGATAAATCGTAAGCTAAAACCCAAAAACACAATAAAACACACTTCAGTAAATGAATTTAATTTAAAACCACAGCTTTGTAATATTTCATTAGTTTGTATACGGTCGCGGTTTGACCATTTCCGCGTTTGTTTAGCCTTATTCACTCCCAACAATGTAGGCACCTATAATAACCCACGGGAGGTCGGGGTAAATGGGAGCTAGGGGAAAGTGCTGTATAATTTTCACATTAAAGCGCATTTAGTGGCGTTCCATCGACTATCAGAGGTCGTAGAGAGTCTTTCGTACAGCGAATGATATCATTAATGTTTGATGATAGTACACCCCACTCTCTTCAGAATGAGGTTGAATATGTAATGCAGCTTATTGATTCGGGGGAGTCTCGGGGATATTTTGGCATCGATACAAATTCTGATCGTTATAACATTCGTTTTGTTGTGTCCAGTGAGCAGTGAAATACGGGCGTGTTTGCTGTATGACATGGATCCTTTCAGTCGTTAACAATTGGAATAGCGTAGCTGAAAATAAACGGTTGTAGTGCGTCGGTTTGTAGGTTTTGGCAGATTATAGTACCTATCTTTTTTGGAATAAAACATGTTTTAACATATTGTGTTGATTCTGTCGTATTAAGTCTAATCTATACTAATATAAAAATGGTTTGCCGTACTGATACATAGATACTTACATAACTTCACGCCTGTATCCCTTATGGGGTAGGCAGAACACCCGAGGTTATAAAACCATCTGATGTCAAGTTTGACAAATTTGGAGGCATTATAATGATGGAGAGAGACTATTGCAGTGACAGGGGGTCAGCCCAACGCCCACAAAAAGCCTCCAAAAAAACCTGTGTCCCTAAACTGACTTTTACAGTATGCCCGGGAAGAGAAGCAGCTGGCGCATTTTGTGTTTTTCCTTCGCTCCTAGTCCAGCATGGAAGCATTTATTATTTAAATAAATAAGAAATCTAGAAATAAATGCTTAAAATCAAATGAAGCATTATTCTCAATATCAACCATCGTGCTAAGTAGAATCATTATAAAAAAAAACTATTTCAAATTCACGAGCGTATTAATACGTATGACATCACCGATTACGTCACGCGGATTGTGCTTGTAATGCTGAACATCTCGTTACAGCTCGGAACAGCTTGCAAATACTCGTACAAGCGCTTAAAGCTTACATCGTATTGGAACGAACAATAACAGACTACACTGTAAAGCACATTATTGCTGCGACTTAACTGAACACGATTATATCGGCAATGCCGTTTGAGCGCCAATTTTCAAATTCAGAATAAACGTGGAATCTAATGTGCGCTGGTTTATAGTGGATTAGATAAAAAACACTACAAAAAAATAAACACTACTAAACACTACATAAAACACACATTTAGTAACTGATATTTAGTAACTGTTTTATTAAAAATTCCTTGAATTATGTTGTAAAATGAATAATTCCGTTTTCCCCTCTTTATTTGTGTCACGCCCCAGCTTTAATAAAACTCCTGGCCCTGTGTAAATTATATTTATTCGATTTTACTCGGGCTCACTTTTAGTTTGGCATCGTTGTTAACATTGTAAAGAAAAATTGTTTACTTGAAATTAAATGAAGTTACTTTATTCAAGAACTGTATAGCTAATTTCAGGAAAATAAATAGCCTTTGATATGCTGTAGGAGAATACAGCTGATCCACTGTTGCACATAACATTGACATAGTTTTGTTTTCACTGAGCAAGTTTGCAAGACTACTATACGTGTAGTTTACCAAAAGATCGGACCTCGCTGAAATGTAACTGTTCTTATATTCATTATTCCAACTAATGAAACTAAAACAGCATACCAAGAGTATTTCTCAAACTTTCAAGTTTCATAAACGTTCCTAATAATGTTTTTTTTTTGCACAACCTACTCATGGACATCGTGTCCAAATGTAAATGTTTCATAAATTAGACATAAAATAATGTGCACATTGTTGTACTTCTCAGTTGCATTGGATTACCTATAATAGAAGATGTTATTTATAATTTAAATAAATAGCTATCGTTAAAAGCTATATTTATAATTTCAAAACCATATATTTAAGAGAGTATTGAAGAAAATTTTCTTACTGGTTGGGTTATCTTTGAAGCGAATATGTGAATGTGACAAACAATCAATCAACGTCTGAAATTGCAACCTAGCCTATCAAAATTAATCACCAGCAAATCGGATTACAGAGTGATTGATTTATATGACCTACTATTTAAATACCAACAAAATCAAAACACGGTTTATCTTACTGGTTTACCGAATTACAAAACAATAATTATGTTAGTGCCATCAAAATCCTGGCCACAATGAGACAATTAGCGTTTATTATAAAACCACTGGCCAGCCTGACGTAAACCCTCGCTGGCAATAATCCAATAATAGATAGCGCCGTTTGTACTTTGGACAAATCAGAGAGTACATAATCATAATGGAGTGGCGAAACATTCTGTCACGTTTAGTTATGCTGTATAATAATTGTTGGGCATTTATTCACAACGCGACACCTGTAAAGTGCATGTAATGTGCTTGTATTATAGGTTCTAGACAATGGATACTATTACACGTATATTTTTTTATAAATACATAAATATCATTCCTTCATACAACACCTAAACGAGTGTACACAAATAAGTTCATGCTTAAGAAGTCGAACAAAACGCTTCGATAGTTCCTTTCTGGTACGGATTGCCAAGGTGTGGAACAATCTGCCTGCGTCTGTTTTTCCTGACCACTACAGTCCTGGAACTTTTAAGTGTCGAGTGAATAGGTTTCTCGTGGATGGACGTGTAACACCATAGTCTTCATGCGTACTTTCCATCAGGTGGCATGGAAGACAAACGTCCTTACTTTATAAAAAAAAAATGTAAAAAACTTTCATAGCACGGGGATCGAACACATGTCTACAGGAGTTTCGAGGCTGAAACTGGTAACCCATTGGCACAGCGGCCATTTAGTAATTAATACTAGCTGTTTCCCGCAGTTTTACTTGCGCCATTTCAAATCCCGCGGGAACATCGGGATAAAAAGTAGCCTATTCGCTATTATATCGCTGTGCCAAATTTCATCAAAATCCAATAAGGCGTTTTGCCGTGATAGAGTAACAAACATTCGATAGATGACGCTGTATGTCGATTAAATCGCGCAAGAAGAGTTATAAATGACAGCCATATCTACTTAGTAGACTACTTTTATTCATCCTCACTTTCATTATAGTGTTAGTAGGACTTTATAGACAGTTGAGTTGCTCCCATCTCTTCTCATCAGTCTCATCTCTTTCAACCCATTTTATGCAGAAGAGCCCAGTGCTGGTTGGATGATATCAAATATTTCCGAGCCTCAAAATGAACGAATATACTCTAACGAGTACTGTATACATCGCCCGGGACCGACCGCTTAACATGCTCTTTGAAGCACAAAAGTCGTCGTGATAAATAAATGGTTGACGGTCACACATCTATACCGACCCGGCCGATAATTATACGCACAAAACATCATTTATTCGTTTATAATGCATAATTAAAACTTAAAACAATAATGATATTATGATCAGGACCGCATCAATGGTTAAGCTGTAGTTTTTACGTGTCTGCGACAGTTTTGTTATTTTGAGATTACAGAAAATACATTTATTTCCTCATGTACGGCAAATTTATGACGAAATAAAAGTATTTTAATAAAACCTTTCTATTTTAACGGTAAACTTTAATAAGCTGAGTATTAATTGATATAGGACAGAAACCTAAACTTCAAGTTAAAAATGTAAATTATAATTACGTACACGCGATATCAGTTTGTTGTGAAGTGTTTCATTTTTGTTTTTAACCTTAGTACCTATGTTTCATTCTTTTCGACGGTCTATCTACATGGGGTAAAAACATACTTTAACAGACGCCGTGGTGCAGTGGCCTAATAGCACGGTACAGATATCTACAGTAATTCAACTCGGCCGCATCTTTGAAATAAATGCCTACAGCGACGCGGTCCGTTCACATGTGATAGGGCTGCCCGCCTTCAGCATTTAAATAACATTTGCCTACTTTGTGTTTAAAATTGTGACGTCATTAAGCGGGCATCGATGGTCTTATGATGAATGAAATTTTTCATTTCATTTCATTTCATTTCATTTCATTTCATATCTTAGTAAAATTATACTTGCCCCTAGCTTAAATTACTAACTAAAGACAGACCTACTTCATGATCCCAGGGCTCATAACTTGGAGAATCGTTGAATATTGTAGTAGAGGAGTTTAACTTATTAAGTACTAGAAGCACTTTTAGTCATGAAGCAGCAATTGTAAATAGTTTCGAATTTCATTGTTACATTCTAAATTATATTTCTTAATTCAATTAATACTTGTGAACTAAGCTGTGATACTCAAATTACTCTTTAATAAGTTTAAGAATTAGCATTCAAATTAATAGTCATCGTTAGTATAATCATATTATAATAATTCAATATCACTGTCTTGGCGTATGATTAAAATACTTTTCTTGACTTTTAAAATTTAATTTCAGAAAATAATTTTATTACAATGATCTTCTAGCGTGTAGTTCAAAAATTTTGTATATGTGGATTACACAATTAAAATGTTGAAGGACCCGGGTTGATGACGTTGATTTTTGACACCACTCGGTTGGCAGATGCGTAGATGACGCGATTAGGAAGCACTCCGATTGGCCGATGCGAAAATGATGCGACTTCCATCCAATAGGATACCCGCTGTCACGTGACCACTATGTGAGTAGGGATTCGTTTAAGGCGAAGATTTTCTTAAGGCGAAGCCTGTACATGCCCCCGGCCTTGGAAGCACCGACGTCCAACATCCAAGCAGTATTTCAATCTTGGAAAAGCGGGCATATGCGAGAGAAGGCTCGCCTGATAACGCCTGAGGTAGTTTGGATGTCAGCAACTCGTGAAATTCCATCTTTACCTGGCTTAGTCGAGAGTATACGACCTAAGCTCCATTTCAGAGGTGGATTGTGCTCTTCTTTGATTAGTACTAGTGTGTTTGGCTGTAAATCAGGACTATGTGTTTTCCATTTTGTACGAATCTGCATCTCTGATATGTATTCCTTACTCCAGCGTGTCCAGAAATGTTGACGTATTTGTTCTAATCTTTGGTACCGAGAAAGCCGGCATTCAGGAACCTCTGCTAGTTGTTCAGTTGCTGGCGCTGTTAGGAGACGACCAACCAGGAAGTGAGCTGGGCTAAGGGGAAGGAAGTCATTTGGATCTGTGGATAATGGACTTATTGGACGGGAGTTTAGGATTGCTTCAACCTGCGCTAATACAGTGCTAAACTCTTCAAAAGTCAAATGTGCATTGCCAATTACTCGTACCAAATGATGTTTACACGATTTTACCCCAGCTTCCCAAAGTCCACCAAAATGAGGCGCATATGGAGGGATAAATGAAAATTTAATATCATGACTAGTTGCGTATTCGATCATGTCAGGTGAACAGTTTATTAAGAATTTTGAAAACTCATTAGATGCACCCACAAAATTCTTACCGTTATCGGAAACGATTTCTAGAGGTTTACCTCGTCGTGCGATGAATCTCTTTAAAGCAAGGATATACGCATCAGTTGAAAGGTCACTAACCAACTCTAAGTGTACAGCACGAGTAACGAAACAAACGAATAAACATATATAACTTTTAATAAGCCTCGAGCCTCTACCTTTACGGTTCAGTGTGAGCACGGGTCCCGCGTAGTCGACCCCGCAGCGCAAAAAAGGGAAACTTGGAGTGACTCTCCCTTGTGGTAGGTTGCCCATCATAGGTGTTAAAGTTTTACCTCTCAATCGTGTACAGATAACACAGTTATGTACAGTGCGCCTACAGAGATCCCTACCCCCTATTGGCCAGTAGCTCTCTCGGATGTTGTAGAGCAAAGCTTGTGATGCAGTATGCTGTAGTCGCTCGTGTACGTCGCGGAATAACAATACTGAAAACCAATGTTTAGCAGATAATAACATGGGATGCTTTTTATTATAATCGAATTCAAGTGAATTTTGAATTCTCCCACCAACACGAATAATTTTATGACTATCCATGAATAAATTTAACTTGCTTAAATTGTGTTTTGATGGTATGTTATTTTTGTTAAATAATAAACTATAAGCCTCAGGGAACGATTCCTGTTGACTTAGCCTAACCAACACTGTGTTTGCCTTTCGTAACTCATCGACGGTTAGAGATCCACTGAGACGATTTTTACCGTTTTGCGAATTATTAATAAATCTTAATGAATATGCGCATGTGCGTTTAAGACGATTGTATTTTGAAAAACGATCAAAGGGAAATAACGTTTTTTCGAATGTAGAAACCAGAGAAAGTACGGCCTTCTGCTTTATTTCAGGAATATCTTCCTCCACTGCTACCTTTGTTTGATTTGAAATAGCTTGGCTACATTGAAAGTCTGGATCGTGAAGAAACGATGGTCCCTTCCACCATAGAACAGAAGACTTAAGGTCTTCTAGCCTGACCCCACGAGACACTAAATCGGCTGGATTGTTCCTACCGCTAACATGACACCATGGCAAGTCCTTTGTTATACTATGAATCTCGGCAACTCTATTCTGTACAAATGTTTTGAGGGAATGTGGTGCCATGCGCAGCCAACTCAGTACGATAGTAGAGTCGCACCAGAATATTATACTATCAAATTTAACGTCAATCGAATCTTGTATTTTATTAAATAATTTTGCACCCAGTAATGCACCACACAGTTCAAGCCTAGGTATACTTACTGGATTCAATGGTGCCACTTTACCCTTAGAACAATATAACCTTACCACGATGGATGCGTCATGAGTTATAGTGCGTACGTACACACATGATCCATACGCAGCTTCGGACGCGTCGGTAAAGATGTGTAACTCAATTCGCGCAGGATTGTTGCCTATAACCGGTCGCAGGATGCGAATATCTTTAAGAAAACTTAGTGACTTTGTAAAACTCTGCCAGGTTTGAACAATATTAACAGGTAAATCATCATCCCACCCTATCTTAAGCAACCACAGACTTTGAAGTAGTATTTTAGCTAACATTATCACTGGACTCAATAGTCCTAAGGGATCAAAGATTTGTGCTATGCTTGACATGATAAAACGCTTAGATATAGGTTTATTTTCATATTTAAATTCTGTGTTATAATACAATTCATCGCTTTCATTAAACCACCATATACCTAATGTTTTAGAATTAATATTTTCACTTAATGCCAACTTCTTTTTAGAAAGTAAGTCGTTATTTTCGACATCACTTAACTGAAAGTTAAACATCCATTTGCGTAGTAAAAAACAACCGGATTGCAACACAGCTGTAACCTTTTGACAGTCTTCTAATAACTTAGCCTTATTGTCACCACCTGTCACCAGATCATCGACAAAAAAATCATCGCGGATGATTCTAGCTATGTTACTATCCGCGCACTCAAACGCTAGCTGTTTCAAACATCGACAACTTAGAAAAGGCGCCGAAGCTGTGCCGTACGTAACTGTATTTAATTGATAGACGCGTAAAGGGTGCGAAGGGTCATCACGCCACAGAATTAATTGCAGGTTGCGCTGCTCCCTGCTCAAGGTCACCTGCCGGTACATTTGCATAATGTCAGCGCAGGCTACGTATTTATGCTGTCTAAACCTCAATAAAATAGAGATAAGGTCACCCTGTATAGGCGCACCTACCATCTGCAACGCATTGAGTGAAACACCATTACTAGTTGCCGAGCTGCCATCGAATACCACACGCAGCTTCGTGGTGGTGCTGTGCTCGCTAAGCACACCATGGTGCGGTAGGAAATAGTATGGTTTATTATATTTATTTATTAAACTCATATGGCCTAAGCTTTGATACTCATTTATGAAATCACTATAAAGTTTTTTATAATCTGGATCCCGTTGTAAACGCCTTTCAAGCGAAAAAAAACGACGTTCAGCTTGTAAGTAACTATCACCTAACGTATCGGGAGATTCTTTGAATGGAATTTGTACACAAAACCTTCCGTCACCATCGCGCATAGTATTGGTGATGAAATGTTCCTCGCATGTACGTTCCTCATCAGTGCGTAAGTCCTTAGGTACAGGTACTTCCTCTAGCTCCCAGAACTGCCTTAATTGCGAATCAATTGTTTGCGAAAAGTTACACTGAATAGGCCTATCTAAACGCGTATTAGAACAAATAGGTCCAGATATAATCCACCCTAATTTTGTATCTAGTAGGAAAGGCCCATTCGATAACCTAATTTTATTGTTATTAATTAAATCCCAAAACTTATCTGCGCCTATTAAAATATCAATATGTTGAGATTCATAAAATTGCGGATCTGCTAAAGTAATATTTGTAGGTATATCAAATGAAACGTTTTGTTTTAACAGAGCGGGCAAAGCCGAAGTAATGTTGGGTAAAACAAAACAATGTAGTCGCGTACTATAAGGGTTAGTGCGCGATTTAATTTTAATATCACACATTTGCGTCGATGTTGTGATTGAATCACCAACTCCTCTTATTTCGTGTGTGGACTGTATTACCGGCGCTTGAATAATATTAATTAAAGATTGAGTAATAAAACATCTCTGACTGCCGCTGTCTAAAAGCGCGCGCGCGACATGATAACAGTTGTTTACGTCGGCTATCTCAACTAGCGCAGTAGACAACAATACTGGCTTAAAAAAAGGTGAATGAGTACTGTTGTGTGCATTGTTTACGTTAATCGCCGGCACCCGGGCGGCAAGTGCGGCAGAGGGGCGCGGGGCAGGCGGCGCGGACGCGGTAGAGGGACTCACTCCCGCGCTTGACGTAGCATTGATCGCAGATGAATTTTTTACTCGCGCGGACCCGCAACTGATACTGCTATCATGGATTAATGTATTGTGTTTGTTTATTACACAGACGACACGGCCCAAACCTACAGTTAACTACAGTGTGACCTAAACGTAAACAATTAGAACAAAGATTCCTTTCTTTCACAAAATTAAGTTTAGATTGCAAGTTTAAATCGATAAATTTCTGACAAGAATATAGTGGATGATTGGCGTTACAGTACAAACATAGCCTTTTAATAAAATTATAATTATCTTGTGCCTTGTTGGATGTTACATTACAGTGAATTTTCGAATGATTATTTGAGGAAGGCTTTCTACTGTCGTTATTTAATTTACTATTTGATATTTGCAATGTTTCTAATAGATCGGCGCGGTCTCTTAGAAACTGCAATAGGTCACTTACTTTAACATGTACCTTTGAATCATCATTTTTTAAAATTAAAGAGCCTTTATATTGTTCCCACTCGCGCTCCGTGGTTTGGTCTAATTTTGTTATAATAATATAAATAACTAGCGTATCCCATGAGTCTGTGGGTTCACCTAGCATTTTTAATGCACGTAAATTTTTTAAAACTGTGTCTATTAATTTTCGTAATAAAACTGGTGATTCCCTACTTACACTTTGCATAGTAAACAATGATTTAACGTGGTTTTGCACTAACAACCTACTGTTATTGTAACGATTGAGTAGTAATTCCCATGCCACAATGTAGTTATCACTAGAAAATTCGATTGAGTCAATCACCAACTCCGCGCTTCCCTTTAATGATGATTTTAAATAATGAAATTTTTCAATATTAGTTAGTTCGCTAGCGTTATGAACTAAAGATAAAAATGTGTCCCTAAATTCAAGCCAATGCTCATATGAACCGTTAAAAGAGGGCATAGAAATAGTTGGTAACTTTATAGATTTAATTTGTTTATTGGTGCATCCATCTGACCTTTCAACAGCCTGATTTTTATTTAATAAAAATTCCGCTTCCGATAAAATATTATAATAACTATCTTCAAACAGTTCTCGTTGGGTCAGTTGCTCGTCGATCTCAGATACTGATTCCTCGAGCTTAGATTGGATTTCATTGAACTCATTAAACAACATATTTGCCCCCTTAATTCGCAGTTTGAGATCAATGTGCTTCTGACCCGATAACAATTCACCTCGAAGGGTCATTACGTAATTGGCGAACTTTGTTAATCGACCTTTAATTATGCCACGTTTTTTCACTAATTCTTTACTATCTAGCGCAATAAGTCTATAAGGCGATTTATCACGAGACTTTGATACATCTTGAATCTGTTCTAAACTCATTTTGGTTAGATTTAGGGAAGATGGAGTACTCACAGTTTATTCGGCAACGCGGTAGATTCAGGCGAAGTACTTGGCAAAGACACAGCAGGTGCTCACTGAAATTAATATTAGACCACAGATTAACGCTGGAAGTGGTGTATCGGGTAGGAATAGGCAGGATGGTTGATCGTACCTAAGGTCGCGTGTAAGGTTGCGTGGCAGGTCACTCAGGCACGTCACTCAGGCAGGTCACTCAGGCAGGTCACTCAGGCAGGTCACTCAGGCAGGTCACTTGCTTCCGCAGGCAGGTCACTCAGGCAGGTCACTTGCTTCCGCTGAATTGGTAGCTTGTCCAGTTCAGTTCTGCTTGGCTACGGCTTGGCTGCATAAGCTGCTACATCCACTCCACACTGCTACATCCACTCCAGGCTGCTACTTTCACTCCCAGCCGCTACATCCACTCCCAGTAGGTATCCTCCACGACCGAAGTGCGTCGGACTGTGGCTTCCTTATTTCTTCAATTTTGTCGCTGGTATTTTCGTATTTTTTGATATATTTGGCTCAGAAGGACCAAATTTATGTCTTGGCGTATGATTAAAATACTTTTCTTGACTTTTAAAATTTAATTTCAGAAAATAATTTTATTACAATGATCTTCTAGCGTGTAGTTCAAAAATTTTGTATATGTGGATTACACAATTAAAATGTTGAAGGACCCGGGTTGATGACGTTGATTTTTGACACCACTCGGTTGGCAGATGCGTAGATGACGCGATTAGGAAGCACTCCGATTGGCCGATGCGAAAATGATGCGACTTCCATCCAATAGGATACCCGCTGTCACGTGACCACTATGTGAGTAGGGATTCGTTTAAGGCGAAGATTTTCTTAAGGCGAAGCCTGTACAATCACCTTATTTAGTAAGATGTTCCTTAGAGCAATAAAAACTAAGGCAAATAATTACCGTCCACTATGAATGCAACAATGCATAATGTTTAGACAACTCAACTGCATACTTTATTACTGTGACTACAAAATGCACACTGTAATATTGTAGTCGGAGAAATAAAGTTACTGCGTAGATATGCCTAGAATGGGATTAACTTACGAAATATTTTTCTATTGGCAGAGAATATACTACTGTACGTTTTATAAAATATTGAGCGCGACTAAAAACTCGATTCTTTTTCTCAAAATATGTTGGCATTTTAACGCCTTATTTAAGAAAGCTAGGTTAAATTTGATACTTTTGGTGCATCTTAGACTATCTCTTGAAATACTCGTATTTAGCTAAAAAATAAAAATCTACATGAGATACCAGGATTTATTTATTTATTTATTTATTGATCCACCAACGTTTGTTTACAACATTACTTTTAAATGGGTATATATCACTATAAACTTACTAGCTAGGTGTAACAAACAATTAAAGGCGAATACATCATGCAATATAATATAAAAATACTTTTTGGTAAGAACTGCTTACATATTTTTGTGCTTAAAAGTATAAAAAAAAAAATAACGGAAAGGGCGGGAAATATATTATTAAATTGTGGGACAAGAGCTCAATACTGATCTAATCTTGTTTGTTGAGTCTACATGGACGTCTATGAGATCGCTGTACTGATTCACCAACCTGCAAATTCGTGGGACAGGGGAGTTACACCCAAACACTGTCTTACGAAGTGGTGGATAGAGGGGGGTTATTTTATTCCTTGGAAGCCTTACTGGTACTCTGATTGAAAATCTATTTAGAAGTTGGGGACAGTCAATTTTATTTGTGAAAATTTTTGACACAAAAAGCATGTCTAGAAGACCTCTACGAGCCTCTAAGGATATCATCCGGTAGTGTTTCAAACGGCTAAGATAGGATGGTTGTTTTCTTTTTGATATACCATTAGAAACTTGTAGGTGTCTCACAAACCTTTTCTGTACACGTTCTATTTGCAGAGAATGCGTCGCGTAGTGAGGTCTCCATACTATCGAACAATATTCTAAGATACTGCGCATGAACGAGTTATATAGCATTATTTTAACCTTGTTATTACGCAGACCTTTGATGTTCCTAATCACGAAACCTAAAAGTCTCGAAGACCGCTTTTTCACATCCTCCATGTGAGGTACAAATGTTAATTTTTTATCAAATAAAACCCCAAGATCGCGAATTTCTTCAAGCTCCTTAATATTAGTTTCGGCTATGTTATACCGAAACGTTACCAAATTTCTTTTCCGACTGTACCTGAGATAAAAACATTTATTTGAGTTTAAATTCATTTTATTATATCGACACCATTTAACTAGCTCATCAAGGTCATTTTGGAGTAGTTTTGAATCCTCAATGGTATCAATTACTCTACTTAGTTTAAGGTCATCCGCATACATGTAAGTGTGAGAAAATTTTATAACGGATGGTATGTCATTCACAAAAATAGAGAATAGTATTGGCCCCAAGTGAGATCCCTGCGGTACACCGGAAGAAATTTTTCGAGGATTGGAATTAAACCCATTTACCACCACAGAGAACGACCGATCTTCCAAATATGATTTTATCCAAAGTAAAAAAGTCCCAGAAATCCCATACGATAAAAGTTTTTCTAGCATTCTATCATGGGGCAAACGATCAAACGCCTTACTAAAATCTGTATATATTACATCTATTTGTTTATTAGAATCCAACGCCTCTATTAGATTTTCGGTAAGATCTACTAAATTAGTGCATGTTGATCGAGAGGGAACAAAACCATGTTGCTGTGTGCACAAACTTTGTTTTATGTGACTTTGTACATATGGACAAATAAGTGATTAAAATATCTTAGCAGGCGTGGACAAAATAGAAATAGGTCTGAAGTTAGAAATTAAATCATTATTTTTTGATTTATGAATTGGGACTACCTTTGCTTTTTTCCATTCGATCGGAAATACTCCACTGTGTAAAGATGTGTTAAATATAGCCAATAAAGGTTCAACTAGATATTCTGCGCATCTTTTAAAGAATACTGGTGGGATCCCATCTGGTCCAGCTCCCTTACTCTCATCGAGACCTTTAAGCTTTTTTAGTATGGTCTCTGCGTCAATAACAGGAAGAGTTAAGTTTAGACTGCTATATTCGTGGTTTTTTAAGAAATCATTCAGGTCACTATCATCATTAGAATTACTTTTATTATCCGCGTATACAGCGGAAAAGTGTTCCGCAAACATTTCACAGATTTTGTTACCATCTGCCGAGGTTTCTGATCCATTGGTCATAGTTATGGGATAAGAGCTTTTACCGCCACGTTTAGATTTGATGTAGGTCCAGAAACACTTAGGGTTCCTTAAAATATTTTGTTCAGAATGTATAATATATTTATTGTAGCAAGCAGTAGCTAAACGTGAGCATCGTGAATTTAGTAGCCGTAACTCTAATTCATCTAAAGGGTTTTTGTATTTATTAAATCGTTGCCTAATTTTATTCTTTTCTTTCAAACATCGTTTAAGGTTATGATCAAACCACGGCGGGTAAGATGGTTTTTTGTTTTTTTTCTTAGGCACCAGTTTGTCAATAATATGTCTAATAATACTATAAAATTTTAGAAGAATAATATTAACGTCATTATTGCCTTTGAAAATCTCTATCCAATTACATTTTTCAAGCTCTTTATTAATTTTCCCGTAGTCGGCCTTATAGAAATTTAATTTTATTGTCTCGTGATTGTATTCAAGGCTTGGTCCCATAAATACTGAGATATCAATATCCAACGGAGGATGAAGCTTGTCAATGGTACTGAGCGATGAGTAACACTGGCGGACATTGCAAGTTGGAAAATCAGACAGCACCAAGTCAAGAATTCTGCCAGATGTATTAAAAATTTTATTATGTTGTTTAAGTCCATGTACATTCAGCAAATCTGTAAGAGGTTGACATAATGTTGGCACGTTATAACTGCATGTAGTATCACCCAATAAGCTCCAGTCTATGCATGCCAAATTAAAGTCTCCCAGAATACAGTGAAAATCGAAGTTCTCAAGGACAACACTACAACTATCAATAAAATGACTTAACATTGAGCTATGCACTGGAGGCGGTAAATACACTACACAGAGAGCAACTCGACGCAAGGTATGTGATATCGGTATCTCAACTGTAATCCAAAGGTCTTCGAGTTTAGATTGCCAATTGAACATGCGTTTTGAATTTATTCGTCTGGAGACAGCCAGAAGAACTCCACCACCCTCCTTTTTCTGTGCTAATTCCGCGTGACTTCTATCTCTGCGATAAACAACATACCTCTCGTCGAAGAGCTCACTGTTACATACGGACTCATTCAGCCAAGTCTCTGTGAGCGCAATAATATCATAATTATGAAGTAAAACTTCTCGAAGAAAACTATGTGTTTTTGTTCTTAGACCACGAGTGTTTTGGTAATATAATTTTAAAGAATCGAATTATAAAACAGTTATGACTATTTTTCGCATGCACCTATAATAAACAAAAATACTAAAATTAAAATAAACTGCGGTAACTTATTTAATATTTTTTAACATTTCTAAGTTTTTTACTAAAATGTATTCAGTTTCATCAGCTTTCCTCATAAAAACTCTGCCATTTCTAATCCAAACGAACTTAAATCCAATTTCCTTTGCTCTTTGTCTAGCCGCCGCATGGAGTGCCTTATTCCTGGGAGATAAATGTTCGCAGACAAAGATTGGTAAGCTGTTTCCAGAAATCCCGATTAATGTAGTGTTCAATTTATTTTCAACGGGTTTCCCTTTATTAAATTTCATTGTCGCAGCCAGAAATTCATCTCGCAGCCTTGGAGTGGCCAGCTGAACAATAATGGACCTTGGACGTGGAGAGCTTCTGTTAACTTTAGCAGTGCGAGTACAGTGCAAAATATCGTTCTTATCTAGGTGACAACCGACGATTTTACCAAGTTCGTTGACAATCCCAATCAGGTTCTCGCTTTTATTTCTGGTACACATTGAAGCTCTATGTTGTTTTGTCTTGATTGTTGCTCCATTTGATTAACACGCTGATTAAGGTCATTAATAGTACTGTTGAGCTCTTCCTGCTTGGTCTCCAATTTAGAAATTTTTAGTCGATACGCATCATTATCCCGCTTCATATCTTCATAATTCGCATCAGTGAAAGCCAAAGAATTTTTAATTTCCATCATATCCTGTTCCAAACCTTTTATCTTCTTGCTCATAACTTTTTCGATGGTATCTTCCATTTGTGAGAATAATTCTTGCATTTTCAAAGACATTATTTCATCGACTGCTTCACGTAAATCATCCCGAGTGATTGCTCGATTATCCTGCGTTGGTGGGGAATGAAGCGCCTGTCTCTTACTTCCTCTAACATTGGATACGTTGCGTATTGGGGTGCTGTCCTTTTTTGTTGTTTTATGGGTGATGCGGCTGCATTCGGGGCAGTTCCAATAAGCCCGTGATTCCGAATTTAATGTGTTAATATCAAGCGACATACATGCATAGTGATACTTCTTTTTGCACTTTGAACATAATACAAAGTCATCATTATTGTCCGCTTCAGACAAACAGCAGCCCCACTTTGAGGCCGACATTCTGTTTTTATTCGTATTTAAAAATAAAATAAACTGCTAGTAATTAATCGTTTTGGTATGAAATTTTCAAATTGAAATATTATATATAAAAAATCACAAAGTTGTATTGCACGTGTGCCGAGGGCCTTATATATTCTTTCTTGCAATGGTTTTTAAACGGGCAGCACTGTCAATCATCAATCCAGTTTTCTGTTCTGATGGTGGTGTGACAGATGGAAAACAAAAACAATACGTCTGCTTGAGGAGGTTATGACGAAATTTACGTATCGAAGTTTAATTGGTCCTTGTTTTTAAATAATTAAGTTGATGTAAGGTAGAAAAATATAGACTAACCGTAAGATTGGGTTAAATTGTGTGTTTCAGTGTTCCAAAATAGCTGTGGTTCGTAAGAATTTCAATACTCTTGAGTTCTGGAATCTTTCACTAACTTTCTCGTAACAATTTCACTTGATGAGCGATCTATTTCCACTGTGATTGCAATTTTATCTTAGAGAGCTCACAAAAACGATGTTTGCAGTTAAGAAACCGGAAGTGAGATGAGTTACGACTGACTGTAAATTTTCCTGAAATATCGTATCGTCTGACTCTAGTCTCCAGATCAATTTATATCAACTGTCGCGTTACTAGGAATTGTCAAGAAATCTAGAACTGATAGAAGTGACACTAATGTATTGATTTCTACATTTCTGTAGTGATGCGGAACCGTATTTGCCACAGATAGCAGATTTGATCATCTTTGAAAGTATTTGTCTGTATGTTTGTTACATTTCAATCACTGCTTTTGTAAGATATAAAAAAATGGAAATTAATTATCTTGCACCTGTAATAAAAGCGATCATGTGCACTTTTGGCCTAGATAGCGCCGATAAATATATTTCGAACAACAAATAACTATGAAAATAAGTTAAAATATTTAAAATTGTAGTAAAGAGGTCAGGTAGCCATTGTTTGGAGATTACGCTGAGTAAATTACTTACAAATAAATGGCAAGATAGGATAAGTAGTATGCTTTACCCAATAAATCGTTTTAATAGGTATCCCATTTAAAATGAATCCGTTGCCCGTGTGCTTAATACAAGGTGACTGTTGAGTCACTTTCGAAATTCAAGGACGTGGCAGTTTGAGATCATACATGAGGAGAAAAAATCAATATTAATTATTTACTGAGTAAACTTAACCGAAAGTTAAAGAATTAAATATGCAACGCATGGTTACATAAGCGTAATACAATAGATACTTAGCGGATGGCGGCGTGTGTGCAGCGGGAACACTAATGTGTGCGTGTTGACTGAGGCAGCGCATCGGGAAAAATGTAGTAATGTCTCTTTATTTATTTATAGGAAATTCTGGTGAAAAATTAAGTACTTACCTACTTTAATTATATAATTGTGATCAGAATCGGGTACAGAGAGCTCTCCCTCAATATCTAAAATTTGTCACCAGTCACCCTGTATAAACAATTGTTGGATAATGACAGAGCGCCATCTTGCTCTACAGAAAGCTCCTATAGAATGGGTTATAGCTACTAAACAACGGATAATCACACACATACTATTTTTTTTCTTAACATATACATACCATTCGTAATGAATCCAGATCAACGAAACAGAACATATTGACTGGAGATCGAATCTACAACCACTAGTTTTGGGGCAGAAACCCTCGCATGGGTCAATAAATGATTGATTAACAGTTATACTTTATCATTCAGAATTTCCCGATTTATTAAGCAGTAGATCTCAGGTACTGTTAATGTGTAAGAAGCATAGACATCATCATCCTGAAATAATGACACCTACGATTCAAAACTAAGTAGACCAGTTTGGTGGTTTATCGTCCAAAACGTAGTTTATGGTCCCAGAGAATTCATTGATTATGGCTGAGACAAAAATCTTGCAAATTAACAAAACAAAATGGCGTTTTATCAAAACAAATGATGTTACTCCACAGCGTCTGTACTCTCTGGCACAAATAATGTACGCGTCAGGCAAGTTTGTTCCACGATTTTCTAAATAATGACAGTCGATTACCGTTTTGTGCGGTGGTAATTTTGTTACGGGGTTGTGAAACGAATTGTACCCGTCATTGCCTGTCCGGGGTTAATGTGAACGAGTAAACGAACGGAGTCTGGAGGGCCAGGGATCGTGAGGACTGTTAAGTTTAAAAAATAAATAAAAGAGTTTAGAAACGGAATATTTGCAATGACGGTACTGTTGTGATCATGAAGATGTTGAAGATATATTGAGAATTGAAGATTAATAAAAACACGGTAAATGTCCCGTTTCTAAAGTTAATTTTCTCGTTAATGACCATGACATTTCACAAAGTTATCAGGGTTAATTTTAATAAGCGCTTCAACTCTTGCGAGCACCCCTCCACATCAATCCCAACAACATTTGTTTTACGACAAATTTTGATCACAAAAACAGAAAGATAAACAATTTTTTGCTCTCTCTGATATTTATTACTCTGTATTTTGCAACCCAACGCCCCGCTGCTCGTGGCCTGATGCAAGGTGCGTGGCATCAGTGTAAAAA
Organism: Stenoptilia bipunctidactyla; assembly: GCA_944452665.1. Lineage (NCBI taxonomy): Eukaryota > Metazoa > Arthropoda > Insecta > Lepidoptera > Pterophoridae > Stenoptilia > Stenoptilia bipunctidactyla. The sequence goes on from OX101730.1 coordinate 1,185,885, forward strand.
AGGGACGCTAGTTCAGAGACAATAAATATTTATTGTATGGGAAACTTTTAATTTTTAAATTATTAATTTTAATAAGTCGTAGAACAAATGTTGTTGGGATTGATGTGAAGAGGCTGTCTGCAAGAGGTAATGCGCTAGGTAAAATTAACCCTTAAAATACGTTTTTTACTTGACGTTTCGGTTTCTATTAAATCATGCGATAAAATCCAGTCAAAGCATATTTTAATTTACGAAATGTAATTCAATATTATATTTAAACTGATACACCAACTGCGTGGTTTAGACTCGAATAATAATCTTTATTAAAATTTATTTATTTATTTAATTAATGGTTACAAATCAACGAATGCAGAGCATCAAAAAAACCGCCTTCACGTCAAAACTTTGGCTGAGTTGAGAATGTCATCAACGTAAACATTCTCCGAAATAATACATATTTATTCAAATGTTAGAAATTTTAAATTTTCAATTCAAATTTTCCCAACCGATTTCGATGAAATTTAAGTTGAAATTTAAATGAAATTTAAAAATATCCTCTATCACATGAAACAACAATTTTCAAAATCAATTTATAGTTGTCCGAAATATGGTGTAACAAAGACACAAAAAAAAACATACAGACGAATTGAGAACCTCCTCCTTTTTTGGAAGTCGGTTGAAAACTATGTTTATCTGTACACTGACGTGGCTGCAGTCGTGGATTGTTTTTGTATGGATTAAAAAAGCAGCTCAGCGGAAAATTTGAAGGCACCTTGTTTTACTTATGACGACCACTTTTTCAATGGGGTTGACCTGTCTGCCTCAAACGCCAGTGGTCCCGCAACCACTTCCATTCCCGCACGGGAACAAGGAAGAATTGTTCCGTGTCTGGGTGTTTATCTATTTAAATTCTAGATTCCCCCCTAGTACGTTATATGGTATCCCATAACAGAAGCTATGCTTACTTTGGGGCCATGTAGTTGGTGTGATTGTCTGGGGATTTTATTTAATTATTTATTTATATTACTTTACAATAATGAAATCATAAGCATGAAAGTTTGTGAAGATGTGTAAATGTTTGTTACTCGTGCACGCTCAATGTGATTTTGTTAAAATTATAATTGGCATAAGTAGAAAAAGCCTACTTGAAGACAAAGTGAGGATAAAGAAAATATTCTTAAATCGCCAGCGCCCTGGCTTCGTCTGGCTCCATAAAAGTTACGTACGAAACACCGGAGGCCTTCCCGACTAGCAACTTAATTGTTTTACACAACACTATGAAGGGGAAACCGAGCGAACTTCCTTGCCAAAGCAGTGTTCTATTATGGCAAGATTTTTTTGTCTGAACTTTAAGGATCATAATAAATTATATTTAATTAAGTTAACAGAGATTTTTATTACTGGCAATGCGAGATAGACATTTTGGTGTCTTGTGTAGGTATAAAAAGTTCATGTGTGAAAAGAAGATTTCGAACATGGAATCTTCATTTTAAGTCCGAGATTTGTAGTAAGTAATTTGATTATTCCTGAGCAATAGTCATACATGATACATGCTTTTCATGTATGATCGATGATTGTGATTGCATGTTGCTTTTTTTATTACTTTTTCTTGATTTAAGTAAGTGTATGTGGAGAAAATCAAAATTTAAAGAAGAGTGCCTGCATTATTTTAGTGACTATACAACATTCTAAGCTTTGCTTGTTTTTAACCTCACCTAAATATTATGCGTATTTGATATTAAAACGAAAATGACAACTCTGCTACAAAAACCAAAAACGTACCCCAAAGGTGAACTGTGAGAGGGTTTGATGTGTACCAAACATATTTTTGGTACAGATTGTACAGTTAGAACAGATTGAAAGGGGATCGAATCTGCAATCACTAGTTTTGAGGCAGAAACCCTTAAAACTCCAAACCCCTCCCAACTGTGATAGGGTTTGATGTATACCAAACATATTTTCAATAATAATTTTTTTTGGAACGATTTAAATATTAATGAATCAAAAAAAACACTATAAGCAGAATTTTCAAATTATAAGCGCGGCCCGCATATCCACAAGTGCTCAAGTTTAAACAATTTTCTGAAACAAACAAAATAAAATCAAATTACTTTGTTAAGTGGACAACTGTTCTGTTGCCGTGTACACCACTACACTGCTTTAATGATGTCACATGGGGGACCTTGCATAGAGCTCGCAGTAGTTAGAAGTGACCGTCATTTTTTTTTATTAAGAAAACCCAGTTCAATCGTATTTTAACAATCACCTTTAAATCGCTGTTTAAGAATAATAATTGCGTGTCGTTATTTAATTGCTTGAATTTGAATTTAAATTTACTTTCCAACCGACTTCAAAAAAGTTGTTTGTATGTTTTGTGTCTTTGTTACACGACATTTCGGACAATTATAAATAGATTTTTAAAATTCTTGTTTCAGATTATAGAAAATACTTCAGAGTTTGTCCCATATAAATTTCTTCGAAATCGATTGAGTACTTCATGGATAATTTCGAATTTTTGAAAAAATATGCTTGAATTCGGAGAATATTTACAATGACGACATTATAATTCAACGAAAGTTTTGACGTGAAGTCGGTTTTTTAATGTTCAGCATTCGTTGTTTTTTAAATCTAGTATTATAATTGTGAGCGGTGCTCGAATTTTTTTCACCATTACAGCTGTAGTTGTTTTCGATGGGATGTTTTTCACTAGTAAAACTAATGTGTTTGCAGCTGTATGTTTTTAGAAAATATTTTTTTACTTTAATTAGAAACGTGAACGATATGTAATAACTTTAAGGCATTAATGTTAAAAAGGCATCATTAAATTTGTTTATTGTAACATGAACGATTTAAATTTTTAACAAAAATGACAAAAATTCTACTACTTAAAAGTTGTTGTAGTATAATCAGGAATCTATTGAAAAAGAAATTCGAGAATGCTTTCGAGTGTTGTTTGTTATGTTTATTTTGAATACCTACTTTAGTCATAGACTCAGGAATGAATAGAGATTATTAATTGTTTTCGGCTTTTTAATAGACTCATGGAATTTGTGACAAGTTGTACAAAAACGACTAGTTGAGCGTTTATTATGACTCCGCTTATATTGACCAACCGGTCATTATGACGTGTTTACACAGTGAAGTTTGGTTTTCATATAACTTATAAAACTAAGCCGGATATAATGACTTCACCTACAGTAACATATCGCTTATTGTGACCCTTTTCTATCAAAGCTTGTCCGCCTATAGTGAGCGACCGTTTGAATTCTAAACCCTTTGGCAGTGTTCGGGAGAGTCACGTTATACCCAAAGACTTTCGGCGCGTGAAAAGCTTTTTTGATTTGAGCCTTAGAGCGTAGATTTACTTACTGAGTCTACTTATTAATATCTACTTTGATTTATCTCTATTTTATTCCTCTCTTTTAAAATATATCACATACTAACTTCAACAGTTTATTTATTCTTGCAGTACCTATACTTTGTATGACGTCCGTTTAGTATGACTTGTTTCTTATTTCCCTTCGATGTCATTATAAATGGATTCCACTGCAATGCATCTAGATAATCCCATGTAAAAACTTCTTATTTGTTTCCATGGCTTGGAGCCCGTTTCCAACGCCATAGGACAACCTGTTGTAGGATCGGAGACATGATTTGTTTTGTTTACTTTTGTCCTGAAATAAACCATATATTTTTGATATTTGTTAATATTTTGAATAATTATAACAAACTCTTAGACATTCAGACACCCTTTTATATCTATTTCGTATATTGCGACTTAATTTTTATATTTATCAAAATTAATTTTCTTTTCAACTGAAGCCATCCTATTACTACGTCTTGGTATTATCAAACCTCGTTGGCTTCGGTATTCATCAAAACTATTTGTAAAAAAAAAATGTGTTGTCATATCTTTTTTTTTACTGAGTGATACTTAAATAAATATGCAGGTTCGTTTGCATCATATATAAGAAAAAAACATTTAAATTTGGCTTGTGACTAAAACATAGTCCTGTATAGTAAATCTTGGACCGTTGTTGTTAATATTCTTGCGATACTTTCATATTTTCAATTGTTATATTTTTCATAAATCAACATAATATCAACTGTAACCGTTCTCTTTTATAAGAGAACGCTATACCTACATTTTCTATATAGTCACTTCTACAAATTCCCAAGTCTACATCTCAAGAGGCGCTTGTCCTGCGAGGAGTCGCCAGTGGCACTCCGGCGCGTGGCGACATTTTAATGAACCACCAGAGAGCCCTCCGCCGCGACAGCTCGAGGGCTGTGACGTCACTACAACAGTTGTTTGTATTAAGCTATCATAGCACGTTTTGAATTCATTCGAAGGTTTTGTTGGCTTTGGTATTCATTATATCAAATGAAAGAGCTAAGTCTTTGTGCACGGAAAAAGCACGTCAATTTCTCGAGGCTCGATCGTTCGGATGCCGTCGCGAACGGACGTCTTAACTATTCCGTAAAATAAAATTTTAAAGTTGGTTTTTCGAAATTCCACCCTAATAGTACGTTAACTTAAAGTTCAATTTAGTTCAACAACATATTCTTCCAAATTAGTGCCGACTTCATTCGAGTTGCACGTGCAAAATAAGGATCGCTAACCAGCGGAAGCTATACTACAGATCAGTGAAGCTATAAGTTCCTGTTTTAGTGATTGCCATGTCGACGTCAATAAAATGCAGCGGCTGCAAGAGCAACATCAATAATTTGGAATATATGGTGTGTTCTACCTGCAAACAAACATACGATCTATTTTGTACTAATATTGAAAAAACAAAATTTCAAAGTTACAACGAATCATACAAAGCATCCTGGGTATGCCCGAAATGCAAATCGTCTCTCCCGAAGTCTAATAATAGCAACACGCCTGTACGCAAAAACCATAATGAACCAAATGAGACGTCTACACCCTCGCGTAACATCAACACAAAAACTAGAGGGGGTTCCGCCATCACACCACCGGAGGTAATGGTAGATGATAATAAATTCTCGACATTGCTTACAGAAATAAAAGCTATTAGACAAGATATCAATCATCTGAACGAAAAATTATCATCAGTGAGTGATTCTGTATCTCGCCTACAACTTTTCGAGCACAAGCTTTTAGAAAAAGATAACGTGATTATGGAGCTGAAAGCCCAAGTGAGTTATCTTGAAAACGAATTGGACAGACAAGGGCAATTCCAGATTAGAAATGAAATCGAAATTATAGGTTTCCCAGAAAATAATACCGAGAACCTTTTCCACATTACCACCTTGCTAGCTAAGAAGGTAGGGGTGACTATTAAAGACGAAGATATCGATGATATTTACCGTATTGGCTCCTCTCGTCGAGGGCCTAATGACGAAGGACCTTCAAGACCCCGGCCTGTAGTTGTGCGGTTACTCCGTCGGCACAAAAAAGAACAAATTTTAAAAGAGGTCAAAACCAGAAAACCATTAACAACAGACCAGGTTACTTCTGGTCCCATCAAAAATATTTATATAAATGAACGGCTCACAAAAAAGAATAGATCGTTATTCTGGAACACAAGATCTCGTTGTAAACAACATGGATTTCGCTTCTACTGGACTTCAGGTGGAAACATTTTTGTTCGTAAAGCTGAAAAGAAACCTGTTATACAGATTAAATCGGAATTCGACCTGGACCAGCACGTGGGACTGCAAACACCTCTTGCACAAGAAGAAAAGGCTTAATTTATATTTTTTACCGGTAAAACCTTGCAATCTTTCACTTACACTCTACAGTCATATTTCTATAATCAAATATATATTTATCTATAGCACTTATATAATCATATTTATTTATTGCACTCCGCCATATAAATATAACATCAAAGTAACCCATATATCTTGGCTTATTTATAGTATCATTGCAATACAGCTCTCTTACTTAATTGACAATCATAAAATTTCAAATTCAATTTTCACAAGTAAAATACATCTGCATAATTATATTTTTTACACGTTTTATTATTTTTTTTATGGATAACTTTCAAATTACTGCAGAAATAGATAATACTTTTGCTATAAACTGCAATTTACTAGATTCTGTAGATAAATTTGAGAGCTGTATTGCTTCTTGGAAGGATTATAACTTTAGTATACTAACATTTAATATTAGAAGTATCAAATGTAATTTTGATCAATTTCTGTTAGTCCTTAAACGTGCAAAAATTGACTTCGACGTGATTGTACTCACAGAATGCTGGCTGGATGATAACACTATTATTCCCTTACTGGATGGATATTCATCGTTTAGATCGACATCGTATCTTAATAAAGCGGGCGGTGTAGTAGTCTATGTAAAATCGTATTGGAATGCTTCATTTAAAGAACCTATATTCAGGCAATGCAACTGTATCTTAATCGATATTCCTGATAAATTAACCGTAATCGGCGTCTATCGTTCCCCGGCTTTTAGAGATATCTCACCATTTCTAGAAGACCTCGATTCTGTCTTAAGTGATTTAGACAATAAAGATATTGTACTTGCAGGGGACCTAAATATTAATATAATTCCTACGGTGGAATCACCAGACAGAGACAAATTGCTAAGCCTGATGTCAATTCACGGTCTTCACACCATTGTTAACCAGCCTACACGTAAAAATAACTGCCTCGACCACATTTTCATTAGACCCTTTTTCGAACACATAGCAAATGTCTGTCAAAATTCCACAACTGATCACGACATTGTGATGGCGTGTTTAAATACCACATCTTCTAAATCACCTAGGCCATCGAGAATAGTGTGTAAAATCAACCAGGCTGGAGTTCATGCTGATCTTTCCAAAAAAGACTGGACACCTGTTTTCAAGGCTTCCACTGCTTCAGAGTCAGCCAAGCTATTCTCAAACACTGTTTCTTCTATACTTGAGCAAAATAAAAGATATGTGAAAGTCAGCCGTTCGAAATTTAGCCTCAAACCCTGGATAACACCAGGTTTAATCAGATGTATGAAACATCGTGATGCACTGCATGCTAAAGTTAATATAAATCCAGAAGACAGTATAACCCAAATATCATACAAAAGATATAGAAATTTTCTTTCAAACTTACTCCATAGCCTTAAAAAGGAGTACCAAAGGGGACTTATCGAAGAGACCAAACATGACCCAAAGAAATTGTGGAAAACCATTAAAACAATTAGTCATCAAGAAAAAATCAAAAGCTGTAATTTAGAATTGTTATCATCACGTTCATCTGCGCAGGAATCAATCAATGATGTCAACAAATACTTTTCCACAGTAGGCAGCCAATTGGCAGACAACATTCTAACTCAACTGAAAGAAACAGAATCCTCCCTTGCTAAAAAAGCAAAAGTAAATAAATCCCCCAGCACTAGTTTTTTTATGTCTCCTACCAACGAAAACGAGGTTGGATTCTTAATTAAACAGCTAAAGAATTCTAGTAGTTCTGGACACGATGGAATAAATAATTTATTGTTAAAAGCTATATCTAACCTCATTCTTGCCCCCTTGACGCATATTTTTAATCTGAGTCTCTCTTCCGGAGACTTTCCTTATATTTGGAAGACAGCCGTCGTGTGTCCCATATACAAAAGTGGCACTAAAAGTGATGCTTCGAATTACAGGCCTATTTCATTATTAACATCCATTTCAAAAATACTGGAAAAACTTGTAAATTTACGCTTAACAAAATATCTTGACACAAATAATTTACTTTTTGACCGGCAATTTGGGTTTCGACAAGGCTTGTCCACGGAGGATGCAGTTGGTGCTTTAGCAAAATCAGTTGCTAGACGTCTTGACGAGGGAAACTGCTGTATGGGCGTGTTCCTCGACCTCGCAAAAGCGTTCGACTCCGTTTCCACAACAATTCTGTTGAGGAAGTTAGAACTGACGGGGATTCGAGGTATTGCGCTCAAATGGTTTACATCATATCTCACAGATAGAAGACAACTTTCTAGGGTTGAAGGACTGATGAGTGATGTGAACGCAATAAAGTACGGGGTACCACAAGGCAGTATTCTCGGTCCGACTTTGTTCTTGATTTATTTAAATGACATTCAGACAATTAACCTTGAAAGTGCCGAAATCTACTGTTACGCTGATGATACTGCAGTAGTGTTCCATGGTTGTACATGGAACCATGTTAAAACTTATGCCGAAACTGGAATGGCACTTCTAAGTAACTGGCTAAAAGAAAATCTTTTAACCTTGAACACTGACAAAACAAAATGTGTTTATTTCTTTAAAACCATTGCAACCGCCCCTCCAAACTCACCTGGTCTTCAAATCCACTCTTGTATGGAGTCCACAAGAGCTTCGTGCAACTGTCCATTTATATACCGAACTTCCAACATTAAATACCTAGGTATTCACTTAGATGAAAGACTTTCCTTTAAAGTGCACATTGAGCATGTCTCGGGGAGACTTCGCAAATTATCACATATAATGAAATTGTTGAGACACTGCGTTGAAAGAACCCTGCTAATTAAAATATACGTGGCTTTATGTCAGAATATTCTTCTCTACTGTTTGACCATTTGGGGAGGAGTCGCTAAAACAGAAATGCTAAAAGTCGAGAGAAGCCAACGCGCAATCCTAAAAACGATGTTTGGCAAGAACTATAGATATCCTACCGACCTTCTTTATAGAGAATGCTGTATACTAAGTGTCCGTAGACTTTTTATCTTGCGCAGTATTATAAAATTCCACAACTACTTTATTCATTCTTCCGACTTTCCTTCAGTTTTAAATAAAAGAGTATACAGAGCGCCGGTTCCGATCATAAAATCCTCTTTTGCACGAAGGCACAGTGAGTTTTTGCATCCACGGCTGTACAACAAAGTGGCAGAGAAATGCAATATTCGTGGGCTTCCAACAAACAAAGTTAAAATATTAGTCTTTGAATGGCTTACTAACCTTGGCTACCTAGACACTGAAGCCCTGTTATCAGTGGTCGTTTAGTTAAAGAAGGAAATGATTAATTTTCAAAATAAACCTATACATACTAAAATAAATAATATGTGACTTCATAGTCATCATACGTCATATTTGGTATATACTTGTTTTTACTTCCTTATTTATTTATTATATGTTTACGCTATCTTATTTATTTATCTATTTATTATCTTTGTATATTTATTTCTATTTTACTTTACATTAAACAATTAATTAATTAAGTTCATAAACGCAGGTGTGCAAACAAAAGCAATAAAAAAAAACTTTTCATTACGTTATATTAAAAAAATACACATTCCAAAAAGACAAACAATTAATATTAAACTTAACTGTAAAAGTAATTTCAGTAGTTACTTATAATTTGTCTAACTTATTAATTTGTTTTAACTTATTTTTCTTTTGTTTATTAAAGTCGTTTTATTCATAATAATATTAATATCAACCAACTTAATGGCAATATAACATAATATACCTATTGTAAGCAATAAAATATTGAAAAATGTAATCACAAATCCCGTTTAGCAATAGCTTTAAAGATGTTATCGCTTCGCTTCCGTATAGCTATCAATGGAAATCGGCCCTGGGACCCCGCGATACAGGTTTGCCTAGTGCGGGGACCGCCAGTAATAATAAGCAGAAAACTACCCTCTTAATAAAAGAAAAAAAAAAAAATTGATGGCATAGTAATGTTGTTGTCTCTTCTGTTTATTTCGATGTATAGATAAACTTTACTGTAGTAGATTTATAAGAGAACATATTATTATTATTAAAGCCCTTCTAGAATAAGTCCGAAAACCTTGATTAATCTTGTCTGTTATGTATTTTTGTCTGTTTTTGTATCTATATCTGGTAAATAAATATTATTTTATTATTTTTTATTTTATTTTTGAATACTAGTTCTGCAAATGTGGGAAAAGTAAAAGGATATTTTTCTTCGCTTCTAAAAGGTTTATTAGATGTGGATGATTTGCAGGGTTTTATATATTAATAAACATTTACTTAATGTAAATAATGCGGATTACCTGCACGTTTGTCTCAACATCTTCGTTCGTCTATCGCCAGTACGACTTTTCAACCGACTTTAATATAAGAAGAAAAATTTTTTTCAATGTTTGTTACCTCATAACTATTGACTGGATGAACCGATTTTGATGATTCTTATTTCATATAATAGTGAATACTTTCCATTTAGTCCCATATACATTTCATCGAAATCCATTGAGTACTTCATGAATAATTTCATTATTTTTTCAAATATGTATGAATTCGGAGATCGTTTACCTTGACGACCTTATACTTCAGCCAAAGTTTTGACGTGAAGTCGGTTTTTTTATGCTCTGCATTCGTTGATTATTAACGTATGCATTCAATGAGCAGAACACATTTCTATAGTGGTAATGATATAATTACAGAGATCCTGAATGGCAAGGTCTATACAGTGTTCTTCTGACTATCAACTATGCTTTATATACAATTTGTGATGTGTTTCATGCAGGTTATGATCATACTTAAAATCCATGCTCCATTTTTAAACTGCTCGTCACTTATCACCAGGACACCGGTTCAGTCACTGAGAAATTATCGACTATTTTATAAAACGACGAGCGCGCCTTTTCGTATCAAACAAACTAAAATCGATAAACAACCCTTTTTTCACAGAAGTTGAAATTTTCCAAACTTTTCTGCGATTTATAACCCGATTGCTATCAGAAATATGGCCCCGGGTTCTGCACAATATACGACTTCAATATCAAAGTAACAATAGAAGGAAATAAAAAATCATACTCGTGCTTTGAAATAGTGATTCCGTTATTGCGACATCGACAAGTTGAACAAAACCGTCGAACTGAAAAATAGCTTTTGTTGGTATTGCGCAACGTAGATCAAACTTAAACAAGGTTTTGTTCTCTTTACTGCAACTGCAGTATTTAAGACAATACCTCTATGAGGCAAGTTCAATCAATTCAGTAACCTTGGACGGCGTTGAATAAGCATGTCATAAAAAGCAAGTGAAGCAAAATCGCAATGTTCACTTGCAAACTAATTTAAGTGACTATACCTATAGGAGTCCCTAGTGACCACTCTACACAAACTTTTGTGTGTGTCGCCTAATCGATTAGGTGATCATATTTTGATCATCCAGTTCTAACCTAAATCCATTTGCAAGACCTTGGAACTGATTGCTACTCTTTGGCAGGAGATACCAAAAGCACATTAAGCGAGCAATTGAATTTAAAAATATGCTACCATTTGATAAGTGATTTCTTAAGTTTTCACAGTTCATTGTTTGGGAACAGGCGGGTCATATTTTACCACTCGAGTTAATAAACGCACTGAATAAACTTCTTTCTCGGAGCAGAAGTTTAGGTCCAATGCAGAACATAACATAACAAAGTTTGGTTCAAGGCTTGGATACCGGTTAAATTTCTAAATCGTTACCATGTTCATACTTGGCGTAATAATTGCAGTTTTGTTCGTGAAACCGTTATTTTTAAATCGGTTAATAGGGAAGCAGTACATAAAATTCTTGTTTGATTTACCGGTTTAGTAAAAAAATACCGGTTCAGTGGAAAGTTCAGTACCTTTATTAGCTTGAGTGGTAAAATATATAATAGATCCAGCCGACTAGTAAAGGCCGTTTCGTCGCTCTTTGAATCAACAGTTTATTAAGGTTTTCATAAAATACTCAAAACGTTCGCATAATATACATACCGGCACAATTAGCGGAACACAAAAAAAAAAGCAGGATTTTAAAATCTTTTCCTTGAGGAACTGGCCAGTTATATTTTTTTTAATTTATTGTCAAATTTGAAAATAGAAAATTAGGAAGAACACTGTGTGTTCAAAAATGGAAAATTTTGAACACACAGTGACTTATGGTGGCGGCTCGATTATGGTTTGGGGAGGGATATGTTTGGGAGCTCGCACGGAGTTAGTGATAGTCACAGGAGGGGCCATGATAGCAGATCGATACATCAGAGACATTTTAAAAGAACATGTTGTACCATTTGCCCCATTTATTGGTGACGACTTTATTCTAATGCAAGATAATGCTCGTGCTCATAGTGCACAATCGGTACAGGCATATCTGAGCCACGTTGGTATACCGGTGATGCAGTGGCCAGCAAATTCCCCCGATATGAATCCGATAGAGCATGTATGGGACTTGCTAAAAAGAAGGGTTAAATCCAGAATGGTGGCCCCAACAATCTGAATGAACTTGGAAACGCATTACTTGAGGAGTGGGAGCGGTTTGCCTCAAGAAATCATCGATAACATAATCTGTAGCATGCCCAGACGAATGGAAACCGTAATCAAAGCAAGAGGGGGAAACACTCGTTATTAATTTTGCATTAATTTTATTGTTAAATCATTTAATGCTTACTTTTTTTTATTTTTTGTGATGGTTCATAATCATCAAAAAATTTCACTTATTTCAAATTTCTTTATTTTTCAATAAAAAAATAACGAAGACTTTTCAAAAACGTTGTTAAAAGATGTTAATCAATTTGTTATTAATAAATAATAATAAATAATAATAAATAATCTTTATTTGCCAGTAGGTACATGCGTAGTCAAGAGTTACAAAATAAATATATAATAGTGCGTTCACATACTGCTGTCATTTCAGCGTGCAAATTTAGAGGAAGTAGTACATCTTCATTTTTATAAATTTAAAATATTATTACTATGTCATTCAACCAAAAAAAATATAACACAATAAATCATACACACATAAAAAGTCAATTCAATATTTAAATGAGTCACAAAGTATTCTATACTGTCAATGTTAAAAATATTTATCTTATAATGTCAACCGTCTTATTATAAAAAAAAAAATATACCTATATATATCTGTATATTATGATTGCAATTTCAAATTAATTAAATTCTTTGTCATTTAAATATTCTTTGACGCTATAATACATTTTTCTTAGGCATAAATTAAATAGAGCAGTTTTAAATTTGTTCCTAGGTAGCTCTTTAATTTTAGATGGCAATTTATTAAAAATGCGTATCGCCATACAATGAACATTACTGCTATATAATGCTAGTTTTTGAACCGGTATGTATAGTTTGTCCTTGCTTCTACCACGTCTTCCCAACACTTCACTATTTGTTTCAAATAATTGCTTATTTTGATAAACAAAACAACAAATTTCAAATATATACAGGGAAGGGAGTGGCAAAATGTTAAGTTTAGCAAAATGAGGCCGACAACTTTCCTGAAAATCTACTCTGCAGATTGCTCGTATACATTTTTTTTGTAATTTAAACACTTTATATGCCTCTACAGAATTACCCCATAAGATTAGACCATATCTAATTTTGTGTCTAATTACATTTTCGTCAAATATATGCGTTATTATCTCATAGTCTCACTTTTTTTTCTGTTCCGTTAATTGTGCCGGTGTGTATAGTTTGGACCAAAACCGAAATAAACCGATATTAAACATTATGCTTGCGAGCTTTGGTTTAGTTATCCGTCAATGGTATAAACCGGTTAAATAGCTTCGGACTAAACCGGCTTTTACTGTCCTTCTTTAACCGGTATCCGAGCCTTGTGTTTAAACGAACCAATAAGGGTGATCATGAGACTCAGTAAGTGTAAAACTTTTCTAAAAATTAACGAATTACCAAACCTGTACTGTAAAATATATGGTCAAACTCAATATGGGATTTTGGCCTGCTAATGGTCAGTAGTAACCATAAAAGATTAACTCAAAAGTAACATTTTCCCCTTTAAACTTCCCTTATTTTATAATTAAAAAACAAACGCGTAAAATAATAAAAAATAATTTGCGAAAAATCAATCTTGGGTCACCATTTTGTTTTCTTTTGAATGTATCAAAGTCAATTTAAAAAAGGAAAAAAAATACTTGCTAAAAATTATAATTAAGAATGATTGTAGAAAAAAACTAAGTATTAATTTCCTTGGCTGTATCTATAATTATTTATTTATATTCCCTGTGGCTGTAGCCATATTATGAGATCTAGAGAAATGTAATTTACATTGTTTACATTTTGGTTTTTGTGCGAATGCAATTTAACGGACTATCATATATATATATCAAATATCATCTATACAGATAAATACAATAGAGTGTTTGTTTGTAATCTCAGAATAACAGCTTTTTACATGCATATGAATGTATACACGTTACATATGCCAAAAAACACACATAACATGGAATGAACCCACGAGAAATTAACGTTGTTGACGGATTATTTTTGTTTGACAGTCAATCAAAAATCTGTCAGTTCTTTATTCACGCGAATGACCTAGAGTGAGTCATAAAAATAAAGGAAAAGATACTCGTATATTAAATAAAATATCTTACAATGGTATGAAGGACTATTTATTTTACCACAGATTTAAACTAATGAACGTGTTATAGTATAGTCTATATTTCTTGCCCTTTAATTTGATATACTAACTATTAGCAGGTCATCTTTTTTACTATATCTTTTACATGTTTAAACAAAAATTAAACAGTAAGAAACACATATTTCTGTAAACAACTTAACTTTTCACCCTGTATATTTAAAAACTGGATGCTACCAGTTCAAAAAACTTAATCGCATCCGAAAGGATTGGAATTTCGAGCGGATGCTGTGGTCCGGTGAGAGCTATAAATACTTCAGCAATGTCGGTATGTTCCGAAACCGATGTTGTTAATAAAATAAGGGTCAAATCTTTGGGTAAATCTCTTTTGGAGCTAGCCTGCGTGAAATATGTTTAAAGTATGTTAAGGAACAATTTTAATTAAGTGTGTAACTTTATTTTTATATTTTATTGCGATGGAGCAGCTCTGTTTAGGTTTATTTATGTCGGCTATGTAGCGTGGCTAAATTACATACCAAAAAAAAATGCTGTTGAAAAAGCTGTAGCTCTACTATGGTTGCTTATTCTCAGTAGCCCAGGCTTGTAGGCCGTCTTTAAAATTCAAGACAATTAGCATGTTTGTGTTATTGATCTTTTTTTGACCGCGTTTGACCTCAATCTCACCTGATGGTAAGTGACGGTGAGATCGACGATGAAAGCAATTAGAAAAGTAATGGCTCTTCATAAAATAATGCCGGAACACATCACTGCCGGAGCGGCAATGACGGGAGCCTACCACAATTCAGCGTGCAGTCACTTTCACCAAGAGTTCGCAAGAAAACAATAATTCTAAATACCGATATCTAGTACAAAAAAAATTAGTTCGGAAACAAAAAAACATAATTATAAATATTGAAATATTATTTCAATGCAAGAACAAAAAAGTCCTATTCCTTGTTACCGCGGTCGTGTTAAAACTTGTTTTAATACTAGTGAGTGAGTCCGAGTTTTTTCTTTTTACTTGGATAGAAAAAGACTCTTCAAAAAGTTTTCTTTATTAGTAACGAGCTTTTATAAAAAATATTATTCCTAGAAATGCATTTCCAGTATTTCATAGCTTTTTGAATTGACTTCAGAAATGTAAAATTCACTGTGTTTTTCTACGAAGGTATTTTATTTATTTTCAGCATAGTTGCAATCACGACGAAAATGATACCTACAGGACAGGTATTTTATAAAAAATTTCAAGCGACCAAACTCCCCATGTAGATGTAATATAGGTTTTATTTATTTTCAAAAATAAAGGAATGTTTCTTTGGAGTAAAATTTGCTATCTCTATTATTTAGAGTACTTTCCCTCCAGGTGGCAGTAAAAAAATCAATTCAATAGATTTTTGAGTATGCTCGATAGATAAAAAAAGTGTCATGATCATTGTGTTATTATTACTACTTAGTCGATAGTTAGTGCATAGTAACTCAATGGTCATGGTAGTTGGCGTGGCGCTTTTGATGACGCGATAAGTGGTTTGATTTCCATTGCATAATGAATGTTTATTCTATTAATATATGAGTAATCATAACGCATAACGACCACTTGGGCGATAGGGTAAACGTATCTGCCTCAGACGCCAGTGGTTGCGCACGCACGGACATTAACGCACGGAGCAAGAAAAAAAAATGTTCCGGGTCTGGGGGTTTATCTATATATGTATTTTCTATTCTAGGTTCCTAACCTAGTTTGCTACATGATATCTCATTGATAGCTTTGCTTACTTTGAGGCTATGTAGGTTGTGTGATTGTCTGGGGATTTTATTTATTTTATTTGATATGTAATTTGAAATATCGCTCACAGAAAATAGTCCAGTAAGTATATTTTCTATTCTAAGTATATATTTTTCTCAAAAACAGAAAACCTGAGGAATAAAGTCTTGAGCTAAAAACTAGCTCAAAAAACATTAAACTTTCACGTGTGACTTCTTCTCGAAGCTTCTACAAACCGAGGGTTGTGTGCAATGCATTTTATTGACTCACGTGTTTTCGGGTAGGCAAGGTTTGCTAAGGTTTCCAAATGATTTAACCAAGCCACGTCTTCAGATTTATAATATTCACGAACGGAATTCCGACTGAGTTCCCTTTAGCATAATGTGAACATGTTAAATCGTACGGCACGCCGCGTTTTTGAAATTCACGTTTTAAGGTTTCCGAATTTGCTTTGGGGGAATTAAGTGATTAGAGAATAAGTGTTTTGATGTAGGTTGGGTAGGCAATTTGTTAAGTAGGTGATTAATGTCGTGTGTTTATTGGGTTTTGTATTCTTTTTTAAGATATGTAATAAAATTTTGAAGTAAGTTTACTACTTACTTTTAGTCATCAGCATAGGACAAAATTTCATTATCTGATAAATAAAATTAGATATGATATGGGAAATGAAGATGATTTTGAAGTATATCTATATTCAGGTAAATAATGCTTAAAGTATACTTCATATAATTATATATACATTTTTATCATTAAGAATCATAAATCTTAAATCTGGTGAAGGAGAGTAAAAATTTAGTGTTAATAACTTATGCCATTATCCATGAAGTGATTCGAAGTTATTCGTGCACCCTAAAACATTACTATCGGCTCAAACTAGCCTTGGGTCAGGCGGACTATCCTCCTAATTGTCTTAATCCGAGTGACTATCCTCAGAGAGAAGACGTAGGGTCTTCGTGATTAGTGACTAATCGCCAAGTCATTTCTTTCTTAGACCAGCTTCATAGCTTGAAAAGCCTTTATCGTGACAAATTATCATAAAAAAATGAGGTCAAGATTAAGGGGGTTACATAGCAAAGTAGGATCCAGTATATTAACGATATAGCAACCAGAGATTAAAGTATAAAGCACCTACACAGCAATATGGAGCAACTAGGTACAAATACAATAGGTAGGTACATAAGAAAGAAGAAACAATATGAAATACAAGCAATACACAAGAAAGAAGGAAGAAAGAAGATTTTTTTTATGCAATCACAAAACTACGCGTTTCTTTGAACTTCTCAATATATCACATTATAATAATACAGGGTTATATGGTGACGAATTTTAGATACTGAAGAAGAGCACTGTGTACTCGATTCTGATTATAATCATGTAATAACAGTAGGTACTTAGTTTTTCACCAAAATTCTCTATAAATAAATACTACTATGTTACTTTTTTGCTTTACTTACGCCTGATTCAATCGCAGGACGTGACCTGGCACGCGGATCGTTCCAACGCTGGCGTGACCACTGACCATGCGTTGCTTGTTGAATTCTTTAACTTTCGGTTAAGATTACTCATTAAATTTATTTTTCTTCGTGTATGATCTCAAACTATCACGTCCTTGAATTTCAAAAGTGACCCACCAGTCACCCAGTATATTATCGTTTCCATTATATTAGCGAAACGCTTCGGATTCACAATAGTAATATTTTCGACTAACGCAGTAATCAGGGTCACATTTCGCTCAATTTTCCTATAGAATAACGCCTCTCTTGAAAACCTCACCGACCATTGGTGGAAAGAGTAAGAAAATACATTTTTGAGCTTATCGCGTTCACCCAGCCCGTGACCCACCCGGATTTTACATGGATTTATTATATCTTTAATAAGCATTGTCGTATTTTGGGCAATTTATATAATAATTACTTCAAATTATGCTTCATCTAAATTATCCTTAAACACATTCCTTCCGTTGTAGAAAGTCTTGTTTTATAAAATACTAGCTGTTACACGTGGTTTTACTCGCGCAATTTCAAGTCCCGGGGAATGTTAGGATTAAAAAAATGCATGTATTTAACACGGCGACAAACAAATCTGATTTAGGGTTTTAAAAATAATTGGGAAAAAAAATAAGTGAAGTAGCATTTTAATTATAAAGTAGCAGCTTTATATTGAGTTCTTTCATTTATTTAAATTTAAATTGGCAGTGATTTTTTTGGATTTGTTGAATATGACAGCCGACCTGGCTCGCTGCGCTCGTCGTCACACCTAACCGTACCGACTACGTCTTCCTGTTAATATTAGCTGCCAAGTCATTATTTTTTTAATACCTCATCTATTATTTTTGTCACCAAGTAATTAGTTGCCTAATAAGTTGTTGGTCGCTTCAAAAATAATAATCCTTAAAAAGGTAGCCTATGTGCTATTTCAGACATACATCTATTCAGCCTTCCAAACTTTCACATTTATTATAAATTAGCATAATAAGTTTAGATTATAGTGTATTCCTATTGATATTTGACTACTCACGTTCATTCGAAATGAATAACCTTATTACACATTCGTTATTCATTTATTTCTAGTAATTTACTTCTATACAGATATTCCATCCCACACGGACCTTTAACGTCCTTTATAAAAGATTACAACAGATAACGGGAGGCCTAACCTATCTTTTTCATTTTCCAAATAACGTTGACCGAACATAAATAAGGAGGAAAAACGGGGTTCCTATCAAAGATTGATAAGTACCCTCTCGCACCCGCTGGGTACTATTTTCACCCTGAGTGTAGGCATTTCAAGACCAATTTCTGAAACAGCCACGGAAAAACCTACTCTGAAACTAAAGCTCGAAGCAACAATTTCCTTTGTAGAAAAGAAAGATCATGCGTGCTTTTGAACTATCTACATGAAATTGAAGCCGTTTTAAAGAAATGATGGGACATTTTTTTTGTGCTTGGTATATGTGTAAGTGATTTTTCTTTGGGTTTTTACCCAAAAGATATGGCGGGGAAAGTAATTCTTTTCGTTTTATCTTGTTTATCAAGATTGAGAAATACTCAAGGGTTTTTGTAATCGAAACTTGAAATGAACCTACTTTTTTGGATTTTTGACGCCTTTTAGCAATTTTTATAAAATAAAATATAAATAATTTAAGATATTAAAGAACACAGGTTTTTAATATGCTATTTTGTCTAGTGAATTGTAGAAATTGCTCATAAAATAATAGACACATTTTTTTTTATTTAATTTTTATATTTAAGTTAAAATGATATTATACAGGGTGTTTGATCCATCGCCGGCCAAACTGATTTGGTCTGCAGAGGAGGTTATTTGCTATGCCTTACTGGCCATTAAAGCTTCCAAAACCATGTGGTTTTTTAAACAGAATTTTTAAATGGATTTTTTTGTTTCTCACCCCGAAATAAGAATAAAAAAATTAAAATAAATTAAAATAAAAAAAAGATTCAAGTGTTGACAGCTAAGTTTGATTTTATTTAAAGTAAGCAAATGAAACAAAAACTAGTTAACTAATGATATTGTTTTAGGAGTTAAAAAAAAGCATAAAAAAGATTTTAATATCAGGTGAAATTCAAGTTATTTTGAAACTGTTAAAACTGAATCACCGGATTAGATATACGTTTCTGAATAGACGAGAATAGTACCAGCTTCTTACATCGTTGCTGTCTTCCGGATGTTTTGTTTTAATATTCAAAACGAAATATATACTTGCTACTAAAACAGATGGGGTTAAACACAACAAAAGCAGTAAATTAATCTTACATACGTACATAACTTCACTTTTGACAAATTTGGAGGTATTATTATGTTCGAGAGAGACTATTGCAGAGGCAGGGAGTCAGTCTATCGCCCGCAAAAATGCCAATAATTATTTCGCTCCCAGTCCAGCATGGAAGAAAATTAAATTAATCTTATAATCTGCTAATTAAATACTAAACAAACATTCCTCTAAAATCCGTATTAATAGTTATATTACTTTCCTAGAAGATCAAATAGGTAATAAATCACATGGAAATCACACACTAATTATGTAGTTTAGTCATGCATGAAGCTTTATGATAATAGGTTAATCAGAGTTCTCTATCACTACAACAATGCCCAAATTTCCTAGAAGTTAAACCAGCTGAAATTAGCTTAACATTTGACTACGATTCTGAGAATACCGTTAAGTTAGTTTTCATGACAACACGGTTAATTATGCTAGCAGATAAAATATAATAAATTAATGAAAAAAAAAAAAAGAACTAAAACCTGGCTACTCAAACACGCTCTAAAAAGTAGGAAACAAGTAATAGTCTCCGCTGAAATATTTATGTATTTTTATATGTCATACTGACAGAGATATGTCATACATATAGTATAGCCATGATCGTATGTCAGTTTGATCTTATTTTAGTAGGTATTATAATTAATCTGTTTTGCTATAATAGGTAACATATGACCACGGCTTTCCTGTTAAATATATCTTTAAATATTTCAGCGGAGACTATTACTTGTTTCCTGCTTTTTAGAGCGTGTTTAAGAAGTCGGGTTTTAATTTTTAAACTTTTTTTTTATTCAAGTTAACATGACGTCATGTAGCTTTTGACCAGCGGACAATCAAGACGCTTCCTAGGACACCTCATTTGTCCAATTATGATAACTAGTTTAGAAGTAGTGAACAGATGAACATCCATACCCACATACATACATACAGTTCAAAATCATAACCCACCTTTTAGCTTCGCCTTAGTCGGGTAATAATGTAAAGGTAACGGACATATATTTACATAGCACCTATGTCATCTATCCCTAAAATGAGCTCAGATCTTGTGTTATAGGTACTGGACAACGGATAAACATGCTTATACTTTATATTTTTCGTAAATACATACATATCATACATAATATACCCACATGTTATTTACACATGAATATTTGCGTTGTATGGAAATCGGACCACCGTGATGTTTGAGGTAGGCAGTGCAGTGTTAGCCCGGCTGTTAGCCCATTGCCAAAGTCGGCAATATCGGCAATATTTTTATACATAAAATAAAATAAATGTTTTTTTTTTTTTCAAGTCATCATCATCACAACTCCGTGTAATGGGCCCACTGCAGGGCATGAGTCTCTCCACTGGGTGACGAGGAGGTTTTAGGCCATAATCCACCGAGCTGGCCCAGTGCTGGGTGGTGGATGTCAGAATTTTCAGGGTGCCGATATGGCTTCTGACAAACCCTAACGACTACTGTATACAAGTATACAGCACCCGGGACCGACAGCTTAACGTGCCCTCCGAAGCACGGAAGTCGCCGTGGGAAACGAATGGTTGGCAGTCACCCATCCAAGTACCGACCGCGCCGAACGTTGCTTAACCTGTGATATCGTAAGATACACACAGTAACTACGGCGCCACGACGAATTGAAGTAAAAAAAATTTCAAGTAAAAAAATTTAATATAATGTTTTGTTTGATTACGACTCATCATTGTTATCATTAGCCAGGAATAGCCAACTGTTTATCACACTGCTCGGTCCTACGCTGCTCCCATCTACGGTTTACCCGCGATCTGATTACGTCTCCAAGAAACTGAATGATCAATGTCTGAGAAATCAACAAAGGAAAATTTCTACGAGTATTAATCGAATGATTTCTTTTGCTTCATCAGTAGATTTCGATATAATACGCACTCAAGAAAAATTACAATCTTCTTCATATATAAAACTCTTCCGTTACTGACTGAGTGACTGACAGACAACGCACAGCCAAAACTCCTGGCTGTAGAGAGCTGAAATTTGGAACATACAATCTTTAGAGGTTGTGGGGGAGCGCTAAGGAAGGAATTCCCGCAATTTGTACAGGAACGGGAATTATTGGACATTTTAGTTTGTATGAAAAATATTATTCCTTGAATGCACGGATATGATACTTGGCATAAAGATTCTTCTCAAAGTGACTGGTTAGGTTATGAAAGGGATTCCTGAAAATTCCCACGTGAACTGAAAATATATGATGTTTTAGTTTGTAAGATTTTTTTTTATTCCTTAAGTGCACGGATGTAAGACTTGGTATATAGGTTCCTCAATAAGTGTCTGTTTGTATTATGGAAGGAATTCCCGAAATTGGAAGGGGTTGGACTTTTTATTTTGTATGAAAAATCTTATTTCTTGAGTGCACGGATGTGATACTTGACATGAAGGTTCTTCAAAGAGTAACTGGTTGTGTTATCAAAGGAATTCCCGAAATTCCCGCGGGAACGAGAAATATATGATTTTTTAGTTTGTATGAAAAATCTTATTGCACAGGTGTAATACTTGGCATAAAGGTTGGTCAATAAGGGACTGGTTGTGTTAAATATAAGTAATGTTTATGCGCGTACGAAGTCGCGGGCAAAAGCTAGTAACATTCAAATGTTCAATATTGTCTTTATAAGGTCAAAACCCAATTAAAGTATTAAAAATGTTTCAGAGATTGGCACGTTAACTAAATTGGTTGGCTTTGATCTTATTCATTCAGTTAATGAGAGAATTTGGGTTCAAATAGCCAAAGCTTGAATACGCTTTAGAAACAAATTGGTATGTTAACGTTCCATTTTGGTATATATTCTCATGTTTAGATTTAAACTTTGAGAGGCATTTTTAAATAGTTTTGCGTGCTTTTGTTTCGAATTATTTTAAAATATGCTTTAGTATTTTAAGGGTTAATTCAAAAAACGAAACATTACCATATATCGCTGACTGTATTCAAAAGTACCATAAATCAAAATTACACTATTTTACAGTAGAGCTAAACAAAGAAAAATATATGTCTTTTGTTTTATATTTTCACACTTAATTAAATTTCATATACTTAATATACATAAATAGAATCGTAATAATAAGCCGCGTTTAATGTTTATAGTAGTTTTTTAATCAGGTAAATATTAGAATAAATAAAAGCATATATGTTACTTTTGAATATAAATATAAGTTTGAAATTATAATACATATGGAATAAAACAACCACAAGTTAAGAAAAAAAAATGGTTTAATTAAATTTTTCTATTAAACTTACCATGAAAACAACAAAATATTCTTACAAATTAAAAATATGACTTAAATGCTTTCTAAAATCAAAAACCAAAGTAGAGCTTTCCTCAAAATAACAAAAATAAGTTCTCCAATACTATTATAAAACAAGACTATCAAGACAGTATAATCATAATAAGCTAAAAAACAAAATGGGATTATAAAATTAAAATCCAAAGTTATGCATAATAATAATTAGCGTGTTTTAAAACATAATTTGGTTTCAAATTTTAGTTATTACCATACTATTATAAAAATAACGAATTCTTTGTAGACATAGGCAAAATATAACTTTAAATCAAAATAAGTAATCTTAAAATCTTATATTTATACTCGTATTAAATGCAATCAGGACGTATGCTTATGAGATCACAAAGTCACAACCATTTAGTGTAAATACATATAAACTTTTTTAAATCTTATAATTAGATAGGTAGGTGCTTAAAGTTTTCTTAACCTATGCGAGTACTCCCAGCTTACTCACTGTTTGTCTCTTAATTTAACTAAATCAGTCTTAAAGATTTACAAAAAAGGATTCATAGTATTTAGGAATAATATTTTTGTTAATTAAATTTAAAATACCCTGTTTCTTTGCTTGTGTTACATTTAATTTTTGAGTATACATTTTTTTTGGTTTTATAATAGTTTCAGATCGATCCGTTTTTTGATGCCTACCCATAGTTAACGTGGACACGGTTTTGAATTCTTTGTCTTCATATGAATTTTTATAAAAAAACTTGTTTTTTACGTTTTTATCTACTTTTATTATTTTTATATCCGACCATTTAACCTTATCTCTATCTTCATTGGAGCCATAGTTACCCGAAGCCAAAGGCTTTAAATCCACAAAACTATCATGGGTTAGTTCTTTAACTATATAAGGTGAGCCTTTAATTTTTGCTGTTTTGATAAGAGTGATATATTGATCCGGTACATAAATGGGCGATGATTTTAATGCTCTAGAAATATTTTTCTGGATTGTAGAATGTACGGCATCTCCTTCGTTTTGCGTATGCCCTTTAATTAAAAACTTATGAGTAACACTTCTTAATTTAGGCAATGTATTTATGGCATATTGGTACATCGACACTATAAACTTATTTTTCTGCTGTCCACAGCAATTATCGCTGTAAAATATCACATCGAACTCATCATTAGCTTTTTTACTTAAATCTTCTAAATACATA
The DNA here is from genome assembly GCA_944452665.1 of Stenoptilia bipunctidactyla. Lineage (NCBI taxonomy): Eukaryota > Metazoa > Arthropoda > Insecta > Lepidoptera > Pterophoridae > Stenoptilia > Stenoptilia bipunctidactyla. Next base: position 1,210,145 of record OX101730.1, read on the forward strand.
AGAACACATGATCCTATCTCATTTACTCCTCGAGCCCCTTCTCCTTCGTGCCACACAAAACAAGTCGTATTTTTGGTGCCCAGTTCTGTTATTGTAAAATTAAGTACGTTTATTTTTGATATATAATAAAAACTAGATACTTCACCACGCGGACAAGGCATCACGGCCTGCAAATCATAAACAGCAACAATAAGGTTATCGCTAACATTTTCTTTATCCTTTTCTTTTTCATTTCTTGCAAGACCCTTTTCTTTAAGATGTTTTGCATGTTTTTCCTCTAATGTGGACTTATTTTCACAATTTGCAAAAGCAGTACAATCTTCGCACTGGTCTTTTTTTGGCTGCCAAAAGGAAATATTGAATTCGTGCATAAAAATACTATAATATATTTGGTAAGAAACGTGCTGTTTACTTTCAGATTCGCATTTTTCAACATAATTACGATGTAAAGCTGCTAGGGTAAGGCCACCTTCAATATATTCGCGTTTTGACTGACTTCGACAGTAATGGCTTTCTATACGTGGTATGGAGTTTATATGGGCTCTGACACCGTCTTTTAGAGATGGTTCAAGCTGATAATGATTATTATTACGACCAGAAAAAGGGTTTTGGAGCAAGACACAGTTACATCTTGAGTGACAATTTATTAACAAATAGAAATAGTTTATATAGTAAAATGTACGTGCATAATTAACTTAACAATATTTGATTTTATCTTGGTATTGATTTTATCGAGCACGTTTGATGAATAGGAAATAATATGTTGATTCTCTGTGGGTCACGTCGGAGGACGCCACAGATACTCCCCCCCTAAAAAAAGTAAACACAAAATAACAATTCAATATTCTTACTCTAAAATTAAATACTACATAACAATTTCAAGCAAAACACTCATTTTTTTTTGTTGACATAATATTAGAAATATTTGCAAACCTAGCAATTTCTATAGAACTATGACGTCAGACCACAAAAACAATTGAGGCGAATAGCTTTAAGTTTGATGCTGCATGTGGTAGACTGCTCTGGTAAAAATTTACCATTCCGAGAAACCTTCTCAAATCTTTAACTGTTGCTGGTTTCGGGAAATCGAAAATAGCCTTTGCTTTCTCATCCTTTGGAGTGATTCCTTGGCTCGTTATATGATAACCTAAGAAATCGAGTTCGGTCTTGAGAAATTCGCACTTTTCTAGTTTCCGTTAGTAGTCCGTTTGCAGCTCGTACTTTATGACCTGTAGCTTGCCTGTGCTTAAATGAGTTTCCTCTTAAAACTGATATATTTTGCCCCGGTGTCGACTAAAACCTCTCGCCACTTTGTAGGTCGGCTAGGATAAGGCGGTCGTAGGGGTGAATAGCACAAGTTCCGCCCTGGTTCGAGCTAATTGTAGAGCCCGTTGTTTTTTTTTTCTGGTTTTTCCTGGCACTTTTCTTGACATTTATGTGTCTTTTTCTTGAATCGCTTACGATATTGACCTTGGTTACGATACCTCGATGCACTTCTTGACCTTGATCTTGAACGGAATTCACTGCGTCAATACTTTTTCGTCATCGTTTTCGTCGCGTAGTGCAGCGATTTCAGTTTTCGTATGTGTCAGCTGATTTGCAAGTCTAGTGACCTCGTTAACTTCATTAAGTACTTAAGTTTTCAAATATCCGGTCTGCCATCTCATAATTTTTTTGGTTGTTGCGTTTTCTAAAACAGATTGTACTTGTAGTCATCTCCTTGTTTCTGTGCGGCGACTATAGCTTCGAAATGGGTAAACCATAATTTGGGTTGGTCTTGCCTGAAGCGCGGGATACGTTCCGATATGTTTCTGGCGGCAACTTCAGGTTCCAATGTAACAGGATTGACTGGAGCACGTAGTGCCATTTTCCTTTTTATTTCTGGTCGGGTCCTCAAAACTTCTAGCTTAATTGGCTGCGTGACTAACTTCGGGGTCACCACTTATTACGACCAGGAAAGGGTTGATAGAGCAAGACACAGTTACATCTTGAGTGACAATTTATTAACAAATAGAAATAGTTTATATAGTAAAATGTACGTGCATAATTAACTTAACAATATTTGATTTTATCTTGGTATTGATTTTATCGAGCACGTTTGATGAATAGGAAATAATATGTTGATTCTCTGTGGGTCACGTCGGAGGACGCCACAATTATTATGCTTTCCTCTTTTTTCTTTGAATTGAATGACTTTAGGATTAGATCTGTATTTTTTAACGACAGTTCTAATAACTGTATCTGAAATAGAAAGAGTATTCATGAAATAAAATTTACATACTCTTGTACGGTTGCCGTCTACAGGTAAATAGTAAGCATTATTGTGGTTTATGCGTGAACTTCCGACGCGAGTATATCTGTACTTTGGTTCTATTTCAGTTATGTTATTAAAAATAAAGTATCTTTGTGCTTCCAAATCACCAGTATTCCAATATTCCTTAAAAATAAGTGATCTTTCCTGCTCAGTAATTTTTAAAGAACACTGAAACTTGCATTTTTCTGAACAAACCGATCCCATTTTCTTTTCTTGTACAGTTTTCTTTGTTTTTGACATCGACGTATAAGCTTTGCCACTGTTTCTTAATTGTTTTGATAAGTTTTTCTCCCAAAACTGTGGATAAGCTTTCCTTTTGCGACCTTTTCTTGCCACATTTTCATTTTCAACACAAGGAGAGGCAGTTTCAACACTTGGTATTTCTTTGAACGCACTAGAGGATTCAGGTTCAGGAGATTCTAGCAGTCTTACATTTTTCAAACAGTCTTTATCGGAATCACTTGTAGAATCTGAATCACTCAAAGCTAAATCTTTGCTAATTTTAAAATGAGGATCCTTGACACTGTCGTCTGAAGAATAATCTGCAGTAGGGCTGGAGGAACTTGAAGACTTCGACGAACTTGAAGAATCGGACGAACTTGAAGACTCAGAAGTGTCGCTATCATAATTACTTTCTGGTACAACTACGTTTGGTTTACTTTTCAAATAGTTTTCATCGACTAAAGATAGAATACTCAGACTGTTCTGACTGTCCGGAATTGAATTACTTTCAAAGGACTCGTTTAAAGGCGAATCTGGTTCTTTCAACATAGCATATTCAGTTTGCAAGTGGTTTTCCAAGTCATTAACACTTTCACTATTACTGTTATCTTTCACCATGTTAAGTATTCTATGTACTCTTCTACTCATTCTGTAAATAATAAAAATACTTTCATTTAATAGGTGCTCATAGTATTTTTATTTTAAATTAGTGCTTATACTTCCTACAGAAGCCAAGTTACCAATACCGAGTGGCCAATTAAGAAACAAAATATATTAAGAAACTGTAGTCAACCTAATAATACTTTGATGTCAAAAACGAAAAAAAAAGTGAATGAAACGAAAATAAGCTCGGTTTGTTAAGAAAAATGCAATTGTCAGTGTTCTTTAAAAATGATTTACGAGGAGAGTTTTTTTTTAATATCATTGGAATACCGATATAAAGATACTTTATTTCAGTAACATGACTATAATAGGACCAAAGTACCTTCAGATATACTCGCGTTGTAAGTTCAAGCATGAACCAGAATAATGAGAACTTGCCTATTGACGGCAAAAGTATAGGGAATACATTTTATTTCACGAATCTCGTTATCTAATCCCAAAGTCATGAAATTTCAAGAAAAAAGAGGATTGCATAATAATAATAATTATTATTAGACCGATACAAATGAGCCACCCGGTATTCTTACTTCTGTAGACATACTTATCAACTTAATGAAACGTATTAGTAAACTATAAACTGAAATCCTAAGATTTTCTAACAAATATACTTGCAAAGCTTTGAAAAATCTTTAGAAATGTGTTTTAAATAATTAAACATAGATAATTTATACAACTAAATACAAAATATAAAATCTAAATAAATATGCTCCGTAATAATGGTCCTTATGATTTGAAATATGGGATAAAAAAAACCCTTCATACTAAAAATATTATTTAGTTTTTAAATACAATACTTTATATTTGATTTCTTAAATGCAAAACAAACATATTAACGTATAAGTTTATTTTTATCAAAAGAACTAATGTTAGTAAGGATACACTTTTTGTGCAAAACAACCCGTTTTGAAATATGGTACTTTTGAATTAAAATATAAAGTCATACTTACGTGAATCTTATATTCAAAATTGACTTATTTGGAGATATGGTTGTTTTCTGTATATAATTATTAAGAAACACAGATAAATTTTGTGATATGGCACTTTTTAATAAAAGAGACGTGGTTTCAGTTCGGATGTCGACACGCAACTGACAATACGGTGGTTTAGATTTTATTTCGGGCGTTCAAAATGAAAATTCAAAAGTAACGGTCGTATTATTTTGTCACCAAGAAATGCAAAATCAACGGGTATCTTTTCAAAAATCAAAAATACGGTACATTAAGATTGTTTTTTTGCATTAAAAATATTTTTAGGATTTTTCGATTTATGGTACTTTTGAATAGAATCAGCGATATGTAATGTGTAGATATGAATAACACTTCAAGCGCCAAGGTGCTTTAAATCAACCTCCCTATCATTCAAAACTCTCTTACACAGACTATTAGAGACTTTTGAGTTTTAAATTGAATTTAATTAAATTAAATTTGAGTACCCACTACCGGTATGTTACGCGTATGTTATGCCACTAAATGTTAGAACAATGTTCAGGAGGAACCTTTAAGAAAAATTCTATCAAAACCGACTTTTAAATACCTACTATTTAAAATCCTATTTACTACAAAATGTAAAAACATAATTTATTTAGTGGCATATAATATACACCTTATTGTTATAATACAGTAAGATTAATAATTGTTAGTACCTGTTAATGTATCTATTTTCATTTATTTTAATTTTATTCGTTATTATATTATTATAAATTTTAATACATGTAATTAAGTATAATATTATTATTTATTATAATAATATATTATGTATTGTTTTATATATTATAAATAATATTGTTACTTATTATTTACTGCTTATAGAGAGTCTTAATTCACTAAAATACCTATAAAATGGGCGTCTAACCTGGGGCTACGACAGAATAGCTTCGTTGCAACACAAGTCGTGACATATGATGAGTCGTTAGCCTTTTGGCTGGCTCAACACAACCAATGGTTGATGTAAATTTCAGTAAATACTGCTGTATCCAATTTACTTTTATTTTATTTTTTTGTCTACCTGTGTACTTTGTGATTGTGTTTTATGTTGTTTTTTATGTGTATTTTCTATAATTATGTGTTGTGTCTGTCAATAAATGTTGTTCTATTCTATTCTAAATTTTCCATTTTATACTATATTTCAGAGGTAGTATGAGTTTATTAGTTCGTCAACTTACGTCTTTTTTCGCGTAGTAGGGGAAACGCCACCGCCGCCGCGCAAATGTTATTAACACCGATATTATCAGCGAACTGTAGTCATAAAATTGTTTTTGCACCTGGGTTCGAACATCCCGTAAATATAAAATTTACACGTACACGGTATTTATGAAAACTATTAATTGAATTATTTGTAAACTGTAGGCTCGCGCAATTTGGAGTTATTTAATTTTTTTTTTGGTTGTCTTGATCGTATTTTCGTGAATATACAAGCAGTGAGTGTGAAGTGTACGCTACAGGTTAGTCACTCAATATGTCATTCGAGACAACTTCCACTGTGCAAAGAGTTGGTCGAGACCCGATCTCACCAACATCCACTACAAAAGTCAACCTCGTGAAATGTATATGAAATGTATAGGCTGTCATGGTTGGGCCCATGAAGGCTGATCCAGCTATGATACACAGAAGTTGGATATCTTCTTCTGTACAAGATGCAATATCACTCGGTAAATTCCGAGGCAATGTCGTATATAATATTCGGTTTTACCCATGGGTCGGGGCAAAACCGGAAAAAGTCTTTATTTGCTTTTTCATGGAAATCGTTGTCTAATTCATTTTTTTCAAAAATATGTTAATTATAATAGGTTCTGATTGAATATATAATGTTGATTTAATACCTTCGAGTTTTGAAACGGATGAACTACATGCCCAGAGGTTTTGACCCGGTATCCCATACTGGTGCTTGCCAAACTAAAAACGGCAAACGATAAGATGTAGCCCATTAAAGAATACTTAGTATATTTTATTAATTATTAAATAATATCACCAGAAAACACAGCAACTACGTGGCAAACTAAGCAAGGCTTATGACATGGGACACTATGTAACGAACTAGAGGGGACTTAGAATATAAATATACAGGGTGACTGGTGACAAATTTTAGATACTGAAGGAGAGCACACTGTACTCGATTCTGGTCATAATAGTGTAACAAAAGTAAGTACTTTATTTTTCACTAGAATTCCCTATTCATAAATAAAGTATTGTTACTATTAACCTTTCTTACGTCTGAGTCAATCGCTGCGCGTGACCTGGAAGCGAATATACAAAGGCTATACTATTTGAGTCACGAGTCAGACTCTAATAGAGGAGCTTTTGTTTATGCATATTACTTGACAATACCTAATCGAACTGAGTAAAAAAGTTGACTGAAATGGATTAGCTTTTGCTCTTGTAATTTTCAAAGAAATGCAATGACAAAACCTAGTACTGTATAATACATATTCACTCAAATAGATAAGTTTTTGTCAAGATGAAAAGTAGGTATATCTTTGTTTGATATACATTGCGATGAAAGAGATAAGCTACGAGAAGGGCTGCCGCACTGGAAAGCGGAATCGGTACGGTTAGGTGCGACGACGAGCGCAGCGAGGAGGAGCATGTTAGGTTGCATATAGTCATACACGTGCGCGAGCCGAGCGAGCGAAGCGAGCGGTGCCGCGGCAGCGGCCGGCGAAGCGCCATAAACCTGGTCAGCTATTATAGTCAACCCTGGACAATCCCGACATGGTCAAAAGTCAAACGTTAAGTCATCAAAATAACGATGGTATGGTAATAATGCATGCACATTTTATTTCTATCTTTGAAAATCAGAACAATTGCCATTTAAGTATCAAATTGAAGCCAACGATCGGTAAATATCGATATCAAATGGGATAGCTTTTGTTGCTGCAATGTTCAATTGAAGTTATCTCACAAAGTCTACACGACTTCGGTCAATTTCTGTACTAGAATGGATTAGGGTTTGGGCAAGTTTTTGTCATACAAAAGCTAATCCAGTTCAGTTTGCACTTTCACTCTAATGGTATAGCTTTTGTAAATACGCGACCTGGAACGTGGATCACTGCCAATTCTCCAACTTTCGGTTAAGTTTTGCTCAGTAAATAATGTTTTTTTTTTATTAAGTTTACTTTTTCTCTTCATGTATGATCCTACACCACCACCCGCTAAGTATCTATTGCATGTAACCAGGCGTTGCGTAATGAATGCTTTGACTTTCGGTTAAGTTTACTCAGTAAATAATAAATGTTTATTTTTTATTTAATTTTTCTCTCTTCATGTATGATCTCAAACTATCACGTCCTCGAATTTCAAAAGTGACCCATCAGTCATCTCTAAACACCCAGATCCGTAACTTTTTTTTCTAGTACTACTTCGCCGCAAGGCCAGCCTTTATTATTGTTTAAAGTTATTTAAATTATCCTAATGTTGCGTTCTAATATTTGTCTAAGATCTTAAAATAACAACCACGAAATTATATTATAAGAACCTTATTCTACAAACTCAATTAGTCAGCAGGACCGCGGTTTCAGCTGATAACGGTTCCTAAATTTCCTATTTAGATAACGCAGCTGTTTCTCGGCAAGATTCAATTTAGATTATATTGTTGAATTGGTTTTAAAGGAATAAAATTGATGGTTTCATCGATTTACTAGGCATCGAGGCAACATAGCTCTATTTGGAGTGCCATTTATATTTGTAATGAGTTTGGCGAAGTTGAATGGAGCACCTACATAATATTACTTATTGTTGGGAGGCTGTCACTGCGAAATTAGATCTTTTGTGGCTTTGAATAGATGACAAAATAGATTCGAGGCCAATGGATTTATGGGAAAGGGTGAAACTAAATAGTAGTAAATATATTGATAACTAGCTGCCTTTAAAATTCAAAAAGGAATTAGAAACTTGGAAATAGAGAATCTCTTAGAGAAAAGTTTAAAGAGATTGGTATCTTGAGCTTTGCATCACAATATATATATGAAAACATTATGTTTATTTAGAAGAATAGTAGTTAGTTTAAAACCATGAAAGATAAGCATGATAAAAATTATTCTGTAATGACAAGGAACGACCATAAATTAGCGTTTCCAAAATTAAGGCTGGCTAAAAGCACCAAATCATTTATGAGAATGTCAATACGTATTTATAATAAAATACCAGAGTTAATTCAATCCCTTACGTTTAATAAATTTAAAAAAACTATCAAAGAAACATTATGCAAAAAAGGCTACTATTGACTTAAAGATTATTTAGATGACAAAAAAGCGTGGGATTGATGTCTCCACAGGTTATTTCCAAATATGAAACATTAATCACTATGTAAGCAGCTTGGCTGCGACATGATATTGGCAAGCACGAATAGCTGTCTTCTGTTTGTTTGTTCATGTCATAGCAGAGCTGTATTTCTGCCAAATTGTACCTATAACATATCCTTTTTACAAAAGAGTGCCGATAGTTTTTTTCCGCTGGCTTTTTTCCTCTCGGTCTACTTTCATTTCGTTTTTAAAGCCAAAGAAGAAGTAGTAGTAGACAGCACCAAGACATTGGTGGATAATGGGCGATCATTATCTTTATGAGCCGAGAGATGCACACTTCTTGACGGAGGCCTCCCCCAGGATTCGCCATGTCGTCCAGACCCGCGCCGCCCTCATCCAGCGTTTGACGTTCGTAAAGTGTATAAAATTACCTACTACGAATAAAAAGTTTCAATTTTCATTAGGGTGTGTCCTAGAAATCACTAAGAAGGTTTTTTGTTTTTCTTGATGGCAGGACTTCTTTAGGGTTTGTCTAGTTAGTGACCAACTTTTATACAATGCTTGTCTCCGAATATTACTGAATGTATGTATGTACTGATCTGGTGGGCCAGCCCCGTCTTAAAGCCGTGTACAACGTGATAAATCACCTTCACTCATCGGGTAAGATTGAGTTAAACAGCAAGCGGTAATTCCTCAGTGTGGTCACCACAATATGTAGTAATATGGAGTGATGTAGCGACATCTAGCGACACTACAGGTTTGGTTCTATTGGAAGGTTTCCCTTCATGAAAGATTTCATAGCCCAATAGCTCTTTCAGCGTTCTTTTAGTTGTTCATAATTTTTTTTTAAATGCCCTTTTTGTTCCAGCAATTCTGGTAGATATGGAAAAATAAAATTTATACCTACGCAATAAAAGTCAAATACGTACGTAAAAAAGCAAAAGTACCAAAAAGGACAAATCTAAACATCGAAAATAAACACGCGCCTACCAAAATAAATACGGGTTAAATGAAGTCTCCAATCGGGATCGTGATAAAATACCCAATCAAGTAACATTATTTATACCAGGATACCCGAATGTTTACCTCCAAATAAAGCCCGAGTATTTTCCGGAACTCAATAAAATACAATTGAAATAACAGCCAGCGAGAAAGTGAGAAAAATGAAGGTGGACACAATCAGGCCGAAGCCTTATTTACTGGTCCAAGCCTAATTGATACGGGGTCCGAACTTGGGACCCACTTGTTGGGCCATGAAACTTTGACATCCAATAAAATATAACTTTGAAAGAAAGTACTTTTTCTAGCGTGCAAAGTAATTATTTTTGTTTGTGATTATATGTTTTTCATTAAATTATGTGTTTTATTATTTTTGTATTCTAATAATCGTGAATTTTGGTAAGGATGTTTGTGGTGTATTGTATATACATATATATTTGCCTTTTACACATTTGACCTGATTGTAAGAGAAGATTTGGTCGAAAATAACATGATAATAACATGATTCAGGAAGAAACTGCACTGCATAAAACTTTTTTGGAAGACATCACAGCCTGAGCGATGATATTTAGCGGCAGATATTATATTAAAAAATAGGTACTAGGCAGTCAAATCCCGAAGGTGTCCTACCATCAAGTGCTTATGTAGGAACGGCAGGACAATTTTAAGCCGTCCCTTCTTTTTTATAAAGTATGGATGGGACGTTAGTCTTCCATGACACTTGATGTTAAGTGAACATGAAGACTAAGGTGGTACACGTCCATCCACAGAACCTACTTGGCTTTAATAGAAATTATTACAAACCATTTATTAGAATATAAACCAGACAAAGGATAAAAAAACTTACATACTTATTTTTGTTTTTAAATATAAACTTGAAATACTCAGACCTGCACAAATTCTCCAGATCCTCAAACTTAAACATTTATGATGCGGCGACTATTAAGTCACTATCCTTTGCTTTGTCCTTGGTCATCATCCCCAAAACTTTTTTTACGGTTCATGCGGCACATTTAAGGGCCCTAATTATCTGCCTGGATGTCAAGGTTATGTCATAAGCTACTGAGCTAACGCAGGCGTTGTAGTGGAGAACCATCAGGACTCCAAAATCTTTTGACAAACATAAAAATATGTCGAAATTGGTAAATAAATAGTAATTAACTTGAAAAACCTTTTCACTAGGTATGTCAATTTTTTTCACTAGGTTCACAAGGAAAGTTTGTTGTAAACTGAATGAAATACCTAAGAAAATTTTTGGTGAAGAGTTCTGAAAAAAAATCATGTCAATAGAGAGATCAGGGTACATAGGTGGTCTATGCAAACTGGGTCGAAAAACCAAATCTTAAAGTATCATGCGCGTTTGATGCACATACAAAACTGCAGATTCCCTGGCCTGCACCTAACATTCAGTTCGTTAGGTTGTATCACGTAAGCTCTACACTATAATACATCTTATTTGCTGTAACTTACGCGTCTATCTATGTATAAATTATATCGTATTTAACTACAAGCATACGCCACTTAAATACGTATTTTCGTAGAATGCAACTAATCGTTGAGATATTCTGAGTGCTTAACTGCACTCTGGATACTTGTGAAATATATTCCAGTTAATTATAATTTACAGAAGATTTTGTTAAACGTGCATAATTTTAAAGATAATAAATCAAGTAAGCTGTATAGTTTAAAATTAAAAAGGTGCAGCATATCGTCTAGAGTTGACTGATTTCATAAAAAAGTTTTTTTTTTAAATTGGTCTTTACATCTTCTGGAAATATAATTACTTCAAACGTTGTGCTAAATGTAGGTGACATTGTGGCTATGTTGCTGACGTAACCTCAGACGCCCATTTTAATATTACCTTACCTGAACCACATGTACTAACTTCTTATTTATGTTATCTATGTCCAGCAGTGTACTTTTCCTGGCTGAATGATGATGATAATGATCACGATATTAAAACCTGAATTGATAGAAAAAGACTGTATTATGTCAAAGTAGTGTATATTTTTTTCAGTTTAATATAAAATTAAAATAGTGTTTGGAGATATCATTCTGAGCAGTCGAAAATAATTCTATTTTTTTTTTACAAACACTAATTCATCTTTATTGAAGGCGTGAACAATAAATAAGAAAGTAAATTTTTCGCTGATTTTCAATAACCTGAAATGAAAAACGTGTGCGTCTCACAAAAGGTTTCGTGTTACTGAAACAAAAAACGGTTAAAACACACAATGGGCGGACATTTTCGCCCGGGTCACGTATCGTATCCGATTTCATTACCGGGTCTAACGAACTGAAACTGTGGAACACGTTGTGATAGGTTTTACAATCCGGATCTATGTTTACCTACTCGTTTCGGGGTGATGTCCGGGTTTTCGTGATTTTTATGAGCTTTTATTAAAAAAAAAGACATTAATTTACGTTGATACATGTACTATAAAGTAGTCTTGTAGATTTAATGATCGCTTCAAATTCAATTCCGTATACAATTTTTTGATGTTTTTTCAACCGACTTCCAAAAAAGGAGGAGGTTCTCAATTCGTCTTTGTTATACAATACTTCAGACAATTATGAATTGATTTTGAAAATTCTTATTTCATATGATAGAAGATACTTCATAGTTGGTCCCATATAAATTTCATCGAAATCGGTTGTTACTTTATTGAAAAATTTAAAATTTTTGAAAGAATATGTATGATTTTGGAGAATGTTTCGGTTGATGACATTATAACTCAGCCAAAGTTTTGACTTCGAAGTCGGTTTTATTAATGCTCTGCATTCGTTGATTATTTTAAAGTACTGTTTTTAGTTAAAAATAAAAAAAATATTATGAAATAATTCTTTCAATGTATGTTTAGTTTTTTTATGCATTTAATAACATGAACAGCGTATACACTTTTCTATTATAAGATGTTTTTACGGTCAAGAGTAATTATTGATTATTACTCTCTAATAATATTTTAAAAAATGTATTTTTTACCATCTTAGAACTGCTTTAGGAAATTGAAAATGAGGTCGGTGTTGTGCAACATATAGCGGCAGTCAAGCCTGCTCAACCTATTATTGATAGGTTTTTGACATAACCTTTTTTTATTTTTTACAATGTGACTGTCAACGAATCCTTTTATTATTTATCAAATCCATGATTTGTATTTAAATATTAAACAAATTAGTACTTCATAATTGTAATGTTTTGTATAATAATTATAACCAAATAATTTGTTACTCATCTAGAAGACACACTAAAATAATGTAAATCCATAAAGCTATCGGAATTAGACAATTATGAATGGACTATAAAAATTCTAAATTCATATCATAGAGAATACTTCATAGTTGGTCCCTTGTTGGTCCCATATAAATGTCATTGAAATCGGTTGAGTACTTCATTGAAAATTTCAAATTTTTGAAATAATATGTATGATTTCGGAGAATGTTTACGTGGATGACATGATTAGTCGGCCAAAGTGTTGACGTGAAGTCGGTTTTTTTAATGCTCTGCATTCGTTGATTATTTTATTATAGCGCTTACCATGAAAAATACTCATCGAGTCAAAACAAAATACTATTAAAGACAAGATTTTATCTTCATACATTTTGGCCCATATGTGTACCGCGAGGTATATGGGCACGTAGGACATAAACCGAGGAACTGTAAAATATAGGATATATTTACCTATGCTAGATTAAATTCTATAAAATAAATTATTTCATGTTGTAAAAAATAGCCGTTTCGGAAAATAAGATCATGATTTATTGACAATTATGTCAGCAAATGTCAATAACGACAGGATGGCACTCTTCCGATTGTTATTCACATAATCTTGTTCGTTTATTCGTTGTGGGATGCTTTTTATTCGTTTGTGACAATCAACAGCCCAAATCAATTCCATTTTTGAAATCAGTCATCAGAAGAAAATAAATAAACAACAAAATGACAAACTGTCACTTCGTTGTTTATTTATTAAGTTATAGAAACATTTTTTTATGCAAGGCAATTTCATGGCAAGGACAGCAGTCTTTTTTTTTTTCTTTTTACTGCAAAGTACAGCAATATAGCCTGAATTTAAACCCACGAGTAAGATTGTTTTCTCAGTTTAAAGTTCAGCTTAGACCTAAACTATTAATACGGTTTTCTTTAGTGGAATCAAAAAGGCATTATAAAACGCTGAGTGTACCTCGGTAAAACAAATGGGCCACTTATGCAGGGATCCTTTGAAAAAAGAAAGCGACGTTGTCTAATCAAACCACAATTGACAATATCTACAAACAGTCACTGTAACACTTTTATCCATTACTTGACCTCTTTACGCCCGAAACTGGACAATATATCTTCAACAGATCTAATTAATCACGCATTTCATAATAACAACCAAATCGATTTTATAATACATAATACGCTAAACCACAATATCCTTTGAGGTAAACATCACAATACGGGAGATATTACCGAGCTCAAAATAACGGGACATACCGTGAATAAATCCCGTAACGTGGTTACCCGGGATCTAGTTAATTGAGTCCCAAACTGGCAGCTCGCGAACATCCAATACTGACCCATTTGTTACCTGACTCAGAGTAGCTTTGTGGTCTTATACGGTTAACGAAGAGTTTATAAATGTGTAATTTGTAATAACTGTAACTTTGAAATATTAGGAATTGTCTTTGATGTTGCCGCTGAAGTTAGAAATTTTAATTAATGGGATCGGAATTCGGGATATTGATTAATTGAGTCTTATTTCCTCAACTGTTAAAGTTTTGATTGTATAGCTTATTAGTTTGTACATACATACATAACGTCACGCCCGTATCCCTTATGGGGTAGGCAGAACATCAGAGGTTACAAGACCATCCGATGCCACGTTTGACAAACTTGGAGGTATTATAAAGATGGAGAGACAAATTATCGCCCACAAAAACGCCTTTAAAACCTCTGTCCCATAACTGACTTTTACAGTATGCCCGGGAAGAGAAGCAGCTGGCACATTCTATGCTGTTCTTTCGCTCCCAGTCCAGCATGGAAGTTATTAGTTTGTTATTTTGAGATTTTTAGTTCAATTTACAATAAAGGATAATGTAGTACCAGGCTGGTACCAGTAGTGTAGTACCAGCTTCACGTGGTTTTACCCACATAAGTTTTGATTCCATAATAATTGCTCGATACAATAAATTTTGCTTTATTGTACCTACAAGTAAAGATAAACATCGATGCAATCATACAAAAACTCTCATACTGAACAGTTTTCGTATGGTGCAAAAGAACTTGCAGTCAGACCATAAATGCTTTGAACGCACTTGTATGGATGATACACACTTGTATGGGTGACTTGATGGGTTTTTGCTTGGTGGTAGGATCCCTTCTGGGTCCGCCTGGCTAGCGACCACCCTTTATATAAATTCTGCCGCCAAATGTTACCGCTCCGGCGGTAATGTGTTCCGGCAATATTGTGTAAAGAGCCAGTTCCTTCCTAAACCCGTGTGCTTTCATCTTCTACCTCATCGTCACTTACCATCAGGTGAGATTGAGGTCAAACGCGGGTTTAGTCACTTATAAAAAAAAAAACACCAATCGATGGACGGATAGATCGATCGATAGTTACTACTCGGCCAAAAATCCGATGGACGTCGACTGACGATCGATTAGTGAGATAACATCCTAAAAGCTACCACACCGATGTTCTCCTGGCTTAGCAATGCTTTTATCCTTTACACATTTAATTTAATCCTTTACACATCGCAGCCTTTAACACATCGCAATGCTTTTGTGTCGAACGTATTACGCTGGCCGAAAGCTGAAATAATTGTAGTTTTTAACAACAAATATGTTCACAAAATTATTTTAAAAATAGTTAATATTTAAAAATAGAAGATAAAGAAATATCTCATTTAACAAAGTTTGGTTAAAGTGATACTTTAAATGAATTGAAAGTTTTTAGAAAAGGTATTTTAATTAATATGAAATACATTTTGTACCAATTATTAATAAACACAAATTATTATGATGTAGGTACTTTAAAATGGCGCTTTGTAATTTCAAAGATCTTGGATATTTAATATCACAAAAATCTAACTAACTTGGTGGTAGGATCCCTTTTGGGTCCGCCTGGCTAGCGACCACCCTTTATATAAAGTCTGCCGCCAAATGTTACCGCTCCGGCGGTAATGTGTTCCGGCAATATTGTATAAAGAGCCAGTTCCTTCCTAAACCCGTGTGCTTTCATCTTCGACCTCATCGTCACTTACCATCAGGTGAGATTGAGGCCAAACGCGGGTTTAGTCACTTATATAAAAAAAAAATAATAATGAATTAGCAAGAGACAAAACAAAACCAACTTTTTATAACAATCGCGCTACGGACGTTTTTACATCTCACTAAAAGAGCAAAACACATAAATAACATTAGCTAACTACGGAATGTTATTTATTATATTTTTAATTTATAATATTTACATTGGTCTTTATAAAAGAGAATGCTTTCCAAAGGCAGTTTAGAACGCGTCACTTACAGAGAAGTTAATTTCTGTTTATTAAAAAGAAATGTTTAAAAGAGAGACGAGGAAATATTAAAAGGTTTTTCATAATTATTTTGCTATCTTGCTATAAATGTGGAAATTTGTGAGGATATATAGATGTATTATGGATGAAATTCGTTGTGTACATGATGATCCTAGATTGACACATAGAATCCCTTTTATTCTGCAATTTCACAGGGATAGGTATTTAAAGGTGCAAGTGGGAACTTTTTTATTTATAAACAAAACGCTACTTTAAGAACATAGTTAAAATATTCATTATTTGTAGATATTTTTGTATAACTTGAAACAAATCACAAAAAAGAATCTTCCATCACTTTAATTGAGAAGACGTGGCAAAACTCTTAACAGCAATCTTTATTTTAAATAGTTTATAACTAAGGACTTACACTGGGTGACTGGTAGGTCACTTTTGAAATTCGAGGACTTGATAGTTTAAGAACATACATGAATAGAAAAAAAATAATAAAAAATAAATATTAATTATATGCTGAGTAAACTTAACCGAAAGATAAAGAATTCATTATGAAACGCACGGTTACACTAGCGGTGGCAGCGATCCGCGTTCCAGGTCACGTGCCGCGATTGACTCAGGCGTGAGTAAATTAAATAGTAACAAAACTTATTTATTTATTTATAGGGCATTCTAGTGGAAAATTAAGTACCTACTTTTGTTACATATTTATGATCAGAATCGAGTACAGAGTATAGCCACATATTCACATAATCCTACAAAAACCTTTGCAAATGACTTTTGCATAAGTGTATATTAATACGTGCTATTACCTTTTATTATATATCATACATTGACACATTGTAAATTGGTGACTCAATGAAGTCTATTTTTGTAGCCGGTTGCTTGATATTTATTCCCAGTATTTACATTAGGTAACTAGCATGTTTATCAAATATAGTTGTATAATATAGTCATATTTTCTTTCAAAATAAAATAAAAGTACTTTTATAAATACAATGGATTTTCAAAAATATACGTCCACGCAAACCTACGACTGTTTATTGCTTTGAACTTATGTCTAAGTTACTCTCGGTTTCAGAGCGTCACTGCAGCATAAAAGGGTTAGGGGTTTTTGGTCATGATGTGGGTTTGGACATTATTTTGTAACTTTCATACAGAGAGTGTCGTTTCGTCATTGAAAAAATAATTTTAAAATATGTAGGGGCTATTCGTCATCGGTACATCTGCTTTTTAAATGATGTACAGTCAACAAACAAAATATATGAAATGTTATTTTTACGATTTTGTATTCAGGCAAAATTTTTTATCAAAATTATAAATCACACATATTGTGTTAAGTAATTTCGAGGCGTACCGCCACGCCCCAGTATCTCAGTGGGAGAGCACTCGTCCGGCAAACGAGAGGTCCCAGGTTCGAGTCCTGGTCAGGTGATTTTATTGAACACATTTTTTCATTTATTTCAGAGTAATTAAGCATTTTAAAATGCACAAAAAAAACTTTAAATATTATTAAAATAAATATTAATTTATTTTTGTAAGAACATTTCTCCAACGCCGTGAAAAGGAACCGACTGTTATTCCCCTTGAAAGATTAAAATAAAACTTATACAAGGAACCATTACTGGTGCTTTACTTCTCTTGTTATATTTTAAAACGTTGCATTTTTTCGAGAGGGGTCAATTCAAAAATTACTGGACACACGTTAATTCGTTTTCATTAATAGATAAAGTGACCCATGAGGGGCTTTTAGTGCTGTTTTGTTTAAACGACGACTTACACCGCTTTGTACCTCATTCTCATCTGATGATCAGTGGCGATGAGGTCGAAGATGACAGCATATGGAATAAAAAAGTAACTGGTTCTTGAAAATGAAAACGAAAACTTTTTAAAGTGAAAAATGATAATGATAACTTTTTATTCATATTAGGTATTTTTATCACTTTACGTCAAACGCTGGATGAGGGCGGCGCGGGTCCGGACGACATGACGAATCCTGGGGGAGGCCTCCGTCGAGAAGTGTGCATCTCTCAACTCATGCTTGTAAAGTATTGCCATGATACATTAAGTTAGTAGCACACCATACATGAAGGCGGCACGGGACCGAGCTGTGTAGAGAACTTTGGGGGAAGTCTATGTCCAGCAGTGGACGTCTACAGGCTGCTGATGATGATGAAAGGGTCCTAACACGAAGTGGGGCTTGTTCAGATTGGTCGCCCTTTACGACACGCTTAAATCAGCATTTAAAGGATTATTCATGAAATCTAAAATAAACCCAATTGAACAATCTCCCGAACCGATTACAAAATGAAAGCATTAACATAAAGCTTTATTTATTACAAACATAATTAATTAAATATTTAATTATTCAACGAATCAATTTTAAGTGAAGATAAATTACCCATTATTAAAATTATTGAATTTTCTCTCATAACTGACTGCTATAGAAGCTACTGAGGTCTGACATTCTTAAAGGTTATGTACACTGGTCAGAAAAGAAAAGAATTTTTTTTGTTTAACACTCAGTTATTGTGATTTTTATTACATCTGATTAAATATAATTTTCATTTGAAGATATTGTGATATTGATATTGAACTGTTCTTAAATTTTGTGGATTTGTCTACCCAAGAATCTTCTTATCCGATATGATAATAAGAATCACGAAAGGATTTCAAAATTGTAAGTATAACGCAGTTTTTATTGTTACGAAACGGACTCGTTTTGACTCGATTCGTGACTTAGAATAATATTTTGAAATTACCCCTTTTATTTAATACACTTTTTATATTATTCTATTAAGTACCAAAGCCTAATGAAACTAAAAGCTAATATAAAAATAAATAAAAGAAAATAAAAGACTCCTACATGTTGAAGTCAAAAAAAGGTAAAATAAAAAATAAAAATGACCATGTAATAAGTTTACAGCGCATGTGTGAAACTCAACAGAAAATAGTTTAATTTTCTTAAATGCTTTATTTGACAATTTATTCTTGAGCTACCGTTTAAAATAATAATAGTACTTCTTTTTGAGAAAAGTAATAGTTTTTGAATTATATTTATCATACTCGAACATAGGTAATTGTTGTCTTGAGCCGAAGGTTCAAAATATATTAATATTAAAATGTAAATGTTCCTTATCGGTTGCTACGTGTCAGACCTGCGAGCCTAGTGTAGCAGCCACTGTTTTCATTGTTGTTTGTAATTTTATTTATTAAAATCTAAATTAATATATTTATTTGAACTAAGCTATTTAACAGCCATCATCATTCAAGTTCATAAGTAATAAGATACCGAAATTAACTTAAAATCGCAAAAAATATATGACAGTTCATATTCCAACTATAATTTGTCGGCAGTAATTTAGTTTTTCTTTAACATTTTCTTTTCTTAAAGATTTCATTTTTGATACAGTTATTTATTAACAACTTGAGAAATGAGAAAGGTTTTCTTCAATTTCATAACCCCTACGTAACTAATATTGTGAAAGGCTCTTTAGACAAGAGCGCTGGATGTCGCAACCACCTGCTTCTGATTTATTTGTTGGAAAGAAACGGTGACTGAAAAACACGATCCCTGAGGGTAAGAAATTTCCAAAAATGTTATTTGTATTATATTTTCATTCTGATTTATTATGGTTATAAGTCTGTAGGAAATATTACTTTATTGAGCCTATGTTTTAAGAAGTATGAAAATAGGTTTTTAAATGCTGATGCATTGAAGTGAAACATAAAAAGATAAAGTCTGCCGATGAACAAAATTTTCTAAATAAATATGAAATCTTAAATTATTTCCGGTTTTTCTGGACGCTTATATTGAAAAAAAAAACAAAATAGTATATTTCATTACGAGTGCGGAAAGCCTGTCATTGCAAAGAGTTCCGACAAATGTCTACACGAGCCGAGGCGCAGCCGAAGGCGAGGGTTGACAGTCGGAACGAGTTGCTATGACGGTTCCGCACGTGTACTGAACGACTATTTTTAATACAGTTGCGAAAAAATTAAGCTATTTTATAAAATATACAAAATGGCGCCAGCCGTGAAAGATTATAAACAGAGATTTTTTTTTGTTTACCCATTCTGGGTAGGCAAAGGGAACTATGCCCATACAGCCAAGTCTTTAGTAGATTTTTTGTATTGACATGAAATGAAAATGAATTTAATGAGATAAAATGAAATGAAACCTAACCTAACTCATTGCATCAAATCATTATATCTGATATTGAAACAAATTAGTAGCTTCTTTTCAGAAATATTTGCATGAATCGTAAAAACTTCTATGAATCTTTTTTTAGTAAAAACTTCGTGGTTGATTTTTTCTTTTTAATAGACATTATTTTGACATTTGGGAAAGAGAACGCACGAGTGCGGAAAAGGTAAAGAAAAAGCACAAGTGTGTAATAGCCCACATCCCGAACGCTAAACGTCCCTGCAATACGCCACTTTTTGAGCAACTGTATTAAAAAAGTTTTATTCATCATAAAACCATCGAATGGATATTTAATGACGTCACAATTTTGTACTTCGGCTTTAAAAAGATGTTGATAGTTTTTGAATAATATATTGCAGTAAACTAAGAGACAAAAAAAGCCAACGGATTTTTTTTAAGAATGATAGTCATCGGCGGACTTTATTTCTTTATACAGGGTCCACCTATAACAGTCAATTATATTTTAATAGCAGATTAGGAATGATGAGTGGGTCTGAATTTCGAAAAAAAAATATAAAATATTTTTCATAAATTTAAAATTAAAAATTCTTTCCTGTGAGTAAAATATAATATTAATCTACATTTTATGACTACATACGATTAGATGAATACATTTTTATTACTTGTTGTGTAGTCATAAACTACAGATCAAACTTAAATTTTGATCACTTAGAAGAATTTTGAAAATATTAAGGTTTTGCTTTCAAGAATCTTATGACTTTGAAGTGATTTGCTTTATTGTATTGCAGTTCGATGTTTCCAAAATTTAGAGGAATGATTATTCATATCTTTTTCTTTTTGTTGTATTAAAGCAAATTGTACTTTTCAAATTTTTGTTCGATACTTTTTTTATTTGAAAAAGAGGTGTTTTTTAGAGATTTCTCGATATATCTCTTAAACTGCCGGAGCAAACTACATGAAATTTTTCTGAGTGTAAGATATTATATCGTTTTAAAAAGCTGTCAAAAAATATTTTCAATAAAATGTACACAATCGTTACAAGAAGCAAAAACAGGTTTTGAGACTTACGTCCTCTAGTTCCGAGCTAAAAGTGTTAAAACAGAACAGGCAATTCTAACCTTTACGTCCACTGGAAAAGACCTTATATTGATCGTTCATGGGATCGACAGCTCAGTGCCGCTCGGTTCGTCGAAGGGGGAACACGTATCACTTTGTCGTCGGCAGTGCTAAGCTGACGTACGATAAAGGATTAAAATACATAGTACAAATTTATAATTGACTATAATGGGAAATAAAAACATTATATCTAAGCGGCAGGGATAGCGCGCTAGTCCATTTATCGGTTCAAAAACCAATAGTGGGTTTTGAAACTATTTATATTAAAACATGATAACTAAATTTACGTTGCAAGATGAGGTATTGACTGACGGAGGTCTACTTATAATGGACGGCATGTGAATTTGTATGAAACTGTCGATCTCTACCAGATTAGCCTGACCTATGCCTCTGACGAAAAGAAAGCGACGTGAGTAGGATGCAAATATAAAAATGCGATGTAGACATACATCGCCGTTTTTTATGCAATTCGTGACGATTTAGTCTAGTACGAGATTCAATGTATTTAAATATTATGTATCAATATTACGATATGAAAAAAATAGTTTTTATTGCCTTATCAACAATATTTTTCAGAAATAAAAAGTCTTTGGCACAGAGCTTCTTTGGCACAGTGGAGTCGTCATCTGAACTAACTAATTTACTTACGGTTAAAAGGTTAATCTATTTACTTATTTTATACTTTTACTGATATCACTAAATAATATTGTTTTTTTTTTAAATTCACCGTACCGGTTAGTAAAGATACAATTAATTTTTTTTTAAATATATTCTTATATCAAATTAATTTTTACACAAAGATTGTAAATATACCAACAAATAGTTTTATAATGCCTAATAATACCACAGCTCCAATGAGTGAACAAGAAGTACGTGACATAATGATTTTCTCTGTAGTTTTTACTTTTTATATTGGCTCGTTTTTCTAGTTTTAGCTAGTTTTTCTTTGTAGCTTTGATTTAGTTTAGATTGTATACGTACCTACTCTATTTGGCAGTGTAAATAAAAGTTTTTTTTTTAATATTTATAATTTTGGTCATTACTATACAGGGTTAATTTAATTAAAATTTTATAAGAAAAATGTTAAAATTAACCCTGTAGATTATTTATTTAGAAGTCGAAAATAATCTTTCATTAAATAATATTTTATAGCTTTTTTAGTTATACAGGGTGGATTTTTTTATTCCACCTAGAGGGAAAGTAGGTACTCTAAATAATAGAGATAACAAATTTTACTCAAACGAAATATTCCTTTATTTCGGAAAAGAAATAAAGCCGCATTCAAAGATTTTCGAAAGTTAGCTCGCCTCACCCGAGAATCGAATCGACTAAAATCCGTAAAAAAATTTTTTATTGCGTCGATCGTTAGGGTCAATTGCAAGGATGAAATCTCTCTAGCATACTTGGTTAATTGAATGAAAGAATTATTTAATTACTAACAAAATTTACAAAAAATGGCAATCGAAAGTTTGTTATCTCTATTATTTAGGGTGTTACCAGACCAATCGATCTATAGTCGATCGAAGTCGAGAACTGATATGGTAATTTAAATTGATAGAAGGATACCGTTCCGATATGTCAAGTATTAATTCCTAATGTATTACTATATGTCAAGCCACACACTGCATAGTAAAAGTCTATCATCGTCAGTGAAAAATATTTGTGTTCTCATATAATAAGTTGTTTTTTAGGAGATCGCACATTTGGATACAATAGATAACGATAATTTGCTTCCCGAAATCTCATTTCAAAACAGTGGCAAAGATAATATTTGTAATACAAACATAGGCGAAAATTTACAAGAACTACTCTCTTTGACTAATTCGGTATGTAAAATTCATACGTTATTGAAGTTGTTTTTGTCCCTAAAAAATGATCATACCTATTTTTTTTAACCTGTAGTTTTAGCTATCTTTGAAACCCTTCATAGGTTGCGTAAAAGTTAATTTTTTTCAGGAAGTCAAACTCCTTATTCCTTATATAATCAACATACAATATTTTTTAGATCAGTTAAAAGTTACGTTTTTGACATTTAAAAAGAATAATTTTTCAGAAATTACTTTCCAAAAACTCAATTAAATTCAAGAACATAAGGAAATTTCACTCTTTTTCTAAACATAGTGTTCTCGTTATCAGATAGTCCTAAGGTCCATCTATCTCCAGTGTCATCCAAACGAGTCGTTTTTTGGACACCCTGTATATATAAAGTATGTCATCATTAATATTAATATTTTTTGCTGATTTTTCACTCTTTGTTTATTTTAAGAATCTGTAGTTTGATAAAAAATATACAATTATTTGCGTTAGATGTAAATATGACTGAGTTCTGATAAAAGTTACTACGTATAATGCATACGGAAGGTTGAATTCATGCAAAAAATTCATGTTCGTCAAAACTCTCCTTTCTTGTAGGGATACAAATTATAAATCCGACAAGACTCATCATAATCTCTTATCTTAGTCGATCGAAGTCGAGAACTGATCGTTTTTGGACACCCTGTATATACAAAGTATGTCATCATTATATAAATAATTTTTGCTGATTTTTCACTCTTTGTTTATTTTAGGAATCTGTAGTTTTATAAAAAACGAGCGTTTGCCCGCGACTTCGTACACGCATAAACTCAAACGTCCTATTTTCCGTTCCCGTGGGAATTCTGGGAATTCCTTCCATTATACAAACAGACACTTATTGAGGAACCTTTATACCAAGTATCACATCCGTGCACTCAAAGAATAACATTTTATCATACAAACTAAAACATCATATATTTCCCGTTCCCATGGAAATTTCGGGAATTCCTTTCATAACACAACCAGTCTCTTTTTGAAGAACTCTTATGCCAAGTATCATATCCGTGCACTCAAGGAATAAGATTTTTCATACAAACTAAAAAGTCCAATAATTCCCGTTCCCGTGGGAATTTCGGTAATTCCCTCCTTAGTGCACCTCTACATCCCCTAAAAAATGTATGTTACGAATTCAACTCTCTACGCCCAGTAGTTAAGGCTGTACGTTGTCTGTTAGTCACTCAGTAACTCAGTCAGTAACGGAACAGTTTTATATATATAAAACTATATTTACAATTATATTTGCGTTAGATGTAAATATGACTGAGTTCTGATAAAAGTTACTACATACAATGCATACGGAAGGTTGAATTCATGCAAAAAATTCATGTTCGTCAAAACTCTCCTTTCTTGTACAAATTATAAATCCGACAAGACTCATCATAATCTCTTATCTTGTCCTAGAATCTATAATTCGATTTTTTATTATAATAAAATAGTTTTTTTTTCAATATTTTTTAATCTAGATTAGGTAAATACTGAGCGTTCCAGATATTGCTTAAATATTTAAATACACTTCTTAAATAGACATAAAAAATTTGGTATTCACACCTACACACTTACAGGCAAACACTTATTAATTATCATAAAAATGTTTGCTTACAGTTTTTTTGAGTTTCAAATATTTTGATTCAATTCTTATTTCAGGTAAAAATAAACAAAAATTCTGATTGGTATTTCCAAGTCCAAGGTCAAATGCATATCGCAAAGAAAACTAAATGTCTCTTAGCTATATGGTATGGGGACAATACCATATAGCTAAGAGACTACCATATAGGACGACCAGTTTTGGAAGAAAGAAATGGAACCCAAACTTGTCTCATTTTATATGGAGTGTTTGTTGCCTGAATTGGTGGATCCTCGCTACCCAACAACAAAAAATATTCGAGACCCATCAATAGTAAATGTTTCCACACCTACCTTGTCGACGATCAATATTCAACCATTTGAAGTAAATAATAGTACTGATGACGTTTTATTTCTTCATAGTCAACCAGTTCGACAACGAAGATTGAATTTTTCGGAATCGTAAAAGATTGTTTTTTTTTTCTTTTGTAAAATAAATATATATAAATAACATATATAAATATATACATTACATTATTACTACATTATTAAGTTCAAACTCTGTTTTTTTAATATGTTAGTAACTATGTATAAGTAATGCCATTGAATTCAACATAAATATCAGACGTAAATATAACAAATTATTAAAGTCGATCAAATTATAATAAGGGAACAACAATTACAATTAATCACTTTAAAAAAATACAAAAATATAACACGTTAGGTACTTATAATTAATGAAACACTGACATTCAAACATTTAACATTTTTTCACTAAACAATATTAAGCGATTATAAAAATACTTTTAATAACAGTTGTTGCGACTCCGTAGATTTCTTGTTCCTTAGGTTTGAACGCTGTTGACCTGCGATGGCGCCATTGGCGCGAAATTCAAATCTTAAATGTTTAATGACGAGTGTAGCGTGAGGGGCGCGTCAGGGGCGCGCGGAAAAGGGCAGTGCGTTATGAAGTTATATTTTTTGACAGTGCGCTCTTAATATTTCGAGAGCGAAAGAAAAACATAGAATGTGCCAGCTGCTTCTCTTCCCGGGCATACTGTAAAAGTCTGTTAAGGGACAGTGGTTTTAAAGGCGTTTTTGTGGGCGATAGGCTGACCCCCTCACTGCAATAGTCTCTCTCCATCTTTATAATACCTCCAAATTTGTCAAACGTGACATTAGATGGTCTTGTAACCTCTGGTGTTCTGCATACCCCATAAGGGATACAGGCGTGACGTTATGTATGTATGTATGAAAAATATATTTTTTTCTTTTCGTACTTATGACCCACTCATCAGCCTTAAATGTATTAAAATATTATTGACTATTATTAATTGAATTTACCCACTCAAATATTATTAACTATTAAATATAATTAACTTAACATTATCATGTAAACTACGGCGCTTCGACTTAGCTTTTAATTGGAAAAATATGTTATGAGAATTTCCCGCTTTCTTTGACAAACAAAACTTGACCAACAATTAAAACAAATAAGTATATTTTTAACATTTTTATATAATTCTTTCTTGAGAAACGCTAGAAATTACACCGATTCTTTACTTAGTATTAATGGAAACATTTACAATCTTGTGACAAATAAATGTAGAAAGACACAATATTTTTTAGTAAAATGTTAAACATAAAGAATAATTTATTAGAATTCTTAATGACTACGTATTGTACTATCCGTTGTGTGTGTTTTATTTTGTTTGATCGACCTGGAGGAGGAAATCTATAAAACTTCATTATGCATTCCAATATGTGATTTTCCGCCGTGATTGGCTTACATCGTATATCTCACGATATTTTACAGGGTAACTGGTGACAAATTTTATACACTGAAGGAGAGCATTCTGTACTCGATTCCCTATAAATAAATAAAGATTTCACGAATGCTTCACGGCTCGACAACCGTTCTTGAAGTCGTCTACACCTACCTACCTGTGCTTTACTTAATTTTACTTAGTAACTTAATAAATAAAGTTTTTTTACTATTAACTGGTGTAAACATGCGTTAACTTTCGGTTAAGTTTACTCAGTTTATAATTAATATTTATTTTTTCTTTTCGTGTATGATCTCAAACTATCACCCTGTATAAGTAGCATGCATTCCTCAAAGAAGTATTTGTTTTCAATTTATATTTGAAAAAAATATTTACTAATTTGATTTTCTGTATTAAATCTCCAATATTTTCCGTTTATTTATCCTCGCTTTTTCAACAACCGCACGAATAGATCAATGAGACTTTATGCTAAAGTTAAAATTAATTTAACGCTAACTGAATTGTAAATTTAAAATTTCAAGATTTAAATGCAATAATAACGTTTAGTCTATGAAAAATGTCATAAACACCTCTTTTTCGAATTACATAACAGCGTAGGTAAATAAGAGAAGTCCAGTTTTACTTTGTAAATTTATTGAAGACCTCTAAATCTGAGAAATATAATGGACCGTATTCGACATTTAAATCTTTAATTTTAAGTCAAAGTCTAAAGAATCTTTATTTCGTAAGTATTTAAATACATTTGAAATAAGTCAAACAATTTACAAATTGAACTGAATCTACCACCACTTCGGAAAGTCGATCTATTGAGAAGAAGTGGCAAGAAACTCAACAGCAATCATCTTTTAAAAATACACAATAACAATTAACAACCAGGGAATCCCATCTTCTTGCATCCGGATATCTTAGAGTAAAAATTTTTATGTAACACTTATCCTTAAATCTATCTAAGGGTTAATCTTAAATATTTTGGAATTTTATTCTAAAAGCGTACACATTGACCCATGAACTAGTCTCTTTAACGTCAATATTAGATACGTCAAAATCAGATTTTGTTAGCAACTTTTGAATTTGAAGTCTCCAAACAGGCTCCTTGAAGCACTACAAATGCCTTGCTCAGGACCTCTGTCTTCTGGCTAAAGATCACAAACTTTAAATAAATTATATTTGCAATTTATGTAGGTACCAATTTGAAAAAAAAAAAATCAATAATAATTATGAACCTTTATTTTCAACCCATAGTAACATCATATGTTAGAAACTTAAATATCCTGTCAGGGCATATCTGACTTTGCAAGCACGTGGTTTTGTCGTTATGATATGGGGGCGCTAATGAGGTGACGAGTGGTGCCGCGGGATTTTCGGAAGCCTGATATTCTTGCTAATCACTTCTTAAGTAAATAACGTAAAATATTTTTAGATTAGATAACCTCGGATCAACATAATAATTGTGTCTACGTGATAAGTGATTCTTTATTTTGTGTAACTGGAATTAACAGTGTCAGGAATACGAATAATCTTGAGGTACGTTCGTGATATTTAACTTTTTAATTAGCCAGGTCCAAATTTATTTGTATAAAACTATTGTGATTGTTTGGAAAATATACAAGTGATTATCAATTGTGGAGTTTCCTTTCACATAATAAATTTAGAAATGTAGTGAGGGTCAAACACGTAGAGTAAATTAGGGTAGGCAGGGGATACAGTTTTTAAAATAGACAACTTAATGAGAAAAACGTGTTTATAATAACTAATCATAACAGAAAACAAAAAACTTTTCCTTTCAACATTTTTAAATAAAGAACATCAGCAGCACCGAGCTCTTTGCTATTTTCAATTCAGAGGGTAGATTTATACAACGTTCTAACATTTGTCAACAGGCTCTTTGAGTGGACTCAGAACAGTAAAATGCTTTTAAAGCTATTCCACTTGTTCGCAGAGAACTGATTAATCTATGAACTCGGTGGAATTGAATGGACGCGTATTATTTTAGTTTGAGAGTTTGTTTGGTTGAGAGATTGGTTGGGAGTTATTTATTGATAGGTAGAACAATATTGTGAGCAAAATACAAGGGAAAATGATTTTTTTGTTGGTACGTTTCACGATTTTTAGGCACAGGAACGTGTAGGTAAAATGCAAATTTGAAGAAATAAATTAAAATAAAATAAAATCCAAAGATAATCACACAAACTACATGGCCCCCAAACTAAGCAGAGTTTGTGATATGGGATAGCATGTAGCGAACTAGAGGGAACCTAGAATATGAATATAAAAAAACGCCCAGAGCCGGAAGTATTTTTTTCTTGTTCCGTGCGGGAATCAAACCTGCGAACACTGGCGTCTGAGGCAGACATTGTTACCCCATCGCCAAAGTGGTCGTCAAATAAAGTTTGGTTAAAAACGACTTTTATTTAAGGAAGTGTATTTTATCAAAATTTTATTTTCTATA
Organism: Stenoptilia bipunctidactyla; assembly: GCA_944452665.1. NCBI lineage: Eukaryota > Metazoa > Arthropoda > Insecta > Lepidoptera > Pterophoridae > Stenoptilia > Stenoptilia bipunctidactyla. Next base: position 1,239,026 of record OX101730.1, read on the forward strand.
CATGGAAATAAGGTGGTGGATAGATTGATATGTATAATTTTTTTGGCCACGTGGAGTTGACTTAGAAAATCCCCCCTTTCGCGTAGTTGTAGGACCTCCTCAAGGTTCTCCTGGCTACAGACCATCCTGCATATAAAACCTACTGGAGGGGCCACAGAGGATCACTCCCCATGCGATGGTTCAAATTAATTATGTTTCGCGGAAATGTAGATTAATATTAAATAGCTTCGATGGACGATAATCACAGGAAAATAATTACAATTAAATAATGCGATAAAGGGGCGGGAAATGAAAAGGGCACGCACCTTGCTTCTCTCTCGGGGTTGCTCCGGCGATAGGGTGAAAGTCCAGGCTTTGTATGCGGTGTGGACGCGGTGTATGCGGATACAGGCGTCAAGGGACGTCGTCTTAGCGGTACAGTGGTCGATCGTTCACTACTTCCAATATGTTCTTCCTCATAAGGGTGGTAGTGTGCGGGGGTAGATTTCCTAACTGGCGATGCGCGAGAGTTTTTAATTTAACCGCGTTAAGATTTGCGAATAGAGTAGGCGCGAACATCTACCGTCAAATAAATTCAGTGATATGTTCTTGGGATATTTTAGGAAGAGTCAGTTCCTTCATCTTCATCATTATCTTCGTTATGATAAGGTATCATTACAGTAAAAAGTTTTTAAAGATATTCCACTTGTTTGTTTGGAGTTATTTATTGATATGGACAATACAGTTTTAGGGATGAAAATATAGGAAAAGGGTTTTGATAGTTTGCAGGAGTTGTTATGGTAAGGAAAACATGATTTTTCAGATCTTACAGGCATGAAAAAAAATAATAATCAACGAATGTAGAGCATCAAAAAACTGAAGTCGCTGACATTTTTAAATCCCTGTCAGAACTTTCGCTGAATGTAAAAATCGTCATCAATGTAAATATTCTCAGTTTTCATACATATTTTTTCGATTTTTTTTTTTTTTAAAAAGTACTCTAGTGATTTCAGTTTTTATATGGGATCATTTCTGAAGTATCCTCTATCATATAAAACAAGAATATTCAAAATCGATTTATAATTGTCTAAATAATCGTGTAACAAAGATATAAAAAAGTCATACTTACACACTAATTGTTAACCTACTCCTTTTGGAAGTCTGTATACAGGGTGACTGGTGACAAATTTTAGATACTGAAGATGAGCACTCTGTACTCGATTCTGATCATAATTATGTAATATAAGTAGGTATTTAATTTTTTACTTGAATTCCCAATAAATAAATACAACTATGTTACTATTTACTTTACATACAACTGAGTCGATCGTGGCACGTGTCCTGGCGCGCGGATCGCTGCCAACGCTAGCGTAACCATGCGTTGCGTAATTAATTCTTTAATTTTCGGTTAAGTTTATTCAGTAAATAATCAATACTTAGTTTTTATTATATTTTTTCTCTTCATGTATGATCTCAAACTATCACATCCGTGAATTTTAAAAGTGACCCACCCAAAGTCTCCCTGTAAACTCTTGATTGTACAATTATCGCGGTAATAATAATTGATTGTATTACAGATTTCTTTTTTTTGGTAGGACCTTTTCAGGTTCCGCGTGGCTAGCGACCACGTTTCATATAAAATCTGCCGCCAAATGTCACAGCAGATGCAACGATGTGTTCCAGCAATCTTTTATGAAGAACCAGGTACTTCCTAAGCCCGTGTGCTGTCATTTTCCTTCTCATCTTCTCTTATCATCAGGTGAGATTGAAGTCAACGTATATACATACATTACTTTACGTCTGTATCCCTTATGGGATAGGCAGAACACCAGAGGCCATCAAACCATCTGGTGTCACGTTTGATGAATTTGGAGGTATTATAATGATGGATAGAGACTATTACAGTGACAGGGGGTCAGCCTACCGCCAGTAAAAACGCTAACAAAACCTCTGTCCCTGAACTGACTTACAGTTTGCCCGGGAAGAGAAGCATCTGGCACATTTTATGTTTTTCGTTCGCTCCCAGTCCAGCATGGAAGCTTAGTCGAAGCAAAATTGAAGTCAAATCTTTTCTTTTTTTTTAGTCGCCAACAAAAAAAAAAGATTTGAACAAATCGTAAATGAGTCTAATTGTCTGTCTGTCTCCCTGGCAATTATTATTCCTACCTAATAAATAACATAATAAGGATATAACGAAAAATCAATACATCAAAACTCAACGTTTGAAAACTGACAAAATCTCAAAACAAAAGCTGCAAGGCATTTAAAATTCAACAAAAAGACGGGCATACACCATGTTACCAACTCAGGATCTCACTTTGACAACTACATCGGAATGCTTTTATGCCTATGAATAATTGAAGCAGCCGCCCGACTACTGTCTGATTAGCCCAGACAGCTTCTGAAATTAGCCGTTAAAACAGTACTGAGAGAGTTGAATATCAATAAGTGTATTTTAATGATTTAACAAATGATAATAGGCTATTGAAATACTATTTTAGTTTGTAGCGTAAACGAAGGGTCTTGGTGTCGTTATTCAAAAACAGATGAACCTTTATGTGGGTCTTCTTAATTTCATTTGGTGGCTCAGCTACGCTCTTGGTAAAATATAATACAGGGTGACTGGTGACAAAGGCAACGTTCATTGGCGGTTCTGGAGAGTTACACAAAATGAAACTTACATCTTTGGAAAGCTCGTTTAATTGAGATTTAGAATACAGCTAAATAAAAATTTAATTCATCCTAGTTTAATTTTTTTTGACATGTAAAGTGATTGATGCCCACTCATATTCACTCTTAGTTGTAACAAATGAAATCTATAAAGTATACCTATGTTTACATTTTCTTTTATTCATAAATTAATTTTACAGTCACAAAGTATTTTTGTTTAATTAATTTTCTCAGAAAATATTAGTTTTTTAGTATATTATTATGGGTACGCATGGCTAAATGGGCAGTTTTCCAGGTCACCCATAAATGAAAAAATTACCTAGTACTTAAAGATAAGATAGAAGTCGCTCTCAGATATCGAAGTTTTTAACCCCCGACGCAAAACGAGAGGGGTGTTATAAGTTTAACGTGTCTGTGTATCTGCGTATCTGTCTGTGGTATCGTAGCGCCCAAACGGATGAACCGATTTTCGTTTAGTTTTTTTTTATGTTATAGATAATTTTATCCTGAGTGTTCTTAGCTATGTTTCATGAAAATCTGTTCAGCCGTTTGAAGATCATCAGCTCTTTTCTAGTTGATGAGGGGATCTGACTACCTTCCATATGTCCTTTCGATGCGAAATTTGGTACCGTATTGCTTCAATTATATTGAAAGTATATGGTAAGGTAACCATGACCTGATCAGCCGTTTGAAGGTCATCAGCTCTCTAACAGTTGATGAGGGGATCTGACTAAATTCCATATGTCGTATCGATTCTAAATTTGGTGCCGTATTACTACAATTACATTGAAAGTATATGGTAAGGGAACCATGACCTGATCAGCCGTTTAAGATCATCAGCTCTTTAATATTTGATGAGAGGATCTGACTACTTTCCATATATCCTATCGATTTGAAATTTGGTACCGTATTACTTCAATGAAATTGAAAGTGTATGGTAAGGTTACAATGACCTGATCAGCCGTTTGAAGATCATCAGCTCTCTTATTGTTGATGAGGGGATCTGAATAGCTTCCATATGTCGTATTGATTCGAAATTTGGTGCCGTATTACTACAATTATATTGAAAGTATATGGTAAGGGAACCATGACCTGATCAGCCGTTTGAAGGTCATCAGCTCTCTAATAGTTGATGAGGGGATCTGAATAACTTCCATATGTCGTATCGATTCGAAATGTGGTGCCGTATTACAACAATGATATTAAAAGTATATGGTAAGGTAACCATGACCTGATCAGCCAATTGAAGATCATCAGCTCTCTAATAGTTGATGAGGGGATCTGAATAGCTTCCATACATCGTATTGATTCGAAATTTGGTGCCGTATTACTACAATTACATTGAAAGTATATGGTAAGGGAACCATGACCTGATCAGTCGTTTAAGATCATCAGCTCTTTAATATTTGATGAGAGGATCTGACTACTTTCCATTTGGGGACTGGAAACTGCTCGCGTCCGCAAGGTTTAGCCCTCGATGCCTTGTACGTGGTCCCTGGGTCGTGCTAAACGAGCAGTAAAATCTGGTGGTAGGCTTCGGCCGTGGCTTGTCACCACCCACTAGACAAAACCATGCCGCCAAGTAACCTAGTTGCGTTCCGGCATGATGTCTAGTGTAGCCATTGAGGAGGATAGGTCTGAGTAATCGTGCTGCATCGGAGAACTGTTTACAACTCGTAGGATAATGACTCACCGGGTTACTCGTTTTGGAGGGTAGCGGGATCCGAAGCACGGTGCACCGCTGGCCGACCGCAGGTAGTAGGGGGCCCAAGTAGCATGCCAGCCACATGCAAAAGGCTACCCCGCCACCTCGCGAAAAATCCCGGGAGGCTCCATCGTGCCGGTTGGCGACCGGTTTGAGAGGACCCGATGGCGAACTCGGGGGGGTTCGGGTGTCCCCGCAGTCTCCAAGCGAGTTTCCCAATGGTGCGTCACCCCTATCGAGTTGCTTGGTTCCATTTGCAGCGCTTCACTCAACTTCTGTTCTCCTCCCTATTCACTCCACTCCAAAACTAATGAAAGGTCCAAAGAAGAGTAAGGTAACACAGCGGTTGCACTTCCTCTCGTTTAAAGTGCACTTCTGTAACATCCGAGGAGTGCACTCCAATCTCAATGATGTCCACCACCACCTCGAGACGGAGAGACCCCACCTACTCTTCCTAACGGAGACGCAGATCTGTGATCCGTCAGACTCGGCATACCTTTGTTACCCAGGTTACATCCTGGAGTCCAAATTCCACCCGCACGCCGGGGTGTGCATGTATGCCAGTGACAAGATCTGTTGTCAGCGTCTCCGTTACTTAGAAGTGCCGGACCTTTCAGTTATGTGGGTTCACATAGATACCGGCCTAGACCAAATGGTATACGCTGGTATCTATCGGTCACACAGCGGAGATCGGGAGACAACGAGGCTTATGGACTATCTCAGCAGTACAGCGGACAAGGTTCAGCAACGTTTTCCCACAGCGCAGTTGGTGTTCCTGGGGGATTTTAACGCACACCACGGACAGTGGTTATACCCGTTTCAGGACACTGACCATGCTGGTAGAGAGGCTTTTAAATTTTCGCTCACTCATGGCCTCTCTCAGCTTGTTGACGAGCCTACGCGCATCCCAGACGTTGCTGGACACACTGCTTACTGCCTGGACCTTCTGCTGACAACCGATCCGGACAGATATTCGGTGTCCGTCACTGCACCCTTAGGGACATCCGATCACTGTCTGGTGAAATCTGTATCGCAGTACTCGCCACCTGACACCCGACCAAGTGGTTCTAGGCGAGTATGGCGTTACAAGTCGGCAGATTGGGATGAAATGCGACATTTCTTCGCATCTTATCCGTGGCGGCAAGCTTGTTTTACATCAACCGATCCATCGTGCTGCGCTGATGCAGTCTCAAGTGTGATAGGTCAAGCAATGGAGTTCTTCATTCCCTACGCTGATCTATCCCTTGAAACCAAAGCTCGCCCATGGTTTAGTGCTGAATGCTTTTCCGCTGAAAAGCGTAAGCGAGAAGCGTACAAAGCCTGGGTAACCGCTCGCAGAAGCAAAGCCGTGGATTCGTATGAACACAAAAAGAGGTACAATGCTGCCGCCAAGTCCTGCAAAAAGGTGATCAAGAGAGCTCGTTTCGCCCACATAGGCTGTATCGGAGACAGAATAGCCTCATACCCCTCGGGAAGTAAAGCTTTCTGGTCCCTCGCCAAGTCGGTCGAAACGAACTTTTGTCGCCCGTCGCTGCCGCCTCTGCGGAAACCTGACGGTTCTCTGGCCCACACCGCTAAGGAAAAGGCGGATTTATTTGCCAGTATCTTTGCGGAAAATTCTCGTCTAGATAGCCAAGGTAAAATCCCACCCCAATTACCTCAGTTCGGTCCTACAATGGGTACCGTTCATATTCGCCAAAAGGAGGTTCTTAAGTGCTTGCTGCACCTAGACGAGAATAAGGCTAGCGGTCCAGACGGTATTCCTGCAGTGTTGTTGAAACGCTGCGCAGCTGAGTTGTCTCCCGTTTTGACGCGTCTCTATAGACTCTCTTTGGAATCTGGTAAAGTCCCCAAATCCTGGAAGCTGGCTAACGTACAACCAGTACCGAAGAAGGGAAGCCGTGCTGATCCTGTCAACTATCGACCAATTTCAATCACCTCCATACTTTGTAAAGTCATGGAACGTGTATTGAACAATCGACTCCTGGCATACCTTGAGACCAACGAGCTCCTAAGCGATAGCCAATATGGTTTCCGCAGTGGACGCTCGACCGGCGATCTTCTCGTGTATGCCATACACTTATGGAGTGAGGCCTTGGAGGGTCATGGTGAAGCAATAGCTGTATCCTTAGACATCTCCAAGGCCTTTGACAGGGTCAGGCATGATGGTCTCTTAAGCAAGCTTCCAGCATATGGCATACCGACCGGGCTCTGCGACTGGATATCTGATTTTCTGAGGGAACGGTCGATTCGAGTAGTCTTAGACGGCTACTCCTCTGACCTAATGGCTATTAATGCCGGAGTACCTCAGGGATCTGTTCTCTCTGCAACTTTATTCTTGCTGCACATTAATGACCTCCTAACACCAGGCATTATTGGATATGCTGATGACAGCACTGTTGTTGAGAGATATATATCCAATGCGCGAACGAACGCCCATGAAATCCAGGTTTTGAGAGAGTCTATGATTGAGCGCGTTGATTCGACCTTGCGGAATGTGTCCGATTGGGGCGAATCTAACCTGGTCAAATTCAACGCCTCCAAAACACAAGCGTGTCTATTCTCCGCAAAAAAGAGCACCTTTACTCTAACGCCCACTTTCCAGAATGTATCTGTTCCCATCACCGATCAACTAGGGCTTTGGGCGTCACTATAACGTCCAAATTAAACTTCGGACAACAAATTGAGTCTATGGCAAAAACGGCTTCCAAAAAATTGGGTATCATCTCGAAGGTCCGGCGGTACTTCAGCCCTGAACGGCTCCTCAACTTATACACAGCCCAAGTGAGGTCTTGCATGGAGTACTGTAGTCACCTTTGGGATGGTTCTGCCAAATACCAGCTCGAAGCGCTAGACTCTGTTGACCGAAGAGCCCGAAAACTCATAAATAACAACAACCTTACAAATAAAAAATTTCAGACGCTGGAGCATCGTCGTAAGGTTGCTTGTTTGACATTATTTTTTATTGTTTTTAATATTTTTTCTCTTCATGTATGATTCAAACTATCACGTCCTTGAATTTCAAAAGTGACCCACCAGTCACCCTGTATATGCTTAGACATTACCATGCTTTGCCTAACCAATGCTTAGATTGCAAAAAGTTTTGTAACCACGTGATTTCATTTGCTGATAATTTCCTTTTAAACCTAATTCATTCTTTTCAATTATACCAGATCAGTCTTTAAGTTTTTTTTTCAAAAAGCGCTTCCTTTTTCTTTTTGTGCACTTTACAGATTTTCATGAATTTTGTATACTTCCCTTGAAATATCACATACTAGAATCAAAAATCATTAAAATTTATCACGAGATAATCGCGTAACTCACAAACACAAAAGAACATATCTACAATCAAATTGAGACGTACTCCATTTTAAAGTCGCTAAAACTTTGGAATGGAAATGAGGCATGTATAAATAAAATTATGGAAACCACAAGCTTTTGCTCATCTTTTTCTGTGTGCCATTACTGCCATGTACACTTGTATATAATAGTAAAAATAGTCAATTATATTTTAACAGCAGATTAAGAATGATTTGTGTGTGCGAATATCGAAAAAAAAATTTTTTTGAATACCTATTTCATAAATTAAAATTTAAAAATTCTTCTCAGTGAGTATAATTTAAGTTTAATCTTCATTTTATGACTTCATAGAATAACATGGAAACGTTTTTATTACTTTCTGTATAGTCATAAGCTACATATTAAACTTAAATTTTGATTACTTAAAATAATTTTAAAATTTTAATTTATGAAAAATGTTCGAAAAAAATTTTGTTTCTTAATTCAGACCCACTCATCTTATTCTTAATTTGCTATTAAAATATTATTGACTATTATGTGGCGACCCTATATATAGTAGTTTAGGTGGTTACATTTTTTGGCAATGTGAGTTGTTTACATATTAATGAACTTGACTGTACATGTACAATTGCCATTTGTCATATTGTATTCAAAAAGCAACACCAACACTTCTCGACAGCAGACCGTGACAGCAGAATACAATGCAGCGAAACTTTGAGGACAAACTCGTCTTTTATTGTTCACACTCACTTGTTTGAAAGGGATCTCGTCCTTAAAATCTTTTTAAAAGTAAAAGGAGCGTTCCCACAAACTTTAGTCGGGGTTTACAAAAGGTTTTGGAAAAAGGAAATACTTTTCAAAGGGTTGGGAAAATCACGCTTTTTATCATTGTGTGGATTCTTGAAGTTTTCTAACAGTATGAGCTTACTTCGGAAGTAGTTTCACGTTGTGATGTGTGACTATTAATGGGAGAGTGAACGAGCTTAATTTGTTTTCTTATTCCTCACTTGTGTCTTGTGAGAATAATATACGCTCTTTTTTTTGAAATAAAACTGATAATGTAATATTTTGTAATTCGAAGTTTCGGTGACTTTGCAGATGTTCACTCGTGATATAAATTATACGCGATAAATTCGGTTTAAAATTGTTTATTTCAAAATTAATAATGTAGCTAGTGTAATTAATTATGTATCCTAAGAGAAAGCTTAAGTTCACCTTTTTTAAGAATATCGGTCTGGATAAAAATTTTACCCCGGATCAATGCATAGTCAAGGCAATAACTTTTAGGTATTGCGGAAGTTTTCAGATTTTGAATATTATCTCGCTTCTACCTTTCTTTCATCATAATAATCAAAAATCTTCTAAATCTGGACCAAGGCAAATAATAGCCAAATCTCAATAAAGAAACGGCTTTGTATTATTTTGGAAAGCCTTATTGACAATGAGTATATCAAAAAAACTCAAAACCGAATAAGATTTTTATATGTTTTAAACACTATTTTATATAGTCTAAGGATAATTGATTTAGTTTCTTCCTATCCAAACAGAGAAGTACTCAAATTAACGGTTTCATCTTTATTTAATTTTTCATTGTTAAAATATTATGATTTTATCAATGAAGATTTTTGCGCCGCTTCGTGTTAATTGTATTTCATAAAAGGTGCAAGCGTAGATAACTATGATGTCTTTGAAAAGATTAAATTTTTAAAATTATATTCAACCGATATGTTTTATCTAGGTCCGGATTTATACATACGAGGGCGAATCAAAAAATTCTTAGAATGAATACAAAAAAAAATTTAAACAAAAATATTTTATTTTTCTACGTAATCTCCTTCTAATCTAATACACTTAGAATACCGCATCTCCAACTTTCTTATTCCTTCCGCAAAAAAATCATTTTCTCGACTATTAAAAACCTCCCCTACGGCAGTTATGACCGCGTCATCATTGTCAAATTTAGTTCCACGAATATGCTCCTTTAATTTTGGAAATAAGTGTAAATCACTCGGGGCTATGTCAGTAGAATATGGTGGGTGATCAAGGACTTCGAAGCCAGCACTGCGGATTGCGGTGAGCGCAACTTCTGAACGATGAGGTGGAGCGTTATTCTGGAGAAACAACACGCCCAATGACAATTTCCCACGACGTTTTTCTTTAATCGCTTCACGTAATTTCGGGATTAAGTTTGCATAATAGGATCCAGTTATAGTTTGTCCTTTTGGTTAGTAATCAATAAAAAGGATCCCAGAATACCGAGGCCATAACTTTGCCAGCGGAAGGAGAAACTCGAAATTTCTTCACGGGCGGTGAGGATGGTCGTTTCCAAGACATGCTTTGTCTTTTCGTTTCCGGGTCGAAATGGTGGACCCATGTTTCGTCCATGGTTACAACACGATGGCAAAATTGATCTGAATCACGTTGGAACATTTAGAGATTACGCTTAGAAATTTCCAAACGTCGATTTTTGTTTTCTTCGGTTAACATTCGTAGCACCCATCTTGCTGACACCAATTTTTCCACTTTTTGGCATTTTCTTCGGTGATGGAGGTTGAAGGTCGTCCAGAACGCGGGTCATCTTTACAGCTCGATCTACCTCTTTTAAATTCAGCAACCCAATAAGCCACAGTAGAATAAGGTAAAGCATCATTCCCTTTTGTCTGTTGAATGTCCGATATGATCCAATAAAATTAATATTTTGCGAACGATCTGTCGAAAACAATTGAAAGTCTGGATAAATAATATGTAATTGTCAATCTTTAAAAAAAATATCGATCTGCCTCCAAAAAGGTTAAATACATATAAGTTTCTAAGAACTTTTTGATTCACCTTAGTATGAAAATAGTATATAAATATTGGTTTGCATGTTGTACCCATTTTTTCGTTAGGTTTAATTATCTACCAATATTCTGGACTTACCATGTTATGTCTTAGATTCGGCAAGTTCAGGTGAGCTTGACGGAGATCAAACATAATTAAACACCCTAGACATTGGTTTATTACTGAATAAACACATTACAAAACCATCACTCAAGAAAAAGTTGAAATTATACTTATTTTAGACAACATCCATCCATAAATTAAGAATCTACTTGAATGATTTTTTTTCTTGCTTTTTTAAAGACGCTGCTTGCCAATGTATTGTGTACTAAACCGCTATAAGCTTAAACAAATACCATACAAATGATAATTAAGTGAGGGTACTTCTAAATATTATTCAAACTACACTTGCATTTTTGTACCTCTAATGCATACTGCTAAGTCTAAGAATGTACCCTTGGTTTGAAGTTATACTTATCTCTGATACTTAATATTATTATATAATTTCTTGTTTATTGTAGTTCTATACTGTTTTTGACGTGGGAGTAAACGGCTACGACACAGTCATTGACTTCTTCTTCTTGCGAGTCGACACAAATTCAAATTTTGTACGTCCAAAATTTCGCCACCTCTACAGCTCCATCGCTTGCCTCCATCAATTCCTCGAGTGTGCAGCTATGTGGACATGCTGGGCAGGTGAGTAGGTGCGTCATTGTTTGCGGGGAATGACCGCATTGACAATTATCGTCTGAGCTCTCACTTGCAGCGATTGTCTTTGCTGAGACCTACCTGGGTTCGGAGCCGGTTTAAGGTTTTCCATGTCGGCCATGAAAGATCGTGTCCAGGCGGAAGGTTCTCCAAGAGTGGAACAAAAGGTGTTAGTGAGTTCCCAAGTTTTTTCTGCCACAGTTCACAACGCACTTTAGAGACTTCGCCCTGAATTGGGGTGCTACGTATAAGGAAACTATTACGGCTCTGCAGCCTTCGGGGAACCGTGGAGTAACCATGCATTGGGTGGCGGGCATCGTTTTCCAATTTGGAGCGTTTGACAGAGCCAGCCACCTCTCTTCTGATGTCTGGGGGCGCAATTCCTACCAGGGGATACAGTTTCTGTACCTGGGTCGGCCTTAGACAACCTGTAATGATCCGGCAAGTTTCGTTGAGTGCCTCGTTTACCTGCTTTGCATGGGCAGAATGGCTCCAAACATGACAAGCATATTCACCCGCGGAAAAAGATAGTGCAAGGCCGGTAGTTAGTTTAGTCATTGACTAATATAGCTGTTTTAGATTATATTTATATTTGAAGACTACGGTTGTAAACGTACAATCGTCTCCCGTCCCGGTGTTCCAGTTAAGACAATTTTCCCTAGAACTGCTTTTGGATCGAAGCTCCGCCTACTTTTCTCTGCAGCCAATGAAACACTATAGATCTCGTATCTATAATCATCGGTGTGCTTGCACTTTGTTTACTCCTTATTATTTACTTAGTCGCCGGTAAACCCTTGTCGATGCGGGTTAGTTTTTTTGTGATCCGTTTTTCTCCGAATATTATTAAAACACTGATTAAATGTGTTGGCTCTCTTTCATTTTGCAAAAGGGTGAAAGAAACAAAACATTTTATAAACTATTTTAATTTGATATTTCATATGAATAAGGGGATAGTACTACATTTTTTTAACTTGTCTTATTTGTTTTTTTTGACATAACTTCCATTTAAAAATGTTTGTTACGATAACTAAAAACTATAATAATAAATTGTAAGTAAACAGTGAAACCATTTAAATGTAATGATTTGTTTATTTTTAATTTTTTGTTTAAATAAAAATACATGATTTGATCTCAAAATTTTGTTTACCAAATAAGACAAGTTTCAAGGTGGAGCTAACCAAACTGCCTAGTTATTCAAGTGCAAATGAATTTAGCCTTAAAGGTGGAACACCAGAACATTTTTCGATAGTAGGATGTCCACGAGAAACCTACTCACTCGACAGGACTGTTGTTTCATATTCGTAGTTAACGTAGCTTAATCATATTAATTATTTGATTGAGTAATATCAGCTACAAAGTATTGGGTTGGGGAAAAAGTTTCTTCGCATTTTTAAAGAAAATTCAAAACATTTTTTAATATAGTTTATTGACATTTAACTGAAGTATGTATGTACCATTTTGTTCCATAACCTTTTGCCATCTTGTAGGTAGGGACATGATCCCATTGCTATAAAAATTTTGGGACCTCTCATCAAAATACCGCAACAAGTGGATTTGGCAGTCTTCTCGTGATGTTAACCTAACACTGCCTAAAGAATTCTGAAGAGACCGAAACAGGTGGAAATCTGAAGGTGCAAGGTCAGGACTATACGGCGGATGCATTAACACCTCCCAGCCAAACTCTAAACCACCACCCCTTCTGTTGATCAATTCTGGCCGCTTTCTCTCAACTTCTTGTTTTAATCTCATAAGTTGTTCGCAGTAGAGCTCAGAATCGATAGTCCTGCCTAGTGGTAACAGCTCATAATGAATAATGCTCTTCCGATCCCACCACACACACAACATCACCTTACTGCGAGCTAACCCGGGTTTTGCCACCTGACCGGCCTTTGACCACGACCTTTTCCGCACGTTCTTGTCGTACATGATCCACTTTTCATCACCAGTTATCAGCTTCTTCAAAAATGATTCGGTTTCGTTACGTCGTAATAAAGAATCACAAATGAGTACACGTTTCATTAGGTTTCTTTCAGTGAGCTCGTGAGGTACCCAAATATCGAGCTTTTTTGTGTACCCAGCTTTTTTCAAATGCGCCAAAACTGTTTTGTGGTCAATTCCCAGTTCTTCAGCTACGTCGTAACTACTGATATATCGATCTTGCTCCACTTTTAAAAAAATGGCATCCATTTTCTCCGTAATAGGGCAACCAGAGCGAGGTGAATCTTTGACATAAAAAATTCCGGATTGAAAACGCTTAAACCAAATTTGTGCTACTCTCACAGACACTGCACTAGGTCCATAAACATGGCAAATTTTTTTCGCCGCTTGCGTTGCATTTTTACCTTTTTTGTAGTAAAATTTTAAAATGTATCGAATTTCTTCATTAGATTCACTCATCTTGACAGTACGAAAAACAAATGAAAATCACACATTTTCCTAATTTGAATTTGGAATTATTTTCTTTAAAATTTTAACTTTTAATGATACCAAAACCAGCCAGATACAAATACTATAGCCAAAGAGATTTTATTACAAGTTCATACATACTATAATGCGAAAAGACTTTTTTCTCAACCTATTATTTCTAAACATCACGTGTAACGTGTCTGCTAGTAATGTATGTCTACTTCAGTAAGATAATTAGTCTACGATGCTTTTCTATGGAGTTATCATAAAAGCATGAATGACTTTATATAATATCTACTTTCCATTGAAAAATACAATATGGAGATGACTGCACTTGTTGAATGAAACTAAGAGAATTCTTTAAGAGACGAAATCTGAAATTCTAAAGGCGTTGAATGGAACTGCTTTGACAGGTTCATGCTTAGCGACAGTTTTAGAGTTTGCCTTGAAAGTGAACATAGCAAACATAGACTGCTCTTGAAAGACATCGCCAGATCTTTTTTGTCAATGAATCATATAAGGGCTTTCTTTTTTAGATGTTTTCTAGATTTAGGTATTTAATTGAAAAAAAAAAACTAAAATTCACACCATTATGACCTCTTGTTAAGGATACTAAAGTAAATAAGATAAATATTCCTATGAATAACATAAAAAAAAACTAAAATAAACATACAGACATCCATGTCTTGACGGCCATCATCTGTGTACATCTCTCCCCAACCGGAATTGTAACCTATAATCTCTAGTATAAAAGCCGTCAATGTACTACTATACCAGTAAGCCTTTTTAACGATAGTAGTATCATTTTCACTTTTCACCAAGAATTTAGGTCATATGTTGGTCAAATCAGCATTACACAAACAAATTATGAAACGGTAACGGAAATGAATGTTGTACGTATACATTGCTCAGGATATGTATATAAATATTAACTGTATAAAATAACTTGATTTCATACATCTTCCGTAACAGATATACAAATGTTGATAAAATATATTATTTACGCATTCGATCGGTATTTCGAAAGGTTGATTTACGAGGCAATCGAATTTTAAAGACGGCCTTCTTAAAGCGACATCTTAATTCTGCTGTATAGCGAAAAAGAAAGATAAAAGAAAATATTTATTGCTAAACAACATCTTACTAAATCCAAGGATATTAAAACTAATACTATGTTTTTGTCCTTGTAAATAAATAAATATAAATCAAACACCTATTTAATTTTTTTTATTTATTCAATAAATAATAACCTTCATATTACTCAGAAATTAAAATAATAGTAAGAAGTAAAAGAGGTCCCACACAAAACTATCAAAATTTAGATAAACTAGGTATTTATTTTATCTATACATATAATAAAATGGTAGGAAAGTCAAAACCGTACATTGAATATTTTTTTAAAAGAATACTTGGGGTATGATCTACAATCGAAACAGAAACAAAAAATATAGTTTTTAGAATTTTTGTCTGTTTGTCTGTTTGTCTTTCCGGGATAAACTCAAAAAGTACTGCATGGATTTACTTCAAATTTGGCATGAAGATAGTTAAGAAGTCGGGTCAACATAATTATAGGCTACATATTATCACGCTAGCAGTGTTATAATCGTAGGTGCGTTTGGTGCTGCATAGCGTTCACGCAGACGACGTTGCGGGCAGCAGCTAGTATCATAATAATATTAAACAATATTATAATTATTGCCTTACTAATAGAGATTAAAAGTTCATCTTTAGGCCTGGGTTTGAATCACTGACCACCGACCAGCACTGGGCCAGCTTGGTGGATCACGGTCTAAACCTGCTCGTCACCCAGAGGAGAGACTCATAGCCCTGCAGTGGGCTCATTACACGGAGTTATGATGATGATGATGAATCATGGTTGGGGTGTTTTTTTGTGATGAACTGACAAGTTATAGCTACTCGTGCTTTTTTTATTGGTATGTTTACATATTTCTTACGTTCATTGATCCGTTACCTTTCACAACAAAAGTGATTTGTCATTTTTTAGATATTTTTTTGGCACTAAAATAATGAACACCATTAATCTATGCAGAATGTCAAGTTCATTTCTAAAAGTCTCTGTAAAATGCCCTTGTAATGTGTTATATTATAATTAGTGCTTGAATCCACACTGAGTGTTAAAATTCTTGAAAATACTACACATTACATTTTTCTGTATATGTAACAGGAAACTGAATGAAGTTGTAAAGTACTTACATCACGCAGTGTATGAAAATATTACATACATTTCCTATACATTTCCGTATCTACATTATATAAATAGTGACACATCGTTTGAGAATTTTGTATTATAATAATATTTTTGAAATGTTTTGTCGTGACATTTTACTCCTTCTTTCATCAATGAACATAGTAGTGCTGTAGCAAACTCCTTTGTATCTCAGATTGTTATCGATAAATTGAATTGATCGAGATCACATACATCGATGAAAGTATTTTTTACTCCAAAGACTTACTGTTCATTGTTCATTCTATTTGGATCTTTAACTATCGGTATTTTAATAGTTTAATTCTTATAAATATATGAATAAACAAGTTATCTAAAGTAACATTCATTTTTCATAGCATACAGATCAATGAATAAATTGGAATTGGTAGCTTAGTGCAAAATCGTCCAGCTAGAGGGACGGCTCGATAGCTATAAAGCTTGTGTTATGAAGACTACATTACGTAATGGGAAAATATTGTAGTAATCACTCAAAACCAACTCAGTTTGAAACTAGAAATATTAGTTCCCAATGTTGCCCGACAGAGTGATTCAAAACTAGGACCTTTCACATCGAGAGAGTTAATTTAAAGTCAAATTCTTGACCTGGGTTTCACATATTCCATTAAATTTAACGATTTACTATTAAAGTACGTAAACATAATTTTTTTTTACTAGAACCATAAAACAGTTCAGAAGTTTAGTACTGAGAAATCAGAGATCCTTGAAAATCGATAACAATAATACCTGCTGTTTATTGCCATACAAACTGATACAGAAAACATATGAAATATAAATTTGAAAAACTTTAAGGGGAACTTCAATTTGTTTTATAAAAATAACACCAAACTGTTCATGTATCTCTTATGGACTTTAATTACCTTAATGTTATATAGTTTTCCAACTGGACTGGGAGCGAAAGAAATACATAGAATGTGCCAGCTGCTTCTCTTCCCGAGCATACTGTAAAAGTCAGTTAAGGGACAGACGTTTCATTGAAGGCTATTTCGTGGACAATAGGCTGACCCCCTGTCACTGCAATAACCTCTCTCCATCATTGTAATACCTTCACATTTGTCAAACGTGACATCAGATGGTTTTATATAGGCTCTGTTGTTCCCCCCATGAGGGATACAGGCGTGTTATGTATGTATGTATTATATAGTAATCAGTTATAAAGTTCCATACTTATAAGCCGGATGCCTTCTACACTAGAGGAACTAAAGTATTAGAAATAGTTTGGCAGTCTCAAACACGAACTTTACCGGAACCGGTAGTCTAGTTGAGATATATGTATGACAGTTTGAAGACTACATCAAAGGTATCAATAGAGAGTGTGTTTGACATTCTGGAAATTTATTATCATGTTACTTGGCCTTCATGTGCCAAACGTAATGTGCACTAATTAAAGACTTTGCTAGCTGTATATGTTATTACACATGGTATGTAAGAGAGAAATGGTAACGATTAAATGTGAATATATGCAAAATGGCTCTAATCGGATAGTAAGTAATATAAAGCAACTTTAGCACCACCTCGCCAGCACCTTTATGTCATAAAATTTGTCACCTACAGTAATACTGTGTGCCATCAATGTTTCATTAAGAACTGGTTCTTTCCACAACCAAAATACTGTTTTTTTGGCCTCCCAATCACTTAAGTACACATTAAAACACGGCCTTTTTAAAATAATAAAATATAAATAAAGCAAAATAATGGGCCAAGTCAGTAATAAATAGTTCGCAAGTTAAAGGAACTAAATTTGTTTACTTGTTGTACTAAATTTATTAACTTACCACTTTAGATAAAACATGTGCCGCAATTACTCCCAAAGGGCCTTTGATGGCGGCACTTAAGTTCATGATTCCATTTAGTTAGTAAAACGAACTTTACTAAACTACATTGGGTCAGAATAGGTTATCTTATTAAGGTACCTACTCAACAAATTACCACTACTACAGGTATAATAAAAATAATATATAAAAAGTATCGACTAATGCTGCGAACAACACTATTAGAAAAATAATATTTTTCTTTCTATTTAAATCTTTTCTGCCGTGAGCTCGGTCATTTCATTGTTAAAGTTAAGCTAAGAATCAAAGGGCCGTTCTTTGATTAAAATGGGTGTAAGTGATATATTGGCAATAGTTTTGTGCGTAATAGTTAGTGACGTTGTTCAGGCACAAGTTGTGGACGATACTTTACGTGACAATAACGTGACTCCTATGTCGGTAAGCATTGAGTTCATTTAATATTTTTGAATTGAATCATGTTTTAGTGGGAAAAGCGATCACAATGAAGATTAGTAAGTTATTTTATTTTATGGAAAATGTGCATAGGATATACATGATACAAAATTATTAGACCAAGCGTTTTTAATAGGCGGCTTGTCCAAGCGCTTGGTGGAAGGACCCTTTCAGTGCCTCACTTTCTTTTATGTATATAATGTGTTGCCAAAAATAAAATAATAATAATAGAACATCTTCAGATTCATTTTAAATTATTATCGGGTTTATTCGCGCGGGTAAAAAGTGACTTAGGTGTTATAGTTGGTTGCAATCTTGACCTACACACACTAGCAGTGGTTACTGGCTTTGTTCGTGTTCAGTTTAGATTTACGTTTTATCTGTAGTTTTTGTATTTTATTTGTGTAATTACGATGTTTAAAAGCCTTTCAACAGTACGTAGAACTATTAGACCGGTGCAACTCAGATTTAAAGTTATCCATTATTTTATCAAAATAGATAGGCAGACGTTCTCTTTTATAATAAGATGCTAAGAGAAGACTGTAGAAGAAGTATTTATGTCCTTCTCAAAACGTTTTTTTCCTGATCCCTGATTGTATGTGAAGATTTAGGTCTAGGGGTATATGAAGGAACTGGATCTAGATCATATAATATTTACGGAATACATCACTGCTGGAGTGGTGATGCTTGGTGGCATATTTTATATAACACGTGGTTGCTACCGAGGCGGATCCTTAAAGTCCTTCTACCAAGCGGGGTCCACACGGATTAGTCATTTTTTACAACACCCTTTTCCAGGGACTGTAGGGCTATTCCACGACGTCCCTATATGGCTAACTTTGCTATATTTGGGACTGCATGGCGATGTGTCAAAATTTTTACTTTTTTTGAATTATTTTTAACATTGCATTTTGTTTTTCCCTTTTAGAGCACATAATTAAAGTGTTTTAATCCGTTAAAAGTTTTGTGTTATTTATTTCATGATGTGCTAAAATGTTTTGTTTATAACGTAATTTATTAGAATTTAACGGTATTTATTGACGACCGGCTGGTGTAGCGGTAACGTGAATTGCCTTCTATGCCAGAGGTCCTGGGTTCGAATCCCGGCGACGGCGGATATTTGTGTGATGAACACAGATATTAGTCATCAAGTCATGGATGTTTATATGTTTATTTAAGTTTATTCTAATAAAAAATATATACTTATTCAATATGTAAGTTCATATATTTCTTAAGTATATCAGTTATCTAGTATCCATAACACAAGTTCTTTAAGAAACTTAATTTGGGCTAGATAATGTTGTGTGAGTGTCAGAAATATTTATTTATTTATTATTTACCTACTTCCAAAAAAGGTGGATGTTCTCAATTCGTCTGTATGTTTGTGGTTTTATATGATAGAAGATACCTCATAGTTGGTCCCATTTAAATTTCATTGAAATCGGTTGAGTACTTCATTGAAAATTTCAAACTTTTGAAAAATTATGTATGATTTCGGAGAATGTTTACGTTGATGACACTCTCCACTCAGCCAAAGTTTTGACGGGAAGTCGGTTTTTTTAATGCGCTGCATTCGTTGATTATTTTATATTAAATGCATTTTTTTATCATATTAAGTAGTGCTACTGACAATATCTTATGAACAAATAATGGTCTGAAATAAAACGATTTATTTATTATTATTTATTTATTTATAATAAATTATCTGATATGACATTATAATAATAAAGTAATCAATTGAGCTTGGAACAACTATTTGCATGTTGTTAAAATGTAAATTACTTAAATATTTTGGCATTGTAGAGTAACAATATTCATTCGTTTTTTGAAATATCAAATGAAGATTTTTTCGTCTTGTTTATTTTGATAAAGACTGAGTGTAATTTAAATATTTTGATATTACAAAGTTACAAGGGCAACTGCTATTGTATCTCTCTCTGCTGTTGCTCAACTGTGACGCACTTGCTTCAGCCAAGCGAATTCCAAGAGTCTGTTCCAAGCCAGTGTTCCGTAGTAGGTTGCTTAAACTTGTTCTGCGAAGTAATGCGAAACTATGTTTTTTCACTTTACACCATATTTGCCCGTAATTAATCAAAATGGATTTAGATAAAAAATCACCACCATATCGCTATCCTATGTTAGTGCGAAATGCGCGGGAAAAAGGACGTATCTCACTCTTTCGAATTTTGCACGATTTGAAATTAATTATATGTTTAAAAAGAAATTGAATTTAGGACCCATGATCTCTATTATGATTAGTTGAGATAGACCACAGATCTGCAAGTCTGACTTTTTTTTTTTTTTTATAATTGACTAAACCCGCGTTTGACCTCAATCTCACCTGATGGTAAGTGACGATGAGGTCGAAGATGAAAGCACACGGGTTTAGGAAGGAACTGGCTCTTTATACAATATTGCCGGAACACATTACCGCCGGAGCGGTAACATTTGGCGGCAGACTTTATATAAAGGGTGGTCGCTGGCCAGGCGGACCCAGAAGGGATCCTACCACCAAGCAAATAAACTTCAAGTAAGATTAAAATTGTGGAGGCAACAACTACTGTTCTAGAAGTTTCAAACGGAAGAATGTGTGCGACAATCTCCAGGATATATCAACCTTTTACCTGCTTAAGGAAACACGACTTCCTCACATTAATATCGTTCTGAGTTAAGCCAAGCCTGACCAAGTTTTTATCAAAAGTATAACTTTTGGATAGTTCCATCCCGTGATCTTTTGAATTGTGTTGCCATTTCAATGAATTAGCCCCAAGTCTTAGAACCTGCTGCTCGAAATTTAAATAAGGAGAAAAAGGCTTCATCTCAGTGGAATCTTCTGTGTCCAGACAAGTGAAGTCCTACTGTAATGTATTGCATGTATTACGCCTTGAAGTCTGAGGATGTGCAAGAATTTTTCAAGCGAAGACAGGACACAATATGAGTGTCGAGAGTTTGGGGTTTCAACCAAGAGTGAGTATCGACACTTGTGTTGAAAAATCTGATCGAATATCAGTAGCACTACTTTTTAGCCGAAGGGAGACGTGTTTAAACGCTTTGGAGGACGAATAGTTGAAGCACAGATACGGTAATAATATATAGATACCCGTACAGTGGCAAAACTGTCATCCAATTTTGCAGAGTCTATATGTAAATAAAAGTAATAATTATTTTTGTGACATATTTAGATTAAATTCAATTACAAAGTCTAGTTTTCAATCAAATCTAAAATCAGGCTTCCATCACTATCATTAAATAATTTGTGGTAAAACGTCGGAATGATTTAAGCAGACATATTTTAAATTATTTCACTCTGTTGTTTATATACAAGACTGGTAATGTGAATCGAGCATTGTTGATGGTTGATATAACCATACATACATACATAACTTCACGCCTGTATCCCTTATGGGGTAGGCAGAGCACCAGAGGTTATAAAACCATCTGATGTCACGTTTGACAAATTTGGAGGCATTATAATGATGGAGAGAGACTATTGCACTAACAGGAGATCAACCTATTGCCCACAAAAAAATCTCCAATAAAACCCCTATCCCTTAACTGACTTTTACAGTATGCCCGGGAAGAGCAGCAGCTGGAATATTCTATGTTTTTCTTCGCTCCCAGTCCAGCATAGAAGTAATCCATAAAGTTGTATTTATTATCCTACCTTGCCATTTGCTACATGCAGCAGGTAGACATTAAATTAAGAGAGTAAAATATTAGAGAGCAAAGGCATATAAAAACACTACCTAAATCAAATTAATACTTATGATCGTGATATTTATACGGCGTATCAAGATTAAATATTATGTAATAATTTGATATAGATAATGTTTTAAAAAAGGAAAAAGAGACCTTTATACGACTTATATTATATTTAGATATACATATTATATTTCATATGAAGAATCCACGCTACAGTACAGGCTATAAATGAAAAACTATAAAAACTCTATTTGATTTGAGTACGATAAGGCTAATATTGATTTGACAGGTGGTTGCCAAAATGTTGTTCACCCAAATATCCGCCAAATGTTTGAATACCTTTTATTTGTATGCAAATTCCAGTTATTTTACTAAAAGTATTTTGTACAATTTGAGATTGAAAATCTGTGTTTATTTCTGGTCACGATTTTAATTCAATACTAGGTATTTCATAATTCAATTTTATAGGTTAGCATGAAATGTTTGATTGTTATGGTTACGTTGTGAGCTATTTCCGTACCTACTTCCTTTTGTTATTATTTATGTTATGTTGAAATTTGTGTGGACGTGTTTATATTAATCACTCTCGCTCAGCGAATTTTAATGAAACGTTGCACATAGGTTCAGTCTGAGATAACCTAAAATATTTTTTACCTCAATATCCCTAAGGAATCAGAATAAACGCGGACAAAGCCGCAGGGACGAGCTAGTTCATTTTTTAATTTTCAAAATAACGCCGGCTTTGCTTTCCCAGTAAGAAATAAAAAGTTTGTGATTACTTTATTTGAAATTTATTTATTTACTTGTGTAAATGATTTTTGAAATATATAAAAATACCTTCTTTTTTTCACTATCGCTTGCGTGGCATTTTATTTCAATAATTGAAAATATTTAATAATTTTATAAATATAATATGCTTGTATTAAATTAAAACTTTATTAAAAGTTATATAAAATACCTTTTCAACACACTTGCTCGTAAAGTGAGCGTTATTCTATTGAATTTAGAACTATAAACTGGGCTATAAGTCACGCGTGCATAATATATTATACCCTAGTGCATAATAAAATGAATCCTACAAAGTTGAATTGTACCTTTGTGCAAATTACATGTGAGTAAACAGAGCATATTTTATTGATCCGGGTTATACATTAAATATTTTCAGAAACAACAAAGAGGTTTTATACCACTTCATATCCATATACATTTTTGAAATGTTTGCGCCTTATATTAGTAAAACAAATATGTATATCAAACAAATTGTTCACAATTTACAATAATTTGTTATAAAATATTAGAATATTTGCATTTACCACTCCAAATTAAACATTTTCACGTAAAATAGGCTGTATATGCTATAAAGACATTGACACATTTGGCAGAAAAAAAAACCTACGCGCATGCGCGAGGTTCGGCGCCATTTTTCAATCACAATTCACAGCTTTGTTATGAAGTGTGTTTGTTATTTTATGACCACGTATGTCTGTCTTTTACTCACAAGTGTGTTGAAAAACGTCGTATGTAACTCGTGAGCGTTGCTAATTCAACATTTTTTATTTTTGCCAGTTTGTCGTATATTGCAAATTTTTTTGCAATATACGACGGCAATATTCTACTTATGTATAAGTAATACATTTCTTACCGATTCTATAAAAATAAAGAAATAAAATCGAAGAAACCATTTTTTTTAAGAATCGAAAAGTAAATTTATGGCAAATTAAATAATTATGACATGAAAATAGGACTAAACAATTAATTATAGATGCAATAGAATTAAGAACAGTTATTATGCTTTTGGAAACTTATTTATTAGGAACCCATTTCTGGGCAATTTCTCTTTGATTTATACTTGTCACTCAAGTCTATGCCCAGCAAGTGTTTTATAAGGGCACATACTGATTGAAGTAGAATACTTGGTTGAGAGGCCTACTAGCATTATCAATTAATGAAAAAAAAAAACTTTTTTTTATTCTTATTTTTTTATCACTTACCAGTTGGTTTAACAGAATAAAGATCTTACAATGGTTAAGTTAATTTATTATCAATAGGAAATAGGAGCCAATATTATAAAAAATAAGTAAAATATTGATTGCTAAGTAATATCAGTAACATTAACACTAAGATGGGTTAAATGAAATTTTATTTTACTGTAAAAAATATTTTGTATCGAAACTCCTTACAGGAAGTTTAATTAAAGCAAGTGTCAAGATCTATCGTGTGATAAGGTTTCGTTTTTTGGTTACAATATCCTTTTGGGAATATTTTTTTTATCAATGAAGTGTTTTCAGACATTAATCAAAAAGAACGTATTAAAACCAAAAAGAAAAGAATATTTGGATGGCGGTAAACTCACGGGTCATGTCAAATTCAACTTTAGCGAGCGAGTTCTGAATCTTACGGATGTGACTGAACGACCGAAATGTCATGATCATGTAATATTTTTTTCATATTTTGACAATTATTGCATAATATTTCGGAATGCGTTCCTTATACTTCACCGTAGTTTATTATTATTTATTAGTTATATAATTAGGAAACTCCCTATTGGTAACTGATATATTTTCATGAAACACCCAAGTCTTGAAAGAAGTGGGCTCTTCACAAAATATTGCTAGAAAACATCACAGCTGATGTTTGGTGGAATACTGTATATTAATAATAATGGGAGGCTTGATGTCTTCAAAATAATATACCCTAGCAATGATCATGAAAATTAATCATGATACAATAAACACGGATATTAAGGCTGCTTCATATAAACCTACCGCCAAATATCACCTAAATAGCGGTGATGTGTTCCGAAAATATTTGTTGAAGAACCAGTTCCTTGTATCAACACGTGTGCTCCGTGGCGCAGTGGCTGAGTGTTTGACTGCGACGTCAGAGGGCCTGGGTTCGAGACCTAGCCAGGCCAGTTTAGGGAATGAACTGGCTTGTGTTTGGGTGTATACTTGGATATCCCCTTGTGTGGTCTAAAAATAAAATGAAATCTCCAGACTATCACACCAACTAAGCTGCCTCAAAGCAAGCAAAGCTTGTGTTATGAGATACCATGTAGCGAACTAGGAGAAACCTATAATATAAATACATAAAAACCGGGTTAATTTTAATTAGCACATCACCTCATACAGGCAGCCTCTCCACATAAATCACAACAACTTTTGTTCTACGAGGTTTTTAAAATTATTAATTTAAAAAATGAATGTTTTCCCATACTAAAAATATTTATTGTCTCTAAACTGGCATTACTCTATTTATACTGATATTGCGTCACGCCACGTGTACGAGGCGCGGGGTTTCGGGGGACTTACAAAATACAGAGTAATAAATAACAGATGTAGCAAAAATTCGTTTGTTTTTCTTATTGTGTTATGTATCAAGATTTGTAAAAAGTCGTAGAACAAATGCTGTTGGGATTGATGTGGAGAGGCTGCCTGCAAGAGGTGAAAAATTAACCCTGTATACTGGCTCGTGTCTGGGTGTATACTAGGATATTCAATAGTTCCCCTGTGTGGTCTAAGAAATAAAATAAAATCCACAGAAAATCACACCAACTACGTGGCCTCGAAGCAAGCAAAGCTTGAGTTATGAGATACCATGTAGCATGCTAGGAGGAACCTAGAATATAAATACATATTTAGAGAAACGCTCAGACCTCGAAATTTTTTTTCTTGTTCCTTCAAACCAAACCCGCGACCGAACGATTGCACCATGGAGAGTGCCATGGCAAAAGCTTATTTAAAAAGATTTCTTTGGAGCCATATGGTTGGTGTGTCAGTCTGTGTAATTTATTTATTCATAAAAAAATGAAAACACAGGAGAAACTCTAAGTATTTTTTTCTTTTTTTACAGAATAATGTATCGATATGCTGTTTTATGGTTGTCACGGATGAGGGTAATACAGAAGCAAACGCAAGAAGGCTGGATGATGATGATGATGATTCACACGATTATGAACTAGTAACTTTACCAGAAACCACAACAAAGATTTTAAAAACCACCAAAAGAGAAACGGTATGTATATGGACACTCTAAAACTGTCACCAGACAGTTTGATAGCCTCCGTTGAGCCAATGTCCAGAGGTTGGAAAGGCCAAATGAAAAAAAAGTTTTAATGTACAGTACTCCCAAATCAATAATGAGCATCAGATCCTCGCTAATTTTTGTAAAGAAATAGGAGTCATATGATGTGTATACAATCAAAAACAATATATAAAGACGACTGACGGACCTTTGACATACCAGCCTTAGCCGCCGGCCGCCCGAATTGTTTTCGATCATGTACACATGATATTGACTTCTATTTCTTTCAGACAAGGTGCAAAATGCAAGTGCATTGTTTAGGGCTCTTACGATTCAATGATTCGGGTGTTATCTGGGAATACTAAAATTAGCGAAGATCTGCATGTGCATTATTAATTTAGTAGTACTGTATCCCGACTTCCGACTATTACCTCCCCCCCCAAAGCTCTAGTTCAATTGTATGATCCATAATACAAATTTACTTTTGAGCTACTTAATAGCTGTAAATATTTATTAGTATATTTCAGTAGATATCAAATGTTGTTTTAATTAAATATATAATATTGTTTATACGAAACCTGATCCAGAATTTTTGCTGCAAACTCAGCTATTTTGCTCCTCAATCCTTACGGACATGAAATCTGTTTTTTCATATTCTGAACAGAATCGTTTTTTTATTAAAGACTAAGTCCGCTTTTGTCCTCAATCTCACCTGATGTCAAGTGAAGATGAGGAAGGAAAGAACTGGCTCTTCATAAAATATTGCCGGAACACGGAAACGGAGTGGTTTTATTGTGTGGTAGATTTTATACGAAGTATAGTCGCTAGCCAGTCGACGGGATCCTATCACCAGGTCGGGGTCACTTGGAGGGCGCTCGGCTGTGGCTGAGTGCAACCCGCCGGGGCACACGGGTAATGCCAATGGCGGTACCGTGAGCTCCACTTATGGTGGATGAGGTACACCTGGAGGTTTTTAGTGGGTGGGTTCGGCTTTCTGCCGGATCATCCCCACATACCCCGCCGCTCCCCCTTGGGCGGTCGGGGACGTGATTGCACATTTTCCTTCAGTCAAAAAAAAAGGTGAGGGTCACTTGGATACGTCGCATTTTACGACACGCTTATCCAAGGGCGGTAGGGCTATTCTTAGCCAACCCTAAACTGACAGAGATTATCCGATTGCAATAGTTTTTATACCATGTGTTATTTTAACCTACAGTTGAATTCTTTTCAAGTGGTTTTTGTGACAGTTCGAAATTGACAATCTTTGTGACGTTGCCGTAATGAAATTGTTCGATCTTCCATTCGGCTTTGACGTTTCAAATCAGTTGGTGAAAAAAATGTATAAAAACTTCCGATTACAAGATGGCCGCTCATATTCATCGCTTCAATATCGATTCAGTAGTGTCAACTGAACGTTCCGTTTCTTTGAATCTGTCTATTTAAGATGAATATTTTTATGACATTTACTTAATTTATTCAGTTAATACTAACAATTACAGTTTATTAATAGTTCAATTTATAATTTTAGAATAAACAATTTTACTGACATTGTTTTTATTTTCTTAACGCCCCTATTTATATTTTATTAGTTGTAAATAGTTTGTGCGTAATTGAAAATGAAAACTGTCCCGGAAATCATTCGAAAACAATTCAACTATAATAATCTCTAGAGATCCTTAAATGATATACACTCTCACTCGCATGCGTATCGTACGCGATCCCAGGATGCAAGTAGGTCCCTACGTCGCATGAAGCGATAGCGAGCGAGCGCCGCGCCCTGGGTGTCCTCACTCGCGCGACAAAACCAAAAACCATCTTTTTTCTCTGTAAATTAAAGTCGTTTCCCAAATTTAATCAAATAATTAATATCCCCCAGATCGACCCTACGACGGTGGCGTGGTCAAACTTTTGGACCAAATTTGGAATTGGAAAACTGAAGAAACCGTATTTTTTTAGTGAGTGTTTTACTAAGATTTCTCATATAACCAAAGAAAGCATTAAATACATGTCTCATATAAGACAAGAAAATAACAGTTATTTATTTCAGTATGTCGTAAATCAAAATAAAAAATCTATACTAATATTATAAAGAGGAAACCTTTGTATTTTTGTATGTTTGTATTGAATAGGCTCAAAAACTACTGAACCGATTTCAAAATTTCTTTTACCATTACTTAGAAGGATTCTTCCGAATCCGTATAGGCTACTTTTTATCCCGAAAATCCCGCGGGAATCGAAATTGCGCGGGTAAAACCGCGTGCAACAGCTAGTTCCTTATAAAAAGAATGATAATAATCCCTTATAACATTTATTTGCTTTGTATAATGGTAAAAAGAGGATGTCTTAATGTACAGTCATGTGTAATAAGATGTACAAACTTCGCAACTTATTCGGTTATAATAAGGTTTAAATTCCAATGAAAATGTATGCTTATTATAAGACGTGACTGTACATGGTGGAACGTAAGTCGTAAGTGTTGCTTACTGCTTAACTTAAGTTCAAACATGTGGACGTGGCAACAGGTCAAAATGTGCTAACGGCGTTTGATAGTTCGTAATAAAAAAAACGAATTTACTTTGCCCCATGGTCACCCTAATAGTGTCGTTTTATTTCTATAATCATTCAAGCTTAGCGCCCATACGCTCTAGGGGTTTGGACACGTAGGCGGTTTGTGAGCGGTTCAACCACTTAACGCTGGCTCTTCACGGTTGCCCCTAAATTCAACCTCCACGGTTGAAAGTTTGTGGTGGTTGAATGCGTACAATCACAGATGTTTGCATATTAAACTGGAAAAGTGGTTTTTTTCCACCAAGGAAAAGATTTGGCACCTAATAGAGGTTGTTCTAGAGGAAGAGGATGAATCCTTTTACGATGCTATATACCCTGACACTGTGGAGACCGCGTAAGCAGCCTTTAGACTCCTCAGTAACCTGAGTATCACCTGAGTACCACCTGAAACCACAAAACATCCCCTTCGCTGATCAGCCCTTAATTAGGGTGACTGATTGTCATCAGAGCGACAGCTAATTGGTAGTAGAGACTGCGCCGCGGGTGGTACCCTGATGGGTTACCGGCTTGGATGTGCTGGAAGCTAAAATGAAAAAACTGAGACTAAGAGATTATCTAGAGTGATGAAACTCACTCTAAGATAAGAAAAACGGATAAGAAACAACGTTTAGAAACGTTAAAAACCCTCAGAGCAGGTGGTACCGAAAGCCAGGATTTCATCGACGGGCGCGACTTGGATCTAGAACGCCATGCGGTCATGGGAGGCCTTTGCGTTCTAAATACGTCTGAAAAGACGATTGAGTCACAACGCGGTTGCTCGAACCTGAAATGGAAGCTGAGGGATCTTCGGGACAGCTGATGGAGGAGTCCTCGAGCTAGGCTGAGGACCAGTTTCCAATAGGCTTTATGGTAGCCCTGATACCCCACGAGCATCGGCGATATTTTGCCGTGTGGCCTGATTGGCCGCACAAAATGCAGCATGGATCAGAGGTGGACTCAGATGTGCGAGAGCATTTCTTAGTCCCATGAGACTCTAGGCACTTGACACACCTAGGAGAAGTGAAACAGTTCACTGCCGCATGGCCATAATATATTTGGCAGCTGTGGCATTGACGGTTGTAACCACGTTTGTGTTTGGTTTTTCGACGGGAATGTTGGAGAGACCGTACAAAGTGCGAATCCCTGTAATCATGGACTGCCCTTTAGCGTTGTTTACTAAGATTACTAGCTCGAGTGAGAATGGTTTACCCTGTCTGTTATGCATTTTGTGCACAGCTTCGACGGGGAAACCTTGAGACGATAAGTCCTCATTCATTCATTCGTCTCTTGTATTGAATTCTAGGACTATGATGACGCGACATTGCACGAAGTAGGCGCAGAGGCCGGGATAGTTGGAAGGGAAGGAAGCGAAGTAGGAGTAACGATTTAATTCTTCTTTTTTGACTTCATCGTTTTGTGCTCAACAAGACTGAACTGATCTACGGAATCTACAACATAAGAGTCGGACCCACTATCGGGTGGGGTTGCTTTGCACTTAGGCACAGGAGAAATTACTGACGTAGATACCGGCATAGTTTCGGGATCTGGAGACACCTGAGACAGGGTTGAAAACCCCAGAGGGAACAAAGACGAAGCAAGAGCGAAAGACGCAGCGGGGCGAGGGGCTGGAAATGACGAGAGGGCTTGAACGGCCCCGGCGGCGGCCTGGACGGCTGGAATCGGAGCGGTGGCCTGAGGGACCTGAAAGTTCAGGGCTACCGGAGAGGCCGGAGCCCGACCAGAACGAGCGAGTAATTGATCCTTAGCGACCAATTGCTGATTTGTAGCATCCGATTGTTGATCCTTATCAACCAATTTTTGCTTTGAATTGATTTGAGACCTGCAAAAGAGACTTAAGCTTAGTTTTCTCGTCTGGAAATTGAGCCAGGAACTGTGCAATGCGTTCATCAAAGTTTAACTCCATCTTACTGGGCTTAAAAGAATCCTATCCTAAACGAAACCTACGTTTCGGTGAACGGCGAGAGGGCTGCACAAAGCTGCGCT
The DNA here is from genome assembly GCA_944452665.1 of Stenoptilia bipunctidactyla. Lineage (NCBI taxonomy): Eukaryota > Metazoa > Arthropoda > Insecta > Lepidoptera > Pterophoridae > Stenoptilia > Stenoptilia bipunctidactyla. Next base: position 1,269,360 of record OX101730.1, read on the forward strand.
GTACAAAGTACGACCTAATCCCGATCTACGGCAATAGCCATCTAGCAACAGCTGGTAAACGGCGAACGATCAGTCTTAGTTGTCACGGTACCGTATCTACCTGATCAACGCTGCTTTGACTGGCAACGATCGGTATCTCCCTGAAAAGGGCAGAGTAACGACCCGGACGCCTTTCAACCTCAGCAAGAGAAGAACTTCCCGTAAAGATCTATGACTTGTATAACACGGCGGCTCGGGAGTGGACGCAAGCGGAAAGTGTTTTGGGGGATCCCCGCACTTAGAACTAAAACTGAAAAAAAAAACTTTTAAAATGGTATTAAATTTTCCCATATCTTTTTTATTTAAACTAAATAGTTTGCGCGGGAGACGCTTTCAAAGTGGTAAAATGTGGCCAAAAGCCATTTTTATACGTCATTATTTTATAAAAAAAAATACCGTTGCTTGTTGCTACAGAATCCTTCTTGGGTGAGTTCGACTCTCACGGCTGCTTTTTTTCTATTAAAATGGTTTATATTATAAGTTAAGTTTGACTGTTTTCATTAATGTTGATGCAATGAAATTCTCAATACTGGTATAAAATCAAACATGACGAATTACCACTTACGTTTCATCCATCCTTATCGGCGCAGGTGCATGGGTAAGCGCTTATAAGTTTCCAGCTTTCTTTCTGTATACAGCCTGACCAATCTGGTGGCTTTTAATTAATCGAAGGATACCGTTCGACTCGATGAATTCCATCGATGGACGTTTGCTCGGTAGGTATGGTTACTGGTATAAATGATCGATTTTAAACTATTAAAAACTTTAAATTATCGATCGACGTCGACTTATCCATTCTACCATCGATCAACGCCCTCGATCGAAGATCGATCAATAGGTGTGGTAGCACCCTATTGGCTCCTGAAAGAAACTAAAATATTTGACAGCATTATAGGATCACTTTCTTATTCGTCTGTCTTTCTATAAATATGTTTATGCGTAAATTATTAAATTTGCTAAAAGGTAAAACTTATAGTATTTGTAACGGAAATATTTTTTCATTTAATAATACTCAATTATTCTTAAGAACAGAATTGGACGGGTGATTTTATTCAAAATATTTTTAATAGATTTTGGTAATAGAAAATTGGTAATTTCCAGATAATAAAATCTTCGCAAATTTATATTTTTAGGTATGAAATGCTATAACCGCAATCAAAGTAAGTTTATCTTCTTTTATAGGTAAGGTTAAGGTTAATTTAAGTCATTATTCTAACTCGGTATGAAATCGTAAATGCAGGCGTTCAACTTTACCGGTCTTTTAATTTACACAATTAATTATTTTTTTTTAGCGAAGAGAACTTCACCTTCTAGAAGACGGAAAAATAAGTATAACAATTTCATCAAAAGTAAGTAATCTTAATTAGTACTATTAGTTTTAATGTTAAAGGTCGAAATAAACTTAATAATTAGTGATATTGAAAAATGACACCATAAAGTCGATTTATTGAATTAGGAAATGGCTAGGAAGTCCCACGTAATCTTTAAAACTTTACGATCGAGGACATTTATCATCTTCAGTTTTATTATAATAATTCTTTATGTACAGTTTCCTTCTTTATCTTTGGATCAATCAAAAGATGAATATTAAAGTTTTGGATCTTATCAGAACAGCAAAAACAATATTAATTGCCACTAATAAATCATTCAGCACGGTAGGATCATATACGAAAACTTCAAGAGACAAAACACACACACCTTGTACTTTTTTACTTGAAACTCCAGTTGGTATATCTATTATAATAACGTAACTAAAATTACAACACATTACATTATGAAGATTATCCCCCGACGTAAATGTTTTATTTATTTATTTATTTATTTCACAAAAACTTTTTGACTTACGAACTAGATTAACTAATTTACAAATTTTACAAATTGTACTGGTTGTTCTAGCATAGTAGCACTGGAATCTGAACTAGGCCGAGCCTGTATCTCAGACACCAGTTTTTTCCTTCCCCATGACAAGATACAATAGTTTAAGTTTCTTTACAAAATCATTCTAACACGGTACATAAAACAAAATAAAACAAAAAAGAAAGCATCTTGCATCAACAATTACAATTTAACAATAAACCGTACCTTATTTCATACTTATTTCATACTTATATAACACGAAATTCATTCAACAATATTGAAGTAATACATTTTTCATATATTTTTTTTTTATTATTTGGGCGGTAGGTACATTTAAAAACTAATGCCACACGTCAGGCAAGCAGCTCATCCATCGAAACAAAAGAGAAACAGGTATCTGGCAATCACATGCGATTTTAGCCCGTTTATACAATTGCATTGATTTGTACTCAAGCGATATTTGTTTGACAATACAAGACGGGCAGTTAGACCACAAAGACTGTGGACACAATTTAGTTGTACTTTTAATGATTGTGTTATAATTAATGGTTAAACAAACTTACCTTAAGTGACGTTTGACCATAATTATGCGAGACATTACATCCGAAGAGACTTATGAATACTATGTAGTTTCACTTCTTTATCCACTAGGCATCGCATGAATTTAGAGCTGTAAAAAAAAAAATAACTCCTACCTGGCAACCCAGCCCCACCCCGGACGACACGCTTCACCATATGTCATTCTTTAGAGATGGTAAATATCTCGTTTGATGAACACTTCAGGGCAAGTACATGTATACGGGGGGGCGGGATCCTAAGTCTCTTCGGATGTAATGTCTCGCATAATTATGGTCAAACGTCACTTAAGGTAAGTTTGTTTAACCATTAATTATACTTCGACATTACATCCTCAAGACTTATGAATACTATGTAGATGTTTAGCGCTCATCAAAACGAGATAGATATATTGATTGAATATTAAATGAAATTCTGTTTTCAATCAAATTAGTTTTATTTTAGACTATAATTTGTACTAAAAGTATGTTGATACAACAATTTTCAATTTAAACAAACAAATCAATTCAAATTGTATTAATGAGGTTACCATAATTAACAAATAATTTAATTAGATGGAAATATATTATAAGCCATCCAAAAATACTGCCTCAGCAAAATCACTGTCCTCATCAACATGTAATGGCCTATTATAAAATTTTGCGAATGTAAGAGAATTCCCGGACCAGCCGGCTGTTTTCCTAACAATATCGATTGGTACGCCCTTTCTATTCGCTGCAGACGTTGCTGCGTGCCGTGTGCTATGCGCTGAGAACATTTGAGTATCGATACCACTTTCAGTCAATATATTTTTTATCCAGCGACTTATGGTCGCCGAGCTAGCGTTGTGAATAGGCTTTTTAATAGTAAGAATAATTTTTTCTGTATTCGGAAGGTTTCTAAACGACGAAGTAGCTTTCACGTATGAGGTAAGTGCTTTTGCCGGACAAATCTGCTCTCTAGTAGGAAAAAATGGAATAATTAATTTAGGTGGCAATCTATTTGGCATAGACGTTTTAATAAGGTCAGTAACTACAATCTCAATTCTGGCATTACTTATTTTTGTGTTCGAGATTCTTAATAGAGATAGCGTCTGCACCCGTTGTGCAGTTGACAATGCGAGGAGAGCTACCAGTTTCTTTGTCAAAACATCTAGAGGTAAATTTTCATTGGGATAAAATTGGGAGAGATAGTCAAGTACGATATTTGGATCCCATGTTGTTTTATTAACGTGAATAACAAGGTTTAGTTCTATAAACTCCCTTCATAAATCTAGGTAATATATCGTCTTGATTGATGGATTTTCCTAAGATTAACGAAAGCGCAGAACGGCAAGTATTTAGTGTGGAATATGTAGCACCGGATTGATATTCAGAAAAAAGAAATTCAAGTATAAATTTAACGTCTACCTCTAGAATGTCTTTGTTATTGGTTTTACAAAATTGCCACCATTTTTTATACACTGTATTATATTGTTTCAGTGAATTGTTTGATAGGGATGAAATCATAACGTTTATTATATCGGTAGAAATTGACCGTTTTAGGTAGGCTTGCCTGATAACAGCGACGACACCAGGGTAAGCCGCGTCCAAAGGGGATGAGGCGTTCTGAAAGGCGATAAAAGTAATGTAGGGCTCGGTTTAAAGTAAATAGGCTTTCTTAAAGACAGGTTGACAAATAAGGGATACCAAGGCTGGCTTGGCCAAAAAGGGACAACCATTATGACTGTGGCTTCGTCAAGTATAATTTTACGCAAACACTTTAATATTAGCGAAAAGGGGGGGAATGCATACAAAAGACCTTCAGTCCAACTTATTGTGAAAGCATCAATATTATAAGCAGATGGATCTCGATTCCAAGACACATATTTACTACACTTAGCATTTATTCTGGTTGCAAATAGATCAATATGTGGCCGACCAAACGTAGCGCTAATACTATCAAAGGCAGACTGAGATAGACACCATTCTGTGTCGATATTAAATGTTCTCGATTCACGATCAGCCTCTGTATTATGTTTCGATTTTATATAGGAAGCAAAAATAAGCAGTTTTTTCTTTTCACACCACTGCCAAATTTCTTTAGCTATTTTATTAAGATGAGGGTGTTGAACGCTACCGAATTTATTTATATAAGCAATAGCAGTGGTGTTGTCTATACGCAATAGAATTTCTTCATTGTATGTATTTTTGGCGAAGCACTGCAGACCTATAAAAGCTGCTTTTAGTTCAAGCACGTTAATATGTTCCATAGATTCTACGTTGTTCCAAACACCGTTAGCACGTTCGCCGTTGCAATAGATACCCCATCCCTTTAGGGAGGCGTCTGAAAAAATTTCTAAAGCGTACTTTTGTGTGACGAAAGCGTTTTCAGTGGTTAAAATATTATTTTTCCACCATAATAGATCGGGTTGTATGGATACAGGTAAAGACATTAAACTATCGTAATCACCTTGAGAATGTTGTAAAGCAAGAAATTTTTCTCTCTCTAACTGCTTTGTATACAGCCAGCCATACGAAACCGCTGGGCAGGCTGAACAAAGCAGTCCTAGAAACTTTGCAAAATCTCTTATAGTAAGCGAACGCTTTTTGGTCATTTTATTTACCTGTTCTAAGATTCTTAGACGTTTTTTGTAAGGTAATTTTAAGGACATGCTACATGAATCTAATTCGAATCCTAAAAAGGTTTGACACTGACGTGGAATTAGTTTACTTTTATTTGTATTGATAACAAACCCTAATTTTTTCAATAAATTAATTGTAATTACCGTGTTGTCATGGCATCCTATGGGAGATTTATGTAAGCACAAAATGTCATCTAAATATATGACAAGAAATATACCGTTACTTCTGAGGTAAGAGACGACTGGTTTTAAAAGTTTAGTGAAAACAAATGGTGCTAATGATAGGCCAAACGGTAAACACTGAAATTCATACGTACAATGTAAAAATTTAAATCTTAAATATTTTTTACTCGAGCTATGAATGGAAACTAAAAAGTATGCTTCCTGTAGATCGATGGTAGACATGTAACATCCTTTAGTCATTAGCTTAACCGCAGTACGAACGTCCTCCATTTTAAAATGTTCTGAATTTATAAATTTGTTAAGTGATTTTAAATTAAGAATCAACCTAAGACTACCATCACTCTTGGGAGTTAAGAAAACTTTTGAAATAAACTGTCCAGGGACATCGTTGCATTTTATTACGGCCCCAGATTTTAACAAGTCTGATATTGACGACTTTAAATAATTTAGCTCAGTCTCACTATACAATGGTTCATTTGGTTCAAAAGGTTGGACGGGCTTAGAAGCAAAGGGAATTTTATAGCCTTTAACACAGTTTAAAACATAGGGATCGTTAGTTATAGATTGCCAGTTGTGTAAATAGTAACGTAACCTGCCAGCATGTGGGATTACCTTTAAAAGTTGCGACGATTCCTCGGATCCATTTTTGTTGTTTGCGGCTGAGCTCGATTCACCATTGGGGGTCGCCTGCCTCGTTGTGCAGGATATCCTGAATTGGTGGCGTTCCTCTGCTTCTGCCCACCCCGTTTGTACGCCCTGGTTTGATGATTCCTGGGGGGGGCTCTCCAGTTTCCCGATCTGGATGTAGAGGGCATGTCAGCATTGCGCCTAATTTGCATGCCAGACTTTTCTGCAACTTTAGTGGCTTTTATTTTCTCACTTAGGTCGGTACCAAAAATATATGAATCTCTTTTAGTTTCTGAAATTGCGCCTCTGAATTTTTTGTCCAGGGAACTAGCTAACAGCTTTCTTCTATGTTTGGTGTTTTCATAATGTAAATCCATCAATATCTGACTTATGTCTGAAATCTTCTTTAGGATTTCTATTTTATTAATATTTTCTTCTTTAATGAGTATCGTGGCTAAATAAGACAAGCTTGCTATGCCCCGGCCCAGATGGTTTTGGGTATTTTCCAAATGTTTGTCTCTAATTTTAGAGATGTCACTAAGGACGGAGGCCAATTCTAGATTTAATTTAGGGGCTTTAACTAGTGGAAAATTTTCCGGGATCAGTGTGCTTTTAAGCAGAGCTTCTTTAACGTCCTTTGTAAGCCCTTCGACCAATACTATACCCCAACGTTTAGCTAGCTCTTCATTTACAGCCGGACCTGGGGCCTCGTCTCTTTCGCCTGGGTCTCCCAAGGCTTCGAGTATTTCAGGTGGCAAGGTTTCATGCTCGTTTATGGTTTGTACTTGGGTCATAAGGTCAGAGTCAATGGCCACGCATGCCTCCTGCGAAGGCTGATTTTGGATGTCAGGGGCCACTGTATTTGATACAGATACTATCTGTGATCTGATTTGATTTTCATCATTCGATTCAGACAGAGATGATAATATATCAGGTTCCGGTGTATATGATTTTCTGTAGTTCATATCGTACTCTGAAATATATATAATTTATAATTAGTCTTTGTACGCACTCATGTTACGTCTCCAGACTATGTAGTTTGTATTCCCAAAACAAAGCCTATATAGCATACAACCGCTAGAGTTATTAAGTATATTCACTAGTTAAACTCTAAAAATATTTACTTTCTCATAAGTTTTTAGGAACCTCATCATAAGTAACCTTTAATAAAAAATTGGCGCCATTAAAGTCATAGTACGTACACCTGTTACGTCTCGAGACTATTTTAGTAAATAAATATCTAATGATTTCGTAATTGCTACGTATTCACGTTACGTCTCCGAACTATATAATAGTATAAATGCCATTTGTACGTACTCCTGTACGTTTCTAGGCTTTTACTAGATGTTTTAGTATAAATGCCGTCTGTACGTACTCCTGTTACGTCTCTAGGCTTTTACTAGATGTTTTAGTATAAGTGCCGTTTGTACGTACTCCTGTTACGTCTCTAGGCTTTTACTAGATGTTTAAGTATAAGTGCCGTTTGTACGTACTCATGTTACGTCTCTAGGCCTTTACTAGATAACCACTTTATTTATTAGGTTTTTGTCCCAAATTAAAGTACATAAAAGTGTCAAATAACCATTTATTCTTGCTTTCGAATAAATGAAATACCTTTTGTACGTACTCCTGTTACGTCTCAAGGTTTTAAATACATTTATATCACTTAGGCATATTTATATCACACGGTTTCGACAAAATCGAAAAGAATCGACAAAATTGATAAGATTGATAAGAGATAAAACTAACACGTAAGAAAAAAAAATCAAAAATGTAGGGTATTTTTAAAATTAGTCGACGAGGCTTATGCTGTATTATTAATTTGGTAAAACTTAGGAATGCCTCAAACTTAACTCGTGTTAGAATACTATAAAATATGTGATGGATATTTGAAAGCACAAATAGGTACATGGAATAACTTGAAATCACTAACCTTCTTGGTCCGAGCTCGATGACGTCGAATCTCTTAATTTCTTTTCAAGGCGTCTTATTTTTCGCCGAATATGAGAATTACTCCGTTTCCTTTTACCCATATTACCACAAAATGAATTTGTAATGTCGAAATTAGACAAATTTAAAAAGACTTTTAAAAGTATGTTGCGATGCCCGCGCACAAGAAATGAATGACATATGGTGAAGCGTGTCGTCCGGGGTGGGGCTGGGTTGCCAGGTAGGAGTTATTTTTTTTTTTACAGCTCTAAATTCATGCGATGCCTAGTGGATAAAGAAGTGAAACTACATAGTATTCATAAGTCTTGAGGATGTAATGTCGAAGTATAATGTTAATTTATTATGTTTTATTATATTACATTTATATAAAATGTTATTATGGTGAAAATATTGTATTTTTAAATAAGTAAGAAAAACAATTTATTGACAAGTTTAGATGAGGTGTTATAAATATGATGCACAGTTCTTTTATTACGTTAATTTTATTTTATTTTGCCTTTTAAAATATCATTTCTTTTAAACAAATTATATTTTAGTTTCATATATAAAATATACAATAAATATTTTAGAAGTAGACATACATACACGTATAAATAGCTACACATATATACTCATTACTTACTATGTTTTTTTTTTTTTTCCACGCAACGTATAATAGAATTATTTTAAATAGTGTGGGGTTTAAGTTTGTGCATTACATGTATACTCATCGCATGATGGAGAATAAACGCTCAGTTTCATCATAGCTAAGGGTTTTTAACCAAGTAGTTAATGTACTTTTTAATTTATGAACGTTCATTTGGTAAATATTGAGGATTTTATTAATTTTATTATAAAGCATGGGTCCTAGATAACATTGGAACTTATTCATAAAAAATGTTTTAGTGTGTATTACAGGGCACACTTTATCTTTTCTTCGTTGCTGAACCAGCAGAGGGTCAAATTTGAGTCCATAATGTATAAAAGTTATTACTTGCTGGATATACAGCTGCCGGACAGTTAAAACTTTTGTAAGAGCATAGAGATCCCTAGTAGGGAACCTAAAATGTTTAAAAGTCATTACTTTTAGTAAAGATCTTTGTGCTCTCTCAACTGACAGTAATTGCAAAAGTGTGATACCAGTAATCCATATTGATCCTTTAACTATCCTTTTTAGTTATATTTTCATTCTCCACTTTGTAAACAAGCAATTTAACACAAAATCAGGACTATCACCGCTATTTATTCAATTTAAATATATTAATCTTCTTAAAGTGCCTCTCCATTGCTGACGGTTGGCAAAACTTCTGAAACTCTGTGTATTTTTGGCTAGTGTGAGATTGATATCTAGTATTTTATAGTATTGATATCAGTCAGAATATCAGTGCATAATCTGATGTATGTATAAATATAATTTACAAGTTTTTTTTTTATATTTACTTAGTATTTAGCGGAAGAGAACGGGCTAAACGTTTTATAGGAAACCAAATTATTATGGTAAGATTTGGCAAAAAATATTTCTTATAACTTGTTTATGCTGAAACTAAATGTACAACTTAGTACAAGCTTTTGCGTGTTGGAAATAAATATAATTCGATTTCAAAAATATACACAATCTTACAATTAATGAGATGTAAAACAAAATTGAAAAGACACTGAACTAGATACTACGGACGGCGTAAGCCAAGATATACCTAGATGAATTGGTAAATACTTATAATTTGCAGAGAGATAGTATGTAGATAATTTAAAATTATTGTATCTGTACACTTAAACGAAATTAATTCAAGTATTACTAACATTAAGTATTCTTATCTCGAGGCACAAATAGAGTATATATAAAACTGTTCCGTTACTGATTGAGTTACTGAATTCCTGACAGACAACGTACAGCTGCAACCACAAAGCAGATCAACTACTGGCGTAGAGAGCTGAAATTTGGAACATATATTCTTTAGGGGATGTAGGGGTGCGCCTAGGAAGGAATTCCCGAAATTCCTACGGGAACGGGAATTATTGGACTTTTTAGTTTGTATGAAAAATCTTATTCCTTGAGTGCACGTATGTGAAACTATATAAAAGGTTTTTCAATGAGTGTCTGATTGTATTATGAAAGGAATTCCCGAAGTTCCCACGGGACCGGAAAATATAGGACTTTTTTAGTTTGCATGAAATATTTTATTCCTCGAGTGCACGAATGCAAACGTGGTATAGAGGTTCTTTCAATGGATGCCTGGTTGTATTATGGAAGGAGTTTCTTAAATTCCCACGGGAAGGGTAATTTAGCGCATATGAAGAATTATGAAAATTCACGTCCCGCTGGAATTTTGGTAATTCCTTCCTTAGTGCTCCTCTACACTCTCTAATAAATGTGTGCTCCAAATTTCAGCTCTTGACGCCCAGTGGTTATGGTTGTACGTTGTTTGTCAGGCACTCAGTCAGTATCGGAACAGTTTTATATATTAAGATAAATAAAAAATAAAATAGAATCCCCAGACAATCACACCAACTACATGGCCTCAAAGTAAGCGAAGCTTGTGTTATGAGATACCATGTAGCAAACTAGGGGGGAACCTAGAATATAAATACATATACAGGGTCCCTATATAATAGTCAATTATATTTTAATAGCAGATTAGGTATGGTGAGTGGGTCTGAATTTCGAAAAAGATTTTTTTTTTTCAATATTGTTCAATTTTGCAATTAAATTTCAAAATTGTTCTCTGTTAGTAAAATTTAAGATTCATCTAGATTTTATAACTATACACAACTAGATGGACACGTTTTTATTACTTGTTGTAAAGTCATAAGCTACAGATCAAACTTAAAATTTGATCACTTAGAAGAATTTTGAAACTTTAATTTATGAACAATATTTAAAAAATATATTTTATTTTTCGTAATTATGACCCACTCATTAGTCTTAATCTGCTATTAAAATATTATTGACTATTATATGGCAACCCTAAATAGATAAACACCCAGAGCTGAAACATTTTTTTTTCTTGTTCCGTGCGGGAATCGAACCCTCAACCACTGGCGCCTGAGGCAGATAGGTTTATCCCATCGCCAAAGTGGTGGTGGATACAGATAAAGGATAATAAACCTAAGAAATATATAAACATACATATATACCTATATAATATAAAGAATATATAAATATGCTTTTTTATTACAAAATAGACTTAAATAAACTTTCAAACACCCGTGACCTGACGGCTAATATCTGTGTTAATCCACTGCCGGGGTTCGAACCCAGGACGTCTGACATAACGGGCAATGTATGTTACCACTACTTCAGCCGGTCGCTAATGGGCGATCACCCATCCTTGTAGTGACCCAGGAGAACGTTGCTAAATCTTCTTGAATGATAAGCTCAGGAAAAACTTCTCCAGGACTTTACCAATCCAAGGCTTAACCTGTAAAAGTAAACAAGTTATTTCACCATGCTTGATTTATAATGATAAATCGAAGGTGAAGATTAATAATTATCAATGTGTACAATTTATTTCAAAATAAAATGTAATGCTCTATAAATGATACTCCGGAACAGAATTAATATTTTTTTAAATTGAGAAGTAAAAAGCACGAGGAGTAATGAAATAATTTAATGTTCCTAAATTAAAATAAAAAATAGGCTTCAAAACTATATTTTAAGCAGAATCGAATAAACCAAAAGAAGTTGTTTTATTACACATATAAAAAAATAAAAACACAGCTTAACTGTATTTTTTTACATTTTACTCGACTTTTGACTCAACATTTTAACTCAATGTAGCATTTCAATTTATTTTTATCTTATCTTGATAATGCTTTTAGATTTACTTTTTTTTTCCTTTCTCAATATTTTGTTTGAATTTATAATTAATATTTTATTCTACTCTATTATGTTGTAAGTTCTTTAAAGTCTATTTTTTATTCATTAAGCATTATATTAAATATATTTTTTATTTAATTCGTGAATATTCAAGACAATATTATCCAGCAAATGACTAATAAATTGTTCTCAAACTAACCCACTTGCAGATGTTTTACTTTAACCTAACAATATTGACTGACATATCTGTTGATATAGGCTTCAAAAATAATCATATCTAATTGTGAATATATTTAAATATTTTTTTAAATTTAAGTCAGATGATATTCTTAAATTGTTATTTTGAAATAGAAAAGCTATTAGAATGTTATTGAATATTTTGAGGTCCCGGCAGCAAAGGACCATCTTTTACCCCCCCTAAATAATTTTGCTCGACACTACGAGATAGTTCCCTGGTTTCGCTGTCAGATTGGGCAAATTTTAGGGTCCTTACCGCCTAAAAAACATGTAGGTTTTATAAAACATAATAGAATTCGTTTTATTCAAACCAAAAATTCAGAGACGACATTAGTACAAATTAAGTGGATGGACGTGTAACACCATAGTCTTCATGCGCACTTTCCATCAGGTGGCATGGAAGACAAACGTCCTATCCTTACAATATAATAATAAATAATAATAAGTGTAATTAATTCGCTAGCATAAAGGCAGAAAGTAAAAATAACCCTTAGATTAGGAACTTACCTTTATTACTAACTAACTAAACTTACTTTTATTAGGTATATTATATTTAATTTTCACGATACAATATTTTAGTTTATCACTCGGAGTGTGAAAAGACACTGAAAAATGTGAAACAAAATTAAATAATCCTAGAAAAGTATTTTATTTAACTTCCCTTGACGTAAGAAATTACAATAGAATCTGTATGTCTGTTACGGAAATATGAGTGTATCGGTTTTCCCACTTCGAAATAACAATGATTACGAACTAAATATTTTAGTATGAAACGCTTTGTTTAATCCAACATAGATTTGTTATTATGTAAGCTATGTTATGACTCAATTTGATGAAATTAGTCTATGATCTTATAGTTTCGTGACTTTGGGTCATTCGCAATTCAAACTTGAGGATAGAAGTGTTTTTTTTTATTAAAAAAGTTTTTCCTAAAATATGATAAAGCTCGTTTTTATACTGCTTGTGACCTGTTATGTTGTGGGTGGTTTTAATATGGGGAGAGCGGTAAGATAGTGCTGGTTTTAAATTGTTTTTGAGTGTTTTGGCTGTGGTACTTCATAAATAAATGTTAAGTTGATGAAATAAAATTTTAACTCGAGGAATTAAATCGAAACAAAAGACTACCGTGTTTTAAAAAGATTTTTAAGTGAATTTTAACCAATAAATATTTTTTGCAGGGTGATCTGGAAAAATTAGTGAAACTTCTGATTAGAGAAGAGGCACATAAAAAATGTAACTATAAACCAATTGTGAAAAAATGGATGAAAAAAAAACTAATACATTTTCCAAATGTACTTAAGTATAAAACTCCTTTAGGCTGTAAGTTCTCTGAACAATTGATATTATGCCGCTTTCTATTACGTTTGTTCTAATTAACTTACGTCAAAAGGACGAAGGTTTTTTTTCACTATTTGTTCACCGCGGCTTGACTCGTACCGTTTGTTTGTGTGCAATTTTTCACCTCAATTCATAGAATCATTTCAGCGAGTGTACCAGAAATTCATCATCACAAACACTATTTGTTTTATTGTAATAGTTACTATACCCTGGCAAATATTTCAATGCAGTAAAATGACAGTTCGAGTGTACCCACTTTCAGAAAGAAAAAAAATAGTGATGTGGTTTAAGCAAATGAATGTATTTTTTTTTACAATAATATCGTTTGGAAAAAATATTTGGTTCACAAGATTTTTCTTTTTCTATGGTGCTGTTAGCAAAGGGCAACTATTCTCGAAATTTCATTTTAAACGACAAAACGAGTTTAAAAATCAAGATGTTATCACATCGATTTTACTTCTACTGTAACCGTTTTAAAGCACAAGGTATGTTTGGTAATTAATCATTTTCATTAAAGTTACTTCTTCTTCTTAACGTGTCGATGAATATTTACTTATATTATATTTTGCCCGCCCAGAAACTTGCCACCTTTATGGCATTATTGGTGGCTTGTGCAAGGTCTTCGGTTACTTAAAAGATACAGTACACACCTCAAATTCAATGATTTATAAATTTCTTTAAAATTATGCAATTATGCAAAATGAATGACAAATACTGGTTCGTTTTCAATCATTCTCATTCAGTACTTACAATACGAAGTTTTTAACTGGCATCATCATTTTTCTATTTGACATTTCGATCTGACAGATTTTTTAACAGCATTGAATTATTTGCCAGAGTATAGCATTAGCGAGTTTAAACTCGCCTTAGTTTTGATTTGGTAGTGATCCCTTGAGAACATATAGTAAAATACATTCACCGAATCTGTACGATTAAATTAAAACTGAAATGTTTTTGGAATGTGCATATATGAAATTGCCTTTCAATGTCAAAAAAAACTGTCAAATATTGAAGATATGTGAAGAAGACTCTTTATGTCAAAACGCCAGCGTCTGCGCATGTTTTATAAAAAGTCCAGCAGTGGACTTCTACCGGCTGAGATGATGCACATGTCTTCTTCAGGCCGTGTGCTTATGTTAAGGCCATATGTGTGTATCTTCACTTTCCATCAGATGAGATTGAGAACAAATTTTATTCATTCATTTAAAAAAAAAACGGTTTCAAAGACCGGATTCAATGCTACCGTAATATATTTAAAGCTGAGAAAATAGCTAACTTAAAATAAAATAAATCAATATTTCTAACATTCACAACACATTATAGAACCCAAATTAAGTTTCTTAGCGAACTTGTGCTATAGATATATTGCAGATCAATTTAAGAAATACAGAAAAATGCATATCGCTTACGTGAATATTAGAAATAATCTATATATCTATGATTTGACGGTTGATATTTGTTTATCACACAAATATTCGCTTAAATCCGATAGTGGAGATTCAAATTCAACACTTTTATTATATACCTTCAGCCAAATTACGTAGAAAACTTGCAAAAATTGGAACTAATTCATGTACCTTTGAAAACTAGTAGACGTAAAGGTTATCCAGAATAACGTACGAAAAGTCCTCTAGGGCGTGGGTTGCTCTGAGGTGAGGATATATTAGGGGACGATGTAATAGTCGTATAGTAAAGACTAATACTACCAAATTAGTAGAAAATTTCATCACAAGCAATAATGCTATCTATACTAATATTATAAAGAGGAAACCTTTGTATGTTTGTATTGAATAGGCTCAAAAACTACTGGACCGATTTCAAAATTTCTTTTACCATTTCTTAGAGGGATTCTTCCGAATCCGTATAGGCTACTTTTTATCCCGAAAATCCCGCGGGAATCGAAATTGCGCGGGTAAAACAGCTCGCAACAGCTAGTTTATACATATTTTCAAGATATAAGCAAAAACCTGAAAAGACATTTTTTACCCCCCGTACAACTTCAGCAAAATATCCTTGAGCACTTTTAGTATGTTATTCGGGAAACCACAACGCATGATTGTGTCAATTTTCAAAACTAAGAGGTAGTTTTACTGATTTTACTAATTCTCTCGAGCTGTTATTTTTTTCAAAAATTTTGACGGCTTGAGTTGTATTTTCTGTAGAGTAAGTATCATGCTACTAAATACAAAATAGACTTCATTTCATCGTTTAAATTCTTTTAAACATTCATCGTTCACATCAATACCAGTGTTAATTTTATTAACATTTTTGTAGGTAAGTGTTAAACAGAGTTTGGTATCGGTATGTATTGCATTGTTTGTGTTAATATTTATTTATCAATTATATCTAGTATATTGTTGTGTGTGTTTGGTTTTACGTTTGCTGCTTCAAAAATATCTAATCAATTTTTCGGTGGTCACAAGTGACTTAATTAAACTCCCTCAATTCCGGTAGAAAAGCCGTAAAAATTGATGATGTTATCACTATATTAGTACCAGATTATTGATATTTTAAAGTATTTGCATTTTATTGCAAAAACATTAATAAATAAAAAATATCTCCATGGCCCTACATGGCCCCAAACTAAGTATAGCTTGTGATATGGTATACCATGTAGTGATCTAGGGGGGAACCTAGAATATGAACACATATACAGGGTGACTGGTTGGTAACTTTTTAAATTCAAGGACGTGATGGTTTTGAGATCATACATGAAGAGAAAAAATATAATAAAATGGTTCATGGTTGTCTGGTAGAAATCGCTACTCAGCGATAAGACCGCCAAGTTTTTATGTTTAATGTAAGTGTTCTTTTTTCTTTTACTGTACCTTTTTAAACTGGAGTGTAAATAAATAAATAAAAAGTAAATATTAATGATTTACTGACTAAACACTTAACCGAAAGTTAAAGAATTGATTACGCAAAGCATGGTCACGCTAGCGTGGGAAGCAATCCGTGCGCCAGGTCACGTGCCGCGATTGAGTCAGGCCCAAGTAAAGTACATAGTAACATAGTAGTATTTATTTATAGGGAATAGTAGTGAAAAATTTAGTACCTACTTTTATTACATAATTATGATCAAAATCAAGTACAGAGTGCTCTCCTTCAGTATCTAAAATTTGTTACCAGTCACCCTGTATAGATAAACGCCCAGACCCGGAACATTTCTTTTTGTTCCGTACGGGAATCGAACCCGCGACCACTGGCGTCTGAGGTAGACAGTGTTACACCATCGCCAAAGTGTTCGTCAAAACGCCAAAAGCATTGGCCGGTATTTTCTTACATGATTATTGAATATGAAATGTTTCTGTTTTAAGGGGATTGTGCTAGCTTGTCATTGGCTTTCAATTTAGACATGAAATCCATTTATTTATATTGTTTGATAAGTTTAGTTAATCATTGTATGTTTGTGGTTGAATAATATTTAAAAGATTTGTATTACAGACGCGGTCTTAATGCATAATGATACATAAACTAACCGATCTTAACGGTAGACTTCAAAGGGCATAGATTTATTTAAGGACCTACGATTATGCTTTTATTTACTCAACAAAAAGTAATGCATCTAATTTAAAAAGCAACCAAATTTTGAATGGACTTAATTTTAACATTTTACGAGTTTTATAGTTTTAACAGGTATGTAATTTTTTTATAAGTTGAATAAACCCATTTTGTATCAAATCATTCGTTGAAGAAATGCTAGGTAATAAAATACTTACCTGATTTTTATCAATATTTTGTAACTAATATATTAAAATGTAAAAATGTGTCCAGCTATAATAGAATGAAAATTGTCTTAAGTTTTCACGATTCATAATTTAAATAAAACTACTATTTAACCGGTTTATTCGCGTATAATTTATATTTTACATTTTAACTCGACGTTTCGGTGTCTTTGCAGACCCCGTGGTCACGAGCGACTGAGGTGTCAGGCGTCAGATAGATAGTGGAAAAAGTTATACATCATCTCCATCTATTTCTCAGATATTAAAATAAATAATAGGTATTTAATATCGACCTGAAACTCAAGACACTGTCAGCTTATTTTGTGTTAACCCCGAACGCTACGCTCGAAGACTGAGAAATAGATGGAGATGATGTATAACTTTTTCCACTATCTATCTGACGCCTGACACCTCAGTCGCTCGTGACCACGGGGTCTGCAAAGACACCGAAACGCCGAGTTAAAATGTAAAATATAAATTATACGCGATTATACCGGTTAAAAAGTAGTTTCATTTAGAATGAAAATTGAGAAGAATATCTTCATGTGCAAATAGTTAATTGATATATCTAAAAACTTTTAGGTTCGTATAAGAGGCCGAAGTTAGACAGAGGATTTGGCTTTATTCGAAACATCTATACATATAATAAAATGGTAGGAATGTCAAAACTGTACATTGAATATTTTTTTAAAAGAATACTTGGGGTATGATCTACAATCGAAACAGAAACAAAAAATATAGTTTTTAGAATTTTTGTCTGTTTGTCTGTCTTTCCGGGATAAACTCAAAAAGTACTGCATGGATTTACTTCAAATTTGGCATGAAGATAGTTAAGAAGTCGGGTCAACATATAGGCTACATATTATCACGCTAGCAGTGTTATAATCGTAGGTGCGTTTGGTGCTGCATAGCGTTCACGCAGACGACGTCGCGGGCAGCAGCTAGTTTTTAAGATAAATTTAATATTCTTTGTGAATTATTAAAACAATGTGTGTGTGCGGCCACACTGAATTTGCGGTGTCTGGGGCCTAACTAGGGCGCGGCTGGCTGCGGCTTGCGGTGTCCACAGTGACGCGCAAGCTCTTGTAGCGGTTTAACTTATACCAGGTGTTGAAAGCAATGGACTACGATTTGGTATTTCTTTATTTCTGTTTGAAAAAAAACGTTAATATTTTTTTAATTTGTATGAAGAATTGAGACGTACCCCATTTTTTTAATTCACTCGAATATCCGTGTCAAATTTTAAGTAAAATAACTACTAAACTCATAATTTATATTTATGTAAGTACAAAGTTTTGCAAAACATTTTATTTTTTATTTTAAATATATAGCTTATAAAATTTATTTTTATTTAGCATATTTTTCAGTTATTACCGAACTGGTTTGTTACTTGTTCGTTTGTTGCTTAGGCCCGTAGTGTGGCCAGAAAGCGCGGATAGGACCGTTTGAAACTTACGCGCGCTGACTCGCTCAGTCCAGTCGCGCTAGGCTCCCCCCTTAGTCACTTCAGTGTGGACACTACAGTATGGTTACATGTGTATGATATTTCGCTTCCGTCGTCGCCACCGCGCTAGGCTCGCAGTATGGATGCCTACTAGGAAGTCGTCGTGGCGCAGTAGAGCCTGTATACCAATATAGCAGGTTAAATAGCGATCCCTCCGTTTGTATAAAAATAGGTAACAATGAATGACGACTTCCGTGCTCCGGAGAGAATGTTAAGCAGTCCCGAGTGCTGTATTCTTGTATAATATAAGCCATTTCGGTGGTGACCTACAAGTCCAGACATACACCTGGGCCAGTGTGGTTTCTGGCCTAAACCGGATCACAGACTAAGCTGATACGATAGTATTTTGTCTGCGTTAAAAACTATTCTTACCTAAAAGCACCACACACTACACCGATATAATAACATAAGAGATGATATATTCATTTGAAATCCTTTATCGCGAATATACAGGGTGACGGGTGGGTCAGTTTCGAAATTCCAGGACGTGATAGATTGAGATCATACATAAAGAGAAAAAATCAAATAAAAAATTAATATTAATTATTTACTGCGTAAACTTAACCGAAAGTTAAAGAATTCATTACGCAACGCATGGTTATATAAGCGTAATACCATAGATACTTAGCTGCTGGTGGTGTGCGTGTGGCGGGAACACCTCTGTGTGCGTGTTGCCTGAGGCAGCGCGTCGGGAAAAGTGTAGTAAGGTCTCTGTTTTTATTCATAGGGATTTCTGATGAAAAATTAAATACCTTGTATTACATAATTATGATCAGAATCGAGTTCAGAGTGCTCTTCATCAATATCTAAAATTTGTCACCAGTCACCCTGTATATTATTTGCGCTGTGTGTGTTAGTTCAAACGAATTATATACAAAAGGAAATTAAACGATATCTGAACTGATACAAATACCTTGCCGCATCTGCATAGTGTGTGGTTTGCTTAATCCTTCTCTTCAAGGGTGCTGATGGTAAAATATTCAATAGTTCCTTAAATATACAGGGTTAATTTTAATTAGCGCATCGTCTCTTGCCGGCAGCCTCACCACATCAATCCTAACAACATTATTCTACGAATTTTTAAAATTAATAAAATCCCATATAAAAATATTTATAGCCTCTGTTCAGAGGCGTAACTCTATCAACTCTGAGCGTAGGTATGCCACGCACCTTGCGCAGTGAAATATCGCTTCATAATAATAATAGGTACTTCTTACAAAATGTAGAATAAGGAGCAAATTTTTGTTTTTGTTTTTATTTTTTGTGTTATTTACCAAGATTTGTAAAAAGTCGTAGAAAAGATGTTGTTGGGATTGACGTGAAGAGACTGCCCGCAAAAGTTGATGCGTTAATTAAAATTAACCCCGTATAGATATTTAAAAAAAAATGGTGATTGTTTTCCCAGCTATTTACCCCATGTTATTTAATGATGATAAGGTATCTTAGATTTTCTTGCCATTTTTTAAATTCAGTTTAACTTTTTGAAATTGCGGTGTTTGTTTCATGAGTTATCAGATCAATATCAACATTTCAATATCAAGATTTATACTATACAATCGTAATTAATGACGGTGTTATTAACATTTTATTGATCGACAATTAAAACATTTCATTGGGGTGTTTTATTTTCATTGGGGTTACTCAGGAGCAAGTGGCCGCCTGAAATACCAAGAAAATACCATTTATAGTAATTTTCAGTTTAAGGTTAAGAACATTTCCGGCGGTCACTTGCGTACTGACCCTTTACATTCCAGCTCAACTGTAAGTAGAGTATAATTACTAATAGAAGAAAAACCCTTGTAAACTTATGCACAACAGACAACAGGAATTTCCCGAAGTACCTAACCCTATTCTACAGAGATTCCACATCAGACCTACGTTACAACCTTGAGTGCCAACGCTGCGTCACGCGTTCGAACGCGCGTTTCATACAAAACTGCAACGTCCGATACGAACGTTTGGAATGCGCCAAGTGCTGCGTATGATACGTGCGTACGGCACGGAAAGTGTTATGAAAGTTTGTATGTTTGAATCTCTCTTAGTAGGTGTTATATAAATCTATGGGTAGGTGTGCCTATTTGAAGATACAGACGTACGGTACGTGCGTTCGAACGCGTAACGCAGCTTCGGCACTAAAAGGCACCAAATATGATAATTTCATCCACACTTTTAAGTCCTTACCAAAATTTTGGCCCAAGGAAGCCAGAAACCTTAACGGTAACTGTGTTTATTATTTTTCGTCTTCTGAATGTATCTTTTTTGCATATTTTTAAAAAGAGACCTAAGTAGGTACTTGGAAAATGGGCCTTTCCAGCAATTTCTTTTACATAAAACAAGAATCATCAAAATTTCTTGACGACGACATAAAATCGCGTACAAAAAATCTTTATACTTTGAAAAACTGAGAACCTTTCTGAAGTTGATTGAAAATACCGAATCGTGAATATTCGTCATCACAAACTTTGACTGTTTTTTTCCCACAGGTTTTCTTTTTTTCCCACCGGTTTTCTTTTTTTCCCACAGATTTACTTTTTTTCTCCACAGTTTAACTTTTTTTTCCCGCAGTTTATTCTGGAACGACTACTACCAAAGCACCGCCGCCGCCGCCGCCACCGGTCGTCCATACGACGACTAAACGTCATAAAGTACCGGAAATTCCTATGCTGCTGGAACCAGCAAATAAGTACATCTATTTCAGGAGTAAGTTTACTTTTAAGGAATAATTGATTCATGATAATAATGCTAGTAAACAAAATTAAATGGTTAAATATTCAGTTTCCATTTTATTTGTTTTTTTATAAATTCTTTAGACGAGTCCTAAATTTATCGTTACATTTTGTCCATGTAGGGTGAAATGTAGCAATTATTATACAGGGTGACTGGTGGGTCACTTTTGAAATTCAAACGTGATAGTTGGAGTCTTCGTACGTGAAGAGGAACAATATAAAAAATATATATTAATTATTTACTGAGTAAACTTAACTGAAAGTTAAAGAATTGATTACGCAACGCATGGTTACGCTGTTGTTGGCACGATCCGCGTGTCAGGTTACGTGGCGTGATCGACTCAGTTGTATGTAAAGTAAATAGTAACATAGTATTATTTATTTGTACGGAATTCTAGTGAAAAATTAAGTATCTACTTTTATTACATAGTTATGATCAGAATCGAGTACAGAGTGCTCTACTTAGGTATCTAAAATTTGTCACCAGTCACCCTGTATAAATTATACTAGCAAAATACTTTGGTAAAGGGTTCAAAAAGTGTTTCAGGAAGAGTCAGTTCCTTCCTTTACCCGTATACTGCCACCTTTGAACTCATATTCACTTACCATCAAATAAAATTGATGTAAAATGTGGTTTTATACAAAACTAAAAAAAAAATACGAAAAATCCATGTTTAAAAATAAAAAATGTTTTTTACAGCTTCGGAGTTAAAGTTTTAACAATTCCTTTTCAGACCGAATTGAAGCAACCTCACCGCCTTCAGCTTTAAGAAGCACACTAAAGTACATTATACCGAAAATTCCATTAATAGTACAACCCACTTCAAAATACCGGTATCTTTGGAGGACAAAAATGAGGCCTAAGATAGAAAGGGGTGAAATTATTCATCATTATACAAAATCCCACTACATTGTACCTAAATCAGCAATACCAGCATCGACTAGACGAAGTGCATGGAAAGCTTCATTATACGGAGTACAATAGTATTAAGACTATATCTTTTATCTTAAGTTTTTCTATAAATATAGCTTTAAGTTGTAAATATTTTCACATATTTACAAATGGGGACATTTTTTAGGTTTCTTCTTTTGTTAGCCGTGACGAGGGAACTTTATACTTACTTAAACAAATATTTTCATAGCTTGTTTTTTGGAGGGATTGTAATCTGTAAAATAGCTGAATAGAAGTAGCTGTGATATCATGTACTTTGGTAGTATCAAGACTCCACATCACATCTAAGAGATTAATTTTGAAAATTGATCGATATTTATATACTTCCATGCTGGACTGGGAGTGAAAGAAAAACATAGAATGTACCAGCTGCTTCTCTTCCCGGGCATACTGTAAAAGTCGGTTAAGGGACAGAGGTTTTATTGGCATTTTTGTGGGCGATAGGCTGACCCCCTGTCACTGCAAAAGCCTCTCGCAATCATTATAATACCTCATTAGTCAAACGTGACATCAGTTGGTCTTATAACCTCTGATGTTCTACCTACCCCATAAGGGATACAGGCGTGAAGTTATGTATATATGTATGTTATATTTGGCTACAGATTTTCTTACTAATCAATTTTCTGAAAACTGGCATCTGAAAAACTGGGATTTATTTCTCTTTACCTCGACCTGCCCAATAAAAAAACACATTCTTCTAAGTTCTGCCTACTGTCCTTAATAAAGGACATTTTTTATAGTAAGTTCTGCCCAGAGCAAAAAATATGAAAAAATGTCTTAAAGTTGAAGGCAATGTTGAAGTTTTGAAAGCCATCTGACATTTGAACAAGTTGTCAAATGACATTTTATGATGGTTCACCGATTGGCTTATATTTCAACTAATCACGATAAGGTTAGAAAACGACCAATAGAGAAGTAAATCAAATGTGAGCTGCGAATTTTATGTCAAGAAAAAAGGCCAGTGGGTGGTAATGCGAAATTTCTTATATTTTGTGTGGGAAAAATATACTCATACAAAAAAAGGGACATTTTGTGCTTTTAAATACTTTCTAATTTGCAAAAGTTCCATGTCTCCCAGCTGCATGTTTTTTGTTACTTCCTTAAGAATGTATCATAAAAAAACCGGTTTATTATTTTTATCCGAACGTCTAAAGCGGTAAAAACCGAAATTATTATATTTTATGTTCAAAATATTGGTATGTGTCGTATCTGGCAATAAATGTTGTATCTGGCACCAATTAATAATATCGTTAAAGCAACAGTGCTTTTCAACAATCGACCAAAACCCGTGTATTTTGACCAAAATAGTAAACACTATCAATAAGCTTTTGATATTATGAGGTCAGCGCAGCGTCAGAAGCGTATGGTTTTTAACGGAATAAGTTTTAGTTAATTATCGCTTTAAGAAACAGCTTTTACAGTTCACCTCGAATTAAGTTAATTTAAGTTAAGTATAGGAAATAAATATTTGTATAGATTAAGTAAGATAAGATGAGATAAAACTCTCAATCAAGTACATGATCGTACTTAGCTTAAATTCTTTTACCACAAATAAAATGTACATAAATGCTTAGATTAATACAGGGTCTTTTAATAAGGAGGCATTACCGGCAAATGGAATAAAACAAGCTTTGTGCGAGATATTAACAAAATTTTAATTTTATTTCAAAAACCCATTTATACAGGGTGTATCGCCAACCCTATATAAAACCTTCATGGAGGTATTCTAGTACCCATGAGGATTACAGAAAAATATTTTTACTGTAATCCTTATGGGTACTAGATTACCTCCGTAAAGATATTATTATATAAGGTAGGCGGGACATCCTGTATAATTTGAAATATACATGTGTTTTGGTGCCAATACACAAACGATGGCACTGATCCGAGAGGTCTCTTTTCAAGGACTGCTGCATAAAACTTGCTAATCAGACTGATGATCTGGAAGATGTTAATTTTCAGTGCATCAATTGTTTGCGGCTTAGTAGTATATACAGGGTGACTGGTATCAAATTTTAGATATTGAAAGAGAGCACTCTGTACTCGATTTTGGTCATAATTATGTAATAAAAGTAGGAACTTAATTTAAATAAGTAACTTAATAAATAAAGTTTTGTTACTATTTTCTAGTGTAAACATGCGTTAACATTCGGTGAAGTTTACTAAGTAAATAATTAATATAAATTTTTTATTATATTTTTTCTCTCCACCTCATACTATCACGTCCTCGAATTTCAAAAGTGACCCGCCAGTCACCCTGTGTAGACGTGTGACTTCAAAAAGCTCCAACAATAGTAATTCTTGCCAGAGATATCCTTACATTCAACAAAGTTCACGTAGAATGTCCATTGTATTGTTTGATTTGTAGCACGTAGCGCCACGCCGCTCTTTCATGTTGAAACTACAGATCATCAACGCCCATATCGATCAATTTGGGCTAAAAAAATGTTTATCATTGATTTGTCTGTTGAAAATTGGACCTCTTGGATCCGTGCCACCGTTTGATGCCACAGCAGCTATTTGAGTTATTTAAAACATATTGGCATAAATAGATCTTTCAAATCAAATTATAATTTTGTTATTATCTCATACACAACTTGTTTTATTTAATTCATATACACAGATTAATGATTGATTTTCTTTGCACTCCGACTTGATATTGATAATAAGAACAATAGTTTAATATCATAGCTGTGAGTTGATCATTGGCCATGTCATGGTTGCTAGAAGATGATTTCATTTAGGAACCGATAAAATCGTATAAATAAAGTTTGAGGAAATGAAATAATTATTTTTTCTTCATACCAGCTTTAAAATTTGACATAATTGCTGGGTGAAACCTATGCTTTATCTTGGTTAAGATTATATTGAAAAAACTAATTTTCGATTCTTTCACGGTCATTCATTACGTTGGACAACCTCAACTTTGAGAACGATCTAAAGTTTTGGCAGAAGTATGAATTCACACCCCTAAAGAATATTATTTTGTTTTAATTAATTCATTTTCAAAATACGTCACATAACATGCAGCAACTTTTATAGACAGAATATTTTCAAAACGTCTAGTCTAAGTTTAACAATAAAAACCTCTATGTATCTTTCTAAAAGTGTTATTATTAAACTATGAAGTATCACTTTCCAATTTATAGTTTCCAGTTTCAGGTTGCCTTGTAAAGTTTTAACTAATATAGGTTTTAATACTTTAGATTAAAGTTCATTGTTCTCAAGTGGCTTTTTTTAAGTATGTATAGTAGGTACTTGTTTTGTATTAAATTTCCACTCTGATAGTTTAAGAGACTGTTGTAAATAGCAAGTATTTAAGTTCGAAGTTGCCCTAATTAAATTGAAGTTTAGAAGAGTTTACTAGCTTTTTATTTCATATTATAAAAAACCTTGTCTCTTTTCTACCAAAGTAAAACAAATGAAAGATTCGTCAGAATGGCGGTGCCAAATCAATTATTTAAAGGTTTGTTAATGTCAGGCGATTTTAATGACTGTGTGGGTGTAAAGCGTCGTGGGTATGAAAGGGTGTTAGGTAATTTTGGTGATGAAAGGGTGAATGATAATGGAACAGGTCTGTTAGAGGTAAGCTTGGAGAGAAAGTTGGTGATGACTAACACTATGTTTAGTTACAAAACGATTCATATGTATACTTGGCAGAGGCAGTCTGAGAGAAGTATGATTGACTTTGTAAAAGGATAGGTACGAATGGTTGGTGGGATGATGAGGTGAAAGGTAGTGGACTAGAAAAGAAGAAAACGTGGCTAGATCTACTAGCTGTGAGAGGCAGAAATAGAATACGAGATGACTTAAATGATGATGAAACGGCATCAAAAGAAAAGTATGATAGATTAAGAAAGACTGTGAAAGAAATGGTGAGCAAAAAGAAAGAGGAATGTAAGAACAAGCTTGACAGGAAATTCTTAAGAAACTTTCAAGCCAATTCCACACTCTTCTGGCACTTAGAAGAGCCCGAGGGCAGGTTGGAGGCTCGAAAGTGGGTGTGTTATGGGATCAGGATGGGAATATTGTAAGTGAGCATGAAAATATAATGAATAAGTGGAAGGGATATTTCGAGAATTTATTTGAGTGAAAAGCGAGTGATGGGATGGAAAGTAGGTCCCCACTTTTGAGAGGTAAAACCACTCGTGAAAGTGAGATAAGTATTATTTTAATAGATATATTAATAGATATGTGGAAACATGTCAATAGTTTTTAGTTTTTTATATTTTATACTCATAGATTTAAGACAACTTGCTATAAATTTCGTGCTCAACATGCTCAACAATTAATGTCAGCCTTGCCAAAGGATAGAGTTGATAGCAAGTTATACATTTATTAATAATCTTTTAACCAATACGATTGCACCAATTATGTAATATTTCAGTGTTAGACTGGACAAAGTCAATTTCAAACCAGCATTCATTAAAGCATAATGTTCCTGTTTTATAATTAATATTGTAAAATGACAATGTTTAGGTAATATTAGAGGATATTTTTGACAGTAATTAATATTGGCATTTTCCAATCTTCCACCTACTCGCATTAGACCGTGCTTATCAATAAATGGATACATTTTTTTCAAATTGGTTTTGATATCTTTTTTCTTCAGAGGTTTTAAAGGCGTTTTTGTGGGCGATAGGCTGACCCCCTGTCACTGCAATAGTCTCTCTCCATCTTTATAATACCTCCAAATTTGTCAAACGTGACATCAGATGGTCTTGTAACCTCTGGTGTTCTGCCTACCCCATAAGGGATACAGGCGTGACGATATGTATGTATGTATGTATTTAAGACAACTGTGTGATCCTAAAGAAAATAAAATAAACATAAAAATATATACTAGTCGCTATATAAACTTTGATAGCGCGATGTAAATCAAATCAAATCATTTATTGCTTCATAGTATCGTACATATAAGTTGTTACATAATAATTTTTAGTTCTACATACTCTGCTGTCCATCAGCATGCAATATTATCTTAATATATAAAACTCTTCCGTTACTGACTGAGTGACTGTAGAGAGCTGAAATTTGGAACATACATCCTACAATCCTAAGAGGTTGTGGGGGAGCACTAAGAAAGCAATTTCCGAAATTCCCGAATTTCCATGGAAACGGGGGTTTTTAGTTTGTATAAAAAATCTTAATCCTTGAGTTCACGGATGTGATACTTGGCATAAAGTTTCTTCAATGAGTGACTGGTTGTGTTAAATATAAACAATGTGTATGAAGTCGCGGGCAAAATCTAGTTGTTAGTTTACACTTTAAAAGTACGTTTTACGTCACATCGGTATTATTACATTTAATTTATTACAATGTTAGTTATGTCAGGATATTTTATTTTTACATTTGTAAAATTCCTTTTAGCAATAAAAACATTAATTTTTGAGCCATTTTGTTGAACTTTGTGAACTTTTAATTTATTGATCGGAAGAATTTTATTTTTCTTTAGGCAAGGCGTAATAAATTTTTATACACGTCGCATAACACTGACGGTGATAAATTGAAAAATTCAGTGTAGACATCTAGTTTTAGTTTAGTTTAAATTTGTACTATTTTAGGCTTCTTTTAACAACCACAACAATATCGTTAGTTAACTAGTTTTCATTTTATTTTCTTACGATGTTTCGATCTCTAAAAAAAAAAAATTTATTCTTCGGCTTTAAAATTTAAAAAAATTACCATGGTTTTCCTATTTCTCAAATACTTTGCTATTATTTCTTCTTTTGAATGATATGCTACATGCAATAAAAACTATAAAGAACATCGCAAAATTTGCTAAATTAGTTAAATGGGTCTTGTTTAGTGAATTTTTTTTTGCATAAGTTGACACATGGGAAACAGCTAGAAGCTGTTATATCAGTCTTGTGAAGTGAAATTATGTTATTTGAGTCGAAGACTTATTTAAGTTGAGCCTACATCTGCTACCGAACGTATGTGCCTTTTTTAACCAGGGGAAATCCTACTACCTGCTATCCTACCTGTTGTACTGAATTTCCCCAAATAAGCAACCATATCTAAGTATTGTCGCTGTATAACCATGGTACGCTGTTAGAACTGTTGTCATATTACAAGTCTTTCTAAGTCTTCTAACGAGATAAACATAACTGTTAAGCTTATTGCAAACATACTCAGTGTTTTTTTGTCAACATTTATGCCAAGAAATCTTATGTTGTCAACTTTATTTATAATAATTGTTTTAAACTATCGCGGTTATTTTCACTATGATTTAATGTAATTACGGGATTCTTACCACGATTTCCGATTTTATTTTCGCACGTCCGATATTTCGATGCTGTTACAAGCACCATGATCGCGGACTGAGTCATAACTTTATTTATGTTATTGTTTCCGTATCATATGTCAATTTTTGGTAGTCGTTTAGTGGTATTAAATCTAAATATAGTGTGTTTTTGTCAAATAAACCTGAAGATTGTTATTCGATAGGTATGTCGGTCCGTCTATGGCCAATATGGGCGAGAATCAGGTGTTTATGCACGATAACGCCCGTCCCCATACTGCGGCTGTAGTGACTGATTACCTTCAAGAGGTCGGTATCATGCGCATGGAATGGCCTGCACGCAGCCCAGATCTGAACCCCATCGAACATGCCTGGGACGAGCTCGGACGACGTGTAAAGCAAAAAATTCCTCCTCCAATTACACTACGTGATTAAAAATTAGCACTGGTGGAAGAATGGGGGAATATACCGCAGAACCGACTTAGAAACCTGGTGTACAGCATGCCAAATCGGATAACATCCATTCTGAGATCACGTGGAGGTAATACACGGTACTGAAATTTGTGGAAAATCATACTCTCGTACCAGAAAAGTCTTAAATGTAATTTGTGATCATCAAGTGTATTTCGTGCATTTTTATTTTATTTGTTTTTATAAATAATAAAATCACTTAAATAACAATCTTACAAATTTTATTTATGTATTAATTAATGGTCTATTTAACAGTTTTTAATTCATCAAGTTAGCATTTATAATTTGCGAGATATCATGGGTTTTGTCTCTGACCCTAATTCTTTGCTCTCGAGTGTATTTGGTATCCATGTACCTCGCGGTACACATATAGGCCAAAATGTATGAAGATAAAATCTTGTTCTTTCGTCGTGTCGTCATCATTCTATGGAGCGTCGCTAGATGTCGCTACATCACTCCCCTCCGAGACCGGAGGTCGATATGGTCATGGTCCGTCAACGGTCTTGCGTCTTGAGATGCTTGCCAGCGTGCCAGTGGGGTCTCAGTATATCGGAACCGGATGAGAGTGCTGCATGGTTAGTTCACGGTGAGTCAGAACTGCATGCGGTGACTGTCCAAGACAAAGTCGGGGTAATGGTCCGGACAAGTGAATCGGAACAAGCTGCAATGAGTCGGAGTGCCCCAATAAGTCGAGGAGTGCTCGTATGCAATAGCCCCAGTGAGTCGGTTTGGCTGGCGATTGCTTCGGGTAGGAGAGTAGAGTGCTCTGCTTGTGACCGGCCGAAATGCAGGGTGCTGTGCCGTATTGCAGATGGAGGCTGGAGGTGGTAGACCAGGCTTGCAGCGACAAAAGCGTAGTGGTCCACCATGGTAGCCCAGAGTGTGCTGGGGGCTGGCGTGTGGTACTTGCTGCTAATGAGTGGGGAGTGATGGTGACAATGACAACGATGGAGATGATGGTCCTCTTCTACGAAGGCTGTGAAGGTTGTTCAGCTCGGGAACAAGATGTTCGTTTCCAATCCCTAGAAGAGGCTGATTGGCCGCGACCCTCGGCCCGACGGTTGTCATCGGGATGTCGTTTATATGCTAGTCACTATATATACTTTGATAGCGCGATGTAGGAAATTTCGTCGTATCGTCATCGTTCTATGGAGCGTCGTGTAAAAATTAATAAACGTGGAGGAAGTGCCAAAATGCCACTATGTCATTCCGTCTTCAGAGTAAGATTTTGAAGCCTGCCAACTAAGCTGTTCACCGCGGCGTTGGAAGATGTCTTCAAGCTTCTGGACTGGGATGGGCTCGGCATCAACATCAACGGAGAGTATACCACTCACCTTCTATTCGCGCATGACATCGTAGTCATGGCTGAGACCCTGCAGGACCTGAGTAATATATTCGATGACCTCAGTGGAGCCTCGCAGCGAGTGGGTATTGAAGTTTTGGGTTTTGGAGGTCTGGGAACGACCGCGATTGTAGATACGTTACATTATTTTTGTTCAGTTTTATTTTTTATTTTTTCCAAGTTAGAGCAAATATACCTCAATACTAAGTAGTAACGACAGGGTTGTCTGGAAGAGATTGTCTGTAGATAATAAGGCCGCCTATTGTGCACTGTACCTATTACATTTTTAATAAAGTTATGTCTTACTCCATGTGTACAATGAAGAATAAATAAATAAATAAATAGTTAGGGATCTATCTTTCTATTTTACAAAATTATTGAAAGGTTTATTTAATCCAGAAAATTTTA
Organism: Stenoptilia bipunctidactyla; assembly: GCA_944452665.1. Taxonomy (NCBI): domain Eukaryota; kingdom Metazoa; phylum Arthropoda; class Insecta; order Lepidoptera; family Pterophoridae; genus Stenoptilia; species Stenoptilia bipunctidactyla. The sequence goes on from OX101730.1 coordinate 1,299,937, forward strand.
AAGACATTAAAAAGTAACACGGGTAAAACCTCATGTGCTGGCAAATTTATTTATACTTTATATTATCCAATATTGATCATCATTAATGTATTTGCCAGTCTGTTTTTGATTTATGTCAATATTGACATAACACGAAATGTTTTCATATCTGCTTCATTTGTAATAGTTTTAGAATAACGCATAGACGCGAGAGTTTTTTTTTGTTAACTATGAAATTAATATGTGCAATTATTGTTATACTTAATTGTTTTAATGTGTCTGAACAGTCCTACCTAGATAACGAGTTGGTAAGTTGTACATTAAGGATTAAAACTAGTGTGAATGATTTTTTGAGTTTACTTTGATATTACTAGCCTATGTTTGCGTTTATCCCAATTTTTTTATATTGTAATTTTACATATTTAGTCATATTTGACTAAGGTTAGTCTTATCTTAATTGACGATTTGTGATGACGAGGGCAAAATAAAGCACGTCTAAAAGCAAAATAATAGCAATAGCAATGATACTTAGCGTTAAACTTGGAAAGTATCTTAAATTATGAAATGATTCGGGAAAAATAAGATATTTAGTTATGAGTAGTAAAAATAACTTATTTGGAACTAAGTATAACATTTTTTGGATTTTATTACTATAAGTTTTCTTATGCCAGTCCTATTCCATTATATTTTTATATTCCAATTTAACATAGTGAGTATAACCGTTCATTAACATATTCCATAAATAATCCAGATTTCATTTAATTATTTAAATATATGTTATAGAGTACCACCCAAATTAAGCCGAAAATTGGCAAACAGGGGCAATAATTCGTGTAGTTTTGAAAATTGGCACACGTATACCTTGTGCAGTCCAGATTGACATATTAAAAGTCCTCAAGGGTGGGGGGTATGCTGTCGGGTGAAGGTCCATATTCTCTGGTTTTTGCTCATACATACATACATAACTTCACGCCTGTATCCCTTATTGGTTAGGCAGAACACCAGAGGCTATAAAACCATCTGAAGTCACGTTTGACAAATTAAGAGGTATTATAATGACGGAGAATGACTATCTAATATATAAAATTCTCTTGTCACAGTTTTCGTTGCCATACTCCTCCGAAACGGCTTGACCGATTTTGATGAAATTTTTTTTCTATGAGAATCGGCCACGTCTACTTTTTTTTTATTTATATGGCAAAACAACGTTTGCCGCGTCAGCTAGTAATAAATGAAATTTTGCTCATAATATCTCGAAAATCTGTACAAATAACGTCATAGTTGCTTCTAACCAAATTTTATTCATAAAATTTCCTATTGATTTAATCATATTAGTTTTTACTCTCTTCACAGGTTACAATGTGTTGAAATTTGCGATGTGCGAGATTTCAGTTAGTCCCCGGCTACAACTGGCGTCCTCACGATACAGCCCTAATTTGTGTAGTCTTAAAAATGGGCATAGTGATACCTTATGAAGTCCAAATCATCATATTAAAAGCCCTCGATGGTGGGGGCTATGCTGAAGGTGTAGGGGTTGAGGGTTCCTATTTTCAGATTTTGCTCTTAGTCAGAAATAAAGGTGGAAATAAATCGTGTCTTTTTGAAAATTGGCACACGTATACTATGTGCAGTCCTGATTGACATATTACACGTTGTCAGGGGTAGGGGGTATGCTGAGGTTGTAGGGGGGATGAAGTTTCATATTCAGGTTTTTACTCATATCTCAAAAATCTGTATCGTAATTATCACTTCTGACAAAAGTTTAAGCACAAAATTTCCAATTAATTTGGTCATATTGGTTTTCACTCTACGACCCATACTTTAGGAGCTGCGAGGCGTTGAATTTGCAATGAAGGAATTTCTCATTTCCTTTCTCCAGGTTTTTCCTCGTATCACGAAAATCTATACAAAAAATATAATTTTTGCTTTGAACATATAAAAGAGTTTGAACATATAATTTCCCACTGATTATTCATATTTACTTCATCTCATCTACATATTCAGCATAGCCCCCACCATCGAGGTCTTTTAATATGATGATTTGGATTTCATAAGGTCTATGCCCATTTTCAAGACTACACAAATAAGGGCTGCATCAAGAAAACGTCAGTAGTAGTAGAGGACTAATGAAATCTCGCACAACGTAAATTCCAACACATTGTAACTCGTGAAGTATTGGTCGTAGAGTAAAATGACTTAATCAATAGGAAATTTCATGTATAAAATTTGGTCAGAAGCAACGGACCTTCATCCCCATCCTACACCGATAGCACACCCCCAACCTTGAGTACTTTTAATATGTTAATCTGGAGGGCACAAGGTATACGTGTGGCAATTTTCAAAACTACACGAATTATTTCCCCTGATTTTGTTAATTTGAATGGGCTAGAGTGAAAAGCAGAGATTTCCAAGAGCAAATTAATCATCATTTCACTTATAAATGAGCTTTAAAATGTATTAATAGTTAAATTTATTTTGATAATTTTTTTATTCGCATTTAAATGAAATTGTTATTGCGAATTAAATGAATATGGTACGGGTGGGGTTTCAAAACTGAAGCCATCATTGTCAGACAGTTTAAATTTTTCAATGGCGTTCAAATTATATCATGTATTTTAACCCTATATGGAGTTTTAAGTCTTGAGTCTTACATTTGAAAATATCATTATCTGATCAATTTTATCACCATGATTCAATATACAAAAATCTTTGTTATTTTTTATCTGTGACTAAGTCCACGTTTGACCTCAATCTCACCTGATGGTAAGTGGCGATGAGGTCGAAGATGACATCACACGGGTCTAGGAAGGAACTGGCTCTTTGGAATAGCTGGAACACATCAGTTTTTTTACATATGTATGGATGGTCGCTATCCAGTTGAACCGTGCAGAGTCATTCAAGGGTCAAGGGACCAAGCATCGGCAATTAGATTTGTCAGCTTTCACGACATACTTATCCAGAAGTGGTAGGGCCACACTAAGCTGACCTTAGGGTACTACTACACCAATCGAATCGATCGAAGATCGACGCCGTCAATCGATGGTATAATGGATTAATCGACGTCAGACGACCAGACGCAGTCAGAACTTCCATCCCTATATAGTGGATTTACCAAGAAGTCGAACAAAACGCTTCAATAGTTCCTTTTTGGTATGGATTGCCAAGGTGTGGAACAATCTGCCTGCGTCTATTTTTCCTGACCACTACAGTCCTGGAACTTTTAAGTGTCGAGTGAATAGGTTTCTCGTGGATGGACGTGTAACACCATAGTCTTCATGCGCACTTTCCATCAGGTGTCATGGAAGACAAACGTCCTATCCTTACAATATTAAAAAAAAAGTCAATCGATAGTTTTTTCTAGGTCAAACCGATCAACGTCGAAAGATGCCGTCGGTCAATCATCGATTAACGTCGATAAATAATAGATAAGTTAAATAAAATCTGTAATACTTAAATCTAGAATACAACCAATCTTCTCTTTCGATAGGTGAAGGAATTTTTTTGTTTAATGTTGTCGTTTTGCAATTTTGTTTCCCTTCGTGAGAAATAATAACAATCATATGTTATTGTAAATATAGTTTAGAGACATTTGAATGTCTGTAATAATAAATAAACTATATTATGGAGACCTAGTTTTAGACATTTTCGCGTGCTCGAAGATCATCATAGACTCGTCAGCAAAAATAAAGCGTCACCTCATTTTTTTCAAGTAACTTTAAAACTACATATGCTAGCTCTTTGAATTAAAAAGAATCTGAAAGTAATCTTTTATTTATTCGAAAATGAAAGATAACTAAAATTAAGGAACTGCTTTCAAACAAAATAATTCACTTTTTGTCGTTTTTATTATATAAATACATGGCCACCTCATTATTTGAATACTTTGTATTTCCTCCACGGATTCGTCTCAAGGTTAGTATGCGATCAGGCATACTGAAAACTCTCCAAGTTCTTCAACCGGTATTGAGGTATATTCTCCCACTCTTTAATAAGGGCCTGTTTTAAAGCTGCAAGTGTCAGAGGTGGTGAGTTTCGCTTCCTGACTAGCCTTCCGAGCTCGTCCCATGCTCGCTCTATGGGATTCCTGTCAGGATCCCTCGTTGGCCAAGCTGTAAGATCGATACCAACTTCTTGAATGTATCGTCTCGCAGATAATGCTGCATGAGGGCGAGCATTATCGTGCATAAGAAGGTAATTATCATTATCATAGTCATTTCAATACTGCAATCTTGCAGTTATTCGATCGCCACGCTCCAATCAAAAAAGTTAAACTCAAATACAATCCTGCACCCTGGCTTTCTGATTGCATTAAACAAGAAATGGCTAGAAGAGATAAGGCCAAAAGACTTTTAAAACGTGATCCCTCTGAATGCAACTTTGAGAAATACAAACGTCTCAGAAATTTATGCAATCGCTTATGTCGGGATGCGAAGAGGAAATACTTTTTTGATTCTTTGGTCAACCGTGGTTCTGCTCAAGTTTGGAAATTCCTTAAATCCGTCGGTATCGGCAAATCTCCTAACTCATCCCTTAAAGACTTTGACCTGAGCGCTATGAACAATAATTTCTCCCTACCTCCAGTAACTTTATCTCCTAATGTCAAATCCAATACCTTGAATCATCTGTCGAGACTGCAATTAACATATTCTCCTTTCTCATTTTCAGCCGTTTCTTCAGATGAAGTCAAGAAGTCTATCCTCTCTATTTCCTCAGCTGCGGTTGGTGATGACAATTTGTGCTCTAGAATGATCGTCATGATATTACCATTCCTTTTGCCAATCCTCACACACATATTTAACCACTCTCTATCTTCTAGTACCTTTCCTGTTGCCTGGAAACGCGCGCACGTTATTCCTTTACCCAAAATCCCTAATCCTACTGCCATAACCCATGTTCGCCCTATATCAATCCTACCTTTTCTTTCGAAAGTTCTCGAGCACATTGCGCATAAACAACTATCAGCATTCCTGTCAATTAATAATATAATCACCCAATTCCAGTCCGGCTTCCGTCCTGGCCACAGCACTGTTTCAGCATTAATACACGTAACTGATGACATTCGCTGGGCCATGGAAAACAAATCCCTTACCCTACTTATCCTTCTAGATTTCAGCAGCGCCTTTAACGCTGTTGATTTTGATATCCTCCTAGGTATCCTCAAATCCATAAATATCTCCCCTTCTGCATTGGCTTGGTTTGAGTCCTACCTTCGTGGCCGCTCTCAGCAGGTCCGCCTTGATGAGAATCACTCACATTGGTGCGATCTAATTGCTGGGGTGCCACAAGGTGGTGTCTTATCTCCTCTACTTTTTTCCATTTTTATAAACTCAGTTACCGAAGTCATTTCTTCCAAATTCCATCTTTACGCAGATGACTTGCAGTTATACCGACATTTCATTGCATCTGATGTCGAATCTGCTGTTACAGCTGTTAATTCCGATCTAGGTCGAATAAGCGACTGGGCAAAGTCTTTTGGTTTTCTAGTTAACCCCAAAAAGTCGCAAGCAATGATCATTGGTAGCCGGTATATGCGTAATTGTCTTGACTTTGCTGTTATTCCTCCCATCACCTTGGACAATGTTGTGATTGCTTTCACTGACACTGCTAAAAACTTGGGAGTCATTCTTGATTCAAACCTTACATGGAAAGCGAATGTCAGTGAAATCAGTCGCAAGGTCCACTACACATTGCACTCACTTAAGAGCTTGCAAAGCTTTTTGCCTTTTCAGACAAAAATTTCTCTTGCCCAGTCGCTGGTTCTTCCTATCCTGGACTATGCAGATTCCTGTTATCTGGATGCCACGGAAGAGCTATTAAACAAATTGGAGCGTTTGCAAAATCTATGTGTTCGTTTCATATTTGGACTCAAAAAATTTGATCACATCACCGAATTTCGAAAGCAACTCCGTTGGCTTCCGATACGGTTCCGACGAAACCTTAGAATCCTGTGTCTTCTTTTCAATATCCTATTTAACCCGCTTACCCCTCCCTATTTGCGTAATAGATTTTCTTTCACTCAATCTCAGGATACGCCATGTAGAGCACATGTGCGCACTCTTCTACACATGCCCATTCATAAAACTGACTATTTTTCCTACTCTTTCTCGGTTCATGCAGTCAGATTGTGGAATTCATTACCTCACATTATACGGGAGTCTCAATCTATATCTATTTTCAAGAAAAAAGTAAGAGATCACTACCTTTCTCTATGTTAAAAGTATGTATTTGTGTGTATTTTTATGTATGATATAATATGTAGGTATATATTATATATCTTATGTATGTATTTGTATTTAAAATTTGTTATGTAGGTTTTCAATATATATTTTAATAGTATAAGTCATTTATTCGATTTATATTTATACGTACACACTATTATTGCATTTTAACCAAACTCTCCAGTCTCAGGTCTGCTGGAAGAAATTTCTTTAGAAATAAGCTGACCCTTATTCTATGTTTATTTTCAATTGTCTTTTATCCTGTGTACAAAAATTGTTAAATAAATAAATAAATAAGTAATTATGGCCCATATTTGTAAGGAAAGGACCTGCATGTTCATTTAGGATTTTCATTATGTAGCTTTCCGCAGTTAGGTTGCCATTTTCAATGAAAATACGATCTGTAAATGCCGGCCCATACGTGGAGGGACTCGCCGCCATAGGAGACCGTTTCCTTAAAACATGCTTGAGCAAAAGGATCTCCAAGACGTCGATATACCCTGTCCCTTCTATCGTTAACGTATAACGCGAATCTCGATTCGTGAATAAACAATACAGGTGCCAATATTACTCGCTCCAAGTAGCGTATTCTGTTGCAAAACGCAGTCTTGCAATTTTATGATGAAGCTCAAGTTTTGAGCCCTGGGCTGGTCTGTATTGTGTCAGGTTAGATTCTGCCAGGCGTTTTTTTACTGTATCATCACTAACATAGTCTATTCTGGAGTGAAACATGGTGTTGGATCGCAACTACTGTTAGATGTCGATTCCGTAGTGAAGTCTTGACGATAAAGTGATCTACTCTGGCCGTTGTACACCTTGGACGACCGTTTCTTGGTCTTCTTAGATGTTGTCCAGTTTTTTCATATTTTCTCAGCACTCTTTGGACTGTGGAAAGCATCACAACTCTGTATCTGGCTACTCTGCGCTGGCTCAGTCCAAGCTTCAACATGGTGATTATTCCGGTGCATCCTTCCAAACTTAGAGGCATGATTTTATGCAAATTATTCTAATCAAAAAAAAAAAACAAAAAAAAATTTTTGAAAAACTCACGACGCGGTTAAAAAGTAATTGAAAAAGAATAAAATAATTTAAAATGCCCCGACTGAAATGATTTATGTGACGAGAGATAATTAACGTGAAAAGCTTTTTTAAAAGTTCACTTGATCTCACACAGAGTCGATCATATTATGAACAACATACTATTCGTTTTCATAGCAATTCCCTACGCTTACCTATTCGGTTCTCGAAGATGTAGATGTCGCAATAACATAGGTATTCAACTCCCTATGAACTTTATAAGAAGAGCAAGAAAAGCCGTCTGGGGCTGCCATTGAATGAATTAGTTTTTTAGTTTTATATTGAAATTTAAAATATTGATGGCTGCCCTCGACGGATTTTCATTTTTGCGGACGAGTGTAGTTACCCCGTGGGATTGATTTGAGAGTCTGGGAGTCCTCTAAGAATGATAATACCCACAAAAGTCAAATTTTATTGGCCGTCGTCATTATCGAGACCCGGCAATATTAACCGTTCTTTGTCAAGCTTGTGGTTAGAGAATAACAAAGGCATACTTTAAATCTTGCTTTCTAGTTTCTCATTTACCGTGAATGCATGACTTTTGGGTTTGATTATTGTTTTGTTTGTTTTCATTGGGTTTGTTTATTGTTTTTTTTTTGTTTTACTTAGATGCTTTTTGTTTTATATTAGTTTGTATTTCTACTGTTTCGTAAGTAATTTGCGACAACATTGAAATTGCGTTAAATAATTTGTCAAGATATATGTTTAGCAATTATAACACGGTTCGTTGTCCAGTGAAAATAAAATTAAAATAAAATAAATAAATATTCACTTACCATCAGGTGAGATTAGGATGAAAAGCGGGCTGAGCTTCTACTAAAATAATCTTCTTTATTGGTTCAATTATCATTCAGATATCCGTTTATTTTCCGTTAGGTTAGAGTCATTTTTATATTTTACGCTTGTTGCGTTACAACTTAAACTAATATTCTGTGATTAATTACCTAGTTGTATACATAAACATGCCGACGTTGATCTTTTTTTTCATATTTAATAATAATTATATTGCATCAATCATTCACATGCAGTTGTTATCATGCTAGTTTCTCTTACCTACAATTACCAAAATTCTATTACTACTAGCGCTACGCGCCGGGCATGACTAGAACTTTTTGTATTTTTTCTGCGTTCGAAATCGATATATCTATAGTACCGTTATTGTACCAGGTATCGTACCAGGCAGCGTATCTTTAGTATAGTATTCAACCAATCAAAAAAAAAATTAAAACAATTAAACCACTGACTCTGAAAATACATTCCAAATAGTTTCAGAGTCAGGGTTCTCCTATTCCAGTCATAAAATATTGTACAACCCAAAAAAAAAACTCTATTTATTGTGTAGCTTAATTGTTATTCTGTATGTCCGACAAAATTGATTGTGAGGGTTATGAATAAATGATGATTATTATTATATTTTTTTATGATTTCTCATCTCGGCTTGCGCCGGTTTTTTTTTAAGGCATACACGGGCCTAAGCCAAGTGTATGTCAGATAGGGTAGAGTTCGGAGGGCTTGAGTGTGACTGAGCGATGGTGTTAGGTTGGGTTAGTGAGGTATTTTCCTGTTCGGTCTGTAAAAACTTTCTCACTATCCGGCACGTGTTAAGGATAGCAGCTTTCTGCATAAGATGGTAAGTGTTTGGGGCTAAATTGAGAGTTTCAAGGGATTGGTGTAGTTGTTTCGGTATTACGCCGGTAGTAGAGATGACTATTGGGACTATCGTTACTTTTTGAAGATGCCAAAGGCGGGTTATTTCATCTTTCAGCTCTATATATTTGGTCAATTTTTCTGCTATTGAGGACTGGAGATTGTGTGTGTTTGGAACGGTAATATCAATGAGGAATCCTGTTTTACTGGTCTTGTTAATAAGTGTGATATCAGGTCTATTGTAATGAGTCGTGCGATCTGTGAGAATTGCTCTGTCGTAATACAATTTAGTTGTGGCATTTTCTAAAACAGAATTGGGTCTATATTTGTAGTATGGCTGGGTAGAATTAATAAATCCGTATTTGTAGGCAAGTTTTTGATGGATGATATTAGCTATTTGGTCATGTCTGTGTTTATAATCTGTCTGGGCTATTGTTTTACAGGCGCCTGTAATGTGTTGGATCGTTTCTGGGGAGCTGTTACATTTTCTACATATATCGGATGGAAGGCTTCTCACTATGTGTCTCAGGTAGTTTTTCGTTTCTATGACCTGATCTTGAATGGCCATAATGAAGCCCTCAGTCTCTGGGAAGAGCTCTCCACGGCTTAGCCATGCGTTCGACGCCTCTTTGTCGACATTAGGTTGGCATAAGTCATGGTAATGTCTTCCATGTAGAGACTTTCTGGCCCATTCTAGTTTTTTATTATTTTCATCTGAAATAGCTTCATTGTTTTGTGTGGATCTATCTTGAAGATTTAAAGGGGTTAATTTGACATCATTGTAAACTATTGCTTTGTGTAAAGGTGAAGAATCTATTTTATTGAAAAAATACTGTCTTAAGTTGGAAATCTGTCTATTGTGAAGGTTTGATATGTCTATGATTCCGCGTCCTCCTTCTTTTCTGGGTAATGTAAGTCTTTGTAAGCATGACCTTGGGTGATGTTTTCTGAATTTAGTCATAGTGGTATTAACGATTCTTTGCAGTGCTTTAATTTCAGATTTCGACCAATTTATTATACCAAATGAGTAAGTTAGTACGGGGATAGCATAAGTATTGATAGCTTTAATTGTGTTTTTAGAGTAAAGTTGTGTTTTTAATATGCTATTTAGTCGGTGTTTAAATTGTAGCTTTAATTGATGCTTGGTTTCTTTATATTGTATCTGACGCGATTGGTTGTAGCCTAGGTATTTATAAGTTTGGTGTTCTTCTAATGCATCTATTTGTTCTCCAGATTCTAATACGTAACTATGTTGGTAAATTATGTTTCCTGATATCAATGAGTTAATTTTACATTTATCTATCCCAAATTGCATTTTTATATCAATAGTAAACTGTTCCGTTAGGTTGACTAGTTGGTTAAGTTGTTGTTCATCTATTGCATATAATTTAATATCATCCATATAAAGCAAATGACTGAGCATATTTTGTTGGACTTGTGTCTGTTCGTTTGTTACATTGTATTTTAAAGGGTACCCTAGAGATGTGGAATTCAGTAAGTTAGAAAGGGGATTGAGTGCTAGGCAAAACCAAAGCGGGCTGAGTGCATCGCCTTGGAAAATACCACGTTTTATTTTTATCGGGCTGGTTTCTATAGTTTGGTTTGGAGTATTAAGCCTGAGTTTAGTTTCCCATTTGGTCATCACGGTCTGCAAGAATGAAATTATTGTTGGATGGATTTTATATATCTTCTTCTATATACTTATAATAAATCTGTTGAGAGGTCAATTCTGTACATGAAATATTTTCTCAAAATAACTATCAGGGGGTGATTAGTGATCGATACCGATGCCAAAAATGCAATCAGTAAAATTTTTGTCTGTCTGTCTGTCTGTATGTTCCTTATAGAAACAAAAACTACTCCACGGATTTTAACGAAACTTGGTAAAATTATTCTTCATACTCCTGGGCAGGTTATAGTATACTTATTATCACGCTACAGTCAATAGGAGCAGAGCAGTGAAGGGAAATGTTGGAAAAACGGGAGAAGTTACTTCATTTTTTAACCATTAAGGCTGCACACACGCGATGGTGTGCAGCCTTAATGGTTAAAGCTACATAGAAATCATGTATGACAGAAATATTCTACATAAAATTATATAAAAGATATCCCACAACAGTATAATATGTCTATATTTTATGGTTGACTCACAATAACACGTGTAAATCCCGATAGCTTAGCAGTTCGGTTTATATATGTTTACTCTTACGTTTATAATACTCTCACTCAACCCTAATTAAAAAAATAACATTATTACCTATTCAATAAAAATAATAAGCAATAAAAATAATGGCTAATAAGCCATTGCGCGTGAATACTGAATCATGCTATAAGGATTATTTTTAGGTAACGGTTGCCGCGCCCGACGCGGCTCGCGGCGGTAGGGTATAAAAAGGCGGGAGGCGAGCGCAAGCTTCATTCAATATTTGGCTGTTGATGCGTTCAGAGCGTTCGACTTTATTGACATTATAAATTGATATTATAAACCGTGCTTATCAGCGCGACTTTTAGTCTTTAAATAGTTTATTTGAATTTATTTTGTTGTTATTTTATAAAATAGGTATTAGTTGTTTTTGTAGTGTTAAAATATTCGGTCTAATTCCAAATTTTGGCTTATTTATGTTCAGTTTTTTTTTGTATATTTTAGGTAAAAGCGTAGGTACTTTATTAATATTGTAGTTATAGGTATTTATTTTTAAGTGAAGTAGGTATAGGTAGATAGCATTGCACAGGCGTTTCAGCGTTTATCAGTGCGACTTTTAGTCTTTAAATAGTTTATTTTAATTGTTTTTGTTGTTATTTTATAAAATAGGTATTAGTTGTTTTGGTAGTGTTTAAATATTCGGTCGAATTCCAAATTTTGTCTAATTTAGGTTCAGTTTTTTTTGTTTTGAGTAGGTAAAAGCGTAGGTACTTTTATTATTTATAGTAGTTATAGGTATTTATTTTTAAGTGAAGTAGGTATAGGTAGATTTCAGCTAGGTAGATAGGTAGATTCATTATTTTAGCTTTATTTTAATTTCTTTTGTTGTTATTTTATAAAATAGGTATTAGTTGTTTTGTTAGTGTTTAAATATTTGGTCAAATTCCAAATTATTAATAGTTTCCATTTTATTTCTTAGCTATAGTTAGGATCTCTAACGTAGGTTATTTTGATAGGTAACTGGCAGCCTTTCAGTTACCATCGATTAAAAATAAACACAATGCCACCTAAAAAACGATTATCTTTATCTCGAACTTCGAGTCAAGCTAAGAGAATGACAATTACGCGTTCTCAAGAATCGGCAGAGGAAAGAGCGCATCGGTTAAACTCTATGAGAGTTAGTGCCTCAACTTCTCGAGCCAATGAAAGCTCTCCAGAGAGCGAGATGCGATTAGCAGCTGACAGAGCGAGACGAGCTACATCACGGGCGCCTCAAAGCTCTTCTCAACGAGAGCTAAGGCGTACCATTGACCGAGAACAACATGCGTTATCCCGAGAAGCTGAAACTGCTTCACAACGAAAATTACGGCTTACAGCTGATCGCGAACGTCATATTTTATCTCGAGAATCTGAAACTTTTACTCAATATGAAGACCGTTTGACAAATGATAGGGTGTACCATAACATTATTCGTTCTCTTGAAGATGAACATGAGCATGAACAACGACTAGAGTCGGGACGCGATTATTACAATTCTTTGAGAGAAGAACGATTAATAACTTTGTCTAATGAAAGATTAAGAATTGAAAATATTCGGTCTCTTGAAACAGACGAACAGCGAGAGGCCCGTCTTACTGCAGACAGGTTTCGACATAGTCTTAATGACTTAGATGTACACATAGGAGATCAATCTACAAATTCGGTGGCGTGGTCCGATAAATATAAAAGTGGGTTTGCTTATAACCTCTCAATTGATTACAGATCATCTACTGTAATAGGCGATATGAACGTAGTATGTGTTTTTTGTAATGCTTCAAAGTGGATTAAGGAGTCTGCTGGTTTCTGTTGTTCTGGAGGTAAAATAAATTTGCCTCCGTTCGAAGACCCACCGGAACCTTTGAAATCACTACTTTTAGGGGAACATGTGCAATTTAAACAGTTCTTAGACAATATTCGCACATATAATAGTGCATTTCAAATGACATCCTTTGGTGCTCAACAAATCTTAGAAGGTCGTTTCATGCCTACTTTTAAGATACAAGGTCAGGTTTACCATTTGATAGGGTCCCTTTTGCCTGAAGACCAACCTAAATTTCTTCAAATATATTTTGTATCCGACTACAACGAACAGTCGAATATTAGAAATCAATATTTTCCGAATTTAAATACTGAACTCATTTCACAACTTCAGAACATGTTGCATCAGGTTAATTCGTATGTATGCAGTTTTAAATCGGCATTAGAAGCTCTTCCTCAAGATGGTGATAACAATTATAAAATTGTTATAAATGCCGATAGGCGTTCAACTCAGGAACACCCTGGGCGTTATAATGTTCCATCCACGAATGAAGTTGCTGTAGTATTGGTCGACCAGGAATGTGATAGGCGTGATATCGTTATCCGTTCCAGAGATAACCGTTTGCAACGTATTTTCGAAACCCACAGGGCTTACGACAGTTTGCAATATCCTTTGATATACTGTCGAGGCGAAGATGGTTATAATTTCGCTGTATACCAAACCGATCCGCGTACAGGCGCATCTAATTATAATAAAAAGGTGTCATGCCTTCAATTTTATTGTTACCACTTGCAAGTGAGACGGAATAGATTTGTATACTTTCAACGTTTTCGTGGCTTATTTAATCAGTTTATTGTTGACATGTACGCAAAAATTGAAACCGAAAGATTAGTTTATATACGATCTAATCAAAGACAGCTGCGCGCTGAAGAATACGTGCACCTTCGCGACGCCATGCAGCAAGATAATGATACTGTGAATAGGGGCCGTTTAGTTATTTTACCCTCTTCTTTTACTGGTGGTCCACGCTATATGCATGAACGTACACAAGACGCTTTTTGTTACGTAAGAAAATATGGACGTCCCGACTTATTTATTACTGTAACTACCAATCCCAAGTGGGATGAAATCACTCGGGAGCTTCTTGAGGGTCAAGCACCGCATGACCGCCATGATAGTATCGCAAGAGTTTTTCATTTAAAATTAAAATCAATGATAGACCTACTTAACAAAGATAACATTTTTGGAGAAGTATTGTGTTATATGTATAGCGTTGAGTGGCAAAAACGCGGCTTACCTCACGCACATATCTTGCTTTGGTTAAAAGACAAAGTTCGACCTAATGATGTAGACAGTTCAATCAGTGCTGAAATTCCAGATCCTATTACAGATCCCCAGTTATACGACATTGTTAAAACTCATATGATACATGGTCCATGTGGTGCATTTAACGGGAATGCTCCTTGCATGCAAGATGGTCGTTGCACTAAAAGATATCCAAAAGCATTAGTGGATGAAACTGTAACAGGACATGATGGATACCCATTATATCGTCGCCGTTCAAGAGACAATGGTGGTTTTACTGTTGAAAAGCGAGTGTCTGGACAACAGGTTACTTTAGATAATAGGTGGGTCGTTCCGTATTCGCCTGTGTTGTCTAGAGCATTTCAAGCTCACATAAATGTAGAAATGTGTAATAGTGTAGAGTCAATAAAATATATTTGTAAGTATATTAACAAGGGCAGTGACCAAGCTACGTTTGCGTTGAGAAATGAACATGATGAAGTTACTAGATTTCAGTCAGGCAGATATATCAGCTCTTCAGAAGCTATGTGGCGGATCTTAAGTTTTAATATTCACGAAAGATGTGACCCATCTGGATGTTCATCTCGAATGCGGTCAACGTATATATTTCAACGCCGAAAATGTTACAGAACGATTAGAGAACCCTAGACAAACAACTTTATTAGCATTCTTTCGACTTTGCCAAACTGATAATTTTGCTAAATCTCTTTTGTATGAGGAAGTTCCATCGTATTATACCTACGATAAGCAACGAGGTGTCTTTAACCGTAGACGCCGTGGCAGGCCTGTAGATGGCGAGTCAGGTATTTTCAAAGAACATGTTCTTGGTAGAGTGTATACCGTTCACCCCAACAACGCCGAGTGTTTCTATTTGAGATTATTATTATATACAGTGCGAGGACCAATATCATTTATAGATTTGAGAAAAGTAGACGATGTTGTTTATCCAACATTCATGCAGCTTGCCATGCGCGTCATTTGCTTGAAAATGATCAGCATTGGGATGACGCTTTAGCAGAATCCTGTGTTAGTGATAATCCACGACGGTTACGCCATTTATTTGTAACATTGCTCACATTTTCTAATTTATCAGATCCTGTCCAATTATGGGAAAAATATAAAGAAAAATTTGCAGAAGACTTTCTTCGGAATATATCTCACAATGATGAAGGCGCAACTAATGATAATTTCCGTGATCTTGCCATAAATAAGTGCTTATTAGCTCTTCAGGAAGACTTAACAGTAGTAGGCGGTAAATCGCTCTGTGAATATGGTTTGCCAACACCAACCTCAGTCGGAGAGGTTACCAATAGGGAATATTCCGCAGAGATTGGTTACAACTCAATGGAACTGCTGGCAACATTAGAAAACGGTGTCCCAATGATGAATGCAGAACAACGTTCAGTCTTTGATCGCGTGTGCGAGAGTGTCCAGAATAACTTAGGAACAATATGGTTTTTAGATGCACCTGGAGGAACTGGGAAAACCTTTTTGACTAAATTAATTTTAGCTTATGTTCGAAATCAGTGTAAAATTGCTCTTGCCGTGGCTTCATCAGGTATAGCTGCAACATTGCTACCAGGAGGTAAAACTGCTCACACAATGTTTAAAATACCAATTGATTTAGATCGCACGGAAAGTCCAACCTGTAGTATTTCAAGAAATAGCGACAAAGCTAAGGTATTACGTGAGTGTAATTTAATTATATGGGATGAATGTACGATGGCCCATCGAAGAGGAGTAGAAGCGGTTGACAGAACTCTAAGGGATATAAGACAAAATGATCGACCAATGGGCGGTATCACGGTTTTATTTTGTGGTGATTTCCGGCAAACCTTACCGGTAATACCACGGGGAACCCGAGCTGATGAGGTTAGGGCTTGCCTGAAAAGCTCTTATTTGTGGCGTGATATACAATCGGTGCATTTGTCTTTAAACATGCGAGTGAGAACTGAAGATAACCCGGATGATCGTGAATTTTCTGACATATTATTAAAGATTGGTGAAGGTACCTATCAACAACTACACCAAGGAAAACTTATTCTGACGCCTGACTTATGTTGTATAGTGCAATCCCAAGAACATCTTATATCGTCTGTTTACGGTGACGTAACAAATATATTAAATAGGGACAATTCTTGGCTATGCAAAAGGTCCATTTTAACTCCTCGCAATGACCAGGCATCTGAGATTAATAATAAAATACTGTCGAATATACAGGGGGAAAGCAAAGTTTATATTTCAATAAATAGAATGGTCGATGAACAAGAAGCCACTAATTACCCGATAGAATTTTTTAATTCTTTAAATAAGCCCGGACTTCCTTCTCATGAAATTTGTTTGAAAATTGGCATTCCGATTATTCTGCTCCGAAATTTAAGACCACCACAACTTTGCAATGGAACTCGGCTAAAAGTAACCCAGTTGCAACATAATGTAATCGAGGCTCAAATTTTAACAGGTTGCGGTGCAGGAGAAACCGTCTTTATTCCCAGAATTCCCATAATACCAAATAATTTTCCATTCCAATTTAAAAGAACGCAATTCCCAGTATCGGTGTGTTATGCAATGACAATTAATAAGGCTCAAGGGCAGACTTTTCATGTTGCTGGAGTAGATCTCGGTGTCAGTTGTTTCTCGCATGGTCAGTTATACGTCGCTCTTTCCCGGGTTAGCAGTTCTAGAAATCTTCATGTTCACGTGCCGGCCGGGTCAACTTTCAACATAGTTTACTCGGAAGCTTTGTGTTGAAGTATTTTCGTTCCATAGATACTTAAGCCTCATGTCTAAACAATTAATTGTCAAATATTATAAAATGTCAATCCTTATCCTTACTAATATTATAAATGTGAAAGCGTGGATATTTGTTCAGCTTTCTCGCAAAAACTACTGGACGAATCATCACAGGTACTAGAAGTAACATAGGATACCTCTTATCCCGAAATTATCGCGAGCGGAGCCGCGGGCACAGCTAGTTTCTAATATTTGTATTAACCACGTGTGTGGGACTGAATCGTATGCCTTTTTATAGTCTACGTACATAGTACATAGGTTAGATTTAGTTTTTTGGACTCGCTTCAGTATTACTGAATCTATTACAAGTTGTTCTTTGCAGCCTTGAGAAGCCTTTCTACATCCTTTTTGTTGTTCGGCCAAGATGTTATTATCAGTCAAATGTTGGTGTATGACTTCAGATAAACAAGATGTTATTACTTTATATAATGTTTGTAAGCATGTGATTGGCCTGTATTTTGCAGGGTTAGTGAGGTCGTCGTGGTCTTTAGGTATCAAGTAGGTTGTTCCTGCTGTAATATAAGGCGGTATGGCATTAGGGTTTTGGATGAAAATATTAATGAAATTGTGTAGGTAACAGTGGGTGCTTGTAAATTTTTTATACCAGTAGCTGTGAATATAATCAGACCCGGGTGCTTTCCAATTATGGAGTCTTGCAATGACACGTTTAAATATTTCAACTGGTATGAACTCAAATTGCATTGGCACTGCAGTTTGGCGAAAATTACTTGTTTCTTTATGAATCCACTCGGCTTGACTATTATGGTTAACCGGTTCTTCCCATATTCCTGCCCAAAAATTACGAATATCATTTACGTTAGGCGTGCTATTTTCATTGATGACTGCATTGTTTTGATGTGTATTTTTTGTGGCCTGTTTAATGTTACGATAAAAAAGTTTCTCGTTATTAATGAATTGGCTGTTCTGCTGTTTTCGCTGTGTGCATGTTTTATACCTCTGTAATCGTCCTGCTAAAACTGAAAGTTTTTGTTTAAGTGTATCCAGTGTATGTGTTATTTGAGTGTTCGGGTCTTCATGTGTAGAGTGTGTTTTATATTGTTCCATAATTACTTTTACATGTCTTGTGATCCTTTCGTTAGTGTTTCCGTTAATGAATTGGGTTACTCTACCTATTTTCTTCCTTAAGTCCTCTAACCGTTTTTCTAAACGCTTTTGCCATCTGGGTTTATATTCTTCCTGAGTACTACGTGATCTTTCTACATTACTCTCAGAAAGTTCTATTTTAGCACCATTTAACTTAGCAGCAGTCCAGGCAGCGCAGTATATGACTGTTTGTAAAGTTAAGAAATCAGTGTCAATATTTATTTTATTCGGGATGGTTACTGTATTAATGTAATGAACTATTTCTGAGAATTTTTTTGACGATTTTTGTTTCGGAATATATGTCCTGTGCAAAGGGTCTGTATTTTTATAATACTGAAAGGCTTGTTCAAAGATATTTTCAGTACACGGTATTAAATTGGACTGATTGTGGTGGTTTGGTGGTTCTTCTTCGGGTAGATCAGGAAAGGAGCTTAATTCTATAGTGTTTAAGGTTACTAGATGAGAGTCGTTAGTGCTATTTGTTGATAATGACAGTTCGTCTGCTACTTCCTGTCTTATTATATCTAGTCTAGATTGGTCAATATATTTGTTATTGATTATTGCTCTTTGTTGGTCAGAAATTCTTTGTTCGGTTAAATGGGACAGAGAAGGAATATTTTTAATGAAATCTTCATGAAGTAATTTTCGGTATGTGGTCCTGTTCGTATCTAGTAGAGTTACTCTGTAATATGATCGCATTACTGCTTCGTTTTGTTCTACGGTCCATCTCATCCGTGTTTTGGTTTGTGTATTGACTTGAGTATTTAATGACAAAGGTGAAGAAGCTATTGCATGAACTATATTAGAGTGTATGTTTGTGATTTCTTGTTTTATTTCATTATATATATCGGTAATGGTATTTTCTGGTAGTAGTTTGCGGTGGATAATAGCTCTCCGTTGGTCGGCTACTCTTTGTCGGCTTACTTGCATTTCTGGAAATTTCTCAATAAATTGAAGGTGGAGGGGTTCGACGTAGTTACTTGTGTCAGTATCTAATGTTGTTAATTTAAGGTAAGTACGCAGTATGAACATATTCATTTCAGGTGTCCATCGTCTGCGCGTAGTTCGTTCGACCGAGGTGGATACAAGTTCAATGTCCAAGTAGGCATTTTGCACAACACCGTCGGCCGGAGTAACAGTAGACAAGGAAGATATACTTCTTGTCATATATGAGGGGCGAGTGGAAGGGATGGATGAAAATAAAGACGATGTATCATCGCCAGAAGTGTCGGCTGTAGCTTCTACGCCGCGAGCCCGCCTGCTCAGCTCGCGATGACCGGCTGTAGTAGATTTGGTGGCGAGCGCCCGCCTGCTCAGCGCCGCGCCACCGGCGTCCCGCATACTGTCGCATCCAGCGCCGGCTCCAGATGCGCCCCGGCGACCCCCGGGCAGCGACCGTAAATTATATCTTCTGCTGTTTTGCTTATTTTATTATTTATTATTAATCAAGTTTTTGCGCTCGTTGCATTTGCTTATTTTGCTGTTTTTTTTTATCTCTGCATTTATTTTGTTAGTGTTTTATGCATATAGTTTTATGCATATAATAAGAAAGAGATGCGGATTGAAAGATGATGTAGTGACTCAGATTGAAAAGGGTATGCTACGGTGGTTTGGACATTTGGTGGTGGAGGTGTACAGAGCAAGAATGGATGATGTTGTTGGAAGGGGCCGGCCTAGGCGAACGTATGCCGATCAAATTGGCGACATTTTGAAAAAGGGCCTAGTCAAAAGTACCCGTAACCGGCGATCATATATGAAAAGATTGTTGAACGTGGAAGAAGCAAAAGAGGTATGTTTGGATCGCAGCCATTGGTGTTCCCTTGTCTCTGCCTACCCCAAGGGGAGACAGGCGTGAGGTTATGTATGTATGTTTTATGCAAAGTACGTTGAGTAGAGTATTCACTCCTCGCGTCTTGACGATCTCGAATCGAAGATTTTACTTTTGTGAAGTGATATTTTTTACATCAAATACTGACGTTGTAGTGAGATAGTGAGTTAAGAAAAGGAATTGCATTGATTTTGAATGACTGGTGCAAGGAGGTGAACAGTTTTTTGTGTGGCAAAAGCATTAAGTTTGACGAAGACGAACCGAACAAATCTATGGGCTATAATTATTATATCAAACACAAATATATATAAAACTGAATTAAGAAAAGATAAATAATTGTCTGAGATGCATATTTTTTTATTACTCCCAACTCCCATAGCATCATGCTTTGTGCAGTTTATTTCAACTTATTACTATTGCGCAATTAAAATTTGATTCGTTTTACTACATAGGTAATAGTAATAACTTGTCCTACGAATTTCTGAAAGTTTTAAAGTGGTGCGGTACGGCCGCGCTGCATTCTTGGGTTGCTTTGGTCAAAAAGATTCCTGGAGTGGATACTGTATGGCGCTAAAGTGCAAAAACTGCGAGACGGTCATCTATACTTTAGTACTTATATTCATCTATGGTTGTTATATCTACAGTTAAGTCGAAAAAAATTGTATAAATAAAAGAAACGAATGAGCAATTATGCTCACTGGCTATTTAAATGTGCCTACTTAAATGCATGTTTTAAAATACTAATTATTTTTAATGACAAACAATTTATCTGATGCTATTAAAATCTGATAAAAAAAAATAACCCAAAATTCATCGCTTCAACGAAGTATCGAGCTGTTGAATATTACTTATTAGGAGTAAAGATTTGAAATTTTGTATTTTTGTTCCAATCATCTTAAGAACTACAATATCAATTTTCATAATTTTAACACTCCAAGGTAACTTCATTAGCCAAGAGCAACGCATCTTTTAAAAGCAACGTACGTAAAAACTTCCACCGGACCAAGAGCTGCGCGGGCCAACTGCAAGAAACTGAAGAGTTTTATAAGAAGCCAGATTCTTCTCTAACCCGAGTGTTTTTATATTATTATCGTCACCGTCGCTTAATATCAGTTAAGAGTCAGGTCAAATGCGGACTTAGACGAAATAATATTATTTTTCTCAAACATGCTTGGAAATTAGAGCATTATTTTGACAACCTTATTCGAGATAAATTTAATAATTTAAAACATTAGAAGAAGTATTCTTATACTTGTATGTATTATTATTATATTATTATAATTATGTATAATTAAGACTCATATTTAAACAGAGTTATTTATTTATGTATATATATATTTAGTACGTTTATTGTTAAAATGTAAACTTGTGCTTTGTTCGTACCTATTGATGTCTTATAGTTTTTTTTCTTTCAAAAAATTTCAAGGTTGTATGTAAGAGATCGCTTGACAGCGATAAGGACGCCTGTTGTGTCTATCTTTATGTTCTTTTTATTTTATAAGTTTTATTTTTGTAAATGTGTGCAATAAAGTATAAATAAGTAAATAAATCGAACTTGCTGTACTGGTCGAGCAGCGCCCGGCAATAGTTGTATGAAAACCCGTATCTGTCGTGTTTAGCAGCCAAATAAACTACTATGTAAAATCATATTTGTCATGTAATTTAAAAATGGAACGATCTTTTACTCCGCAACATGGCGACCAAAGAGGTAACTTATCAAAGGTTTAATTTAAATTTCGAACTGGCTTGCACGTGGAAAAAAGAAATGGAAAAAAGTACTTTGGCGCGTAAAACACTATTGTTATTAGTTGTTCGTCAACTTCGTCATTGGTTTTAAATTGTATTTTCAAATAAAAATTCTTAATTGTACTAAGTACTTAGTTTAATTTCCACGCATTATTTGGGAAAAGTACCTTGGCCGCAACTAGGCATTGATGACGTAAGTCCGTCGCTTTAAGTCGCGTAAGTCCTCGGCTTTGCCTCATCCCACATTCACACGTTCGTCCATCAATGCCCCTCTTGCCAGCCGCTTCAGTAATTTACTATATGTTTCCTTTATTACAAGAAGTTTGTTCAAGCTCTTAAAAATGTTTCAGGAAAGAGGAAAGCATGTAAATAAAGTAAAAGTGCGATCGTTTCTGACGAAACATGTCCAAAATTGGCTGAAAAATATTAAACAAACTGGGATTGATGAGAAGATTGGGAAACTTCACCTACAGGGCGACGGAGATAAAGGTATTTATTAAAAAAAAACAGACAATACTGCAAAAACAAC
This sequence comes from Stenoptilia bipunctidactyla, assembly GCA_944452665.1. Classification (NCBI taxonomy): domain Eukaryota; kingdom Metazoa; phylum Arthropoda; class Insecta; order Lepidoptera; family Pterophoridae; genus Stenoptilia; species Stenoptilia bipunctidactyla. The sequence continues at coordinate 1,322,104 of OX101730.1, forward strand.
TGCATACGTAGCCCTAAACTAAGCAAAAGTAGTGATATGGGATACCACATAGCAAAGTAGGGGAATCTACAACATAAATACGTATATACAGGGTTTATTTTGATTAGTGCATCAACTCTTACTGGCAGCCTTTCTAAATCAATCCCAATAACATTTGTCCTACGAATTTTTACAAATCTTGATAAATAAACCAAAAAAAGAAAAACAAACATTTTGCTCCTTCTGTTTATTATTACTCTATATTTTGCTGTGCCGCTGCGTATGGCATGACTTAAGGTACGTGGCATCAGTGTAAATAGAATAACGTCAGTTAAGAAAATAAATACTTTTTTATGGGAAAACTTACATTTTTAAAATGAATAAATTTAAAAGTCGTAGAATAAACTTTGTTGGGATTGGTGCGGAGAGACTGAGAGATTAAATTACGCTTATGTAACCATGCGTTGCGTAATGAGTTCTTAACTTTCGGTTAAGTTTACTCAGTTAATCATTAATATTTATTTTTTATTTTCCTTTTTCTCTTCATTTATGATCTCAAACAATCACGTTCTGGAATTTGGAAAATGACCCACTAATCACCTTATATACAATGAGTTACAAAATGGAGAGATAAAAATTAAGGGTTAGCTTCTATACCATACGTAGAATATACAGTAAAATAATTAGCACGATCAGTGCTGGTATAGACATTCATACAAATTTATTTAATTATTTTACAATAAAATATTTTGACAACCCTAGTCAACCTAATAAGCTAAAACAAGACTTGTGACCTTATGACCTTTCCCGCACCGGCTGAACTTTGTAGTATCTGTCTTAGTTACCCATCAGTCCCATCACTTTATTTTTACGCCATCTGTTATCGAATAGATTTCATTAAAAGCTAACAGCTGTTTTTAGGGTTGACATTTAGATAATTTGATCTAAGCTTTGAACTTGTTTTATGTCCGAACCGTAAGGATAATAAATTTATGTAACTGTTACTTATAAGCTACATCACCAAACATACAATCCCCTTAAGTATTATCTATTCATTATGTTACACGTTGTAGAAGCGCAAAATTCAAAAAAATCCAAAAACCTAATAGAAAAACCTGCCAGTAGTACCAGGTTAAAAGAACTTCAACAGGCATGATTGTGATTTAAAAAAAACTCAAATCGGTCCATCTATTTCGGAGCAACGATGCTATATAACGATGCCTTTGCTTGCGCCTGCGTTTAAAAACGCGTAGTCACAAAAATATACATTTGTTTTAATAAGGCTCTAATGTATAAAATAAATAAAAAAAAAAAAAAACCCCAGACAATCACACCAACTACATGGCCCCAAAGTAAGCATAGCTTGTGTTATGGGAGACCATGTAGCGAACTAGGGGGGAACCTAGAATATAAATACATAAATAGATAAACACCCAGACACGGAACATTTTTTTTTCTTGTTCCGTGCGGGGATCGAACCCGCAACCACTGGCGTCTGAGGCAGATAGGTTTACCCCAACGCCAAAGTGGTATATTTTTTAAATCTTATTAATTCAATTTTTTTACAGGTGTATTAAATAAAACACATGAAGCAAAATTAACTGAAACAACAACAACACATTATATGAAATTGGCAAGAAGTAAGTTGAAGAACCAAATATTTTCTAAATCTATACTAATGTATCTAATTATCTATTTATACTTACATAAAAATCATAGTAACAAGAAAAAAATATACTTTATAGTTAATGTCAGCCTAATTTTTATCGAATGATATAAAGGGCAGCTTGATGTAATCACTCATTCGGACTTCATCCAGACTTTTAGAGAGAGATAATTTAAAATTTAGACATAGACATAAACTTTATTCGATATTTCTGCACATCAATACAAAAAGACACATTCAAACAGATATTGTTTTTTACAAACATTAGTACTTAATAATAATTTAAGAATTAAAAATTTTAACAAATACACGTAACATGACAATAAAACATAAAGTTGACAGACATAATACTACATGTAGGCATACAATTTATAAAAATGAGTTTTGTGCCTCATCGTCCAAACGTGCAGAACTAGCGAAAGGGCACTGACTCAGCTGTGATGTTGCCATTAATGCAACGCTGATCTTCCGTCAGCTCCCGAACGTCCTGTGACGCGCATTGCACATCGACTACGACAGTCAATGTGTCAGCTTCTACGTGAAGTTTGTGTGACTTTGAGTGTGTGTGTGTGTTTGTTTGTTGCTTTTCTGTGATGGCATGTTAGATAAGTGAATAGATGGATAAGTAAATATGAAAATTTAATAAATGTAAATATATAGATGCAATACTAAATATAATAAAATAAATATAAAGGCAGACGATGGGTAATTTTAATTTATAACACTTGTTTAAGAATATCGCCACAATTAAAGGAATAAAAGTTAAATATAAAGCTTTAAAATATATTTAAAATATAAAGCTCAATAGCCTAACTTCGTTCATAATACTCAACAAGAAAATGTTTGAAGTCATTGTGGCGCCGTGGTTAGGGTCTTAACACACCAATCGATCGACGTCGATAGATGGTTTTTTGACGGTTTTTTTGACCTAATAAGTACTATCGATCAACGTCAACTAATTCATTCTACCATCGATCGACTGGTACTCATATCATATCAAACGATATCAACGCATATCAAACGATATCGCAGGTTAAGCGGTTGGTAAAAGGTTGGGTGACGAAGTGGTGAGTAGGCGTTTGGATTTGTCAGAAGCCATTTCGGCACCCTGAAAATTTTAACATCCACCAACTGCACTGGGCCAGCTTGGTGGATCACCTATGGACTTAACCTCCTCCTCACCCAGAAGAGATACTCATAGCCCTGCAGTGGGCTCAATACAAGGAGTTGTGATGATAATGACGTATAACAGGAGCCATTTTGTTCTTAAGCCTATGAACGTAGGCAGCACCTATATTTACATCCATTACATTCACATTTTTAATACTACATACATTTGTCAACAGATGAACTGGAAACGCCATCTAGTGATCCAGTAATAATACCATTAATTCCATTTCTAATACAACCCAATTCAAAATACAGCTATCTATGGAGAACAAAATATACTGACAGTGAAACAAATGAAATAGAAAAGAAAGAACAAACCATTGAAAATCAAATTAAAAACATTGAGACTGAGATTCAAAGCATTGAGGCTGAAATCAAAGATACTACAACTACAATCAAAACAACAACTAAAACGTATCATCGACGTCATCATCGTTACCATCATCATCATCGACGACATCACTATTTTGTTTAAAGAATATTTCGGTTCAAATATTTTCTGGATGATAAAAAGGTTTAGGCCCAAATCGGGTCCAGTGTTGTAAGCGGATGATAATAATTGTAAGAGCGGTTACATTCAAAATTCGATTCTTATCCGTTCGAATCCGAGAAAATTAAAATCTAGTTTTTTTTTAAATGTAATTACAGATTTAGTACGTAAGTTCTCCGGCTAAGCCCCGCCGCCGGACCGTCACTTCTTGGTCGGTAGTGCGTAAGCGGTCTAAGGGCCAACGCTGCACGCAATAAACAATTTCGCTAGTAAAATTTCATTAGTGTGTTTGTAAAGTCGTGCCAATGGAATACTTAACTAAACTGGAATACTTGGCTAAACTTCGATTAAAATCGAAACACGATTTGCAGGCGTGTAGTGCACGTGGAAGCTAGCCACGTCCCTACGCGCCTATTAGTTTCGCTTGTAGATTGATCAGAGAACTCATTGCCATTTTGAAAAATGTCAATTGTCAATTGTTAGTTTTCTTAATCAAAATAATTTGGTTGTCTAAAGATATTTTATTACTTTTGTATAGAAACATTTAAATGTTTTTTCATAACTCAATGATTGTCACATAAGTGCCTAATGACTTAAGCCAATATTACACATATTTTTTTAGTGATATTTTGTTTGAACCTAATCAAAACTGGTTTACCATTTTTTTAAGCTCACTGTACACTGTTTTGCTGACTCTGAAGTTTGAATGTTACGTTAATATTATTGACATACCAGCTGATAATTTAATGTTATTTATTTTTAATTATTAATAGGTTCGTAAGTTAATGGTGATAATAAGAATAAAATTATATTAATAAATGTGTATATTTTTTTAACCTACTACGTGCATTTGGTCACTTTGGTTGCGAATAGTTGCTTGGGGATTTGTAAAATTTAAACAACTAATTATCAAAATCCTTCAAGGTTCATCTGATAAGCAACCACCATTGGTAAAAAGACTACCATCTAATATTGAATTTGCTCCAACGATGTATTCCGACATTGTTCTATGACGGGTAATTTATTTCCTAAATCTATGACAACCCTAGATCATACGGAAGACAAATGCCATGGCTTTTGTATGTACAGGATGACTGGTGGGTCACTCTTTGAAATTCGAGGACGTGGTAGTTAAAGATCATACATGAAGAAAAAAAAACAATAAAAAATATTGAGTAAACTTAACCGAAAGTTAATGAATTGATTACGCAACTCATGGTTACACTGGCGATGACAGCGATCCGCGTACCAGGTCACGCGATTGACTCGTAAGTAAAATAATAAGTAACAAAACTTTTTTTTTTATATGGAATTCTAGTAAAAAAATTAAGTACCTACTTTTAATACATAATTATGATCAGAATCGAATACGGAGTGCGCTCTTTCAGTATCTAAAATTTGTCACCAGTTACCCTGTATATGTCTTATTTTCATTTGTAAATTGCACCCGCACAAAGCTAGATAAGACTTAGTGAGGTAAGATGTGAATAAATGCAGTTTTGTTTCGTTTATACTGAGCTTTATCGTTTAAAATTTACTTTTATAATAGAGTAAAGTTAAACGTTATTCTAGAGTGGTATGATTTGGAATTGCTCTGCTGTAAAATTGTGTGTATACAACTGATTTTATTCTTACACTTTCATGGTTCTTAACATTCGAGAGTCAGAGTATCAAAGACGAGTTTTTCGAGAGTGGTAGAACCCTTCTGTCTAGATAGTGACCATCTTATATATCGTCTACTTCTATATATCACTGTTCACCAATGGTTTCTAGCATTGTTTTATGAATCCATTTCTACATCATCCCATCGAACTAATTTGTCACTTATCACCAGGTGAGAAGGAGACCAAAGGCCTAAAAAAGTTCCCAATCAAAAATATAAGTATTGGATTATGTAGAGTATGATTTTTTTTTTGTCGCAAACAAGCCCTCTCGCAGTAGTCAAGATAACGTCTGCCACAAAGGAGCTAGTCCTGGTTGAATATTAAATCCCGAAATTAATATTTTTTATTATAATTTCAGCATCATGATCGTCACAACTCTTTTTAATGAACCTACTGTAGGGCATGAGTCTATTTTTATTTATTTTTATCCTAACTTTTCCTAAAAAGAAAAGCGCAATTTTTTTTTATCCAAGTAGTATTTTCCGAGGTTAGTAAACAACATGGAGCGCTGAATCACCTACAATTTAATGTCTCAAAATGTTCCACCATAGCTTTTTGCGCGCTCGGGCACCATAAAATTATACCTATAAAGTCGACGGGTGTCCTTGGGTTCGAGTTGTAGAAGTAAAAGACTTAGGTATGGAACTCAATGCGGGACTATCGTTTCGAAATCACATACTTAAAATATGTAAAAAGCATATAGAAATTTAGGTTTAATTTTGCGGATAGTTAAAGGTTTTAAAAACATAAATGCTGTCATACTGTATCCCTTTTATTTATTGACGTATCCAAATTTATTTATTTTCGGAATGGTTGGATACAACGAACTTAAAACTAGGAGGGACCTTGCATTAACCTCATACGTTTTTAAAGTGTTTAGGGGCAAGATCACTAATAGTGACATATTAAGTCATTTGGAGCTCCAAGTCTCCGACAGGTACGTGTGGTGGTGCCGCCGGCCGCGGCTGCTGGCACTGCCTCGCGCCAGAACTAACTTGTCTCGACCTAATAGCTGAGGAATTACACCTTTTCCACGACGCTCTGTGTGAATTCACAAGAATATCATTATTTATAATTTGCTATAAAATATAATAGGTATAAATTAAATGTATAATATGTTGTGAATGTAAGGATAGATATGAGTATCGATTAATAAATAAATAAATAAAAATTACATAAAAATCACACCCTGAAATAAGGTGTTCATCACTAATGTAACCTACTTCACGACACGTATTATTTTTCTTATATACCTACTTAGGTACTCAAATACAAATTAAATATAACCCTGCACTTTAAGTTACACGAATATTAAGCAGTGAACCTCTTGGCTAAACACTCTAACTTAGCCTAAAAGCAATATCTAATATATTCAAAGCATTATCTGTTACAATACAATAACCTTTACTTAATAGCACCATATTCGAGAAAATTTATATAGGGTTCGAAAGCCCTTTAGGCAAAGGGCTGTAGGTAGTTATCCGATCAATTTCTATGTTAAACTCCTAATATGACCCAAAAATAATATGTGATAGGAGCATATACAGGCAATATAAAGAAATTGGAGTTAAACCTAATGTTATTAACTGGTAGTTTTTACCTGACTATGGCGGCAAAAAGGAGGGTTATGCTTTGACCGGTTTATATGTATATATGTATGTGGGTATGGATGTTCATCTGTTCCCTCATAACTTCTAAAATAGTTATCATGAACAAATGAGTCATCAATATAAGTTCAGTTAGCAATATAACGTAAAAACAATTAGTGTGTTATGTAATTTCGAGGCGTACCGCCAGGCCTCGGTAGCTCCGGCAAACAAGAAGTCCCAGGTTCGAGTCCTGTGAGCCTATTATGGATCTCAAAACCATGCGATGATATCATGAAATAGTTTTGACGTAAAACATATCCTACAATAATTATTCAGTAATACTCCTCAGCGAAATCTCTTAGTTAAGCTCTTGCCATTAGACTGAATACAATAATTCCAATTTATAATAGTATGGTATTGATTTATGAGAGCACACGAAACGGAAAAACATGCGATAATATCAAGAAATACTTTGACGTAAAACATATCATGCGATCTTTATTCGGTATTACTCCTCGGCGACATCTCTTATCTAAGCTCTTGCCATGTAGACTGAATACAATAATCCTAATATATAATAATATAGTATTTATTTATGACAGCATTCGAAACGGCAAAACACAAATGAAATCAAGAAACAAACATATCATAGAGGTGGGTGCGATCTCACCTTTTTCAATTGACGTTTTTATGTCATAGATGATATTATTGAAACTCTCATTGCAAAAGGAAATGCCTCTTGCATACAATGAATTGCAATTTATGTATGTATATGTATTTGTTCATTCATTATATCATCATTGTATCATAGAAATCTTAAAGAAAGAATAAAGTATAATTATTACTCTAAGATAGAAATCGACCGGCTGGTGTAGTGGCAACATACATTGCCTTCTATGCCAGAGGTCCTGGGTTCAAATCCCGGCGGCGGCGGATATCGGTGTGATGAACAAAGATATTAGCCGTCAAGTCATGGATGTTTATATGTTTATTTAAGTTTATTCTAATAAAAAAAAATGTATTTGAATATGAATGTTTATCTAGTATCCATAGCACAAGTTTTTTAAGAAACTTAATTTGGGCTAGATAATGTTGTGTGAGTGTCGGAAATTATTTATTACTAGCTGCTGCCCGCGACGTCGTCTGCGTGAACGCTATGCAGCACCAAACGCACCTACGATTATAACACTGCTAGCGTGATAATATAGCCTATATGTTGACCCGACTTCTTAACTATCTTCATGCCAAATTTGAAGTAAATCCATGCAGTACTTTTTGAGTTTATCCCGGATAGACAAACAGACAAACAGACAAAAATTCTAAAAACTATATTTTTTGTTTCTGTTTCTATTGTAGATCATACCCCAAGTATTCTTTTAAAAAAATATTCAATGTACAGTTTTGACTTTCCTACCATTTTATTATATGTATAGATTATTATTGTTTATCATGTCATATCCTTAAGGCACCAAAACTATGCAAAATAAACTTGTTCACGCACACAGAATACTGCGTTATGCGTATATTGAATTTCGATTACTAGTTTCTGAACCACTTGTATACTTAATTAACTAACTTAAAATATTACTTGTATACTATTAAGCTCATACATTTCTTCAAGTATTCTGAATCCTTCATTTCCACATATTTTCATACATCATTCTAATTATAGGTTTACCTGACAACAAACATGGCTGATTACCTATTCAAGTCTCCCCTTGGGAATATTCACATATTCATGTATTTTGTTATCTATAATTACGGTATAAGTACCTATTATTTAGATCTCTTATTACTTTGATGCCATGCTGGACTGCGAGCGGAGGAAAAACATAGATTGCGCCAGCTGCTTCTCTTCCCAGACATACTGTAAAAGTCAATTAATAGACAGAGGAATTATTGGAGGTTTTATCTAGGCGTGAGGCTGACCCCCTGACACTGCAATAGTCTCTTTCATCATAATAACTCCAAAATTGTCAAACGTAACATCAGATGGTTTTATAACCTCTGGTGTTCTGCCTACCTCATAAGGGATATGGACGTAAAGTTATTTTTGTATGTATTACTTTGATAATATCTTATTAGTTGCTGTTATGAGTTCATTCATCGCTACATGACAATCGTTCATGGGGTTATGTGTGACTTATCAATCAATATATATAAAACTGTTCCGTTACTGACTGAGTGACTGAGGTACTGAGTGACTGAGTGACTGACAGACAACGTACAGCCGTAACTACTGGGCGTAGAGAGCTGAAATTTGGAACATACATTCTTTAGAGGATGTAGAGGTGCACTAAGAAAGGAATTCCCGAAATTTCCACGGAAACGGGAAATATAGGACTTTTTAGTTTGTATAAAAATTCTTATTCCTTGAGTGCACCGATGTAAAACTTGGTGTAAAGATTTTTCAATGTGTGTCTGGTTGTGTTATGAAAGGACTTTCCAAAATTACCACGGGAACAGGAAATATATGATGTTTTAGTTTGTATGATAGGACTTTTTAGTTTGTATGAAAAATCTTATTCCTTGAGTGCACCGATGTGAAACTTGGTATAAACATTTTTCAATGTGTGTCTGTTTGTATTATTCCCACAGGAAGTGGTTGGATTTTTTAGTTTGTATGAAAAATTTTATTCCTTGAGTGTACGGATGTGATACTTGGCATGAAGATTTTTCAAAGAGTGACTGGTTGTGCTACGAAAAAATTCTCAAAATTCCCACGGGCACGGGAAATATATGATTTTTGGTTTGTATGAAAAAAACTTATTCCTTGAGTGCATGGGTGTGATACTTGGTATAAGGGTTCTTTCAGTGGGTGTCTGGTTGTATAGTTTCTGAAATTTCCACAAGAAGGGTAGTTAAGCGCATACGAAGTTGCGGGATAAAGCTAGTTATAAATATTTCAGTGTAGACTAATTTCTTGTTTCGTACTTTTAGAGCGTGTTTTAGCAGTCAAGTTTTAGTTTTCAAACTTTTTTTTTAATTTTGGAGTAATAGTGTTTACAGTACAGTCCAGTAGTGTTACAGAAACGTGCTTACGAAGTTCTTTTATTTGCTAATTTTTTTTTAGTTATTTACTATAATTATTATTTCACTTATGTTAGAGTAATATGTTTTACTTATTTGAGCTTTGCTAACAAGGCTCTTTCATGTGAAAAGTTAAGATTTTTTTTTAGTTCTTCACTCTAAGTCTGTTAGAGGTCGCTGTAGTCAACATATCGTGACCTTATGCAGCCCCTAACCAGCAAACAGTGAAGTGGCTTCCAACGACACCTCTTTTGTCCAATTAAGATTACTAGTTTAAAAGTTCTGGGGGAACAGATGAACATCCATACCCACATACATACATACATACACGTCAAAATCATAACCCTCCTTTATGCTTCGCCGTAGTCGGGTAAAACTACAGGCGACTACGCGCTACTATAAACAGCTCGTAGGACTACGTCGTAGTATTATCTCAGTAGTAGCTGAGTTCATCAACAGCGACTATTTGTTAAAAAAGTTTATGGTACTAAATCTATATTTTTTCTACTGAGCGATACTAAAATAAATATGCACGTCCATTTATATCGTATCAAAGAAATTAACATTTAAATTTTGCTGGTGACATAAAAACAGCCCTGTATACGTATCTTACAATCACCCTTAAAACCTTGGCACCCTTAGTACAGTAGTCTTTGCTTATAAAAACCCTATAAAAAATCAAAGTGTAAACTAACCATAAGTTAACTATCACTCCAACGTTGCTATGAGTTTGATAAAGTCTAACTTGAGCGACAAAGATTTTATTCCTTTAATAAAGACGACTCCAGCAGGGCTAGCATGCGACCATCGATAAATACTCGAATCGACAAGATAAATATTATTTTGTTATTTTATCCTATTTTGTTAGCTCACATCCGCACCATAATAGATAGAATTACTCAATTCGATACTATGATTAAGCCCGCAGAACCAAAGTTGCCATATTCTTAAAAAATAAATACTTTAAGTGCCAAATTCTAAGTAAATATCGATAAAAGGCCCGATTTGTATTTATAAATTATAACTGAAACATTTATTAATTTATAAATTTCCAACACTATGTGCCAACGCTGCGTTCAGCGTTCGAACGCTGAACGCAGAGTTGTTAGTACAATTTCATAATTGTGCTTGTACCGTCATGTCAATGGAATATAAATTCTCACTATTTGGCTAAACGTCGTTTGAAAATTAAAAAAAGTCATCCAGTTAGTCTGTTTGTGGAATCAAGGTTGCTTTGCGGGAAATTCGTTTTAAAATTCAGGCGCTCTTATTTTTCGCTCGCATTTTCATACGCGCGTGTGACACGTTCCATGGAGCGTTGCCGACTGAATTGGCACGCGCGGTAGGAGCGCGCGCGGCCACGTACGTACCGAACGCGCGTATCATACGCGGCGTTTGGCGCATTCCGAACGTCCTATTGAACGTCCGTATGGTAAAGACGTTTCAGTTTTGTATGAAACGCAAGTTCGAACGCGTGACGCAGCGTTGGCACACAATAATAATCTATGTATGTCAGAGGCTTGGGTTCAAATTCTAGCGGGGTTACATCTTTGTGTGTTTTTTCTGTGAATGTTAATGTATTCATACCACAAATGCTTTGAGAAATTCAGCTTGGGCTTTATGAAGTGGGGATTTTGATCATTTTGTGTTGAACACAGACTAATAAGGAGAACAAGTTCAGACGGACAACTCCCTTGTCATAGATGTCGGTCTATACCATGGAATTAATAAGTACTACGTACATAGTACCTATTAATTCCATGGTCTATACGAAGCTCACATATTGATTTTGACAGCTTGTTTTTTTTTAAATGTTATTCTACACAATGAGGTGCAGCAGTTTTTTTTCTACGGACATGGCAAAGAACTTTCTTAGTATGTTATGCCTATAGGTAAGTCCTTTGCCAAATAATAAAATTTACAAATAAATAAATATGGGTCTGGATGTTTTTCTATATATATAATAAAAAATATCTATGTGTTTATATATTTCTTAAGTTTATTTATCCGTTATCTAGTATCCATAGCACAAGTTCTTAATGAGACTTAATTTAGGCTAGATAATGTGGTGTGATTAAATATTTTTTTCTGACAATCCAATTACAAATCCAATATAGGTATATATAATTTCAGTCCTCGCTGTCAGTATAATTCAGGTATTGTTGAGTTATAGTAAGGTACTTCTTTTGGTATATTTTCTTGGAAATTCACATAAGGGTAACACAATTTTCACAACTTATACAATATTTTTATAATTTATTTATAATTAAATTCATTTACACATCAATTCACAAAGATTGTTTTTGTGTCAATCTCTACAAAGATTGTTCAATTCGAATTGAAACTTTCAATTCAATCAAACTATTCAACCAATTCAAGCAGTCAAGTGTCAATATCATTATGTGAGCCCATAGACAATATCCATAGACTGATGCTAATATACACTATAGAGATTACCAGCCGTGTTCTGGTCCAAAGTCACTGACATAGACAGAAGGATTGCAAAGCTAAAGTGGCAACGGGCAGGGCTGGTAGCTGACGGAACGGATGGGCGTTTGCAGCAGTAAGGTTTTGGAGAAGCAACCACGTGCTAGGAAACGCAGTTTCTTACGCTAGGGATGGGGCATATTTACGTGACCAGGTTTTGGATTCCGACCCTGGTTTCTTCTTCCAAGTAAGTAAACCAGGTTTCAATTTGAAATAAGTTCAAGGTGTTTTTACGAGACCACACTCGAATATGAGTCTATGAAGATGAGAATGAATGCGTATCAATCAAGTAGTATGATACGGCTATTCGTGATTTACATTTAATATTTGGAAATAACCTGTGAAGACATCAATTCCACGCTCTCTTATCATCGTTAAATAATCTTTGAGTTTATAGTAGCCGTTTTGCATAATATTTCTTTGATAGTTCTTTTTTAACGTTAGGGATTGAATTGACTTTAGTATTTTATTATAAATACGTATTGACATTCCTATGAATAATTTGGTGCTTTTAGCCAGCCTTAATTTGGGAAACGCTAACTTATGGTCGTTCCTTGTCCTTACAGAATATCTTTTATCATGATTATCTTTTATGGTTTTAAATTTATTACTATTCTTATAAATATGCATAATGTTTTCGTAAACATATTGTGATGCAAGGGTCAAGACACCAATCTCTTTAAACTTTTCTCGAAGAGATTCTCTATTTCCAAGTTGGGAAAGTGGCAAATGGACGACTACGGCATAAAAATCATGAATTTTTAAGTTAGCAGGTTTGTGTGAGAAAGTGCGCGTAGTTGTATTTTTTGCAAATTGTGGGTTGTGAACTTGACACCCAGAACCCTTGTATGTCTTGACAATTGAATTGACATAACAAAGTGTTAAGAAGAATGCTTTGCTGAAATTTCTGAGATAATTATTCAATGTAAATATTATTTTTTAAGTATTTTTGTTACTTTTATTTGTTTTTTTGATACGCGATTGTGTTCCTTATTTTTACTATACGAAGACACTTCCGCCTGACCACCACTAAGTTCAATTTTTGCTTGCACTCAAAAATTAGAATAGATAGTAAAACAGTTATTTACCGCAGCAATGATCATGCGAATTTTTTCTTAGGTGATCAGGTGGCAATTGCCGCGATGGTACAAGCCATGCACAATGTACAAACAAGGCAGCCCTGGTACGCGATATTGCAAGCACAACTCATGTCTATTACACCACTAATTGAAACCATTCACATTATACACACGTGTGTATAGTATAGGAAAACACTATACTCAGAACAAATTAACCAACCTTAAAACAAGACTATATATTGTATTTTGAACAGTGTATGCGCAATTTAATAGACAATCAGCGCCATCTAGTGCGTTAAGTGGAACTAAACAAAGACAACTATAAACAGCCAGCGTAGGCCCCAGCTACGCGGACCGTCGATATTTTCAAAGATGCCGTCATGGGCAGTGATCAAGAGGCGTGAAGAACCTAGGCGACGCGTTGATCCTGCAGTAGTCGTCTCCTAGCTGATTGTGATGATCTTGAAAGCGAATGTTTTAAATGAATTATAATTTATTATTATAAAGTAGTCAAATTAGCCTTGCCTCATCATCAATCGTAGTACCAGCGAAGTAACAAACGTGTGAAGCTATAGGTACTATATTTTATAAATTACTTAAACTTTAAAAACCTTGCTAACAAAGTCTTTATGAAAAAGCTCATAATTTGAATTAACGATCAATTATCTAACACACGAATTCCGTATTGAGTTTGATAGACCAAAAATTCAACAACAAAGATGATACTACTAACGCTTTAGAGTACAAAATTGACTTTTGTTGCTCAAAAAAGCTGGCTGTATTCCAGAGGGTATACTAGGTATACTTATCGTCTTCTATACTCAGTGGAAGTTTAGCGGCCATACATCTTTTTTCGCAGAGATCAATATTTTTGGTAGCTACTGTTACGAAAAAGCTAAAACTTGCTCTAGTATATTGTCAAATTTGGATTTCGCCAAAGCTCAACCAATCCAACTTGATTTTCTCTTGTAAAGTATTTCTAGTAGCACTGCCATTAGATTTGGGCCGAGTGTTTTATTTTTTATCACATGGCATTCCCAAAGTGAACTAAACTATCCTAATTAATTTAGATACATTGTATGGCCACCATATCGTAAAATATAAACAGAGTACAGTCACGTAATAAGATGAATTAAGGTGCAAATTCCAATAAAAAAGTTTACATCTTATAACACGTGACTGTACGTGCATACTGTGACTGCTTTTATTTTTACTATTTACTATTTGCAGATGTACTATTATACTAAAGACACTCAAATCTCAAAATCAATTTGATTAAAAATAATATCATACAATTCATGACATCCAATTCTAAATATGAGAGAATAAATAATGTATAACTTTGACTACTGTCAAGACTATCATAAATTTAAATGACAACGCCGTAGCCTTCCTAGATATTACTTAAAATAAACATCTAAACTGTATGTAAAAAAGCAGACTGATTCATATATGCAAGGGAAAAAAAGATAGCAAGACAAAAAACTTCCCTAATCTCTTACCACGGATACTATCATCTATCTCGTGTTACGGAATTGTACTCTTGGCAGACTCAGTCGACATAAAGCTTATATTGAAGATATAAATAACTAATGAATGCAGCATTAAAAAAACCGACTTCACGTCAAACCTATGGCTAAGTTATAATGTCATATGTGTGATTTCGTAAACATTCTCCGAAATCACACATATTTTTTCATTTCAATGAAGTTTTCAATGAAGTGCTTAACCGATTTCGATGAATTTTATATGGAACCAACTATGAAGTATCATATGAAATAAGAATTTTCAAAATGGTTTCCAAATCGTATACCAAAAAAATAACATACAGACGAATTGAGAATTCCTTTTTTGGAAGTCGGTTGAAAATGCAAAAAGGGCGATCAGTGCAATTCTTAAGAGTTAAAAAATTCTACCATTGCCTACATATTTCTGAGTTATGTCGTGAAAATCATCCAAATTTGTTCCTCAAAATTGTTTCGTTTGTCAATTTACACAAGTGTCCTCAAAATAAAATAGTTTATGTCTGTCAAATATTAAAGTTATGACTATTGCTAAGTGATACGTAATTTAGGTCCTGGCCGTAGTCCAGGCTTATGATGAGCTATGGTGTCAGTCGTATAGATATATTTTTTCCAGTTATGATATTCTTAAAGTTAAAAAAAAACCTTTTGAAAGGATTTCTTAAGATTGTTCAGGAAAATAAATAAGAATAATAAATATAATATTTCTTTTTCTACACTAATTATGAGTGTGAGTGTTTGATATGCAAATTTATTGCGTGGCCAACCCATTTAAGTTATGGTATGCATCATTTTTATGCAAATAACTCTTCGAAGTTGTAATTACCCTCCGTGTGAGAATTACAGGAAATCCTTTCTTAATACAAACAGATACTTATAAAAGAACCTTTATACCAAGTATCATATCCATTCAACGGGGAGGTGCGTCACACACTACATACAAGTAAGCAACATACAGGAGCGGTGATAGAATTGAGCCCTGGGGCACGCCTGAAGGAACGTCTATGTATTTTGACCGATGCCCGCCTACTACTACAACCTGGCTACGGTTTCAAAGGTAGGATTCCATCCATTGCAAAAGGTAACCACAAATACCTAGTTCTCGCAATCTGCGCAAGAGAATGACGTGAACCACACGTTCAAAAGCTTTCTTCGAAATCCGTGTAAATCATATCGTCCTGCGAGCCGCCATCCTACCATGCAATACGTCATTCGTAAGAACAACCAGATTGTGGTTGGTGGAACGTAAAATTTTATAAAAGTAAAATGATGTGACTTTTGATAGCCGATTTCCCTCATTTCATCTCATTGTAACAATAAGTTTTTCATAAGCTGTTAGAACATTTCCTATTCCTTAATATTAAAACAAAATAATATATCAAAATTAATTATTCACTAAATTAGCTTTGCTTAAAATACTAAATAAATTCGTCCTAACCTGATTTTTACCGCTTTACCGCCAGATGGAGCTGCGTTAGCATTATTGAAAAAATCTAAAATAATATCGATGGCGTAAGCCAGCACCCGGTAGCTTACAGGTTAGAGCAATCATCATCATCAACATTTTAATATTAGCTCTAGAAATTAGCGCTTTCAAAATCAGCGTAGAAATTTAATAAAGGCGTAAGAATTTGTCAGAATCATGTTGAGTTCAAGACTTTTGTATAAATATCATATAAAACTAAAAAGTATTATTATATAAGTAGTTACTTTTTTAAAAGGATTTCACTAACGTATTTAATTTTTAAAATCTCGTATTAACTCTGTTAACGTATCTTTTAATACATAAGATATTTCAGTAGCTTGTACGAAATTTATTGATTATTTTACCTTTTAATTAAATTTAAAGCAAAATATTGTTGTATTGGTTTTCAATGTGTCGCACAAGTATCTTAACTTGAGCACGGAAATTGTAAGTAAAAGAAGCTCGTAAAAAGGAAAATCTAAAGATATAAAAACAAGGACAAGCGCCCATAAAACACATTTTCCTAGTCAATGAAATAAAAATCTTTTTTATATTCCAGACATAAAAGTACGCTTGCAACTTATCACGTAGCTTATATAACTTGAAAAGGCGAATTTTATAACTTGGAGATATAACATCAAAGGATTTATATAGTTACTTTAAAGATAGACTTTTTGCCCTTCAGTTATTAAGGGCCGAGCAAAGGCTTTGACGGGTTACTAATATTCTTTGAAGCTGTCTGTATTGGCAGGAAAACCTTTTTTATATAAAGTGGTTATTCTGAAACTTGATTTCCAAAGAACTGCTTGGATCATTCCGAGGATGTTTCTTTGTGGAGCGCTGTCTTTTATAGGACTGTATCTGTTATTATTTGAAATAAAAATTTAGACAATTTGTATTTTTTCATGTTTGTTTCTTTGTATTATATGAAATGAGGAGTGATGATAACTGCATTTTTAAAGTAATCTCTGCTCGGGTGCAGTTTGTGTTTAAGGTTTTTCTTTCTTTGCAGTTATAATGTATTGATATTGATATTCTTACCAATATAAACAGAAAAACCGTGCTTATTAGGGGTATTTAAAATTTAACGTAATTTTAATAGAGTGTTATTGGTATTTACCTAAAATTTCATTCTTTTACTGATTCATCTGTGTCGCGAAGCGCCGATTCCCTGAAGGGGGTCCGTCACTCGCAGTTCAAAAAGGTGCTGAAGTGGAAGAAAACTATTAACTAACACTTAAAAACTTTAATTTTAATTTACAAAACGAGAAAGGCACTTAAAGTCACTATAGCACTGTAGGGAAAATGTTAAATTTTAGACGTTTAGAGCTAGCGGCCCTCGGCCGCAGTTGACGCCGTAGGAGACCGCGGCTCACAGCCGCGGTAGTGGTGGAGGCAGCCACCAACAACCGCTAAGTTAGCAGCAGGGAGGCCGCTCACAGCGGTAGGAACCACCGCGAGGGTTGTAGCGCACGGCCGCAGCCGTGAAGAGCGCCGAGCAGAGCAGGGCGCCTCAGGTAGAGCCAGGACGTCGTCGCCTGGGAGGGCCGGCGGCTTTTCCCGGATCGGTCAGCCGTCCTCCAGCGTTCTCTCCCGATCTTTTTTTTCTCTTCAGAATCATCACATCTCTCCTCAGCGGACCTTTTTCTTCCTCCTTCTCACTGACGTTGTCAAAATGCTTGACATGTCATTTCTTTTTTTTATGACACATCGGCCAGTATTGAGTAAATTGAGTATTGCAGTAAGGAGTTCCAATATATTATATATTCTATTATATTATTATATATATTTCTATATTTACAAACTAAATATATAACTTAAGGAAAAATATAAAACGAATCTGCTAAAAAGTAATTACAGTAAGTAAGTATAACATTATATTTCCCCGTGACCCCATGAAAAAAAAAAAAATTGCTATTCAATTTTTTTTTTTGTGTGAAACTAGAATTTGGTGGTTAGGAACAGTCGTGCATCATTTCATACATCTCTTTCATACATCAGAATAACCATCAACTTACATACATAGAGGTGGAGCTCACATTCCATGGCTTCCACTCCAGCACCGACGGTTCGACTGCTGTGGCAGCTGGCATTAACGATGGCTTATTTAAGGAGTCGTCACCCGCTCCTGTTTAAGACCCTTATACGACGCTGAGGCTTTTTTATAGAGTTGTCAACCGCTCCATCTAGAGTCCCACATGTATGTAGTACAGTGTAGAAGAGTGTGAGAGAGGTGTAGATATGAGTTATTGTAGATAACTCATAATTGAGAAGAAGTGAGTTATTTTAGATAACTCGTGTTAAGATAAGGATGTGGTTATTGTAGATAACCCACGTTAGGGAAGTTTAGTAAATATTTACAATTATTGTCCATTTCAGGTTCCTCGTTACTACGAGAGATGATGGATAAAAAAGGTGAAAATATCAAGCTGAAGAACTCAAATAGTCAGCTGATATAAATTATTGTGACGTGTACTCACAATGTTATATATATATATATATATATATAATATGTACAGAAAAATAAAAACAAAAAAAAGGAATACAAAGATAAATTATGCAATGTACTTTTTAGAGAAAAAAAAATAAAGACATTTTTATTTAATGTCCTTAATATGCCATTTAGCTCTAATGCCGTCGGTATCTTCTAATATATACACTAAAGGTGAGAGTTTCTGTATGACTCTACATTTTATGTATTTAGGGGCGAGTTTAGCGGAATAGTAACGTTCAGCGTTACTTTGGGTATAGTTTTTACGCCATACCGTCTCGCCAACTTGTAATTCTTTTATAGAACGGCGAAGGTTATACCGCTCAGAGTTTTTGGTGTGTGCGTTGTAGAGAGCTACCTGAACTTTGTCGAAATGATTGGAAAAAGAATCTTCTATACTAGAGGTATAGTTGTTTTACATTTAAATATACGTAATTTGCCAAAGTAATTTCAGGAAAAAGGAAAAATGTTTATACTCTAGAGATAGAGTTGTTTTAGAAGTTGGAAAATATCAGCAGGTGTAGTGTAGTAATAGTGTTGGGACTTTAGATAAAGCAAATGACTAACTATAAATACCTTGAGGGTCTTCTTTCGTTGGGCGCCAAACTGTCGCGAAGCGCCGATTCCCGGAAGGGGGTCCGTCGCTCGCAGTTCAAAAAGGTGCTGAAGTGGAAGAAAACTATTAACTAACACTTAAAAACTTTAATTTTAATTTACAAAACGAGAAAGGCACTTAAAGTCACTATAGCACTGTAGGGAAAATGTTAAATTTTAGACGTTTAGAGCTAGCGGCCCTCGGCCGCAGTTGACGCCGTAGGAGACCGCGGCTCACAGCCGCGGTAGTGGTGGAGGCAGCCACCAACAACCGCTAAGTTAGCAGCAGGGAGGCCGCTCACAGCGGTAGGAACCACCGCGAGGGTTGTAGCGCACGGCCGCAGCCGTGAAGAGCGCCGAGCAGAGCAGGGCGCCTCAGGTAGAGCCAGGACGTCGTCGCCTGGGAGGGCCGGCGGCTTTTCCCGGATCGGTCAGCCGTCCTCCAGCGTTCTCTCCCGATCTTTTTTTTCTCTTCAGAATCATCACATCTCTCCTCAGCGGACCTTTTTCTTCCTCCTTCTCACTGACGTTGTCAAAATGCTTGACATGTCATTTCTTTTTTTTATGACACATCGGCCAGTATTGAGTAAATTGAGTATTGCAGTAAGGAGTTCCAATATATTATATATTCTATTATATTATTATATATATTTCTATATTTACAAACTAAATATATAACTTAAGGAAAAATATAAAACGAATCTGCTAAAAAGTAATTACAGTAAGTAAGTATAACATTATATCTGGCCAAAATTATATTTTAGTTATAGCTCTGCTGCACATGTTTTCATGAAAAAAGATTATACCGAACAACGCATACTTTAACAAGGGACTCGTTTCGCTGTGGTAATTATCAAGATATCGATATTCAAAAGTTCTATGCCCAGATGAATCAAAATTAATTGATTCTTGTAGCATAGTTTTCAACAAAAAGCGGTATTTTTAATTTTCAGGTAGATTTTTGTGTGGCCTTTTATGTACATACGTTTAGTTAGCTATCATCATTTTATCGTTTTGCTTTGTTCCGGCAATTATTGTAACACTTTTCAGATCTAAAATCTAACTGCAGTTCTTCATGGTAAATATAAGGGAGTGGTCTTAAATAAATGCAAACTTTTCAGATTACTATAATTTAATGTGATACTCAATTACAGAAATATTAATAAGAGCCCACACATTTATATGTCTCTCCCCTCTCCTCAACTTTCGCACCCTCTCCTCTCCTCTCCTCACCTCTCCTGTCCTCACCTCACCTCACCTCGCCTCACCACATCTCGGCTTACCACACCTCGGCTCACCTCTCATCGCAACAAACGCCATCTATCCACTACTTCCGTTACATTCGGCCGTCCTGAAACAATTGCGCCGCAATTCGCGCAAAAAATATGTTAATTAAACTCTTCAGCAAGTCTATTAAGTCATCTCTTGTAACGATATCTTTGTCGCTACTATTTCGCTATATGATGGGGTACTACCATATGATCTTAAGGCATCGGCGGTCACTATTCCCGTTAATTTCATGAAATAAAATTTCAGTAATGCCTTTCTTATACACACATCAGTATGAACCTCACAAGTTTGAACGTTTAATAAATAAAAATATCGTTTTAGTTAACCAAGTTCCAAGCACCATTGAGTGACAATTATCTCCAAATTAAACAACCATTCAAATCCATTAATGTAATCATTAACAACAAGGTTCGTTAGTGGTTTACAGCAATCATAATTGCAATAAAATCTTTCAACCAATGACCCCTTCAACACACTACCCAGAATCACTCTGGCGTAGTCACCCAACCAACAAACAAGAACCTGCATCTAAAACACATTAAATCTCTTTCCAAAACAAAAACTTTCTTTACAACTTCAATGGATACTTATACTTTCGGCAACTAACTGTAACCGCCACATATCAAATCAAATCAAATCAAATCAAATCATATTTATTGCTTCAATGTATGGTACAAAAAGGTGGTTATACTATGATACGTTCCTTATACAATCTTTTTAGTTGGGTAGGTATACAAAATAATTAATTTGAAGAATGTGTCACGCATATAGGTTAAACATCATTGACATTATTAGTCTACATAACATTTCTAAGATTAAATTCATCGTTTATATAATTGTTACTATGAAGAATAAACTTAACATAAATTAAGAATTATCACTATATCATTAACATGGGTTATTTATAACAATTACAGTATCGATTAATATTTTTTAAGTTCAAAATATTCTTTCAGGCTATAAAAACACTTCGTTTAACCATTTAGTCATTTCAAACTTAAACTTATTTAGTGGCATTAACTTTAACTGTCTTGGTAAAGCATTGTAAATTTTAACGCACATCGCATAGCACTGGTTATGATAAAGCTGCAATTTCGGTGCTTCTTTATAAACTAATCGGTCTCCATGACGTGTTGCTCTAGTAACCGTTCTCTCAACATCTCTCGCGCGAATAAAAAAGTGCATATTACATTTTACAAACAATGAACATTCAAAGATATACATGCATGGAAGTGGCATGATATGAAGTAATTTAAATAGAGCTTTACATGATTCGGTGGGTTCTTTCCCTAGCATTGCTCGTAAACATTTTTTTTGTGCCACAAAAGTTTTATAAGCTTCACATGAGTTTCCCCATATCAGTAGGCCGTATCTAAGATTTGAAGCGACGTATCCGTGGTACGCGGTCAGCACTGTTGACTGAGAGCATGTTTTACGAAGACGACTTAAGACATACACGTAGCTATTCAGTTTGTTGCAGACCTGTTGTATGTGCATTTTCCAGTTCAAGTTTTTGTCAATATTAACTCCAAGAAATTTCACAGTTTCTACTTCATTTATATTTGTATTTTCGTACACTATTTTGATTTCTGATAAATTTCTATTTGTATTAAATTTAATGAACTGGGTTTTAGTAAGGTTCACTTGAAGATTATTATTTAATAGCCATTCTATAATTAATTCAATATTATTGTTAATTTCATCTTGATAATTGGTAGTAACATTGCAGTTTTTCGTTTCATTGTTTTTGGAAAAAATCACAGCTATGTCATCCGCAAACAGAAAGTATTTATGTTCTGTCAATTGTGGCAGCTCGTTTATGTACAAGAGAAATAGAATTGGCCCAAGTACACTTCCTTGAGGCACACCATTAGAACTTTCCTTGAGGTCTGAGCGGTGTGCAACAAGTTCAGATTTCTCATTTATAGATTGTATTTCAACACATTGCTGTCTCTCGGAGAGGTATGTCTTAAACCAATTTAATGCAGTACCTCGGATGCCATAGTTCTCTAACTTTTGGAGTAATAATGAATGTGAAACGAAATCAAAGGCACGCGTCATGTCAAAAAATACAGCCGTTGTTTCTTTTCTTGCGTTTAAGTTATTTGTTACCTCGTTAATTAGTTCGAACAGAGACGTAGTTGTAGATTTGTTTTTCTGGAATCCTGATTGTTCCTTACATATAATGTCAAATTTTGAAATGAACCGGATTAACCTCTTCTTCATGGCTTTCTCAAAAACTTTTGAAAATATTGTAACTAATGATATGGGTCTATAATTGCTTAATATGCTTTTATCACCTTTTTTATGGAGTGGTTTCACTACAGATTTCTTAAGTATATCAGGAAACCTTCCTTCAGAAAATGATAAATTTATTATATGAGCTAAAGGCTTTGCTATTTCATAACCACAAAACTTTATCACTTTAGTACAAATGCTATCAAAACCAACAGCCGATGTATTCTTTAAAGTTTTAATGATCAGATCAACTTCTTCTGGCGTAACTGGTTCTAGAAACATGGTTTTGCTTATATGTGTCGTGTTTGTGTTATGGCAGTGTGTTGTTCCAGAATTAGTAAGATTAGTGTAAAATGAGTTAAATGCTTCTGCTATTTCTTTCGGATTTGTATGTATTTTGTCACCATTGTTTATTTGCTCTATTAAGTTTTTTGTAATATCGCTTCTTTTATCATTTATAATTTTCCAGGCAGTTTTGCATTTATTTTTATTGTTATTTAATAAATTATGATTATGATTTTTTTGAGATACGTTCATACACTTAAGCAACATTTTAGAATATGATTCGTATTTAAATTTGTTTTCTGCATTTTTATTTTTGTAAAAACTGTACCTTAGATAGCGCCTAGTTCTGCAACATTTTTTCAGCCCTTTGGTGATCCACTTTGGTTTATTGTATCCATCCATTAACTTAAGCCTCTTGACGGGAAAGCAAAGATTATAAAAAGTATCAAATATGTCAAAAAATGTGGACATTGCTTTATCAACATCTGTCTCGTTATAAGTGTCTTTAAATGATAGAGCTGCCATGCATCTCTTAAATTTAATAAGATTTTCATAGCAATAGTCCCTGACATATTTATAATATTTTTCAGGAACTTTATAATGGTTATTTTCTAAGGGCACATATAACATTTGCGCAGTATTATGATCAGAAAGCTCCAAGTTTAGTACGTCTTCCTTCGCATTTTGAATATTACTAATAAGATGATCTATACAGGTGTTTCTTCTGGTTGGTACTCTAATATGTAATTTTAAATTGTAATTGTTTTTGAATATTGCTTCCATTTAATATTGCCATCAAAATTTTAAATCCAAGATTTACAATTTACACAAAGCTACCACTGGTTTGGAAGATTCATTTACTGAGAAAAACCAGCAAGAAACTCAGTAGGAATCGGCTAACGTCAGTGCATTGTACGATTCGCAATACTTGCGATAAGAAAACCCCAACAACAATGAAATTTACTTTGAATGTAACAACAAATAATTTGACAGCGGTCAAAAAAACATACATACGAATTGAGAACCTCCTCCTTTTTTGAAGTCGGTTGAAAAATATAATTTACCTAGTGTAAAGGATAAAGCTAAACAGTAAGAAATACAATCATATGCATTTCTGTTTGTCAGTTACTAATTTTATTTCTGAGGGCCAACGCTGCGTCACGCGTGTATTCATACAAAACTGCTACGGACGTAGCTACGCGCGTACGGTACGGACGTAAGAAACGTGCGCGTGGGACGTGGCTAGCCCCCGCGCGTACCACACGCGCGTACATCGTGCATCGATTTTAATCGAAGTTTAGCCAAATAGCAAGAGGTAAGTATTGCATTGACACGACTGTACAAGCTCTCTCTCTCTCTCTTGTGTCGGTCCCTCATGTCTGAGGATCGTGGTCAGCATCAGGGCTGCATTTGGAGCGGATGATCTGCCGCCATCGGTTTCGGTCCAGCGCGTCTCTTATTAGCGTATGGAGAGACAAAGAATTGATGCATTTGAGATGTGGTGCTGGAGACGAATGCTTAGAATATCTTGGACTGCAAAGCGCACCAATGCGTCTATACTAACCCAACTCCAAACAAAGATTCGCTTGTCAACCATATGCCAACAACGCATACTGTCGTACTTCGGCCACACAATGCGCGAAGGAGATGACAATTTGGAAAAATTTATTGTGGTAGGGAACACCGAAGGCAAAAGATCACGCGGTCGTACGCCTTCGAGATGGATCGATCAATTGAAAGACTCGTCGACCTCTAAATTCCATACTGTACAAGCACACTTATGAAATTTTACTATCGAAATTGCGTCACCCGTGACGTACGCGCGTACGATATGGACGTATGGTACGCGCGTAGACACACGTGATGCAGCGTAGGCCCTTAAGAACTATCCATATAATGAGCCCAAAGATTTTATCTTAGGCAGGTGCAAACTAGATCAGAATCTGTTCAGTAGTATCAAAGATTATACCAAACAAACAGACAGACAGACGTGTCAATTTTGATAAAGGTATGTTATTTTATTGAATTAAATATTTTGATTCTTCACTTGACACTTGAAAAACTACATGATATTTTATGTTAAAAAGCTTGGTGATATGCGGAACAGCTAACTTTTTAAAAAAAAAAACTTCTTTTTCTGAAAACAAAACGTCTCGACTTTGTGTTGATCTTGAACAGTTCATTTCAGTTAAACATAAAATTTCAAAGAATTTGTTATATTGAAAACGTCTTCAAATGGAATATTGAGTAGAATTACATTTAACCTTCAGGATTTGAAGCCTTTTGTCTTAGTCTCTGACCGAATAAATGAGTTGTACTCTGGAAAATAATTCAATGCAGTAAACTGACAGTTCGAAATATCAAATAGAAAAATAATAGAAAACTTCAAAGTGTTAGTACTGAATGAGAATGATTGAAAACGAATGGATCTTCGTCATTCGTTTTGCATAAACTTTAAAGATATTTATAAATAATTGAATTTGAGATGTGTACTATATCTTTAAAGTTACTTTTAGGAATAAAAAATTAAGTAACAACAAATTTAGTGCTTTCAAACGGTTACAGTAGAAATAAAAGCGACCTGATTACTTCTTTTCTTTAAAACTCGTTATGTCGTGAAAAATAAAGTTTCAAGAATCATAATCTGTTGAGGATCTTGTGAGCCAAAATACTTTTTTTCCATACATTATGATTTTTATTTAAAAAATAATTAGATTCATTCACTAAAACCACATCGCTATTTTTTTTCTTCCCTATAGTGGGCACACTGGAACTGTCATTTCACTGCATTGAATTATTTGCCAAGGTACAGTCACTATTTTTAAAACCTCTTTAGTTAATACTAGTAGGTTTTTGAGATTTTATTTCCTGACAGCATTTGTCCCTTCAGGTTTTAAAAATATGCCTATCTAAATATGAGTTATGATCCAAATCAAAAATAATAAAAAATACCAAATTGTCCCTACTGGTACTTTAACGGATTTGAACGTTGCAACAAAACATTTTTCGTTTAAGTGATATTAGTTGTAAATATACAGGGTGACTGGTGAGAAATTTTAGATATTGAAGAAGAGCACTCTGTACTCACTCTGTTATGATAATAATTATGTAATAAAAGTAGCTACTTAATTTTTCACTAGAATTCCCTATAAATAAATAAAGAGTTCGCGATTGCTTCACGGCTCGACGACCGATCGTGAAATCGTACCTACCTATACTGTATTGATAGCGTACGTCACAATTTGATGACAAGGCAGCTCTTTAAAGTATCTGCGGTCTCCCTCTCGTCTCGATCATTCACATAAAATCAGTTTATATAAAAATAAAACGCAGATACAATAAACACATTTCCACATTTACAAAACCTTACTATATTAAGCAAATTAATACTGACAATATATTATGTTAATCATTACGTACGTACTCCGGATACGCGAAATTTGGAAATTTCCATACTTTTGATGTAATTTCATAAATTACAGATTCCGCGTCTTAGGAGGCTGAATGCTTCATTAAACATTTTGGTTATCCTCCATTTTGAATTGATGTTGTCAATATGTGGTTACCAATTGGTTATTGATGTAAATATATCACAAACCTTTATTGTTATATGAGTAAATGTTCCTAATTCTTGTAAATTTTGTTTAAAATAATAAATACGTTTTTGCTCCTCTTGATGCTCAACTAAATTTATAAATCATAATTACGAATTAGCCAAGTTCTTTTAAGAAATAATTTTACATACACGAAAGCGATAGCCCGTCATAATTAAAAAAACGTTACACAGAATGAGTGAACCTGAATATACTCGCAGGACAGCCAGTTTAGAAGAGAGAGTTAACTGGCTGGGATTCAACATTAAACTATATGAACAACGATATGAAATGATTCGCTGATCCAAAAGCAAATCCGACTGTCAGTTACAGAGATTTAAAAAAAAACAATAACCCTCTAGATTTAATTCATCCGTATAGATATTGATATAGCAGTCAAATAAATAAATATAGACACGAGTAAATGAACTCAGATAGAATCACCGGTCGGATGAATCATATCAAATCACATTTCCACCGGATGTAGCTCGGTGTAGACGCAAATAATAAGCCATATCCGTGTCCGGTATAGGTTTTATTTGGCTTTACTGTACTTATTGGTGATATTTTTAACTTAATTTATTTATTGATATTTCAACTCCATAACACATATAAATATTGGGTTTGCTTTAATAAAGACAATTATTGAAACACAAAACAAACAGAATATTAAACATGAAATTAAAAAGTTACTATTAAATTGCATTTCATGTTTTGAGTATCGCAACAAACCTCTATAACATAAAACCATTTATAATGCAATCAACAAAATATATGAGTCGTCATTTATTTATCTACAGTTGAATTTGAAATATTAATATTTTTGAAATTTAATCAAAGATAAATATAATACATATAAATAGAATAGTATAGAAGTACATTTATTGACGGACATAACACATTACAATAGTTAAAACATACAAAAGAAAGAAAATGCACAAAAAAAAGATGACATGAACAAAATTATAAAGTACATCACATCACATTACACAAAAATTAAATAAGAACAGATATAACAGTGGAAACAGAAATTGAGATTATTGAAGTGTTGAGCCAGTCAAAAGGTCTCATCTATCGTCGCACTAGGATAAATGCCCATTTTATAATATATTGTATAATAAACTCTATAAATTGGTAATAATTATAACTACATTACTTATAAAAAAAAAAAAACATTACATATACTATTATTACAAATGATTACAGAGATAAAAATAATAAAAATTAGAAAACAAGCATATAAGTATAAGTTTACTCATTAAATAATTAATATTTTTTTTAATTATATTTTTCCTCTTCATCTCAAACTATCACGTCCTCGAATTTCCAAAGTGGCCCACCAGTCACCCTGTATATTGATAAAATATTTTATCTTTCTCTCGTGAGCAAAATTATACGCGATGAGTATCCAATTAAAAAGTATTTTCGATTAAAGCTTAAATTATTTTTGCACCTATGGAAATAAAAGATAACAGTGGGACGGAGTCGACATTGCATTTCCTAACTTTAACTAACTTAAAGACCACAAAATTATTATAAAAAATTACAAAAAATATTCCTGATAATCAAAAAAGATCACAAGTAAATAATTTGTCGCCATATCGTATATTATCCTGCCTTAACTGATTATTCGCCATTTAGCCGAACCTGCCTTTTAGAACCACATGTTGATCAGTCATATTCTCGCTCATAACTAGATGACCTCACAGCTCCCCACTCGGTAATGCAACGCACGAATTTGTGTGTTTCCATTTGTATACGATTTTTTTGTTTGTTGTTTATTTGAGAACCCGTGTTCTAACGTATGAATAGTCAAGAAAAAGTGTATTTTGTTATTCAATATCAACAGCCAACATCAAAAAACACAAACAATCAAGATTGCTATTAACTATTTAAATCTTATATTGAAATTGAGACTTAACATTGATATTAATAAGATTTTTTACTCAATGTAAAATATTTGTAAGACATATAGATGTTTGTCATGTTTATAGTCTTTGTAAATTAAAATTATGCATCTGTTTTCCATAAAATATTTCTGACAATCACACAACATCAAGGCCAAATTAAGTATCTTAAAGAACTTGTCTTATGGATACTACATAATGGACAGTAAATAAACATATTGAATAAATACATTTTTTTTAAAGAAGGTAAACTGAAATAAACATATCGTTCAAAC
This sequence comes from Stenoptilia bipunctidactyla, assembly GCA_944452665.1. Lineage (NCBI taxonomy): Eukaryota > Metazoa > Arthropoda > Insecta > Lepidoptera > Pterophoridae > Stenoptilia > Stenoptilia bipunctidactyla. The sequence goes on from OX101730.1 coordinate 1,350,919, forward strand.
ATATAAGTTCATCACACAAATATCTACCGCCGCCGAGATTCAAACATAGGACTTTTGGTATAAAAGGCAATGTAGGTAGGAGTCGAGTATGTCACCACTACACTAGCTGGTCGAGTCCGATTAGTGGTTCTTTGATAAATGTGTTCCTTTTTTCAAAACATTTTGTATTAAATACGAGTAAAATCTCGTTTTAGTCAGAATCTTAAGCAGAGATTTTTTGCTTATTGAGTAAACATTTTAGCAAATAAATTAAAAGAGACTGATCTCTAAGAGCCTGCTGCTTGGGATGCTGTATGATATTTCACTCAGCATCCCAAGTTGACATGTTCGGTGAGGTGCATATTTTATTTTAAAAAGCTTTTGGGACTTGTTAATATTTGTCTATATAAATAATTGTTTTATAACAGCACATAGAACTTATTTTAACTAAGTAATAAATTTTCTTTGGCTTTTTGTTGTATTACTTAAATATTTTATTATTGTTTTATAAATTACGCCGAAATTTTGTTCGGTGAGGTGCATATTTTATTTTAAAAAGTTTTTGGGACTTGTGAATATTTGATAAAAATTTTATATAAATACTTGTTTTTTAAGAGCACATAGAACTTATTTAAACTAATTGGTAAATCTTCCATGCTGGATTGGTAGCGAAAGAAAAATATAGAATGTACCAGCTGCTTCTCTTCCCGGGCATACTGTAAAAACCAGTTAAGGGACAGAGGTTTTATAGGCGTTTTTGCAGGCGATAGGTTGACTCCCTGTGACTCCCTGACTTTCACCATCATTTTATAATTATTACCTCAAAATTTGTCAAATGTGACATCAGATGGTTTTACAGCCTTTGGTTTTCTGCCTACCCATAAGGGATGCAGGCGTGAAGTTATGTATGTATGTATGATAAATTTTCTTTGGTTTTTTGTTATATTACTTAAATATTTTATTATTGTTTATTAAAATTTACTCGAAAAATTGGTTAGACATACAGATTTATCAAGGATTTTGTCATCTTTTAGAATCCTAGTAACTAGCAACAACCTTGGTATCTTGTTATTCATTTTCTGAAGGTCTGTCTTTTATGATAACGGTGATTTTTTTAATAATCTTCAAAATTGATCGTTATCTTATAACGTCAACTTCCTTTTTGACAAGTAAATCACTGTTAAAAAAAGTGTTTCCAATTAAAAATCTAAATTTAGTTACAGTTTCATAACATAGAAACTGTGAATATGATCTGACTAGACACATGTTAAGGTATATCTGCTTAAAAAAATATTGAATTAAATTCGTTACCGGATTAAATAAGCAAATTAACATGATCAATTTAGATTCAATGGAAACAGATACTCCGATTTACCCGCTCCCTTCAACGTCTCACTAAAGTCGGATAATGTAATATCGCTTATTTTGGCACGTGATGCATAAACGCCATTTTTATAGCCACCGCCGTCAAATGTAAAGATGCCGTATTCTTTGTGAGAGAATTATTTAACATAATATTTTATTACAACGTTTTTTTTTATCAAATGTAAAAAGTATGAAAAGTTCTCAGAAGAATTTACTACACTACTAATAGTGTCAAATTGAAGCTCCTCTTTTATTCTACTCTTTTCAACATTTAGTATTTGATAAGAACCAAAACCAAGACATTTCAGATTAATCTGGAATACCCGAAATAACATTATAGTGTGGGCATCACAACATTTGGAACTTTGAAACGCAGACACTTAAATCTTGGAACATGGATTTTCTTGGAACAACAAATACCATAACTCCTTTCGTGGTGGTCGTTGCGCCCTCAGGATACTTCTGGATGAAGCGAAACACGTGTCGGTAATAGCTTGTGGTGTGGGTTCCGAGTGTGTGTTCATTGCATGTCTTGCTTCTTGCTTGAGGGAGGGAGGGCGGTGAACCTACGCATGAAAATCCTGCATCACTAGTGCAAGTACAAGTCGCGGAATTAGCAAAGTAACTTTATATAGTAGTTATCATGGATTTCCCTAAAGTAACGCCTGATTCAATCAATTATAACAAATACCATGAATAAGTGGAGCAAAAAAGTGACAATCTTACGATATAATTTAAAATATTTTTAAACGAATTTTATTGTGTGTAACTTACACTCAACTCGACATTTCGATGTCTTATAGAGATCGAATCGGGTCAAAAATTTATCTTATTTTAATGTAACGAATTAATAAATGTTCGGACAATATTATTTTTTTAAAACTATAAATATCAGTAATTTTCAATGCCTCGAAAATATTTTTTCTCATTTCCTGTTTGCCGATTCTGTAAAATTCGAACAACAACGTAAAGCTCGCTTCGATATCCACTGTCACATCGAACAAGGTTCAAAATGACCTTGATTTTGCATTCTGTAAGCATCACCTAGGCACTTGCGAAGTGATGGGAGCGTCGAAGAGGGCTAGTGACTACCACACACAACAAAATGTAAACCGAAATTTATCGGTTTTTTATTTTACCAGTTCTTGACACAGAATTCTAGCGTTTATGATGTTTAAAATAAAATTCCTTATTTTAAGGAATTTGAGGCAGCTGATAAGTAAAAAAAACAGAAAATTCTAAATTTGTGCCATGAATATAACCTATCTTATCTTACGAAAAAAAATTACTGACAGTATGTATCTGTGGAAAATATTCAGCATTGCCATTGTAGTGCTTTCGGCACTAAATCTAGTGCGTTGTTGGTATGTTCAGTGCGCATGTAAGATTTTCAGTGCCTAGTGCTTTTTTATGTCTGCTCTTTAATTATATATAAATTGATATAGCGAACTTTTCTGGAATCATTTCACCTCACACGACGATGTCACCAGTCACCACACTAGTGCCGATCGACCCGTGTCGTTGCTCTTTATTATAGTATGATCTACGCCCGGAGAATTTCCTTAAGTAAATTCTTACGAGGGTGGGTTGTTAGAGTTATAGAGATTTTGATCATTCACGCACACATGGTCAATTTTTGCATTTGTGCACTAGACACAATATATCAGTGTAGAGAACATTATGGCTGGCCCGTCAAGTAGGTACCACACAGAAGAAGCATATTTTGATTTTTTTTAGGTTTGATTTAATGTCGTAGTTAAACATAAAAATATATTGAAAGCTAAGTTTTGAATTTTATGTTCCTTTTTTTTTTAATGTATCCCAATTTATGTGCTTTGAAGTCGATAAAACCATAGATCTAGTTGAATTCTCATCGCTTTTAGTGCTCTACAGACTTTGCCTTATGGCAACATTGACAATATTTTTATTTATTGCGTTGTTTTGTTTACATACATTTTGATTGCTTTTTGATCGTTTAGTGCCGAAAATAATTGTGAAATAATCATGAAGTAAGTTTATATTTCTGGATGTAAAGTTCAAAGATAATGTTAATGTTATAGTGTTTATTTTGTTTTCTAATCCAACAATAACGTTTCAGTCCAAATGAGACACGTTCCTCTCACCCAACGTCGGCAGGTCTAAGCTCTGGTAGAGTTTATGGAAAGAAACTCTGGCATATCCTGGTGTAAGTACAAACTAAAAATTACTTAATTTTCGAAACAAATGACATCGAAAAGATGCTATTTTGTTATTGCTATTTAATATTTTTTACTAACGCATCGTAGTAATAGGAAGTGTTCTGTTTTCAGCATCACGTCACACTTCTTCAGTCGCTGCTCCTCCACCATCACAACGGCGAACATAATTCTCCACCACCACCTAGAGATTCCTAGGGGTGGAAGAACAGCAGCTGGAATTACAAAGACTGCGCATAGATCTTGCAGTCCTGACTGGAGAAGAGTGCAGAGCGAGATAAAATGTAAGCTGGAGCTGTGGCTGCAGTTGGGAAAGGGCTGAAAACATTGGCGGAGAGCAAGGATAAAGAAAACACTTTTAATGAGTACTAGTGCAGTTTTATTGAAAGACCCGCCTCACACACCACAGAATACATACAATAAACGACACCAATGAACAATTAATTAAGATGTGAATGCTGAAGCTATGATAACTATGTTTCGCCTACATAATTGCTCTAGACCTAAATCGGTGTTAGAAGGCAAATCCCTAGTTTGCCTCCTTTGAACTTCAGCAATTGCTTGGAGCTCTTCTATTCGCTCTTCTTCTGAAATGTGAATTTTATTGTGTGAATGTCAATGCACGTTTGAGCATTCTGTGTAGTAACAAGCACCGAAATCGTCCTTTTAGGAGGCCAATTGTTCTCTTTTCTGAATTGCGAGCAGTTAAATAACAATACCTAATAATAATAAAATTGATTTATTATGGCATCCTGGCCCAATTGTTAGTATTACAAAATAAAACTTAACACTATGTTAGTAACATAATTATATTTCAAATTCAAATAAATATAAATCAAATACTATGTCAAAAATCGATCCATGTCTTTAGTGAAATAAATACAGTTCAAAGAAACAATTTATTTATTACAATATCCTTAGCTCTTAAACATATTTATTAAGTACATTTAAATTACCACTGACAGCCCGTTATGGATGTACAATTTTTATATATTGCTTTAACAGACTTCATGTACAATTACAATTATTATATGCTTAAATTTAACAATATAATTACAGTGGATAAAAGAGAAAATAAAAAGGTCACTCAATTGTGTATGTATTTGAGAGTGTATGTGGGGGTGTAGTGTGTCTATGCATATGTGGTAGTAATTTTATTTCATGTATTATGCTAATTATTTGATTCAAATAAATATTAATTAACTCTTAATAAGTAATTGTTTTATTTCTCACTTAAAAATACTCAGCGTTAATGTTATGGAATATATCAGTGACTTGGCTGAAGTATTTTGTAATCTGTGTGTAATTCCATTATTATAATAATAAAATAAAAAACTAAAACAAATCCTATTTAATTATATCACAATAATGTCAATTACCCTTACAATTACAAGTCAGATACACATACTATAAAAATCAAAAGTAAAATTGAAAAAAAATTTTTTTTATTACAATAGGACCTTAGTTATACCAAAATTGACATAAATTGCTTCTATATAGGAAGCTCCAATTCGAAGCTTCCAAGTACAGTCATTGTAAAAAGCTTCTGTGGAATTATCTTCAGCATCACTGATGGGTGTCATAAGGTAGGAGCGCTAAACAAATTCTGAATCACCTGAAAAAAAAAAAACAATTAACTTTATAGATTTTATACCTAGTAATTAGATTTATTTTCTGAAGTTGGGGCAGGGAGGGATTAGCTAACCGAGCATAACAGCTTCTTCACCGGCTTTTGTTAATGCATCTAAGTGGGTTTTTATAACACCTTAGTTAAAAATGAAGCTATCATGAGTAGTTCCACTATATGTTGGATCTACATTTAAAATATTTAAATCTGCATTTGTTATCTGAAAAAAAGAATATTAAAAAGACTAATTGAATACCTAATGATAAGCGATTACGGAATTGATGAAATTGATGAAAAAAGATGCTGATGGTTGCCATATTTGTTCTTATATTTTCTTAAATCATTTTCTGATAACTGCCATTAGCCTAGAATTACAAGGTGCATAATAACTGAAACAATACATCAATAAAAAAGTGTAATACTACCTACTTACTCTAGATCCAAGCAAAATTTATTTTGATACAGACCAATTCATGCTTTATATTGGACATTCTTTGCTCATATTGGATCACCAATATTATAACTATACAAGGTCCTTAGACTAACATGAAAACATACATAGCTAGCGGGGAAACCACTTAAAGAGAATACAGATACTCCTTATTATGAAGTGTTTTTTTTTATAGTGTGCTTGGTTACAAATCTTGCAGCTATAAAATGTGTAAATACTTACTTAATTAACTTTATACTTACTTGTAAAATGAAGCACTTTTATACGAGTTGAAAGTCCTTTGCCTCGACGTCTTGTGGGTTTTATCGGTGGCAGTAACTTAAATTTCAGTTGGTCAATTAGCTCCTCTGACAAGCAATACACGGTCACATAGTCGTCATTTCGGGTTAATAAAAATAAACATCGAATTTTGGTAGATTGTTGACGCTTTTCTAGTTTATCCAAAGCATAAGCTTCTTCTAATAATGATTTAAACAAAAACATTTTTGCCATTGTCATTGCTTAAGTAGTTACTCACTTATTCACTTTAAAAACTTTATTTAAACACTATTTAAACAAAAACATTCTTGCGATCGTTATCGCTTAGGTAGGTAGGGACTTATTCACTTCAAAAACTTGATTTGAACACAATTTAACTATGATTTCTTCCACTTTCACTCGTAAAATAGGTGCTTTTAATTTAATACTATGAATCGGGGTCAACAGGGTTCAAGTTCGAGAGTGAGCTTCGAATTGACGGTGCATTTGCCTTACAGAATACCACTTTTTACGGTATCCCATACTATATCTGTCAAAATCTGCCAATGAATTTAGTTTAACTCGCAGCCACGCTCACAAATGTAGCGCTAGTGTAGATTCAAATTATCAACCGTGTTATAGAATGCCAATCAAGAAACTCACTTCGGATTATGTCACGAGTTTAGAGTTCGAATTTTACAGAATCGACACACTGATCATCTAGACTCAAATCAAGCAGAGCGTGTGACAGTGTTTTTTCACTTAGTATTATTTCCCTTTCCTTAGAATTCGCTCTTGTGGTAAAAGTATTGATGCTTTCCGATAGATGGCATTATTCTCAACACGGTAAAGATTATGTTCCATTTTAAACCAATAGATGTCACTTTTGCTCAACGGATTTTTCTAATTTGGTGCGTTCTACGCATTTAAAGTAACTTATTGGGTGCGTTCCAAGCATATGAAAATTTCTTTTTATGACTGCAAAAAATACCCAATACGTTATTTAATCCACAGTGGATAGTGACATGAAATAGATTTTATGCAATGATTTAAAGTTAGGTAAATCTTGAAGTTTTTTGTAATACTACTATATAATACTAGTTGTCAAAACATTGACAGCTCTACTATGTTGATGTACAAAATGTCAAAATGAAAGTGATTGAGAGACTGACATGAGTGAAGAATGAATTTTTTCATTCCGTTTCCTCCCGTGACTCGTGAATGTGCTCTGGATTGTGTTTTATAAATCTACAACTGTGGCAAGCTCCCGGACTCTGAATTCTTCACATAACACATTGGACTTACGCACGTTACAAGGACACCGAAAAAGAAAACCTAATAAATCACGCAACTGCTAAATTGTCTTTTATTTACTTCAATACATAGACTTTGATTGAACTTCTGGATTCATCATACCCAAACCTGATTAACCCGTAATTTTATGAATCTAGCTATTCCAAAGTTTTAAGTTATTGTTTAAAATTACCCTTCTCGAGAATACAAGCTAGAGCGGAGCAGCTGGGTTTTGGTTGTCGAGGTACGGTTGTTTTCCGCTAGATCGCGCTAGTACCAAATTTGTTAGTGACGACTCTATACCAGTATATAAGTTACTCTATGGCGTGTGATATGGAAACCTGACGACGAATACTCTTCAGATACTCTTTTTGTGTATACAAAAAAGTAATCCCTGACCCGTACTAATGTATACAGTTCCTAGAAACCACAGACTAATAAAGAGAACAAGTTCAGACGGACAACTCCCTTGTCATAGATGTCGGTTTATACGAGGCTCACATATTGATTTTGACAGCTTGTTTTTTTTTAAATGTTATTCTACACAACGAGGTGTAGCAGTTTATTTTCTACGGACATGGCAAAGAACTTTCTTAGTATGTTATGCCTATAGGTAATTACTTTGCCAAATAATAAAATTTACAAATAAATAAATATGGGTCTGGATGTTTTTCTATATAAAAAATAAAAAATATCTATGTGTTTATAAATTTCTTAAGTTTATTCATCCATTATCTAGTATCCATAGCACAAGTTCTTAATGAGACTTAATTTAGGCTAGACAATGTGGTGTGATTAAATATTTTTTTCTGACAATCCAATTACAAATCCAATATAGGTATATATAATTTCAGTCCTCGCTATCAGTCATCATCATCATCATCATCATCACAACTCTTTGTAATGAGCCCACTGCAGGGCATGAGTCTCTCCCCTGGGTGAGGAGGAGGTATAGGCCATAATCCACCAAGCTGGCCCAGTGCTGGGTGGTGGATGCCAGTATTTTCAGGGCGCCAAGATGGCTTCTGACAAACCCTAACGACTACTGTATACAAGTATACAGCACCCGGGACCGACTGCTTAACGTGCCCTCCGAAGCACGGAAGTCGTCGTGAGAAATGAATGGTCGGCGGTCACCCATCCAAGTACTGACCGCGCCAAATGTTGCTTAACCTGTGATATCGTATGATACACACAGTAACCACGGCGCCACGACGACTTCGCTGTCAGTATATTTCAGGTATTGTTGAGTTATAGTTAGGTACTTCCTTTGGTATATTTTCTTGGAAATTCACATAAGGGTAACACAATTTTCACAACTTATACAATATTTTTATAATTTATTTATAATTAAATTCATTTACACATCAATTCACAAAGATTGTTATTGTGTCAATCTCTACAAAGATTGTTCAATGGGGAGTTTTCTGACAGCTCATAAAAATTAGTTCAAAAAACCTCTATAGATGGCACTTTTAAAAAGCCGAAGGCGTTAAGTCTGTAAACTATAATGTAGGTAAGTGGTATCTACCATCTATGGTTATTTATACGTTCAATTTCTGATACAGATGTCAATTAATTTATTTTACTTTTAAAAACGCAGTGTGGAATAAATTCTTCGCCTTCGCCTTTTGTAAAGCGCCATCTATCGAAGCCTTTTGTACCAATTTTGTACAGTTTTGTTTTTTTAATGAGCTGTCAGAAAACTCCCCATTCGAATTGAAACTTTCAATTCAATCAAACTATTCAACCAATTCAAGCAGTCAAGTGTCAATATCATTATGTGAGCCCATGGACAATATCCATAGACTGATGCTACTATACACTATGGAGATTACCAGCCGTGCTAGAAACATTTGGGTACGAATTTATAATACTTCAACCGTAATTTTATACGTAGTAATTTGCTTGTTAATGTTAATTTAAAATTTCATACTTATGATATATTTACCTACATAGTTACCTTATTGTAGTGAAAATGATAATATTGTTTTATAAAGATTAATGCAATCAATTCATCGTTGCTATAACTATAATTCGGAACTTGCCACATAGCTGAATGGAATATCTTGTAGCAGATATCAGTAGGTCCGTTAAGCAAACTTTCGGCGCGGTCGGTATTTGGATGGGTGATCGCCAACCGTTAATTTCTCACGGCGACTTCCGTGCTTCGGAGGGTACGATAGGCAGTCGGTCCTGGGTGCTGTATTTTTGTAAACAGTTTTGGTCAACAGCACTGGGCAAGCTTGGTGGACTATGGCCTATACCTCCTCGCCACCCAGGAGAGAGACTCATAGCCCTGCAGTGGGCTCATCACAAAAATTTCGGGTAGATATTTTGCTATCGCTTTGAGTGTATAGTAAAGAAATTTTATGTTATTTTAAAGCTACATTAATTGGTGAACTAATGAAGACTTTAATAAACTGAAATCTTTGTGTATAGTCCGATATTAAAACAAAAATGTAAACATAATATATAGTTTTGCTGTTTAGGCTCCATAATATTATTGTAACATAATGGTGAAAACTAAAAAAATGTTAATTCATTCAAAATTAGGAGTGGTTGCGATCCAATCACATTATTAAAAAAATCTGCTTTCATGCTGGACCGAGAGCAAAAAAAAACATAGAATGTACCAGGTTCTCCCCTCCCCGGGCATACTGTAAAAGTCAGTTAAGGGACAGAGGTTTTATATTACAGGTTATTTTGCGGGCGACAGGCTGTCACTGCAATAGTCTCTCTCCATCATTATAATGTCTCCAAATTCATCAAACGTGACATCGGATGGTTTGATAGACTCTGGTGTTCTGCCTACCCCATTAGGGATACAGGCGTGAAGTTATGTATGTATGTTGTATGGCTAAAACTTGAGAGAAGTTATGATTTATTAGCTTCTTCGTATACCCGCTTAACTTTAGATCCCAGTTGAATTTCTGGATAAAATATAACCTATAAACTTTCTGAAGAGTTAGACTGTTAGATGTAAATACGATTTTTAAAATTGTATGGTAATTTCAGAGCACGTTCAACAAAATATCTATGCCTTCAGTTCTTCTTTTTTTGGTATGAATAAAACTTCATGCTGCATTTTTGACTGTTTCGACTTTAATCCCTGTTCCGGCTTCTCCGCCGCCGTTCGGCTACGCTCGGTTTTGGACGGCTCAGCGGCCGGGACTTGAGAGGGGGCCGCCACTTCACCTTACGCATCCGCGAGCGACGTACCTACTTGACATACCATCTAATAGCCAATCTGTACTTATTTTTCAATAATAACCAGTATTACAGTTACAGTCCACTAGTTTTAATCTATAGTCCCTGCATAGGACCCTAACAATCCCATTAGTTTTCAACCGACTTCCAAAAGGACGGGGTTCTTAATCCGTTTGTATTTTTTTTTTCGCTTTGTTACATGAAGTCGTCGTGGTTCCGTGGTTACTGTGTGTATCAAACGATATCACAGGTCAAGCAACGTTCGGCGCGGTCGGTACTTGGATGGGTGACCGCCGACCATTAATTTCTCACGCCGACTTTCGTGCTTCGGAGGGCACGTTAAGCAGTCGGTCCCGGGTGCTGTATACTTGTATACAGTAGTCGTTAGGGTTTGTCAGACCTTTGGCGCCCTGAAAATTCTGACATACACCACCCAGCACTGGGCCAGCTTTGTGGATTATGGCCTTTACCTCCTCGTCACCCAGGGGAGAGACTCATAGCCCTGCAGTGAGCTCATTGCAAAGAGTAGTGATGATGATGATGATGACATGATTTTTAGACAGTTATGAATTGATTTTAAATATTCATATGACAGTGGATACTCCAGAGGTTTTCCTATATAAATTTCATCGAAATCGTTTGCGAACTTCACGAAAAATTTTAAATTTTTGAAAAAAATATAATGAGTACGGAGAATATTTACATACAACGACAACAAAGCACCTAATGGCGACAGAAAACAACGCACTTCAGCACGGTTTAGAGGTCAAATAAGACTAATTAAAGTCCTCATATGCCAACATGAATATTCCTAGAAGGGTGGCATAGGATTGACGGACAACCGAGGACCTTAGCGTAAAAAAGAAAAAACATAAAAGCATTTCCAAAACTTTACATAAATGAACATTTTCTTTGGCAAACGAGTCTCGTTAAGAGATTTTTGCATTAGAATGAATTATGTTTTTCTTTTAAATTTGGTATTTGTTGGAAAGTTCATGAACTAAAAAAGTTTTTTAAAGCAATATAAGTTAACAATAGCATGCTGATATGTTTAAATGTTATGAAACTTTTTTGTTCCGAGATTTTTTCACCTTTATTTTTCAAGAGCAATATCTTTTTTCTGAGAATTTATTTCCGGCAAAAACCGTATAAATAACTCATTAACGATAATTTATAAAAAAAATATGAATTAATAAAAAAGTTGTGCGAGTATAAAGGCAAACTTTTGGGAAATATTCAAAAAAGTACCAAATTATTCCTATCTCCAAAACTATAAGACTTACGGTGGGTTTCAGTATCGTATCTCAGTCTAAAACCCATTTTTTTCATACAAAAACAGATCTGGATTTTGGTTGTTTTAAGTGTTTACAAAGGACTTAGAATAGAGATAATATTGAAACCCACAATTAGCCCATAGAAAGTAGGCTTTAAACACCAGCAAATTATCCCATCTACACGCTCTGCCCCTATGGCGGGTCATGTGCTAGTCACCCTGTATATCTAGTCTTTGTTCATATCTCAATTGAATTACCATAGCTTTGCAGTATTCAACATGAAGTCAATGTCCCTCTCAGAACCGTCTTAAAAGCTACAATTTGACGTCGCCAATTCCTGTCGCAGTGAACTGAGTTAAATGACGTATAATCTTCGTTCAGTACGTGACAAGAATACAGAATTGTCAGGAAATAAGCACAGGGATAGACGAAGCCCAGGTGAGTTATGGTATGATCATGAGGTAGCCATTTTAGGTTGCGGACGGTGGGGTTGATAAATTTTAGTTGGAATTTAAAGCTGTTAAGATAATGGTTGTAATGGAATGTTGTTGTTATTTATTTAATTTATTAAACAGTAATTTTAAACTGTAATTAAAGTAAGACCAACGTTTGACCTTTATCTTAGTTAATGGTAAGTAAAAATCAGGTCGTAGACAGAGCACGGGCTTACGAGGAAAACAGCAACACAAAATGTCGCCGCAACATATCACCGCCGGAGCGTCAGATCTCAAATTAAGGGTGCCTGACCAAACATGGGTAACTCAGATAAGTCGCTTTTTACAATATGCTTATCCATTGGTGGTGGGGACATTCTAATCCAACCTAAACATAAAACTAACAAGAACAATGAAATAGATAAATAGAAAAGAATAACTTTACAACTAGAACATGAAAAATTGTTAACAAAATAAAAAACAAACAGGGTCACTTTTAAAGTTCAAGGACGTGATAGTTTGGAGCTTGAAAATGGAGATAAATAAAATAACAAAAAATAAATTTTAATTATTTACTGAGTAAACTTAACCGAAAGTTAAATAATTGATTACGCATGGTTACAATGGCGTTGGCAGCGATCCGCGTTCCAGGGCACGTACCGCGATTGACTCAGGCGTAAGTTAAGTGAATTGTAACAAAACTTTATATATTTATTTAGTGAAAATTAAGTTATCATCATCATCACAACTCTTTGTAATGAGCCCACTGCAGGGCATGAGTCTCTCCTCTGGGTGACGAGGAGGTTTAGGCCATAATCCACCAAGCTGGCCCAGTGCTGGGTGGTGGATGTCAGAATTTTCAGGGCGCCAAAGTGGCTTCTGACAAACCCTAACGACTACTGTACACAAGTATACAGCACCCGGGACCGACTGCTTAACGTGCCCTCCGAAGTACGGAAGTCGTCATGAGAAATAAATGGTCGGCGGTCACCCATCCAAGCACCGACCGCACCAAACGTTGCTTAATCTGTGATAACGTATGATACACAAAGTAACCACGGCGCCACGACGACTTCGCTTCTTTCCAGTTTGCAGCCTAAAAGATTAACTCAAAAAATAATCAGCTTACGAACAGTTACTTAATACGGCTTAACACAATATCAGAGTGATTTTTTAAAAATATTATGTACCCATATTTGGAAGTCTTGGTTTTAAGAATCATGTAAATACATAAATAATTTAAAGAATAAATTCAGAACAAAGCAAAAAAATAGGTTCATTCGTACAAAAGATTGCATTTAATGGTCATTCAACCCGCAAGCACTGGCGTCTGCAACAGATAGCGCTCTGCTTTGCAACGGTGTACTACCAACAAGACAACACTTTGTAGACCTTTGTAAACTAAACTTTTATTAAACTTCATCCGTATCTGATGATAAATCACAGCAATGTTGTCGATAAAGTATGTGAACTGAAGAAATTTTGCTCTTTATCAATTATTTATATTATTTTAACTATATTAGCCTGCGCTGTTCCACCATATAGTGATATATAGTATAATGCCTTGTCAGTGGCTAAATATTGATCCTCTCAAATCTGGCACTAGTGTCGACACGCGAAAAATATTACTCGATTCTTAATCTTGTTAAAAATAAGTATACTTCCTTGTCTCGTCCTTGTGACATTAGTAGATTTCTAAAATAAAAAGTAAACTTTCAGTTTAAGATTCTGTGGCAACACCTATCTATACTTCCATTTATTCATATAAAAACAATGGGTTATTTGTGATGTTTACGCTCTCACAGTGTTGTGTTGTACATCTGAGATCAGGGACTAAAATGCACTGTTACAGCCCGTTCACACATGATGCATTTTACTGGATACGTGTTACTGGATACCTTTTTTGTATCGAAAATACGTATACTGAATACTGTGCCATATGTGAAGTCACCTATTCAACTCCATGCGCCAGTGATGAAAAAAAAAACGTAACCGGTAAAACGTATCCAATAAAACGTACCATTTGTGAACGGGGGGTTAGGCATGACATGAATACGAGTATATCGCAAAAGTTATAACAATTTATTAAATTTTGTCCCTTGAAAGTCATCAACCTCAGAGCGTCATTATTTTGGGAGCAGAATCTATATTGAAAAATGGTTAGCAAGACAAATCCTTAAAGGTACACCACCGCTTTAATGTCGCCGTAATTATTTAGTAATTTGATCACGTCCTATCTAAAGCTTTAATATATTTGAAGCGCTATTACAACCACATGCGATCTATTTTTTATTCCAGATAAGGGAAAAGATCAGGTGGTGAAATTATAGGAAAATAGTAAATAAAACACTTTTTAACCGGATTTATCGCGTATATTTACATTTAAAATTTTGACTCGACGTTTCGGTGTCTTTGCAGACCCCGTGGTCACGAGCGACTGAGGTGTCAAGCGTCGGATTGATAGATTGAAAAAGTTATACATCACCATCTCCATCTGTTTCTCAGTCTTCGAGCGTAGCGTTCTGGATTGACACAAAACGAGCTGACAGTATCTTGAGTTTCAGGTCGTGCAGCTTGCTGGATGTTAGATTTAATGTTTTTCAGGATAGGGTCCCATGTCGGTGATAGTTTCCAACCATCTTCTCTGTTGAAATTAGGGTGTTTTTTAATTTCAATAAATATATGCGATAAATCCGGTTAAAAAGTGTTTTATTTAATAGTATAAATCGCAAAAACTTAAGATAATATTAAAGTAAATTGCTTTTTCAGCGGTATCTTCGGGTTGGTAACGCATATACCTATCATTATACTGGTACAAATATAACAGGTTACTCAACGTATGGTAAGGTTTGTACAAGGATGGCTGAGAAGCTACTTACCTAATTGCTCCTGGGTGCTGTATACTTGTATACAAAAGTAATTAGGGTTTCAAAACGCCATTTTGGTGCCCTGGAAATTTTCACATCCTAAGCTAAATGTTCTCGTCTGGTGATGAGATAAGTGGGCTTATTTAAATGTGGTATGATGGTTAGAATACTGGAAAACTTTTCCTTGTCAGTGTATTCTTTTGTCGGTTTTCGTAACAACATAAAGTATAATTTCAAGGCTAAAGCTGATACATATATCATGACAATATTTATTAGCGCCACACAAACTAGCGTGTTATATAATAAGGAAGCAAAGATTCGAACAAATTAATTATACTGTAGGTAATATCCAATACAAAGCTAAAAAACCCCTCCTGTTTCGAGCCAAGATAGAAATCGATTTTGTGTTCAATTTCGGAGTACGTAGCCTAAAAATATACAAGAGTTACTAAAACAAAGATATAAATAATAAAGAGAACAACAATTTAATTAGGTATACTAATTTGCGTTGATGTTAGTTACTTTGGAAACTTGTACTCTAGTAGATCATTCTATCTATGGATCACTCTATCATGGGATACTTGATTGATTTATGGCAATCATGTAACTATTAGGCTTCTAACTGGACAGCAGCGACAGTGACAGCGAGAGCGACAGCATCGCGGGCAGCGATTTCCGCGACACGATAGAAAGTATTGAGATTGTATGAAACCGCGACGAGAACGGCCCAGATTCCCGCGCCGCTGTCACTCTCGCTGTCGCTGTCGTCCAGTTTGCAGCCTAAGTCAAGAGGTCTACTTTGACAAATCTGAGAGAAGTTTATTTGTTTGAATGCGCTAACTTTCTCGGACCTCGGAAACTTTCAATCGGTCTAAAATATTTTTGCATTTCATAGTCCAGCTCTTTATAGAGAAAGGTTATACACAAAAGATATATGGATAAAAGTTTAATATAAACATTTTATGAACAGAAATAAATTGCACTCGATCTAGGTTGAAAAAATATATAAACATGCTGTTGCACAACTTTTATAGATAGACTGTGGTGTTGTGAGTTTCTCAGGGGTTAACATACTAATTTTGTGGAATTGAAAATAGATAATAGGTCTACTGATAATAAGTAGGTTACTGATAATAGGTAGGTTTATTATATCACATATTAGAACGTTTTTAGGGCGGATCACTCTCTATACGTTTTAATTATTATTCTGATCTAAATTAAATATTTTTCAGACTATTATTTTACTAAAATCATTAAGCATCGACACGTGGAATTAAAATGTATATTACAATTAAACCCGATTAAATTAAGTATTTAACAAATCAGGTTAAATGCATACATACATACATAACTTCACGCCTGTATCCCTTATGGGGTAGGCAGAATAACAGAGGTTTTAAAACCATCTGATGTCACATTTGACAAATTTTGAGGTATTATAATGATGGATAGAGACTATTGCAGTGACAGGGGGTCAGCCTATCGCCCACAAAAAGCCTCCAATAAAACCTCATATAATTTGTTATTTGGTTTATATCCCCACGTTTTATATGTCATACGATATTCTCAATATTTTTAATACGCTTCCTCATCCCTATTTAATTAATAAAACCGCAAGTAATACAACTTATGACACCAAACCTTTTGCATCCACTTCCAACTTCTTTCAAAAGTCATTCCCTTCTGAAAAACCGAATCCCTATGAAAGCAAAACTCTAATAATACCATATCATTGCGAAAAGTCGAGAAGTTCTAGTCATCGTTACATAATGGCCTGAAGGGAGTTTTGCTGTATCACTATGGCAACGCGGCAACTACAGAATAATATCTCGAAGTACTTTCGCTTTGATTTTGAAAAATTGTTTTTTCACTATTCTCCACATATGTCTTATTGAAACTGATATCTTTAAGAAAATTTATCTTTTCGTGAGAAACTCTTATAGATTACAGATATTAAGCGTCACGGCAATGGTTAAGTGTAGTCCTACTGACATTAAAAAAAGCGTCGCATTGGCACCATCCTGACCACTCCTCGTCGGTTCAGGGTTCGTGCTCCATACATGTGATAAAATAAAAAATAAATACTATCTTCCAATAATGTCCAAATATCACTTTTCTGGTGGTTATCGATTCAGAAATGTTTTTTCATGAAACGTTTTTTTTGCTGAACCTGTATGCTTTCATTTAACAAATCATTGACACCTACTCCAGTGAGGTTGACATCAAACGCAGAGTTCGGTCGTGTTAGTTTTCAACCGACTTCCGAAAAGGAGGAGGTTCTCGATTCATATGTATGTTTATTTTTGTGTCTTTGTTACACGCTATTTCAGACAATTATGAATTGATTTTGAAAATTATTGTTTTATATGATAAAGGATACTTTATAGTTGGTCCCATTTAAATTTTATCGAAATAGGTTGAGCACTTAATTGAAAATTTCAAACTTTCGAAATAATATGTCAGAAAATGTTTACGTTGATGACATTTCCAACTCAGCCAAAATTTTGACGTGAAGTCTGTTTTTTTAATGTTCTGCATTCGTGGATTATTAAAATTACTGCAATCCACCAAATATAGCAAAGAATTATCAACAGGCAAGAGTTTTGATGTATTGGCAAACAAACATTCTTGCATATTCACATTATTTTCAACCGAGTCCCAAAAGAGTTCTCAATTCTTGTGTATGTTATTTTTGTGTCTTTGTTACTCAATTGATTGGAAAATTATGAATCGATTTTAAATATTCTTAATTCATATGATAGAGGATACTTCAGAATTGGTCCCATATACATTTAATCGAAATCGCTGTAGTACTTCAAGTACTTTAAGTACTTCAAGAAAAAGTCGGTTTTATTAATGTTCTGCATTCGTTGGTTATTATTTTATATACATTTACTTCTTCTAGTTGTATTACTACAAGCGTGATTTATCAATCTATTTATTTAAAAAATTCACTATCGCTAGTTGGTTTTATAATGAACTAGCCACCGCGCGCGGTTTTACCCGCGTAACTTTTGATCCCGTGGGAATTTCGGGATAGAATACTGCCTAATAACCTTCCTCAAGAGTTGGGCTATCAGATGCAAATATTATTTTTCAAATCTCACTTGTAATTTCTGAGATTAGCGTGTTCAAACAAACAAACAAAAAAAACAAACTCTTCAGCTTTATATTTTAGTGTACTGAAACCTAAGATGGAAATTAAAACAAATAATTTTGATGGAGTTATATGGGGTGTTAGAAACGAGGTGCAAATAGCTAGCTATACTTCCTGCTGTCATGAGTTGCTAAAGCTCATTGATTTTCCATCGGAATTTCAGAAATGCAGTACTAATTTGTGTACTGAATTAAGTCACAGAGAAATTATAGACAATATGTACAATAACATCACATCTGTGCTATGTAATGCAGCCAAGATGAGTCAAAAAGTATTTACTAAAAAACGAACGGTAGTAGGATGGAACAAATATGTAAGACAGGCACACTGTGAGGCTAGGCGGCACTTTGATCTCTGGGTTCTATATGGTAAGCCCACCTATGGCCAGTGGTACGATAGAATGGTTGAAACTAAAAGAATATTTAAATCTAAGTTAAAATGGTGTCAAAAAAATAAAGAAAAAATTAAATTAGATTCTTTAGCTACACATCATACTAATAAAGATTTTCGTAAATTTTGGAAAAATGTAAAAAAGTTTAATTATAAACCTATGATTCCAGATAAGATAGGCGGTATGAGTGAGACACAGAATATAGCAAATCTTTTTAAAAATCACTTTCAATTTGAACCTCCGGTACGCCCTAGTGTGTTGAGGGTGCCCTATGCTGTGGCCTCACAATGTTCTATATTCATAGCTTCTAAAGACGTTAAAAAGGTCATAGATAACATGACTAGAGGTAAATCACCCGGTCATGATGGGTTAAGTATCGAGCACCTTCAGCACGCAGGCTTCCACCTACCTAGGGTATTATCAATGTTTTTCAATATGTGCATTCGCCACTCATACATGCCAGAATCTATGTTAAAAACGATAGTCGTACCGATAGCAAAGAATAAAACGGGTGATGCAACCAATATATCAAATTATAGGCCGATATCTTTAGCCACTATTATTTGTAAAGTGTTGGATGGCTTGTTAAATAATATCCTCGACAAGCACGTAACAATCAGTGATGAACAATTTGGTTTTAAGACAGAACTCTCTACTGAAACAGCGGTACTGTGTTTGAAACAGACCGTCCATTACTATGCTCAAAGAAACACTCCTGTATACGCGTGCTTCTTAGATCTGTCAAGCGCTTTCGACTTGGTGTCATATGACGTATTGTGGCATAAGTTACACACAGAAACGACTCTCCCTGTTGAGATAATGAACTTGTTTCGGTTTTGGTATGAAAACCAGACAAATTTGGTAAGATGGGCGGGTTGTTACTCCGATCCATATAGACTGAAGAGCGGCGTGAGGCAGGGTGGCTTATCCTCTCCAAAGCTCTTCAACTTATACTTAAATGAACTGATTGGCAGACTCCGTAGCGCCGGTGTAGGCTGCTCTATAGGTGGCGTAACCATAAACAATATTAGCTACGCCGACGATATGGTGCTACTGTGTCCGTCAGTCAGTGCAGTAAGAAAACTTATTGCAATTTGTGAAGAGTACGCGTTGACCCATGGGCTAAGGTACAACGCGAAAAAGAGCGAATTACTCGTATTTCAACCTAGTGGGCCAAATAAAATCTTCGAAGTTCCGCCGGTATTTCTTGGAAATGTGCCCTTGAAACGTGTTTCACAATTTAAATACCTTGGCCATTGGGTTAACGATACCTTGTCGGACAATGTCGACATAGATAGAGAAAGGAGAGCACTATCTGTAAGAGCTAATATGATAAATAGCAAGTTTAAGCAATGTAAAGCCGAAGTAAAAGTTAGCTTGTTTAAAGCTTTCTGCCAGGCATTTTATACGTGTAGCCTGTGGACGTCTTATACTAAAAAAGCATTAAAATGTATAAAAGTTCAATATAATAATGCGTTTAGAATGCTGATGGGGCTCCCGCGCCACTGCAGTGCATCAGGCATGTTCGCTAGTACGGCTACGGATGGGTTTCATGCTATTCTTCGCAAAAGAATAGCTTCTTTAATGAAGCGTGTACGCGGTAGCTCTAATAGTATCCTGGCCGTATTGGCCGACAGACCTGACTGCCCTATCTGGAAGCACTGGGAAAGGGTCCACACTGGACTTGCCTAGTATTTAAAGAAATTTTGATGACATAATTAACAAATAAGATGACATTTAATTTAATTTCTTATTATATAATTTATTTTTTGTTTCTCTGCCCTTATTTTGTATAATGTTCCTGTATTTTTAAATATCTTTGTGTTATTAATTTTATTACTTATGTCTTATTTTATTTTACCCATAATATTTCTAATGTTTTGATTAATTTAAAAATTGTGATCTAGATTAGCTGTTGTTGTGTGCATGTGTGTATGCATGTTTATCTGTTCTGCTTGTCATCTTTATGTGCTTGATTATTGTTAAGTGTAAATTTTTATAAGTGGATTTTAATTATCTGAATAAACGAATATTATTATTATTATTATTATTTAGTATAGAATGAGTGTTATATCTTTTGTAAACTATGTAATAATTTGCATAGGTACCTTTGCTTGAGCCAAGACTTCGTCTCACTGTTCTATTGTTGTTCTATGTAATATTGCCAATATGTAAACTGTAATATTGTCTTAAGTTTTCGCGTTCATATTATAAAATAAAAAACTTTTTAACCGGATCTATCACGTATAATTTATATTTTAACTCGATGTTTCGGTGTCGGCAGCCCCGTGATACAATACAGGGACATTCTAATCCATCTTTCATGGATTTTGTAAACTGATAAATTGTCGCACATGAAACTTGCCCTTGGCTGTGAGGCCTTAAAATTTGACAAAATATGCTTGACTATGAATTGCGTAATACAGGGTGATTGCTGAAAAGGTCCCGTTGCATTCCTGGTCGAAATCTGTGCCAATATTTAGGATCGTGGAAATTATTCATTAACTAAATAAAAAAACGAAATTCAAAGTTGAATCGGTAATTTAGGTGTATAAATAAAAAAAAACAAAATGACGTTATTGCCATAAATCTCCACAGTTTTACAAAATGGCCGTAAGTACGGACGGACTCAATCTATCAATAAAATGTGTTCCAAACCTATAGAGATTTGTCTTTTGTTCATAGAATGTATAAAAAATAACACGACTAAAAAAATATTATTACTTCGAAGCATACGACTTTTTAAGCAAAAAGTTATAAACGGTTAATGAGACATGATCCTGAAAGGTCAACATAATATACGGAACTGATATTTTACCACTACTAACTACTTATCTATCAAAAATATACTATATTTTATGAAATCAGTTTGTTTTTCTAGTTTTTTTTTTATTGAAATCATGTCTTACATCCAGGCAGAAATCAAAAATATAGAAATGTCAGTGAATAATATGACTTAAATATAGCGTCGTCAGTCACCTGTGGTCTTTGTCGATTCAAGTAGTTTTTTTTTAAATGTACACGAAATGTAACAAACGATTTAATTGACAGTTATTTTAAGTGTTTTCATAATGGTATTCCACAACTATTTTATTTGGCACAGGTGCTGGCCAGACGTCCATAATAAAATGAAACATGTTATTTTAGATACTGAAAGAGAGCACTCTGAACTTGATTCTGATCATAATTATGTAATAAAAGCCGGTATTTAATTTTTCACCAGAAATCTCTATGAATAAATAAAGAGAGCTGACTACACCTTTTTTCGACGCGCTGCCGCAGTCAACACGCGCACATCAGTGTCCCGCCACACGTACACCACCACCCACTAAGTATCTATTGCGTTACGCTTATGTAACTATGCGATTCTTTAACTTTCAGTTAAGTTTACTCAGTAAATAATTAATATTTATTTATTTATTTTATTTTTTCTCTTCATGTATGATCTCAAAATTTCGAAAATGACCTACCAGTCACCCTGTATATGCGTTCGAAGTTTTAGCAAAGTCCATGGTTATTAATCTCGACAAATTTTCTAAGTACTAATCGCGACAAAAATCTAGGCCCTTTTGAAGTTGTTGCAAGACGATTTGGCCAGATGTACTGTCAGTCACATGATATTTTATGGCTGCTGCGAATAAAATGTTTTCATTTTCATTATTTATTGAATACTGCAAAGTAACTCGAGCGATGTTCAGAATATAGAAGTTTTGAGCGATATTTACATTAGTACGATATGCTTTCAGAGAAGGATATGTATTTAAGATTTAACATTTATTTTTACCCACGTTTTTTGTTTTTACAATTATTTGACGATGGGACATATTGTCGTGAAGAACAAACTTTTTATCCCTCCTTTCGAACATTACGTATAAAGGATAAAAAGAGAAGGAATCCATCGTACTAGGAGTATTCACCCCCTCCCTATCTGTGATCTCCATTTAGGGCGTCCCAGTAGGGTGTCATTCTTTAGCAGAAACAAAAAATCAGTTTCCCGTCTTCTTTAACTGTCAATTTGCGTCATCAGTAACCACGTACCTTTCAGTTTCACTGATTTACACACATTCATTGTTCGTTATTTTTTATTTAATTTTATTTCCATCTACTCGCTCTCTTCATAGCCGAACAGGCAAAGGACAAAACCACAAGTCATTCGCTCTCCGTTTGTTAATGTACTTAGTTTGCTTTGTATGTACTGTTTTGTTAGTCATCCATCCCTTTTGGTGGATAAGTGTTGTCCGTAAAGACAGGCTGTTTGTTTGTGTCATGGTGCCCTTTTCAAGTGAGGTTCAGTTTTGAGTACAGTTTATAGTTTAGCTGTATCTATGGTATATATGTAAAATCTTTCTAATGCTTTTTTCTCTGCTGCAAATGTTACTTAACGGAACTTGTATACAATCGATAGCAGATGTATGTAATTCTTAAAATCGTTCAGAAATGTGTGAAATAAATTATGCAGGGTTAATTTTAATTACTTACCTAAGCTGAATATTTAAACCGAGGTTATAAATATTTTTTGTATGATAAAACTTCAGTTTATAAATTATTAACTTTAAAAAGTTGTAGAACAAGAGGTGATGCGCTTATTAAAATTAACCCTGTATAAGACAAATTTCTTGGAAAATCTTACATTTCCTTAATAGCAATCAGAAATGTGAAACATTTAGGATATCAATGGACGCGCTAGGATAGCCGGTTTGATATAGTTTTCTCCGGCAGCTGCCGTGGCACCGCTTGCTTCGCTCGCTCGGCTCGCGCACATGTGGCATATATGAAACCTCCTTGTCGCGGCGGTAAAAGACTTCGTTGGATCTAAGCGCAACACCGTAAAGTCATCTTGATTTAAAATATTGCCGACATTTTCTATATAATGTGAGGACTTGAAGTAACTTTAAAAACGCGATGGCTAAGTAAAAAAATAAAAAAATTTGGTGAATAATCTGATTATAAAGTTAAATCAAATCTCCAATATAGTTTATAAAACTTATTAAATATGACGACTCTGCATTCAAGCAAAATTTTCTTAAAATGTTATAATGAACATTGCGATACCGTAAAAAATATTAATTTATATTTGACGGCAAGTTTCTAGAAAAACCGTGGCGCTATACAAACACGCTTCTTACTAATAATTTACGGTGTTTTATGAATAAAAACGTGAAGAATAGCAGGTGTAAATTTGCATTGTTACAACAAACCCGAGACAGCTTTTATCTTGGAAATATTTACTTTATTCTCAATAAAGCTAAGTCTCCTAGACTAAAAAAGAATAAAAACAGGGAATAAAAAGAAGAATAAAACGGAGTTTAAAAGATAAAAGGAATCATTATTGTATATCTATACTAATATATAAAGCTGAAGAGTTTGTTTTTTTTTTTGTTTGTTTGTTTGAACGCGCTAATCTCAGAAACTACAAGTGGGATTTGAAAAATTCTTTTTGCATTTGATAGCCCAACTCTTAAGGAAGGTTACATTTTATTTATATTTTAGCCCGAAATCCCACGGGTTCAAAAGTTACGCGGGTAAAACCGCGCGCGGTGGCTAGTTTATAATAAACGTGAAAGTTTGTGATGAAGGATGAGGATTACCTATTTGGATTGTATTCATTTGATAATTCTGACTGAAAAAGAGGGCCAAGAGTTTTTTTCCGCCGGCTTTTTTTGTCTCTTGGCCTACTGTAATATCTTATTTAACAACTACAACTAGTTAAAGCCGAAGTGTGATGACTGACTTCATCAAATGTTTTGTGAAGTTCCTAAGATGAATAAAACTTTTTGTTTTTTTTTTTTGCGGTATTTTGTTACTTTAATATAGACCAGAATCTATTATATCATAGTCTGTAAAAATCAAAAATGTACTATTTTCAGTCCGCGTAGAGAGGCTTAGAATAGCCCTATCGACTCTGGATAAGCGTTTCGCAAAAGGTGACTAGTCCGAGAGGCCCCCGCTTAGGGGCCTGGCTAGCGATCCCCTTTGACTCCGCTAAGAAACACCGAAAGACAAAATACCGAGTTATGCTAGTAAACTTGTTCCTTGTGGAAATCGAACCCGCGATCACACGATTGGCCTAATAGCTTCTATACCACTACATCACAGAGACCATCTTAGGGTGTTACCAAACCAATCGAATTGATCTACGTCGATCAAATTTATTGGCCTAGTAAAATCAATAGATCGACGCCGATCAGATTTATTGGCCTAGTAAAAACAATTTCAATAAATAAATAAAATCCCCAGACAATCACACCAACTACATGGCCTCAAGGTAAGCATAGCATGTGTTATGGGATACCATGTAGCAAACTAGGGGGGAACCTAGAATATAAATACATAAATAGATAAACATCCAGACACGGAACATTATTTTTTCTTGTTCCGTGCGGGAATCGAACCCGCAACCCCCGGCATCTGAGGCAGACAGGTTTACCCCATCGCCAAAGTGGTCGTCAAATCAGATTTATTGGATTTATTGGCCTAGAAAAAACTATCGATTGACGTCGACTATTCCATTCGCCCTTCGATCGATGGCGTCAACTATGACATCGAAGAAACAAACAGAAGATTTGTCCCGGTAATGTTTTACGTCAAGCCAGTTGCTTTCTTATCACATATGCTTATTTCATCACTAATCTTCACGTGAATTAAATTCAAACGCGGGATTATTAACAATGTGCAATAAATGGATATTTCTCTATACATCATCTTAAAAAAATATATCTCTTCAAGAGTAATTATATATCAATAAATGTTTATTTAGTTACAGTTTACTTTAAGACTTAATAACATTATACTGTAAAAAAGAAATATGTTTAGCATAAGTCTGCGTAAATTTGAATAAAGCGGTATTAAAATTCTTCGTCTTAATTAAAAAACATAAAATACTTTCAAAAGTTTGTCCTAATAAACTTCATCATTATATCTTAATTAACAAAAAACCTCCATATTATTATCTTCTCCCTCAGAATACCAAGCTGAAACTTATAACAAAATTTAATTAAGTATTTTGAAAGACGTGCGTCTTCTTTGTTTCATTAAGTGCAATTTTCTAAGAAAACTGCTTAATCAACACTTAATTGTTATAAGAGAATGCGTATTATACAAATTATAATATATAACTTATAATACCGTGTTGAAATTGCCAAAAATAACACTTAAAAGAATCAATAACTTGTGTTGCTCCATTCAGCCAGTGTTTTACGGTCCGTAGTACAGTGCGGACGTCTACGGTCGGCTACGAAGCTCCGTAGCTTTACGCGTTTACGTAAAAAAAGATGTAACGAATTTAGTGTTGAACTAAATTTATTTTTGTGTCAAAGTAATTTTTTTAGTGTAGTGTGCGATTTAATTTTTTGTGACTACAATGGAGTGGAAAACTATTATTTTTGTGTTTTTGAGCTTCACCAGCGTGGCTATCTGCAATCCGGCTAAAATGGGTCAGTACATAAATAAATAATATTGTGTCCGAGAATAGAAGTTTGATTTGATATGCACATTTGGTTTTGTGTTAGAAACAAATACAGGTTTTGTGCAAATTCTTAAATTTTCTATATTTATTTTTCTGAATTAACAAAACTATTTATTTACGGCTATGTAAAATTCTGTTTCATAAAATAGCATGAATTATCTTTAAAAATGGTTTTTAATCATTGAAATCTAAAGTTGAATTTAATTTCTTCAAATAATTTAACAAATAACATGACAGTTTTATTTAAAAAATATCGATGGTAAAATCTCAACCATATGATTGAGCGTATTAACACATCTTTTTAAATCTTTATTAAAATCATATTTATATATATAAAAAAAAACAAATATACGAGTTCATACTTTAATGAAAAAAGTTAAATTGTAATCTTTAAAATAAATAAATGTTGCGGTTTCTTTTGTCACAGTTTTAGGAAAATATCATAATTGTATACTAAAAACAACTTCCTTTGTCTGTAAACCACAGTACACTGTATTAGTACAGTAAGCTAACTGCAATTATAACCCATTCACTGTAAACATAAAGATGATAATTAGAATATGTCATAACTTCCATTTATTGCTATATTAAGAAGAAATATTGAAATTCAATACATCTTTGGATAGATGTATAGATGTGTGGATTCGTTTCCCTCAATCACGGTAGAACTGCTCAACAGATTTTAATAAAATTTGGCATAGTGACAGTTTAAAGTCTGGTGCCTATAGCACATAGGCAAGTTAGGCAAAACCGCGTAAAATGCCTAGTTGATATTAGTTTAAGAGGTGTAATGTGGATCGTCACTATGGGCAATGCGATGTATTGGTTAAGTGCTCACCTGCAGCGTATGAGGTCTTGGGCTCAGTCCTAGATGAGCCAGTACTATTCTATAATGGCTCGAATTCGGATACACAGAGTGACTGGTGGGTCATTTTAGAAATTCCAGGACGTGATATTTTGAGATCATACATGAAGAGGAAAAACTAAAATAAAAAGTAAATATTAAACTGAGTAAACTTAAGCGAAAGTTAAAGAATTCATTACGCAACGCATGGTTATATAAGCGTAATGCAATAGATATTTATCGGGTGGTGGTGTGAGTGGCGGGAACACTTCTGTGTGCGTGTTGACTGAGGCAGTGCGTCGGGAAAAGTGTATGAAGGTCTCTTTATTCATTCATACGGATTTCTGGTGAAAAATGAAATACTTTCTTTTAGTACATAATTATGATCTGAATCAAGTTCAGAGTGCTCTCCTTCAGTTTCTAAAATTTGTCACCAGTCACCCTGTATACTAAGTTCCTTTCTGAATCCCGGCTGTGCTCAGCTAAAGAAACTTTGCCTTGGAGCTATATAGTTGCGGTGACAATTTGCGGGCTGTATTATTTTATTTATTCAAATCTTTTTGATGACTTATAACAGATTTAATTATTGTGAAATAACATCGAGCAACTGAGGAATTCTATGCTTCGTAATTTATTTTTAACAATGTTTCTAGCTTTATTATATCAAATCATAGAATAAAACATAGTAGAATAAATACATTCTAACTGTGGCGTTCGCAAGCGTTGTCTAGAAGTAGAATGAAACAGAGAATGCAACCGATATTTTGAGATGACGAGGAGTTTTTTTGCCATTATCCACAAAGCTGGCCCATTGATTGTTGGTGGATGTCACAACTTTCAGGGTAACAAAATGGCTTTTGATAAATTCTAACGACATCTGCGTGAAAGGATAGCACTCAAGACTGATTGCTTAAAGCATGGACGACGTCGCGAGATATTAATGTTCGGCGGTCACACTAGGTAACTTGTACCGTCTGGACCGAACGTTTATTTTTACTTTACAATGAATGAAACACACAGGAGTCGGCATGCCATGAAATTAATTTAAATTAGCTCTAAAATAATACCCTTCATTAATTACAACAAATTACACTTAGGCTCAAACTCAAAGGATAAACATTAAACAAATATCTATGTAGGAGCACGCAAGCATTTATCTCAAATTAGGGACAAATGGTCAGCGTATCTTTTAAGGGAATTATTAAGTAAAGTCTGGCTAACGAAAGTAGACACTGGGGGTTTACGCAAACTTTGTATATTGCAGTACTAGCATTAATGTCAAGGTCGTTTTTCTGGTTGTCAATCGAACGGCTGTTGGTAGTTTTAGTAATTGAGATTTTGGAACTTCCGTATTTGAAAATGAACAAAAATTAAAAACATTGATAGTTTCATAATCAATGTAGGAAACTGCGATACAAGTGATTCCATATGGAATTGCTGGATTCAGATTTTGATTACAATGAATAAAAATAATAATTGTATTTTATTGTTTTATTTTTATACCTGATTGATACTATTTGCCTATTATTTTAATAATATACTTCTCATCAAAAAGTAGAACAGTCCCAATATTGTTATTTTCAGCGATAATTTTATGAAAAACATTAATCAAATATCAAGTTTGTTTCATCAATTTCTTATTTATTTCTTAGTATTTTCGGGGTTACCATGATGCTTTTTTTTATTCGCCAGGTTTTTCCAGTCTCTAATTTCACTAGCTTATCTATAGTCTTAACTCCTAGATATGACCTTTTAAGTCTAGAATAACGATTATATTTATGTTTCTTATCATAAGGCAAGATTATCTTGATTAATACACAAACATTGTTTGTACGCATAAATGTTTTAGGATTTGTAAAAATCCAACCGACGTATTCTATAATCAGATAATAGATTTGGACCATAGAATAATAAATAAAATAAATAAATATCAGAAGACACTCACACAACATTATCTAGCCCAAATTAAGTTTCTAAAAGAACTTGTGTTATGGATACTAGATAACTGATATACTTAAGAAATATATACACATACATATTGAATAAATACATATTTTTATTAGAATAAACTTAAATAAACATATAAACATCCATATGACTTGACGACTAATATCTGTGTTCATCACACAAATATCCGCCACCGCCGGGATTCGAACCCAGGACCTCTGGCATAGAAGGCAATGTATGTTACCGCTACACCAGCCGGACGTCATTCATCAGAAGTAAATAATTAGGCACATTTGGTTGTAAGTAATTAATACAAAAAGATAAACTGACCATTCAATGAAGCTATAAAAATGAGTAAATATTTCTGTACGTCGTTTTCGTGTGTACGGGATAATCTTTGGAATCAGATTAACAATAATAGATTTTGATTTGATAGGGTTTGCACCAGTATTAACTCTGTTATTAGTAGTAGTTATTAGGCTAACATCAATTTTGTTGCCAATAATATTGGCGAATATTTCGATTTGACTTATTTATTATTTTTATTTGCTTGCATGAGAGGTACTGTTTTCGATTCCCGCTTTCCATATTCGTACCTAGTGGGCCTTTTGCAACTAACATTACTCTCGACAGTATATTTCACACCACATGCTTCCCGTCACAGTTTTCACCTTACCCTGAGGATCCTACACTTGCACGTCAGCAACGCCCACCGATTAGCAAATTGAATTGATAAGTGTATCTAAACACATCATCGCTGAAGAGGTAGACAAAAATTGTAGTTGGGTGTAGAAACTAATAATAAAAAATAAATAAAATCCCCAGACAATCACACCCACTACATGGCCCCAAAGTAAGCATAGCTTGTGTTATGGGATACCACGTAGCGAACTAGGGGGGAACCTAGAATATGAATACGTAAATAGATAAACACCCAGACACGGAACTTTTTTTTTTCTTGTTCCGTGCGGGAATAAAACCCACAGCCCCTGGTGTCTGAGGCGGACAGGTTTACCCTATCTCTAAAGTGGTCCCATAACATAAGCTATGCTAACTTTGGGGCCATGTAGTTGGTGTGATTGTCTAGGGATTTTATATTATATATTTATTTATATAAAAATCACACCTCTCCCTAAAAAAACCAATCCTTCTATCTTTTCTGAATAAGAGTGACTTTTGAATTAGCTTTCATCAGATAACTAGTCAGATTTGAAAAAATATATTTGTTTTTGTTAGCCCTGTTAGAAAGGGATATATGATATTTAGTTTATCAAGAAATTTTTGCAGGATCAAAAGTTTGACGAGTAAAACATTTTTTTTATTTTATGTTTTTTTTAGGCAAACATACAGTAATATACTTATAACCAAAACTATACAAAGCTTCACTTCTATGTACCCATTCAAAGTTTTTGGGTTTCAAGTATCAGGTCAGGTCAAAGGGTCCAAAACTAGAAAAGCATATTGTTATGAAAAAGGCAAATGTAAAGGTCACACAAGCTAATACCACGCCGTCGATGGACTTTGATCGGTTTTTTCTGATCGCGTAGTTAATTAAATATAAAATAAAACTATCGATTGACGTATTCAATCATCGATCGATCGATTGTTTTGCTAACACCATAACACAGAATAAATACTCAAACACAAACTCAAATATTCTTTATTTCGTAAGTATTTAAATACATTTGAAAAAGTCAAAAAATTTACAAATTGAACTGAATCTACCACCACTTCGGAAAGTCGATCTGTTGAGAAGAAGTGGCAAGAAACTCAACAGCAGAAGTATAATATCGCACACCTAGATCTAAAGGGGGTCAACTCAAAAATCTAGTTTTTTGAGTTATGCACACCATCAAATTCCTTATACAAATACCTATCGACCAATTAAACAGATTTAAATTTATGTTCCTTACACTACACTAGATGGCGCAAAGTGTCCCTTTTGTTGAACGAGCAAACCCCGCTCCTTCCCACTAAAACAGATGCATCCCCAGTTGCGATCGGAATTGCAATCGGAGGGGACGTGCTCGTCGTCAACAAATTGGAGTTATTTTGAGTTGTACCTGTATAGTTGAAATTTTAAGCAGTGTTATTTTAAGTTGACGCCTTTTAGATGGTTACGGCTGAGTAAATGAATACAACATTTTGAGTTGAACCCGTATTGCTGGCAAGGTGAGTACAAGTTTTATTTTTATTTAGAGTTTTTGCTGTATTGTTGAAACATTTTTGAATTTGTAGTTGATTCTGTTTTGTTGAGTCAAATTTTAAACCGTCATATTTCTTTCAAAAAGAATGTTAATTATTATTTTTTACTATTACTGAATACAATCTTTTCGTCTTAATATAATTTTATTTTAGTTCTATTATTTACAGAGTTTATTTCCTTTTTACTGCTAAATTTTAAGTTAGATCTCTTTAGATGGATTCCGTTAAGTACCTATAATGTTACAACATCACTAAGACATTGAATATTATATTGATGGCTTTTTCAATTAATTTGGCGCACATTAAGGAGTCTGCCCACTACACCGTACCACATCATGAATTCTCTGTGACCGTGATAGGAACGTGTAGTGTAAAAAAATATTCTTTATAGGTATATAAATGTATGAGACTAGACCGTTCCGTTACTGACCAGTATCGTCAAATGCCACGCGCGGAGCGTTCGTATTTATCGGGGATAATATTATGCCATAATATAATAATAAGCAAGTAAAATAATCATTTCTTATTTCAGGAAACAATGAATCTTGGACGGTTTTTAGTGAATATGGTAGAAGAAAATGATAAAGAATATATCACTCATCTAACGCAAAATGGAATCTTAGAAGATGACTTGAAGATGTCATCAAGTCATGAAGCCTTATCTAAGAATACTCGTGTCGTCTTATCCGAGATTGACACATCTATGCAAAAAACGACATCCAGACAAAAAAAATCTGGTGACCGGAACTATTGTATTTCACCAGTCCGGAGCGATGAAAGTGACATTAATGACTCTGATGAAGATCCCAATTTCCAATTGGTTCACAAAAATAAGCTCCCACCTAAAGTCGTACCGCCATCATCATGTAGTTCACCTAGCAGCAGCAGCTCGAGTTCATCGTTATCTAGTAGTTCGTCAGATAGCGAAGGTGATAGTGAGAAAGTGGACACTCAAAATTCTACGGTTCCTGAAAATAGTACCCAAAATTATATAATTATATAAATTATATAAGTATAAGTATAATAAATAAATGACACAAATAATAAAAACAAAAAAAGTTGCTCCTTACTTTACATTTTGTAAGAAGTACCTATTATTATTATTATGAAGCGATATTTTACTGCGCAAGAGTCGAGGCATACTTACGCTCAGAGTAAACAGAGTTACGCCTCTAAACAGAGGCTTTAAATGTTTTAGTACGGGAAAACAAAAATTTTAAAACAATTTTTTTAAAAAGCTATTAATTTTAAAATCATCACTGATTAATATAATAATATACCTTACTTTTCATTACGTTTAGTAAGTTTATTATATTCTAAAAATCTAAAATTTTTCTTCCACTAATTTTTTTATTAAAATAAATTTTGTTAAATTCTTGTGACGACCGTATATTAACTTTTTTCTTTAATATTCCGTTCTTTGGAAGTATGTAGATTTAATTAAAAGAGAATTTTTATATTAAACTTGGAAGATTCTAGAGGGAAACATATTTGATATAAGATTTAATTAAGATGTTTTTGTTTATTTAAAGGAAAAAAATCCTAATTTGAAGTAAATTAATAAAAACATATATTAAACCAACATATTCCAATTAAGTTTGTTGTTGATTTTTTTTGTTGTGAAATTTATTTAATGATTTAGAGAACTGGTTTTCTTATTACCCGACTACAGCGAAGCAAAAAGGAGGGTTATGATTTTGACCTGTATGTATGTATGTGGATAGGAAATGTTCATCTGTTCCCTCAGAACTTCTAAACTAGTAATCAAAATTGAACGAATTAAATCTTTCTCCATGTATTCATGTTTCTCTTCAAACTATTACGTCCTTGAATTTCGAATGTGACCCACAAGTCACCCTGCATTTTCGTATGTATAACAGTCTATTGACATATCCATTGTGTATTTACTATTAATGCATCAAGGAAATTTCACGTTTATGCTATGTGTCAAAGTAACTTACATTGAGAAGTTGTCACCGTTGTCAAACGCCAAATGTTAGACAGAGTATTCGTGTGCCAAGCAAAGGTGCCAGCCAACACTTGTTGACTGCAATGGAACTAGGAACTATAACATGGTAATGATCGTAGAAGTGTCAAAGGACATGGATTGTGCTATCCGTGTGCGAATGGTTTGATATTAGTTGAATAGTTGCACTTTCTGTTCATTGTAATAAATAATAAATAAATAAATATTTCTGACACTCACACAACATTATCTAGCCCAAATTAAGTTTCTTAAAGAACTTGTGTTATGGATACTAGATAACTGATATACTTAAGAAATATGTAAACACACATATTGAATAAATATATATTTTTATTAGAAAATAAAATTAAATAAACATATAAACGTCCATGACTTGACGACTAATATCTGTGTTCATCACACAAATATCCGCCGCCGCCGGGATTCGAACCCAGGACCTCTGGCATAGAAGGCAATGTATCTTAGCCCTACACCAGCCGGTGTATTCGTCATCGAGTAGTGTTTTATATTGGTGATTTAACAGGTTCATTGCAGATCACGCGACGTCGCGTGATAGCGGGATTCTTTTACTTGGCTTATCACACGACTTTGCGTGGTGAGACCAAAAAGTTTTGAATGATGGAATATTTCGTGAATCGTAAAGATATTGCAATGCACTTTTTACGGGCTTCTGGAGAAGGGGTTGTTCTATTGGGAAAGGGGCTTGGCCTACAGTTTCAAAATCTATATATAATATATATTATATTATAAAAAAATATATATATATATAAATATATCTATATATATTTCAGGTTTATATACTATATAGATATAGTACTCTAAATATGCACCCTCCATGACCCATCACGCGACGTCAAGAGATATATAACAATATTACATAAAATGGCATACATTTATACTAAATGCAAAGATAAACCTGAAATAATTAATTTTAGAAAGAAAGAAAATCCTGTTTGTTTATTCATCTCATTGATCTCATTCCTTTAAAAAAAAACGTATTTAAAATGTTTGAACCTTTTTATTTTGACTAAACAAACAACAATTTAACGGTGAAATAAAACAGAATCGACGATCTTCTCGAAAAGATGCTTGAAAGAATTCATTCAGTAAACAAAAGTAAAGTGGTTTGCTTCGAAAGTCAGAACTTCCATATTTTATTACTTTATTTTTCTATAAATACGAGAACTGCCAAGTCAGTCGTACACATGTGAGTTTGACATAACAATAACCGCAAAAGATAATACCGTGGCAGACAGACAAAATAAATATCTTTGATATAAGTAAGTATTTTTATTATTTCTAAGTAGATATGCGTTATTTTCTTAAAGCAAAGTCATTTCGACGAAAATTGTCTATTGACTGAACTGTTTTGAGTATTTTGAGCGAGTTTTATCAAAGAATACGATATATTTTTTTGGGTATCAAGAAAATAGACGTGGGAACAGGATAAAGCTTAATATCTTAAAGTACCTATATTTTACAGTAAGCTTTTGGGTTAAAAATAGAAGGTTATAGAGATATCTTCTTTTATCTCGTGAAATTAATATGTTTATTTTTGAAATAACTCGCTCGTAATCGGATTTAATCGCTGTTAATTAAATTTGTACATTTTAACTTGACGTTTCGTTATCTGAACAAATACCGTGGGCAAAGTATCGGTTTATTATATACTTAGTGTTTCACGCAGTTTTACCAACGCAATTTCGGATGCCGCTGATATCGGGATTTAAAGTACCCTATGTGCTATTCCAGACTGCACTCTATCACTATTTTAAATTTCATCCAAATCCGTTGGGCCGTTCTGCTGTGATTAAGGAACAAACATCCATACATCCACACATCCATCCATCTAAACAATCAAATTTTTAATATTAGTTAGATAATTAATCTTAAAAACTGAAGTCCCAGTTTGTCATGTTCGTGTTGTGCATCCATAGCTCAAGGCACCTACTATGTAAGCAATTTGGTTGTGGCATGACATTGACTCTCACAATTGGCTGTCTTGTGTTTGTTTTTTTTTTTCATGCGATGGTCAATTTGTACTGTACCTATTAGTGTTAATTCATATAATTCTGACTGTAAAAGAGTGCCAAGAGTGTTTTTCCGGCTTTTTTTGTCTCTTGGTCTCCTGTAATATCTTATTCAGTAACTATCAACACCTTGTTAAAGCCGAAGTACAAAATTGTGACGTCATTAAGCGGCCATTCGATGGTCTTATGATGAATAAATTTTTATGAATTTTGAATTTAACTTAACATGACTATTTAGGTTTTTTTTCACTAAAACAATATTTGCCCCAAATTTAACGAATGATTAAAGCCGATCAGTTCATAGAGTTAAGTTTGTAAGCTTAGTTTGTGTCAGGTTAGGCAATCTGGATAGTTGATATCTTAAGTCAATTGTTACCGTTAAAAAAAAAAACAAAATCCATTATTTTAGTTCAGCAAAAACAACCGAATACTGTTCTCGAGCTATAATCAGCTTAGTTTCCAACCACGTAGAATTGCTAATCCTTTAGTATCTTAGTGCCTACCTAGATATCGTTAATTTTGAATTTACATACGAATACAAATTATGATTTAGTACCTTTCTTGCTTCAGGGTTTATTATGCCCTAGAGATAAACAAAGGTGGCTTTATTTATGTTTAGCACCAAAAGGGTGTATTTACGATTTCGGTTTCAGTAATTTAGCTTTCAATGGTCGTAGTTTCAAGGTTGAATTTGCCAGAACATTATGTTTTGCTAAATGTTGTAGGTGTTAGATTACATATTAATAAATAATGTATTGAGAAAACTCGGAATATGTTCATGGTTTTATTAGTGCCTAGTTGGTTTCGGGAAACTAAAAAAGTAAACGGAAGTATATGAAATGGAAAACGTAAATGGAAAAGAAATGCTACTGACAACACACTACATGAATTTTAATTGTTTTTAAGTTGAAAAAATCGGTTTTAGTGATAAGGTAGCTCAAATATAGAGTTGATTTATAAACAGGAACTTTTTTCGACCGTGTTCTTATGTCTGCCTAAACGCAACTAATTCAAAAGCTAATAAACAGATTTTTAATAGACGGACACATGAGTAAATTACGACAGCATTTTTAACCAGATTTTATAGGGTTACGATTTAACTTTACTTTATTTTATGTAAAAACAATCCGTCACGGGCGAGCCCTGTGTACTCGTGCAAAAACTTGGCAGTGCGGTGGGACCTAACGAATTCAATTTTATTTGTCTACCTGATCTTATAAAGGTTTTGTATTATAAATTACTCAATTTTCTCGTACAATTTATATTTTCTTTAATATATTTTGAGTTTTTGATATTTCAGTGCTGTTGCGGTTACGACACGACCTTGATTGTTATAGCGGCTACAGAAATACATTATCTGTAAAAATTCAACTGTATATCACTGTTAATGAAATAAAGCCATGGACAGTAGGAAAAAAGAGGACATGATATAACTACGCGCTTGTTTAGTAGGAAACAAAGATGGCGGTTTGCCGTAGTGCTCATAGTTTTTCTTGGGGCAGCCTAACACACTGCATCTAACCATGGTAATGGCAGTAGTATGCAAAGTTCTGTACTATAGACAAGTACAATTTCACATAAAAACACTTAAATTTCCTTAAAATTTTGCAAAAAAACAAGTCTTTATGACAACTGACGTACTTGTTGTTGCTGTATCGTAACATGGCGACTGTCCGCATTGTTGTCATTTAAGGTAGTGATAAAACTACTGTTGTCCTTTTTTACGTACGATTACACTCTTGAGTTAAAGAGAGACGCCCATATATTTAAAAGTAACGGCTTTAATGCCGAGTCCTTTGTTTCTTTACAGATGGACAGACGGACAGCAAAATCTTAATAATAGAGTCCCATTTTAACCTAAATCATCATATCCAACAAGATTTTTTACTGTATTGAATTTTACTCAAATCAGTTAATTTATTTGGAAGATATAATGCCTTGGTTATATCTTTCCACTTTTGTATTTAATTAAAGTTAACGTTCCTTAGTTCTCGTTCAAATATTATTTATCGCTTCTTTATTGCTATCACTTCGCCACTAAATCGCTAAGTGCGCCATAAATTTAACCTTTAACCGTTAGTTGTAATTAAAAGTGCCTTTTCAAATACGATAGTGATAATATACTAGAAAACTACCAGAGCTTCCTTATGCCCCTTCATTCTGTTTATAACCATTAAATTTTACTAAAATTAAATATCAGTTTTTAAAGGCTAGTATTAGATATGAATATGAAATGGAATATTGAATATGGAAGAGGATTATTTTCTTTAATTTTTTTATCAGAGTATTCCAGAATTTTATTTATAAGAATATTATTTTCTTTTATTTATTTAGGGGGTTATAATTTAACTTTTTTTTTATTTAATTAAAAATTAATAGAATACTTTAATTCTTTCTTAAGTTTTCAAAACAAATGCTTATTCAAGCTCATTAATTATTTATTAAAAATTATTTTGTCTCATATTATTCCTAATAATGTAATATGTAAAATAAATAACAGTTAAAATTTGTCCGGTAATAATATAAGGATTTTCTACTGGTTTTATTCCAATTCATGTTAGTAAAATAATTGATAATACTATAATTCAAAAAACAATTTGATTAATTGGATAAAATTGATTACCTTGATTTTTTTAAATGTAAATGGAAGAATAATTAAAATTTAAATTGATATAACTAAAGCAATTACTCCTCCTAACTTATTGGGGATAGATCGTAAAATTGCATAAGCAAAAAGAAAGTATCATTCAGGTTGAATATGAATTGGAGTCACTAAAGGGTTTGCTGGAATAAAATTATCAGGATCTCCTAATAAATAAGGATTAGTTAGGGTTAAAATTTACTAGCCTTTATACTAGTAAAATAAACCCTATTAAATCTTTGAAAGTAAAAAAGGGATGAAAAGGAATTTTATCTAAATTTCTATTAGTTCCTAAAGGGTTATTAGATCCTGTTTGATGGAGGAAAAGAATATGGATTATTGTTATTATTAAAATAATAAATTGAAGTAAAAAATGAAAAGTCTAAAGTCGTGTTAATGTAGCATTATCTACTGCGAATCCTCCTCAAAGTCAAGTTACTAATGTTGATCCTAAATAAGGGATTGCCGATAATAAGTTAGTAATTACAGTAGCTCCTCAAAAATATATTTGACCTCAAGGAAGAACAAAGCCTATAAATGCTGTAGTAAGTAAAAAAAAGATTATTACTCCAATTATTATTTCCCATTTTTAAACTATCATGGTCTTTGACATTACTATAAATATGTCATTGACATTCATATTAACCTTAGTAACTGAATTCCTACCATGACATGGTACTTATGTGTCCCGTTTCTGTTTAGCGAAGTTTTTCTATTATTATCTCATCTGGGTTTAAACGATAAGGTAAAACAAGTGTTGTATGAAAAGGACTACTAAAATATATCCGGATGCAAGAAGATTGGATTTCCTGGCTGAAAACTGTTATTGTGTATTTTTTTAAATTATTGCTGTTGAGTTTCTTGCCACTTTTTCTCAACAGATCGACTTTTCGAAGTGGTGATAGATTCAGTTCAATTTTTAAATAATTTGACGTATTTCAATTGTATGCAAATACCTACAAACGACTTTGACTTTGAGCGTCCAAAAATCAAAAACACTGATAGCTGATTTTACTTAGAGAAAAGCAAAGTTTATTGTTTATTAATAAGGATGAAGCATTTGTCTTCCATGTCATTCCAAAACATATTCACTATACACAGATACAGTCTAACATTGCTGGTAAGCAACACTCAAAATACCCTTTCTTTATCCCTTATCTGACCTACTTTTATTACTTTTCAAACACATCTGAATGTTTACTCTGAATACAGCTCTCAGCACAGTATAGCGATCAACATCCATTGCGCATACCGTCGCGACCGCAAATAGCATAAACAATCTATCACCACGAGACAATGGTGGCGCTAGTGTCGCCCTGGGGACAGTTCAACCGTAAAACGGAAGTACTTTGCCAAAGTCGTTGCTGTATGGAACTATATCACTGTCTTGCATTATTTAGCTGATTTGCTTAAACTTTGTCTTTGTTTAGTTGCATTCTTGTAAACTATAAAGACTTTTTTAAAAAGATTTCATTTGTAAAGTTTCGGTGGTTTTTATCCGTGGGCTGTGCTAATTACAGAACTGAAATCACCTCATATGCCAATATTTTAATGAAAAAGGACTGTAGATATTTATTTCAATTAAGGATATGAAAAGTATACTTAATTAATTAATGGAAATAAAAAAGTCTCATATCCACGACATTACCCAAATATATACATTACCCATAGGACATTATATTTTGAAATATGAATTCCTGTGTGCTTTTAAGCTGCATGGAAGACAAACCTACTGAACTACATAAACATTTTATATATTCGAAACGGTATCTAAGACATTATAAATCTTATTTTATTGCTAACCAGACAATAAAAGCTTGCCAGATATGTAAACTGGGTCCAAAATGATCAGTAATAGATTTTATGACCCCTATGTTACGTAAAAAGTATTTGGCGCCAATTTATCAATAAATTAATCTTACTTTTAATTAAAAGTGATATTCAGAGAGCACTTTTAGGGGAAGCTCTGTGGCGATGGGGTAACAATGTCTGATTTAAAAGCATGTGGTTGGGACAAAAGTTT
Source organism: Stenoptilia bipunctidactyla (assembly GCA_944452665.1). Taxonomy (NCBI): domain Eukaryota; kingdom Metazoa; phylum Arthropoda; class Insecta; order Lepidoptera; family Pterophoridae; genus Stenoptilia; species Stenoptilia bipunctidactyla. The sequence continues at coordinate 1,390,541 of OX101730.1, forward strand.
GCATTGTCGTGGTGTATTATATTGTCTCTTATGTCTTTTAGAATAAAGTGTAATTATGTATACCCATTTTCACCTTTTAACTGAGGCGTTGAAAGGTTCTGCTGTGTGAACAAATATCCATAAGCTATTTATATATTTGTTATTTAAAAACGCGACTTACAGCACAAATAAAAGAACGAATCAATAAGTGCATTAATAATTTAAAAAGCTATCCAATCCCCGAACTGTTCGCACAAAAACATTAATTGTGATTTACTGCTGTTTAATTTAAAAGCTGCAGTACCCACTTCTGCAGATATTTCGCACTGTAAGAGCTTACATTTTGAATTATGCTGACATCTTGAAGCATGTTTATACAGCTGGACACTAGCCAAGCTATTACTCTTGATGGCTTAACACACAATATTAAAAAATGCTTGCGTTTTATGGTAAAAATGTTAGTTTAAGCACTGTGGAGTTTACTACGATCTGACTTGTAGTCGTGTTTTGTTGCGGGGCCATCTAATGCGGTGCGGTATAGCCCGTTTTTTCCGCACAATTTACTTTGTGAAAGCGGTGTGGTATTGCATGGGAAGAGAAAATGGTGTAGTAAATTTATTCGCCAAACAGTTTTAAATTTAAAGTCAGGTCTAATGACTGTTGTAAGTAGAAGCTTCTGGAAAAATAACTTTTTATACTGTTAAAAACATAACATAGATTCACGCTTGTCTTCGTTTGGGCTAAGCAGACACTATAGACTGCCTGTAACTACGATCCAGACATACCTTTATCTTCCTTCACGTTCATTTATCTTTTCACACTGGATATTTTTTTAAATTTCTAATTTTTGAGCAAGAAATTTCTACGGTCTTGATACCGATTCATTCTCTGATGGTTTTTTAGTCATGATTTGTTTTCTTTGGTTTCTTGAGTGACGTATTTCAAGAACCAAGTACCTTCCGATACTTGATGGTTTTAACTCCTTAGTACCGAATTTCGTTCTTCATAATAAGTACGGGCTTGCTGCGGCTTACTTCGAAGTAAGATCTTTGGTGTATCATTTTAGATAACAGCAAGATAACCATTATCGTTGCGAAAAAGATAAGACTGCATGATTTGATTTAGGGACTGATGCTTTTTTATCTTGAGAAAATTAAAAGATAATAAGAAGACATACAAACTAAAAGTCATACGGCCGGTTAATAATTAAGGGATTTAAAAATTAACAAATATTGCAGTTATTGAAAACGTTTGCAAAGCAACTTGTAAGAGTTAAAATAATTACAAAGTGAATATTGTCTATAAAGCAAATATTTATACCAAAGATAATTGAATGACACCATAATTAGACGTTTCTGTACATTTTCAGATGCCATGTTTAAAACATGTTATGTTTAAAGAATTGTACTTATTAGTTTAGCTTCAAACAATATTATAATCCGTACAAGATTGCGATTGCCTAAGTGTACGATTATTTCCTACCCAGTAGCTTGTATTTAGGTTATCTAACAAAGGGGTTGATAAACTTAATTTGGTGCAACACTTTCCGTTGCACATTATATGTCTCGAGCTATAGCGAACTAGGTCATCTTATAATTTGGAACCCCTACCATTGGAACTGCTCAACATTTCGTAAATTTGAATTGAATATTAGAAGACAGTATTCATTTTGTGACTTAAAATTAAGGTTCATTTAATATTTCGTTAATTTTATTCAATAATAATCGTTTGTAATACGATTTTATCGCAACTAAAACAAAGTTAAAATAAACCAAATAATGGATTACACGAAACCAACAAAGTCTTTTAAGGAAAAAATATTAAGCTTTGCTTCAATTCCGACGTCGCTTTGAATCGAAATGTAAAAATATTTATGACTAAACACGATGATATTCAGTTACAATTTTTTTTATTATTCAAAAAATTAATGAATTCAATTACTTTTAGCTGTTTTCTGCGTGAGCTTCGTTTGCGTGGGAATAATCACGACATCAATATTTTGTTCTAAGAATGCCAATTTAATTTCTTGATTCTGGTGTGAAGTTGCAAATGTTAATTCTATTGACTTAATTAATTAATATTTTTTGTTAAAAAAACTGCTACAAAGAAGTCAAAATAATAAATTTCAAATTTCAAATAGCAATTCAGAGTTTCTATTACAAACAATTTTTTTGTTAATGAAATTATGATACAAAATAAGAACCTGCGATTTCCATCAAACGGCAATGCTTGTCATTTGGTATTTCTTTTATAATACACCTTTATATACGACATCACTAAGTTTTAACTGCGCCATTTCAAATCCTGCGGGTATATCCAGTTTCAAGCGTCGATTGAATAGGTTTCTCGTGTATGGACGTGTACCACCTTAGTCATTATGTTCACTTACCATCAGGTGTCATGGCTGATAAACATCCCATCTTTACTTTATAAAAACAAAACGGGATAAAAAATGGCTTATGTGCTATTCCAGACTGTACTCTATCACAATGAAAGAAAGAAAGAAAGAAAGAAAATATTTATTTAAGTAACTATTGCAATTTCCACAATTAAAACATGCTATGCTGGACTGGAAGCGAAAGAAAAACATAGAATGTGCCAGCTGCTTCTCTTCCCGGGCATACTGCAAAAGTCAGTTAAGGGACCAAGGTGTTATGGGAGGCTTTTTTGTGGGCGATAGGCTGACTGCAATAGTCTCGCTCCACTATTATAATGCCTCCAAATTTGTCAAACGTGACATCAGATGGTTGTATAACCTCTGGTGTTCTGCCTACCCCATAAGGGATACAGGCGAGATGTTATGTATGTAAAACATATCTTATAAAATTTATTTAAATTTCATTCAAATTCGTTTAACTGTTTTACCGTGCTTAAGGAACAAACTGTCCGTGCGAAGTCGTCGTGGCGCCGTGGTTACCGAAGTCATCGTGGCGCCGTGTTAACTGTGTGTATCATACGATATCACAGGTTAAGCAACGTTCGGCGCGGTCGGTACTTGGATGGGGGACCGCCGACCATTCATTTCTCTCGACAACTTCCGTGCTTCGGAGGGCACGTTAAGCAGTCGGTCCCGGGTGCTGTATACTTGTATACAGTAGTTGTTAGGGTTTGTCAGAAGCCATTTTGGCGCCCTAAAAATTCTGGCATCCACCACTCAGCACTGGGTCAGCTTGGTGGATTATGGCCTATACCTCCTCTTCACCCAGGGGAGAGACTCATGTCCTGCAGTGGGCTCATTACAAAGAGTTGTGTTGATGATGATGATGATGAAGGCACAAACCTCTATACATCCATCCATCCAAACTTTCACATTTATAATATTAGTAAGATGAAGTTGTCATGACCTACAGTACAACTTGATGACATAAGCAAGGCAAAAAATATGTTCGCATCAATACATATATTTTACAATATCATGTCGCGATTGTATAATATTTAATCGATAAGTCGACAAAATGTGTCTCCAATGCAAATGACAAATGTTTATAGTGACATATGACGATACTCGTAGGTACCCATCGTAAGGATATGTGATGGCGCAGCGTCGTGATCGTATCGCTTGTAACAGTGCCAAAATATCGAGAATTGAGAAAAAAGTGAACATAGAAAATATTTCATTTCTAAAATTATTTCAAATTTTAATAGTAGTGACTTAAATAATTAAGAAATTAATAAACTTCTTAAACATTTTCAAGAAAAAGCCACGCTCTGTAAAGTTTCGATAACATTTAATTTTTTCGACAAAGATACAAATGCAACCTTAAGATTTTGTCTGCCGTAAGTTTTTATTAAAAACACGCGTGTCAAATGTTGTTGCTATGTTAAATTGTTGAAACTATAGCATGGTATTAAGATTAATTAGGGTGGCCATAAGGTTATTGTTTTTGCTATGTAAAATAAGAACAATAACATGCTGGGTTGGAAGCAATAGAAAAACTTAAAATATACCAGCTGCTTCTGTTACCAGGCATACTGTAAGAGTCAGTTATAGGACAGAGGTTTTATTGGCGTTTTTGTGGGCTGACCCCCTGTCACTGCAATAGACTCTCTTCATCATTATAATACCTCAGAATTTGTAAAACGTAACATCAGATAGTCTTGTAATATATAGTGTTCAGTCTACCCCATAAGGGATACAGGCGTAAAGTTATGTTTGTGTATAATTATTACAAATAAAATTGAATTGTTCGCTTCTAGAGTGAATGCAACGAATTTACCTTAAATTTTTGAAAAAGCAGCAAACATTTCTGTTTTCAGAATCAGAATCAGAATCAGAATAAATTTATTGACAACTACAACAAACACATACACATAGCAAATACAAGAAACACAAAATAGAACAATAATAATAACAGATTTAGTATGTTTGCTGTAGCAGTGCAAAGGGCCATAGCTCAGCGACATTATTGTTCAATGAACAAAACGCTGATTTTCAGCTAAAGCCTAAGGGGGTTAGGTATCCACTGCAGATTACACTAACATTAAATTATAAATTATAAATTGACCTTCATTTTTAATTAAAAATAAAAACATAACTTGAGATTGAGTTAGAGAATAAAACCTTAAATAAAATAAAATAAAATTAAATAATTAAAACCTAAATAATAAATTAAGGAATAAATTATAATTTAATTAATTTAAATTGAAATTGAATATTTAAATTGAATTAAAATAAAAATTTAATCACATCTAAATTAAAAATAGAAATGATATTTTAAAAAAGATTGACTAACCTAAATTAAATAAATATTAAATAAAATGTCAAATGTAAAATGTAATTAATCACTATGAGAATAAAAAACTAGAGATAACATTGGGTTCAAATGAAATGGTGTAATAATAGTAAATAAAATAATAAACTGGACAAATTCCGCATTATAAATTGCATGGAATTCTAAAACGAAGGATCAAGAATGTGGGAAACTCAGTCTCTGTTCTTTTAATAGGAGTGCTTTCATCTTAAATTTAAAGCTATACTTAGATGTTAGCATTCGTATGGGTGGTGGAATATTATTCCAACATTTCGCTGCATTATATCGAAAACTTCCAGTAAATGCAGTAGTTCGATGGTGTTGCATAGTAATAGGCGCACGAGCAGATCTAGGGCTACAATCGCGCAATTTATTAGTGACAGGAAATTTTAGTTTAGTAAAAAGGTAGTCAGGGTTTTTAAAATGAATCACATCAAACATTAGTGACGCAATATGCAATCGCCTACGTGACTCCATATTCAGTATTGAAGCGTTGTTGAGAAATGGCGTTATATGACTTCTCGGGGGGACGTCAAAAATATATCTACAACAGGCATTTTGTACTCGTTGTATGAGACGACAAGTTTTATACAATAGCCGAGGTCCGTAAAGAATATCGGCGTAATTAAGTCGAGACAGGACTAGTGATTCACACACATGTATTCTCGCTGTCTCAGTCAACATATTGCGGATTTTATATAGTATTTTAAGTCGATAAAAACATTGTCTAGTTAAATTCTCAACATGAGCTTCGAATCTTAAATGGCTATCCAATAAAACACCTAAATTTTTTGACTTATCTACACAAGAAATAATTTGACCAGATATGCTAACTGCAAGAGATTTACTTTTTATGTTGTGAACTTGTGTTTTAGACCCCAGTATCATATATTTAGATTTATCAGGATTGAGTATTAGCGCATTTCTATTTGACCACTCAGCGATCCTTGTTAAATCTGTATTAAGGTGGTTTACGGCTGCTGTAATCTTGTCAGGCAATTCAGAAATATATAACTGAACGTCATCAGCGTATACATGAAAATTACAGTTTTTAATTTCAGCTACTAAATCAGCACTATATATAATATATAAAAGAGGTCCAAGTATGGAACCTTGAGGCACACCACGTTGGAGAACTTTTCGGTCAGAAATTTGTACTGAACCATCAGACATTGTCAGTTTTACCGATTGGTGCCGGTTATATAGGTAACTTCTAAACCATTGCACGGATTGTTGATTGACTCCGTAATGAGATAGTTTAGCCAGCAGGAGAGATATATCCAGGCTGTCAAAAGCACGGGAAAAATCCAAAAGAGCAAGGATCGTCCCGTGGCCAATATCTTGTTCCGTTAAAATGTTGTCTACAACGTCAAGTAGCGCAGTGATGGTTCCACGTCCTTTTCTGAACCCTGATTGACGATTTGGTAATATATTGTTTTTCTCCGCATGACTTAACAGCTGATAATAAACAGCCTTTTCTAAAATTTTGGACAGAAAAGTTAAAACGCTTATGGGTCTCAGATCCTGTAGCGTCATAGGGTTCCCTGTTTTAGGTAACGGAGTGACTAGTGCATCTTTCCATTGACGAGGTACTATTCCGGTTCGTATTGATTCGTTTACAACTGCAGTAATTATTGATAATGTTCTAGGAAGCGTTAATAAAATCATATCTTTACCAATGTTATCACCACCCATAGCATTTGATTTTATAGACAATATGTACTTAGACACCTGTGCTTCTGATACTGGTTGTAAAGAAAAGCATGTTGGTCCGAAAGAGGATGTTTCAAATCTCTTTCTCTCATTAGTTAATGCTATTTCGTCCACAGGAGGAAGTTTAAGAAAATGATCATTTATTAGATTGGGGTCGTTGAATTGGTTCGGGAGATACTCATTTTTACTTGGATCAATTAAAATTTTATTTTTTAAATTTTTCCAAAATTTTGAACTATTTCTAATGTTTGAGTTAATAGAATTATTAAAATATGCTCGCTTTTCAAAATAAATACTTGAGTCAACAAGGTGTTTTAAATCCTTATAATACTGTTTTTGAGACTCGGTATTGTTAATTTTTTTTTTCTTAAGTGCATCATCACGTAATTTAATCATCATTTTGATAGTGTCAGTTATCCAAGGTAGAGAATCATGTCTTTTAAAACGCATAGTTTTGATAGGGGCGTGTTTGTCGTATAATTCTAGGATTAAGTTGTTAAATTTAGAGACCATGTCATCCACGGTTGGTTCTTTAGTTACAGATTCCCAGTCCAAAGAGTTGAGGTCATAATCAAATTCATCCAATTTAATATTTTTCAACGGCCTGAATGTCACAGTTCTTGGAGTAACTTTAGGCTTTTTCAGTTTGAAAGTAACATTAACCATAGAGTGGCCGTAAGTACCGGTAATGTTGGCAACTATAACTTCTTGGTGTGGGCAATTGGTGCACACTATGTCAATCAAAGTCTCCGATTCCGCAGTAAAATGTGTTGGGTCCTGTACAACTTGTTGTAAATCCGTATAGTGTAAAAACTGATTGAGCTTAATAGTTTTACTATCACACATATTAGTCATATTAACATTAAAATCACCTAAAATAATTATGTAGTCGAAATTTGAGAATCCAGCAACTGAGTCAGTCAGGACATCTAGGAATGTATCTATAGGCATCCATTGCGGCCTGTACGCAGTCCCAATCAGTACAGAACGAGAATTCACCTTAGTGGTCAGCCACATTTGCTCGATGGAGTCATCGGAGGTCTTTAAGTAACGAACGCGAACATGTTGTTTCACGTAGAAGCCAACGCCGCCGCCACGACCACGTCGCATGTTCGGTGGTCGCGGGCGGCAACGCAGCTTGTACCCCGGTGGTGCCGGCGCGCATGCCTCCTGTCCCTCTCCCAACCAGGTCTCGTTAATGGCTACTATATCGGCATTAAAGTGACTCATTGCTATAAGAAAATGATCATGCCCAGTGTTAAGAGAGCCCGCATTATACAATCCTAATCTAAAAAAGCTATCTGTCCGAACCATTAATTCATCATGTAATTACCTACTTGTATATGAAACAATATAATAAAATATAATAATAAAATAAAGGAGTTGTAGTAATTAAGGGTAATATTATTAAAATAGATCTTAAGTTTTGGTCGCAATGCACTGATACAGCAAACATCATGATTGAAAAAATATGGCATTACATTAGCACTGACTGGATTAAATAAAACATAGCAGCAAGATATTTCATGTAATTTGAAAGTAGCTAATATATCAGTAAGACAGAGAAAACTATATATAATTAAAACATAGTATAGTACAAAATATGCAAACATAATTAAGGATTTGAAATAATCTTTCAGCCATAATTTCTGAAGGAAATGAAAAATTAAAGCGATATGTACATCACATATAGTACAAATCAAGCATAAATATTTACCTCTGATAATCTTCTCAAAAGTTTTACTATCATATAAAACATAGCAGAAGTTTGTTTCGAATTTTAGAGTAGTGTTTATACATAAAATAAGACAATATTCAACAATTACAAAACAATATAAAACCAAAAACCTATATAAAAAAATAATTAAAGTTACCAGTTTATAAGCAGCCTTCACATGTATTTTACCTAGATATAAAGTACAATGGAAAGCTATTATACGATTTTTCTGGCATAATTCAGTACAAAAACAATCAGTGAAATTAGAGATAAAATCATAAAAAGTTAAAATTAAATACAAATATTGGTAATATTGAAAACCCAAGCCAACAACAAAAAGTAACAGAAAACATGAAATTATCAACAAAAGCAAGACACATAAGATATAATAATTTAAATAACAAATAAATATAATACTCTCAAAAGTTTTACATTTATATGAAACAGAATGCAAAAATGATTGCAGTTGTTTTAGAGTACTGTGTATAATATTAAGTTTCAGCAGTACTTCAAACAATAAACTCCACATAAGATACATAAAACCCAAACATTTCATTAGTGCAAACAAAAAGTTATTAAATAAAATACAGTAATACATCAACAGATAATCCATTAAAATCAATATTATTAAAGGAACCTCAGTTATATGTCTTTTTGAATTATTACAGAAGCACAAAATGTTTTTATTTTTACATAATTGATCAAATATTAATGTAAAACATAGATAAAACATGTATATTATAAGTGAATAAATAATATCAATAACAACCAGAGCAGTGATGCAATAAAATTGTTTACAATAATTTAAGTGGTAGAAAAGTATGATTATATTGCACATTATGATACAATGAGAAGAAAAATACCAAATTACAATCAATAAATTAAGATTAAAATTAGAATTACATTTAACATAAATTAGAAACAAACATTGTACCTGTTTCATTAAGATTGGTTTTATTAACATTTCATTTATATTGAAACTGAACTTTAAATGGAAACTAGTTGTTTTTATTTGACTTTCCAACCAAATTAGATCCAAAAACACGATCAATATCTGACAACGAGGACACTCTGATCGCGTTAGTATCAGTATTTTTGCGAGCATAAATATGTCCATTCTTAGTCCACACATATTTCCATTGCGCGCGGCGGCCACTTTCACGCGTCTGCCAAAATAATTCTTTGTTATGTTTCGAAAGCCTCTCGTTAACATAGAACTTCTGAGCAGGCGCCGCGAGGCCGAGGTCGGAGGTGTCGGCGTTACGGCGCGTGCGCGCGGCGCGCAGCAGCTCTTCCCTGAGCGTGCGCCGCGCGAGCCGCACCGCCACAGGCCGAGGCCGCGGCCCCTGTATGCCAGCCGCCCCGTTGTCGATATGGGCCTTAATTTTACCGACACGAGTGACATATACAACGTCACGCTCCTCCAATGTGACACCAAGTTTTTTTCCCACTAGAGTGATTATATGATCTAAATTTTCATGATTGGTTTCAGGCAGATTGGTTACTTCGATGTCATTGGCAAGCATTGTCTGGTCACGCTCAATTAACTCTTCCTGTAGTTTGGATATTTTTAATTCTAGCTCAGACACATCGGAGGGGCATTGAGTGTCGAAGCGTTTTTCGAGAGTATCTACTTTGGAATCCACAGCATCTATACGACTATTACATAAAACAATGGCCTCTTCAACGCCTACACGAAATTCGTGTAATTCTCTTCGCATACTCTCCATTTCAGACCTTAGCAGCTTCACCTCCTTCATCAGTTCAACCTGGTATGAACTTGGTGGGGAATCTGTGTCAATTTCTGTTGTAAAGTCTCCCCCTTGCGGTTTCACAGGAGTTTCCGCATTATCCTTGGTCTTAGGGATTTTTATTTTACACCCAGGACAAGTCCAATTGACAATAATTTTTGCGTTGTCCGGTATGCCAACACACGATCTATGAAAACTGCAATTACATTTGCTGCACTTAGCACCTTCTGATGATGCTATAAAACGACCACAAGCACCACAGTTACTTTTTGGAGCCATTTTAAACTTTCAAAGTATTAATTTAACTGATGTACTGTCTTGGAGGTTTTTTTTTCTTTTAATTCGTATTTATGAAACGTAGAAAGGCAAAATAACCCTTTTTTACTAATAAAATTAAAAAAATAATAATATAGTAATGATAAAAGAAGAAAAGAAAAAAAAAAAAAAGTGTTCTTGTTGGGATTTGAACTCTGGTCTCAACAATCGTGGGTCCGGTGTATTAGCGAAATGCGCTACGGAACGCTTTGCATGTGATGCGAAATAAAGCTATATTTGTCTCTTAGAATAAGTTGTTGAGCTATCCCTTTTACACACATGCGGGTAACGTTAATTATGTTGTTTCACATCTACCGACACTGCACAATCACTTTAACTTAAATGTAATAAGTTTTATTTACGGGATTAAACCTTATAATGGAACAATGCACTGTTACAGTAGGTATATAAATAAAATGGTTCACTCAACTCACTTGTTCTTTTGCGTTCTTATGTTTACAAACACAATTTTGGACTTAGCAATGAAGCTTGTAGTTTACATATATTTTCAATTATTTTCACCACACAAACGTTTGCACAAATCAATTGATATATTTGACAGACGATTTATTCAAAATAACTCAAAAGATCTTAATTTAAACATTTTTAAAAGGATAAATAGTAAGAGCTATGTTACGGTTGCACAGTGGCGCTACCCTCCCGCTCATATATCTCCCTAGACTCTAAATACATACTCTAATTACACTACATACACTAAATACCATATTCTGAGAAAATATCGATAAAAGGCCCGATTTATCGTTGTCGACGGTAGCATGCTAGCCCCGCTGATTATCTAGTTTTCGATTTTTGTTTCAAACAGTATCATTTAAGTCCCAGAAAACACCAAAAGTTTTCGCTAATAGTCCTAACGAGTATTCCCTGTCTTAAATTCGTTTATTAATTCGGAAGATTTCGAATAAATTCCACGTCCTTGGTAGAGGTAATAAGCAAAATACAAGTCCTATTTGGCTCGAATCCAAGTCCTGTACTTCGTTAGTTAATTGATAAGGTATCACTTGCCTGAGGGGGTTTGCTGAAATAGTTTCTCTCAAATCGGAATATAGGTGGACGGTTATTTCGTTTTACTCGCTAACTTCGCTTTAGTGAGGTTAGAAGGGTATAGGAAATTTAATTATAAGAGAATAGAATTGGTCGTGGGGTGTTCTCTTCATTGGTCTGTCTGACCATGAAGAAAAGGCATTCGGGTAAGCAACCCCGGTCTCCCTAGCTACTGCGTATACAACAAACGTCCCCTCCGTGCATGCAGTATCCTCATAACACCTTTTTCCTTCCAGTTATTCATAATTCCCTTCCAAATGACCCAATCCTTTCTTATCCGATGAAGTAGGAGAAGCAGATATGATGAGGAAGGGAATAAAAAATAGACAAGGTACCAGTCGAGCTGGAGAATCCCTCCCTGAGTCCCTGCGGTCAACTCAGACTGCCCCATCGTATCTGGGGGGGAATATTCCCGATGGCGACGTGCATTGCCAAACATCACGTCTTGTCCCCCGATCAGGCAAAAAGAGGGCAGGGAATGCCTTTTTGTGACGATGAATGTTTGTGGAGGAATAGATGATAAGATAGAGAAGTATGCGAGGTGATGAATGTCAGGAGAATTGATGTGCTAGGTGTAACTGAGTCGAAAAATAAAGGTTGTGGAAGGTCCACGTATGGCCGACTCACTGCTTACTGGTCAGGAGTGGAAGAGTTTGAGAGAGGAAGCCAAGCTGTAGACATTCTTTTGTCAGAAAGAATGAATGAGTGTCTGAAAGGTTATGAGTGTGTGAGTCCCAGGCTGCTGTGGCTGAGAATAAAAGCAAGCTTGACCAGGATTATCCTGTGTCTTTATGCGCCGAATATGTCCAAGCCAGAGTCAGTCAGGAAAGAGTTCTGGAATAATGTCAGAGATGTGCTTTGGAGGAGACAATGAACTTTTATGAACTTATGCCTTTTAGAAGATAGCAATGTGTTATTTTAGTTAAATTTACAAGTCATTAAAGAAGTTACAAATCCATATATCCTTTTTCTCTTTCACTGTTTTATTACTAAGACTCTTTCTACTTAGTGAATTAGCTTTCCTCTTTAGTCTCATAAAGTTCGTCTCGTTCTTTAATTAGATTAGGTACATTTCTGTTCTACAAAACGGTAAATATTTTCAGTGATAACATTGAGAATGTCGGCCGCATCGCGGTGGCGAATGATACTGTTTATACTGCAGCAGGGTCACCTCTTTATTATTGTTTTAGTTCTTAAGGATATAAAACTACAATATATCTTTTTCCTACTTAAGAAACGAAATAATTCATATAATAAATAAATACAATCACACCAACTACATGGCCCCAAACTAAGCAGAGCTTGTGATATGGGATACCATGTAGTGAACTAGGGGGAACCTAGAATATATAGACAAACGCCCATTTTCTTTTCGGTAGTTTAGTTGAAGCCTATGAAGCTTAGGGACATATGCTGACCTATACATTTCGGTACAGAAATTATAGGTTAAAATATTTCTGTACTAAAAACATCTACAGAAATTAATCCGGTATACATTATTTAGGTACTGATATAATTAAGTTAGATTTTAATAACTTGTACAGGTATTGTGTTTGATGAAGCAGTACACTATCTGCTTAAAAATAGATTTATTATATCTGTACTTCTAGTCTCAGTTTGGAACAGCTCTACCATACCTCAAATAGCCTATTACAAAAGAAATCCACTGCTTGAATATCTTGCTCTTATAAAGCCTCGAGCTTTCTTCTTCATTGACGAGAAGTTAATTTAAACATTTTGAAATAGAAGTAAAAAATAGTCCAGATACGAGTATATCGATTAAATTGCTAAATTGCTCTCAGCTCAAACTAAACGAAGCTTTATAACTCAAACTTAACGTTGATTTTTGAAATCGCCAATAAGTACCGGTTAAATTCGCAGAACCAAGACAGATTAACATACTAAATCCTGCTACCTTAAGCATCTGCTATCTTGACAACTTGAGTTACGGGGATCACTCGACTGATTAAATGACAAAATTAATCATACTAATATACAGTTTAGTTAATATTCGCATGAGATGTTAATAATATAATATTGTGTCATGAGTATGTATATTTTGAGATTGATACAGCTGTTTGGTAAATGAAAGGAAGTTAAAGCTGATATTTATATCCGGTGTAGTGGGATAATTAAATAAAAGAGTAGAAATCGAAATATTCTCAGTCAATACTTATTTTACCGGTTTGTACGAATTAGTACGGTGAGCACATAAGAAGCAGGTTTGAAAATTTTGGATTGAACATTTCTTCTTAAACCTTAGATTTAAAACAGTACAATGTTGGGTGTCGCCATGACAACGAACGTCCATTTTCTATTTGTATGAAAGATACTTGAATTGAAATTTTAGACCAAAAATAGAAATCTATAAAAAGTGACTTACATAATTGAATAATCAGCAGAAGTAAGACGCTGTCCACACCAATAAACTATAAGGCTGTGTATTTTTGTTCGTCAAACAAACATATGTAATATGGAAGGTTCAAGAATTTTCCATTAATAGTCATTAGCAGATACTAATATATTTACGTTATAAATTAAGTATTGATTACCCAAACTTTCGAAGCTAATATAATCTTCTATACATAACTACTAATTTTCACAAGCTTTAAAAATGAGAGCACGTTCTTATTATGAAGTATTACAAGAGAGTCTCTTTTAAGTATCCCCTAGGGGAGTCCCTAATACCATCCCTTACTCTCGACAGCCCCTTTGGTACTCAATCAAGGGAGGTTCATCAATTTCAACTGGTTTTGGTTCGACAACGAATTTGCAATTGGGTGAAAATAATATCTGTTTACTTAGGGTCGCAAATGAGGCTGAAAATTGTTTTCTTTTGGCAAAGATTAGAAAGAAATTTTAAGATTAATGTACGATTTTGGTTTAGATGCAATTTTAAAATACCTTGTTGATCAAATTTACCGCGTTAAATATCTCTACATATTCGAGTAAACCTTTGTGTAAACTTCAAATAATATTAAATGTTAAATATAAAAGTTTTAATTAAAAAGTATAAAACGAGCAATTACAAGAGTATAAGAGCTTTTAAATAATATTTGTAATGAAAAATAGTAGCAACAGGCCCCGCCACAAGCTCCAACTACATATATGAAAGTGTAATAAATTTAGACATATTTGTGAATTAGCAAAGAATAAAAAAAAATATACAGTTCAATACTTTCTATGCTAGCTTGTCCCCGCCTGCCCTCAATGTAAGTATCCTCCGTATTCATACATACATACATAACGTCACGCCTGTATCCCTTATGGGGTAGGCAGAACGCCAGAGCTTACAAGACCACCTGATGTCACGTTTGACAAATTTTGAGGTATTATAAGGATGGAGAGAGACTATTGTAGTGACAGGGGGTCAGCCTTTCGCCCACAAAAACGCCTTTAAAACCTCTGTGCCTTAACTGACTTTTAAAGTATGCCCGGGAAGAGAAGCAGCTGGCACATTCTATGTTTTTCTTTCGCTCCCAGTCCAGTCCTCTGTATTCCTAGATATATTTTCGAATTTTTTTTTAGGAAGTACTCTATCGATTTCGATGAAATTTATAGGAGACAATCTCTAAAATATCTTCTATCATACAAAACAAGAATATTTAAAATCCATTTATAATTGTGCTAAAAAATCTCGTAACAAAGGTTGAAAAAAAGAGATCCTCCTCCTATTTATTGGAAGTCATTTGAAAAACAGTCATTACGACAGTAAGTCTAATAAAAGTAATTAAGCCTGTTGCCTAGCAACAGCTGTTTATAAATGTAACGACGAAAAATCTGACCCTGACACGAAACTGTATACTCCGACCTTTTCAGCTTCAAGCTAGGTAATCAAAGTGTCTACAAAATATCTTTCTGTTTGTCACCGTGGGCGAATGAACATAGATACCCCTTTACCTTGTAGATGGTATCAGTCTGGCCGAAAGATACAAACAACATTGATTAATGGGTAACTTAATTAATTAATACTTAGGCAGAGCGTGGGAGTTTGTTGGATTGGTCACCGAAACAACATACAATAACAGATTAAACTATATACTATAACTATATATACTATATATATACTAGTTGAAAAGTATTTCTAATGTAAGATGAAACTGTAAACAACCTTAAATCTTTATATGTTTGACATTATTAGTCACTCTGAAAGAACGTGTAGGAAAATCATAATATCTGTTTATTCATAATGTTATTTTGTATTTATAATAAACTGTTGCTCTGAGAACCAAACCATATGCATATTGAAAGACATTAAAAAATAAATGACATTGATAAACTCTTGATACTTTTTAAATAAATACTGCTAACATATATTTTTGCATTCTTTTTTGTAAACAGCACTGGCCACTACTAATCCCTTTATAAACGAAAAAGTTTTGCTAGCAAGGAGTTTATAAAGTTATGTAAACAACGTTACGCGGTATAAAAAATATCGATGTAGTCTTGACACAAAAGGTTCAAAAAAAATACGTGAAACATCTGCAATGCACCAACTTAATAAAAAAAAAACTTATAATATTTCTTAACGTTGCAGCAAAAACTGCATATATCTATCTTCTTCACACTTGTAAGATTTGCTGTAGATGAAAAGGAACAAGCAGATTATGTCGCCTTAACTAAAAATCATTCGGCCGGAGAATCGTTAAATATTCATGACAAGAGCTTTGGGATATTCAGGTAGGTTGTATTTAAGGACGAGAGAGTCTTTAATTTGCTTTTTCTTATTAAAACAGGCAGGTTTCCATTTTTCTGAAAATTTCGTTTATTCAGGTTATTATTTTAATGGGTCTTTAGCTAAACTGAATGACTGAAGTACACTTTACGGTGTTTTCTTGTTTTAATTTTACAAGTACAAAAAGTAAATATTAAGAACGTTGAGTATATTAGATTAAGCAAGAGATGGGGTTGTGATAACTGCTTTGAGCTTTGTTTCGTTTTACGAAAAAAAAGGGAATTTTCGAAAATCTTTGAATGCAATGTTTTAGTTCTTTTCCAAAATAAAATAATGTGTCTTTGAAGTTTACAGGACTTTTCCTCCAGGGAATGGTTCATTTATATTGTCTCGTTTTTATTTTAAAGTAAAACTTTATAGAGAATAGTCTCTCAATCATTATAATACCTTCAAATTTGCCAAACGTGACATCAGATGGTTTTTATAGCCTCTGGTGTTCTGCCTACCCCATAAGGAATAAAGGCGTGAAGCTATGTATGTTTGTAAGACTTTATAGATTTAATTCACAACCGTAATGAAACTACAAATCCAAGCAACTTCTCGACCTGAGGAATCTTCGAAAAACTCGTTCACTAAAAAAAATCTGCGAATCGAATCTAAGACATTCAACTACTCAAGTATTAGATCACATGGCATTGAGGGTCTTAATTATTAAAAAATATACAGGGTGACTGGTGGTTCACTTTTGAAATTCCAGTACGTGATAATTTGAGATCATACATGAAGAGAACAAATATAATAAATGTTAATTATTTACTGAGTATTCATTACGCTACGCATGGTTACATAAGCGTAATGCAATAGATACTTAGCTGGTGGTTTGCGTGTGGCGGGAACACTGCTTGTCCTATAGGTATTTATTTTGAGTTATCGATATTTAGGAAGATCACGCATTTACCAAAGATGCGGACGCCATATATTTTCCTATATTATTTTATTTAGGCCTAACTTTTCAATAGTCACATCAAATTAATCTGATAAATAAAGTAACACTTTTCGGATTTAAGTTGTTTTAAGATATTCTGTCATTGTGATTCACCTAATGACACTTATATTTAGACTAAAGACCATTTTAATTTGTCGAGTTAAACTTTATTCGACAGCTAACTTCTATGTGATAATTGAAAAATCAGGAGAATTATGTTATGAAAAAAATCAGTGTGACAAATAAAAAAAAACTTTCATCCATTTAGGAGCAACGATGCTTCAGAAAGAGACATAAATACAAAGTTTTTCATATATACATGTAAAGTAAATACATGTATTTCTTTAGTCTGTATTTAGCTCACTTGGCGCTGTAGGTTACGGCAATACTTGGAACTAAAGATCTGTGGTTTTATGCTGGGGTATAATAGTCTGTAGGTTATACTTTTTCTAGTTTATGGTTATGAATGATGACAGTTTACTTTTTGAAACTCATGTCGACAGAATAGATAGATTAAAGAATAAATATTTGTGAAGGAAGCTACTTATGAAATAATAAACCCTAAATGTAGTTTCTTTGATTACAGGTAAGGATTTATATTATTGAGTAATAACCACTATGTAATTATGTAAATCTTGTTCTAATAAAGTTCAATCTTTGATTACAGAGCAACGCAACAAGTTTATTTCATTTCATAGTACTTCAATATAACAAACTTTATATACACAAAAATGAAGCTACCCATAACCACATAATTAAACGTATTATGTGGTTATGGGTAGCTTCATTTCAAATATTCGTCCTGCCGTCGCAATCTCTCGCTAGTAACGCCACACACAACTTCGATCAACGACCTTGGCCCAAAGCTCGGCTGTTTACCTGCGTATCCTCGCATTTCCTGTGCTCCTGGTACAACCGACAGCAAATCAATAGAAACAAATAAATTAAACTTTAACCCCTACAACGTAGGTAATAATATTCGAACTAAACTCCAAGGGTTAGCATAAACCGAGCGGATAAACGCTGAGTTTCTCATATGTAAATCAGGTTTGATAAGGGTAGTTTTAGGATGATTTAACAGTTTGTAATGTAGGGAGGTTTAATGATTTGAATAGGTTATTTAATTTTGTGTGGAATAGACTTAGTGTAACGTGAAGTTTATGATGAGTCCGCGCTTTAATTTATAGCTTGAAAAGGTAATCAGGAAACGAAAAGGTAGCGAATTTATTTATTCTGTAATTTTTTACAACATTCGAGAGATATCGTAACAAAGTATAACCTACAGTTATTTGTTATAGAAATGCACTTAGTATTCCCATATTATAAGCTCCGTTATGCTTGTTCCCCAATAACTGTTTAAATATATCGTTTAAATATATCGACGACCACTATGGCGTTGGGGTAAACCTATCTGCCTCAGATGCCCGTGGTTGCGGGTTCGACCCCGGCACGGAACCAGAAAAAAAAAAAAGTTCCATGTCTGGGTGTTTATCTATTTATGTATTTATATTCTAGGTTCCCCCCTAGTTCGCTATATGGTATCCCATAACACAAGCTATGCTTACTTTGGGGCCATGTAGTTGGTGTGATTGTCTGGGGATTTTATTAAAAAAAAATATATATAAACATTTAAGCTATTTTCATTTTATTGCAATAAAAAATGTTTTTTTTTTAAACTCTTTCATATAAACTGACGCTGAAATTCGTTTTTGTTCTTCTTTCTTCTAAATGTGTAAATAAGTTTGGCATACTACTTAAAGCCCAGCTTAGTAAAGTTAAAGTTACGTAATACTTCTTCTTATTTTAAAGGAAAATAATACTTATTTATTACTAAAGCTATGCACATATTGTTTCTAAAACTTGGCAAAGATCGTATGAGGTATTCATGTAATCGAACAAATATTTTGTGTAAGTTATTATTACCATTCACAAATTATTTGTTTACAAATTTTATAGGTTAAAATTTATTTATTCCTTCCATGCCATCTCCATCTCCATCCAACTCCATCTCCAACACCATCTCCATTTCCTTCTCATCCAACGCCATCTCCATCTCCTTCTTATCCATACAACAGCAAGAACGTCATGCTCCCTCAGGCGGCATGGCTAGCGGTAGCGTCGGGTGTCGGGTCACCCTCTTCCCTAAAATATGGTTGAGGAGAGTGATGGCTGGTGCTTATACTCGTGAACGGGTGCTGCTAGCGGTGCCAGGTCGTTTTGCTGAAGACTTTATGACTATGTTACTTTTTTGAATTTGACTCTGACTTCCCCATCTCCATCCCATTCCCCCATGTTCACGTCCGTGTTAGTGTCCAGTCTCTGTCCACGACTATCCTCATCTCCATCCACATTATCTGTAATATCTCTCACCTCTATCGCTACATCTATCTACTTCTATCTTTACCTCTATATCTATGTCTACGTTTCTGTCTAGTACTTGATTGCCTAATGTATAAATATAATAGTAGACTCCAGAAGATCACCAACTCGTTCATGGGTCAATGTGTACGCTTTTATAATAAAACTCCAAAATATTTAAGATTAACCCTTCGATAGATTTAAGGATAAGCATAAAGTTTTATTATAAGATATCCGGATGCAAGAAGATTGTAAATTGTTGTTGTTGTTATTGTTATTGTGTATTTTTAAAAGATGATTGCTGTTGAGTTTCTTGCCACTTCTTCTCAACAGATCGACTTTCCGAAGTGGTGGTAGATTCAGTTCAATTTGTAAATTGTGACTTATTTCAAATGTATTTAAATACTTACGAAATAAAGATTCTTTTGACTTTGACTTTGACTTTGATGCTGGACTAGGAGCAAAAGAAAAACATAGAATGTGCCAGCTGCTTCTCTTCCCGGGCATACTGTAAAAGTCAGTTAAGGGACGGATGTTTTATTGACGTTTTTGTGGGCGATAAGCTGACCCCTATCACTGCAAGTCTCTCTACAACATTATAATATTTTCAAATTTGTTAAATGTGGCATCAGATGGTTTATAGCTTCTGGTGTTCTGCCTACCCCATAAGGGATACAGGCGTGACATTATGTATGTATGTATGTATGAAAAAATTTAAGAATCACATTATCTTCAAAAAGCATTGATATAGGTAGGTAAAGCAGTATTTATAGTCGCTGATCCATAACCAAGTAATAGGTTAGTATACTTTCCCTCACAGAAAACCTTCTAGTTTTAATTTCCTCTCCACTATTTTTATCAAATAGCAACAAATAAATATGCTTAACACATATCAGGTGAACGACAGAGACGAAACAATTGGAACATGTAGCAGATAGATTTGGCAGCACCCGAGGGGACCGTAATTGTTACTTACGACATAGCGTAACTAATGGTTAATGTGGCGTTACCACAGTCTGTCAATGTACAGTGAGTATTGGGTATTTTATTCCAAAACTTCTGTTTACATGTATGGTATAGTACAAAAACTGTATACAGGGTTAATTTTAATTAGCGCATCACCTCTTCCAAGCAACCTCTCCACATCAATCCCAACAACAATTGTTCTACAACTTTTTACTTTAAAACTTTTTCACTTTTTTACTTAAAAAAAAAATATAAAGAAAATATAACTTCGAGATAAATGGATAATTTGGATGAGTGCATACGTGAGCACTGGTGAGTACTGGGACTTTATTCCAAATTTTCTGTCTATTTTTGATCAAAACTGTTTTTTTTATCGCTATTTCGAAATGATGATCTCTCAGACTACTTCAAAGTTTTTCATTATGCAAGCATGGGTTTGTTAGAGAACTGTTGAAAAATCTATAGCTTACTTAAGTTAAGTTCAAATTTGAATAACCTTTTAGAATGCGAGCCAAAGTCACTTTATGATATTGCATCACAACATTAACAAGTCAAATTGTGTATATTGGAAAATTGAATGTTAAGCATATGTTTTGTTATTTAAATAATTTGCAGTTTTATACATAAATACTTATTTTTATACTACTATTTATATGTTAATATGTTTGTAGCAAAGGAAAGACTAAACAATTTTTAATAATTTCTTAACAATCCTCAGTTTGATGGTTCATTGATAGGCTATATAGTATCTACGCAACGAGCAACTGTTTTCTTTTTTGTCATATACAACGTTTTGTCAATTCTTAGTCTGTTGTTTTTAACGGTAGTCCCTAAGAAGAATCCCTATATTCAATTTGATAATTCTTCTTTTCTTTTTCCCAAAATAAGGCAGGATATTCTTTGTTTTTTCCTATCCTTTTTTGTACTCTGTGACAAATTCGTCGTCTACATTGAAGGTAACATGTGGCTCAGACACCGTGTAATGAGGGTGAAAACCAACTAGATTTGGTGGTAATTGATGGACAGCCTTTTCGTCAAATACAAAGGGACCTGGTTAGTTACTTTCATTTCCTTACGCTTTTATACGGAGCTTAGATATAAGCTTCACTATATTGATTGAAAGAAAAACATATTTTAATAAATTCAACTTCTCATTAGAATTTAAAAAAAAAAAAAAATACGCATTTTTATCACCAGCGACAAAGCCTTTTTTTTAAAACTATGGATGGGACATTTGTCTTCCATGACACCTGATGTTAAGTGAACATGAAGACTTGGTACGCGTCCACGAGAAACCTATTCACTCGACGCTTAAAAGTACTAGGACTATACTGGTCAGAGACGCAGGCAGTTCATTCCAGTCAAAGCCTGCTTTTAACTTCAATTTCAACAGATAGTAAGGTTTAGGAAATAACTGGAACTTTAAAATTATCAAATACTTACATTGAAGTTAAATTTCACTATTAGTAATTTGACGCTCTTTGGCTTCTAAGACATTTAAAAAAAAATTAAGATAGCAGTGTCTCTAATTACCAGGACCGGGGCCATATAAATGTCCCATAATCGGTAAGATCTCATTATACATACATACATAACGTCACGCCTTTATGCCTAATGGGGTAGGCAGAATACCAGACTCGCAGCGATAGGGGGTCAGCCTATCGCCCACGAAAACGTCAATAAAACCTCCGTCCCTTAACTGACTTTTACAGTATGCCCGGGAAGAGAAGCAGCTGGCGCATTCTATGTTTTTCTTTCGCTCCCAGTCCAGCATGGAAGGTAGCATTATAGCCAGCATGGAAGGTCTCATTATAATGGTGCTTAATGTCGTTAATATTATGTAGGTACCTACTACATAACTGAATGCTCTTTTATCATAACTGTACAGAAATAATACTAAAACTGTAACAAAATTTCAAACCAAAACATTAAAAGTTTTAATTCCCATGTAACATAAAAAGCCCTACATGTCGGCATTCAAATAAAACATAAATTTCAAACAACCACTTCACTTTATTCAGTTATATAAATTAGCACTTTTAAACCAAGCGTGTGTTTCAATTAACACGATAAAACATGCAATTATGTATATTACACAACGTATGAGACAACTAAATACTGAAGTGGAATGAATGAGCAAACAAGTCAGGAGCGAATGAACGAATGGGTAATGTCAGTTGACAGTGAATGATTGGCGGTCGTTAATCAACTGTGAGAAGGGTTGTTCGATTTCACAAAAAGAAATTGACCGAATGGAATTTGGTTTTGCATGTGATGCTGTATTGTTTTTTTTGGATATTCGGACAATGTTTTTGCAATACAGTCTATTCGATTGTGTTTTTAGAATTTCAAATTTGGAACATTTTTGAGTGTGACGTTTATTGCGTTGAATTTGAATCAAAGAGGGTTTTTTTGAATATTTAGAATTGAAGATTAATGTGATCTATATAAAGATGAAGATGTTTATTTAAAGAAACTTTTTTGCAATAAATTTTTTCATCTCTTGATAAAAAATGGCTGTATTAGATCAAATATTTCTCATAGGATTCAGTTTTACGCCAGTAAAATCGCGTGAAACATATTGTGAATAAGTATTCTTAATACTGACACCAAAACCAAGATTTTTCTATGGTAGCCTCGTATAAAACGTATTTTATAAAACCAATTTTCATCATCATCGATGCCAACTACTCCATATCACCCATATACCGTCGATCCGTCGTCGTATGCGCTGCCACTGGCTATCATTGGCTATCCATAGCAAGATATTTGCCCTGCCCATTTGCCACTTTAGCTTTACTGTCCTTCGATGTGTTTCTATGACGTCTATGATCTATTATGTCTTTCTTAACATTTAATGTAATGCAACACAAAAGTGCATAGCAACGTTCCGAATCACAATTGCAAAATGCATCAGCAGCACAGACACAGATAAATTTTCATTTAAACCCAACCTACTAAAGTTAAAAAGAAAAATACTAGAATCCGCGGTAACATTCGCGAAATAATATTGTGAAAGTTTCAAAATATAAACTTTTATAGCTTGCGAGAGCTCTCTATCTAATATTAGAATACTAAGTACAAACTTAAAGTGGAAACCTGCATACTTACTCCTCAACTTGGCAAACTAAGTTTGTCTAGACATAACTTTTGTAAACTATCCTGCGAAAAGGTGAAAATTTAAAAAGTTCTTCTTACGCTTCTTCATATTTAGGTTAAAAAATCGTGCTTCAGCTAAAGTCATCAGTATTTATTTTTATTTGACAAGGGTGTTATATTTATTGCTTTTAATATTTGTTTTTTAAATTGGCTTAGGTATACTAAATGATTTTTCATTTTAATAAGAAATTTGACGACCTAAGAAGATTAAGAAACAAATAAAAAATAAATGAATACCCACTACCCCGGAGGTCCACAGTCTCCGAGTTACACGCACCAGAGAACCTTAATGATTACTTAAACAATAATTTGCTGACTGTACTTTTGAGCTTAATTGAATGTTGATTTAGTTAACTAAATTAAAAACAATTTGTGGTTTTCCGGTACGTGTACCTCGGGGACTGTGGGCCTCCGGTACTACCCCGAATGAACGGTTGGGTTGTTAAAAAAAATAAGTTGGAGGTCATAACAGTAGTGTTTTATGAAAAAACAATTAATTATAATGATTTAAATAGTTTATTAACCTTTCAATAGTGAAATTTACCGTAAATTCATACTTTCTGACTATTGCAATAAATTATATACATTTTAAATAATAAATGTTCCATTTTGTAAATTTTAACAAACTAAAGTGAAAAAGAAAGTTTTGGCGGCCCCTCCGACAATTTCTTACTGACACAGCTTTTTTCATTCAATGATATTTTTTAACACTGACCTAGGCTTAGTTATTGTACATAATAATTAATAAGCCGTGAAAAGTTAAGCAATTCACATCATGTGCTGATGTAATTTTCGTAAATTAATTTGTTAAGTTTTTGTACTTAGTTCCAAACTTAATTTAACTGCAGTGTACTTAAAAGTTTATAAACAATAAGACAATGACAAAAGTTTACAACGGTCGCTCAAAAATGTGCCAGAAATTGACATAAATAAAAACATTCAACTATATCAAATAGATATGCTCTCCAAAAACGTTGACAACCTTTCAGTTATGATTTAGTTAATAATTATTATTCGTTAAATTTCCGGGAAACTAAAAATATAAGATAAAGGAAAACGCTTTAAATATCAAAGTTCTAATTTAGTCAATTTTTTTATTATTATTTGCCAATATTGTCTTAAACATCAACATTCAATTCACAATAAAAGTCCAAAATACAGAGCCCTTAAAATAGGACAGGCGAGGCAACTAAATAGGATTATTAGTGAGGTAGCTATTTCGTACAGAACAGACTCCTACAAACAATCCAGCGAAGTCTATTAGCGGATACCTATGAATAAATAGATCCATCTTTTATTCAATATTATGTAACTAAAATTAAGTTCTATTAAGACATATCACATTAAAACTAGATAACAGAAAAATAAAGTTTAGAAATTAATCAACCCAATATTCGTCATAGTGGCGCCGTGGTTACTGTGTGTATCATACGATATCGCAGATTAAGCAACGTTTGGTGCGGTCGGTGCTTGGATGGGTGACCGCCGACCATTCATTTCTCACGGCGACTTCCTTGCTTCGGTGGGCACGTTAAGCAGTCGGTCCCGGGTGCTGTATTATACTTGTATACAGTAGTCGTTAGGGTTTGTCAGAAGCCGTATCGGCACCCTGAAAATTCTAACATCCACCACCTAGCACTGGGCCAGTTTGGTGGATTGTGGCCTAAACCTCCTCATCATCCAGGGGAGAGACTCATATCCTGCAGTGGGCTCATAACAAAGAGTTGCGATGGTGATATTAAATACTGGCGTGTGGCGTTGAGAAAAGCGCTACCCCATCTCTTCCCGTGGGTACTGACTCGGAATGACCGAGCGACGTGGAAAACCTGGGGCAGGCCAATGATGATGATGAATATTAAATACATTTTTACAATCTTCTCAAAAGTCGTCGTAATGGCGCAGTGGCTCCTGTGAATATCGTTTGATATCGCAGGTTAAGCAACGCTCGGCGCGGTCGGGAAAAGGATGGGTGACCGCCGACCATTCATTTCTCACGACGACTTCCGTGCGTCGGAGGGCATGTTAAGCAGTCGGTCCCGACTTGTATACCATAGCCGTTAGGTTTTGTCAGAAGCCGTTTTCATTGCCCTGAAAATTTTAACATCCACTTACTAGCACTGGGCCAGCTTGGTTGTGTATGGCCTAGATACAGATAACCTACAGTGTACTTATTCCAAAGAGTTATGATAAATAAATAAATATTTCTGACACTCACACAAAATTATCTAGCCCGAATTAAGTTTCTTAAAGAACTTGTGTTATGGATACTATATAACTGATATACTTAAGAAATATATAAACATACATATTAAATAAATACATATTTTTTATTAGAATACACTTAAATAAACATATTAACATCCATGACTTGACGACTAATATCTGTGTTCATCACACAAATATCCACTGCCGCCGGGTTTCGAACACAGGACCTCTGGCATAGAAGGCAATGTAGGTTAACGCTACACCAGCCGGTCGTCATGATGAGGTATCTTCCCAAAAAATTAGGGTTATAAAATTTATTGTTAGTTTTGGTGTTAAAGGCTTTCAAACAAATAAGTGAATAGACATTGTTTTGATATGTTTTACCTATTAGATAAAATCCCAGTAACACACACCGAGACACACAACACACACACACATATTTATGACAAAAATCTGAAGACATTACATACACTTACGCAGCAGGGATCCAACCAGCAAAGTTTGACTTATTAACTAAGAGCATTTGTAAATCTTACAAATACTTTGCGGTGAGAATTAAACATACAAAGGTAACTACGCGACCGTGATTGCTATTGCAACCAAGTTTTATAACTTTCATTCTTGTACTTTGAATTCGTTTTCATACGAATAATCTCAGCATACTTGATTGAAATCTCTACACCCGACATATTCGCTCTCGTATATTCGCTGCTATTTCTCTCTGCAATAAAACGTGATTGTCCATGTTTGGATCAAATAGCACTCAAAACTAGAACCGGATCGGAACGAGCTTTCAAATGATCCGTGTGGCAATATCTTCGTCAGGCAACGGCTCAGCAAACAATGCCGTGTACTTTAACGCGAAATTGCACTATTTCTGTGTGGTACAAACTGCAGGAGATCGCGATTTTAAACTGTACTTCGCTTTTTTCGAGGTGTTCAAATTGATCTCAATCTTACATGATGGTGATGATGTTTGTTCAGAGATAAAAGTACGCTGAATAAGAAAAAAATTAACTCTTCGTAAAATATGACATTATTACCTGGAACAATGCTGTTTGTAATCTGAAAACTCATGATTAGTGTCCCTTTACGGCATGCTTCTATCTAAAGGTCTACCGTAAACCGACACTTCGTGGCTTATAACTATACTAGTTGTTAACTTGTTGACTTTCCCACTATTTATTCATTTATGAACGATTCTCGAAGCTTCGACATATGGCAGTAATAGCATTAAAATATGCGTCATGCATTTCTTGTTTCTTCTCTCTCAGTATGCAAAATTCTAGTTCAATCTACCAAATTATTTCAGCGTCACAGAGTAAGCCATCCATATATACATCCTCACATACGGCAAACAGTGCTGTGCCGTTACACGGCAATGGATAGAGATGGATCCACGCCCCAAGGAATTCTGCGATTGAAGATATAAAAATAAATTCAGGATAAAGCTTTAAATAGAGTATACTGAAACTGATGGCTGAAGCCATATCTAATAATAAAAAAAAAAAAATAAAATCAATTTATTTTCTCATCACAATAATGTTTACATATAGGCAATTAATCTATTATAATATTTTTATTTACAATATTGTTATTGTGTGAGACTGGTGCCTAAGCTAGGCTCGAAGCCTGTGTTGCTGGACACCAGGTCTCCATTAAGTAATTACATTTCAAAATTTCGTTATATAGGCGCTTATAATTTAAATTAGTTTTACATTAAGAGTTATATATAGCTTTAGAGAATTTTATCAAAAAAGAAAATGAAAAGTTAGTGTTACAATCATTACACTGTATAGGTAGTTTTATTATATATACATATATATCAATGTTTACAATATTAGGTATATTTATAGCTACTACTTTGGGTGTGTGCTTTGTGTATATGAGTGTAAGTTCGTGTGAGTGTGTATGTGTGTGAGAGTGTGTGTGTGTCTATAGAAAGTTATACATATATTTTAATACCTTTATTGGAAAAAGTTCCTTTATTTTGTGTTTTAATTTTAAACAAGACGGCCGAAGATAGCTTCAGTGCTATCATAATTCAGTGTCTGTAACCATTCCGTTAGTTTCAGCTTGACCGTAGCTTTTGACATGGGGAATATGTTTAACTTTTTATTAATTCTGTTGTAGAGGAAGCCGCCCAACTGGCAAAAGAATCGGTTTGAGAATTTCGTTTTGAGCGTAGTGCATTGGAGATTTACGGGATTATATCTTCTTTTCCCACTAGTTAGGGATGGGTCATATTTAAGTTGTTTTGGTAAAGCTTAAAGGATTTAATAACTAATAACTAACTAATTAAACCTGGTTAATATTAATTATTAATTATTATTAACCAGGTTTAATGGCTCATTTTATTGGTGTTTTTTTAATATATTTACTAGACTAGCAACAATAATTTTACAAAATTTGCTATGACGGGCTTCCAATTGAACCATAGGAACCATAGGAACCGTACAGATGGATCCACTTAATATTCCCATTAACTACATAATTTAAAGTAATGAACCTAAGGGCGTGGATCCATCTGTATGGTACGGTATACAGCAGGTATGCGTTAAAAGCATTGATTTGCACCGTACGGCACTGCGTCGCGCCTTGTCACGGCGCCGGCGCCGTGCTGTAATACGGCATACTTTTCTATAATGAACCATGATGGAGATAATTTTAAGAGCTAATATGAAGCGCTGAACGGTGTGCCGTGCACGACGCCGTGTAAAGTTTGCCTTCGCTTTGTCTTATGTTTTGTGCTCCATATCTATGTACAGTATACTCATTTTTTGTGTATAGGATCTAAAGTTTAGGTTTATTTTTTATCTATTGAGCGAAAAATAATAAAGGACTTCAAAGTATTTTGAAATACTAAACAATCACATGTTTAAGAGGAGAAATAAGAAAGTCTACGTTTCATCGAAATGGTTTTCATTAGCTAAAAGCTATTAAAAATTACTTCTGTATCATACAACTTTTTTGCAATTAGGGAAATGAGATACTTATATTAGTTTATGTTTTTATGGCATTTGTTTTATTTTTGCTCTTTTTTTTTCTTCTGTTTTTTTTTTAATTCTAATTCTGTAACATTGCTTTGAATAGTAAATCTGCTGTCGCAACAGGAAACAGTTGAGAGTAGATAATTTTATTGAAGTTATCACCTCTACACCCCACAGGATATGGTTGTTATTGCAATGAGATAATAAGTTCCCAACGCGGTCCCTTAATAGTGTATATTATATTTAGGGAACTGTCATCAGTATTAAGAACACAGTGAACCAACTGTAATGCTGCAAATCTAAATTGACATGGTTTAAAAATAGAACAAAAACATTGGGCTCTATTCGACATAAAATTTATTAAATTTAAGGCTCTCTACACAAACGTGACAAACTTTAAGCATTTGATAGAGATTTAATACAGAATGGAAAATTTGAATGGAACTCTATTCAGGGGTCTGCCTCAGACGCGGGTCGAGGGTTCGATTCCCGCACGGAACAAGAAAAAAAAATGTTCCGGGTCTGGGCGTTTATTTATATAAGTATTTATATTCTAGGTTCCCCCCAAGTTCACTACGTGGTTTCCCATACCACAAGCTCTACTTAGTTTGGGGCCATGTAGTTGGTGTGATTTTTCTAGGGATTTTATTCATTATTATTAACTCCACTTATTCAAAGGTTCTGACTTTCAGGCGAAACAAAGAATACATCATCAATCAATATATTATAAAACTGTTCCGTTACTGACTGAGTTACTGAGTGACTGAGTGACTGACAGACAACGTACAGCCGTAACTACTGGGCAAAGAGAGCTGAAATTTGGAACATACATTCTTTAGGAGATGTAGGGGTGCACAAAGGAAGGAATTCCCGAAATTCCCACGGGAACAGGAATTATTGGACTTTTTAGTTTGTATGAAAAATCTTATTTCTGGAGTGCCAAGTATCTGGGATATGATACTTGGCATAAAAGTTCTTCAAAAAGAGATGGGTTGTGTTATGAAAGGAATTCCCGAAATTCCCACGGGAACGGAAAATATATGATGTTTTAGTTTGTATGATAAAATCTTATTCTTTGAGTGCACGGATGTGATACTTGGTATAAACGTTCCTCAATAAAAAAAAGCGTCTGTTTGTATAATGGAATTGCCACGGGAACGGAAAATAGGACTTTTGAGTTTATGCGTGTACGAAGTCACGGGCAAACGCTCGTTTTGAATATTACTGTAAATATGTATTTTTTACCAATTTCTCAAACAATCTTAAACAACAGCATTTTCCTTTGTTTGATTTAGGCCATTATCAAAACACTTACATTTGTTTGCTTCAATTCACAAAACCTTTCCAATCGACTAAGCACCAAACCGATAAACCACGAACTCAAGATACTTATTAGAATAAAATCATTTCTTACAGAAAATATCCATTGAATGTAAATACAGAAAATAAACAAAATTTCCCTCCAGACGATAACAAATAAGAACTTATCCTTATTAGGGTAAGACTGGTTTTAGCTCAAGGGATTTGTTCAGTTAATCCCAAATGACTAATCTTGAGGCCACTCGATCTGCCTTTCACAGATGTGAATCTATTAATCTCCGGATTCGAATTATCGAGTTATGGCCATTGCTATGGAAACGAGTTATCGAATAGACTTGTATCGATCACTTAGCAGTTTCGATAAGTGATTGCAACTGAATTGGGAAACTGTAGGTATGGTAGAAGTTATATCTCAAAAGCGTGTGGCGAATTAGTTCGTGCAAGATGCTTTATTGTAAAGATGCAGTTACTATAATAAATAGTAAATTTTTTCGATATTAAAGAATAAGTACTTTTTAAACCCGATTATACTAGCTGCTGCGCGCAGGTTCACATGCGTAACTTTAGATTCTATGAGAATTTCTAAAAAAATGTAGCCTATAACTTAGTATGTAATATAGCCTAGAACGTGGCTATCAAATGCAAAAAGATATTTTCAAATCGGAGGAGTAGTTCTAGAGATTAGCGCGTTAAACCAAAAAAAAACATACCAACTCTCCAGCTTAGTGACATAAGTATAGATTTTACATTTTAACTCGACGTTTTGATAAGGTCTTTAAAGATTTATGTCCCTAAAATCTATTTTATTCTTACATGATGACAAATCGAGTATGTTCCACGCAAATTACAAAGATGAAAAATGCTAAAGCAGGCAGTGTGCATTCATATCAAAGAGCAATGTTCATTGCTGACCTCTCAGATTTTTAACAACTTATGAAATGTATTAAAACAACAAACAGTGCAAATAAAAGCTCATTTTCGGTTAATTTTGAATCATTTTCTTATAGTAGAAATTGCAGTATTTTAATATTTCAACATCTCAAGTTACTCAATAGACTACACGTATCATCCACTTGAAATGAAAATCCCGATATCGTTTCTAAGAAATTAAATCAAATCTGCACCAATAGTTTGATATAAACAGGCAGCATTTCAATGACAATATCATCTTTATACATTCACATACCGAACAAAAAGTAGTTTGACAGGTCAGAGACTGTATGGACCGTGAACATTACTCTTTCGTCAAAATGCTTTTAGTAGATAACACACAAAAGCATCACAATTATTCATTTGCTTTCATAAACTCACACGTTTATAATTTCAATAGAAAAATATTATATCTGTTGTTGCAAAAAATGTACATACCTATAACTTTGTTGACAAAATAAGAGAACTAGAATAAATAACAAAATATTTTTCGGCCAATAACCCAAACCCTTAACCCAAAGCTAAATTGAAAATGAAACGTCAGCATTTTTTGCACAACCAGAACAAGATGGCCGCCTCCCGCCATATTTCTATCGGGCCCATAAAGTATCAGTCCATGTTATTTATATCCAAAGAACGGGGATTTCAACCGCAGGAATAATATTTTATTTGTGGGCAAGTAATGCACTCAAGGAAATTGACTTGTAAGCTATAAAGCGAGAAGTATGAATCAGTGTTCTTGAGCTGAGCGACTATTTATTATGGATGTAGATATTATGGTTTTGCTTTCGCATGTTTTTGAATTTTGGTGGTAAGGAGTTGGAATAGTTGGAAAAGTTTCTTTTTTATGATAATTGTTTTAATATACTTGATTAATAAGTCGTCGTAGTGTAGTGGTTCTTGTGTCGCTGATTAAACAACGTTTAGCCGGGTTGGTACAAGAATGTGTAACCACGGGCCGCTTATTTCTCACGGCGACTTCCGTGCTTCAGAGAGAACGTTGCGCAATCGGTCTCGAGTTCTGTAAACATTAATGTAAGGGTTTGTTAGAAGCCATTTTACATACATACATACATAACTTCACGCCTATATCCCTTATGGGTTAGGCAGAACACCAGAGGTTATAACACCATCTGATGTCACGTTTGACTTTGGAGGTATGATAATGATGGATAGAGACTACTGCAGTGATAAGGTGTCAGCCTATCGCCCACAAAAACTCCAATAAACCCTCTGTCCCTTTACTGACTTTTACAGTATACCCGGGACGAGAAGCAACTGGTACATTCTATGTTTTTCTTTCGCTCCCAGACCAGAATGGAAGAAGCCATTGTAGCGCACTGAAAGTTCTGACATCCATTTACCAGCACTAGGCCAGCTTAGTTGTTAACGACCTAAAGCGACCCGGGAAGAGGCTTATAGCTTTGCAGTGGGCAAATCACAAAGAATTGCGATGACTTGATTATTTGAATTCATCTTGAAAATACAAAGAACATCACTATACCCGGAATATTTCAGTTCATAAATTGATGATTCATAAATACGACGTAATATGTCATCATCGCGAAATGCGTTGGCGTGTTGGTTATTGATTTCAAGAATATGCGTGGGTAGATAACATGCTGCCTACTTCCATGCTAAAGGAAGCTAACTCATATGTACATAAATATTTGCAATTATGCAGTGTGTTAGGCTTCGGAATTCCGATACTTCGCTCACGTATACAACGTTCAATTTTATCGACAATATACTGTACAAAGGTCGTTATTTTAAACTTGACAGCCATTTTAAAACTTCCTTAAAAACGTCCTTGAAAAATTATTAAAAAAAAACAGTTCTTTTGTTAAAGTTTGATGTTTCAAAAATAAAGTTAAGATTGAAATTTTGTCTGAGTATTTCCTCTTCTTCTAAGTTGTTTTTAAATTTAACTTTATCTAAAAGTTTATTATCAGATTAGATAGGCTATTAAACAAGGTTTATTTTAATGTGTAGTTGTCTTAACAAAAATTTAATAGAATTTTAGGTTTTTAGGTTTAATTGAAATATCCCTAGACCATGTTGATGTTTGCAGTTAGAATTTGGATCTATTAAACCAGTTTGGAATGTGGAAATATGTTATGTGTCTTAAATGACGAATGGCTTCTAGCTAACCCAAAAATATCAATTTTTGGGAAATCGCTCTTCATGGCAATGATTTATTATATTTGGTAATTTTTTTACACATTCTGTAGATTAAAGTACCTACTTGGAAGTATTATTTGTAAGTAAAAATACCAAGGTGGTTGACCTTTAGTTTAAAGTATCCAGTAGGTTAATGAAGACGGGTACTTTCAGAACATGAATTGACTTGAATGCAATTTGAGTTACCACGGAAAGAAATAGACAAGATTTGAATGAAAGTCCTTAATATGTTTCACAAAATATAATCCTTCAGAGATATGTTACTTCTTAACCAGATTTGTAATTATTGGTAGTAACTAAAATACCTAAGTATGATGTAATTGCTAGTCATAGGGATCAGAACCGACTGCTACGGGGACATGAAGGCATTACCATAACTTCACGCCTGTGTCCCTTTGGGGTAGGCAAAGACTAGGGAACACCAATTGCTGCGATCCAGACATACCTCTTTCGCTTCCTCCACGTTCATTAAACGTTTTATACATGATCGCCGGTTACGGATACTATGAATTAGGCCCTTTAAAGTATGTGGCCAATGTGGTCGGCATAGGTTCGCCTAGAGCGGCCTTCCGACATCACCATGCTCTGTACACTTTTTTCGTACTTACACTCATTATTTCTAAATGTCCAAATCACCGTAGCATACCATTTTCAATCTTAGATACTATCTTCCTTCTTATTTCGCTATAAAGAGCCCTGTCGGACAATAAAATTATTAAATATTTTTCCATCGAATTCTAATAAAAATTTTGACGACTTTCTGGTGTAGTGGTAACATTCATTGCCTTCTATGCCAGAGGTCCTGTGATGTGATGAACACAGATATTAGCCATCAAATCATGGATGTTTATATGTTTATTTAAGTTTAATCTAATAAAAAATATGTATTTATTATATGTATGGTTATATATTTGTTAGGTGTATCAGTTACCTAGTATCCATAACACAAGTTATTTAAGAAACTTCATATGGGCTAGATAATGTTGTGTGAGTGTCAGAAATATTTATTTATTAAAATGTACTCAGTAGACAAAGATTTTATTTAATAAAATAATAAAATAAAATCCGCAGAAAATCACACCAACTGCATAGCACCAAAGTAAGCATAGCTTGTGTTATGGGATACCATGTAGCGAACTAGGGGGGAACTTAGAATATAAATACACGAATAGATCAAGATATACGTAGTGAAACCTGGAAAAGCACCTACAGACCTCAAAAGGATGCTTCGATATCTAAAGTAAACAGGAAGGTTATGAACAATACAAAATCCACAATAGAAGTTCACAATAGTCAAAGTTTACCTCTTTACACACAATGTTTAGTTAACTCGACACAAAGCACATAATGTGCCGTTGAAGTTCAATGTATTTGGTATTTTATTAAACCAAGTGCCCTTAGACCTACAATGCGTGGTGCTACGTGGTGTTATGCGTTTAATTAAAAGTATGAAACTTCTAACCGTTCCAACGATTACTTAACGACCACTTTGGCGTTGGGGTAAACCTATCTGCCTCAGACGCTAGTGGTTGCGGGTTCGATCCCCGCACGGAACAAGAAAAAGAAATGTTCCGTGTCTGGGTGTTTATCTATTTATGTATTTATATTCTCGGTTTCCCCCTAGTTCGCTATATGGCATCCCATAACACAAGCTATGCTTACTTTGGGGCCATGTAGTTGGTGTGATTGTCTGGAGATTTTAAAAAAAAAAAGCACATGAAACATATATCTATGAAACAGCGTTATTTGTGAAAAGACATCCAAGGCAATATGTCATAGAAATAGCCCAATAATGTACATTAGAATTTTTAATAAATTACCTGGAGATATCAAAACGTTGTCACTTAATAAATTTAAATACAATTCCTAATTAATCAATGTTTTTATGATATTAATGATTTTTTTCAACTGTAAATTTGACATAGATAAGAATGTAAATAATTATGGCATGGAGTGTTATGAGTATTATATATTTTTAATAATAATATTGTAATAGTAATAATAAATTAATACATTGTAAATAAATGCATAAGATACCAACTTTGCATGCTGCAATACAGTAAAGTATGCGCTCATACTATACTATGTAACATCAAATGTTACCATACTTTCCGCAATAAATTGATTTTGATAAAGGATTTCCAGCGCAATATAACTCTGGCGTGCTTAAGCGTCGAGTGAATTGGTTCCTCATGCTTGATTTTTTATTATTATCAGTGATTAGTGAAGTTAACAACTAGTTCTTCTTAAAATATTGCCGGTACACATCACCGTAAGTAAGGTGACATTTAGAGGTAGACTTTCTACAACGGGTAATCGCTAGTCAGGTGTACTCTGAAGGGATCTTGCCAGCGAGGGCCACTTGGATTGGCTGCCTTTTATAACACGTGATCCAGATTATTGTTATCAAACCCCACGGGGCTATGATAATAATTTTACGACCTTTTGACTTTTATGTTTTTTCTTTTTTGTTTTTGGAGTAACCTTTGGAACCTCTGGCAAAAGATTTTATTCTAGTTTATACATGTTTAAGAGTAACTCTCGGGATTTACTTTAGACTATTGAATGTCATGCCGTGATCGTATGCTACTTTGATTTTATTTTATTATTAAAATGAATCTATTTTGCTATAAAAGGTGGCATACGACCACGAGTATCCTTTAAACATATCTCTATCAATATGAAGTAAATACATAAATATTGCAGCAGAGACTATTTTCTTGTTTCTTATTTTTAGAACGTATTTTTAGTAGTCGAGTTATACTTTTTAAACTTTATTTCTCATTTGATACCCCACACGAAACCGTAAAGATTTTTTTTTAGTTCTTTACTTTAAGTCCTCTAGAGGTCTCTGTAGTTAACTTAACGTAATCTTATGTAGACTATAACCAGCGGACAGTGAAGAGGCTTCCAACGACACCTTATTTGTCCAATTATGATTAATAGCTTAGAAGTTCAGATAAACATCCATACCCCCATACAAACATACATACTTACTCCTTTTTGCTTCGCCGTAGTTGGGTAAAAAGACTTCAGCTGTTAAAACTGCAACAACTGAAACCAAATTTCAGTGCAGCTGGGAACTACAGATAGTGTTTAAAGCTATAAAGAATGAACGAAGATATGAGTTGACCTGAAGTTACATAATAACCGCCGTCCGTGGCCTAAATGCTGCATCAGCATTCAGGCCACGGCCATACATTCGATGCTGAGGCATAAGATACTGTAAGCCCCGATGCCAATAATTTTTATTTATATTTTATTTAGCGTTTTCTGCCGTTTTATATAAAACTCATGTGCTGGGGGGGTAAAAGCAGGACAGATACGTCTATAGGTAAAAGGTAGATTACCTGTTACCTACGGACGTATCTGGATCTACGTGTAACCTACCTGTTACCTACGGAGTTAACGGTTACCACGGAGATAGCACGTTTTACTTAAGTTCATTAAACTACCAAATATTCCATAATCCGAAAAAGAAAGTTCTGCAAAATGGAAGCTGACCACACCAGTGAGATTCGCGTGGGTTTTTAACTTATTATGATAGGTAAAATCACTCAGATTCTCGGCAAATATTGTCAATTTTAAATGGCCGTTGATCAATAAATATTCACTTACCTATAAGATAATTAACTTGATGTTGAATCAAATAACGTATACACTTTGAATGGTTTAGATATTCTCAATGAATAGGCTAGTAAAGTTGCCTTAGAGCAAATATGGAATGTTCGGGTTATGAACTCAGATATTATTTGCTTTCAAGTTGTGGATGTTTGTTTATTGTTTAAGTTTCTACTAGTCTATTCGCAGGAACTTCTAATAGAATAATATTATAATAGATTGAACGTCTGTTAGGATCAATTGATGTTTATTTACACGATACAGCATCCGGGCGGATAAACCTTAAATTTTGCAACAATTTTTCTTCCATGCTGGAGTGGGAGAAAAGAAAAAACATAGAATGTACCAGCTGCTTCTCTTCCCAGGCATGTTGTAAAAGTCAGTAAAGGGGCAGAGGTTTGATTGGAGATTTTCGTGGGCGATAGGCTGACCCCCTGTCACTGCAATAGTCCCTCTACACCATTATAATGCCTCCAAATTTATCAAACGTGACATCATATGATTTCATAACCTCTGGTTGAAGTTATGTAAGTATGTCTTTGCACACAAGTTGCGAAAAGTTTCAAAATTCATCTTTACGGATAAAGCAAAATATGTGGGTGGAACTATGTGAATCATAAGCACGCTTCGTAAAGGCAGGATTATCAACAGCAGCGATCTCTTCCAGGCATCCTCTGTGTCAACAACAGCAAGAACGTCATGCTCCCTCAGGCGGCATGGCTAGTGGTAGCGTCGGGTATCGGGTCACCCTCTTCCCCAAAATGTGGTTGAGGAGGGTGATGGCTGGTGCTTGCGTTATACTCGTGAACGGGTGCTGTTAGCGGTGCCAGGTCATTTTGCTGATGATAGAATAACTATTTAATTCCATTCAAAAAAAAAAAATATTGTTTAAATACTCTGGTCCCAGTTTGTCAGGTTCGTGTTGTGCATACATAGCTCAATGCACCTACTATGTAAGCAATTTGGTTGTGGCATGACATTGGCTCTCACAATTAGCTGTCTTGTGTTTGTTTTTTTTCATGTCATGATCAATTTGTACTGTGTGTACCTATTTGTTTTAATTCGTATAATCCTGACTGAAAAAGAGTGCCAAGAGTTTTTTCCGCCGGCTTTTTTGTCTCTTGGTCTACTGTAATATCTTATTCAATAACTATCAACACCTAGTTAAAGCCGAAGTACAAAATTGTGACGTCATTAAGCGGCCATTCGATGGTCTTATGATAAATAAACATTTTTCATTTAATTTCATTTCATTTTCGGAAATCCAAAAAGAGCGCGATGTACCCGTTCTTCAAACGTTTATAAAGGAATTGGGGCAAGTTGACGTTTTCGTGAAAC
This sequence comes from Stenoptilia bipunctidactyla, assembly GCA_944452665.1. Lineage (NCBI taxonomy): Eukaryota > Metazoa > Arthropoda > Insecta > Lepidoptera > Pterophoridae > Stenoptilia > Stenoptilia bipunctidactyla. The sequence continues at coordinate 1,428,557 of OX101730.1, forward strand.
ATTATTAGGGCTTAGATTTCAGTAGCTGGCTGCAATGGCTATGATTTCAAACAAGGATTATTAAAGTAATAGTATTTGGTGGCGTGCAAGTAATAGCAGTACAGTGACTTTCTGTAATAGCGAGTATAATGGATTGTTTAATGCGATTAAGATAATGTAGCCCGATTAGGGGCGTTCAATAAAAAAAGACCGGTAACTAAAACAAAGCTCCTGGTCATTATTTCTAGGCCTATTTTTTGTAGTTTAGAAGGCAATATAAGGGAATATAACTACATAAACATTAAATACAAAACCTAAATTTTTTTAAAACTCCGAAAATACTTTTAGTGCACATATTTAACTACCAGCAAAACATTGGGTGGTTGATTACCTATGTTTGTGGGCAGAAGACGTTGTCAATGTATCTCATACAATTTCCTAAATAATTTCACTAAAGTATAAATGTAGAAAACGTCAACTGAAAATAAATGTACTCTTTTTTATTCTAATCTTTTCCAGTCTGACTCTCCATTTACAGGTACTTAAGAGCTTGCATCGTATTCTCACTTTTTATTAAATGCCCTTACAAGGTTATAAAGCGGACGATTCTTTCATAAGTGTGCTTTTTATTAAAAGCTTCTACCGAAGTAGTTAAAATATGTAAAAGAGTAATTACTTTTTACCTTTTTACGGTAATTTAAGTTTATTTAACCGTTGTCGTCAATATTTTTATTTTTTTATATTTATTTTATATGACATATTAAAAAGTTCAATAAAAAGTATAAGTAATAATTGTTACTCGTACTAATGCTGGGCTGAAAGAAAAACATAGAGTGTGCCAGCTGCTTCTCGTCCCGGGCATACTGTAAAAGTCAGTTAAGGGACGGAGGTTTCATTAGCGTTTTTGCGGGCGATAGGCTGACCCCCTGTCATTGCAATAGTCTCTCTCCATCATAATAATGCTTCCAAATTTGTCAAACGTCACATCAGATGGTTTTATAGCCTCTGACGTGAAGTTATGTATGTATAAAATTTGGTAATAAAATACGTCCACATGTTTTAACTGAAGTGAGAAACAGATATTTATATGACGACCAATTTAGCGATGGGGTAAACCTGTCTGCCTCAGACGCCAGTGGTTGCGGGTTCGATTCCCGCACGGAACAAGAAAAAAAAATGTTCCGTGTCTGGGTGTTTATCTATTTATGTATTTATATTCTAGGTTCCCTAGTTCGCTACATGGTATCTCATAGCACAAGCTATGCTTACTTTGGGGCCATGTAGTTGGTATGATTGTCTGGGGATTTTATTTTATTTTATTTTAACGGCTTACATCTCACCCTGTTGATACAGATATATTTTATAGTCACCGGCCATATTTTTTGATACAAATGGTCGCTGTTGATGACCACCCTACGCTCGCTACGATACGACACGGCATTTCATTGGATACGTTTGATACTACTACGACGTAGTACTACGTTTTGTCGTAGCGCGTAGTCGTCTTTATTCTTATAGTAATCATTCATAATTTAGTCACTATGCTTTGGTTAATATGTAAACGAATATACTAATTTATCATCATCATCTTCACAACTCTTTGTAATGAGCCCACTGCAGAGCATGAGTCACTCCCCTGGGTGACGAGGAGGTATAGGCCATAATCCACCAAGCTGGCCCAGTGCTGGGTGGTGGATGCCAGAATTTTCAGGGCGCCGAAATGGCTTCTGACAAACCCTAACGACTACTGTATACAAGTATACAGTACCCGGGTACGACTGCTTAACGTGCCCTCCGAAGCACGGAAGCCGTCGTCAGAAATGATTGGTCGGCTGTCACCCATCCAAGTACCGACCGCGCCGAACGTTGCTTAACCTGTGATATCGTATAACACACACATTAACCATGACGCCACGACGACAACTTAATTACCTTGTAAAAAATACATACACTTAATAATATATATTTAATATGTTCGTAAACTAACAACGCTCTACAAATTTAGAGCAGAAAAAAATACACTCAACTTTAAAATGCTGCAAGGCAATCATGTTTCATTTACCTTTTGTGTTAAAAGGATTTACTGCACATTTTCGTGCTTCAGATTAAACATGGTCGATAAAACGTCATAGTGTGTTATGTCGTGTCGGTGATTTCACACTGTTTTGTCCACGGTTTATCGTTGGTTAACAGGTGCAATGACATACTTGTTGGTCTGCCAAATGTGGAACTTATTTAGGTTATCTACGAAGTCTAACCTTGTTTTAGTTTTGGTTTAATTTAAAAGTTGTTTTAAACTATCGCGGTTATTTTCACTATGATTTAATGAATTTACGGGATTTTTACCACGATTTTTGATTTTATTTTCGCACGTCCGATATTTCGATGCTGTTACAATTTTAAATTTATATGCCTCTAACAGTCCGCGATCATGATGCTTGTAACAGCATTGAAAAATCGGACGCGCGAATATAAAATCACAAATCTTGGTAAAAATCCCGTTAATTCATTAAATCTTAATTTAAAAGGTCACCGAAAATAATTTAAGAACCTAACTATGGTGCCAAACAAAATAAATGCTCTAAAAATTATATTGTGAGTCCTAAAGTATAATTATTAGATCCAAGTCCAAAAAATATAAACATAACAATTCAGTTTCTGCTAGTGACCCACCGGGGTCGTTGTACTCAGTATCTTCTAGGAACATAGCCTAGCCTATCAAGGCTAATAGGATGTTCCGAAATAACATTAGGCGTTGCAATGCGCATCACCAGCGCCCAGCACGCGTCCAACACGTATTGAAATTTGTTGAGTATATGTACATACTACATAAATATCACGTCATCATACATACTTTACGTCTCATCCCTTATGGGGTAGGCAGAACACCAGAGGTTATAAGGACTTCTGATATCACATTTGACTTTGGAGGTATTATTTATTTATTAAAGAAACAAACAGCTTAAAATATTACTTATAAATAGAATTATCAATAAATACTTCATTAGCCAATATGGTTACCAATTTTAATTTTAAAGTCGTAATGAGATATTATTAATAGTACCTAATTTGATGCAATTTTAATTTATCTCTGAAAAAAGAGGAGATCAGGAGAAGAAGGAATTCCCGAAATACCCACGGGAACGGGAAATATAGGACTTTTTAGTTTGTATGAAAAATCTTATTCCTTGAGTGCACCAATGTGAAACTTGGTGTAAAGGTTTTGCAATGTGTGTCTGGTTGTGTTATGAAAGGAATTCCCGAAATTCCCACGGGATCGGGAAATATATTATGTTTTAGTTTGTATGAAAAAATCCCATCCCTTGAGTGCACGGATGTGATATTGATATACAGGTTCCTCAATAAGTGTCTGTTTGTATTATGGAAGGAAATCCCGAAATTCCCACGGGAAGGGGTTGGACTTTTTAGTTTGTATGAAAAATCTTATTCCTTGAGTGTACGGATGTGATACTTGGCATGAAGCTTCTTCAAAGAGTGACTGGTTGTGCTACGAAAAAAATTCCCAACATTCCCACGGGCACGGGAAATATATGATTTTTAGTTTGTATGACAAAAACTTATTCCTTTAGTGCATGGGTGTGATACTTGGTATAAAGGTTCTTTTAGTGGGTGTCTGGTTGTATAGTTTCTGAAATTTCCACGAGAAGGGTAGTTAAGCGCATACGAAGTTGCGTGCTAAAGCTAGTATATCTATAATTTGGTAACGCCTATTATGTGTGCTGCAAGCTCTTACTAAAAATCTCTTTTTTGAATAATTTGTTTTGCAAAAGGGAGTATAATTAATAATATATATATATATATATATATATATAATTAATAATTAATTAATAAACAATAATAATTATATTATATTATTATATATATACAGGGTTGATTTGTAGCCATCGGCCATATATCGGTCATATATATGTATATATAAATTAATAATTAATAAATAATATAATAAATAATTAATTTTTCAAAAGGGAGACACTATTGCAGTGACAGGGGATAGCTTATCGCTCACAAGATCACCCATAAAACCTCTGTTCCTTCACTGACTTTTACAGTATGCCCGGGAAGAGAAGCAGCTGGTACATTCTTTGTTTTTCTTTCGCACCCAATCCAGCATGGTATTGTAAAATTGAAAATCTATTGATGGGTAAAAGTTATTTTACATATCAATTGATCTCAAATCCAGTGTACCGGGTTCGTCCGCGTTGGGTTGCTAGGCGGGCGCGTGACAAGCGCTGGGTGGACAGGTGTTTTCTGAACAATATTCACTCTCACAATATTTTTTATCTCGATATATATATCATAATCAGAACTAAAGCAGTAGGAAACATGTAGTCATCAACATACTGAAGCTAAATTTAAACACGTTTTTAATAAATTATACATGTATGTAAATACGTATAAAAGTTTTTGAGTTGGTTGGTCTCATTTAAACAGACTTAGTTAAGTAGCTAAGGGAGGGAGCTTATAATTCTGCAGCTAAATTTTATGCTGAGAGAGCTGCCTTTGTATTTAATACAAAATTGGTATTCCTATTGAATAATAGGATCTGTTTATACTAAACTAATGAAAGGTTTTTTAGTTCTATTTCTATGCAACAAATTGGTCATTTATTGTTTTAATGAACCATGAAAGTGTGTTAAAAGTACTCGATGTCAATGATCAAAGAACTGAAATAACAGCACATCAAGTCAATGAACCTAGACATTATGAATAGTAAAACAGCCACAAAATATGAAAGGACAAATAATGCGGGATTTATAAATAAGAATGGTGTGAACGACTGGTGGTTTTGTTTGAGAACAAAGGAAAAATACATCTACAGTTTCTCAGCTTTTCATTACGTTTAAAATGAGCTCTATTGTAGAGTTCATAGGGCACTAACTCATTTATTGGTTAATGTAGACGCTTATATTATTTAAGATTTATTATGAGACTGTAAAACCACGTAAAACTAAAATCATGTAGGTTTATAAAATATCAGAAAAACCTATGAATGGTTAACTGGATTTAAAAAGTAATTGTTGTGGAGTTTCTTGCCACTTCTAACATATTGTTCCATTCACCTTTAAATATATGTGACTTTACTTACAAAATATAAAGCTGTATATATCTGTTGATTTGTATAATGAAAACTTATGATGAGAGTGCCATGATGTTTATATCTTTTAAATTACTGCTCGTATAATAAAAGTTAAATAACTTTGAAATCATATTTAAAGACGAGGTATTAAATTCTGAAGTTCATTATTTATTTATTTATTGATAAAACACAAAAACAAATTACAACCAAAATTAAAATTAAATGTTAAACAAAAAGTATATTTTTTTTGAACTGGGTTGAAACTCAAAATATTTGTGTCTACAGAAATACATAGTAAAGAACTCTTAAAACGTAGGATAAATTAATTAATTGTATAGGTGTATATCATATATGTTCTGTTCATTTTCTATTTGATTTCAACGTATCTATGAAATAAAAAAAAGCTTACTATCTTTTTTTTTTATAAGTGTCTAAACCCGCTTTTGACCTCAATCTCACATGATGGTAAGTGACGATGAGGTCGAAGATGGAAGCACACGGATTTAGGAAGGAACTGGCTCTTTATACAATATTACCGGAACACATTACCGCCGGAGCGGTAACATTTGGCGGCAGACTTTATATAAAGGGTGGTCGCTAGCCAGGCGGACCCAGAAGGGATCCTACCACCAAGCAAAATCTGTCATCTAGTTTTAAATTACCACTTCTCTTTTCCTTAGTTTGGTGAAAAATATTCTGCAGATTATAGCGATAAAGTCTTTAATTTGGTTCTATAATTTTACCTTATAATTTTACCTTAATAACAAACTATATTCTGAATAAAGCTATGTTTAATTTATCGTTAATTTTTTATTTTAAAATTGAACTTTTCACGTTTAAAAATCTTAAATAAAACACTTTTTAACCGTTTTTTACATTTTAACTTTTCGTTTCGGTTTCTTTGCAGAGCCCGTGGTCATGAGATAGCACATTAACTCTACAATCAGTTTTACATTATATTCAACCATGAAAATTATCAGGATAATCAACATACGATAACACAATTTTCCATCTACTAATAAAACTTTATCGCCTCTCAAACACTCATCCTTCTACTTAATTGAAAAACTTAAAAGAAAAGATTATAGAACTGAATAAAAGAATTTAATTACATTTAAAGCACAGCCAGTAGCCGGGAGTCAGCGACAAGTGGATACTTTATACTTTTAAATTCAGAGTCAATTATTCCAGACTGGAATAAAGAGTCCAGTGAGTTTCCAATCAGTACCTTTTTTGAGTCTAAGTACCAGCCTTTGTCTTCTTAAGTATTCCTTGTACTACTTGTGTTGGTGCTTTTTCTGGATTTGAAAAAGGAACTTTACTGTAAGCGCTTTTTAGTACTCTGTTTTAAACGTTTCAGCTTTCTGAATATAATAATAATATGAGTAGTTGTTTTAAAAAATAAGCTCTTTACGTAACGGACACTTATTAGTCTTAAATAAAAAAAAACATTAAAGCCTCCCAAAAAAGATTCCAATAAGATAGTATGGGAATATTTCGGTCACGAGACTCTTAAAACTCATACGTCAACTCCAATGTCCCCCCGAGCCTAAATTAGATTGTACAGAATCCATCCCAAAACCAATTCCATATATTTTCTTAGAACATGAACATTTCGAATTGTACTCTTTAGTATCAAATAAACTTGATCCCAATCAGCTGATTAAATAACATTTGCCGTGCAATTTTCTATTCTAAGACCAAAACCAAAAAGTTCACTTTTCTTTTAGTATCTCTGGGATAACATCTGTTTGGTTCACTTTTAGTGTCTCTATGAATCTTTTGCTACGTAAATAGGTTTACAATTTGATTAGCTTTCGTTTACTCTATTGAATAGTAATTTTCTGATGGAGCAGAAATGTCACCTTTTGTCTCATAAAAGAAGTAAGTTGTATCTTTTATTAGTTCTTTGTCTATTTATCGTACTTATACAGGGTTGATTCTTAGTCACCGGCCAAAGTTTTTTTACGTAATAAGTATATTTAAAGGAATAAGTATTAAGAGTAATAAGTATTTTTATAAGGAAATGAATATGTTCGCTAACACATTAGGCAAATCATGGTCACTTTAAACTATGAATGAATACCATTCAAATAAAGGCGACTACGTGCTACTAAAAAAATCTTGTAGTACTACGTCGTAGTATTATCAGTAAAAATCCGCGTCGTAGTAGCTATGTTCATCAACAGAGACTATTTATAAAAAATCTTTCGATGCCATATCTTAATTTCTTGTACTAGGAGATACAAAAATAAATATGCAGGTATGTTTATATCGTATAAAAGAAAATTACATTTAAATTTGGCTGGTGACTATACATCAACCCTGTATAAGACAGGCCACCTGTGGAACAGTCAGCTACAAATACGTGTTCTTTTTCTTTGATAAATGACTATTATATTCCTTTACTTTTCTAATTTTGCAGCGCCCAACAGGGTCCTTGATTGTCATTTGCTGGATTTATTATTAAGTATGGATGGGACGTTTGTCTTCCATGACACCTGATGTTACGTGAACATGAAGACTAAGGTGGTAGACGTCCATCCACGAGAAACCTAGGATCTTGCTTGGTGGTAGGATCCCCTCTGGGTCCGCCTGGCTAGCGACCACCCTTTATATAAAGTCTGCCGCCAAATGTTACCGCTCCGGCGGTAATGTGTTCCGCCAATATTGTATAAAGAGCCAGTTCCTTCCTAAACCCGTGTGCTTTCATCTTCGACCCCAACGTCACTTACCATCAGGTGAGATTGAGGTCAAACGTGGGTTTAGTCACTTATAAAAAAAAAAAAAAACCTAGTCACTCGACGCTTAAAAGTACTAGGACTATACTGGTCGGTCAGGGAAAATAGACGCAGGCAGTTCATTTGCAAACTTTAGCGACCCGTATCAAAAAGGAACTGTCAAAGCGCTTAGTTCAACTTTTTGAAATATCTACCACGTACGGATGGAAGTTCTGTCTACGTTTATTTTGTATACCAAATGTATAACTTTTGAGTTGCAATATACTGATTTGATTTGATTTAAAAAGATTAGTATAGGCGCCTTTGGTCGGTTATGAATGGCCATATCCTCTGGATATGTGTGTCTTCAAAGGCAATTAATCCAAGTGACCCCCATAGACTAGCAAGGATAGACCAGCGACTATCCTTCATATGAAATCTGCTGCCATATATCACAGCCTCGATTCAGAAGAGTTCCCGAAATGTTTTGTGAAGAACCAAGCGAGTTTGTTTCTACTTCAACATCATATTCGGTTACCATCAGGTGAGATGGACTTCAAACGCGGGCTTAGTCAAAAATGAAAAAAAAAAACAAACGAAATTAATAATAATGGCTGCAACAATATACATAATAATATCTAAAAATTTTACCGTTAAAAAACATCAAATACGTACATATCTTCACGCCTTTATCCCTTATGGGGTAGGCAGAACACCAGAGGCTATAAAACCATCTGATGTCACATTTGACGAATTTGGAGGTATTATAATGACGGAGAGAGACTATTGTAGTGACAGGGAGTCAGTCCATCGCCCACAAAAACGCTCATAAAAACCTCAGTCACTTAACTGACTTTTACAGTATGCCCGGGAAGAGAAGCAGCTGGTACATTCGATGTTTTTCTTTCGCTCCCAGTCCAGCATGGAAGCAAAAACCATTTCAAAAGTGAAACACCTTTTTTAGTTTTATCCTACCTTTATCACAAGCTAAAAATCAGCATTTTATTAAATGGAAAAAACTTCTCTCATAAATGTAAAACTCGTTTTATTAAACTCCATTGGAAGACTTTTCAGCACAATTGACGTACTGAACCTCGGCACTTTCCTTTATATTCTGAAATTGCTGAGGCTCACAGTTTTAGTGGGCAATGGCTTCAGTCCCTTTCATATTCTAAATGAAGTCGATTGTAATTAGATAAATCTTGAGTCTGTGGGTTGGAAGTACATGTTATAAGAAATAAGCGTTTATACTTGGTGAAATTGATAATGATTTCACAGAACGTATAAGATAACATTTTTTTATCGTCTAATAAACCTCATAGACATACATACATTCACACTACAACTTAACGCCTGTATCCCGAATGGGGTAGGCAGAACACCAGAGGTAATAAAACCATCGGATGTCACGTTTGACAAATTTGGAGGCATTATAATAGTGGAAAGAGACTATTGCAGGGACAGGGGGTCAGCCTATCGCCCACAAAAAAGCCTCTCATAACACCTCGGTCCCTTAACTGACTTTTACAGTATGACCTGGAAGAGAAGCAGCTGGCACATTGTAATATATGTTTTTCTTGCGATCCCAGTCCAGCATAGAACCTCATAGACATATTTTTGTTCAAACCGCTAGTAAATATGTCTGTGGTTTTCTTCTAGAGTTAATGTAATGAATTTGCTTACAACGACCGAAAATACTTCTATCGACTTATGTTTCACTCTATATTTCATTTTCAGTTATCATACTTGTGTTTTTAATGATATCTTGAATAAAATGAAAGATACTTTGGCAGGAGTTGAATGATTTTGATTTAATGGGACAAGGTGATGCGTAATTTCAAACCGGCAAATTGTAATTATGACCCTCTGTCCCCGCATACTTCTTAACTACCTATTATATTTTGACTTAAACATATACCTATTTAAGAGAGTTATGAGTGTCATTCGATTATAAGATATTTAAGGTAATTTTTATTGGAAAAGTGTTATTATTCTGTAGATCAATACTTGAATGAAAAATAGAATGTTACAATTTTTTGACATAATAATATATTCTAATTTTGTATTGACTATTATTATATGAATACACTTGTTAATTTGATACTTAATTGTGTGCTTAGGTTAGGTTTTTGACAAATTTTATGTTTTAGATTTTTTTATTATTTGACATATTAATATGTACTAATTTTGTTTGGACTATTTTATGAATACTTTTGTTAATTTAATATGATTTTAATATGTTAGGTTAGTATTTGACAAATGTTATGTTTGAATTAGTAAATTCAGTAATTTCAATTTTAATACATCTATATATAATTTTATAATAATAATAATTTATAAATTTTCCACACGATTGTAATGATTGTTATGAAATAAAATGAAATGAAATGATGTCACTCAAAATTAGCTATCTAGTACTTTTTTAACGTAGCCGAACTTCGTGGGCTTTATAGAATTTTTTTTCTTAATTTCAAATATTCAGTAGGTGCCAAAAAGGTGCGTGTATTTGTGTATATTTTTTTAGAAACTCCTGTTTATTATGTAACATTTGTAACTCGCGTCAACTTCTTAATTGTACCACCAGCATTTAAAAAGACAAGGAAGATGCTTAACGAATCCAATTTGTTGAATAACAATTTACAGCGTAGAACAGCACTAGAAATATACTGGTTGACACAACACTTTTGAAAAGGATTTTTAGTATTTTTTATCGTCTTTTTATGTAAAGTAAGTAAGTCTTTTTAAGTAAACGAGTATTGAGTCCTTCTGAATTGAAATAGGAAGTCGTTTTAGCGATTCGTTTTTCTTATTTATTACGCAATATTTAATTTGGCGATGATATGGCACACAAAATGTGAATACAAGTCAACCATGGAATTAATAAGTACTACGTAGTACCTATTAATTCCATGAAGTCAACAAATATTGCAAAACAAACCAAAACGTCATAAATATGTAGGTATTTTCTTTTATAAGAGAACAATAATATTTGTAAGCATACCATTGCAGTGCAAGCTTTCAAATTATTTAAGAATTTTCAAAAACCATTTATAGTTGACGAAAAAAACATATTAATAAGCTACTTCTTTTGCAAGTTGGTAATAAAATAATGTCCTTCTTTTACTGCATTGTCTTATTTGATATTTTTTTATTAATAAAGGTATTACTATAAAGGTATCACCAGATGAAAAACGAAGAAGAACAAATAAAGGAAAATTACACGAAAGCTTCAAACTCAAACATTGCGATAGTGTAAAGTTTTCTTATCGCGATTACAAAACGAAAATGCAATCAGATACAAGTTCGAACCACAAAGCAGCTTTACAATTCCAAATTTCATATAAACTTGATAGTTATATTGTTCATGATTGCATAATAAGTTCCAATAATGCTGGTGGCTCTGAAAAATTCAAAACGAATTTCTTACCACTTCACAAGAATTACAGAACTTTTTAAGTTCATAATGTCAAGATCACTTTTGCAAAGAAAAATATCATACTGCCAATACCAATTATGACCTCTATTGGTAAGTGAAGGTGAGGTCGAAGAGCACACGGGTTCAGAAAAGAGCTGGCTCTTCATGATGGGACACCCTGTAAAATAATATCTTTTTTCGAAAAATTATATTATTAATTTAAGTTTATATAAAACACTGCCGGGACGAAGTCATCGTGACGCCGTGGTTACTGTGTCTATCATACGATATCGCAGGCTAAGCAATGTTAGGCGCGGTCGGTACTTGGATGGGTGACCGCCGACCATACATTTCTCACGGCGACTTCCGTGCTTCGGAGGGCACGTTAAGCAGTCGGTCCCGGGTGTTGTACACTTGTATACAGCCATCATAGAGCTGGGCTAGCTTGGTGGATTATGGCCTTAACCTCCTCGTCACCCAGGGGAGAGACTCATGCCCCTGCAGTGGGCTCATTACAAAGAGTTTTGATGACTGCCGGAACACATCGCCACCGGAGCTTTAATAGTTGGCGGCTGATTTTATATGAAGGGTGGTCGCTAGCTAGTCTGAGCCTGGCGGCATCCTACCCCAGGTTCATTGGAATTAGTCGCCTTTGACGGCAAATTTATCCAGAGGCTTATCTAAAGGTAAGCGTCCACATGTCCGCATCGTGAGGATCGGACGCATCGCAGTAAACTGATTCATTTTTCACAGTTCGTCCACTGTATCGGTAGCGAACGGATTTGCCGATGGAAATACCAGCAATCGGATTACCGAAGCCACTTCATTCGAATTTTCATAGTGATCATACGTGCGGATAGAGTTTGTGAGAATGGAGGTAAGCGATGAAGAAAGAGTCGTTATTGCTTGTTTGTTAGCAGAAGAGGAAGAAAATGCAAAAAATTCAAAAACATAAAATCTCTTTACACGACATATTCGAGAAGAGATCGAAAAGTGGAGAATATCACACACTTTTTCCTGATTTGTTAAATGATGACACTAAATTCTTTGGATATTTTCGTATGTCTCAAGCTAAATTCAATTTTCATTGATCGGCATCCCGTATAATGTCATCGGCATACAACACAGCAGCAGCCTCTCGGGCATTGCCGATGTGCGATCCGTACAGTGCGGATTAGTGGACACACCTGTATGACTCTCTATGCAGATACAATCCGTTTGATGCGATACGTACGATGCTTACAATACTGACCTGTGGACGCTTACCTGTCGACCCTATACGAACTTCAAAAAATATTGTTATGCGACAAATAGCAATATTTTTTTCGTTGAAGGTCCCTTGCGGTCACCTTATAATGCACTCTGTATGAAAATATTCTAGCTAGATTATACATAAACAAAAACAGGGTATTTTCAGAACACTATACAAATATTCATGAAAACTGACATGGCAAGTGTAATTTGACGAGCTTACAATCAGAGTAGGATATAAAAAATAACAAAAGCTTTAAAAATATATAAATACTTCTAAGTATACAAGTTTTTAAACAAAAAGTTAGAAACAGTTAATGAGATGATCCTGAAAGGTCGACTTTATGTACGGAAGTGACATTTCACCACTCTACTACCTATCGAAAATATACGATATTTTATGAATTCAGTTTGTTTTTCTAGTTTTTTTTATTAAAATCATCTGTTATGTCCACGCAGAAATCAAAAATGTAGGAATTTCAGTGAAAATATGACTTAAATATGGCGTCGTCACTCACCGGTGGTCATTGTTGATTCAAGTAGTTTTTCTTAATGCACACGAAAAGTAACTAACAATTTGATTAACAGTTATTTTAAGTGTTTTCATAATGGTATTCCACAACTATTTTATTTGGCATAGGTGCGTGTCAGACGTCCATACAAAAATGAAACGTGTTATTTATAATAGGGAAAGTATATTTTGTGATCGTTTTGTAAAGCAACAGTTTCCAGCTTAAGTTCACCAACAAACAACTTTATTTACTGCATTTCTGATAGAGTGGCATAGTTAATCTAAGTAGGTACAGAAGGCACAAGATCAAGAACTCTATGTCCTCGACATTAAGTTAAAATTGCTTGGGTAAATTTGACAGGTAATGTAACGCTTGATTTGCTGCCTTCTGTACCTATGGATAAAATCAAAACCTTTTCTTCCGACATTCCATTAATTCCAATTAATTATCAATTCAATTTAACCAACTAGAAGAATATATTAAAAACTAGAAAAGAAAACCACAATAAGAAATAATTTGTCAGGATTATGTTGTCAGCTGCAACATGGTTGAAGCAAATATATTTAACCCTTAAATGCATAGTGATGTAGATCTACATCGGATGTTTTCAGAGGCCTGGCTAAATGTGCGAGTACCCAAAGACGAAAGTATTTTTATTTTTTTAATATTTAATATGTATATTTTGATTTCTGAACGAATCCGTAACTTTTGACAGTTATATTTTTTTAAAATCTGTCACTGTTTGAAAGTTTGGTGGGTTTGCCGTTCCGAGTACTGCCGCGAATTTTGTAAAATCTATTTCAGTGTGAAAACGGATTAAAAATTACAAAGAAAAATAGTTTATGAGAAGATAAAAGGTAAGTCTAACAAATAATATACATATTTATCTAAATTATTATATTATTCTTCAAATAATATACGTTTTTCTTGTGATGTAGAAATACATCGTCATGCAAAATCGGTACTCTTTGAATTTATTTTTCCTACCGATACATACATAATAGTTATTTTAAATTTCTTCTGATTATTAACAGTTTAATGACTTTTTTTTGCTAAAAGTAATAAATAAATAATGTTATTATGTAATGTATATAGGAATATATAGGGATTGCAACTGAAACTACAGTACAATTTTGATACTTTTTTCCCTAAATATAACTAAATTACTGCAGGGTTGTTCATGGAAATTTAGCTTGTTTACTGTTATTATTTAGTATAGGAAACTGTAATTTCGTTTCATTGCAACTTATTTGGACCATTACTTATCAATATATTTTTTTTATTATTAGAATGCCGCGACGTTTGGAGACACGGGATATTGAAGAATTGTTGGCTGCTTTAGAAGATGGTAACATATCAGATGATGGATTAGAAGACGATAACGACGATGAAGAGGCTTTTTATGATGACGCAAGGGCCATTATGGAAGACCTTTTGGGGGAGGAGGAAAATGTCCATGTTGAAAACCATGTGACTGATGAAGAAAATACGTCTACTGTCATATGTGATGATGAGACTGATCCGCCTCTCGTCGAAGACGTACAGGAAAATATAGGTACAATATTCGATAAGCGGAGCCTCATATGGAAAAAAGGAAATTTACCTTACGACGAGACTAAAACGGCCTATACTTCAACTAACCCGGATTCCAACATATCTGATATAGACACACCATATAAATGTTTTCTTCATTTTTTTACGCCTTCTTTTCTCCAAAAAATTGTCGATGAAACAAATCTTTATTCTGTCCAAAAAAACCCAAGCAATCCCATTACTATCACAAGTACTGATCTAAAAAAATTCATAGGAATTCTTTTGTTTATGTCGGTCCAAAATTTCCCGAGCGTACGTGCCTATTGGCATGAGAAATTTGGTTTTGAGCCAATAAAAATTGTAATGCCAGTTAACCGATTCGAACTCATAAGGAGTTTGCTCCATTTTAATGATAACACAAAGCACTTGCCAATAGACAACCCAGACCATGATAGACTCCATAAAATCAGACCCATAATAGACCATCTAAATGAAACTTTTTCCTCTGTACCTTTAGAGCAACGTCTTTCAATAGACGAACAGATGTGCTCTACCAAAATCGCCCACTTTCTCGAACAGTATTTACCACACAAATGGGGATACAAGCTTTTTGTTTTATGCAATCTTATGGGTTACGCTTATCGTTTTGAAGTATATTCTGGCCAAGAGAATAAAAAAGACAGACCGGCAGACGAACCAGACCTGGGAGCAACAAATAACGTAGTTTTACGTTTAGCAAGAGAGATACCTAGAATGAGAAATCATATCGTTTTTTTCGACAACTTCTATACTTCTTTACCCTTAGTTTATTACCTGGCGAAACAAGGGATTTTTTGTGTTGGAACTGTACAACAAAACAGACTTCCAAACTGCCGTCTGCCAGACAAAAAAGATTTTATGAAAACATCAGTTCCTCGGGGAAGCTATGAAGAGAGAACGACCCATTACGATGGTGTGGATTTTTCGGCGACAGTTTGGAAAGACAATAAGATTGTTACATTGTTGTCAAGTTATATCGGATCGCAGCCTATAGGAAAAGTAACAAGATTTGATAAAAAAGAAAAACGAAAGATTGAAATACCCTGCCCCAAAATTGTACAGGAGTACAATATGCACATGGGCGGGGTCGATCTTATGGACAGTTTCCTCGGCCGCTATAGAATTCGAACTAAAAGCCGTAAATGGTACTTACGGCTATTTTACCATTTATTGGATTTAGCAGTTATTAATTCTTGGGTGCTAATGAAAGAAAATTGTATTAGAAAGGGCATGCCAAAAAAGCAGCTGCCAAACCTGGGACAATTCAGAAACGAACTAGCAGAAGCCCTTTGCAAAGTTGGCAGTGCCAACTTAAGTAAAAGAGGTCGCCCAAGTAATGCTTCCATGGACCAGGAATTGGAAAATAAAAGATACAAAGGCCAAACGCACCCTCTGCCCTGTGCCGACATGAGAAAAGACGGTATTGGTCACTGGCCCATATTTTCTAATAGGCTTCGATGTAAAATCCCGAACTGTAAGGGCACTACACAATGGTCGTGTTCAAAGTGTAACGTTCCCCTGTGTCTGAATGCACGGAACAATTGTTTTAGGGACTTCCATCAACCCTGAGGCGCTACCATAAGAATAACCATACCATAAGAATAATCTTGTTAATTTTTAGCCTTAATTGCATGGTGATGTAGAAATACATCATGACGTTTTTTTGACTAAAAATATTTTTTTAAAACAAATGATTTTTTTCTTTATTTTTCCCGTAAACTACACACATTTCCCTACCTGATAACATTTTTTTTATTTGAATACAAAAAATCATGCATTTAAGGGACATAGGCCTTCCCCAAGGTCTTCCACGTCGCTCGCTATAAATAAGTAAATATAAATATTTCCATCGTTCAAACCACAATATCATTTTCATAAATTTATAAATGTAAAAGTTTGAAAGTACCTAAGGATAGATGTTTGTTCCTCAATCACGGCAGAACGGCTTAGCAGATTTGAATGAAACTTGGCACAGTGATAGTGTACAGTCTGAAATAAGATTTCGGTTTCTAATCCCAAGACAGATAATTCCGATACTGATGTGGGATAAGAAATCGCGAAACAGCTATTTAAAAATAACACAACTGAATAAAACACTTAGAAATTACTAAAGTTTAATTATCATCGTTGTAACTCCTAACCGAATCATCAAATGTTAATATCGCACTTTAAAAAGTCAATTTATAACTTTTCTTGTAAAGAAGACAGCCAAGTTTTTATAATAACGTTGGTATCTATCTAATTTAGAAACATTATTCCCTTGGCAAAAATATAACAGCGGGACCGCAGAATATTTTTGCATTCCATTGTTTTTATTTGACTTTGGAACGTTTTAAGAAAAGGTGGAAATTATAAAGGTTAATGTACACCCCTAAATTATTAAATATTTTTTTAGTTGGATATAAGCAAATGATAATATAACCCTAATAATATTGGAGCTTTTAATGCAAAACTGCAAGCAATAATCTATTGAGTCGTGATTAAATGGTATGTTACCTACTACAACATTAAATACATGAGCTAAAATGACACACTAGCATTGTGCCCCCAAAGAAAAACTGCCGAGTCAAACGTGTAGTTTTTTGCAGTTTGACCTACAGGTTGACTGGTGGGTCATTTTCGAAACTCCAGAACGTCATAGTTTGAGATTTATATGAAGAGAAAACATACAATAACAAATCAATATTATTTTATTACTGAGTAAACTTAATCTAAAGATAGAGAATTCATTACGCAACACATATGGTTACATAAGCGCAATGCAATAGATACTTAGCGAGTGGTGGTGTGCGTGTGGCGAGAATACTACTGTGTGCGTGTTAACTGAAGCGGCGCGTCGGGGAAGTGCAGTAAGGTTATTTATTCATAGGGATTTCTGGTGAAAAATTAAATACCTACTTTTATTATGATCAGAATCGAGTTCAGGGTGCTCTCCTTCAGTATCTAAAATTTGTCACCAGTCATCCTGTATATGAAGTGAATGTTGTTGAACATAATTGAATAATAAACAAAAAAAGCTGATGGTGTATGATTTTAGCAAATAACTGAAGTATCTTTGTATACAACAAAAAGTTAGTTTTCCAAACTAGGCCAGTGGGACTCACATTTGTAAACAATGGCGTCGCAGGCGAGTATACAAGAAATTGCAGAATCGAGACCCTCATAACTGAAGCAATATAATGAAGTTGAAAAGTTTGAATGTGGTTAGAAGAGTAAAAATTTTTTTGCATTTGATACCTCGTCTTGAATAAGGTTATAAATTAGAAGCCTGATCAAATATGATCGTCCACCGCCAACTAAACTAGGTAATTTAGTTTTAGCTTAGCTCGCATAGTTGAGCCAATTTTTCATACATCAATGTCTACCGCAAAATATGTCTACCTATTTTACGCAAATGTATGAAAAACTGACTCGCTAAGCCACAGCTAAGTAACTTAGTTTAGTTGGACGATCGGCTTAAAGGTGAAAATCAATGAGTTTTCAAAGTATCATTTAAATAGTAACTCATTTGAGATGGCGTAGCGTAACATGCTTTCTGTAAAAGATATGTCAAATGTCTTGAATGACAAATCAAATTTTCATGTTTTTCTATTCGGAGAATTTTGACATCACGGTTTTAAAGTCATTTTGAAAACTTCTAATTGTAAATCAGGGCTAATACAGGCCACAAATAAAAAAGAAAATTCAAAAAAAGAATAAGAAGGCGTTCGAATAAAACAATAAAAAAATACCGCCGGCAGAAAGCTCTAGATCAACACCGCGCGCCCGGAATAACCTAACACGCTGGAGTTTCCGTGAACTTTTGTTTTTCCAGTATAATATTACATTTGAGCCTGTGGGAAACGCGGCCGGGCTCCCGCGAGACAGAACGTAAACAAGAATCAAGAACTATCGCGCGTTTACCAGTTCTTTTTTTAAATTAAGTAGTTTTTTCTAAGTCGTATCGCGTTTTGGAGGGAACGTCTTTGGTAAAGGTTTTCTTGTTCAATGATGCTATCAAGGGAATTACTTAAACTGACCTGAATAAACGTGTACAAAAGGTTATATCTATGGGTCCTTACTTATTTAACAATCTATTTACACTTGTTGAAATACAATTGATAAAAAGCAGAGGTTCTTTTTATAGAAATTTCTTCCACCATATTAAGAACGGAAAATTTTGTAAAAATGCCATGTTTGTGTGTGTGTGTACTTATAAAAATAATAAAGTTACAAAAATTACCTTTTTAAGTTTTTTGTGCAAGGAAAGCAAGATACTAACGAGAATTAAATAAAACATGAACCGAATTTAAGTCGACTCGACCTCGTAGCCTAAATCACCTTCAAAATATCGTCTAAAGAATTAAATTAAAAAAAAATTCTCAGACAAATACATAAGTAGATATACACCCAGACAAGGATTTTTTTTTGTTCCGTGCGGCCATCGAACCCGCAATCATTGGCGTCTGAGGCAGAAAGGTTCAATCCATTGCCAAAGTGGTCGTCAATTAAATGTATAAAAGCCCTTCTGCCCCTGAAACGTGTCATAAAGTTACTGACCCAAGTGGTGCCTACTTTAGTTAGCCGTCTTCAGGCAATATTTAATGAGGAGGCGATTTCTTGGTAAACTCACTTTGCCAGGAGAAACTTGGCCTTAAATTCACATATCATCAAATCGAGTTTAAGAATTTAAAATGGCTTCCATAACTGGTCAGTAATAATTATTTTTGTCATGCTATCTCTACCGTATCTTTAAATCAACTGTTACAAAAGATACCCCTTCTGTCAAAATTGTTAAACCTACCTAAAGCAACCCAAAATCGTAAAATTGAGCCAGATAAGAATAGTTTATTTCCTTAAATGTCCAGGTAGAGTATCAAACCCGGAACTTCACATGCCGCAGGCTAATACTCAGCGATTGTACAGTCACGTCTTATAATATGCATACCCTTAGCAACTTATTTGCTTGATTATTTGAATAAAGCTAGGACATTTCCAGAGGTTGGAACGCATAGAAAGATTTTCACAAATCCAACAAGTTGT
The DNA here is from genome assembly GCA_944452665.1 of Stenoptilia bipunctidactyla. Classification (NCBI taxonomy): domain Eukaryota; kingdom Metazoa; phylum Arthropoda; class Insecta; order Lepidoptera; family Pterophoridae; genus Stenoptilia; species Stenoptilia bipunctidactyla. The sequence continues at coordinate 1,448,126 of OX101730.1, forward strand.
ACCCTTGTTGGATTTATGAAAATCCAACAAGGGTACAACTTAATACAACGGTGGTGGTCGTTGTACCCTGAAGATGCTTCTGGTTGAAGCGAAACACGTGTCGGTGATAGCTAGTGGCGTGGGTTACAGTATTCCAAGTGCGTGTTAATTGCTTTTCTTGCTTTTTGTTTGAGGGAGGGAGGGCGGTGAACCAACGCACGAAAATCCTGCAACATTAGTGCAAATACAAGTCGTGAAATTAGCAAGGTAACTTCGTTAAAGTAATCCAACAAGCATTTTAACAAGTTCTCTGTTTAATCGTTCCACGTTAAAATAGTGGAGCACTTAATACTCAGAATCATTAAACGTTGAAGTCCGTATTCTCCGATAACGAGACAAGGACTATGTATTAGAACATTCCTAGTGTCTTATAAAGAAGTCTTAGTTCATTTAATTAAAAGCTGGAAGAGAAATGCGCGGAGTTCTCTGCGAATTGGTTAAGAAATGAGGCGATTTGCTGGCGAACCAAAGTCAGTAAGTTCAGTTTTATTAGGGGTTATTGTCACAATTAGTGTAAAGTAAATTTTAAATATAGAAAGCGCTTGAGGTGATTTTTTTTGTTTGTTTGGTGGTAGGATTCTTCCAGGGTTTACCTAACTAGCCACCATTTTTGGTATTAAGTTTGCTGCCAAATATCACTGCTTCCCATAACGTTTTCTGGCAGTATCTTATGAAGAGGCAGATCTTTTTTTAGCCCGTATGACTGAGCGTATTACTAAGCGGCGTGATCAGATTTATACATAACATACAAAACCTGTAACAGGACCTACCAATTTTGTTCAAAATTGAATAAACAAAATTAAATTTGCATTAATTTTGAGTAATTTTGCTGCAAACTGGACGGTACGACAGAGTCTGCGGGGAACCTGGGCCGTTATCGAGCGATTTGTCGCGGTTTCATACAAACTCAATACTTTCTATCGTGTCGCGGAAATCGCTGCCTGCACCGCTGCCCGCGCCGCTGTCGCTCTCACTGTCGCTGCCGTCCAGTTTGCAAGTCACGCTGTATATAAAACAGTCTAAAACTTATTCAAACGCACGATGCCATCTTACATAAAATATTGAAAAGCACCTCAGTCTTATCGCATACAACACCTAAACAAACACTTTTAGCTTAGAAACTTCGTACTAGGATCTTTCAAAATAATTTAACACGATAGTGGCCATTATTCAAGTTGTAGGGCGTAATAACTCTAGTAGTTGCACTGCGACATGGAGTCTTTGTACCCTGTCGAGAAAGGAAACTATGCATTACTGCTGCATAGGGCTGCCATAAACGCTAAAATGACTTTTATAATAAAAGTACGTGAAAGTTAAACAAATGTAAATATTTATGAAATTTGTAAATAATTGGACGATATTTTATTTTAAATTGATACTTAATTTGTCTTGGTTCTCCTTAGTCTCATTAGTTCATAAGGAATAATGACGTTACCTATGTGAGTTAACGTCATTATCCCTTTGTAGAAAATACTATTAATTTTATTTTATTTTTATTTTATTTTACATACATACATACATAACTTCACGCCTGTATCCCGTATGGGGAAGGCAGAACACCAGAGGTAATAAAACCATCTGATGTCACGTTTGACAAATTTGGAGGCATTATAATAGTGGAGAGAGACTATTGCAGTGACAGGGGGTCAGTCTATCGCCCACAAAAAAGCCTCCCATAACACCTCGGTCCCTTAACTGACTTTTACAGTATGACCGGGAAGAGAAGCAGCTGGCACATTCTATGTTTTTCTTTCGCTCCCAGTCCAGCATAGAAGATATTTTATTTCATATTATTTGGGTGGCCAATAGCTTTTACTTAAAAACTAGGTTTAACATATAATGTCGAGCCATTAACAAGCCTCCGCAGATACAGTAGTACATTAAGTAGCTTTACTTAATTTCACTCGCATTACTTTTGATTCCGTAAGAGCTTCTTGGTGAAATTTGACTATGACTTTCCTTAGAAGTTGGGCTTTTCATATCTAACTGGGTCGTCTAGTGTGCCAGGTTTTACACAAAAGACCAGATCTAACCGGTCGTATCCAAAAACCATAAAGTTGGGTCATCTTTAACCATTTGCTTATTATGGTTTGTCATTTATTAAGAGGACTCTTAGATGGCTAAGCATATATTTTAACAAAACCTGTTCCTTAATATTAATTTAAAATTAAAATTCTTCATTACTTTTACAACCTTTATGTATTTATTGTCAAAAAAAATTCAATGTTGGTAATTTTAATAAGGACATTTTTTAATCTGGCAACAATTTTCAACATAATCCTGTCAACAAAATATGAATCGAGTTTCTGACAGGGACACGACGCGTTAAGCTGGGACTTTTAACAAAAGTATGTGACAGCCCTATCGCCACATACCATAGCCGTGTAGACTGAAAAGCAAAATTATTCTGATAAACGACTTTCCGAAACGTTTATTAAAATGGACGCATACTCTAAATTTGAATTATGGCGCGCAATATCGTCACATGAAATTGTGGGTTAATTTATATGGTGTTAAATATGAATATTATATCTGTGGAATTTAATATGAGCGCAGTTTATTAACTTTATGTTTAGTTTGTTCGTTGTTGTTATTTTATAGGTTGTCATAGAAAATCGCTTTTATTTACAATAACGAAACGAGCATTGTTCAGTGTGTAAGGGATCGAATTTCCAATACTTAACCCACGCATAGTATGTTTTATTTTATCGAAAGAATACAACGCAAATAGAGGTCGCACCCCTCACCTTCTGAATGACAGCCATTTTAAAATTTATAATCTTATATTTCTACGAGTTTAATGAAACTTATTTTTTAAAGTATCATGTCGCCCCTATACTTAAAAGTGATCTTATTTGAAATATAATGATATTTCCTAGCATATTAAGTAATTTTTGTTAGGAAGTTATGCTAAATAGTCCATGAAATCCTTTAGTTTAGCCGAAAAAGTTGAAAAAACTTCACTATTTTTTAAAATTTAATGTGCGCTTCCTAAGAGCCTCTTCACACATCGTTTTTTTCCGATCTACAAAAAAAAAAAAAACAAATAAAAATCACATTAGTGTTGCAATTTAGGCAAAATTGGTCAAAATTACAAGAAAAACTCCAGTATTAGGTTGAACAATGCAAGTAACAATCCATGCGCATCTTACCCCACTTTGCTACGGAGTTCATGGAATATAATATGGTTTAAATAATATATTGTAAACACCAACTGTAGAAAACCCGATTCAAATGTCTTTCATCCATTTTAAAGCACCTACAAACTCTCGTGTATTCCAAATAAGAAGCCCTCCTTCATGTTTCAACCATTACAGACTCCTTGGTGCAAACCTCTTCAATTATACTAGCAGGTTGCTACGCGAAGTTAAGGGCCCTCTTTTATAAAGAAGCACCTTGTTAGTTCAAAAGACTCGACGTATTTGAAATTATATTAATTATCTTCATGTAAAGTTTATCTAATGTTACTGTTGGTGCCAAATAATTTGCATTAAAGTCTTCATTTTGCTGTCTCTGGAAAATATTACGAGTACGAGTGAAAAATAATCGAATTTTATAAAAAAGACATTTTGTTGAACAAAACTACGAATTATGACAATATGCCTTATAAAAGAAATGTAAAATGGAAGTATCTATTGTTTTGAATTTTAAAGTTTATTTTTTTCTCTGCTTCAAAGGATGGATCTGATTCCTATATTGATTGAAATTATGTAATGTCAGCATAATAATTAATAAAAATAACTAATAATACGCGTTCCTAAAAATCGTCTTGCAAGACAAACGGTAAAATGCATTTCATTAAAGCGATTCTGTTAGGCTTCTGTGTATTTATTTTAATTACGAAAGAATTATTTCAAATATGAGACATTCAACTGTATGTGCGAAGTTATTAACGCTCTTTTTTCAGGGCTACTTTAATAGGGAACGTGCAGGAACTGTAGGTGGCAGCCCTAAATTGCCAAAAGAATGGAATCTTATCAGACCCGTCATCGTGCTTTCAAATGTTTATACATATTAATATCTTCAATCCCATTGTGGTTCCAATCTATCAATACTGATCATCAGCATGGCCAAAATATGTTAACAGGTCAAAAAAGCAAAGAGCAGCACCTGGTGCCGCTAACAACACGCAGAATTATAGCCGATATTGTATTCATGCTGAAACTTATTAACGGCCATATTGATAGTCCAGAGCTTTTGAGTATCATAAATTTCTCTGTGCCGACAAGGTCCATGAGGCGATATCGACCCATAGCAGTTCCGATGGCATCAACCAACTATAGGCAAAATAGTCTCTTGACTAGAGCCAGTATAACTTTAAATAGTGTGTTGGATGGGTGTGAGCTTGATGTTGATGTATTCAATTGTAATATTTTAATGTTCAAACGGCACCTTATCAATTGTTTAATCTAAATGTTTAGCTTGCTACAACTTTTTCTTTTTATTATAATTTTGTTTTAATATATAATTACGTAAAAAGCTATTTTCAAGTAGGTACTTTGCTTTTATATTTAAGATATTATTTTGTTTATGTTTGTTAATTCTCTTAATTATGTATATTTTTGACTGAAAGTGTGAATAGTGTAAACTTTTTTTTTTATGTACTATTTCTACATGCGAAAACCTGTTATGGCTTATTTGTTCTCTATATTTGTTTATATAGTATTTTTTTTGCTGTTGGTTTTCCATAAATAAATAAAAGCTCATCGAGGCCGGTTGAAGAGGTAGCTAAATAAATGAAAAAATAAGGCTGTGACAAAATTTTCGCAATATACAGGGTGGAATTTTTGAATGCCCCCTGGAGGGAAAGTACTCTCAATAATATAGATAGCAAATTTTACTCACAAGAAACATTCCTTTATTTTGAAAAGGAAATGAAACTTTTTATAAAAGACGTTTTATAACACAAAAATAATATTAAATAATCTTCTCAATTACCTTTGCATGGAAAATCTTATTTATTACTTTTTCAGAAAAGTTAATTTTATTTGTTTTAATTTTACTAGATTGATTGCAATAGAATCATTGCAAGTGCAATTTGTAAGTTCCAGCGTAGCGTTTCAGGGAATTTAAGCATGTCTGCGCCTAAGTTGTATACATAAATCTCCTGAAAGCGCCAAGCCAAAAAACTAGCAATGCACAACAGTGGGATACAAAATCGCATCTGCAATTATTGGGTAATGATCAGGGACTGAAAAAGTCCGATTTACTTTCATCGCCAATTAAAAACATAATTTGATGAAATATAGATAGAATCACAGCTACTTTAGGAGAATCATTGTCTGACACCCTTTATATAGAATCCTTCAGTTAGAAGAAAAAGATGAAAAATAAATTATGGCAGTGGAAAGTTTAATTTATTTGTTTAAAGTATATATTTATGCTGCAATGTATCGCTAGTATATATTTCGCAAATTTCAATTCTAAAGCAATAGTACTAGTTTGAGATTTGAGACACCAGTTAACAGCACTGTCGTTGTGCATGTTCCCTATGCTAAAATCTTAAATGAAAAATAATTTGTTGTCAAAAGCAAAATCGAGTTTATTTTTCCGCCTATTTTCATTTCAAATAGGTACTCTATGTTTTTTTTGTTCAAAAGTCTTCATGTTTACGTTTTTTCAAGTCCTATTTTATTTTGCCCACAGATCCAAAACGGGACCATTGCAACAAGACAGTGGAAATATACGAAGACGTGTCATCGCCTCCGGTCACGCCTGAGAACTTCGGACGTCCGCTTACATGCACTTACAGGTAAGCATAGGTGCCCAAAAATATTCGCCGTAGAAAAATATGCCTTAGAAAATATTGACAAAGGTTTAATTTTTAAGGACTTAGTTTTGTAAATTAAAATAAGAAAATATAAATTCGTATGACAATGATTCGAATTTAAAAATCGAATCATTGTCATCCCACTATGTATAAATTTGAAAAGATTAGGTTGGGTTTGGCAATGGTTATAGTTATATAAATTTTAAGAAAATAACAGTATCATAAAGCAACTTCAAGTTTCTATAGAAAATCATTGCAAACCATAGGAAACAACTAATATCAAATGTACATAATAACATTAAAATTACATACACACATTAACTTCACGCCTGTATCCCTTATGGGGTAGGCAGAACACCAGAGGCCATCAAACCATCTGATGTCACGTTTGACAAATTTCGAGGTATCATAATGATAAAGAGAGACTATTGCAGTGACAGGGAGTCAGCCTATCGCCCGAAAAAACGCCAATAAAACCTCTGTCCCTTAACTGACTTTTACAGTATGCCCGGGAAGAGAAGCACATTCTATGTTTTTCTTTCGCTCCCAGTCCAGCATGGAAGCAGCATTAAAATTATTAAATGAAAAATACTTTTTTTGTGAGACGGCGGTGTTTCTAAGTGGAATTTTTGCATTGAAAAAGACAAATTCTCATCGTTTTCTACTGGCTTTATCATAGTAAAACTGTATTTTTATATATTACTAGCTGACCCAGCAAACGTTTTTTTGCCATATAAATAAAAAAAAAACGATGGTGGCCGATTCTCATAGATACCGGATAAGCACAAAAAATTTCATCAAAATCGGTCAAGCCGTTTCGGAGGAGTATGGCAACGAAAACTGTGACACGAGAATTTTATATATTACATTTGTGATTTATAAATAATAATAATAAAAAAAAAACTTTATTGCCAGTAAATTAAATACAAATTAAAACAGTAAAACAGTATTACAGTGTAACTAAAAAGTAAAGAATACAAAAAAAAAAAAACTGTTTGTCACTACTTCCTAAAAAGGGAAATTTATATCCGGGCAGAGCCTGACGCTAAAATTTAAGTCATAAATTCAAGTATCATATTCCTCACATTACCATCATAATATAAGGATATTTTCAGAAAGTAGCATGCATGTTAAAATTTTCGCATTTCGCAACGTAATTCCTCCAACATCCTTTGGAAAGCACCTGAGCGGTAAGCTACAGTGAACACATGCTTTTGTACTGTATGAATATATACTTTGTTTCAGATTCAGGGCATTTCGGGGATCTCCAAAAGACTGGATCTTAAGAATAAGGTTTAAAAAGTTCAAAGTCGGATCACTTATCAACGGGACTACGTGTCATAAAGGATACATGCAGGTACTTTTTTAACTATACTCTGGCAAATGTCGCAGTAAATTAACAGTTCCAGTGTGCCCACTTTTGGGAAGAAAAAAATTTTTTCAAGCATCTACTTTCACTTCTACTGTGACAATTTTAAGCAAATTGTATATTTTGTAATTAATTATTTTTGTTAAAGTTACTGTAAAGATAAAGTACACACCTCAAATTCACGTATTCATTCATTTGTTTAACCATTCAATTTCAATCGTTCTCATTCAGTGCCTTGCATAAAAAAGATTTTAACTGGTATCATTATTTTTCTTTTTGACATTTCGTACTGTCAGTTTACTGCATTCAATTATTTCCCAGGGTATAGCTTAGCCTTAGTCTTAAGTTTTCACGGCTCTATTTTATTTTATCTCACTATGTCGGGCTCCATGGTGCAATGGTCTAGACCACAGACATACATCTACATAGACAACGCAAGTGTCACGATTTTACTGAAACCAAGCGTGCCGACTTTTTAACACCTTTTGTGACGTAACAGCTTATATTTATAGCTAGGAAATACAAACCTTTTTCAATACACCGATGCCGCCAGTAAAATCGATTATTAAGAACGATATCGATATTGTGAAACCGATTTTCTAACAGACATACATACTCGGGGACTGTAGCTAGCGGCGACCAACCTTGACGCTTGGTCTGGGTTCGGACACGCAAAGTACATGCATTTGCGTTGTCTATGTAGATGTATGTCTGTAGTCTAGACCCGAGTACGCTATCTCATAACAAAAGCTTTTCTTACTTTGAAGCCATGTAGTTGGTGTGATTGTCCGGGGATTTATTTATTTATATGAAGTCGAAGATAAAAGAAGATAAGTAGAAGATGGAAAATGTGGTTGAAGAAGGCAGCACACGAAAGGAATTGGCTCTGCAGAGAACATTGCGCAACACATCTTCGCCGAAGCATTTATATAGCGCGGCAAATGATTTTTCCGTGTCTTTGTATCTGGGGCTAGAATGTAAGCAAAAGGATATATTGTAGAAAATAAGTATAAAAACAAATAGTAATCACTCAATTTCAGATAGACATCTTATTAAAAATCGCTTCTCCGTACATAGACATTCCATTCCTCCTTACTTCAGATTTATACCAAACTAGCTGTGACCCGCGACTTCGTCCGCGTGGATACCGTTTGTTAGAGTTGGATAAATACTATTATTATATCCTCCTTGAAGTTAAAACTTACCTTATTCTAAATTTCGTCAAAATCGACTCAGTAGTTTAGCTGTGAAAGCGTTATTGATAGATAAACAGACAGAATTACTTCAAAAACTGTTACAACAAAGCAGTGATCCGCAGTTTCACCACAGAATAAGTAATAGTTGGTACAGAAGAATTACTCCGCAAGAAGATCTAAATAAATTCGAGTCTTGCTACGACGCGATACAGTGGAATTCAGCTCGCACAGCATTACGTACCTACGCTGTTAGGGTTGCTGCCTAGTGAAGAATAATTAAATCTCCTTGTTTGTAATTAAGTATTTACCGATGTAGGTATTACTGTTATTTTACCTTTGTAAAAAATATTGTTTCAACTTACCTAAAGGGCAAAATGAAAAAAAAGTTACGACGAATAATAAGTAATACTACCTATGTTTTGTTTGCTAAATTGAACATAATCAAACCTTAACATAATCTAATTGAATATTTGTTTCTTTTTATGTCCATTTTTAAATACTATTTGTGACCTCGATCATAGAATTACTGTGAGTGCTATTAGGTAGGTAGGTATCTACAACGTCCCGACGGGCGCGCGCGTGATACACGACCCATTCGAAATACGCCGGCGGAGCGCTTCGCTGTAGGTAAATAACGGATGTACCGCGCGGAGTGAGCCAGGCCTGGTTTCACCTAGGTTTTGTGAAAATGTATAGGTAGGTAGGTAGGTATTTATTTATTTACCCTTTATTATACACAAAAACAAATCCAGAATATAAAAAAAACACAAATAAAAGAACACATTATGTATAAAGGGCGGCCTTATCGCTTGGAAGCGATTTCTACCAGGTATATTACATAGATGATGCCCGCGACTTCGTCTGTATGGAATTAGTATTTCGAGTAGGTTATTTTCTTCTCCAAGGTCCTAACTATCTCTAATAACAAAAATAAAAATGAAGAATCTTCGCCCATATAATATGTGTAACTAACTACTCCTAACCACAAACATAGGTAGGTAACTATCTATTAGGTACATTACAAAGGCACATAGCGTTATAAACAAATCGGGTGCCAAAGTGCCTTAAATTTTAATATTGTCTCAAGTTTTTGCGATAACTATTATGTATGACTATTAAATAAAACACTTTTTACCCGGGTTTATCGCGTATATTTACATTTTAAATTTTAACAGTCGCTCGTGACCACGGAGTCTGCAAAGACACCGAAACGTCGAGTTAACCCTTTCACGAGCATTGGCAAAATATTTGCCAAGTCAGTTATTTCAATGTCCCGCCAAAATTATTTTTTTTATAGATAATTTAAAGTTTGATACAGCTAGCGCCATCTCTTAGGTAGGTTATACATCAATTTTACTTTCCATCAATCAAATGACAGAAACGAAATTTGACATTTTGTGACAAGGTGGAGGTGTGAGGTGGTTTTTTTTGGTGTTCTCAGATAAATCACAAAATATCAAGAAATCTGCCGTGAGAAAAGTAAGTAGCTATATATATTTGTTTTCTTGGTAGTCTAATGTATCGTATTATGATATAATTTTGTTAGATTTCCTATTTATTATTGATTTACGAAACAAAATGTTTAAGCTTGCCATCGCCCACCACCCGTGGCAAAATAGTTGCCTATGTCCATTAAGTTCTTTTATCTTGTACACATAGTTGCCAATGCCCGTTTTTTTTTTATTGTTTCAGATGCCACCGCAAAAATATAAACGTAAAATACCACTAAAACATTCAGATGTAGTTGAATTGGTAAATATACCCGATGGATCAGATTCTGATGATGACCTCAACAATTATGAATCGGAGGAAGATGATACTGTAACTTCATTATCGTTGCCTTCCACGTCCTCTTTTATAAATGAAACTGAGAATACGTCAATGAACCCATCAACTAGCACTATGCATCAAGGAATAGTAGCTATAGATATAGATAGACTCTTTACAAATAACAACGATGAAGACGATTGGTCATCAGGCGACGATGAACCATTAGAAACATACAAAAGTAAGAGGGCAAACAATTTTAATATAGTTGATGACGCGGAGCTGTGTGTAAGTGACAATGATTCGGAAGAGCCAAATGACGATTCTGATTGTGATGAAACAGAATGGAAGAAAGTGAACCTAGAACAGCTGGATGAAATAAAAAAAAAATATGAAGAAGAAGGGTTTGATGTAGATATTTCTCCAACTTATTTTTTTTCTATTGTGTCTCCTCCTGTGGAGTACTTTCAGAGATTTTTTGACGACGATGTGTTTGCACAGATTGTAGAACAAACAAATCTATATGCAAATCAAAAACAAGCAAAAAACTGGAGTGACACTAATATGTCCGAAGTAAAGGCGCTGCTTGGGATACATATGTTGATGTCCTTACACCCTTTACATGAAGAGACTCAATACTGGTCCTCTAATCCACTTTATCATGTCCAGCCTATAGCTGATATCAAGCCCTTGAAAAGGTACAAGAAGTTGATGGAGTGCCTTCATCTAAACGATAATACAAAGATGCCCAAGCGAGATGAACCAGGGTATGACAAATTGTTCAAGGTACGCCCTCTAATAAATCTTTTGAACGATCGGTTTATGAAAGAGTGTTCGGTTTCAAAATCACAATCCGTTGACGAATCCATGATAAAATTCAAAGGACGATCGTCGCTCAAACAATATATGCCTATGAAACCGATCAAGAGAGGTTATAAGGTTTGGGTGAGAGCAGATTCTGCTTCGGGATACTTGTACCAATTCGATATATATTGTGGTAAAACTGAAGGGACTGTGGAAGTTGGCTTGGGCCCCAATGTGGTCCTACGGCTTACAGAAGCGATACAATATAATGACTGTCATGTCACGTTTGACAATTTTTTTACGTCGGTTTCGTTGATGAACGACCTATACCTTCGAGGGATATACAGCACAGGAACTGTAAGAACAGACAGAGTGGGATTACCAAAAGTAGTAAAAGGAAAAAAATCCATGGAAAAACACGCAAACAAATGGCGAATTTACACTGTAACAGGTACAACAGCTTATGTTCAGTGGAAGGACACAAAACCTGTAAGTGTTCTAACAACGGGATTTGATCCAAAACAAGTGGTCAGTGTCCAAAGAACACAGAAAGATGGCTCTAAGGCTCTAATCAAATGTCCTCTCGCTATTGCTCAGTACACTAAAAGAATGGGTGGCGTGGATCAGTTTGATCAATTTAGGGCACATTATAAATTAGGCCGTAGATCCAACAAATGGTGGATGCGGCTATTTTATTTTATGGTAGAGAGTGCTGCAATAAATGCATTTATATTATATAAATCCATTCACAAAGGCAAAAAAATTAGTCAAATGAAATTCCGCGAAAGATTGGCCTATGGTCTGATTGACGGCTACACATCAAGGAAGAGGACAGCTGAACTCAGCTGGAAGAGATCCACAGCATCTCAGCCTGATGATGATGACTCCTCTAACAAAAGCAGTGTTCCCCGAGAGATAAGGTATGCTCAACTTGGGGTACACTGGCCTGAAGAGCTTCCATCTTTTAGGAGATGCCACCTATGCAGCACGAGAACCAGAAACAAGAGGTCGCGCATTAGGTGCTCAAAATGCCTAGTAACACTATGTATTACTCCATGTTTTTATAAATTCCACCAAATTTGAATTCAAAAAATATTGTAATATTTGTATTTTCTTTACGATTTGATTTGTGAATTGAGATTATTATACAACTAAGATGTCCAAATAGACTGATAATTATTCTCTATAAGAATATTTATACTATAAACTACAAAGATGTGATTTTTCTTATTTACGTTTTGTTTTGTTGTTTCTTTATATATCACATTATTAAGTATGACATAAGTAAAAATAATACTCTTTGTGCCTGATTTGTTCGTAAGTACTTCCTAAATATTACTCAATGTTAAATATTAAAAAACTTTAATTACCTACTCTAAAAATAAAAACTTATTTGCTAAAGATTGTCTTATTTATATATCAAAATATAAATAATATAAATGCATGATTGTTGCAGTGGGGCATTGGCAATAAAAAATTACGAAAATGAAGTCGTGCACTGGCAACAATTTTGCCACAAATATGGGCACAATCGGGCATTGGCAAGCATATTGCCATGCCCCATAAAATTCTTAAGGGGTGAATAGGGGGGGGAAATTGTTTGCCATTAAATTAAAAGTGATTTATTTTAACGCTTAAAACAGTAAAAACCAAAATAAGTCACGTAACTGGTACTGCCCGCGAAAGGGTTAAAATGTATAATATAAATTATACGCCATTAATCCGGTTGTGTTTTATTTTATTGCCTTCAATTTTACTTAATTCATGCAATATCTTCATTAATTATAGGTACTTAGCTTATTGTTATTCTAGGTAAAGCTAAGTAGTTTTTGCGTGAAAGAATAGCAAAAATCCATCCATCCAGCCATTATCAGTGTACATACAATACTACCTATAGTTATGTATGGCTGCTTCTCACTGCCAAACGGCTAAGCCAATATTAATGTAATTTGGTATAGTAGTTAACACATACGTTACTTTTTATTCCGCAGAAATCTACGGTTTCTGACTTCCAAGAGGCAGAAACGATCATGAAATAAACAAAACTGTATAGATAAACAGAATTGTATGTACAGAAGGCAGTACATCAAGCGTTACAAATCTGTCAAAATTTTTTACTTGAATTTGAACTCTATGCCCTCCATAATAAGTTAAAATTGGTTGGGGAAATTTGACAGGTAATGTAACGCTTGTTCCTTCTGTACCTACCTATATTAAATCGCGCAAAAGCTTGCGCTCGCCTCCCGCCTTTTTATACCCTACCGCCGCGAGCCGCGTCGAGCGCGGTAACCGTTACGCAAAAATAATCCCTATATCATTGTATATCATTCAGTATTCACGCGCGATGGGTTATTAGCGTATTTCATGTATAGGTTTGGTGTTTCTATACCGATTTCTATGATTCTTTTTTTATTGAATAGGTAATAATGTTAGTTTTTTTTAATTAGGGATGAGTGAGAGTATTATAAACGTAAGAGTAAACAAATATAATCAGAAAGCTCTGAACTGCTAAGCTATCGGGATTTACACGTGTTATTGTGAGTCAACCATAAAATATAGATATATACTGTTGTGGGATATTTTTTATATAATTTTATGAAGAATATTTCTGTCATACATGATTTCTATGTAGCTTTAACCATTACGGCTGCACACGCGACGGAAGCTTAAAAAATGAAGTAACTTCTCCCGTTTTTTCAACATTTCCCTTCACGGCTCTGCTCTTATTGATTATAGCGTGATAATAAGTATACTATAACCTGCCCAGGAGTATGAAGAATAATTTTACCAAGTTTCGTTAAAATCCGTCGAGTAGTTTTTGTTTCTATAAGGAACATACAGACAGACAGACAGACAAAAATTTTACTGATTGCATTTTTGGCATCAGTATCGATCACTAATCACCCCCTGATAGTTATTTTGAAAAAATATTTCATGTACAGAATTGACCTCTCTACAGATTTATTATAAGTATAGATAGATGACAAGACAGATGACATGACTATGAAAGTTTTGATAGTAAAAAAAGTATCAAAAATGGCGACATGTAAAGACGACCTAGTATGGCGGTTGCCATTTACATTAAACTTTAACATTTTTGTGCGCCATTAATTAAGCTTATTGTACTTTTAAGATATTTTTATCGATACCAGTATAATTTTAGCTACGTTCTGGTCTAGTGTTTATTAAATATTCCAATTTGGAATCATTACCTTTTATATAAAGGGTGCTAGCCATATAAAGCCTAAAGAAGTCTCACCACTGAGTGGGGTTCACTTGGATTGGTTAATTTACAATACAATTATCCAGAGTCGGTAAGATTATATTAACCTGACTCTTACTCTGGCAATTGGGGCGATTGGAGCGTTGTGGCGATTGGGGCGACTGCGATTGGGATTATTTGATTAAAAGAAAGAGCCCCGGATAAACACTGTGTTCATATAATGCCGCGCGCCGAGTCGTCCAAACCGGGCCTAGTCCTCCGCAACTAGACCGGAGGCCATTACCATCTCCTCCTTATTACGCGAACTACAAGGCACAAGCTACGGCCATCTTTTAAACATCTATGTGAAATCAGAATACAGTCCAATAAATCGAAGTACAAGTTTTTTATCATATCAAGACCACCAGGATCCTAAACTGGAGCTTGACCCAAACACACTGGTATATTAAATAGTTACGAGAACAACTGAGGCAATGCTGCATACGTCGGCCAAGTCAGCCGTTACAGTGACAATTTAATAATAATATAATAATAATAATACTTGGCGTCAGCCCGTAAACACAGTTATAACCGGCAAGTGCCGAGAATAAATAAAAAATGTAAAAATAATATTTCTGATACTCACACAACATTATCTAGCCCAAATTAAGTTTCTTAAGGAACTTGTGTTATGGATACTAGATAACTGATATACTTAAGAAATATATACACATACATATTGAATAAATACATATTTTAAATATGTATGTATGTATAAACATCCATGACTTGACGACTAATATCTGTGTTCATCACACAAATATCCGCCACCGCCGGGATTCGAACCCAGGACCTCTGGCATAGAAGGCAATGTATGTTACCGCTACACCAGCCAGTCGTCCAATTCGATACTAATATTATAATTTGACTTTTCTCAGCCGGCATTCTTATTAATATTTGTGCAGGGGCTCCAACAAGGATTTATGAAACTATGCTTCACTTCATAACATTACTTGTATTATTCTCTTAATTAATATTCTATATTTATTTTTCAAATATGTAGTTCCAAAGAAAGCTTGTATTATGCAGAGCACACAGTGAAATCAGAGGTATACATTCAAACTCAAAGTAGTTTGAGAGATGCGTGTAAGAAAATAATGACAATATACAGCGTTAATTAATGACAATAATGACAATATACAGCGTCACCCTGTATAAGTTAAATAATATGTTTAGAAACGTGATCTCTAAAATACACTTTTAACGTAAAACCAAAAAAGTACTCAGTCTGAATCAATTTCGGCATATGAAAAGTTGGAAATGTGTTTTAATAAAAAAATATATTTCATGATTTTTTCTCATTTCTTTCAACTGCAGATAAAAGCACAATATATGGACTAGGTAAAATTTTACTGTACCATAACTCCATAATATTGGTATCCAAAAAATATGTGGAAATTCAATTTTAGTTCCAAAACTTTGATTAAAAAATAAATGGAGCAACGTTCGATCCATTTTCAACGAAAAAACAAAACGAATAACAAATATTTGATACACTGTACAACTTTTACGGCTACCTCGTTCGCAGTTAAACTATCCACTCGAAAATAACAATAAATAACCTCCAAACAATAAATTCAAAAACTTAGTATAAGTCGAAAATCGCCTTAGTTTAAAGTAGTAATTGAGTTCGTTCTTGCTTTCCCATTCCTACTAATTAATTTTTGAACTTCGCCCGGCGATGCTGAGCGAAAGAACTCGCAAAGTTTGACTAACAGTCCAATTTCAACGTTCAATTATTGGATTACTAGTCTCAAATAGCATTGGCAAGTAAAATGGGGAATTGAGAAATTTCATTTGTTTTTTTTTCATAGGGATCTGACTGAACCCACCTTTGATCTGGGTCTCAGGAGGATCAAAGTTATAATTAGATGTTATAGTGAGGTCAAAGACGAACTTCTACATACGGGTATAATATTAATAAATACTCTTAATATACTTGGTGTAAAGATGGTACACAGCAGTGCGATCACAGAACTTTATCGAATCGTATATTAACGAATGTTTACGAATGCTCGTATAGTATAGAGTCGGTTGCAAGTTTTGAGTAACATTGTAATTTTTTATTTTACAGATATTTATGAGTACAACATGTTTACAAACATTCAAAATTAACAAGGCACACATTTATTTAAGCTGGCCGTGCCGCAACGGATAGACTTAATTTTTTTCTTAAAAACCGTCTCCATACTATACGAACATTCGTTAACAAACGATTCGATAAAGTTCTGTGATCGCACTGCAGCACCGATTAGCCCTCAAATCAGGCCATACATTGTGTTATAGTCGACTACTTAGACATTTAAAAAAAAAACTTAAATTATGTAAAGTATTTCATAATTCACTGGATGCATTTCTGCGTTATATTATCGTTCAACAAAGGAAATTAGTGCCATAAGTGCGATGTACGTAATTTAGCCTCATTTTGGAAAAGTATTTTTCTATCTTCTTACTATACAATAAGAAGTAGGTAGCTATGTTGAAGGATAATGGGCGATCATCATCTTCGTGAGCCGAGAGACGCACACTGCTGGACAGAGACCTCCCCCAAGAATCTCCACGTCGCGCAGCCCTCATCTACCGTTTGACGTTCATTAAGTGTTTTTTTATAAACCTATAATGAATAAAAAAATTAAATGTATTCTTATTATAATATTTTAGTTTTTTTTTTTATTTCGATGATTAACTCAAACACTTAGGATATAATTACAGTATTTTTACCATTAAAAATGCATATAAAATAGATGATTTCGAAGATAACCCTGGGACTAGTTTTCAAGCATAACTAGCTCGTTAGTGCGAGGGCGCCAAGTCCATTGAATCGTCATAGGACCAGGAAACCCAATTTAATGGGGTTTTAAGTGAAGGACTAAAACAGTGTATATCGTAAACTTTATCATTGCTTAAAATCTCATCACCCTAATTTTCAATTCAATCTTGAAACCGAAGTATCAAAATACAAGGAAAATTATAAATCGATCCTTGAACAGCAACGTACCGTACCTGGAATAAAATCGGCCAATTAGCTAAGATTTACGCCAAAAATCAAAAGTAACGATTTCACGGTAGGCAAGCCATTCCAACAGCGATTAACTTCAAAAATCATTAAGTAGTAAAAAGTCATTTAGCAGATCCGGACTATTTTATATCGAAACCAATTGACATATTACTCGACGCCAAGGTTTACTCAGAAATCATCATGGACGGTCTCTTGAAAGGCGCCCCAGAGCAACCAATAGCGCAACAGACAAAGTTAGGGTGGATTTTATCTGGTGCCGTAAAAACCTTTAACTGCCATGTGTTGACAAATAATATTGAAGATATTACAAAATATTGGGAAATTGAAGATATACCTGACAACTCTAATGACATTTTGACAAAACAAGAAATATACTGTGAGAAGATTTATACTAACACTACAAGAAGATTACCAGACGGAAAGTATGAAGTTTGCATGCCAATGAAGGAAGGCTTCGAAGAAAAGCTAGGAAAATCGATGTCAAAATCGATCGCGCAATTAAAGCAGCTAGAAAAACGGTTTTCTAAAGACCATAAATTACATGACACTTACAAAAGATTTATGCAAGAGTACATTGACATGGGCCACATGAAAAAATGCACTACACTTTCATCTACTACCTGTTACCTACCACACCATCCAGTTATAAAAGAAGCATCCACTACAACGAAATTGCGAGTTGTTTTTAATGGCTCAGCAAAGACCGACACGGGATATAGTTTAAATGATCTTATGGAATGTGGACCCAAATTGCAACAAGACATTTTTGACATGTTGACAATTAAGCTTGTTTTATCATTTTAACGGTATGAATTGCCGGTATTTTGTTCCTTTTGTTTCTTTTACTTGGCAGTATGTATGAGCTACACTCATACATCTTTGTATTCACACATGCATTATCATAATTTTGATGCACTCAGCATATTTAGTTTATAGTTTTATATTAGTTAAGTACAATCAGTCTGACAATAAACGCCGTTACGATCACTCGCGTCCTTTCTTTACCTCCTTGACATCTTGACAGTACTTGTAGGACACCGCGTCCTGTACATTTGATTGTGATTTGATTTTGTGAAAATGTACAAACCAAAGCATGCAGTGAAACATGGATCAGGTTACAGTCATACATATGGTCCTTCGATCCTCGGCACCTCGCGTTCGTAGTATTTCGTGCGTGTGGGTTTCGGTCTGACACCAGTGACATTTTGGATTGCAGTGCAAGGAAAATTCGTGCAGTTTGACAAAATAATATTCCTAGTGCAATTAAAGGAATTTTCTTGTGCAGTTATTTTAAGTGACATAATTGACATTCATTTTGGAGTTATCGCTTTTGGCGGTAATCCTTGACACCTGGAGGTTTCCTAGATTTTCTACGTATCTTCGAGAAACAAGTAAGATCTTTCCTTTTTGACATTGACACTTGACACCATGGACGCAATTCTTCAAAGACAGTTAGAACTCACTGAGTTAATGAATAAGCTCAGCACCAACTTTAAGAAAGATTCTACTACAAGAAAATCTTCTCCCGACTATATCAGCAAAAAACTAGACTCTCTAGATAATCTCTGGACGGAGTTCGATCTCAACAACTCCAAACTGCTGGAGAATACTGACAAAACTGATGAATATTTCACTGCAAATATTTTTGACACCTACAAAGAGTTCTATATCATGACAAAAAACCTAATTGCTAATTATGAGCAAACCAAAACTGACAAATGCACGCAACTCAGTCTAGAAGTAATGGACATGATCAACCAGCAACGTACCAACTTCCGAGCATTCCTGCGCATCGTAAACGGCTTGACAGATGACATTAATGACAAATGGGAGCTGGAAGATGAGTTACGTAACCTGCAATTCCGATGGAATAAAATAGATGACCTGCACTGGAAAATTGACAATCTTCTTCAAGGCTCTGAAAATTCCTACGAGCAAGAATTTAATCGTCACGAATTGACATTTAAGGCAATTAAAAAGTCTCTTAATCAAAAGTTATCATCGATCACTCACCTTCACCAATCAACACCACATATTGAAATACCTACTTTTAGTGGAAATTACACTCAGTGGCCTACATTTGCCGACCTATTCAAAGAAGCCATACACAACAACCCCATGGTCTCAAAGACACAAAAAATGCAACACCTTAAAGGGAAGCTGCGCGGAGAAGCAGAAAAGCTCATTCAGCACCTTCATATTTCATCAGAAAATTATGACACAGCTTGGCAAATTATTAATCATCGTTATGACAATACCCAACTCCTATTCACTAAACAGATCGAAGTATTTTTAAACCAACCCCTTATTCAAAAACAAACTTCTCATGAACTGAAAAGATTGCATGACGTAAGTACCGAATGCATACACGGTATACAAAATCTTGGTGTGGACTGTACCTCATGGGGTCCACTGCTGGTACATCTGCTGTGCAAAAAACTTGACACCCTGACATATAACGCCTTTAAAGAGTCGAGAAAAAACCCTAGAGATTTACCTCATTATGAAGAGGTCATGACATTTTTAGAATCTAAGTTTTTAGCCCTTGAACCTATTTCTAAAAGAGAAAGGTTTGATCAGCCCAACAAAACCTCTTTCCCGTCACCTGTTAAATTCACCCCTGTGCGATACAGACAGCCTGACATTAAGCCATATTTGAATAAGATAACTAATGCAGCACTAAATGACAAATTTGACTATAAAAAATGTGTTTTATGTAATCAAGATCATGCGTTATTTCAATGCAAAAAGTTTGAAGATTCGAATCCAGACATGCGCCTGAAAATTGTTATCAAAAACAATATTTGTGAGAACTGCCTTTATTCCCACGAAAGAAATTATTGCAAATCAGCAAAACGATGCAAGGAGTGCAATAAGGCTCATAATACCATGTTACACGCCGCGTTCCCATCAACTTTAAAGCAGGAGTCGAGTTACATGACATGTAATAAACGGAATATAAATCACGTTTCATTTGATAACGATGAAATTTTACTGACGACGGTGCAATTACGTGTGAACAGACAAGATGGAACTTTCCTGACCTTGCGCGCGTTACTTGATCAAGGTTCACAAATAAGTATGATTACCGAAAATGCTGCCCAACTTCTCAACTTACCTCGCCAACGGTTTAGTGGCACTGTCGCAGGTGTAGGTATATCCAGAACAAAAAGCCGTGGAAAGGTGTTATTGCAATGCAGTTCAGTCCACAATGACTTTACATTTACAACGGAAGCCCTAATTATGCCTAAACTTATAAATAATTTACCTAATTACACCTTGAAACTAACTTCCTATGAACACTTATCTAATATACCATTAGCAGATCCGGACTATTTTATATCGAAACCAATTGACATATTACTCGACGCCAAGGTTTACTCAGAAATCATCATGGACGGTCTCTTGAAAGGCGCCCCAGTGCAACCAATAGCGCAACAGACAAAGTTAGGGTGGATTTTATCTGGTGCCGTAAAAACCTTTAACTGCCATGTGTTGACAAATAATATTGAAGATATTACAAAATATTGGGAAATTGAAGATATACCTGACAACTCTAATGACATTTTGACAAAACAAGAAATATACTGTGAGAAAATTTATACTAACACTACAAGAAGATTACCAGACGGAAAGTATGAAGTTTGCATGCCAATGAAGGAAGGCTTCGAAGAAAAGCTAGGAAAATCGATGTCAAAATCGATCGCGCAATTAAAGCAGTTAGAAAAACGGTTTTCTAAAGACCATAAATTACATGACACTTACAAAAGATTTATGCAAGAGTACATTGACATGGGCCACATGAAAAAATGCACTACACTTTCATCTACTACCTGTTACCTACCACACCATCCAGTTATAAAAGAAGCATCCACTACAACGAAATTGCGAGTTGTTTTTAATGGCTCAGCAAAGACCGACACGGGATATAGTTTAAATGATCTTATGGAATGTGGACCCAAATTGCAACAAGACATAATGACACTAATATTAAGGTGGAGAATCTATAAAGTAGTATGTATTGCAGATTGCGAAAAACACTACCGTTCAATATTTATTAATGAAAAGCAACAACATTTACAACGAATAGTTTGGCGCGAATCCCCTAAAGAACAAATAACAGAATACCAATTGACAACTGTGACATACGGTATGAAAGCTGCACCTTACCTGGCCATGAGAACTATGAAACAACTTGCTATCGATGATTGTGACAAATATCCCCTTGCTGCAAAAGTCCTTCAAAATCACCTGTACGTCGATGACGTCATTTTCGGCTGTAACTCGTTGTCAGAAGCTCAAGAAACCCAAACTCAACTTATTGACATGTGCAAGGGAGCTGGTATTAACTTGCGAAAATGGGCTAGTAATAGTAAAATTTTGTTAAACACACTACCTGACAATCAAATTAATCCATCAATAATAGACTTTAAAAACAATGAATGTTCTACCAAAACGCTTGGATTACGGTGGGACCCTAAGACTGACACATTTCAGTTTAAAAGTAACATCAATTACAGCATCAAACTAGAAAATTGCACAAAAAGACAACTCTTATCAGAAATATCTTTATTGTATGACCCTCTCGGATGGCTATCACCTATTTCAATAAAAGCAAAAATTCTTTTTCAACGTGTCTGGGAACGAAAATATGAATGGGACGAAAAATTATCGGAAGATATATTACAAGAATGGAAGCTATTAAGATGTGACTTAAAAAATATTGACAAGTTTATCATACCGAGATACGTAGGTAACATTTTTACGAAGATTGAAATCCATGCATTCTGCGACGCCTCCGAAAAAGCCTACTCTGCAGTTATTTATCTTAAAACTATTGACAAGCACGGAAATGTTCAAATTAACTTACTAAGTTCCAAGACCAAAGTCGCACCTATTAAAAGACCACCGACATTGCCTCGCTTAGAATTATGCGGCGCCTGGTTACTCACAAAACTTTTAAATAAGATCGTAGTCACTCTCGGATTATCAAATGACAAAGTAAGAATTAATGCATGGACTGACTCAATGATTGTATTGGGATGGATTAATGGTGACATAAGCAGATGGAAAAGTTTCGTTGCAAACCGAGTAAAACAAATTACCGATTACTTACCTGCATCACATTGGCGCCATGTTACATCATTAGATAATGCGGCTGACTGTGCCACCAGGGGCATGACCCCATCTCAACTTCTCTGCTGCTCGCTCTGGTGGGAAGGACCTTCATGGCTGAAGGATGACATTCCAGATTGTAAAGAAATAATTGACATACCTACACCGAAACTCGAATTAAAAAGCAATAAAAAGGTTCACACGGCTAAAGTAACATACTCGCTCTTATCAGAATTATTACATAAACAAAGCACTTGGACGCGCGCCGTGCGGATCCTGTGTTGGATATTACGTTTCATAAAAGCTATTAACGATAAAGCTAATTATAAACATTGCAATTATTTAACATTTAAAGAGTTAGAAGAATCAAAGCGACACTTCTTACTTAGTGAGCAATCAATTAGTTTTGAAAATGACATTTATGACATTCAACATAAGGGCCATGTGAGTAACAAAAGTAGTATCAAAAAGTTAAATCCATACTTAGATAAAAACGGCTTACTACGTGTTGGTGGAAGACTTGAAGAATCCTTATTACGTGAAAACAGCAAACATCCTATTTTATTACCTGTGAACTCAAGATTAACTTACCTTTTAATTGAAGAATCTCATACAAAAACTTTACACGGCGGAGTGCGTTTGACACTTGCTTACCTGCGGAATAACTACTGGGTAGTTGGAGGAAATAAAACTGTTAAAAAACTTATAAGAAAATGTATCACCTGTCATCGTTTTAGATCAAATCAGCAGCATCAAATTATGTCAAACTTACCTAAGGCTAGAATAACTCCATCTCGGCCATTTACACACACTGGGGTTGACTTTACAGGGCACGTCAGGTTAAGGCCAATAAAGGAAGGGGCATAAAAACCACAAAAGGGTATATTTCAGTATTTATTTGTTTTTGCACAAAAGCAGTACATCTAGAGCTTGTGTCAGATTTAAGTACAGAATCATTTTTGGCAGCATTCAAGAGGATGTGTGCTCGGCGAGGCACACCTAAACATGTTTACAGCGATAATGGGACAAACTTTATAGGAGCTTCTAGGGTGCTAAATAGGCAATATAATGAAGCATTGACAATGATTAACAGTGAATTTTTGACAAATGTATCTGACATGGGTGTAGAATGGCACTTTAATGCTCCTCACTGGCCAAGTGCTGGAGGCTTGTGGGAAGCAGCAGTTAAGAGTATGAAACACCATTTACGTCGTATAATAGGCGATCAAAAACTGACATTTGAAGAATTTTCAACCCTTCTGACACAAATAGAGGCGTGTTTAAATTCACGGCCGCTTTATGCACTGACTGACAACGTGGAAGATGAGTTTTTGACACCCAGCCATTTCTTAATTGGAGAACCACTACTTTCTGCTCCATTGACAGATGAGCACAGCATTGGAATGAAAACTAGATGGAATTTGACAGAACGAATGCATCGATCCTTTTGGAAAGCCTGGTCAAGCACTTATTTACAGCAACTTCAGAGTAGGAGTAAGTGGACTAGACCGACAAGAAATCTCCAAGTAAATGACATAGTATTAGTGAAGGAAGATAACTTGCCGCCTTCAAAGTGGGCTTTAGGGCGGATTACAGAGCTGCATCCAGGCAAGGACGGACACGTACGGGTCGTGACACTCAAGACAAAGAATGGATCCGTGAAAAGGCCTATAATAAAGTTATCGTTACTTCCTATTGACACGAATGATAACACTCAGAATAACTCGCAACCTGATCAGACTGACATTAATCAGACAAACCCACCACCGTCACGATCTCGCAGAAAACCTAAATCACTTTTTATGACATTCTTACTACTCCTATTGACATTCTTTACTTCGACTACCGCTCAAACATATAATTTAACATCACTGAATAGTAACAACTCAATATACTTTGATAAAATCGCTAACATGCACATAATACAGGATGAGTGGAAACTTATAATTTATCACAATATGACAACATACTGGCTTGCTATGGATAGTATACGAACATATGTAGACCATCTAAGAGCTCTATGTTATAATTACTCAGAACCTCCGTTCTTACATTTGACTATCGCCTCCCAGCTCGATCATGCATTAACGGAAATCGAGCACTATAACAAATTGTTGACAAGCAATCCTTCATCACGCCGAAAAAGAGGATTAATCAACGTAGTTGGTAACATTGCGAACTCCTTATTTGGCGTGTTAGATGACAGATTCGCTGAGCAGTATCAGAAAGACATCGAGAATACACACAGAAATGAAAAACATTTGTTAAACCTTATTAAAAATCAAACTAGCATATTAGAATCAGAAAATAACATACTACAGAGAAATGAAGCAATAATGAATCAACAATTTCAAATAATAAATCGCCACTTAAACAATCTATCTCTTGAAATATACCAGATAAGAAATTCTACAAAATCTCTCTTGGATATTTTCTACATACTAACTACCTCAATATCAGCTGATATCATAATTTCTAACTTGCATAGGATTCAAGACACTCTAATTAACACAGTTACTGACATTTACCTTGGAAGGTTCAACATTCATTTACTATCACCAAACCAGTTAAAAGAAGAATTAGACATGATATCAGGCCAAATGCAAGGAGAATTAAGAGTACCTGGAAATAATTTACGAGATATTTATCATCTTCTCAAAATGAAGGCTCGAGTAACTGCGTCGTTTCTTATCATAGAAATAAAAATACCGTTACAAGGTCGTGACATCTACGAATTAAATCGTGCAATACCTATACCTCGTTATATAAACAATAGAATCCAGTTTATTATGCCTGCAGCCGAATACCTAGCATTTAATATACAAAAGGATACGTTTACATTATTGACAAATATCGACCTTCAAAATTGCCTGCATATCGACAAAGAAAATTTATTATGTTTACCGAATCAGCCCATTTCTCATATACCCTCCGGCCAATCAATTTGCAACGTTCCACTAATAACATTATCATCAAGAACATTTTGTGAAAATGTACAAACCAAAGCATGCAGTGAAACATGGATCAGGTTACAGTCTCGTCGCTCCTGGTTGTTTTCGTGCTGCCAGGAATGCTCGGTCCGCATTTTATGTGAGAATGAACTAAAAATAGTGCATTTAAAAAGGAACGGTATATTATCAGTGAAAGATGGATGTATGATAAAATCTGAAACATTTTATATACATGAACATAGATCTCATCAAAACGAATTACTAACACACATTAATTTGAAAGTTCCTGAATTCCCGCTCTCACCACTGAATAACTACTTGAACACATCATTGACAGAAAACAGTGTGCAAACTAATCTAGAATACCATGATGAAACTTACAATCATATTAAAAAGGAGATTTCCGCGCTGAAGGAGCAGCAGCAGTTAGAGGAGCTGTCCCCGAGCGACGTGCATCATTACGTCATGATATACGTCATGTGGACTTTATTAATTGCAGCCTTCGGAGTGTTTGTGTATCTCAAGTGCAAGTGTTTGCGTAAAAATCGTTTAAATACAGTTATTAACGAATTAGAACAAATTCCTATGCAAGACTTAAGTGCACCCTGTGTAAGCACGATGAGTGAGTCCGTGTTAAGTGTTGACAAAGCCACCTCACCGGCTATGACTAGGAACATTAAGTTTAGAACTGACATTTTTAATTGACATGTGTTTTATTATTTTAATTCTGTACTTTTACCTGTGTACTGTTAATTTTAAGATTTTTTAATACTTAACATTTACCTAGACATTTTTGGCATGTTGACAATTAAGCTTGTTTTATCATTTTAACGGCATGAATTGCCGGTATTTTGTTCCTTTTGTTTCTTTTATTTGGCAGTATGTATGAGCTACACTCATACATCTTTGTATTCACACATGCATAATCATAATTTTGATGCACTCAGCATATTTAGTTTACAGTTTTATATTAGTTAAGTACAATCAGTCTGACAATAAACGCCGTTACGATCACTCGCGTCCTTTCTTTACCTCCTTGACATCTTGACAGTACTTGTAGGACACCGCGTCCTGTACAGATTGGTTAATTAAAGGCCCGTTCGAAAATGTTATAAATGAAACCGTTATATTTATAACTTTATCTTTTATACAGCGTGACTGGTGACAAATTTTAGATATTGAAGGAGAGCACTCTGTACTCGATTCTAATCATAATTATGTTATACCTGCTTACCTATTCTGTGTTGATAGCGCCGTGCGTACGTCTGTATTAGTGTAAACATGCGTTGCGTAATGAATTCTTTAACTTTTGGTTAAGTTTACTCTGTAAATAATTTAAATTTAATTTTGCTCTTCATGTATGATCTCAAACTATCACATCCTTGAATTTCGAAAATCACCCCGTATATCGTCTGTTTGATTTATTCTTACAGGAATAGAGATTATATCTTAAGAACATCTCAAGCTAATGACTAGAAACTGAGGAAGGTTTATCTGTCTTAGATCAAGTTTGGTGGAGACAACTTTAGCTTATCTTTCGCCTGAATTTTCCTAGCAAGAAATATACGTATGTGTCTGCAAGGACACCGAATATCGAGTTAAAATTTGAAATGTAACTATATGCGATAAATCCGGTTAAAAAGTGTTTTATTTAATACTCGCGAGGAAACTCGTAATGTTTTAATAATCGCGAAAACTTAAGATAATATTATAAGTAGATAGTTTTATTATCATCATCATCATAACTCTTTGTAATGAGCCCACTGCAGGGCATGAGTCTCTCCCCTGGGTGATGAGGTTTTAGGCCACAATCCACCAAGCTGGCCCAGTGCTGGGTGATGGATGTCAGAATTTTCAGGGTGCCGATACGGCTTCTGACAAACCCTAACTGTACTGTATACTTGTACTACTCTGTACAAGTATACAGTACCCGGGACCGACTGCTTAACGTGCCCTCCGAAGCACGGAAGTCGCCATGAGAAATAAGTGGTCTTAAATAAATGCAAAAAAAACTTAAAAACATTATTAAATAAATGGTCGGCGGTCACCCATCCAAGTGCCGACCGCGCCGAACGTTGCTTAACCTGTGATATCGTATGATACACACAGTAACCACGGCGCCACGACGACTTTAGTTTTATTAGTGTCCCTTTAAATTCCCTGTGTATTTAAATTTATTTAAAACTGATTTTTGTTACAGATAGTGGATGGTAACGCGAAGACCGACGTGTCCAACAGAAAAGAACCAGGCCTGTTTTGCGGCGAGATCGAACAGCCTCAAACGTTCATATCTGAAACTAACTTCGTGAAGATCGTATTCCATGCGGATAACTTCACAGATCAGACATACTTTAGCTTTGATTCCAGGTAAGGATGTCCGTTTTGAACGCGTTGTTATCGATAGTTTTGATGTCGATAGTTTTTTTTAGATAGGTACGATATATTGTAAACTCTTTTAGTTTAGATTAAGTTCAATCTTATTTTTTAATCATAAACTACGTGAACCTTAATTTACTTTACATGTGAAGTAAAATATTCTGATGATG
Source organism: Stenoptilia bipunctidactyla (assembly GCA_944452665.1). Classification (NCBI taxonomy): domain Eukaryota; kingdom Metazoa; phylum Arthropoda; class Insecta; order Lepidoptera; family Pterophoridae; genus Stenoptilia; species Stenoptilia bipunctidactyla. The sequence continues at coordinate 1,475,964 of OX101730.1, forward strand.
CATAAATTTTACCAGTAGCAATTCTATAAAAATACCTTGTTTTAAACCTTTATTGGTACATCGCTGAAGTTAATTTTTGCCTAAATAAACATAGAAGTAGTCATTTTTCTAAAAATAGGATGCTAGCGATCGGCATGGCAATCGCAATATAATGTTTACACGGAAAATAGCTGTGCCCATGGATTTAATAATGTCTTAGTCGAGTAATACAAATAGCATGAAAAGATTTGACATTTAGCTTTTAGATGACTACATAAAAAAAAATTGATTATGAATGTAATATTTCCAACACATAAATAAATTATTTTCTCCTTATGCTAAGAGTAGATTGAACTTACCCCTTTATCAAACTTGTACACTTTATACTTTATGAAGCTTGGTCTAATAAAACTATCGATAATTTAGGTTTCACATCTCTAGACTGAAGATCCACCACATCAAGATATAAACTTCTCCTAGAACTTACTTTGATCAGACCTAGTTTTGTTTTCTCGAAGTTTCGCGATTAAAGCGCAAACAATGAGAGGTGCTTGACTACTGGATCCAAGTATTCGCAAATTGGAGCATGCTAAGATTTTGATACCATGAACAAATTCATGGATTGTTACTAGTTTTGGGTATTGGAGAGGTTATTAAAGAATTTATCTTTTATTAATGTTACGTAGAGCTTTATAGTGTTCATTTAGTAACCTTGATTCATTAACATTTATTGATTTATTTACCTTTCATTGTACTTGTACATAAAAGTAAAAAAAAAAACAAAATTAAAAAGTCAAAAGAAACACAATCTCTACTAAGCATCTAAATTGACGACCACTATTGGTCTTGACGACCACTATGGCGTTGGGGTAAACCTATCTACCTCAGACGCCAGTGGTTGCGGGTTCGATCCCCGCACGGAACAAGAAAAAAAAATGTTCCGTTTCTGGGTGTTTATCTATTTATGTATTTATATTCTAGGTTCCCCTCTAGTTCGCTATATGGTATCCCAGAACACAAGCTATGCTTACTTTGGGGCCATGTAGTTGGTGTGATTGTCTGGGGATTTTATTATTATTTATAAATTTAATCTCGATAATACACTTAGATGCAGTTTTGTATGTGAAGTCGATTATCATAAAAAAAACTGAATATCCTTCCATGCTGGAGCGAAAGCGAAAGCGAAAGAAAAATATAGAATGCACCAGCTGCTTCTCTTTCCGGGCATACTCTAAAAGTCGGTTAAGGGAAAGAGGTTTTATTGGCATTTTTATGGGCGATAGGCTGGCCTCCTGTCACTGCAATAGTCTCTCTCCATCATTATAATACCTCATTTGTCAATCGTAACATCAGATGGTCTAATTACCTCTGGTGTTCTGTCTACCCCGTAGATACAGGCGTGAAGTTTCGTATGTAATAACAATATACATTGAAAATTAAAATTAAATTTTTTATTTATTTTCACAGAGCCGAACAGCAGTTTGAAGTGTATCTGAGATATGGGCAGCATCCTGAGCTGTACCCGAACAGACGAGGGGAAGTTGTGGCTGGGTAAGTTTTTATTAGCATTATCATCATCACTTGTAATGTATAATGTATTAAGAATAATTCGTATATAAATGGACTGACAAATGAAAATGACAAATGAAATGGAATTTTTAAATTGTGGCATAATAGGTAATTTATAAGAACTAAAGCGGTAAATTAGTGTTTAATATTGCATTATTTTTCTTAACAATGAGTATTTAATTTCTTATTTGTTTCTTTTAATACTTTTAAATTAAATTTGAAATATTGTTTAAATTAAATTTGAAATAATTAATTTATTTGAAAATGTACTTCTAAGCATCGGAGTAATATATCTACCTACTTACTTACTATTAAAAAATTTCAAATATAATATTTGAACGCCTTGAGACAATATTTTTTGATATTCGAGGATGTGATAGATCGATCGATAAATAGATTTATTTAGATAGAATTCTTAGATTTCAGATCATACATGAAGAGAAATAATATAATAGATATTAAATATTTACTGAGTAAACTTAACTAAAAGTTAAAGAATTGAATGTGCAACGCATGGTTACAATAGCGTTGGCAGCGATCCGCGCGCCCGGTCACGTGCTGCGATTGACTTAGGCTAAATAAAGTAAATAGTAACAAAACTTTATTTATAAAAGGAATTCTAGATAACAAATTAAGTACCTACTTTTATTACAAAATTATGACCAGAATCGTGTACAGAGTGCTCGAGTTCAGAATCCTTTCCTTCGGTATTTAAAATGTCACTCAGTATAAAAAAGTGAATTTTAGCAGTAGTAAAAATAATACGATACTTATTTTTGTATTTAATTAAAAGACGTTGAAATAATTTTCGAACTGAAAGACGTTAATATAAAGTCGTTTTATAGCTTTTTAAAATAATATAACACATGAGTATTCTTAAATAAATGAAAAATGTGATAAATAAAAATTACCCAACCAGGATTCGAACCTAACACGAACCGAAAACTAGAGGTCGTTTGCCGGACGAGTGCTCTTCCAACTGAGCTACCGGGGCCTGGCGCTGCGCCTCGAAATTACTTATCACATTTTTGTTTTTACGTTATATTGCTAACGTAGCTCCATCTTATGGTATAAGCTTGAAAATGCAAAAAACTTAAAAACATTACATAAGTATTCTTTAACAGTTTTGGCACATAATTATTCTGCAACAATTTTTACCGTAACTGAGCGTCTTTTATTTATTGAACTAATTTTCAAGGAAACTTTACAGCTGGGATCATTTACACAGTAAATACATGGTTAAAACAAAAGTTCAGATAAAGTTCCCACATTTAAACAATTTAATGGTTAAAAAACGAAAAACGCGCATGCAAAAAAAAACAAAAATAGAAAAAGATGGAGTACAATAACAACAAAATGTTGTCAGTAAATTCCAAAAGTAACAAAACAAAAAGTAACAATATACCTAGTACAGATTTAAATATAAAATAATTCAAGATTTTGATTTGCTTTTTCTTTTAACTATGATTGCGGTGCATTGAAGCAATCAAATAGAATAATCCTATCGCCTCTAGACGAAGGTGCCGTAAGAAGCAACTAATCCGAAATAAGCTTGGTGGCACGTCTCCGGTAGGATATACTTGGCGCGGAGGTAATTTCAGATATACAGGGTGTCCCAAAAATGACACAATTTTAAGTCATTAATTTTTAGTTATTTTGCCACAAAAGATATCTGGCACCTTTATTTTAAACAGAATATGACCAGTCGTAATTCCCAGGTAGCACGCTTTGCATGACAAAATAGATTTTTCTAAGATTTGGTTCTGAAAAAGGGCTATAATTTGATCTACTTTAAAATGGGCATTAATTCAGCATATTTTTTAAGATTACATGCAGATTACGTGAAAGGTCAATGCCATAATTACGTGAAAGGTCAATGCCATACATTTTTTTCCACAGTATTCAGTTGAACTTTAGTCGAGTTTTTTGAAATGGAATAAATTAAGAATATTTCACTCTTTTTCATAGCATAGGTTTTAGTTACTATCAAAATTATTACTGGATTATATCAAGTGACTAATAAAGATAGACCTAGTAAAAACAAAACGTGCCATAACAAATATTTATTGCAGCTGTAGGAGCAAAACTCCTAAAAAATCACAAAAGTGGTAATATCTCGAAAATCAGAGAACTTTTACCAAACCAGTCTTTATTTTATCTAATAGGCCTGAGATCCATCTACCTCCAGTGTCACGGAAATATGTCGTTTCTGTATTTTCCTCCACAAGTACTTTTAGTTGATCGTATACTTACGGGTTTAAATATCCATTACTTTTACAAGGTTCGGTTTGATCTGGAACAGTTTTACTAATTATCAACTCAATAGTTGATAGTCTTAAAGCAGTCTGAGATTAGCTTACAGTGTGAGGGAAATCTTTACTAGAGATCAAGATCAAGATTAGGAGATCAAGACTTTGCCAAAAAGGTCTGGATCAATGCGCTATGCAAGTCACAGTTCATTAATTACTTCATCATAACTCTTTGCAATAACCCCATTGCAGGGCTATTAGTCTATCCCCTGGGTGACGAGGAGGTTTAGGCTTTAAACCACCAAGCTGACCCAGTGCTGGGTGATGGATATCAGAATTTTCAAGGCGCTTAAAAAAACTTCTAAGAAACCCTAACGACTATTGTATACAAGAACCAGCAACCTCATCAAGTCTATTTTTTTTCTTTTGGCCTAAAAGGTAAGGCCCTTTGAATTATGAAGAATTTATACCTACTATTTACCTTTCCAATCAGGCAAAAAGGTTGTAAATAATAATTAAAAATAAACATAAGCAAATAGAAAAATTATTGAAATATTTCAAATACCACATACAAAATCAAATACTTCTCTTTATAAAGATCTCCCTAACATCGGATTATAATAAGGGGTGTCTCAACCCTGTCACAAGTCAAATCCTACATTCCAATCGATTTTATTAAATAACTCTCCAAGCTTAATATTTGAAGGGGAAGCAAAATCTCTAGGATTGTGTCATACTCCGTACGATAATATGACATACTATAGGAAAATATAGTTTTATGATACGAACTTAAAATTTATAAAAAGTTAATTTAAAAGCGATTTAATCGCGAACATTAATACAGTTTGCTTTTACATTTAAAAAAAAACGTATAAGATAAGTAAAAATGTGCTATTTATAAACATAAAGTTATTTCTCTTCTTGGTTACTTATCGTTGAATATTGATACCTCAGGAAACCTGTACATACATGTAGGTACTCAGTTGTTAATCATTTTTTCGGCTTCTACTGGATATCATGTTCTAGTAGGTACCACAACTTGACCGTATTAGTAAAGCATCTAAAATAAACATGGGTCAATGAAGACGTTTTCAGGTGGCCTTTACTGGCCCAAAAAAGTTATGGTAGTGGAAAATTATAAAACGTACCTTATTTCCACAAGTACAATGTCAACTTATAAGAATTTTTGAAAATTTATATATCTTACTAATATTATAAATGTGAAAGTTTAGATGGATGGATGAATACTTGTTTCTCAATCACGGGAGAACGGCTCAATAGCTGAAATTTTGCATAGTGATAGTGTACAGTCTGGTTAAGCACATAGGCTAAATTTTATCCCGATATTCTAGCGAGATTCGGAATTGCGAAGGTAAACAAACAGCTAGTAAGATATATTTTAGAAGTCTTTGTAATTAACTCATCATTGCTTGATTGACGACCACTTTAAAGTTGAGGTAAACCTGCCTGCCTCAGACAATGCCCGCACGGAACAAGAAAAAAAAATTGTTCCGTGTCTGGGTGTTTATCTATTCATGTATTTATATTTTGGTTCCCCCTAGTTCGCTAACTGGTAGTCCATAACACAAAGTAAGCTATGCTTACTTTTGGGCTGTGTAAATGATGTGATTGTCTGGTTTTTTTTTTTAATTTTATTTATAGCTATTGAAACTGTAGTTTAATACTTGGTTAATGTCAACGATTATAATATAAGTAATCGAAATTGAAGTAAAAATATAGCTTTCAGTGTAAGAATGCCCTTACCGAAAATATAGTAAACTGTAAAGCATCAAAGAGAATCGTTACGCTTTGCGTTCAAATCATTTGGAAATTTTGCATATCAATTCAAAAGGGGTGATTTTATTGAAATAACGGCTCTATGAGGACATAAATTTGAATGTATTTACGAAATTTTGGATTCAATGAAGCATCAATAGTGATAGTGATAGGATCTGTGTACGTATATGGTGTATTCTATTTACCATGTATATTAATTTCCTGTTAAATTGAAACCAAAATGATTAAGGTTGAAATCATAGATTTGTGGTTTGCGCTTTGCTTTTACTAGATATACAAACATACGAATATAGTCAGCAGAAAAAATAGGCTAAAGAAATTTAAAAAATAATTAGTTAATTTACCGACCCACGGATAAAAGAATTTAGGAAATAACTGTTTTAGACTTGCATGTTTCTCGAAGCTGTCTATTACCTATGAACTGTGTATTAATAATATATACGTACAAAAATGCAACAAATATCTCTAATGAATAGTATACTTTGGTTGCCTGGTAGAGATCGCTTTCTAGCGATAAGGCCGCCGATTGTGTTTTCTTTTTTTTATTGTCCTTTTTTTATATTTTGTGTTTGTACAATGAAGAGTAAATAAATAAATAAAATAAATATACTTACATGGTGACTGGTGACAAATTTTAGATATTAAAGGAGAGCACTCTGTGCTCGATTCTGATCATAATTATGTTTTAAAAGTAGGTACTTAATTTTTCACCAGAATTCTCTATCTATACATATAATAAAATGGTAGGGAAGTCAAAACTGTACATTGAATATTTTTTTAAAAGAATACTTGGGGTATGATCTACAATCGAAACAGAAACAAAAAATATAGATTTTAGAATTTTTGTCTGTTTGTCTGTTTGTCTGTTTGTCTTTCCGGGATAAACTCAAAAAGTACTGCATGGATTTACTTCAAATTTGGCATGAACATAGTTAAGAAGTCGGGTCAACATATAGGCTACATATTATCACGCTAGCAGTGTTATAATCGTAGGTGCGTTTGGTGCTGCATAGCGTTCACGCAGACGACGTCGCGGGCAGCAGCTAGTAAATAAATAAAGAGATATTACTACACTTTTTCTGACGCACCGCTTTAGTCAACACGCACACAGCCGTGTTCCCGCCACACGCACACCACCACCCGCTGAGTATCTATTGTATTACGTTTGTGTAACCGTACATTGCTTAATGAATTCTTTACTTTCGGTTAAGTTTACTCAGTAAATAATTGAAATTTATTTTATTTTTCTCGTCATGTATAATCTCAATGTATCACGAATTTCGAAAGTGAACCATGAAACCCTGTATAATATATGAAGATTTAATATCAGTTTATTAGCTACAGTATAAATCTTTGACTAGTTCAGTTCAAGAATGTGTGAACACCGTCCTTTCATTTATCACGAGGAGGTTTGCAGAACAGGTACATCGAAATGTTACCACTTTAACGCCCCGACATAAGGTCGCGTATTGCATAGAAATCGCAACTATCGACACCGCTCAGATTTTGAAATCGTTTCAAAAATCGATAAAAAAAATAATGGTAAATGCTATTAATGTGAAGATTGTATTTGAGTTATTTCTAGGCATACGGATTTTAAACCTTCGTGGTAATTTAAGAAAAAAGTATTTTTTGAGACGTCTTTTCGAAAAAATAAATCTATCTAGTCAAAATCATTGTAGTTGGGGATTTTATTTATTTATGTATTTAAATATCCTATCCTACCGGTAGTCAAACCCATTGGCATAGAAGACAAAGTTACTGCCGCTACATCAAGATATCTCGGCATTTTCTATGAAAACATAACGTGTTAAGTCGATACAAGTACCCTTGTAAGTGCCCCTTAGGCGTTTTCTCTATAGAAATACCTAATTTTAGTTCCGGCTTAGCGCTCTAACGAGAATCACGCCCCGGGACTTAAAGCAAAGTTAAAACTTACTGTAACTCTATCCTGAATTTATGGTTACGTATTAAATTCAAGATATTTTAACAATAAATGTTTTGTACTATCTATATTGAAATTAAAAATTACTTATCCGGCAAAGCAGTTACAGATAAATATCAATAATAAATCCCCAGACAATCACACTAACTACGTGGCCTAAACTAAGGAAAGCTTGTAATATGGGCTACCATGAAGCAAACCCAGACCCCGAACATTTTGTATTTTATTTCTTCCGTGCGGGAATCGAACCCGAAACCCCACGATTTGCGTACTTACACCACTGCACCACAGAGGCATATATGAAGTCTTAAAATAGACCCCTCCTTTAATTTAATTCCATCATCCTCTTAACTGTCAACATTAAAAAGTCAAATGGAACTACGGAACAATCTAATATATAAAATTCTCGTGTCACAGTTTTCGTTGCCATACTCCTCCGAAACGGCTTGACCGATTTTGATGAAATTTTTTGTGCTTATCCGGTATTATATGGCAAGACAATGTATGCCGGGTCAGCTAGTTTAGAATATAAAATTTTCCAAACTAGCTTTGTTGGGATTTTACGTCTGGATTCACAGTCAAAACTTAAAAGACAACAGCAACCTAAAACTAATTCTATTCGTTACTGATTTATTTTTAGTGGGTAGATAAGCAACACCATATTTAGAATAGTTCCATTACTGATTGAGGTACTGAGTGAGTGAATGACTGACAGACGACCTACAGCCATAAATACTGGTCGTTGAATTTTGGAACACACATTCCTTAGGGAGTATAGGGGTAAACTACGGAAGGAATTCGTAGATCTTTCTAGGATGGAAAGAATCTTATACCTTGAGTGTACTGATGTGAAACTTGATAAAAAGGCATTTTGGAAGGAATTTTTGAAATTCCTACAGTAACGGTGGTTATAAAACTTTTAACAAGGAGCACATCAACAATGTTTATGTACTTACAAAGTCGCGTACAAAAGCTCGTAATACATAAAAATACATGTAGTCATTCGTAACTGACCTGTCAAAAAGTGCTTATAAGTGCTTTAACTCCCCAATTTCACCGTGTAATAAAATGCGATCAATTCGAGTTGAACTCGACATACTCGTTAAAACGAGTTACGCCTTCAATTTTTATATTAAGTTAGAGCCGAGATTTGTTAATCTAGACTCAGAAGGAAATCGGTGGAATCGGGGCTAAAGCATAAAATATTTAGCTATCACATATTTGCAACTCGAAAAATATAAATAATTAAAAACAAAACAATTAGGCAAGAAAAATCCAAAACGAAGTCCCTGGATGAATCAGCCTTCAGCCTGCCAATTACTAAGTGGTTTATCGTTGAAGTAGCAAAATGTTCTAGAATAATTTCTGGACACCAAATGGTTACCACTTTGGGCCGTACGTGACCGAAATTGGGAATAAATCTCTTTGAATTGTCGCCACCGGACGCCTGGCCACCTATTATTGTGTCATACTGATTTATGTTTAAGAATCAAACTGGGTAGCTTTCAATAAAGTTTTCGAAAACGTTGCTTTTAAAAGGTAATCGCTAAATAATGCAATGAATGAATTACAAGTTTGATTCTATTTCATTTTAAAAAAATTGTTTAATAGACAGACAAGAAAAAACTAAGGTTAAGGTAAAAGTTTAAATCAGCTCAAAATTATGCAAATTGAGAAATTATGGCGTTAGTTCTGAAATAAATAAAAATATTTGTGATTTTATACTTGGTTATAACCTATTGACGTATTAGGTAGCTATTTGTGCGTCTAGATATAGAATACCGCTGTATGTTAGTCGAATAAAAAAATAAACACATTGCTGTTGTTTTAAAAAGTACTCAAAAAGGGCTGCCATTTGTTAAGAGGCTGTAAATGTCTTCCTAATTCTACATGTCTCTACAACCCCTTTACGGATTACCGCCATTCTTTCAGTAGAAAACTCCAATAAATATTTAAGTCTTTTAATATTCATAGAACACAAACTTAAATAATAGCAGAGGATAGACGGTGCTTATAAATGTAATAATAGTATATTATGTAACAAGTGAGCTAAGTTATGTCATGTTCATTATTAAGCCCTCGCCTGCGGCTCGGGCTCAAATCACAGCCTCGACTGCAATTAGCAACGCTCACGAGTTACATACGACGTTTTTCAACACACTTGTGAGTAAAAGACAGACATACGTGGTCATAAAATTTATTTGAAGCAGCTGTTAGCTGCTGCGCGTCCCTGTACACACGCTATTGTTGCTTGGAGGCACCGTGCAGCCGCTGCTGCTGCACGCGCGCCGCCTGTCCGCGCGCCGCCTGTCCGCGCGCCGCCTGTCCGCGCGCCGCCTGTCCGCTGGCCGCGCCGCCTGGACGCGCGCGCTCATATATTTAATGTATAACCCGGATCAATAAAATATGCTCTGTTTACTCGCATGTAATTTGCACTAAGGTACAATTCAACTTTGTAGGATTCATTATATTATGCACTAGGGCATAATATATTATGCACGCGTGACTTATAGCCCAGTTTATAGTTCTAAATTCAATATAATAAGGCTCACTTTACGAGCAAGTGTGTTGAAAAATAGCTTAACGAACTACATGTATTGGTACTCAACCCTCGGTGGTTATGGTTACCTAAAACAATTATCTTACTAGATGAAGACGATAACCTATGCCCGCTGCCCTTATCGGTGCCATTTTGCTTCGAACACAGCTGATACAAAATACAAAATAAGGTAGGAACTTTTAAGCTCTTGCATATTAATAAAGATAATTCATTAGTCCAGGTTTTTACCCAGTTTTTAAACTTCCACAAAATAAAATCGTATTCCTAAAAGACAAAATCAATCATTTCGATATGAGCCTGTTTTAAATCTAGTGCATTTCGGCGACTGATCAAGAATAATAACAGAAGTAATATCCCCGCGGCCTAGCAAAATGTAATGATGTGCTAATTAACGTACGTTTCATTTAATTTCACCAATGAAGGAAAGCCCACAGCTACAGTCGTATGTACAGTCGATTTTGTAATTTTGGGCTTTTCGATTTCATTTAGATACGGGACGATACATGTTCTTGATTTCCAATAATGAAATGTGAGTTTCATTCAAATAAACTTAATTTGTGTTTAAATTTAATAAAAAGGTTTAAATTATCATCGTTATTTTCTTCTATTTTAACTTTTACTTTAATGATGAGTTCAGAAATATGTTTTAGAACGATTCACATCGGTAAGTAAAAACTATCCTGAAAATAAAAAAGTTACTGGGCTTTTGAAAGGGAATCGTGTCTATTTTCCGTGACAAGTCCTGGTAATTTTAAGCTTCGAGTGAATAGGTTTCTCGTGAATGGACGTGTAACACCTTATCTTCTTGTTCACTTACTATCAGGTGTCATAAGGGACAAACATCACACCCTTATATTATAAAAAGGAACTCACTTTCCTGCTTTTAGATTCTGTATTGTTTTTAAACTTAAATATGCCGTGATACATGGAGCTATCAATTTTCCACAAGATCCTTTCATTTTACCAATATAATAAATTGCAAAAATAAAATTTATCCTTACATTTATACGTTTTTTTTGTCCTACAGTTCGTACTGCGAGAGAGTATTCCGAGACTGTCGTTTGCAAACGTGCTACGTACAATCAGCTGCCTATCCAGGAGTTTATCCAAGGAACTTGCATTGCAGGTAATTTTTTATCATTATTTGAATCACTGTTTTAAAAGCCCTTAAGAGATGATATACTGGAGCTAAATAATCAGCAATTGACCTGTTATAATATTATATTTTTAAATTAATCTTCGCTGCTGGACTAGGAGCGAAAGAAAAACATAGAATGTGCCAGCTGCTTCCGGGCAAACTGTAAAAGTCAGTTTTATTGGTATATATGCGGTGATAGGCTGACCCCCTGTCACCGCAATAGTCTCTCATCCCCCATAGTATACCTCCAAATTTATAGCTTCTGGTGTTCTGTCTACCCCATTAGGGACACAGGCGTGAAGTTATGTATGTATGTATTTTTAAATTATAAATTACCGAAACTGATATTTCGTTCGGGTTTCAGTTCTAGAGATAAAACAACGGACTTAAGGGGATTCTTATTAATCATTTAATGCTTTTCAGATATCACTTAAATACGAGGCTGCCTTATATAAAGCTGTACATAGAAAACGAAGAGTTCAACATCGATGGACAGCGCTGTGAAAATATCATGACTTGTCCAATGAGACCTATCACATCAGGTAAAAGTGGACGATAAAAGTCCTTAGTTGTAAATTGTTTTTCAAAAGTGCTCAATCTCCAACTCCAACTCCATCTCCAATTTCATCTTCATCTCCAAGTCCATCTCCATCTTATCCAACGCCATTTCCATCTCGTCGCGTGTCGGGTCACCCTCTTCCCTAAAATATGGTTGAGGAGGGTGATGGCTGGTGCTTGCGTTATAGTCGTGAACGGGTGCTGCTAGCGGTGCCAGGTCGATTTGGTGATGACTTTATGACTATGGTACTTTTTTGAATTTGACTCTGACTTCCCCATCTCCATGTCCACGTCCACGTCCTGTCTTTGTCAATTTGTAAATTGTTTGACTTATTTCAAATGTATTTAAATACTTACGAAATAAAGAATATTTGGTTTTCAGTTGAGTTTGAGTTGGTAATCTGTCTAAATAAACATTGCTATGGATTACCTGATGTGAATCACCACCACTTTATACACATTATTATTCCAGGAAAACTTCTTTGAAAAGGAAAAATGCTTTGCCCAAGAGATGGCAAAGCATTCTTGCCATCTCTAGGGCAAAGCATTTATAATAGTGACAACTGACATGATCATAGCTGCTATGTTGTAATTGAAGCTATGAATTCAAATTTCGTTGATATAAATTTAAAAATGTTTATGTTATGTTATGTTTATTTACTGTCGGAGTAATCCGACTAGTTTCGAACTCTTATGGAGTCCATCGTTAGGGGTGAGTGCAGTCGCGGCTGCGCCTCGCCTCGCACTTTGCTGATTTTTTACAGTTTGTTGATATGCTTAGTTTCAGTACATACCGTACTCAGCGGTAAGGGGTTTTTCGATCACAATACAACAGAAACAGAGTTCTATCACTGTCACTAGTTTATGTCTTCAGATGACACTTTCAACAAATTGAAGTTTCAAGCAAATTAAACTCTTGAAATATAAACATAGAGTTTTTATTCAGACACCGATGTGCAGGTGACAAAGCGTAGTTATAAAATAAACATTCGAGTCTAGACAGAAAACATACTCCTTGAACTTAAATATAGCAATTTCACACATTAACAACAATTCCTTGTTTTGTTCGTCTGGCGTTAACACCTTGAATTACGTAATATAATTTCTACATGACTTATGCAGGTTTTTGCAGTTTTATCACTTTGTTTTGTTACAAGACGTCCTCAACTTGAACTTCTTATTAAGATGCAAGGATTTTACGATTACAGTGTCCTTTTTTTTTATCATGTATTCCTTTTTTGAATCTTTAAACAATTTGTGAGACTGCCAGTAAACAAATGTTTAAATAACCTTTTGTCTATTAAGTATTACGCTGTGAGGTAAGCATACATTTTTGAATAAATAAATCATGGTTGCTAGCTAAACGAACCCTGAAGAGGTCCAACCACTTGACAAGGCCCTTTACAAAACGCTTATCCAAGGGTTGTAGGGCTTTTCTGAGGCAACCCTATGCCCCTAAACTTATTTTCATTTTCCGTCTGTACATTTAATTCAAAATTCAAAAAATACAAAACTCAAAAAGTTTTTGTCATCTTATGAATTTCACAAAACACTTGATAAAGTCATCATAATATGCGTCGGCTTTAAGTGGTTGTTGATAGTAGTTGAATAAGATATTAGAGTAGACCAAGGGACAAAAAAAGCCAGCGGAAAAAAAATCTTGGCACTGTTTTTTTAGTCAGAATTATTAAATCAATACAAATGGGTGGAGTATCGAATACAAATGGGTGGAGTAAAACAGCTAATTGTGAGAGCCAATGTCATGCCACAACCAAATTGCTCACTATGAGCTATGGATGCACAATACGAACATGACAAACTGGGACCAGAGTATTTAAACAAGAATGGAATAAAATAGTCATAGTATCATCAGCAAAACGAATTCGTAATTAAATTCATTTTCATAACCTAATTAAAAACTTACCTGCCTAGTCCCAGCGCTTACTCTTTTCGCCATAACTGTATTTAATTAAATAAGTTATTTTCCTGCTTCTATTTATATAATGATTTAATACACCACTTAAAAGAGAAATCATGGCACGTGTAGCCACTGTGTGGCCAATAAAGAGGGTAAAACAACTTTGACAGTTCCTCACAAAAGTTATTATAACTCAAGGATGGAGAGGAAAAACTGATTTAGTACCCATTATCGAATTCCTTTTATTTACGACGCAATAAATTATGGACGGGCGCAATTTTTGCAAATAATTCTTTGTGATTTATAGTGGTATGGGTTTTTGTATAGCCGCCTATTATGACGGCATTGTAGGATATCTACCTATATTTTGATTTATGTTCATAGCTGACCTGTCAGATTTTTGACAACTCATCAAATGTATTAAAACAACATATAGTGAAAATAATAGCTCATGTTCGGGTAATTCCAAATCATTTACTTATATAAGAAACCGCAGCAAAGATTTTAATATTTCATCCTCTCAAGTTAATCAATAGACTACACGTATCATCCACTTGCACCAATAGTTAATAAGCAGGCAGCATTTCAATGACTATATCATCTTTATACATGCACTCTCATACCTAACAAAAAGTAGTTTGACAGGTCAGAGGCTGTATAGACCGTGAACATTACTCTTTGATATATAAAATAAGATCAAATTAATCTTGAAGTTTTCACAATTCATGAAATTAAATTAAAGATGCCTTTGCCAGGATTTTATTGATCGCGTATAATTTTATTTACCGGTTAAAAAGTGGTTTATTTTAAAAAAACTTCTTCTTAACTCATTCGTTTTAATAAATATCATTATGTTTTTCGGCCAGGTTCAGAAAACTGCCCTTACGACTACATAAAGATTTATGACGGCAAGGACGAATCTGCGGCTGCAATCGGAACATTCTGCGGTATGGGAAAGTTTCCGTACTCCATAATTGGGACCTCTCAGGACTTGTTTGTGGAGTTCGTTAGTTCTCCAGCAGGTAAGGATAACCTTTATTATTGTTATTATATTTATTTATTACCTTTATTGAGCTGAGAATACTTGGAGGTGTTGTCCATTAATGGAGGAATTTCTATATTATGTATAATTAGTTTTATCTTTCCTGCTCTTGTAGTTTTTTGTGGTATCCTGGCAGAAATATCTCTACAGCGAAAAGGCCGCCTTTGTACAAATATGAAATAAGTTTTTTTCTAAAGCATCTAGACTTGTCTTTACATTCTTGTAACAGTCTCGCTCGACTATAACTATACAGCATATTCTTTTAAATACCCTAAAATACAGTTCGTCTAGTACAAAAACCATAAGCTAAATCTTTTTTATCCAAACAGGTCCTCTCCTCAACACCGGATTCCATTTCAATGTGGGAAACTGGCCAGGTCACGTCGAAGCCCCTGGATCCAAAGTAGGAACCTGTGACTGGGTGTTGACTGCTGAATCTCTGAAGAAGTCCGGAGACACTGAAGGCATCTTTCTCTCAGTTGCCCATTGGTACCCGCCGCATACTTCTTGCACTTATCTGATGCAAGGTTTACCTGGGCAGGTGGTGAGGCTGTATTTTCCAAGGTATGTGTAGTAAATTTCATAAGAACTTTATTTAAAAAAAAAACTTATTAGTGAATAAACTAAATTAAAATACTAAACAAAGTACTTAAATAAATTAAAACATATCTCATTAAACTACAAAAGACCTTTCTTAGTGTCTAAATATATAGAAAAATAAACCTATTCTTCTAATTGAAGAGGCCTCCCCGAGTCATACCGGCCGTAAATTTACCCATCACACTAGCCGCATTTAAATTACTGTTATATTCTTTATGTTTAAAGGAATTTGTGGTGTTGTTGTTATCCAAATATACATGCAGTAAATAAACTTTTTAAACATTTTAGAAAGTAACTTCAAAAATAACTAAATTATTAAGTTAAAATAATATTCAACATTATCAATAGTTGATCTGTTGATTGGGGCGATGTCTCGATTTCTCCAATTTGCTTTGTATGTTTTTACTTAATTTTTGATATTTACATAGGTGCCTTATTTGTTCGTTTTTATTACTTTGCTCTTTTAAATATTTTTATTTGTTCTTTTTGGATTTCGATGTATACTTGGATACTTGAACTTCTATCTGTTGAGGTTTTGTTTTCCGAATAAAATAAAATAAAATATCACTAATTTGGTTGTAATTTATGTTCTCATTTAAGCAAGGACTGCATACTGGTATAAATTTCTGTACTTTTTTTTCTGTATGACATCATACCGTTAAGTTAGGTGTATTTAAAAATAACAGTACAGGAATTCATACTGAAATTATTTGTGGGCCTTTTTTATTATTGTAGCATAACTGATTTATTTTTCAGTTAACTGAAATTTTTCGGTAATAATATTAATATTGATATTAAAATTTTATGTGTTAATAACTGTAGAATGTTCGATAGTTTAGTTGAAGCCTATGAAGCGTAGGGACATATGCTGACCTATTCATTTCGGCACAGAAATGAAATAGTTTAAACTATTTCTGTACTAAAAACATCTACAGAAATTAATCCGGTATACAATATTTTGGTACTGATATAATTAAGTTAGATTTTAATAACTTGTACAGGTATTGTGTTTGATGACGCAGTACACTAATATGGGTACTGAAATTTTACTAGTAGTATTTAAAAATTTTATACCACTATGCAGATGTTTAAGAATACCTAAAGATTTAAATGTTTTCTAAAGCTTTTAAATCTTCAGGTATATTATGTTTTCCTGATATGATATCATTAGTTAGCTTAGAAAATATTGTTATCTATGTATTTTCCAATACTAGCTGTATCACCAACCTACGATTCGAAATAATACAGGTTATATCCAGACACTGGTATATTAGAGATATAGGTATTTGTGAGTAATTGGTTGATAAATTTACGTTTCATGATTAGTTTATTTAGGTAGGTATTGCGTGTACCTATGCTAATAATCTTTTGCTTATAATATGACTCAAACACTTAAAAATGCAATTAAAAGAAAATATATAATCGCTCATTTATACTCTCTATTTCATGTCAAGGACTGACTACCTTCATAACATTAAACATCCCTCTGGCATCATCAAATCAAAGCCGTTCTCATATTACTTTTGGTGAAAAGTATTAAAATAAAGTCAATAATCTCAAAGGTCTGTCGGTACGTACATATAGCATTGCTACCTTTTTGAAATTAATAGCTTTATTTTTGCCCAATGAATGGAATTATTCCAAATCTTAAACAAAATGTTCTTACATAGCCTAGGAAATAAGTAGGTACCTATGTTTTTTTCATGAGGTCCATGAGGTATTTACTAAGCAACTTGTTTAATGTTATTATTTTATTGATAGTCACATTTTATTTATGGTGTGATTTTAAGATTCATAAAACTGAATTTCCCGTGATACACGATCATGTTACACAATTTCTAAAAATTGAAATTACTTTTCCCTACAGCTTCCGAATCAACCGCATCGAATCTCCAATAGTTCCATGGACGGGCGACTGTGGTGAATCCCTCACTCTCTACGATGCTCCAGGCCCTGATGATGCAAAGATTATCAAGACCTTCTGCGACACTTTCAGCAGACCAATGGAGAAACATGACTTTGTGTCTACAGGGAACGCCATGTTTGTCAGATTTGAAAGCAAAACTGGCAGTTATAGTGGGTAAGTTATACATACATACACACATAACTTCACGCCTGTATCCTTTATGGCGTAGGCAACACACCAAAGGTAATAAAAACCATCTGATGTCACCTTTGACGAATTTAGAGGTACTATAATGATGGAGAGAGACTATTGCAGTGACAGGGGGTCAGCCTATCGTCCACAAAAATGCCAATAAAAAGAAACCTCTGTTCCTCAACTGACGTTTACAGAATGCCCGAGAAGAGAAGCAGCTGGCCCATTCTATGCTTTTCTTTCACTCCCAGTCCAGCATCCCTTTACGTAGTACTGGCTAGTTAAACCTCTCGAAATAAAAGAAAAATATTTTGTGTTAATTTCTATATTTGTGCTTGGATTGGAAAATTGTCGGTAAAATGTAGTTTCATTTCACATCCATTGTCGTATGACCATTTTGGCCATACTTGTTGTTTATACCACAATAACACAGAGAGGTTTTGATGTAGTGCATATCAGAAATTATGCATAGTTGCTATAAATATGATATTAATAAATGTTTTCATTACAGATCTTCTCTTTACTACTGGGCGCATTACGACTTTTTCAACAACACCCGTTTTGGAGAGCCTGTTCCCAACACAGCATGCGATGAAGTGATAGCCTCATGGAAACAAAGAGCAGGACGACTTCGATCTCCTCTAAATACTCTTGTGTATAAGCAAGCACCACCTGGAGAAGATGTTCATTGCTTGTATAGATTTGTGACAGATAAGAGAATCTATGCCAGAGTCATATTGACAGTGATGAGCGTCAATTTTAAGGTGGGTTATATGATTTAATCATTAATAAAAATACTTTAGTAAATACAACAGTCTGGTCAATCTTACCTAAATGATCTGTGATGATAAGCATAGTATTAAATGTTTAGACGTATACAAGACAATGTTTTGTAGGTCTTAAGCAGAGAATTATTTTTTTAATTACTTCTAGTATTTAGTTAAGCATAGCAATAGGAAAACAATTGAATAAGTTAGTGTTTTTGCGAATGTACTTTTGTTTAATATGCAAAGAAAAACTTTAGCAAGGCATCTATTCATACACACCTCGTATACAAAATGACTTCGGCAGCACATTTATATGTACTTTTCTTTGCAGGAACACCCATACACCCCCGTGTCGTGTCAAAACTGTTACGAAGATCGAGCTGATAAACTTATCATCTGGGAGCCTCAGCCTGGATCAAAGAACTTCAACGCCTCCTTAGGAATCACCACCACGCCTTTACCTCTTCATTTAGCCATACAACGATCTTTGGGATCCTGTTTGTGTGCTAAACATGCAAACACAGTGACGAGAACAAGACCTTACAGAGTTGTTTCTTCCGGTGAGTCTCTAAATCTTCAACTGATTGTTGATAACGCTCATGCTGCTGCATCCTACTTCAAAAATCCATCACCTTTATTTGAAGCCAGATATGAGTTTGTACATGGTCCTCTTTGCGGTCCTGCTGTCTTAGCAGCTGCATCTGACGGAGAAATTGTGTATCCATTCTTAGAAGCCCTGGGTTATACTGAACCTCCTAAAAGAATTCAATGTATTTGGGATCTAGAAATCGAAGAAAAAAGAGACATTTGGCTACATTTCGATAGCATCAAATTCGCATCACGACACTGTGAAGATGGCAACATACAGATTTTCTTGCCTGGAAGAGTGGAACCATTTTTGTCCATTTGTGGAGAAAATGTGTCTGAAGCTAGAGAACTGCCGATTTTGTCAGCTGGAGAATTAGGGTTCGGATCATTAGATGATCCTTTGATAATGGAACAAGAGAAAACTAGATCAATAAGAATAGTTTTCATAGGAAGCGCGTCACCGGCAAAGGCAGCTTTTAAAATAGCCTGGACGGGGCTGTTTCATTTACCGAAGAATTCTGACGGTAGTCTCATGACATCAAGTTTGATTGAAGGTGGTAGCATTAAAGACTCAAGTCAAGGTTGTGATTTTATTTGTCCCGGACAAGAAGTATTATGTATACCGGCTAGATTGTTATGTAATGGCGTTGTTAACTGTCCCAATTTAACCAGAAATGATAGACAATTTTTGACCGCTGATGAGAAGAGGCAAAGAGAAAGTTATTTGGAGGACAGTTTGCGTCGATTAGGTTATTTAGATGTTTTAGGTTCAGAGAAGTTGATTCAATTGAATGATGAGTCGCATGAGTTATGTGCGGGTTTAAAAAGCTCCGTTGGGAGTGATTGGACGGGTCCCGTAGTGGGGGCTATATTAGCCGTGCTGCTTAGCGCCTGCGTTTTAGCTGGGATTTGGAGAGTATGTTGCTATAAGAGGTTATCGGATGAAGAGTCTTTGGACTACTGACATGCGGCCCGCGGTGCAAATCATGCGCCGCCATCTTTACACTCCCGACACACTCTGATGGATTTACCGGTTGATTGGAGTCCACATTGACAGACAGTGTATTGAGCGCCACAATATTAATTTTAGCAGGTAACTAATGACCACAGTTCTAATCAGGCATGTCTACTGTAATTTTTTTGTGAAACTTTAATTATCGAGTTTACTGATTGTTTCAAATTCAAAAGCTTGCTGTTATTGGCATAAGTACCATAACCTTTAAGACTACTAAGATAAATTCTCTTAACTGCGTACTATAAAAAAATGTTATGTTCCATTAGTGACAAGTTTAAAAAAGGAGAGATGAGATGAATTTTAATTTCCCTTGAAAAAGAACTTTATCCACTAGTGACATCAAGCACTCATGATCATTATTACATTATGGTATTGTCTAGAAAAGACAGCAAACATATCAGAAAATACAGAAATACAGAGCTATGCAATGCTTATAAATATGTTTCACATAAAACCGTTATTAGAATAACATTGTCTTAAGTTTTCGCGATTCATACTATTAAATAAAACACTTTTTAACCGGATTTATCGCGACGTTTCGGTTTCTTTTCGCGATAAATACAGTTAAAAAGTGTTTTATTTAAACGTAATTAGAATAGCCTGAAAATAAAATTAATGCTGTTTATTACTAAAATATTTTTCTCTGGCTGCACTAGATTTAAGTAGCAATATCTACTTAAAACAAAGCTGGTAAAAATTATTTCTTTCATTCTTATAAAGAATTCTTAATAAAAAGATCTAGTATAAACGTCATACAACATCTTATATAGCCTTTATATTATGATTTACTTTTTGGTTAGCTATAACTGCTTATCTAATAATATAGAACTCTGAATGTGAATCAAACTGTGGCGCTCAAAACGTTGGAATTATCATGTAATATAAAAATAATGAATGTAAAATTTTAATAACATGCTTTGAAACATTCGTAGATAAGATGGTGATAGTAGCCAAACTGTTAAGTGATTTAATTAAGGTTAGTTTTAAATGCAATTTGTATAAAGTCACAGTTATAAAATTTGTAATACACAATAATTGTTGAAATAACTTATTGATTAATCATGCTGAAATTTTGATTTGAATGAAAACTGTTACTGTATAAATAAGCTACAACCACCAGCACCTAACTCTATATTAACTTGTTATTATTTTTTTTCTTTCTTATCTTTATTTAAGCAAATATTGATATAGGTACTCACCGTGTTATTTAAGTAGCTATTTGTAGCTCTTAAAAATTAATTTACACATTAAGTTAGTTGCTACTTTACTTCGAAATAAGAAGGTAGAAATTTCCTCATAAGTATCCAATAATCGAACGGAATGAAACGTATTCAGGACTCTCATGACCATCGTAGGTATATTGGAGTCTACCCAAATTATTTGGTTACTTTGATATAATTCAACTATTTTTATTTTGTTTTACATTCATGAGCACCTAATAATATATATTACAGTAACGCAAGATAGTATCTTCGATAGCTTTTGCTCTAGTGTGCATCCATACTACGAGCCTAAGGCAGTGGCGACGGCGGGCGCGAAATATCAAACATATGAAACCATACTGTAGTGTCCACACGACCGGACTGAGCAAGTCAGCGTGCGTAAGTTTCAAACGTTTGTATCCGCGTTTTCTGACCACCAGTCCGGTAATAACTGAAAAATATGCTAAATAAATATAAATTTAGAAGCTAAATAAAAATAAACAAAAAGTTATCATAAAAACTAAGAAAACCGACTGCTGAATATATTAAGTTTCAACTAAAAAGTTGAAACTTACTATATTCAGCGGTTCGACTTATAACACCTGATATAAGTCAAACCGCTACAAGAGCTCGCGCGTCACTATGGCCAGCGCTCGTCCGCCACAGGCCACCACGCTCGCGTTAAGGCACATTTTCATTGCATGCCATAGAGCCCGCACGACGGGAATCGTTTTCATTGGTCATTTATAACCGCATGCGGCGGTCGATAGATTACCGAAACGCATGCCATAGAGGTGCCTTGCCATCGCATGCGGGAGATTTTTTAAACGACCGAGGTAATTTCATTGGTTGTTAGACTGCATGCGTCGAGCCGTTGCATGCGGCGTAACTAACGACTTATCGACTAATGAAAATACGCCATTAGGCTTAGGCCCTAGTCACTGCGCATCCAGTGTGGTTGCACACTAAAACTCATTTCTCACGTAAGTGGAGTAACAGTAGTGGAGTTTCAAACAACATGCAGCACTACGAGCATAGCTTGTTGAACTATTGTTTTGCAGTCAGACGTTTTCTTATTCACATCTCTTATTGCTCCTATACTCAAAGAAAGTTTTAGATGGAGCAAATTTTACAACGGAAAAAACTTCCAGACTTGCTTGTAAGAATAAGTCAAAGTTCTATATTTTTGACTATCAAAAAACGTTAACTGTAAAATATTAACAGGCGCACAGGATTTATAAAAAAATATTTGCTTCGAGTACCTGTATAAAATGGTGCATCTCCGAGCAAATGACTATACTACGATCATCCTATTTATCTGTCACTTATAAACAAACTTATTTGCTGTGAATTTCATCATCATCAGGTAAAGATGATGAATCAGACATGAGGAACTTGCAGCATCGAGATTTTTGCGAATCGTCTATAGGAAAATATCACTGAGTTTTAAATCAACCTTATACAGGGAGAGGTGAAATACGAGGATAAAGGATCTAAAAGATAAAGGTTTGCAATAAAATATGGCTAGCTAGATGGACCTATAACGCGACTATACTTATTCAGGGCGGTATCAAAGCTGACTAGGAAACGACGTAGTTAAAAATGTAAAGAATACAAATTTTTCGAAATGGAAATGCGCCATAACATTATCGTCAAATGAACTATCACTGCCTTATGTTAAGTTACTATTTACTATGATTTCCTATACGTAAGGTTAATCTTTGTTTAGCAGAATGGATCACAACAAATCAATTATTCACAATACCTAGTCATAAGTTTATTAGTTACCGTCTGAATTGTTAAAAGTAATATATTTTGTACAAAATAATGTGTCGAGTTTTATTTCTTTTTCATTTTCATTTGATCAAAAAAAGTATATTCGGATTACCTAAGTTTAAACATTTCAAGACCTTAAATAAAAAGAACATGAAATGTGTGAAAATAAAATTATCCTTGAGTACCTTCTTCGTAATGTCAACTTTTTATTAGTAAGAATTACAGGGTTGATCCTTAGTCACCAGCCAAATTTAAATGTTAATTTCTTTGATACGATATAAACGTTTTTACCCACGACGGAACGGAGACGGTATATGCGTTTGGGGTGAGAGGGTGTTTGTTTGTGAAACCAATGTTACCATTTATCTCCAGAACCACTGGTCAGATTTTAATGCGGTTTTCAGTAATCGCTTTGGATTTGATTGGTGCATGTTCTTAGATAGGTGTAGCGTTAACAGCTCACCAGGGGGCGCTGCAGTAAACATTTGTTTGTAAAAGCCAATGTTACCGTTTATCTGCAAAACCATTGGTCCGATTTAAATGCTGCTTTCAGTGATCGCTTTGGATTTGATTAGCGCATGTTCTGAGATAGGTGTTACGGTAACAACTCATCAGGGGGCGCTGCAGTAAATATTTGTTTGCAAACCATTGGTCCGATTTGAATGCCGTTTTCAATTATCGCTTTGGATTTGATTGGTATAATGTTATATGATATCGAGTTACGTTACAACAAAGCACCAGCAAAGTTGAGCCACCAGCAAAGTTGAGTTGTAAATACTTATTATAATACTTCACTATGTATTTAAATAAACTACATGGGTTTTCCAGCGGTGGTGGGGACATTAGAGGGCTGATGAGGAACGAGGTGTTGTGTAATGATGTATTATGTACCTACCTATATTATGCTCTTTAAAAAGTTTGAAATAAAAAACAAAATAAAAAATCCGTCTGGGGCTGCCATTGAATGAATTCGTCTTGTAGTTTTATATTGAAATTTAAAATATTGATGGCAGCCCTCGACGGACTTTCTTGCTCTTTTTATAAAGTTCATAGGGAGTTGAATACCTATTTCATTGCGACATCTAGATCTTCGAGAACCGAATAGGTAAGCGTAGGGAAGTGCTACGAAAACGAATTGTATGTTGTTCATAATATGACCGACTCTGAGTGAGATCAAGTGAACTTTTAAAAAAGCTTTTCACGTTAATTTTCTCTCGTCACATAAATCATTTCAGTCGGGGGATTTTAAATTATTTTATTCTTTTTAATTACTTTTTAAACGTCGCGACCTGGGTTTTTCAAAATTTTTATTTTGTTTTTTATTTAAAATAGTCGCTGTTGATGAACATAGCTAGCGATGCGGCATTTCATTGTTTATACTATGACGTAGTTATTACGATGTTATGTAGTAGCGCGTGGTCATCTTGATTTTAATGAAAATTTAGAGTGACCATGCCTTGGTTAATATGTTAGCGGATATATTAATTTTCTTGTAAAATAAATAAATACTTTTTTTTGCAAAAATCGTTTCTATAAATGATACTTTTTAAGCAAAGAAAATTTGGCCGGTGACTACAAATCAACCCTGTATAATTTTTTTGTATGTTTGTACGTAGGTACTACAGACATGTCACATAACTTCTTCCAATATAATGCAGCACGATTGAAATATACGGCAAAAAAAGTAAGTTAAACGTTAATTAGTTCTACATTAATTTGGATTATATGTAACAAAATGATAATGTTAAAATACCCAGAAATAAGCAGACAAGTACTACGCAGATCAATAGGAACAGTTGGTGTCAATAAAGTAAGTGCTGCATTTAATAGAAATTAAAGAAAATCATGACGAAAGTTACATATATCACTCTTACGAGGTACAGATTACCATATCGTATTAGTCATTTATTAATGACTGATTTATCAAGGATTTTTACTACCTATTATTCTAAGGTGTAGTACTATTGAATAGTCACAATTTGGATTGTTTTTTTTTATTGTAGTATAAGGCTACTTAAAAGTTTCTTGGTTTCTACATTGGTAGTCTAGGTAGATATATTAAATTTTTCTTTCTTAAGTACATATTATTTTTCTTTTCTTTCGACTTATGAAATTTCCCTTCTCAAAAACTACTGAATCAATGTTGATGAAACTTGCAGTATTCCCTAAGTTGAACAAAAAATACAAAAATATGCGAACACAAACATAAAAACATACATACACTTTTGAAATTTGGCATATTTGCTCAGACGCAGATATATGTTAGTCATATGCGAAAACTGGAAAGTTCTGGACATATTACATTTAATCTGGCTAATGAAAGTAGGACCGGAAAAAATTGGCGAATTAAAAAAAATACCATCATGACTATACCCCGACAATAGTACAACACATATGGATTAAACAAACTTGATACTTGATAAAAAAAATTATGATCGTAAAAAATATCAAAATTGGTACTGTGCTACTTTTTGATGAGAAGTATATTATAAAACGATAGGCAACTAGTATTAATCAGTTTTAAAAATAAAACAACAAAATACAATTTTTATTCATTATAATCAAAATCTGAATCCAGCAATTCTATATGGAATGAATCGTCAGAGTCACTGGTATCACTGTTTCTTACATTGATTATGAAACTATCTAAATTTTAATTTTTTGTTCATTTTCAAATATGAAAATTCCAAAATCTCAATTACCAAAACCACCAACAACTGCTCGATTGTCAACAGTGTCACCAGAAAAACGACTTTCACATTTATTCTTGTACTGCCCCTGTAAATACCTGTGTGATGTTATATCATATTAAAATTTTCAGTTAATGATATAACATGACACATATGTTTACAATAAAACCACCAAGATTTTAATAAAAGATCATCGTTATAACCAAAGGTTTTCATAGTAAACAAACTTTGATAATTGAGCTGCAATCGGGATTAACTCCTTATTAAGTATAGCAATAGCAAAATGGCGAAAATAATATACAATGTATATTAAAAATGTAATAAGTAATTCATACAGCTACTACGGTGGCAAAAAACAATTCACTGTAAAGACAATGCCCATTCTACGAGTAAATCAGTTTATTTGTTCTCTAAAACTTTAGATATGAAATAGAACCAGGGAAATGTGTAACGTACGATTTCAAAAGCCTTTGGTAAACGCATAAACAACCCCAGAGAATTCACATATAGTGTTATACAAAAAGTAAAGTGTCGTTATTTAAGTGAATAAGGCTTTCAAGTAGCTTTAAAACAAAAAAAACAGTAAGAAATTTCAGAAATAAAAATCAAAAATAACCTCTTAGTTTTGGATTGGTCCTCTTTATTTCTATAACTTTACGAATCATTTTTAGAGATGGCAATATTTTGGCACGAACATAAAAAACATTTTTTTTTTCATAAGTCTATTTTAAGAGAAGTTTTCCGAATTGCTCATGCCAAATCGTGCAGGCAAGACCTCTGTCAATGCAATATATCATGACGAGAAGAGACGCTGTTTTTATGGAACTGTGATTTCTCCGCAGAAGCAAAACTGACATTATTTATAAACCAAGAGACTGGCAATAGGAATTATTAGGGAAAATGTCATTAGGTTCTTACTTCATATTATAGATGATTAAACGAACTTCTAAGTGAAGTTCTATCGCTATTATATGAGTCGCTTCATTCGAAGATATTATATAACAGGTAGTCCTTTTTAGGTACTAGGTAACTTCGCACAATTTAAAATTATCATAAAAAAAACACTGTGGTGGGGCGCCGCGTGGCATGATCCACCCGGTTCGCGCCAAGCCCTCATTCTTTAGAGACCCTAAACGAAACTTTTAAATGGGTTCTGGGGTGGGTGGGTACGTCATATCTTCGAATGAAGCGACTCATATCATAGCGATAGAACTTCACTTAGAAGTTCGTTTAATCATCTATTATATTTCGTCGCTTCATTCTTCAGATATTATATAACAGGTAGATTTTCAGAGATAGAAAGGTTTGTTTAGGTATATACTTGGAATTGAAATAAGTAAAGATATAAGTATGTAATTAAATTTTTTTTTTATAGTACTTAATAATTAGTATTATTACATAATGAACTTCAAATGAGTTGTATAGAATCAAAAACAGCAATCTGTCGATTTTGTGCAAATTGAGTTTTGGGTATGGCAACATTCTCACGTTAAAATTCTTTATGCTTATTTATTCACATCGTAACAAAAACAGCATTCTCCGACCGAAAACCAGTACGAAAAATCGGTTTTAGTATCAAATGCAGCAATCTGCGTACGATGAGTTTCAAAAACAGCTATCTGTCAGTCTCGGCCAATCACAAGCGTTCAAATGACCATGTGACAAAATGGCGTCCGCGTTGTTATTCCTATAAGACCCGTGTGCGTGTTTTAATAGTTTATTAGTAAAATATTGTGTAAAAATACGTTTGCTGGTAAAAAACATTATAATGGATGTTCATCCCACACAAGTGAACAAAAGATTTGCACGAAAAAAGGCAAGAAAACCCGCAAACTGGAAAGCAAATCTTGCCAAACTCGCAAGGTAGGTTAGCCCATGTTTTCACCATAGGGTCATCACAAATTGTGCTTCGAATGGATTAGCCGTTGATTTTTGTAAAAGAAACGAAATAAGGTTTTTATTTTCACTATGCATTTTATTTTTAGTTCTACAAATTATCGATTTAGTTGATAAGAAAAGTATGTCCCTAAAGTTACGTTTTTGTAAATCCCAATTCCTAGTAAAATAAAAAAATGCGAAAGTATGGATTGATGTTTGTTTTATATAATCACGATGAAACGACTGAAATTTTGATGAAATCTGTGACACTGGTAGAGTGTGACTTGCTTGAACCGAGCGAAAATAGATAGAATAAGGTACTCCTCATCCCAAATCCCAATCCATTTTATTATTTTAAAATAATTATATTTTAATAGTTACGAGATTAGCTAGCAGCGGTATTAACAGGAGTTTTATGTGTACTCTTGCATCTCGCTGGAATGCGGTTCTATTGTAGTTCTATTGTAGTTGGTTGAATGACATCACTAGCTAAGGTCCACAGATGTTTCCGACGAGTTACATATTTTCGATAGTTTTTATTTAAATAACGTTTTTTTTCAGATATGCGCCAAAAAGTTTGCCGGATCGAATATGCGAACATAATTCAAAAGCATTCAAATGTGCTACTCTTAGAATGCATGACCTCCTAAAGATACATCAAAATTTTTATAAGAAGTCTACAAAAGTCGAACAAGATATTGTGCTGTTCAAATTATGTTCTATACAAGAAACAAAGAGAAGGCCTAATTTCAAAGGAAAGAAAAAGTTTACAACATCCTTTTCTGTATTTGTAAACAAAAAAAGGGTGCCGATATGTCAAAAGCAATTTTTGAATATTTTTGGTATAAAAAAGTATAGAGTTGAGTATTTAATGAAAAAATTTTATGACACCGGAGAGTTTCCACGCGAAGGTCGAGGAGGAGATCGGAGGAGTATGAAATTTGCAGATAAAAAAAAATCTATTCACTGTTTTATTCAAAGTCTTAAATGTATCGAGTCGCATTA
This sequence comes from Stenoptilia bipunctidactyla, assembly GCA_944452665.1. Taxonomy (NCBI): domain Eukaryota; kingdom Metazoa; phylum Arthropoda; class Insecta; order Lepidoptera; family Pterophoridae; genus Stenoptilia; species Stenoptilia bipunctidactyla. The sequence continues at coordinate 1,504,338 of OX101730.1, forward strand.
TTGCCGCAAAAGCAAGTACGCTGAAAGGAAGTACTTACCTTGTGAATTAAATATTAAAAAACTGTATCTCATGTATAATATGGACCCGCAAAATGCACAAATGGGAGTAAAGTTGTCCTATTTTCGTCACGTTTTTAACACCGAATACAATCTAGGTTTTGGCACACCCCAAACTGACGTTTGCTCCAAATGTTTGGAATTAAGAGAAAAGATAAAGAGAGAGCAAGACGAAAATAATAAAGCAATATTGATAACGGAGAAGAGAGTACACTCTTTACGGGCTAAATCATTTTTTGAAAACTTAAGAGACACCACACCTGGACTAAAAATAATATCTTTTGATTTCCAGAAAAACCTACCATTACCCAAGGTACCTGATCAGTCCTGTTATTATAGTCGTCAACTATATTTTTATAACTTAGCCGTTGTGGAAGGATCCTCTACTTTGCCTTTAAACAAAGATCGTGTTTTTTCGTACTATTGTACTGAAAACGAATTTTCTAAAAATGCTAACTTGGTTGCATCTTGCGTTTATGATCGCCTTTGTAAAACGGAAAAAGCAGGGGTTACAAAAGTACGTTTGGTCGCAGACGGATGCGGCGGCCAAAATAAAAACAGTATTTTAATTGGCATGTGCTGCAAGTGGCTTTTAGAAAATAAAGACATCAAGGTTTTAGAAATCGTATTTCCCGTGACTGGCCACTCTTTTATGCCCGCCGACCGCGTTTTTGGAATCATTGAAAAAAAGCTGCGTAAGAGCGAGGTCATAGTGGCTCCGAAAGAAATTACAAATGTTATATCTGAAAGCGCAACATTATCAAAAATTGGTGTTGATTGCACTGTTTATGACTGGAAGGCAGCTATTAAAGATGTGTTAAAACCAACTACAAGTTGGAATATACAATTTAACCAGTGCAAAAGATTTATTTTGCGTCGCTCAAAACAACGTGAAAACGTACTTGTGAGGGGTGAATTATTTTATAAAAGTGACATTGCCAAACCCCAAAATGTTTGTAGGCCACAAAAAACTATTAAAATGATTAATCCATCCATACTACCGAGTACAGTTGCCGTTAATAAGAGCAAATTAAACGACGTGAATAAGTTACTGGGCAAACATTTTGGTTCGGAATGGCAAGGTTTATCGGACTTAAGTTTTTATAAAGAAACACTGGCCAGTCAAGAGGCCTTACAAGAAATTCCTACTCAAGATCATAATAATATTTACTGTGATGAAGTAGTCGAAGAAACTGAAGTATTACGTGTCTAATTCTTTACCCGGCGGGTTAAAGAATTAGACACGTAAAATACCACAGAGGGTATATTTTCGACGATTGCTTTTTTCCTGAGCGCCGCAGCGATATAGGTAGCTTGCGATCGATAGATTTTGTATATTTCTTAAGAAAAACATATATTTTCGTTGCCTTTTGTAGAAGTATGTAGATTTTTTTTCATTTTTATTTCTTTTACGTTAAGTGAGTTTCATGCTAATTTTTCTCAATATTTACGTCATTTGTGTTTGATTTGTGTTGGTAATTTGTTAGAAGTCTATTTTTGCTAATTGATCTCAATTTCGATTGTTCCTAAGAAAAAAGTACGTTTTTGTTTATTAGGTTTTTTTGTTTTTTTTTTAAGATTTGGTCTTATCCATAAGATACCATTGTTACAACCTCAATTTGGCATTTTATTTGTTAAAAACATCCTATATAACACTATGTCATCATAAAAAAGTAAAAAAAATCGTTATTTAAGTACATAATCGCATTTATATTGTGTGGCATTTTTTACCCGGTAGCGAGTATTCGTGTCTGAAAATACCTAGCGAGTGCCGCCGGGTTAAAATATAAAGGGTAATTTTTTTTCTTAATTATATGACCATCTTACAAGATTGTTACTTTTTCTATAATTTTAATAAAGATGATTGTAAAAAATTATTCAGGAGATTTTAATTATTGACAACCCTATGTTTCAATAATCTTACTTTATTTGAGTTGCTAGAAATTATAATCAGCTTAAATTAATGAAACTTAGTGATAGTCTATTTATAGACACATCATTTTTAATGTAGTAATTTACTTAATATCAAATTACGTAATATTCAATAATTATTTTTAATATTAGGTTGAGTATTGTTCATGTCTCGATTAAGTATCGACAAAGCAAAGTTATTTTGTTGATCATCTAAAGGCCGATTGATAAATTTAAAGAAACTATTAAACAAAAATTGTGTAGTAAAGGCTTTTATACAATTTCTGAATATATGGAGGATAAAAGTCCTTGGTTGTAAATTGTTTTTCAAATATTCTCAATCTCCAACTCCATCTCCAACACCATCTCCATTTCCTTCTCATCCAACGCCATCTCCATCTCCTTCTTATCCATACAACAGCAAGAACGTCATGCTCCCTCAGGCGGCATGGCTAGCGGTAGCGTCGGGTGTCGGGTCACCCTCTTCCCTAAAATATGGTTGAGGAGAGTGATGGCTGGTGCTTGCGTTATACTCGTGAACGGGTGCTGCTAGCGGTGCCAGGTCGTTTTGCTGAAGACTTAATGACTATGTTACTTTTTTGAATTTGACTCTGACTTCCCCATCTCCATCCCATTCCCCCATGTTCACGTCCGTGTTAGTGTCCAGTCTCTGTCCACGACTATCCTCATCTCCATCCACATTATCTGTAATATCTCTCACCTCTATCGCTACATCTATCTACTTCTATCTTTACCTCTATATTTATGTCTACGTTTCTGTCTAGTACTTGATTGCCTAATGTATAAATATAATAGGAGACTCCAGAAGATCACCAACTCGTTCATGGGTCAATGTGTACGCTTTTATAATAAAACTCCAAAATATTTAAGATTAACCCTTCGATAGATTTAAGGATAAGCATAAAGTTTTATTATAAGATATCCGGATGCAAGAAGATTGTAAATTGTTGTTGTTGATATTGTTATTGTGTATTTTTAAAAGATGATTGCTGTTGAGTTTCTTGCCACTTCTTCTCAACAGATCGACTTTCCGAAGTGGTGGTAGATTCAGTTCAATTTGTAAATTGTGACTTATTTCAAATGTATTTAAATACTTACGAAATAAAGATTCTTTTGACTTTGACTTTGACTGAGACCGGCCGCGCGCGCAGCTGAGATTGACGCGTGTCGTGTGCTGTGCGCACCAAAAACGCTGATGTTAATGCCGCTCGCGGCGAGCGTTTGCTTAATCCATCGACTTAGCGTCTGACTTTATGCAGTTCTGTGGGGAGCTTTGAATGTTACGAAGAGATTCCCGGAGTTTGAACCTCTGATATTTTATGTAATAAAAATATATTCCTTAAAATTTGATACTGGGCATATGTTGATATTCCTTTGAAAGTTTGGGAGAGATAATAAGGGCTGTTCACGATTTGGAGCGGAAGTCTTGATAGGTTTAGTTTTATAGGCTCCTTTTAAGAGGCGTTTAACACAACTATTATCACTTATCTGTTCTCCTAATAAAAGAGATAATGCAGATCGATGTGTATTTAATGAACCGTAAGAACATCCTTTATTAAATTGCTCGTTTAAGAAACAAAGAACTAATGGAATGGATTTTTCGAAACTATTAATATTTCGTAACTTGCAAAACTTCCACCATAACTTCAATGAGACGTTGTACTGGCGAACAGTAGTGTCTGCAAGCGAGGCGAGCATCAACGTGAGAGCCTCTGGTGGGCAGCCGCGCCGGCTGAACGACGTCCGGAGAGCCTCGCGGCACCCAGGGTACGGCTGGAGTGCAGTGGGTGCTGACTCTTATAATGAGAGTTGACTAAATCAGAATTTGAATTGAAGTAAATTATATTTGAAACTAGTAGTTTGCATAAAAGTGGGTACCATGGCTGGGAAGGCCAGAAGGGGAATACAAGTACCCCTTCGGCTTTATCATCAATGATTTTTCGTACACATTTTAATACAAGAGAAAAAGGAGGAAATGCATAAAAATCCAAGTCAGTCCAGCTTATTGTAAATGCATCAACTGCGACTGCATCAGGTTCAGGCTTCCAGGTGACAAATAATTTACATTTGGCTCGACTTGAGAACAAGTCGATCTTAATGGACCCGAAACTATTTACAATAAGTTGGAAAGCGCTATCCGAGAGGGCCCATTCAGTATCAGGGTTAAGTTTTCTGGACTCTTTCTTTCTTTCTTTTCTTTTTCTCCACTAGCTACACTTTTGAGACCTAACAAAACCGCGAGTAATTCTAAAAAGTTAATATGATTTTCTTTTTCACTGTTCGTCCATGAACCACTATATTTATTATTTTTGCATACTGCTCCCCAGCCTGTCCTAGATGCGTCGGTGTAAATTTCTAACTTATAATTTTGAGTAATGATTGGACAAGAAATAATATTAATATTATTTTTCCACCACCATAAATCTTTTAGTAATATCTTATTAAGATTCAGTTTTGCCTCATAGTTTCCTCCGAACTTATTTAAGGCTAAAAAATTTTGTCTCTCTAATATTTTTGTATATAAGAATCCATATTTTGTGGCTGGACAGGCTGCGATCAATACACCTATAAGTTTAGCGAAATTTCGTATTGAACAAGTTTTAAGATTAAGGTACCTATTTATTAACTGTGCAATGTTATTCCGCTCATCGCCAGGTAACGTTATAGTCATCTGTTCTGTGTTGAACATAAAACCTATGAATTTGATTGACTTTTTTGGTACAATGTGACTTTTATCGAAATTTACAATAAAACCTAGACAATGTAATAACTTCAAAGTTTCTCTTACATTAATCATGCATTCTTCATATGTATCTCCAATAAGAAGATCGTCTTAATAGGTAGTAGACTTAAAACCTTGTTTTCTCAAATGACTCATTATTTCACGCATAATTTTTGTAAATACCTACGGAGCTACCGATTATCCATACGGCATTGCTGTGAACTCGTAAGTGATCGGCTCAGACTAATCATTTTCTTGGAATTCGAATCGTAGGTACTTTCTGTCACTAACAAAAATCGGTATAAGTAGATATGATTCTTTCATATCTATATTGGGTAAGTATCCATTACGAGGAATTAATTTTGAGGCTGTTTTATAAGATTCCATTTTAAAATGTACTTTTGTTACGAACTTGTTTAAAGATTTTAAATTTAGTATAAACCTTTTTTCTCCGTTAGGTTTCGGAGCTAAAAATATATTTGAAATACATTGATCATTTGAAGGAGAACAAGGTTTTATAGCCCCTAAGTCTAATAATTTATTTATAGCTATTTTCATGTCTCGTTTTTCACATGATGACAAATTATTTTTAGGAATAGAATACTGACAAATTTGAGTATCGAATGGTATTCTAAATCCATACTTTATCCACTTCAATATAACTTCATTTTTAGTTATTTTTGTCCAACAATCATAAAATAAATTAATTCGACCTGCATGTACCTTGATTAATGTTGGGTCGGAGCACGCATCCTGGATGAAGTCTGCGGCTGGAACTTGGCGTTGAACGAAGAGTTCGATTGTGGGCGCTGCTGTGTTTGAGCTGCTATCGGTTTCCTCTGACCTCCACGCCCCCCCCTGAACGACGGGTAACGAGGAGGTCCTGTCTAGTTTCCCTGCTGAGACGACCGGTTGACCGATGATATTTGAGAGGCGACTGTTTTGGCTGGGCCTTTTTTAATTAGGGCTCCCTGCTTTTCAATGGCTTTACTTGCCTTTATTTTTTCCGGCAATGAACTTCCGAATAAAGTTTTGTCTCTTTCGGAGTTTTGTATAACATGTTTAAAGTTTGTATCCGAATTAGGTAAAATCAGTTTAACCCTATCTTTGGTTAACATAAAGTGGAGGTCTGTTAATAGGCGGCATCCATCACTTACGTGACGGAGGGCCTTCATTTGTTTTCTTCCTTCCCAAGGAGGACGTCAATCCCTCGATTTATGGCGGTAATACCGTACCCCAGCTGTCGCTGAAAGTTTTGGATTTTTTTTTTGTCACGTGCTCGTGCTAGGTCAGTTATGGCTGCCGAGATTTCCGCATTTAATTTTGGGGCTTGCAAGTTTTTGCAGTTTTCGGGTACCGTATTTTCTATGGTTAATTTATCTTTGTCTTCTTTGGACAGTCCTTTTCTTAGTAAAGGTGTCCATAAATTTGAGAGCGTATCGTGTATTTTAGCGCCAAATTCGGGTGTATCGGAATTTGCAGCTCCAAGTGCAGTAAGCAGCTCTGGATCCAGATCGGGATTAGGTTCTCCCGATATACCTGGTGCGTCTTGTGATATTGACGGCTCCGGATTAGGGAGCGTCTTTGCAGATAGCTTTTGATCCACAGTGAATGACGCGGCAGTCTTCTGGTTATCCAGGTTTACATCATCCAGTGGTAGCGATAACTCATACCTTGGAGGCGACATGTTTATGTCTAATTCATATTAATATAACGCCCATAACGTATTACAGACAACGAGATAAATCTCCTTGAGATTACCCGCATTTTCTGTAATCGTATTGAAAACAAAAGGTTTAGATCGATAAGATCAAATAAAATTTATTAAATTTTACATCATTACGATATTGAGCGGATAACTTGATATATCTATTATAGATTACACGCATTTTCTGCTCTGATTTTTTAAATAACCTTGGAGGCGACATGTTTATGTCTAATTCATATTAATATAACGCCCATAACGTATTACAGACAACGAGATAAATCTCCTTGAGATTACCCGCATTTTCTGTAATAGTATTGAAAACAAAAGGTGATCGATAAGATCAAATAAAATTTATTAAATTTTACATCATTACGATACTGAGCGGATAACGTGATATATCTATTATAGATTACACGCATTTTCTGCTCTGATTTTTTAAATAACATTTTTAAACCAAATAAGTAGGTCTTACCTTGTAATATTTCTTCTTCATCGGAAGAAATAATTCGATGTTTCCGTTTTTTATCTTTTTATTATAATGTTGAAGCTGTTCTTCTGCTGTACGTTTAGGCATTTGTAAAAACTTAAGTTAATGATTAGAGTAAATGACGTATGCTTGTTACCACGCACGAAAAAAAAATGAGGGCTTGGCGCGAACCGGGTGGATCATGCCACGCGGCGCCCCACCACAGTGTTTTTTTTATGATAATTTTAAATTGTGCGAAGTTACCTAGTACCTAAAAAGGACTACCTGTTATATAATATCTGAAGAATGAAGCGACGAAATATAATAACTACAGTCTCTCATTTTGTTCTTTAAGGTGTGAGGTAAACTAATATTGATATTGGTGTACAAAGAAAATAATGTAATTTGCGTATTTTACAATTGGTTTTACAGAGCCAACATGACATGAGAGATAAACAAAAAAAAAAGATGATAAAAAAAAAGAAAATAAAATTGCGGTCTTCCGGTGCCGCGGTGTAGATGTATCCGGCCAGTCTTCGATAAGGCGCTATGGACACTTCAATACATTTTATTCAGCAATTGTATTCTCAGTATTTCGTAATCTACTAATCGCCGTAACAAGATTCTCTTCATTTTGTTAAAAATAATGTCTGAGGCGTTTGAAAAGTTAATTAGCGCGTTATGCACAAACAGAGAAAAAGAAGAAATGGCACTGTGAACGAATTATTAGGATAAATTTACAAAGAAAATTAACCGGGGCATGTTTCACAACGTGTGAAATGGTTTTGGAAATATTTTAAAACTTTTGTAGTATTTTTTTGTAAGATTTCGTTTGGGTAGTTATTATTTTTCATCATGTTGTCTAACCCATTATCTAGGCTATCATATCATATGGCGGATCTGCCATAATAAGTAGGTGGACTCGTCACACGAACAGTCAGTTAAAAATGAAAATGAAAAGTGAAAATGAAAACTTTTTATTCACAGTAGGTATTCTTATACACTTTGTGACGACGAATCCTGGGGGAGGCCTTCGTTCAGAAGTGTGCGTCTACAGGCTCATAAAGATAATGATCGCTCATTATCCACCAAAGTCTTAGTGTTGTCTACAACTACTTCTTCGGCTTTAAAAAAACGAAATTAAAGTAGATCCTTAGGTAGACTGAGAGGAAAAAAGCCGGCGGAAAAAAAACTCTCGGAACTCTTTCGTAAAAAGTGCTCATACAACTGATTATAATCACATTACCACTTTTTGTAATGATGTAGGGTGTAAGCCACCAAGCTGGCCAAGCGGTGGTTGGTATATGTCAGAGTTTTCAGGGCGCTGAAATGGCTTCTGACAAAATTGAACACCTACAGACTGTATACAAGTATATCCTGCCCGAGACTGACTTCGTCCGTGCCCTTGAAAGCCTGGTAGTCGTCGTAAGATATGGATAGGTGAGCTTTGGGCTTTTGTTTTATAATATTTATGGAACATTTTATATAAAAAGAACCTTGCGCAAATTTAAAATATCGCACATCTAACTTTAAGAAAAATTGCATTTAAAAAGACACGATTATGCGAGCTGAGAACAAAAAAATTGCTGAAATTATAGTGTAATAAAGAGTTGTTCTAACCTTCTTTCTCACGAGACATTGCAAATAATGATAAATATCTCATTAAAATTTAACTACGATAGAACTTACAGTTTAAATGAAATACGCGACAGTCAGACACTTCTGCTTTGCGCGTCAATAACAACTAATAGATAACCGAGTAAAATGTTAAGTAAACGATCGTTAATGTAGAATATCTTAAATTTTCAGAAACATATGTTTTTTTAATCATCCGCATTTTAAAATATGCGTTTTTCACATGCGTCTTATATGGGCGACCCCTCGACGGCGGCGTCGAGCGTTGCTTTACCTGCAATATTGATTCATACACTTTTATTCATAATCAAATATTTAACTGTTTTATTTTATTCATCACTATTTGCAATGTGATTAAACAAATGAGGTTGGAACGGCAAGTGCCACTTCACGTATAGAAGTCCATTCCAATCGTGCTGGTTATAATAAAAAGGGAAAAGTGATGAGTTTCGTATAACATTAAGTCAATGTCTTTTTAGGTTTTTTTAGTACACTAATTTTTATGTTATTGCCCTAAAAATAATGCTGTTGAGATGAAATTTTTTTTTGTTTTTGTAATAAGATATTGCATTAAAGATTTTTTAAACCTTTTTGTAAACTCTCAGCTGGTGGTAAGTGAAAATTTGGTCAAAGATGACAAGCACATGGGCCTAGGAAGCGTTAACAAACATCAAATTACACTCTATGCAGATGACATATCGATACTAATACCGTGTCTGTCTCATCACGTGATACTGGCAGTAATAGCCTGTCGCTTAGTATCGACGCGACGGATGGTTGCCACTCAACCCTTAAATTGAATTGACATATCGATAATAATTCCTGACATTTCAAATCTGAACTTTAATGACACAATAAATAACAATTAAAAATTTTGTGTTCAATTTTGTTGAACACAAAATTTGTTCAATTCTCAAATTGGGAGGCAAAAATTCAAACTTAAATATTATATACAGGTTGACTGGTGGGTCATTTTCGAAATTCCAGGACGTATTATTAGTTTCAGATTCTACACGAAGAGAAAAAATAAAATAAAAAATAAATATTAATTATTTACTGAGTAAACTTAACCAAAAGTTAAAGAATTCATTACGCAACGCATGGTTATATAAGCGTAATGCAGTAGATACTTAGCGGGGTGGTTTGCGTGTCGCGGGAACACTGCTGTGTGAGTGTTTACTGAGGCAGCGCGTCGGGAAAAGGTTAGTAAGGTCTATAGATGCGAAGCAGGTTATTAACGATTTTAACCACGCGCATATGCATTTTTCATTATGTAAGGTTAATTAACGGCATTATATGCTTATTACGGTTAAATACCACCGCGAGATGTCGCTAACGGATTGAAATATGTATCGCAAGTTGCGCGATGATGCCAGCTTCGACTGGCAAAAAAGTCGGTTGAAATTCCTTATCTCAAAATTTACTTAACCGATTTTGATGAAACATATAGTGTACCCTAAGTTGAACAACACCTAGTACAACAAAAAAATAATTACTTAAATAGAACGTGTAGTTCGGGAGATATACGAATACAAACATAAAAACATACATACAATATTGAAAATTTTCAAATTTGTTCAGACTAACATAAACGAAAATTGGGCAATTCTGGAAACATTACATACATACGGGTGGAATTGATAACCTCCTTTTTTGAAGTCGGTTAGCAGGAAAACAATGAAAAACTTTTTTCACTTTTCGTTGTCGCTGTCAGATATTTAACCGATAATAACTGCATTTTATCTGTAGCTACCATAAATTTGGTTAATTAACGGTAGCTAGCGGGTTTTTTACAACTATAGGTCTCTTTATTTATTCATTGGTATTTCTGGTGAAAAATTAAATACCTACTTTTATTACATCATTATGATCAGAATCGAGTACAGAGTGCTCTCCTTCAGTATCTAAAATTTGTCACCAGTCACCCTAATAACAATAAAGATGTAGAAATGGATACGCATTCCTTCCTAAGCATTACTTTCGATAAAAATTGCACTTGGATCACCAAGCAGATAAAGTATGTTCAAAAATAAACCGTTTTGCCTATGCACTATGGCATCTAACAAAAATAACTAACGTAGAGACCACGCTTATAGCATAATATATTAACTATATAACATATTATTATGCGTATGTTAACGCAATATGAGTCGTATACGGGATACTGCTCTGGGGAAATTCTGTCAAAATAAACAAAGCGCTCACAGCCCAAAAACAGTGCGTGAGATCTATTGCCAATGTTGACTCGTGGACTACGTGTAAGCCTCTATTTCAATCCTACAAGCTATTAAATCTGCCGTGTATTAATATTTTTGAGACAAGTTTTTTTGTAAAAATGCACCCAAAATTTTTCCACAAAAAGAAAATTTTCCAACTTCAACACAAGATTTCCAAATAAACTGAGCTTACCAAATATAAAAACAGATATCTCTTAAAGAGATAAATCAGCAATTGAAATATTTACCATTAAAGAATTTTTTGTGTAGTGATGAAAAAAAAATATTATTCTGTAGAAGAATATTTAAATTAAAAATGAGATCTTGGCATCAATATGTTGTGTTATGCTTCTTTTATATGTGATGTATTTTTTTTTGATTTGCGTATTTTTTTGTAATATTAATTATTGCAAGCTATCTAACAGTAAATATGTGACTATAAACTTATAAATAACTACACCTTTAGTATTCAGGGTTAATTTTAATTAACGCAACATCTCTTGCGGGCAGCCTCTCCACATAAATCCCAACAACATTTGTTCTACGACTTTTTACAAATCTTGATAAATAACACGAAAAAAATAAAACCAAAAACAAATTGACAACTCATGAAATGTATTAAAACAACATACCTAAAGTGCAAATAATAGCTCATGTTCGGTTAATTCCAAACCGCAACAAGGATTTTAATATTCTACCCTCTCAAGTTACTCAATAGACTACAAGTATCATCCATTTGAAATGAAAATCTCGATATCGTTTCTAAGAAATTAAATCAAGTCTGCACCAATAGTTTAGTTATAAACAGGCATAATTTCAATGGCAATATCATCTTTATACATTCACATATTTAACGAAAAGTAGTTTGACAGGTCAGCGACTATATGGACCGTGAACATTACTCTTTAGCAACAAGGCATTAAGTAAAGAGTATCATCACATTTCCCCTTTACCCTTCTCACTATGTACCTACATGATCAGCTAAGCCTTTTCATTTCATTTGTCACTGTCAACAAGGTTTACCCTCCATAGTATATTATTACCTGAAATTGTCACAGATGTCTTTAAGAATAGACTAATTCTCTAAGCTTATCAAGCAAAGAAAGGTCTTAATAAATGCTTCACACTCCATAAACATTATCCTTTTAATCCTTGTTTGACCGTTAGATATTATTGAAAATAGGTACATACATACATAACGTCACGCCTGTATCCCTTATGGGGTAGGCAGAACACCAGAGGTTACAAGACCATCTGATGTCACGTTTGACAAATTTGGAGGTATTTTAAAGATGGAGAGAGACTATTGTAGTGACAAGGGGTCAGCCTATCGCCCGCAAAAACGCCTTTAAAACCTCTGACCCTTAACTGAATTTTACAGTATGCCCGGGAAGAGAAGCAGCTGGCACATTCTATGTTTTTCTTTCGCTCCCAGTCCAGCATGGAAGCAAAATAGGGAATCTCTTCAAAACCTCCGCTATCTTATCCCTTACATATAGGTATTACACAATTATTGTTCATTAATATTTTACTTAAATTCTTACAATAACATAAAATAAAATTATTCTTTTGATTACTCATTACAAAGGTTTTGTTAATAATGCTAAAAATGCATGAAATTGTAATTATAATTGCTTAAATTGTAAGTTACCTATTTTTTGAGACTATCTATCAATACTCGAAAAAAAAAGAAGAGAAAATTTCGGAATCAAACAGTAAAATAAATTTCTGTTCACGCTAACCGCTAAACTAACAACATGAAATATCCCAACTTTATGATTTAACTTTTATATTTCCCTCCGTTTATTTGCCTTCTATGCCAAGTTTACATTTTGGAAATAGCCCTGAAATACCGAGCGCCATAATAAAAATAGATAAATCGCGGCCCGTCAAATCCAGGTGCGCAAATATTTACACATTCAAGATACACATACAACGTTAGCAAAATTGCCAATATGTTATAAGTTATAATGTAAGCCGCTTACCGTGTTTGAAAAGTGGTTCAGAATTATCGAATTTAAACTCCGAATATGAAAATGGCTTAGAATTTTCTTACTTACTTCTTCTTTTTTATTCCACGTTCGGCAACTATGATGTATGACCATTGGAATTTAAACTAAGAATGGAGCACGGGACTTAAGAAAGAACTACTTCTTTTGAAAGATTTACTAGCGTTGGACTTTTTATAGAACCTCCAATAGTAGACAGAACATAAATCGAACCTGCAACCAAACGTAATTGGATATGTACGTTCAATGCCAGCACAATGGTTAAAGTTTAGCCTTTTGTATCAAAGGTATTTCTTGCTTCGTAGAGTCTAAAATAGAATGGGAAATAAAGAACGAGCGCCTAAAAATAAAACGAGTGACGCAAAAAACAAAGGACGACGCATAATTTCGGTACTCACCTCCAATAGCCATGTAAGATACGCCGTTGGATAGGTCTTAGTAACCTGAATAAAAATTACTATGGCGCCAAGTTCCGATCGTAAGTCCGTTCAGAGCTATAAGGTCCTAAATGTCGGACTATAATTTCGGTATCCACCTCCAATAGCCATGTAGGATACACCGTTGGATCGGTCTTAGTAACTTGAATCAATGTTTCTATGGCGCCAAGTTCCGATCGTAAGTCCGTTCAGAGCTGTAAGGTCCTAAATGTCGGACTATAATTTCGGTATCCACCTCCAATAGCCATGTAGGATACACCGTTGGATCGGTCTTAGTAACTTGAATCAATGTTTCTATTGCGCCAAGTTCTGATCGTTAGTCCGTTCAGAGTCAAAATAACCGACGGGTCACCTATAGTATAGATAGTAAGCGACACCGCCGCTCTGATAATCTGTTGCACACGTGAATTAAGGTTTTTTTTTGTTTTCGGAGTTTTTGATTAATTTTATTAGGTTGCTTATCAGCTTGGATTCAGAATCAAGACAGGCGCTATACCAATTCTTGTTCTAGAAGATGAACTCTTTTAAACGATATATCACACATGTCTACTGAGGCGGGTACCAGATCTCATACAAAGTTATGCGTCGTCCTTTGGACTGTCTTGAAAAAAAATTAAAATTAACGGTCAGAAACATTAATAGAAATAAACCCTAGAGCTTTGTTATTGAATGATGTTTTTAAGTCGCTTTTTCATTGATTTCTCGGCACTCGCAGTCAGTCGTTCACTTAATTAGAACATTAAGCCGAATTCATTATTTTTGTCACCTAAACTTTAAATACGACGCAATAAATATACATCAATGATTGTACAAAATCCATAGGCCTTTCAGCACTGCAGAACTCTCATTAATACAATGTCAATATTCAAATAAACCGAACACATGCTACATAAAATACTTAATAAAATCGGAATAACTTAGAAACTTTCTCGTAACCTCAGCAATATCGCCAACATAAGAAAGATAAGTTGCCAGAAGAAAAAAAAGCGAAAACTAATAAAAAAAGTTTGTAGTTCTCTTAAATTCCTTCCAAGCCAGGTAGAGGAAAAGTTAATGAAATCTGTTATTTAGGCTTGGGTCATAACTGGATATAAACTTTCTATATTAGGTTTCAGTTTATGATTGCCATTATAAAAAAACGATATAAGAAAGAAAGACAGAAAAGAAATTTAGTCGGTGTCAAAAAATAATAATACCTATACAAATAAAAAACTTACAATGAAATTAAAAATAAGTTTTAGTAGTACAGGTTTGAAATTCCATTTCTTTCTTATGATTATGACAATGATGAAACTTTTATAACAGCTATAGCACAGTAAAGATATCTACAGTAATTCAATTTTATACTAACGGACGAAACACGAGCTATACCTACGCGGTTCGATCTCGGCATGTGCTCGGCATGCGGCCACTCGCGAGTGTCTGCATACCGAAACAGTTGTTGATTGAGCTATACGTTAACATGCGGATTGTTTATACTTTTAAATTTAATAATAGATCTTTTCGTGCGTTTCAGTCGAGGTGCAAGTATTTTTCGGTTCCTAATTTATAAGACCGATTTGTAATTCAAACATAAACATGGTTTTTTGACACAGAACGTATTTTTGTAGAATAATACGTCCTGTGACAAAAAACCATGTTCACATCACTGGTGAACGTACCGCGGTGCTTTAGGCATTTATTTCAAAGAGGCAGTCAAGTTGAATTACTATAGATATCTGTACTGTGGCTATAGCTTGCTGTTTTAAAAACCAAAAAATAGAAATGAAACCGCTCATAAGAACTTTCACCTAGTTATTTTTTTGGAATAAAAGACAAAATTGTCAGCTTAAGTCCAACACAAAATATCTATCGCAAAATTATTCCTACCTAGTTGAGGTCTTACCTTAAACAGGATCGTTCCGTAAAACTTTTTAAGTTATAGGTCCTATCCCGATTTTATTCCAACTATTTGTTTTATAACTACTTTGTCCTTACACTGGGCTTTTGCTTGGCATTTATTTATTTAATTAATTATTTTTCTTTATACTTTTGTGACGATGGATGGATTGTTTTTATTTGCTCTTTTACGATAAATCTGCTAATTTGATTCAGACTTTTTTCGTAATAAAACATGAGATTATAACGTTGTTAGTCACATGCCAGGGAATGCATAACCGTATATTTTTTTTAAATAGTACCAGTAAAATTTCGTTACCCTTATTTGTACTGCTTCACCAAACACAATACCTAAACAAGTTATTAAAATCTAACTTAATTATATCAGTACCTAAATAATGTATACCGGATTAATTTCTGATGTTTTTAGTACAGAAATATTTTAACTTATTTAATTTCTGTACCGAAATGCATAGGTCACGCTTTATAGGCTTCAACTGAACTATCGAACATTCTAAAGTATCCGCAATTTTTTTTTAAATTTTTTTTTTAAATATTAATACCGGAAAATTTCAATTAGCTGAAAAAAAAATCAGTTACATACATACATAACTTTACGCCTGCATCCCTTATGGAGTAGGCAGAACACCAGAGGTTATAAAACCATCTGATATCACGTTTGACAAATTTGGAGGCATTATAATGGTAGATAGAGACTATTGCAGTGACAGGGGGTCAGCCAATCGCCCACAAAAAAGCCCCCAATAAAACCTCTGTCCCTTAACTGACTTTTACACTATGCCCGGGATGAGAAGCAGCTGGCACATTCTATGCTTTTCCTTCGCTCCCAGTCCAGCATGGAAGAGTCAAAATCAGTTATGCTACAATAATAAAAAAGGTACACGAATTATTTCAGTATGTATTCCTTTATTGCTATTTTTGAATACATCTAATTTACCGGTATGACGTCATACTGAAAAAAAATGTACAGAAATTCATACCGGTATGCAGTCCTTGCCATTGACATGGGGAACATTTGCATGTTAATTTTCTACCTCATGGCATGGAGGACAAACATTCCATCATTATAATTAAAAAACTCACGACGACTTCCGTCTTTCGAAGAGCATGTTAAGTAGTGCCCATGATCACAGTACAGATATCTACAGTAATTCAACTTCATACAAACGGACGAAACGCGAGCTATACCTACGCGGCTCGGTCTCGGTATGCGCTCGCCATGCGGCCAGTCGCGAATGCCTTAATGCCAAAACAATTGTTGATTGGCTTTACGTTAATATGCGGATTTCTTATACTTTACAGTTTAATAATATATTTTTTCATGCGTCTCAGTAGAAGCGCAAGTATTTTTCGGTCGCTAATTTATAAGACCGATTTGTTATTCAAAAGTAAACATGTTTTTTTTTTTTGACACAAATCGTATTTTTGTTGAACACTTCCTATTCAATTTACAAAGGATTTTAAATGTTTATATAAAAAAGTGTATTTGCAGTCACAAAACTAAATGGAAGTAAATAAAAAGTAGGGAAATGTAATTTAAAAGCTGAAGGCGGGCAGCCCTATCACAGGTGAACGGACCGCGGCGCTGTAGGCCTTTATTTCAAAGATGCGGCTGAGTTGAATAACCGTAGATATCTGTATGGTGCCATGGTACTGTAGAGTTGGAGTTTGTCAAAAGTCATTTTCGGGCCTTGAAAATTCACCAACCCAGAGGAGAGGCTTATAATCCTGTAGTGGGTAATGATAATGATGGCGGTTCTTAATATGTTGGTGTATAATCAAAATCGAAGTATACAATGCATGCAATGAAAAAAAAACGTTTTTAACTCCAGCTTCAAGGAAGACTATTTTATGTTTGTATTTTGAAATCAAATATAGAAACTTGGAGTAACAAAGGCACTTTTATGGTAGTAACTAAATCACTCAAACAATCTCCTCTAAAACCTAGTAAAGACGTACAAAACAAACGCGTCAATTCTAATAACAAGCTTTTTTAAAAAGCTTTTTGTCGGTTTTCCCGCGCTTTTGCAAACAGTAATCCAGTTGAGTCGTAAATGGTTAAATCGCCCGGAGCCGAACGTAAATATTACGTTGGAAGCCTACTTTGTAAAATTTTATACTTGGCAGTAGTAGTAACGTTTAACGGTTACGGTTACGTTCGTGGAGGTTTTTGTACATAATTAATTCTTATTTCATATTTTTAGTTATATTGAAGAAGATATTTTAATATATAATTGCTTCCATGCTGGACTGGGAGCGAAAGAAAAACAGAATGTGCCAGCTGCTTCTCTTCCCGGGTAAACTGTAAAGTCAGTTAAGGGACAGAGGTTTTAAAGGCGTTTTTGTGGGCGATAGGCTGACCCCCTGTCACTACAATAGTCTCTTTCCATCTTTATAATGCCTCCGGATTTGTCTTGTAACCTCTGGTGTTCTGCCTACCCCATGGGGGATGCAGGCGTGACGTTATGTATGTATATTTTAATAAACAATAAAATAAATCCCCAGACAATCACACCGATTACATGGCCCCCAAAGTAAGCAAAGCTTGTGTTATGGGATAGCATGTAGCGAACTAGGGGGAAATCTAGAATATAAATACATAAATAGATAAACACCCAGACACGGAACATTTTTTTCTTTTTCCGTGCGAGAATCGAACCACAGGCGTCTGAGGCAGACAGGTTTACTCCATTGCCAAAGTGGTCGTTATTTTGGAGCGCATAATAGCATCATATTGTGTGTATAATGTGCATTAATGTTCCTAAATGAAACCTACTTTTTTGGTCATATATTTTTTTACGACTTACGTATGTGTGTGTGGCTCGGCTTCGCCTCGGCCTACATCCACACGTTCGTCCATCAATGCCTATCTTGCCGGCCGCTTCAGCTATGTACTATTGGAACACAATTTGAATAGCATTTTGGGAACAAGTTATTCGTTCCCAATCCCCAGAAAAGGGATGGCAGGCCGCGGCCCACGATTGATGTCGGGATGTCGTATATATACTCGTTGCTATTAAATTAGTTGATAGCGCGTTGTAGGATCCGTTGTGTCGTTATCGTCGTAGTTACTATGAAGCGGTACTAGATGTCGCTACAGCATCATTACCCGTATTTTAAAAGCTCTCTGTAGTTTTAAGCATGACTTAAACGAAAATTCGATTCGATGACAGGCTGGAGGAGTACGGATGGCGTTGAATAATTGTGTGATAAACACATAGGTGTATTAGCCGTCAAGTCATGCATGTTTATATGATAATAAAATTATATTATAATAATGAAGTTAAGATAGTAATTTATCACTAAGCCCGATATAGCATTATGTATAATTTCTCACATATGATTTCTTGAGTTTATTATTTTGGGGTAAGTAATTAATACAATACAATACAAAAACACTTTATTGCCATTATCATAAAAAAAAACATGAAAATAAACAAAGAAAGGTAACATAAAAGTAATGAAATTTGGAAGATCTTTTGTAATGTTGTGTGTATGTCAGATTTTTTTTATTAAATAGAATTAATAATAATTCTTCATAGTGTACGTGCTGTCAAAAAATCTATACGTTTTAGACCTAGAAGTCAAAAGTAAGTAAGTTTTCAGAACACAAGTCTAACTTTTATAAAAGAGTTACTCAGGCTTAAACTTAATTTAAATACACCGACTTTAAAGGTAAATTTGCTCTAATTTTGATGATCAGTCTGTAGCTACAAAAAACTTTTCGACGTAGCAACTACGCGATGTAAAGAATAATTGTAGAAACAAACTTAACATAACAACCTAGCGACTTATAAGATAAATTTTATCTACCTCGTAAGAGCATTGAATTAATGAAAATTCAACCTTACAAGTTGGTTATAAGAACGGTAAATCATGTACCCTACACTCCATTTTCACTTGACAACCACCTTGGCGCAGTGGTTTGAGACACTTCAATGTGATTCGTAAGGTCGCGAGTGCAATGCCGCACGGGGGAAGAAAAAAAGGTAAAAAGCGTTTATCTAATGTATACGTATTTACATTTTAGGTTTGCCTAAAATTTGTTACATGGTATACCATAATACAAGAGGCCATGTAGTTGGTGTGATCAACTGGGGATATATTATTATTATTTAAAAGGATTTAGTTATGAAATAAAGTAAAAAAAATCTACTAGTATTTTTTTTTGAAAAAAGGCTGTAATTGTAATTGTAATTGTTTATTTATTTCAGAAAGAAGTGACACAACAGAAACAGTAAAATTATTAAAGAGCATTGAAGCAAAAGGTATACTTGAATAAAAAAGGGAAAGTAGGTACTGCATTCACTACTCCCTAATAAAGGGCAGAGCCCTGTGAGCTTAGAATAAGTAGTTTCCTCTTCCCAGAAGCTGTTTCTACATTAAGATTATATCAATTAAAAAGTTTACCAGATCGAACTGAGTTTTAAACAATCAAAAAGGAATAAAATGAATTTTAAACAATAAAAAAGGAATAAAATGAGAATAAATGTGGTACACATACATTGTATTGGAGGTTGCATAACTAGTCCAGTCAAGTATGTAAATGAGATGTGTGAGTGTTAATGAAGTGTGTGTGTGTGAGAGGGTGTGCGTGCGGTTTGTGTAAGTTTGGAATTGATTGATTGTGAAGGCATAATATAAGATAAGATTTTGTTTTGTTGCATAAACGTACAACAATAATTGAGAACGACATTTATAACAACGTCATATCGGCAAATTGTTATTAATTCGATAAGACGCCATAATGTAAAAATCAATATTTTTCTGTCACCTTAATGTTGAGTAATAAAATGCATGTCACATTATATTAAGCCACTTCAAAGAGCAAACAAGGTTGACCAATAGGGGCTTATAAATCAAACCTATACAGACATACCTACATACATAAATTTTGGGCAATACACATAACTTCACGCCTGTATCCCTAATGGGGTAGGCAAAACACCAGAGGCTACAAAACCATCTGCTGTCACGTTGGACATATTCGCAAGTATTATTATGATGAAGAGAGACTTTTGCAGTCCTTTCGCCCTTAAAAACGCCAATAAAAACTCCTTAACTGACTTTTACAGGATGGCCGGGAAGAGAAGCATTCTATGTTTTTCTTTCACTCCCAGTCCAGCATTGAAGAATTTTGGGCAATAAAAAGCATAAATAGGTACGTAAGGACGAATGATAGTTCCATTTTTATTTTCTGCAGTTTAGAATGGCTCTCCTACTCCTAAATGAGTAAGTCGTAAGATGTAACTGATCAGCAACACCCAATTATGATGGTACGAATATTTTTTTTGTGCCAAACCGCAAAAACACTAACACTAGGCCATAAACCACTGAGCTGGCCCAATACTGTTTGCAGTTGACTGTTGACACTTGACAGTTGACAGGGTGACTGGTGGGTCTCCTTCGAAATTCGAGGACATGAGAGCTTGAGACCATACGTGGAGAAATAAAATATTAAATATTTACTGACTAAACTGAATCGAAAGACAAAGAAATCATCACGCAAAGCATGTTTACATTAGCGCATATAGTACTTTTGCGGTAGCGCGCGGCTTTCTACATTTGATGCGGCGCGGCGCTTTACGAAGTTGTTCGTGCCGCGAAAAAACACCTTATTTATGTATAGGAAATTCTAGTGAAAAATTAATTGCCTTCTTTTATTACATAATTATGATCAGAATCAAGTACGAAGTGCTCTCCTTCAATATCTATAATTTTGTACCAGTCACCCTGTATAATGAATGAATTATGACATTATTTAAAGTTTATTTAATTGTAGAAAAAAGAGATTAAAAAATAGTAATAATGTTATAATTATTGTTTAATCTCTTTTTCAAGGGCGATCGCTAGTCAGGTGGACCAAAAACAAAGCTGGCGTCATTTTATATAGACGTCTTTAACGATCACGTTCTTTTTTAGTACTTTTTATTAGATTTTCAGGAAACTTCACTTATACAAGAACAAGGCCATCTATAAAGGGCCATAAAACGAAAAGATTCTCTTAAAATCAAGACTATACTCGTTACTGAAGAGGTCTAAATTGAAATACATGTGATTGTGCGTTTTAGTAGGTACATACTACAGAAAAAGGATGTTCGTTATTGGCGGGTTTCAATATCATGAAAACTGCTCGTTTTGCCTACGAATAATAGAAATCACTACCAAAATGCCTTTCTATATTCAAAATCTTGACATCTAAACCACTGCTTACGAACTGTTTGACTGTAATGGGTTGCTAGGTTACATTTGACCATTTACAAAATAAGTCATTTTATCTAGCCAACGACGATGTAACAAGTTATTACAATAGCAAGTTAAGTTTTCATTACACATGACCAATAATAAAATAATAATAATAATAAAATCCCCAGATAATCACACCAACTACATGGCCTCAAAGTAAGCGAAGCTTGTGTTATGAGATACCATATAGCCAACTAGGGGGGAACCTAGAATATAAATACATATATAGATAAACACCCAGACCCGGAACATTTTTTTTTTCTTGTTCCGGGCGGGAATCGAACCCGCAACCACTGGCATCTGAGGCAGATAGGTTTACCCCTTCGCCAAAGTGGTCGTCCAATTACAGAATAAGTCATTTTATCTAGCCAACGACGTAACAATTTATTCATTTAACGAAATATTCTATCAAATATCTCTCAACATATCAATAATCCAGTTTTCTCTTTCTAGCTTATCTATAACTGTTTTTGAAAAAAAGGACGAATATTATTGAATGACATAATTTTTCTTTTAAATATTTACTTTGACGTCATAAAAATGTGATTTAACTAATGGAAAATTAGTCAAAGGATTGGCGTTTCGTTTTACGTAAGCATTTGAACGCAATTATTAACAAAAAGTTCTAAAAACATTATTTAAAATATTTATCGAATACCAAAACATAGCAAGAATAAATTGAATAAGTTTATATATTTATTTAGTTCAAATATCATACAAATAATTTGCGAACTGGTGATATTCTACAAATCATTTATCGTCTATTTTCTCGGAAGAACGTCATGTAAAGAGGGCCCATGCCAAATTTGAGAACTTACAGCCCGTTGCTAATAGATATTGTGAAACGCAATTTTTTTTCTACCAGTTTTGTACCTGTACCGGTTACTCATACCAGTCAGTTGAATATTAAAACCCGCCATATATGTATCGTTTACAGGGTGACTGGTGGGTCACTTTTGAATTTCGAGGACGTGATAGTTTGAGATCATACATGAAGAGAAAAAATATAATAAAAAAAATATTAATTATTTACTGAGTAAACTTAACCGAAAGTTAAAGAATTGATTACGTAGCGCATGGTTTCACTGGCGTTAGCAGAGATCCGCGTGCCAGGTCACGTGCCGCGATTGACTCAGGCGTAAGTAAAGTAAATATTAACACAATTTTATTTATTTGTAGGGAACTCTAGTGAAAAATTAACTACCTACTTATATAATTCAGTATCAAAAATTTGTAACCATTCACCTTGTATGTATGTATAGGGAGTTTAATATTTCATACTAAGGGGGGTTTCATACCAGTAGTGGTATGAATCGCCGAATAGCGTTTTTGAATGGGTCGATTCATACCACTGTCAAACATTAAGAAAAAAACACGTTTTTTTTTTTTGATTGTGGGGTAGAAAACGCTTTTGATTGTATTTAAATATTACGATTCTTCTAACTCGCAATAATTAATTTCTCATTAATTTCAATCCTTTATGATAACAGATGATCAAAAGAATAGTATTAACTTTTGGACCATTTATTGCTTTAAATTAATACCGAAAAAATACGTTATTTCGTTTAAGCGTGCAGACGTATTTAGCGCTTAAATTTTTTATTTATAATTGAAATTGAAGATATTTTATAATAATACATAAATTTTACCTGCCAGGAGCGCAACACTCAATAGGAGCCCTGATATTCGATCGCTTCAAGAAATTTCATCTTAGATATGACAGTATCATATCGTTAGAAATAAAGTCCATGGATTTCTGTATGTCATTGGTTTTTTTTAATTTCTAGAATTTATGTTTTGGTACATTCTAATAAAGAGTTCCGCTCTTGCGTAAAAGATGAAATAATATTTTTTATGTCCAATTTAAATGTGCAAAACCCAACCTTAATCATATCATCATAGCGGCGCTTTTGTCGTGGCCAAACGAACGTCATCGAATTTTTTAGATGCGCTCGAGCCAGTACCATTCTTCTCAGTCTCGGTAGCCGTCGGAACATCGGTCTCCGAATCACAGCGCGAGCGTTCGCTAGGTGATCGTAGCATTTAAATTATGTCACGACTGCGAGCGAAGCGGTCGACAGGTATCTGTTAGTAATTTAAGTAAAGTATAGACTCACAGTGATCGAATATCAGGGCTCCTATTGAGTGTTGCGCTCCTGGTAGATGAACTCAAGCTATGCCGGCATACCACCCGCGATTTCCATCGCGATCGCCAAATATCTTACCCAAAAGCTGGGCTCCCTTACTATTTAGTTCGTAAAACTCAAACTAAACGGGGCGTAATAAAACATTGCTGAATTTAGATGGCAGATTTCTCATTCGGAAATAAGATACATCTGTATGCTATATCGACTACTAAACGAAGAAAATTTTGGGATTCATGAAACCATCGGTGATCACTTTATTCGTAGAACTAAATCCTCTGGCTAAATAAATAAGTAAATTCATATTCGTAACGCTTTTATGCACGACTTCTAAGTTATAATTTATTGACAGTGGTATGAATCGAACCATTCAAAAACGCTATTCGGCGATTCATACTACTGGTATGAAACCCCCCTGGTATGTAACAGCGAACTCCCCGCATGTATAATGATTTTTTTTATATAAAATTTACTTTCGTCACGTATAAGTACTAATGTTACATAAACATAATAAAGTGTTAATTTTTATGGAAGTAGATATAATCTTAAGGATTATGGGTGGTAGAATTATGCTAGCCAGTTGGACCCTGACGGGATCTTACCACTCCGATTAGTCACAAAGTCAAAATGACCCAGGAACAGGAACGAAGAAAACCTGTCCACATACTCTTGGCAAAGCAAATCGTAGAACTTAAACTAATCGAAGTTTAAATTTAAATTAATTGACCAGCATTTAACATACTATGATTTAGGATTGTACAGTTTTATTATACTTACGGTATTTCTTTATCGTTATTTGAGAACTTTATAACACAAGCATATTCTCAGAAATCTTTCTCTGAGAACCCCAAACTAAATACTTCTTTCTTTAGGGTTTCTTTCTTTCTTTCTTTCTGAGTAAATATTTATTTTACCATCAGTATTAAATTAACCTTGAGTAACTAATTCTTGTTTCTTGTAAACAAGCGAGAATCGCTTCTTATTTTTACTTAATCTTAGTTGATTGCCGGCCAAGTTGAAGTTAATACCAGCTTAAGTACGACTTTTGGGAAGCAAATCACGCACAATGTGCCGTCTTGAGAGCTTAACACTAAATTGGCAAAGAGCTTTTACTTAAAACTTAAAGATGTTACTTATATTGAAATGGAAATAAACGTAGCGAAATGCTTTATATCTGAGTTAATTAAATATTTTGAAATATGAAAATGTAACAATTTTGAGAATAGAAAAGTAACAATAAAAATATTTGTAACATACGCACCACATTTTTAATTAAAGAACTTCTTTATGTAATAGACGATAGATAACGGAGAAATATTCAAACATATAGGAAATGTGAATTCTAGATTTTTTTTAATGTCTTGACCGATACTTAAGAACATTACATTTTAGTATTATATGTATTTGTGTATGTATGTTTATGTATAATATATTTATTTGAATATATTCATAGAAATATATATATATTTTTTTTTATAAGTGACTAAACCCGCGTTTGACCTCAATCTCACCTGATGGTAAGTGAAGATGAGGTCGAAGATGAAAGCACACGGGTTTAGGAATATAATATAATAAGATTCAGGTTGATTCCCTTTCTCGACTTACGTCGGTTTAATAAATACCTCGTCCTGTAACCCACAGGAAAAAAGGTATCTATTTCCCCCTTTTTTTTTAAATATAATAATACATATCTTAGGATTATCCGGATTTCTATTGTAAAAGAGTTGTTGTAATCTGGATATGTAACCTGATCCTTCTGACCTTGCCTTAAAAAAGCAAAACATTCGTATATTATATTATATTATATTATATTATATTATATTATATTATATTATATTTCTTTTATTGTTAGTGTACATACTAAAAGTGTATTTTTATCTACCTCTCCAATCCTTAGGTGTGTTGGAAGAGATTTCTGTTGAAATAAGCTGTACCTTTGTACTTGTGTTTTCTTTTAAAATTTTATGGAATGTGATATTTTTACTAGTGTGTACATAAATTGTTAAATAAATATATACTTTCCAGGCCCTTAACATATCGTTTTTTTTCATTTAATTTATTTGCAAGAAACTATTCTAACAAATTAACATCACATTAGTATTGTAATTTGGGCAAATTCGGTCAAAATAACAAAAAAATACACGACTATTTCGCTGTCCAATCAGGTATCAGCGAAACATATATTTCTATTTATTGCCTGATTTTTCAATGGTCAGATAAAAGTTATCTAATGAACAAATTGTTGAAAATTGAAAAATATGAAAAATGCAGACTGTCAGATTCACAAAAATGTGCTTTAACACAAATCAATACAATTCATCGAATTTAACCAACATATTATGTGAGCTTGCAGCTGAGATTTAAAGTTAAATTATGAATTATAAAAGCAAACAAATAATAAAATAAAGTTCCATGTTTTTACAACGAACACGACCAATAAAATATGCAAAGAGAAATTTCACAAAGAACATCCTTTTCACATCGTAACGACGAAATATTTTAAGCTTACGAAACATTTCGGAGAAACTTTAAACCCCAAAATATAATTTGTCATCATTAAAACGCTTTTTATCCCGTTTCTATACAAACTGTCGGTAATTAAAATGAATACAGGCAACGGTAATCCCTACATAGGATGTTCGTTTATTCACATGGTGTTATAGTTATATCTGGCTTACCCTGGGATTAGCGGAACACAGCAAATCCGCACTAATTGGGGAAAACGAAGTACACGCAAAATCGCTGACGACTAGTACCATTTTGGAGTTCCGCAATGGTATTTTTCTTTTCTTTTTGGACTCTGTTTGTAGGTACAGAATCTTTTGCAGTTTTTTATTAAAGTAAACCCACGGAGAGAATTTTAATGATGGCTAAGTCTAGTTCTTCTTTTAGTCTTTTGATTGTTTAAGTGACGAATAATATGATAAATAAGCACGAAGAACGAAGTTGCTGTAATATTTTGATAGCATAATTTTATACCATTTATTTTACGAGTGATGGTAGCAACTCGGAAAGTTTAAAATAACGAGAGAAGACGAGTTGTATTTTTAACCGACTTCAAAAAAAAGGAGGAGGTTCTCAATTCGGATGTTTATATATTTTTTTTTATGTATGTTCGTTCATAACTCTGTCAAATATAGACGGATTTGCAAAATTATTTTTTTGTTCGAAAGGAAATTATTCCGAAATGGTCCCATATAATTTTTATGGCATTCGGTTCACAACTTTTTGAAAAAAACGACAAAATCCAAAAAAATATATTCAATTATTAGTAAACAACATTAGTTGTTTTTTCTATACTTATATTGATGAATTTATATTTGTGGTATTATTAGATTGTATGTAGTTCTTAAAAAAAATATCAGAGACATCAGCTCACGTTGCTCAGCTGATGATGGAGGGTAACTACGTCTCCACAACGGTAAGAAGTTATGGATACTTTTTCAGCATGTTTTGACCTTTCATTGTAGTTTATAACTGATATCCACATGATCCTATGGCAGTTGACCCGTATCGGAAATATGTTAGGATATTTTTTTTGCATCTTGGCTTTGTGTAACCTTGTTGTTAGCGTCAGCGGCAGCATCTGCTATTCAACGTCCTCATATCTAAGAGGTATCCTGATACTGATATCACATGCATCGTACACCTCATAATCTTTAAGATTTGCTATTTTATTCAAAACCAAATCACTAAAAAGTCAAAAATAATCTTAATTCCAACAAGAATATTATAATGCGTAGTTACGCACAACCTGTTAACTTTTTAACCGACGTTGTTGTGGATACAAAGCTTTATTGCATACAGCGCATGGTATGTCTGCAAAAATATTGATTGTTTCCCGAAATTGTTCAGCACTTAATATATATCTTGTATTTCTTGCCGCTTCTCGAACCACATTTAATCTTTCGACTCTGGCTTCTGGCGTTTCATTAAGCAACCTCTGACTGGAACGAGCACGTAGGACGCTCAATCGTTGTGATCGTTGCTCGTCAGTTTCATTCGCTAAACGAGCATGTATTAAAGAAAGGCGGTGATCGTAGTCTTCTTGGCTCTCATTAGCTAATCGGTTGCGGATTAAAGATAGACGATGATTATAATCTTCTTGACTTTCATTAGCCAAACGAGTGCGAATTAAACTAAGACGATTATTGTAATCCTCTTGATTTTCGTCATTTAATCTACGTAACATATAAGATCTCATTTTTGACAATCTAATTTCGCGCTGGTCAGGCCTCTCTTTTGAAATGCTTAGAGATTTTCTTTCCCTATTAGCTTTTAACCGTTTTCCTTTTGCGGTTCCGGTTTCAGTTTGACGCAGTTTTCTCATACGAGCAGCATCTTTACTAGGTCTACCCATATTTTGTAATACCTACGTATAAAAATTAAAGCACTAAAAATTTAAAAATAAAAAGCTTTTTAACAAAAAAAAAACCGACTTCAAAACTCTTTTAGCACTAAAAAGATTAAAATAATACTAAATCTAATCAATCAAAACTGTAGCCTATATAACCTAACCTATAACAATTTTTTTCAATTTTTGGAGTCGGTGCCAACTGCCAGCCAAGCCCTACGCAATAGATCACAATATTACGAATACGAACTACTATACATACACAAAATATAACATGAAACTTAATGCAATCAAAATGAAATATAATGATTATAAGGTACTAGGTAAAAAATTAAGTAAGAGAAAAAAAATAAATAATAAAGAACCAAATGGAGTTATCAGCTAACTTTGCCCAATAACAATCGAATTTGAACGA
The DNA here is from genome assembly GCA_944452665.1 of Stenoptilia bipunctidactyla. NCBI lineage: Eukaryota > Metazoa > Arthropoda > Insecta > Lepidoptera > Pterophoridae > Stenoptilia > Stenoptilia bipunctidactyla. Next base: position 1,532,578 of record OX101730.1, read on the forward strand.
CTTAACTACTATAAATTAACACACACAAACAATATATTACATAAATCTAACTAACTGCGTCAAGCTAACGATTATTTATTATAAGGTATTAATTTCGATTATAATGTAAAGAGAATAAAAAAAATTCAGAACAACAACGACCAATTACGAACTTCGACCATTTACCAATTACGAAACCTTACGAACCAAAGACACCATTGAACGACCATTCTTCATTAATCACTTATACAACTATTTAAAAACAGTGCTTGCGCGATTTAATATACAACTAACACCATCTAGTGTCGGAAGGTGAAACTAAAGTAAGAGAATTTTAGATATCACACGACGTAAGGACGATTATGATCCATGGAGCCCAAGGCTTACTTAGAAAGTTGAATACTTGGCACCGACTCCAAAAGTTGAAAAAAATTGTTATAGGTTAGGTTATATAGGCTACAGTTTTGATTGATTAGATTTAGTATTATTTTAATCTTTTTAGTGCTAAAAGAGTTTTGAAGTCGGTTTTTTTTTTTGTTAAAAAGCTTTTTGAAAGTATGTACGAATTTATCTAGCTTCTCGATTTATATCATGTAGTTATCGTTGATTTTATATACAGCAGGCAGCATAGGTACGTTTTATATTTTTCACAACACTCATTTTCTGTGGTGGATTGATCGGTTCCCTATACTATAATAAGTATGATGTGATCTATACGGAAGTACATTGTCGAATTCCGTCACTTTACATACATACATAAATAACCTCACGTCTGTCTCCTTCTGGGGTAGGCAGAAACAAGGGAACACCAATTGCTTCGATCCAGACATACCTCTCTTGCTTCCTCCACGTTCATTAATCTTTTCATACATGACCGCTGGTTACGGGTACGGGTACTCCGTAATTACATAATGTTATTTACAACATAATAAGTCAAAAGACCAGATTAAGTCTGATGTAGAAAAAAGCACTTTGGTTATTTTTCAAGATAATTTGTAGGAACAAGTGGAAAAAGCAACAGACTATGACAATAATTAATTCAATTTGCATACATATTTTCCTTGGGAACGTGAATTATACTCGATCTCCAGAGACGCAACCTAGCAAATATGAGGTTGTATATTGATGGGGTTATGGGCGCGCAGCGTATAAAACACAGTGGAAGTGGGTAAATAAATAGATCAGGAATATATAATAAAAATAAAAGGTTTGATTTGTCTTGACGTGTTTACTAGATTTTTTGAATGACATGTTTCACAAAACACTTTACAAAAGAATAGATACATCACTTTGTGGCCAGTATACTAATTACCAAAAACAGGTCTTACATATCTAATACACCCCCTTAATTAGTATACCCTTAGGTTTAACACAAGACTAAAAACCCTAGCTTGTCAAGCACTACACAATAATTGGACAAACGCCTATACCCTCAGCGCAATAGAAATGCTTCATTTTATGTAAAGGTTTAGTTAAAATATCTGCCAACATTTCTTGCGTACACAGATATTTCAAAGTAATCTTACCATTCTCTCTAAGCACACTACGTATATAATGATATTGGATATCAATGTGCTTGGTCCGCGAATGATAGACCGGATCATTGGAAAGGCAAATAGCACCCTGATTGTCCGCATGTAACGTTACCGAAGCAAAATCTTTAAGCCCTATCTCTATTAGAAAGCTTTGTAAATAAACAGCTTCTTTAACACATAAGCTTAAACTTACATACTCCGCTTCACATGTAGACGTAGTAACACATTTCTGCTTTTGCGATTTCCAAGAAATTGCCGCACCGCCTAAAATAAAAGCATAGCCTGAATAGGATTTCCTATCAATGGGACAGTTTCCCCAATCAGCATCAGAATATCCTACCAAAGGCTTACCTGTTTTACGGAAAACTAAACCATAGTCGATAGTCTTCTTCAAATACCGGAGTATTCTTTTTGCAGCTATCCAGTGAACTACTTTAGCACAATCCGTAAAAGCAGCCAGCTTTACCACTGCATGAGTAATATCAGGCCTTGTCCCTGATGATAAATAAATCAAACTTCCGATTAATTCACGAAACGGATATTTCTCTCCTAAGGTATCGCTTGTTTCATTCAATTTCAACTGCACCTCCATAGGAGTAGAAATCGTTTCTTTTGCAGAATTCATCCCGAATTTTATTAAAAGATTATTTATATATTTTTGTTGTGACAGGCTACAATAATCTTTCGTTTTGACAAAGTCAATCCCCAAGAAGTAACTTGCCAAATCATAATCCTTTAATTCGAACTCTTTTGCCAAGTCGCGCTTAAAGGTTTGAATACACTCTCGCTTTTGACTTGCAACTAAAATATCGTCTACGAAAACAGTAACAAACAGTTTCGTACTATGGTCGATATTTTTATAATAAAAGCAGGGTTCCTTTAATGACTGAATCAGACCCATACTTTTCAGTTTTTCATCTAGTCTTTTGTTCCACTGTCGACCTGCTTGCTTCAATCCATACAACGATTATCTCAGGTGGCAAGTGTCACCCCCTGCTTTCAGATCGGATAACATCCTTACAGCTTGTTGTTTCACTTCAGGATCTTTAACCAGCTTATATAGACATTCCCTTAGTAAAGGTGGAACTTCCATATAAATATCTTCGTCGAGATACCCATTTAAGTACGCCGTGCTTATGTCCAACTGGTGTACATCCATGTCCAACTCAACAGCCAGCGCCGACAACAACCTTATAGAATCTAAGCGTACGACAGGAGCAAATGTATTATGATAGTCAACGCCGTAACGTTGGCTATAACCCTTTGCTACTAACCTCGCTTTCTTCTTCGTTGTTTTATCAACGTTCAGCTTCGTAGTCAGAACATATCGACATCCAACAACTTCTCTATTTACTGGTTTTTTCACAATTTGCCAGGTCTCATTCTTCAAAAGACTTCTAACTTCTGATAGGATGGCTTCCTTCCAAAGATCATGGTCCTCATTATTAAGTGCATCTTTCATAGAAATTTCAACTGCACCAATAAAGTCGGCTTCATCATCACTTTCAGCATCAATTAATTCTCCAGCTTCAGTGGTTTCTTTTCTTTCAGGCACTTCAGCACTCCTTTGTTCTTGATGAACTTCAGCATCTGAAACCTCGACCATTCTATAAATTTTCCTTGGACGACCAATATGGCCTCTCTCTATTCGTGGCCTCCCAGGTGCTCTCTTCATCGAGACCTGTTGACCTCGAGGTTCATTGTCTCTCTGTACCTCCGCTTCTTCTTCATAAGTTTCAGGCATAAGATATTGAGTGGTCACTTCATTTCTCTCAGATGTGCTTGGTATAGGACCTAAAGGTTGAACATCTATTTCAACATACCTTGGCTCGTACTTTTCAGTATCTTTATCTACTTCTACGTACTTAGGTTGGCCCCTCTCGATGTTTGCATCCTGTTTCTCCATCATAAAAGGATCAGTTTTCAGGTTCCCCTCTACTGTTTCCCTTGACTCACAGAACTTAACATCCCTTGCTACAATTGACTTCCTCTCACTCGGTATCCATACCTTGTATCCTTTTTGATTTCTAGGATAACCGATTAACACCCCCTGAATACTTTTGGCCTCAAACTTGTCCTTTACGCGACTTTTATCTAGCACGTATGTTTCAGTACCAAACCTTCGGAGATATCCTACATTTACAGGTTTCTCATACCATTTTTCGTAGGGAATATCACCACCTAAGCTACTAGTCGGACAGCGGTTTCTCACATGACATGCTGTCAACACAGCATCACCCCAAAAGCTTGCAGGAAGATTCGAAGAAAGTAACATGCAGCGAGCCATCTCAACCAACGTCCTATTCATGCGCTCAGCGACACCATTTTGTTGTGGCGTGTGAGGAATCGTTAAACGTCTGAAGATTCCTTCCTGTTTCAAAAAATCATCAAAAACTTTATTATTAAATTCCCCACCGTTATCAGTTTGTAAAAATTTTATCCTTTTACCAAATAAATTTTCTACAAAACTCTTAAACTCTATAAACTTTTCGAAAACATCACATTTTCTTTTTAATAAATGTACTTCACACCATCTAGTACTGTCATCTATAAATGTAACAAAATATTTCGCGCCTCCAAGAGCTTCCGTATGCATCGGCCCTACAACATCCGAATATACAATCTTAAGTTTTTCATCACATGGTCCATTCGATTTCGAAAAAGGCAAACTACTCATTTTTGCACGTGCGCAAACCCTACAGTCATACAATCGGCTGATTTCGGTCAGATCGACCTTCGCACCAATTTTCTTCATTACTTTTAATAAATCCTTACTATTTAAATGACCTAAACGTTCGTGCCACGACAATAAATCACAATTCCTATCCGAAATCACAGAAGCAGAAGCATGGCCCTCTCTCACGTAGTAAAGGTTATTCCTACGATCCGCAATCAACTTAACATTACACCGTGAATCGGTAATATAACAAGTTTCTCTATCAAAAGTTACTTTATACCCTCGGTTCGTTATTTTTGACACCGATAATAAATTACACCTTAAATCAGGTACGTACAAAGTATCTTGTATATCTAAAGTGGTGATCGAATTTTGATCATTACATGCGGACAAATTCACGGTACCTTTACCTCTCACAGAAGTTGTATTCGCATTTGTAGCCAAATTCAGCTTACCACTTGTCGGTGATAAACTCACAAACATTTGTTTGCTCTTACAAAGATGCGAAGTACACCCACTGTCGATGAGCCAGTCTCCATTCTCCGGACCATTCACTTTGTTGCAAAATTCATCTGAAACTGACAATAAATCATTAATTGAATTTGTTTCACCAACACATTTTGCAGAAAATTGTTTATCAGGGCACTCTGAAGCTTTATGTCCTTGCTTATGACACTTGAAACATTTATATTTAAAAAAAGGTGACGACACTTTACCCTTCTTCTTTCTCAGGTTACCTCTCGCCATATTCGCCTCATCTACCTCTCGTCTCGCATGAAATCTTTTCGCACTTTCCTCAAGTATCTTCTCAAAAGTACTTTCAAGATTTCAGGATCAGGTAACGAATCTCTACATTCAATGGCGACTCTAAAATTCTCATACGAAAGTGGTAAGCTGTATAGAAGAATTATTGATAAAAGGTCTTTATGTATGTATAACTATCTCCATATCCTCGAGTCTGTCCTTGGCTTCGAAGAACTTCAACAAGTGTTCCCTCATATCTTCCCCTTCCTTCATTCTATGCAATATCAATTGCTTCAGAAGCGTCGCCTTCTTTGCAGGCCCTGAGGAAGCAAACACTTCCGATAGTTTTTTCCAACATTCACGAGCAGTCGTCGTACCTCTTACATGACGGAGTTCAGCAGGGCTTATGGATAGTATCAGGTCCGCTCTCGCTTTCGCGTCCTTTGCCTCCCACACCAGTGCCTCAGCTGGTTCAGCCGGCCTTGTCAAGGTTCCGTCCACGTACTCCCAGGCATCATTCTTTATCAATAAAGCCTTACCTGCTCTTTCCATGTCTCGTAATTATCCTTGGTCAGTACCTCTATCCTTATTGACGACATTTCGTACTACCAACTTCGTAAAGCACTTTTTCACAAATTCTCATAATTTTTACTTTTTATTCCCGACTTACTTCTGGGCCCATAACCATTGATGGGGTTATGGGCGCGCAGCGTATAAAACACAGTGGAAGTGGGTAAATAAATAGATCAGGAATATATAATAAAAATAAAAGGTTTGATTTGTCTTGACGTGTTTACTAGATTTTTTGAATGACATGTTTCACGAAACACTTTACAAAAGAATAGATACATCACTTTGTGGCCAGTATACTAATTACCAAAAACAGGTCTTACATATCTAATATATTTTTCCTTATCACAGGGTCAAAAACCTCCAGGATAGCTATTATGAATATCGGGATCGGCTTTGAACGAGAACTCGACTGAGTAGTATTACTTTTCTTTTTTTTTTTATTTTATGCTAGCCCATAAAGAGACGTAGAGCGTTCCACGAATTTTTGATATTGCAAAATTGCAGGTAGTGTTAAAATGAATTTCGTAGATAATTGCAGGAGGCAAAGAATATTACTTTTTATTTATTTAAAGAAAACTTAGTTAGCTTCTATGCTGGATTGGGAGCGAAAGAAAACATAGAATGTGCCAGCTGCTTCTCTTCCCGGGCAAACTGTAAAAGTCAGTTAAGGGACAGAGGTGTTATGGGAAGCTTTTTTGTGGGCGATAGGCTGACCCCCAGTCACTGCAATAGTCTTTCTCCACTATTATAATGCCTCTAAATTTGTCGAACGTGACGTCAGATGTTTTTATTACCTCTAGTGTTCTGCCTACCCTATACGGGATACAGGCGTGAAGTTATGAAGTTATGTATGAAAACTTAGTTTTAAATTTTCTTTAGGGATATTTTTTTTCCTTATTAAAAAATTATCCTTGTCTGACTCGCCAATTTTGTAGCACTTAGGAAATCATACGGGCTTACATAGAAACTGGCAGAAAAAACACCGCAATCGCATTCATATTTGGCGACAGATTTTATATTAAAATGTTTGATAGCAAGACGAATCCTGAAAAGCTGCTATAACTCGGATAAGTCACCTTTTGCGAAATATTTCGCCAGGGGAGGTCAATGTAATGTTTCTCATAAAATTAAATCTAAATACATAACGTTTGCGGATAGATGATATAAATGATGAGCACTAGCTAGGCGACTACATTAAGGATTCCAAAAAATAGGAATGTGTTTCCTTCTCAGTGAACGAAAGTCGTCGTGGCGCCGTCGTTACTGTGCATATCAAACGATATCGCAGGTTAAGCGCGCTCGGTGCGGCCGGTGTTAGGATGGGTAACCGCCGACCATTCATTTCTCACGACGACTTCCGTGCTTCGGAGGGCACGTTAAGCAGTCGGTCCCGGGTGCTGTATACTTGTATACAGTAGACGTTAGGGTTTGTCAGAAACTATTTCGGCACCCTGAAATATCTGACATCCACCAACCAGCACTGAGCCAGCTTGGTGTATTACGGCCTAAACCTCCTCGTCACCCAGAGGAGAGACTCATAGCTCTGCAGTAGGCTCATTACATGGAGTTGTGATCATGATGATGATGATGAACGAAAAAGGCATAGAAGAGTAACTAGTGCTTGAAAATGGCCCAACGAAAATTCAGTTTTATTCAGATGATTCAGGTGGTTTCATGTTAAATTCGTAGTTGGCAGCATATGTCGACCGTAGTTGTCAATAATGAAAATATATACAATGCCTATTTACTGAATAAAAAATATACAAGATTTAGTGATCACGTGTAAAAGACCCGAAGTAAATAGATACCAAAATCAGGTTTTTATAAGTAAAACATGGGGCAACTACTATGGGGATGGTGTTATGCAGGATGAAATAAATAAATGTTTATAATTTGAAATAAAACATATTTTTGCGTTCTGTTTGCAAAATAAACTATTTTTTTTAAACTCACTATTAAAAATATAAAAACTTCAAAATGTTGTGGAAATTGTTCTGGAAGATAGACAAATAATCGTAAAATATTTAGCCAAGACTCTAAGAACTTCCTTTGGCAGCGTTGGACAGATTTTAGAATTATAATAATTTTATTTATTTATTTACTAAAAATTATTTACAACATCATTACAGGAAACCCTAATGCGATGTTACAAAAAATATATATATATATATAAGTACCTATTTTTGATTTGATTACAAAACGTAGGTAAGTATTAAAATGATTCCAGGTAATTAAATCAATGTATAAATATTTCAGACATTCATACAACTAAACTGATATTAAACTTATCAACAATATTAATATGATATACTATACATATTTTTCAATCCAAATAAATTTAAATAAACATATAATCATCCTTGACTTGACAGCTTATATCTGTGCACCACAAAAATATCTAATGTCACCAAGATTCAAACCCAGTACCTCTGGCATTGAAAGCAATTTATTTTACGTGTCGTGTGCCGCTTTCAAAGAGATTTTGTTTGAAGTTACATAGATAATTTCACGCTTGTATCCCTTATGGGGGGGAAGGCAGAACACCAGAGGATATATAACCATCTAATGTCACGTTTGACTCTAGATGTTTTATAATGATGGAGAGAGACTATTGCAGAGACAGGGCGTCAGCTCTTGTCCAACAAAAAAACCTCCAGTAAAACCTCTGTCCCTTAACTGACTTTTACATTATATCCGGGAAGAAAAGCAGCTAGCACATTCTATGTTTTTATTTCGCTTCCCGTCCAGCATGGAAGAAGTCCAGCATGGCTTCTATGATTACCTATCTAAAGTAGTATGGTATACCTAACGAACAATTATTGAGTTCCTATTATGTGTAAAAGAACAAACACAAATAATAGCTACAATGATAGGTGATTGGTGGTAGGATCCCTTCTGGGTCCGCCTGGCTAGCGACCACCCTTTATATAAAGTCTGCCGCCAAATGTTACCGCTCCGGCGGTAATGTGTTCCGGCAATATTGTATAAAGAGCCAGTTCCTTCCTAAGCCCGTGTGCTTTCATCTTCGACCTCATCGTCACTTACCATCAGGTGCGATTGAGGTCAAACGCGGGTTTAGTCACTTATAAAAAAAAAATGAATGAATTTCATAATCTTAAGTATGATTTATAGCTACAAAGTAACCTAACTAAAACACATCACGAAACTATACACAATTTTCCCGTTTTATTCGTCCTCTTATTTCGAAATGTTTGAAGTGGAGAGACATTAAAGCCAAGACAATTATCTGAAGCGTTAGCTGAAACACTTATAATTACAAGAAGAAAGGACCTGCTATTAATTGTGTAACAAATTTTAATTAACAAGGTTACATGCGAACACTTAAGCTGTAGTCTAACTTGCAAGAGATAACGATTTAGAGCTTCTACAAACTTGTTAAAATTAAGCACTTCTGTTTCGTGACTGGATTAGATACTTAAACTCTATTAAATTCGAAAATTAGTTTGGTGCTTTTTATTGTTTTAAGCTTTTTAGTGCTTCTAAAGACAGAATATGCGATAAAACCCTTATTTTATCAATAAACATTATAAATAGAGCGTCGCTTTTTAGTCACCGGCCAAATTTTTTTACACAATAAATGTCATATACATATAGAGATATGTATTTTTTACAAGGAAATAAAAACATTCTCTTAGATATTAAGCGAAGCATGGTCACCACACCATTAAAATAAAGACGACTACGCGCTACTACAAAACATCTTGTAGTACTACGTCGTAGTATTATCGATGAAATGCCGCGTTGTAGTAGCTATATTCATCAACAGCGACTATTTGTAAAAAAGTTTATAATGCCATATTTTTTTTCTTGTTCTGAGCGATACTAAAATAAATATGCAGGTATATATCGTTTCAAAGAGAATAACATCTAAATTTGGTTTGTAACTAAAAAGTCACCGGCCCAATTCTTTTAAACAATTAGTATTCGATCTTCTCGTGTATGCCACTCAGTTATGGAGCGAGGCCTTGGAGGGTCATGGTGAAGCAATTGCTGTATCCTTTAATATTTTCAAGGCCTTTGACAGGGTCTGACATGATGGTCTCATAAGTAAGCTTCCAGCATATGGCATACCCATTGGGCTCTGCGACGGGATATCTGATTTTCTGAGGGAACGGTCAATTTGAGTAGTCTTAGATGGCACCCCGAGGTAATGCCGGGATACCTCGAGGATCTGTTCTCTCTGCAGCATTCTTCTTGCTGCATATTAATGATCTTTTAACACCGGGCATTATTGGTTGTGCTGATGACAGCACTGTTGTAGAGAGATACGTATCCAATGCGCGAACGAGCCCCCGCGAAATCCAGAGTTTAAGAAAGTCAATGATTGAGCGCGTTGATTTGTCCTTACGGAAAGTAAGGTGAGTGAGAAGGGTGAGTCGAATTTGGTCAAATTCAACGCGTCCAAAACTCAGGCGTGTCTATTCTCCGCAAAAAAAAGAACCTTCACTTTAACGCCCACTTTCCAAAATGTATCTGTCCTCAACACTGACCATCTAGGCTTTTAACTTTCAACTTTTAAAACTTTCAGGGTAACTGGACGATAGACCAAAATAGAGAAAACATACGTCAGAGGTAAACCAACTTTGAACGGACTGTACAGACTTAAGCATCGTGAACGGACAAGAAATTATGTTATGCCCGCTCGCAGCGATCAGTCACTGCTTTCAAAGAAATGAATAAGTAACTCACCAAAGTCCAGCAATCACGCACAAACAACGCCGTTCAAGGCGGCGTGGCGGCAAGTATATAGATAATAAGGAGGGGAATATTATATAGATAGGAACGGGGATATGTTTATAATACTTATATGTAATATTACGCAGATTTCACTATCTTTTTGAGTTTTTATGAAACAATACTGATTTCCAAAGTTGCACAGTCAATTCAATTCACCGAAAACAAAAGTAAACCTCGAGGCGCCAATTCAGCGAGAGTAACCAAATTCACAATATACTTTGACGTTTTGACCTCTGTCAAAAAACAATTCGTCTGCGTTCAATGCAGCAAAACCACCGACTAGCGCCACCTATGGTAACTGGCGCGAACATCCCCCCGCCCCGGACAGTAACAAACGGTCCGACAACTCAATCTAGTGGGAGGCGAGAGAGGGTAGCGACTGCGCGCTTCAAAACAGAGTCACCCACAAGGACATCAGCAAGCCTGGGGACGCCATCCGACCCCGGATAAAGTTCAACAATGCGTCCAAGACGCCAGCGGAGCGGTGGCAGATTTGGGTCCTTGATCAACACGAGGTCTCCGACCTTCGGTGGGTTCGTCTTGTCAGACCACTTGACCCGCTGCTGTAAGATATGCAAATACTCCAAATGCCAACGGCGCCAAAAACTCTGCGTGAGCTGCTGGAGCAATTCAAATCGCGAGAGCCGTCCGGAATTTATATCTAAATACGGATATTCAGGCAGGGCGTTAAGGGGTCTGCCGATCAAAAAATGGCCCGGCGTAAGGGCTTCCAAATCATTCGCATCAGAAGATAGGGGACACAACGGACGCGAGTTGAGAACCGCCTCAACCTTACAAAACACGGTCGCGAGTTCCTCAAAAGTTAGGATTGTTTCCCCAACAACACGACGAAGGTGAGTTTTGGCGGACTTCACAGTTGCCTCAAATATCCCTCCCCAGTGGGGACAGGACGGCGGTGAGTATTGCCATCGCACACCTCTACGAGAAAGTGTGGAGCCGATTTCAACATTGCTCCTATCCAAAAATTCGTAAACCTCCCTTAAATACCTATCGGTACCCTTGAAATTGGTCCCACAGTCGGATCGAATCAAAGAAGGCAGTCCGCGACGCGAAACAAATCTGCCGAGCGCAGCGACAAAGGCTTCTGTCGAGAGAGCACTAACCACCTCGAGGTGGACAGCTTTAGTGGCTAAACAAACAAAAACGCACAAATAGGCCTTCTCGGTCTTAGCGTTACGGAGACGTGAAGCTTTAATCGTAAAAGGTCCCGCAAAATCCGTACCAACCCCGGCAAAGGGCAGCGATTCAGTGACGCGATCCGCAGGCAAATCTCCCATTTGGGGCTGCGTAATGTTAGCCTTAAGGCGATAACAGGGGAGGCAGCGAAAGATGACATATCGTATCGCTCTCCGTGCCGACAAAATCCAAAACTCCCGCTGGAGGATCGCAGTTAAAGCATTACATCCGGCATGTGCATTTTTCACATGGCGGTCTGTTATCAACAATTTCACCAGGGGGCCGTCTTTCGGGAGCAAAAGAGGATGACGGGCCCCAAAAGGTAGCTGAGCATTCCTAAGGCGGCCTCCAACACGTAACAGGCCCTTGTCGTCCAAGAAGGGACTCAAGCGCCCTAGGGGTCCCTTCAACTTAGACGTACGTTGGCGGAGGGCCTTTAACTCAGCAACGAATGCACGCTCCTGGACTATCCGCACCCAAAAAACCAGAGCGTCATTACGCTCCTGCGGAGATAATATCGGAGTCTTAATTTTATTCCGGGGATTACGACAATTAAAGATGAATCGTCGTATCCAGGCCGTGACACCTAGCAATTTATCCAACGAACTGTAACGTTCGAGAAGGGACTCCCAGTCTGGAGCCGCTAAAGTTTCAACAACGTTGACCTGCATTCCGAGGGTAGGTGATCTGCCCATTGCAGGTGTGTGAGGCCAAAATTCCTCAGACCATAATAACCACGGTGGGCCCCACCATAGGTGGTGGTCCACAAGCGCTGGCGCCGCGCAGCCACGAGAGGCGCAGTCTGCGGGGTTCAATTCGCCAGGCACATGACGCCAAATCAACTGGGCCTTCGATGCCTGAATTTGAGACACCCGGTTGGCCACAAATACCTCAAGGGTATGGACTGAACCTTTCAGCCAACAAAGGACCACCTGACTGTCACACCAAGCAAAAACCGAATCAAGGTGGACACTTGTTCCCAGGGTCTCGACAACGTGGTTAAGCAATCGAACCAACAGAGTAGCCCCAGACAACTCCAACTTCGGAATGGTCAATCGAGTCCGAAGGGGGGCAACCTTACTTTTGGCCGTAACCAGCTGGACATCTACAACGCCTGTCGCATCAACCGTCCTAATGTACACGGATGCCGCGTATCCACTCTCAGACGCGTCACAAAAGCCGTGTAGACTGGCCGAGAACCGTCCCATGGGCAATATGCGCCTCGGGAGACAAACACGGTTGACATCGGAGAGGGATGAGACAAACGCCACCCAGTCCCGTAGCAAACTACCGGAGAGGGGCTCATCCCACGTTACTTCTGCTGCCCATAGTTCCTGTAGGAAACACTTCATCGCAAACACTACAGGACTGAGCCAACCGTTTGGATCGAAGGTGCGAGCTATCGTGGAAAGCACCGTTCGTTTAGTCCAGACCTTAGGGCTTGGGAGCTCTAGTCGATAGGTGAACAAATCCTGGACTGGCTTGTACTGTACTCCCAATACAGACAGCATGTCTGGAGTATCTGGATTCTCAAAGAGATGGGGCTCCTGCTGGTGGTCTTTGGGCAGGTCTGCTACAAGGTCAGGCGAGTTGGACAACCATTTTCTCAACTCGTAGCCACCGGCGGCTAGGAGATCAATCAGCTCATCTCTCAAAATCAAGGCCTCCTGCAAGGTCGAGGCGCCTGAACAGACATCATCGACATAAAGGTCACCCTTAATGAGGGCGGACGCGCGGGGGTAGCGCAGCCGCTCGCGCTCTGCGAGCTCCCAAAGCGAACGGATCGCGACAAAAGGACTCGATCTTAGCCCATAGGTGTTGGTGTTCAGCTCATAGACCAGCATCGGATCCCGGGGATCCTCTCGCCACAATATGAGCTGGTATCTCCTATCATCCGGGTGGAGAACCGTCTGGCGGAACATCATGCGGATGTCAGCCACAAAAACGACGGCATGACGACGGAAGTTAGTCAAAACATCACACACGTCGCGATGTAACTTCGGTCCTGTATGTAAACACTGATTCAGCGACACTCCGGTTGACGTGGGAGCTGAACCGTCAAAAACAACACGTATCTTCCCGTTGGAAGTCTTCAAAACCGCATGATGAGGAAGGAAATAATGCTCCTCATTTCGCCAGTCCAAACTTGAAACGGACATATGCCCCATTTCCTCATATTCCCGCATGAAGTCCACATACTTTCTCCTGAACGCGGGATCTCTAGACATCTTACGCTCCATCGACAACATTCTCTTCTCAGCAAGCGACCTCGAGCTACCTAAGAGAGGACGAACTGACAAAAAAGGCAAGCGAGTGATCAGACGTCCTGAGCGGAGGCGTCCAGTATTATTCTGGTAAAACAATTCGCACTCCTCGTCCAAAGGATTTACTCGCTTGGCAGTCGGAGGTTCCTCCGTTTCCCAAAACCGTTGTAAAATGTCCGTTAAGGTAGAACCAACAGTGAGGTCACTATCTACCGAGGGAAGGTCCGGGACGTCCCGGACTGGTCCCATCACTACATGACCCAATGAAGTTGGTATGGCTACAAAACCGGTTAACTGCAAAACTCTCGTACTTCCACACAACAAACGACCCAACACATCCGCCCCAATCAATAAATGAACTGGGCCAGGTCGATAGAAGAGAGGATCCGCCATAGCCAAACCCGTCGTCAAATCGATGGCGGCGCGCGGAGCTCGCACCTGAGGCAGCTGGCCAACCACCGTTTTAAACACGATCGCCGAAGATCCAATTTTCGGCTTCAAGGAAGAGTGGGGGGAGAAGGAGAACGAAACCTGACCGATCGGATTCGAAATCCGCAGGTCTCCAACGCCCCGTACCGCTTCGCGATGCGGCAGCAATTTTAAGCCCAACTGTCGGACGAGCCAATAAGAAATTATACAACCCTGAGCTCCCGAATCCAAAAGGGCACGCACGGTGACAGTATTCCCTTTCGGGCCCCAAACACGCACGGAGGCTGTTGGCAACAGCACATACTCCGGTGGGGGGGTTGCTTCCGACAGCGGCGTTAATGAAAATCCGGGGGGGGGGATCCCTCCCCCTGTTCCAAATTCGAGTGGGCTGAGACCCGAGGGGGGAGGCCATATCGGGCGAGGGGGTCCCATTCCGGAGCATAAGGCCCCCGTTGGACCCTGCTCCGAGGTAGCGGCCGATTTCCATGCGGCGCGTACGGGGGGACATACTGTCCCAACCGAGGATATTCCAGCAGAGGAGGAGAGTACCCGTTCTTCCTCCGGTTCGCGTCCCCAATCGCCACCGCTATTTCACGTGACCCCAGGTCACGTGGGGAGATACCCCCCCCTCCCGTGGGGGGGGTGACCCGTCTCCCTTTGCCTCCAGCCTGGAGGGTCGAAACCTGTCCTCTCCGGGGGGACATTGGTCCCGACGAAACTTCCGGAGAGTCAGCCTGGCGCGCGGGGCCCCCGCCCGTGCGCGAGTCAGTTGAGCTTCTATCGCTCCCAACGCCATTGCGGTTCAAGCAAAGGAGGGGGTGATGCCTCCCGTCGCAATGGCTACACTGTCCGGCCCGGGAACACTCGGACTGCCTGTGTTCCCCCAAACACAGATAGCACCATGCGCGTTGCTTGGCGATGGCTCTCCGCCCCGCAATGCGGAGCCCACCGAACTTCCCGCAAGCACGCACATCGTGCCCCTCCCCTCTACAATATCGACACCGAGGTTGTGGTGCGGGGGGGTTGTCCCGCCGGACAGCAGCAAATTGATGGGTCGGGCGCCGGGGCGTTCCCCTTGCTACCACTAAGCGACCCCCGCTAGGACCCGGTGTAGGTTCCGCCAACCTGTCCGTCACCCTGCACTCATCCTCCAAAAAACGAAGGAGGTCCGAGAAAGGGGGGAGGTACGAGGCGCTATTCCCTCCGTACCTCTGCTCAAACCGACCCTTCATCTCGGCGGGCAGCTTCGTTAGGATGATGTGCAGGAGGAGGAAGGACCATTGATCCACCGGCAACTCCAAACGGCGCAATGAGTTGACCGCAGTCAACAGCGGGTTGACCAACTCCTTCCTCAGGGAGGACACCCGAGTCACCCTAGGCAAGCCCAAGATGCATGCCACATGGGTGTCCGCCAGCAAGCGGACGTTCTGGTACCGCTCAATCAGCAGCTGTCGAGCAACCTGATAATTAGCATCGCTAATTATCAGGTGCTGGACCACCGAGCCGGCTTCTCCGCAAAGAGCGGAGCGCAAATAAGCCAGCTTCTGGCTGGGTGACAGATCCTCCCTGGAGTCCACCAAGCTATCAAATAGGTTGATGAACCCCATCCACATGGTGAGGTCGCCGTTGAAGCTGGGGATCTCCAAAGTGGGCAACCTGCCCAATAAAGCCGGTGGGGTCGGCTTGGTCTCTCCGCTCAAGGCCGGCTCTCCCCTTTGGGCAGCCAAAATGCCCTTGGCAGCCTCGGTGAGTTGATCCGCCAATTCAAAGGCCTGGTCAATATCGTGGTTAAATGCCTCCTGGAGGGCTTCATCCGCATCAGGCGTCTCCAGCATGCATATACGGAACGCAGTGGCATGTCGTTCCACCTCCTTAAGTCGGGCAGGCAACCCCTCATATCGGGTCAACAACGCCTGAACCCGGTCCGGCCTTACAATTAGGGCCACTGCGCCAGAAAGCCAACGTAACTCACTACTGACCCCTGCCCTTGCAATGGTTAGCGGACTGGGACTCATAGTCACTTACCAACAAGGATCACTCCAAATACAAATAAATTAATTTAATTAATTCAAACAAAATTAAAAGTTCAAAATTAAAAAACAAATTAAAAGGAAGCTAAACCAAAACCAATAACCTTCCTTTGTGCGCTGTTGGTCAAATAACAATCTTCAAAATCAAATCTCAATTAAAGGATGGCAAACAAAAGATAATGAAATTGCACTTGCAAACTTAAACCGTTATAACTGTGAGATCAACTTCAAACAGGTACTATAATCAAGTTCCCCCCTTTTGTGAACAAAAAAACAAATTGATTTCCTAACTATAGGTCCTGGAGAATCAAAATGCACAAAAAACAATCAAAATATCCCAGTATTTCAACACTTTAAATTGAAAAATTAAATTTTTAATTAGGCCCTCTGCATACAATAAATTTATATGAAGCCAAACAACAACAATTGAAAACTGAGTTTTAGATTGGACAAATCTTCATACAATGAATTTATGCAGAGTTTTATGTTGAAGTACAAATCTGATTGGAATTTTATCAATTTATCAAGTCAAAATCAAACACCAACAATAGATATTTAATCCTGATATAATCTTATGAGTTGAAATGCAATTCTAATTGGAATTTATCAATTAGCACAAGATTTCAACAACAAACAATAGATATCAACTCAAAAATAGGCAAAATAAACTACCTTGGTGGAATTCTACAAGGTTAGGTTTGAAGGTTAGGATTTCAAAGATTTCCAAAAACCACGCTCTGCTACCAGTTTGAACGGACAAGAAATTATGTTATGCCCGCTCGCAGCGATCAGTCACTGCTTTCAAAGAAATGAATAAGTAACTCACCAAAGTCCAGCAATCACGCACAAACAACGCCGTTCAAGGCGGCGTGGCGGCAAGTATATAGATAATAAGGAGGGGAATATTATATAGATAGGAACGGGGATATGTTTATAATACTTATATGTAATATTACGCAGATTTCACTATCTTTTTGAGTTTTTATGAAACAATACTGATTTCCAAAGTTGCACAGTCAATTCAATTCACCGAAAACAAAAGTAAACCTCGAGGCGCCAATTCAGCGAGAGTAACCAAATTCACAATATACTTTGACGTTTTGACCTCTGTCAAAAAACAATTCGTCTGCGTTCAATGCAGCAAAACCACCGACTAGCGCCACCTATGGTAACTGGCGCGAACACATCGACTTAAGATCGGGATTAGGAGGAAGTTTAGTGTAGACGGGCATTAACTTCTTAACTAGAGTTATTACAATGATGGAGAGTTATATGAGTAAATGTATTTCAATACGCATTTTGTCAAACGCTACTACAGTTAGAAAGACTTTGCCTCCAAATTACTACACAAATAATCTCATATATAAAATTCTCGTGTCACAGGTTTCGTTGCCATACTCCTCCGAAACGGCTTGACCGATTTTGATGAAATTTTTTGTGCTTATCCGGTATCTATGAGAATCGGCCAACATTTTTTTATTTTTTTATTTATATGGCAAAACAACGTTAGCCGGGTCAGCTAGTGACCATATAAAATTTGATGCTTATTATCATTGGTTTAATTCTCACTATACCGGCTTTGTATATAACTGAAATCGCAAATTTTGTTAGAAATAACCCCCATTTCTTTGAATTATGTTCTGTTGGAAGTCGCCGTGAGGGCACACTCAGAAGTACAGTCATACGCAAAACACTTCTGCAAAGGGTAAGCATAAATAGCATGGCATACATTTATAATAAAATGCCGCGCTCGATTAGGGAATTACCTGACAATAGGTTTAAAACTGCGCTCAATGGCTTCCTTGCTGAAAAAGCATATAATGACATCAAAGAGTTTATGTTGACAGGACCTATAAATTTATTTTATTATTGAAATGTTATATTTAAAAAAAAATTAAATTGCTGCTATGAAAGACTGACATGATATTTATAATTTATTATTTGATATAAAAGTTTTGTTTTCTTTATTATTATTAATTTATTTTTTTATATTATCTTGTTTATATTCTCTGACTGTACATGCACTAAATTTAATTTAAGCTGTATAAATTCATATGCCATTATGGCGAATCATAGCTGTACTACTTATAAACTTTGACCATCTATGTATTATGACATTTCCTATGGTTATGAATAAATTAATTTGAATTTTGAATTTTTAATGGTATGGAATCACTCCCATCACAATCACAAAAGAATGAAGGTACCTTTATAAATTGGGAATCAGTTCACGCCAATAACGGTGTTTTTCCTATGTAGGTCTTAAAGAGTATGAATGCTAAAGTTTTAAGATTCACAGGACCTCATTAAAATAAGCAGAAGTTGTCGTGGCATAGAGCTTTCGAACTACGTACGTGTAATTACTGAAAAGTTGTTACATATGAAAAAAACAAGTAGGTGCGGTTGCACCAATGACGAAGGGCAAACCCTAAAAAAAACAAAAGCCATTTCGCTAGTACCCTCAAAACAAACAGAAGACATTTAGGATGAATACCTACCTATAATTTACAGGTTTCTTTTTAAGACTTATTCAAATAGAAATACTGGAATCTTCTAAATTAAATAATTGGACCACCATATTAAACAGCTGCTGGCACGTTTGTGCTGTCGTGTGCGACTAAATAATTGAGACGTTTTTCGCACTTAACATCCTTGGGAATTTATACCAAAAAATATTTACCTTCTTGCATATGCCTATTTTCTTACTTTATTTCTAGAAAGGTTATTTTTGACTGGATTAAAGTCAAATTGTTATATTTGCGTTCAATAACTATTTATTTAACGATACATGCAATGACAATTTGTATCCAAATTAGTTTTAACAAAAAATACTATTTATCTAACCTTACCTACATCTAAAATTGAGCAGGGGACTTTTTAAACCTGTAAAATTTTATAAACATTTATTTATGTTTTAAATATGTTAATAATAAAACAGTTAATTCATTTATTTGTAGTTATGTATGTGAACTTTGTATGAAACTTTTTTACAATATTTTTTTTCCAGCTTAGTGACGTAGCAATAAAAAAGCTTCAACTCTGCTTGTTTTTTAATATGGTTTTATTTATACACCTTAACAGTCAAATTCATAGAAAATAGTTAAAAAGCATTTAAACTGCATTTTAGCTACAACACTCTTTAAGGTTTATAGTGTGTTGTAAGTGAAGGTGATTCATAGACATCTGAAAATCCTATTTTAACTAAAACACCGTTATTATACGGATTACATTACGCATGAGCGGAAACGTCGCATTTCATTGCACCAGAGATAAAATTGTGTTTTTTTTGCCCTAGGGCTATGGATATTTCATTTACTTGCAGTTATAATTGGCATTTGACAGGTCGATACAGACATTTCATTTCATTACTTATTTTTGTTTTCGCCAGTTTCGTCACAAATTATTATAGATTTATCGCCTTGTTCAGTGCCTTCGTTTATTTAAATTTTCTGTGCCCCGACTCCCGACTATTCTTGGAAAAATACCACAAGTTTTTTTAATGCGGATGTGTGTGCAATCTATTGCCCCGATTACATTTGGGAAGTTCCTGATTGCTCGGAACTCCCTCATCACCTGTTCTTGCTCCTGCACAGTGTTGGGCATGAAAATGAACTCTTTACTTAATCGGGCAAGAGCTCTTTCTACTCTAGCGCAAATGCGGCATACAGTAGCTTGGCTTATGCCATGAAGCTCACCACTGTCATCCTGAACCTGAAATTATTGAAATAAAATATTGTTATTGTGGGTGAAATACGTACAAGTATTACAATAAAATATGAACTCTGTACAGGGTGTACATGGCTTTGCTTCACAAGAGATATCCTCTTTGTAATACCTATCGCCTTATAGTAAGATTTTCTTTTGTGAGGCAAGGAAAATAAAGAGCCAGAAATGGTCAATATAATTACATCAGACTCATCTTCACATCCTCTCACCGCACTCAGATGGAAACACACTCCCTGTACTAACCTCATTTCTTGCCCAGCACCGCAACGCTGTCAGCACCTGTAGCTCAGGGGATACTGCAAACCCTCTTGGACCTCGCGTAATTTCATTACGAACTAAATCGGTAATACGCCGTACAGTATCTTTATTAAAGCGATATCTCTTTTTAAATTCAATATCGTCTAGAGTAAAGGGGTCTTTTCTTCGTCGGTACTCCTTTCTCCTACGTCGCACTCTATTTGCATCAATACGAGCTATCAGCTGTATGATTGTTTTTGCAATCAAATTGTTCATCACATCCATCATCATCATCACAACTCTTTGTAATGAGCCCACTGCAGGGCATGAGTCTCTCCCCTGGGTGCATAGAAGGTATAGCCCATAATCCACCAAGCTGGCCCAGTGCTGGGTGGTGGATGCCAGAATTTTTTAGGGCGCCTAGATGGCTTCTGACAAACCCTAACGACTACTGTATACAAGTATACAGCACCCGGTACCGACTGTTTAACGTGCCCTCCGAAGCACGGAAGTCGTCGTGAGTAATATGAATGGTCGGCTGTCACCCATCAAAGTACCGACCGCGCCGAATGTTGCTTAACCTGTGATATCGTATGATACACACAGTAACCACGGCGCCACGACGACTTCCATTCATCACTGACCACAAATTGACCGGACGAAATAAATAATCACAGGGAACTAGGAAGGAAGACGAAGAGTGAAACTGTGAAACTCAAATTATCAATTTCAATAACTCGTTAATATTCGTTAACCTTCGGGTAGACTCGGCCGGTACAATGGGCTTAAAGAAGCCTCATCCTGATTGTAAATTTGACATGTTTAGAAAGCCGTTATAGTATGTTTACAATGTCATTTATCGTCTATGAATCACCTTTTTTTGGTTGTGCTTTGTAAACCCTCTGTAACGCTGTTTTAACGTGGACAAATTCTCTATGAATTCGACTGTAAATCTCTGAAAGAGCACTTTAAAATTTATGAAAAACCAGTACCATTCTTTTGTTTTATATTTCTGACACTCACACAAATTAAGTTTCTTTGAAGAACTTGTGTTATGAATACTAGATAACTGATATACTCGTACTTAAGAAATATTTAAATATACATATTGAATAAATACATATTTTTTATTAGAATAAACTTAAATAAACATATAAACGTCCATGACTTGACAACTAATATCTGTGTGCTCATCACACAAATATCCGCCGCCGCCTGGATTCGAACCCAGGACCTCTGGCATAGAAGGCAATGTATGTTACCGCTACACCAACCGGTCGTCAGATTCTTAAGGCTGCAAACTGGATCACAGCGACAGCGATAGCGAGAGCGACAGCGGTGCGGGCAGCGATTTCTGCGGCACGATAGAAAGTATTGAGTTTTTATGAAATCACGACAAATCGCTCGATGCTGATTGACCCTATCTTTTTGAAATTAAAGATAGGGTCAATCAGCATTACACATTTGATGGTAGAATTCATAAATGTATCAGTCATTCATATCAGAAAAAAATAATCTAATTAGGCTTCAGTTACAAACTATTCAAAATTATATTTTGGTAATTCACATAATCAAAAGCACGTCACATTTATCCGTTCAGGTGCTTTTTTACTTTTGGAAATCCCAAAAACTTTTCTCCACGCGCCTAGTGGCGGGGTCACGAGCATTCAACAGCTAAACCGCCGGCGCCATCTGCTTGCACGGAACCCTCCATATACGCGACATGCCGTGAACATCAGGCTCGCCACACCTTGAGCAGGAGCGGCAGAAACCCCTGTATCCACCGCAGGGACTTCACTCTCGCCGGAAAGGGTTAGGGACCGGTGAAATCGCATGGTGTTAGATCACCAGAATCTAACCCCTCCCCCCCAGCCGCCCCTATATCTGGTGGAATCGCGACGCGTTAGACCACCAGCTTCCTGCTATTTGGACTGCCAACATCTGGGGATATCGCTGCGGCGTTAGATCACTGAAATCCGGAAGTCTGCAAAGAGGATTCGAAAAAGGAGAGTATGGATATACCCCTTTTTCTTCCCCTCGAGAGACGGACTGACCCCCACAGCCATTTATCCCACGGATGAGGCACCTATGGCTCCTAACGATTGTGGTAATTTTTTAAAGAGATTGATTTTCTCGCAGCCGTTATGCTCTCGGTCCTGTTTCTGCCCAGAATGACGGGTTGGTCGACAACTCGGAAGTCGAAGCTATCCAAGCCTTCCGCCACTCCGAGCAGCCTGGTGGCTCAAACCTGCGCTCCCCGTCCCTGTCCCTCATCGGTCACACAAAGGAGTACCGAGAGGGTCCCGCAGCTGTTTTTGGTCCATGCTATCGAAACGGTAGCGAACGCCACCCGGAGACGCGCCCGGTCGGAATCAACAACTCCGCAAGGGACAGTTGCTTAGCCTGCCTGAACCTCTCTTAAATACATGCAATGTGTAATCAACACCAGAGAGACATGACCAAGATGCAGGGCACAAGAATCGCATTTAAAAAGTTTTATTACATTATTATACTTATAAAACTCTCATCATCAAAAGCCGGCAAGTATAAGATTTAAAAAAACCGATAATTTTATTACCACGATGTACCACCACGATTCGCGTACTAAGTCGGTGATTAATAACTACAATAATAATGTTTCATGAAAATTCAGTTACGTCCGCAACCATTATTTATCCTTTTGAATTTTATTACTCTTTACCGTCAATGAAAATTGATCATTACTCTTTAATTAAAATAAAATACTTTAAAAAGTTGGATCCCAATTCGTCGTCATCGGTACCCATATAAATTTTGCAGGATATTAAAATGTCGAGATATTTTTTTAGATCAATCATGTAGTCATAAGACATATTCAAATGGTTATTGAACTAACTTATTGGTTTTTGGTATTAAAATAAAATCATGAAATCAAATAATTTTTTGCTTTGTAAATAATCAACGAATACAGAGCATTAAGAAATCCGACTTCACGTCAAAACTTTGGCTGAGTTGAGAGTGTCATCATCGTAAACATTCTAAGATATCATACATATTTTTTCAAAGGTTTGAAATTTTCAATGAAGTACTCAACCGATTTCGATAAAATTTAAATGGGACGAACTATGAAGTATCCTCTATCATATGAAATAATAATTTTCAAAATCAATTCATAATTGTCCGAAATATCGTGTAGCAAAGACACAAAAAAATACATACAGACGAATTGAGACCCTCCTCCTTTTTTGTAAATCAGTTTAAAAGTCATTTTGCTGAACTTTAAAGAAAATAATAAAGAAGAGATTTCTGCAACTTCATTTCAGCAGATCGAATTTCTAAAGTGGTGAAAAAATATGTACTTTTCAAGGTAATCAATGTACAGTTACATTTAATACTAGGTATACATTTTCATTGGAATTGAAACCTTATCACAACTGAATAAGTTGCGAAGTGTGTACATATTAACTGTACTTACCTTAAATCAAAACTACCCTCTTAATAAAGGAAAAAAAAAATTGATCGCATTGTAATGGTGTCGTCTTTTTTAAGTATATTTCAATGTAGATAAACTTTACTGTAGAAGATTTATAAGAGAACACAATATTATTATTTTTAAAGCTCTTTTAAAATAAGTCCGTGAACCTTGATTTAACTTGTCTGTTTTG
This sequence comes from Stenoptilia bipunctidactyla, assembly GCA_944452665.1. Lineage (NCBI taxonomy): Eukaryota > Metazoa > Arthropoda > Insecta > Lepidoptera > Pterophoridae > Stenoptilia > Stenoptilia bipunctidactyla. The sequence continues at coordinate 1,556,371 of OX101730.1, forward strand.
TATTTTTTGTATAAAGTTTAATAAGAGTATTGCAGAAAGATAAAATTTATGAGAATGAATAAATTTATGATTTTTAGCACTGTTCTGATTTGGTCTATTTTTTTGAAATATTTGAATAGTAAGTTTTGGCCTTTCCTGATTTAATTTAGCGTTTCGTGCGTGTTCAAAACATTCGAAGTAATTAAATAGTAATTTCAAACAGACATACGCTGAAAATCATTATACACATGCTATGCGATCATCTAAATTATAAAGCAATCATAAAAAAATATGATGGTCGAAATTTTGTGTTTGTACTTACACCAAAAAAACTTTTGGAAAATTACCGAAAAGTTAACGGTGTAAGGCTTTCCAAGTGTTGCGAGTTGTCAAAATACAACAATTTGTATTTACTTTAGAACATACGGTCAAGTTATTGGACTTTCTACTGTTTATATGATTTTTTTTTAAATATTTAATATATAATATAACAAAATATAATTCTGTAAGAAACCGATTACACAACCTTGTGGTTTATTATGTACAATCCAAATGAAGAAGTCAGAAACTATGAGAGATAGCGAAATCTGTTGCGAAATCGAAAACCATGGCGTCGATTTTATATTTAATAATAATCACATTCAAACTTTTTTCTTATCTCTCTTACATAACCGGGAATCAAACGTTATCTTCTTCAATCCCCCGCCATAAATAAAAATGATCAATTACCGTGGTCGTTTTAAAACAAAGTTAAAATCTACAGAATAAACCGTGTTATGAGTGAATATTTTCGCAATATTTCTATATTTTCATATAACTAAGTCTCTAGGCTGTAGCGCGCAGTAAACCGCTGCGTTATTGCTTTTCTAGGAATACCCACTTGAGGGAAATTTTATAAAATATACTCACTTTGTATTTAGTTCAGCGAAAAGCCGGGATAGAGAACGCTTGGTCTGTACTTTATGAAACTGGAGGAAGGAAAATAAAAAGCAATAAACAAGATTAATGATAATAATAAAATAACAAAATTAAAATATTTACGTGTTTCATCTTCGAACTCTAAGTATAAGGGAATCAATAGTGTACAATTTATATGTCACCTTGCATGCTATCATAATTTCGGAAGTGACACAACACAAATGAAATTAACTCAGAAGGGACAAGCAATCTCAACTATTAACTTTTTGCTTGGTGGTAGGATCCCTTCTGGGTCCGCCTGGCTAGCGACCACCCTTTATATAAAGTCTGCCGCCAAATGTTACCGCTCCTTTTTATTAGTGACTAAACCCGCGTTTGACCTCAATCTCACCTGATGGTAAGTGACGATGAGGTCGAAGATGAAAGCACACGGGTTTAGGAAGGAACTGGCTCTTTATACAATATTGCCGGAACACATTACCGCCGGAGCGGTAACATTTGGCGGCAGACTTTATATAAAGGGTGGTCGCTAGCCAGGCGGATCCAGAAGGGATCCTACCACCAAGCAATTGAAATACAAGTGAAAATACAATTGAAATCTTTTCCGCAGAATTTTGACCTGTACCTATGTATGTATTTTTGGCCTTCTATGCCAAAGGTCCTGGGTTCGAATCCCAGCGGTGACGGATATTTGTGTGATGAACACATATATTAGTCGTCAAGTCATGGATATTTATATGTTTATTTAAGTTTATTCTGATAAAAAAATATGTATTTATTCAATATTTATGTGTATATATTTCTTAAGTAGGTATATCAGTTATCTAGTATCCATAACACAAGTTCTTTAAGAAACTTTATTTGGACTAGATAATGTTGTGTGAGTGTCTGAAATATTTTTTTATGTATGTATTTATGCATGTATGTGGGTATGGATGTTCATCTGTTCCCTCAGAACTTCTAAACTAGTAATCATAATTGGACAATGAGGTGTCGTTGGAAGCCTCTTTATTGTCCGCTGGTTAAATGCTATATAAGGTTTCGCTAAATTTACTACAGCACCCTCTAGAAGACTTAAAGTAAGGAACTAAAAAAATATTTATTACTCCAAAATAAGTTTTAAAAAATTCAGTTTAAAAACTAAAACTTGACTACTAAAAACACGTTCTAAAAAGTAGAAAACAAGAAAATAGTCTACTTTGAAATATTAATGTATTTACGTCATACTGAAATAGATATGTTTAAAGGATAGCCGTGGTCGTATGCCACCTATTACAGCAAAACAGATTCATTGTAAAAATAAAATAAAATCAAATTGGTATACGATCACTGCTAACCTTTTAACATACTAGTAAATACATTAATATATCAGCGCAGACAATTTTCTTGTTTCGTACTTTTTAGAGCGTGTTTTTAGCAGTCGGGTTTTAGTTTTTAAACTTTATTTGAAAAAAAAGATTAATTTATTTCTTTCCCTTCTTTTAACATTCTATGTTACTCAAGAAGGTTTTGTCCATTTTTTGAATTGGCATAATAAAAATGGGAGTGTATTTTTTTCTTCTTTAAGCCGGTTCTAATCCTAGGTGAAGTATGTAATTCTAAAGAAATCTTTAAGTGCAGAATTACTTATATTTAAAAATCAAATAAAGGCTTCTGTCAGCAAAATAACCTATATCTAAGGTATATATATTTAAGGTACTATTTCTGATGTCCCGTGCCTTGGGACGCCCTGTATATGGTTTTGTTTAGAAAATCTATAAGCGCAAGGAAACCGCGAACGTTCGCTTTGTCACGTACTCCACGAGGGTCTTGTCTAAATAAACTAGATACTCGATTATCATAAAATTTATTCTTTAATACAGATCTATCTTTTTAAAGTATTCACCTGGGACACGTTTACATTTTTCTTTTTATCTAAACCACGAATAGCATACCAATGAACCCCCTTCAGACACCTTAAAAATGTAAAGTTTTTAAATTACTATATTTCGGTACTAGATTTCACCTGCGGTTTTACGCGCGGAAACTTTACGATTAAGCGTGCTTTTTAGATTTACAAAAATAATAATAAATCATTTATTTCAGACCATATATCCATATTATGCTCTATGCTCTACGTTATATAAAAAAATAAAACTCCCAGACAATCACACCAACTACATGGCCCCAAAGTAAGCATAACTTGTGTTATGGGATACCATGTAGCGAACTAGGAGGGAACCCGGCATAAATAGTACATAAATAGCAGAATCGGAACATTTTTTTTTCTTGTTCCGTGCGGATCCACTGGCAATCGAACCCGCAACCACTGGCACCTGAGTCAGACAGGTTTACCCCATCGCCAAAGTGATCGTTGCACACGCTAGAGCATCGTCGTAAGGTTGTTTGTTTAACAGTATTTTGTTGGCTACATTCAGGTGCCGTTTTTGACCAAATTGAACCACCGGACTACCAGTCGCAGACAGAATTTCCAAGAAGTAGAATAAAACGATTCCGTAGTTCCCTTTTGGTACGGATTGCCAAGGTGCTTATCGATCTGCCTGCGTCTGTTTTCCCTGAATACTACAGTCCCGATACTTTTAAGTTTCGAGTGAATAGGTTTCTCGTGGATGGCCGTGTACCACCTTAGTCTTCATGCGCACTTTCCATCCGGTGGCATGGAAGACAAACGTCCTATCCTTATTATATTAAAAATATATATAAATATACGGGGTCAATTTCTAATTAATGCATCACCGAATTATACGACTTTGTATAGATCTTGATAAATTACACAAAAAATAATTTTCCTGCGCAAGGTGCGTGACATACCTACGCTCAAAGTTCATAGAGTTACGCCTCTAAGCAGAGGCTATAAATATTTTTTGCACGGGAAAAATAAAATTTTAAAAAGTTGTTGTATTGAGAGCCTTGATCAAGTAACTCGCGCAAGGTCAGGAAAGTTCCATCTTGTCTGTTCACACGTAATTGCACTGTTGTCAGTAAAATTTCATCGTTATCAAATGAAACGTTATTTATATTCCTTTTGTTACATGTCATGTTACTCGACTCTTGCTTTGAGGTTGATTGGAAAGCGGCGTGTAACATGGTGTAATGAGCCTTATTAACTCTTCATAATGAGGTAAATCTCTAGGGTTTTTTCTTGCCTCTTCAAAGTCGTTATATGTCAAGGTGTCAAATTTTTTGTACAGCAGATGTACTTGCAGTGGACCCCATGAGGTACAGTCCACAAGATTTTGTATACCGTGTATGCATTCGGTACTAACGTCATGCAATCTTTTAAGTTCATGAGATGTTTGTTTTTGAATAGGGGTTTCCGCTTAAAGTGGGTATTTCAATATGTGGTATTGATTGGTGAAGGTGAATGATCGATGATAACTTTTGGTTAAGAGACTTTTTAATTGCCTTAAATGTCAATTCGTGTCGATTAAATTCTTGCTCTTAGGAATTTTCAGAGCCTTAAAGAAGATTGTTAATTTTTTCCACTGCAGGTCATCTATTTTATTCCAGCGAAATTGCAGGTTACGTAACTCATCTTCCAGCTCATATTTGTCATTAATGTCATCTGACAAGCCGTTTACGATGCTCAGGAATGCTCGGAAATTGGTACGTTGCTGGTTGATCGTGTCCATTACTTCTAGACTGAATTGCATGCATTTGTCAGTTTTGGTTTGCTCACAATTAGCAATAAGGTTTTTTGCCATGATGTAGAACTCCTAGTAGGTGTCAAAAATATTCGCAGTGAATTATTCATCAGTTTTGTCAGTACTCTTCAGCAATTTGGAGTTGTTGAGATCGAACTCCACCCAAAGATTATCTTGTGTCAAGTTTTTTGCTGATATAGTCGGGAGATGATTTTCTTGTAGTAGAATCTTTCTTAAATATGCTGAGTGTACATAATAATTATAATAATTATTTATTATATTTTTGTATTATCTCAAACTATCATGTCCTTGAATTTCAAAAGTGACCCACCAGTCACCCTGTATATACAGGGTTGGTTTATATCAGCCAAATTTGAATGTTAGTTTTTTTGAAAATAGTCGCTGTTGATGAACATAGCTACTACTACGCGGCATTTCCTTGATAATACTACGACGTAGTACTAGAAAATGTGTGTAGTAACGCGTAGTCATCTTTATTTTAATAGTAATTTAGAGTGACCATGCGTTGGATAATATGTTAGCGGATAAATTAATTTCCTGGTAAAAAAAATAATAACTTTTTTTTAGCAAAAATCGTTTCTATAAATGATACTTATTGTGTAAAAAAAATTTGGCCGGTGACAACAAAGACGATTGCACAAAGGCTTAAGATAAAACAAGTTCGTCATATTATATTGCCGGAAAAGTAATTCGTCAGCATACTTTATATAAAAGGGTCCTTCCACCGATTGGAGTTAGCTTAAAAGAGTCACCTTTGAGAAAAGATTATTCATAGGTACGTGATAAAGCTATTTTAGACTAAATTTAAGCCACCTTGCCCCACACTAATAATAGATTCTCTTGTGATTTAAACATATGAGCAAATAAACAGCCTATACAGGGTGACTGGTGACAAATTTTAGATACTGAAGCACTTTGAACTCGATTCTGATCAAAATTATGTAGTAAAACTAGGTTTTTAATTTTTCACCAGAAATCCCTATGAATAAATAAAGAGACCTTACTACACTTTTCCCGACACGCTGCCTCAGTCAACACGCACACAGCAGTGTTACTGCCACACGCACACCACCGCCCGCTGAGTATCTTTTGCATTACGCTTATGTAACCATGCGTTGCGTAATGAATTCTTTAACTTTCGGTTAAGTTTACTCAGTAAATAATCAATACTTATTTATTTTTTATTTTAGTTTTGTATGATCTCAAACTATCACGTCCTGGAAATTCGAAAAGGACCCACCAGTCACCCTGAATAATTTATTTAACCTGCTAGTACTGAATAAAACACAAAACAGTCTTTTATTTATTTTCACATGATCCTCGCATCGACGTTAGTTTTGCGTGCCACATCAAAAGGCCCGCAAACTTGTTCGCAAACATTGCTGCGGAGATGTCGTTGCAACAAACTCGGATAGGTGACACAATTTATAAGCTTTTGATATTGTTAATCCTTGTTTTTTTTTTTAATTAAAATAGCATTGCACGAATAGTACACTATAAATAAAAAAAATGCATACACAACTTTATGGTATAATTTAATTAGCAATCGAGGTTTTGTCTAAGATTTATGAAATCACCCGACCAGGATTCAAACCTCTCGCTTGCCGGTTGCAATACTTCACTTTAACTGAGCTTTACAATTTCTGGAAAGAAATTGGTCTCGGGTGGTTTTGCTGCAGAGATTTTCCAGTAGATGGAGCTACGTTGGCAATATAACAAAAACAGAATATGCTTAGTAATTTTCATAGCGTGTCGCCAGGGCTCGGTGGCTCAGCTGGAAGAGCACTCATCCAGAAAGGTCCCAGTTTCGAATCTGGTCGGGTGAATTTATTTAGCATACTTTTTTCAGCTACTAAGACTCCGTGGTCCGTCCGTCGTTCACTAGGCTGTATCTCATTAACTGGACAACAACTTTGGCGATGGGGTAAACCTCTCTGCCTCAGACGCCAGTGATTGCGGGTTCGATTCCCGCACGGAACAAGAAAAAAAAAGGTTCCGTGTCTGGGTGTTTATCTATTTATTTATTTATATTCTTAGTTCCCCCCTAGTTCGCTATATGGTATCCCGTAACACGAGCTAAGCTTACTTTGGGGCCAAGTAGTTGGTGCGATTGTCTAGGGATTTAAATCTCATTAACCGTGAGAGACAGTTGAAATTGTCACTGAAGATGATTTCTGTTACCGTTATAACCACTTACTAAAATGTAGAAAAAGAACAACTATGTAAGGGAGCTGTCACTAGATGGCGCTGTTTGCTTATTAAAGCGCGCAAGTGCTTATCGCATGACCGTGTCATATAATAGAAGTATTTTATATTTTTTATTACAGACTAAGCTCGCGTTTAATTTCAATCTGACCTCATGGTGAATAAAGATGAAGATGAGAAAGCACACAGGCTCAGGAAAGAACTGGCTTCATAAATTATTGCCGGAACACATCACCGCCGGAGCGGTAATGTTTGGTACATTTTATATGAAGGGTGGTCGCTAGCCACGCGGACCCTGGGGGATCCTACCACCAAGCGGGGGTCACTCGGATTAGTCTATTGTCTATAATCTATAGTATATAAGTGTACTATTGTCTTATAAGTGTATTAGTGGATGATGGAAGAATAGGACGGAACCCTTCTTGCGCGAGCCTGACTTACATTTAACCGGATTTCAACCGACTTCATAAAAGTCATGGCAATTCGTTTGTATGTTTTTTTTTCCATGTTTTCTCATAACTTTTAACTTGGTTTACCGATTTAGATGATTCTTGTTTCATATGATAGAGGATACTTTAGAGTTAGTTATTTTTAAACTTTATTGAAATTGATTGAATACTTCATTAAAAAATTTACGTGTTTTTAATGTTCTGCATTCTTTCATTGTTTAACTTCATGATAATCATCATCAGTCTACCTCAAATTGAGCAGAACTCTGAAACTTCTCTTCTTGAAACATTAAAGGTTATAATCAATGTTTATAAATGCTGTGATAAACTGCAAATATTTTAATTTTCCTCGGACATTTGATGTCCATAAATTGAATTTTTTCACATGAACACTGTAAAAATTATACTTTATTATTTGGAAACTTTGTTTTTTTTAAGAAAATTAAAGCTTCAATGAAACATTTGCCATAAAAAGGCACTTGGCTGGTAATAAAAATGAACTTTTATCTCAAGAGTCACATATTTATTTAAATCTTCCAGGAAGACAGGTTTGATAAGAAAATTGCTGAATATTTCTGAAATAATAAAGATTGTTGAAAAATTCATAAGACTGAAGACGTTTGCTTTTTAACGATTTTTTTGATTCAAGAAGATGAATTTAGTGACGATGAATTTTTTCCATTACTGATCTGCACTTTCCATCGTATCTGGATAATCGAATTTTGTTTCGGCAATTTTTTTACCTAGGATATCCTGATAAGCCCTTGTTCCATTGATTAAGTGGCTTAATATACTTTTCTTCTTTAAGTATGGAACACAGGAATTATATTTTATATCGAACAATAATAAATAGGTCGATGGACGCGGACGGCCAAGGTTCTTAAGGTGCCTGTCCCATCAGTAAAAACATAGGATAAAATACATTTTTAAGACTTTTTAGAATAATAATAGAGTTGGGAATACTGGTGTTATCAACTAAGTAGAAGTACGCTGGTCTTATCTTTGGTTGAAAGTCCTTGAGTCGAATCTCTCGGGACACATAACGCTACCAATCTTGAAGATGAACATTAAAAATCAGTAAAGTAGGAAACATTGACGCTGTAATGTCCTCTAATTCATAACTGAGAGATATAATATCATAAATTCAAAAATAAATATTCAACGAATGAATAGCATTAAAAAACCGACTTCACGTCAAAACTTTGGCTGAGTTGAGAATGTCATCAACGTAAACATTCTCCGAAATCATACATATTTTTTCAAAAGTTTGAAATTTTCAATGAAGTACTCAACCGATTTTGATGAAATTTATATGGGACCAACTATGAAGTATTCTCTATCATATGAAACAATTTTCAAAATTCATTCATAATTTTCCGAAATATCGTGTAACAAAGACACAAAAAAAACATACAGACGAATTGAGAATCTCCTCTTTTTTTAAGTCGGTTGGAAAAGTAAGTTTTTTAAGCAAAAGATGTTCAGCGTATGACATTATTTGTGTGTTTCTGCATATTACTGTGTGTTAACTAATCCAATTTAAACTATTTTCCATTCGACACGCTAACGCCATTTACTGAATAAAAAAACTGTTATATTCTTAAAATAGTTCAGCTTTTCTACGTATCTGAAATCATCTACCAAGCGACTTCATTTGGTCCTAAGCAGCCGTATCTTAAGAAAAACATCAAAAAGGCTCAAAATAACTCACCCAGACAACTCATATTTTAAGAACTAAAACACGAAGCTATCCCTCAGTAACTCAGCCTTCACAAAAACTCGAGCTCTCGTGTAAATGTGTAATTTAGCTTATCCTAATACGTCAGGTTTAGGCTGTCTTGTCTGAAGGCTCGTTGGCACGTGTGACGAAATAATCCGTCCATCCATCTCGAGAGCACGCACTGGGACGGCTGAAAAATTACCAGTTAGGGTGGAATTCTGATGAATTTGTTGGTGCTTATTTTGGGGACATTTTTTTGAATTATTGATAGGAATCTGGAATTTCATAAATAAAATATTGGAGTTGTTGCAACTTGTTAAACAGGATTTTATTTTTACACGAGCGTTTGCCCGCGACTTTGTACACGCATAAACTCAAAAGTCCTATTTTCCGTTCCCGTGGGCATTCCGGAAATTCCTTACATTATACAAACAGACACTTATTGAGGAACCTTTATACCTAGTATCACATCCGTGCACTCAAAGAATAAGATTTTGTTATACAAACTAAAACATCATATATTTCCCGTTCCCGTAGGAAATTCGGAAATTCCTTTCATAACACAACCAGTCTCTTTTTGAAGAACTTTTATGCCAATTATCATATCCGTGTACTCAAGGAATAAGATTTTTCATTCAAACTAAAAAGTCCAATAATTCACTTTCCCGTGGGAATTTCGGGAATTCCTTCCTTAGTGCACCTCTACATCCCCTAAAGAATGTATGTTAATCAAATTTCAGCTCTCTACGCCCAGTAGTTACGGCTGTACGTTGTCACTCAGTCAGTAACAGAACAGTTTTATGTATATTTGATTTTAGGTCGACGTTTAGGTGTATTTACTGGTCGCGTCAAAATGCAAAATACAACGTGTGTGGTACAGTCACGTGCTTTAATGTGTACACACTTTGCTACTTATTCGGTTGTGATAAGGTTGAAATTCCAATGGTTCCGCCGTAGGAGCGGAACGTTTACTTTCGTGCTTCTTTCTGTGGACGTAAAGACGTAAGTTTTGGAGATGGGCCTCATTTTGTAATTTTTTAATACTTTCCAGAAAGTTTGCATCTGAGCATCCATAATTTTATAGCTTTTGGATAACCTAAACCTATTTTTAAGTAATTTTTTGCGCAACTTCAAGCATCTTGATATTGAATTATTGTACATTACATCATTTGATTTCAATTAACACTTTGGGAGATACATACATACATACACATACATAACTTCACGCCTGTATCCCGTATGGAGTAGGCAGAACACCAGAGGCAAAAAAAACATCTGATGTCACGTTTGACAAATTTGGAGGCATTATAATAGTGGAGAGAGACTATTCCAGTGACAGGGGGTCAGCCTATCACCCACAAAAATGCCTCCCATAACACCTCGGTCCGTTAACTGACTTTTACAGTATGCCCGTTGAAGAGAAGCAGCTGGCACATTCTATGTTTTTCTTTCGCTCCCAGTCCAGCATAGAAGTGACTTAGGAGATTAGGAGACTTTAGGAAATATGAGAATTTAAATATTATTCGCAACAAAATAGGTGTGGGACGGTTGATGCAATAGTTGCAGGAAGAGGGAGGGAGCTGGCCGAGGCCATCCGCGCTTTTAGCTTTGCAAGGTACGGGGATTTTTTTTAATGCAAAAGAAAAATTGCAAAGGTTTTGACTGGTCAAGCAGTTGGTTCAACAGTGTTTTTATTCTTGAATCATATTAATTCCCAAAAACGAAAAAATACTACAAAATACGTATACCTACAGAATTTATTAGGTTGACCATCAAAGAAGGACATAGTAATATTATTTATCCAACCGCTATAACCGATATACACTCGAGCGAAGTCGCGGGCTACAGCTAGTAATTTTATAGTTTTTGGATAACCTAAACCTGTTTTTCCGCAATTTTTTGAGCATTTTAAAGTATCTTTAATAATCATGCTGTATCTGTAATCATCATAAAAGTATTTAAAGAGTTTTCTCGACAATACACAACGCCAGTTTTGCTTTGCCGCGGAAAACTTGAGCTCATTTCAGCCTCAGGGGACACATTATTCTCTTCTGTTTTGCTGGGTCAGTTCATATTTTCCTTTTATTTCATTTTATTCTTAGAAGTATTGTATTCTTTGAAAATCGTCTCTTGAAGAGTTGGCAGAAATGTAAGATACAAAATGTTTCTATGGTCACATCTCAAAGGAAACTGACAAACTTTGCTTACATTTCCGCAAATAGGTTCTACCCAGATAAATAATATATTTGATTAGGATCAAATTTTGTTAAAGTAATTGTAGAATGTATTTTAATATTTTTCAACTCACTTGCTCGTAAAGTGAGCGTTATTCTATTGAATTTAGAACTATAAACTGGGCTATAAGTCACGCGTGCATAATATATTATACCCTAGTGCATAATATAATGAATCCTACAAAGTTGAATTGTACCTTTGTGCAAATTACATGCGTGTAAACAGAGCATATTTTATTGGTCCGGGTTATACCTTAAATATTTTCAGAAACAACAAAGAGATTTTATACCCCTTCAAATCCATATACATTTTTAAATGTTTGCGCCTTATAATAGTAAAACAAATTTGTATATCAAACAAATTATTCACAATTTACAATAATTTGTTATAAAATATTAAAATATTTGCATTTACCACTCCAAATTAAACATTTTCACTTAAAATAGGCTGTATATGCTATACAGACATTGACACATTTGGCGAAAAAAAAACCTACGCGCATGCGCGAGGTTCGGCGCCATTTTTCAATCACAATTCACAGCTTTCTTATCAAATGTGTTTGTTATTTTATGACCACGTATGTCTGTCTTTTACTCACAAGTGTGTTGAAAAACGTCGTATGTAACTCGTGAGCGTTGCTAATTACAGTCTCGGCTCATTATTAAGCCTCGACTGTAATTTGCAACTTAGCTCACTTGTTACATAATATACTAATAATCAATATTTGAGTTTATTATGAGTCAGTATAATGTCAATAGAATAAATTGGTCTGTATGTTTTTTTTTTGTGTCTTTGTTACACGATATTTCGGACAATTGTGAATCGATTGAGTACTTCATTGAAAATTTCAAATTTTTTAAACAATACCTATGTATGATTTCGGAGAATGTTTACGTGGATGACATAATTAGTCGGCCCAAGTGTTGACGTGAAGTCGGTTTTTTTAATGCTCTGCATTCGTTGATTATTAACAAACAAATTACTACAGAATTACTTTGCATTTTGGTAACAAAAAAATAAACGGTATTATCGCAACATAAAAAAAACATGACAGATTATAATATGAAAATAACGTAATTAATATGGAAATGTTTTTATTTTTGAACCAGAGAACTATTTGGTATATCGCATTATTAGTATTTTTCGTAGAAAGATTAATATTCTCTCACTTTTTTAAGATGCTGTACAGGTTCCTAGCCGAGGTTGGGACATCTCTTATAACGGTACGAGTCATACAGAAAAGGAAATGTTTATAAATGCATACCGGTATGCAGTCCCTGGTTTAGAGTAAACGCGCCGTCCGTGCTTTAATGTGGTCTTACGGTGATTAGATACGACAACGTTTTATGAAGTACTTGTTCTTCTAGACCTCTGCTATCATCAAATAATATTGAGGTTCTTTTAAAAACATGCGAATTTTCAGGCTGATAGTAATTGTACCTCGAAATGACTAGGACCGCATCGAAAATAGAAACTGAGTGCTCTCGAGGTGTCGCATTCGAACACAATGGGCATTGTTCATTTTTTTAAATTTATTTCATAGGAAAAACCGTTTCGAGGAATAAGGTTTCTGATTAATTTAGTCGATTTAAAACATTTAAAAATATTGGGGTTTAAGAGATTTTTAACAAAATACATTTGACCTTTATTTAACCTTGATGACGTCATCAAAGGCATCAAATCGATCAAGTGTTATGCCTTAAAGCTGTTTAAAAAAAGTCAAACTAAACTCTATAGCTCTATGGTGGGAAAAAAGGCGCGGGAATTGTGAAAGTCTTGACGGGTTTCTGAAAACTTTATATTTTAAATAGTTTTTCCCTATATTTTGTAAATATCTTTTTGTTTTTTTTTTTTTGTAAATAGTATAAATAATTCGCTTATAAGTAATTTTTGAAGAAGATAGTGAAGAAGCGGAAAAAAAAAGTCGAGGGTGAGTCCCCTCTTACCAGCACCAGCAGCGACTCTGAGTACGAGGACACGCGAGGGGGAGAATCAAACGCCTACGCCCCCTTTAGAGTCACTGACTACTGTCGGCGATATCCTGAGGATGCGGAGGCTAAATGTGAGTTTGTTGTCTTTGTTGAAAGTACAAACGAAGTTCCATTAGGCAACAGGGACATGATGTCTTTAAGTTCATGTTTCAACAGATTTGTAAAAGGAATGCAATATCTAAAGAAAATAAATAAATATAAGATTGGTGTCGTTTTCCAGCGACCCAATTTTGCAAATTCTTTCTTAGATAATGTAACTTTTTTGAAAGAACAGAGAATAAAAGCATCCATACCGGCAGCGGCCACCGAGCTCTCAGGAGTTATCTCTTCGGTGCCTGACCATTTATCAAATGAGAAAATATATAAATCAATATCTACCACTAAAAAAGTAATTTCTGTGAGACGTATCATGCGTAAAGTTAAGCAAGATAATAACACCTTTAGCTTACAACCTACTCAGAGTGTAGTGCTGACTTTTGCCTCCGCCACGTCACTGCCGGACTATGTTCACATTAAGATGTGGCGTTTGCCCGTCTCACCATATGTTCCACCAATAAAGCAGTGCTTCAAATGTTTAAGATACGACCATTTAGCCAAATTCTGCAAAAATTCACCACGCTGCTCCATCTGTACTGAGGGGCATACATTCAAAGATTGTTCTGTCGAGGTCGAGAAGGCCAAATGTATTAATTGCAATGGTAACCATATCGCCATTTCTGGTCAATGCCCTATAAGGCAAAAAAAAATAGCTGATAGTAAAACCAAGTCATACGCTGAAAAACTGAAAAACCCTTTAAATTTCCCTTCACTAAATAAACAATTAAATACTCAGGAAGTAATACAAGCTATTTTATCAAATGCAGAAGCAATGAGTCTATTGACAGAATCAATAGTGAAAGTTATTACTCTGAATAAAACACAAAATGTTAGTATCAGTACACAATTTATTAGTACAGCTATAAAAGAAATCATTCATGGCAAATATAACAAACCCTCACATTCAATCAAATCCTAAATATTACACAGTGGAATGCTCAAAGTCTGTTAAGTAACAGACTTGAGTTTCAAAACTTTTTGTATGAAAATAATATACATATAGCTCTCATTTCAGAAACTTGGCTAAAGCCAAGCATTCAATTTAATATTCGTGGTTATTCTATTGTTAGGAATGACTGCGGTAATGATCATAATGGTGTAGCAATATTCATTAAAAATGGTATAAACTTCTCTAAGCTAGACACTTTTTATGATGATTCTATACAAAATGTAGTGATTGTTATTAAATTGAAACAAAAAACCATATCTTTGGTTAGTTTTTACAGTCCTGGTAATAGTGTTCCTGTTTTTGAAAAGGCGAAGTTAGATCGTTTATTGCAAACTATTCCGAAACCATTCATAATTGCAGGCGATTTTAACGCCCATCATACCTTCTGGGGTTGCAGTCGTATAGATTCTCGGGGCAGAGCTATTATGGATTCAATGGACGAAAATGACTTAATACTTTTAAATAATGGTCAACCAACAACTATAGGCTCTCATATTTGGAAACCAAACAGTCTAGATTTAACTATGGTGTCTTCTTCTTTATTTCTTTCTTGTGAATGGGAAGTTCATCAGGACCCTTTAGGCAGTTATCATCTGCCAACTATCACAAAATTTACTCTCGTAAGAGACGAACATGAACCTTCTATTTCCTCGCACAACATTCCTTTTCACAGTAACCTGAAATTAGTAAATTGGGATCGTTATGAAGAAGTTGTTAATGAAATGTTAATGAACTTTAAAGTTGACAACTGTGATCTGCTTGCGTCATACAAAAAGTTTTGTGCTATTATTCTTATGGCAATCGAAATTTCTGGACCCAGTTTAAATCATAACACAACTGATAGAAATGATAACCGTCCTAGACGGAGACGTCAAGTACCTTGGTGGAATGACAAATGCTCAAAAGTAGTAGAAGATTGCAAGAATGCCTACATTGATTTCAAAGCTAATCCTAACAGTCAAAATTATATCAAGTTCAAACGCGCTCAAGCCTTAAAAAAACGCACTCTAAAAGAAGAACGTTGTAAAAGTTGGTCTGAATTCTGCACCTCAATAAATCGCTTGACACCAATAAGTTGCATTTGGGCTAAAATGAGAAAATTCAAAAATCGCTTTTCAAGTTCTAATCTATTTTCCGACTTTAATTGGGTTCAGACATTTTTATACAAATACACTCCTGATACTGTTCCACAACAGACAAGTATAGATAATGTTCTTGGTGTAAATAGTGATAATTCATACATGATTGGTGGTTTTACTTTGCAAGAATTAAAATCTGCTATAGCTTCTAGAAAAGATACCTCATGTGGCCTTGATTGGCTTTCCTACAGAATGTTTAAGCTTTTGAATGATCAGAATCTATCTATTTTCTTAAGTTTGTTAAATAGTCTATGGTCGTCTTCCATTATTCCAGAGGACTGGAAAACTGACTGTCTGGTGCCAATATTAAAGCCTGGCAAAGACTTGAATTCTGCTGACTCTTATCGTCCCATTACGCTTAGTTCATGTGTTGGTAAAATATTCGAACAATTAATAAAACAGAGATTAATTTTTCATATAGAAAGTAATAACCTTTTACCTTACAACCAGTATGGCTTTCGTTGTGGTCATTCTGCTAGTGAGAGTCTACGTCATTTCTGTCTAGATATCCATAATGCTCGTTCCGAGAATAAAGTATTAGTTGGAGTTTTTCTTGACATTGTAGGGGCTTTCAATAATGTAGATCTGAACAAATTATCTTCAATTCTTTTATCACTACAGGTACCTGGAAAAGTTGTAAATTGGATTTATAATTTTTTGAACTACAGGAAGGTGTTTATTAAGGTTAACAATCAGTTATTTGGTCCAAGGTATTCTTGTAGAGGTGTATCGCAGGGTGGTGTATTGAGCCCACTGCTTTTTATCCTATTCATACACCAGCTAAATTCAATTCTGGGTTGTGAAGTTTCTAATCTGCAGTTTGCAGATGATTTAGTTGTTTATTGTTCTGATACTAGTTTATTACGTGTACAATCAGTTCTCAATGCTGCTCTCCAGAAACTAAAAGACTATTTTGATAGCCTTGGGCTAGAGGTCAGCACTGACAAAAGTAAAGTTGTTGTCTTTTCAAAAAATGCTATTAGAAATAGTAATGTAAATATTTTGTTCAATAATAATGTCATGTCTGTAGATAGTTCTGTAAAGTTTTTAGGTGTTATTTTTTCCAACAATTCTAAATGGAATAAGTATGCTGAAACTCTAGAATCTCGTGCTTTAAATGCTTGCAATATTTTAAAATCTTTGTCTGGCACATATTGGGGTGCTGATCCAAGGATTTTATTAACATTGTACAAATCGTTAGTAAGGAGTCATTTGGAATATGCATTTTTTTGTTTTGCAGGAGTAGGAACTATAGTATATAAATTAGAAAAGATACAAAACAAATGTTTGCGTATCATAATGGGTGCTATGCGAACTACTCCTATAGTGTCAATGCAGGTGGAATGTAATGTACCTCCATTGGCACTTGGGTTTAAATACTTACAATCTAAATTTTTTGCAAGGTTGCTCTCCATTAGTAATCATCCTCTTCTTGTTAAATTGCGGAACACTATTAACAGGGCTGGTGACAATCATTCATATTTCTTGCAAGGTTTCTCTGAAACAGAACAAATTTTTAATGAACACAAAATTTTTTCCAGTGTAGTATGGCCTTGTTACTCTGGGTCATATGAATCTAAATTTATTCAGATAAAAATCGTAGTTAAAAAACTTTTAAAATATAAGGAAGATATTTATAGGGAACTTGATAGGTGGCAGGGATATCATAAGTTATATACAGATGGGTCTAGGAACAATAAAGCAGTCTCTATGGCTGTCTATGATAGTCAGGTCAAAAGTGGATTCGGTCATAGGCTGAATCCACTTACAAGCATATACTCCGCTGAATCCATAGCTGTGTATGTAGCTATGGATCACATTCAAACACAGGCTCACAATAAGTGGATTATAATATCGGACAGTTTAAGCTTATTAATGGCATTACAAAATCCACATTTAAATTCAAAAACCAACTATATTATATATAAAATAAGAGAGTTGTATCATGTGCTGTCACAAACTAAGCAAATAGTCCTCTTCTGGACACCAGCTCACATTGGTGTGCATGGTAATGAGCAAGCAGACTATTTAGCTAAAATTATTACAAATACAGCCCACAATCAATTAGGTCATAACTCTTTAAATTTCCCAATTCCTTCTTCAGATGCTCTACCTCTCTTCAAACTCACATTACAGGAAGAATTCCACAACTTATGGCAACAGGTGGTCCAGGTAAAAGGAAAATGGCTAGCTGCAATAAAGAAAAAGATCTCTTCTCCTTGGTTTACCCAGGGTGGAAACTATAGTAACAGAAAGTATTACACCACAATCTGTCGTTTGCGTCTAGGTCATTGTCGTTTTGGTGCTCACCTTTTTAGGATTGGTGTTTTGGACTCTTCAACTTGTAGATATTGCAATAGTGCTAATGAAACCCTTGAACATATATTTTTTGATTGTCCACAGTTTAGTATTCAAAGGATGGTCCTTGTAGACCAACTATTAAGTATTTTTAAAACTGCTGAAGACATCCCGCGCTCCCTTCAGCAAATACTAAGCATTCAAGAATGCTTTTCGCCAGTTTATGGCTTTATTGTTTCTACTATAAATGAAATCTAATTCGTGTTTGTAAATATGTATAAAGTTAATACTAATAAGATTGTTTTGTTTAAGATTTTTCTTTTTCAGCTGTTTCAGCTATTTTCAGGATTTGACCGTTATTTATAATAATTTTGACAAATGAAATATGCTAAGCATGATATTACAAGGATTTGACATTGAAAAGAAACGGAATGTAAAATACAAGAATTTGACAAAAAAACATATTTTAAACAAAAGACATGGCTTCGGCCTGATATATAAAACATGATTCAAGAAGAAAAAGGAGAATAAGACATGGCTTCGGCCTGATATATAAAAAGGATTCAAGACACAAAATACAAAAGACATGGCTGTATGGGCTTCGTTCTCTTTGCCTGTCCTGATCAGGACGAAACTAACCAAAAAAAAAAAAAAATCTCTATGGTGGTTGTTTTGTTTTGTTTATATTTTAACGTAACCTCAACGTAACAAACTCAGCTTCTTTATTTTTCCCTGCGATTGATCTAAGTTTAATTAACAATCAAAATTTTAAGAATAATTAATTTAATTATTTTAATTATAGATTATTTATACAAACTACAAAGAAAAGAAACAGAGGAAATAAAGACGGTTAAGATTTTATTTGAATCAAAGTTTGAAATGTTGGTTTGTTGTCTGTTGACAATCCATTGGGTGACAGTGACATAGCATGACTTTAGCACACAGTCACATCTAATGTTTTTTTTTACTGACTGACACATGTTTATAAAGTTAATGCCACTGATGACGTCATCACGTACTAATTTCATAAAATCAATATAAATTAAACGACACAGTTAAAAATAAAACTATTCAAATTGCAAAATAAGCTAAAGATTAATATAACATAATAAAAATAATAGGTTAAAAAAAGTGGACAATGCCCATTAAATGTGCATTGCACAGCTAACAACAATCAGGTAAAATACTTTTTCATGGAAAGAATATGTTTATCACTTAAAGTGCTTTACAATTTCCTGAAGCATTCATTTTCGCTAGTTAATTTTGAATTATCATAGGTATCAGAAAATAATGTATTTTAATTTATGAGCAAGATGAGAATTTGTATGATAGTAAAAAAGCAATATTAGTTTTTCATATTGAACTGTGCTCTTTAAGATCACCCAAGGACTCATTGAGGGTATTACTAAGCACGATTAACCAGAAATATTGTTATTCAATGTAAGTAAATCAGAATAAGCTGATAATTATTCTGAATCATGTAATGACGACATCATTCAAGTATACCTAAGTACGTACTTGAGGTTGAAGAGTTATAAATCTCCACAAAGTAATACACGGAAATATTTGTAATAATAAATAAATAATAAATATTTCTGACACTCACACAACATTATGTAGCCCAAATTAAGTTTCTTAAAGAACTTATGTTATGGATACTAGATAACTGATATACTTAAGAAATTTATAAACACACATATCGGGTAAATATATATTTTTTATTAGAATAAACTTAAATAAACATATAAACATCCATGACTTGACGGCTAATATCTGTGTTCAACGCACCTATATCCGCCACCGCCGGGATTCGAACCCAGGACCTCTGGCATAGAAGGCAATGTATGTTACCACTACACCAGCCGGTCGACAAAATTATAATGAAATTAATAATGAATCTACCTATACAATAAAAAACAAAATAAAAATTTTGAAAAACCCACGACGCGACGGTTAAAAAGTAATTGAAAAAGAATAAAATAATTAAAATCCCCTGACTGAAATGATTAATGTGACGAGAGATAATTAACGTGAAAAGCTTTTTTAAAAGTTCACTTGGTCTCACACAGAGTCGGTCATATTATGAACAACATACTATTCGTTTTCATAGCACTTGAATGAATTCGTTTTGTAGTTTTATATTGAAATTTAAAATATTGATGGCAGCTCTCGATGAATTTTCTTGCTCTTCTTATAAAGTTCATAGGGAGTTGAATACCAATGTTATTGCGACATCTACATCTTCGAGAACCGAATAGGTAAGCGTAGGGAAGTGCTATGAAAACGAATAGTATGTTGTTCATAATATGACCGACTCTGTGTGAGACCAAGTGAACTTTTAAAAAAGCTTTTCACGCTAATTATCTCTCGTCACATAAATCATTTCAGTCAGGGGATTTTAATTATTTTATTCTTTTTCAATTACTTTTTTACCGTCGCGTCGTGGGATTTTCAAAATTTTTATTTGGTTTTTTATTTCAAACTTTTTAAAGAGCATAATATAGGTACCATACATTACATTACACAACACCTCGTTCCTCATCAGCCCTCTTATGTCCCCACCACGGCTGGAAAACCCATGTAGTTTATTTAAATACATAGTGAAGTATTATAATAAGTATTTACAACTCAACTTTGCTGGTGGCTCAACTTTGCTGTGGCTCTGTTGTAACGTAACTCGATATCATATTACGTCGAATGTTTTGTGCAAACCAATATTACCATTCTTCAAAACCACTGGTCCGATTTTAATGTGGTTAGTGGACCAACGGTTTTGCAGAATTAATGACTGTTTTTACAAACAAATGTTTACTGCAGCGCCCCCTGATGAGTTGTTACCTTTAAACCTATTTAAGAACATTATACCAATCAAACCCAAAGCGATAATTGAAAACGGCATTCAAATCGGACCAATGGTTTGCAAACAAATATTTACTGCAGCGCCCCCTGGTGAGTTTTTACCGTAACACCTATCTCAGAACATGCGCTAATCAAATCCAAAGCGATCACTGAAAACAGCATTTAAATCGGACCAATGGTTTTGCAGATAAACGGTAACATTGGCTTTTACAAACAAATATTTACTGCAGCGCCCCCTGGTGAGTTGTTACCGCTACACCTACCTAAGAACATGCACCAATCAAATCCAAAACGATTACTGAAAACCGCATTAAAATCGGACCAGTGGTTCTGGAGATAAATGGTAACATTGGTTTGCACAAACAAACACCCTCTCACCCCAAACGCATATACCGTCTCCGTTCCGTCGTGGGTAAAAATAACAAAACCGATAAGTTACTTTGCCTGTTAGTTTACGCTACTCCCTAAAATTAAGGGCCGGATTTTATAACGCAACTTTTCAGATTCCTGAGGGATCAAAATTACACGGGTAAACAGAGAAGCTGCTGTATCTAAATGATAAATAGAATACAGCACTATGAACACTTAACTTAAGTACTAGGAGGCCATCATCTAGTTGAAAGTGAATTTATATTGTTGAAAACACTAACTTCAATTACAAATGTCAAAGTTAGTAATTGAAGTAAGGTTAGTGGAATAAAAATAGTAGGTTTAATAAAAATATTAAAAAATACTTTTTCAAACATCATTTTTAAACTCTACTTAGTTTAAGGTAGTGATAAAATAATTTTCAGAATTTATAATAGATACACTAATCTATTGGTTCTTATTGAAGTGTTTTTATTAATGAATATTTTTTTAAGAAAACATATTCCAATAATAAACAAACTGAATTCATCCTATTTTTTCGTCCATTAAATATTGGCAACCACAAAAACACGCACTTATAAATAAAATAAAAGATCAAATATCACGGGAACAACGTCCCAGAGGCATTGTTGATTACAAAAAGTGAACTAAAGAAATAGGGTTCCCTTTGAATACGATATTTGATGCGTAAACTCTACGTGACTTGATATTTGTTTATTTTGAATGGTGAAAAAATAAAACGAACGCGATAAAAATATTTATTCATTTTTATCAAACGTTACAGTTACTCTATTCAAATAGTTTATTTATATGTTAGTTTAAAAGCTTGTGAGTTAGTGCGGTAACCGTGTTTATGAAAATCATTAGGTGGTGGAATAATGTTTACACTAGAATGGCCTTAACTGTTTGGTCCCAAGAATGGCATGGCAGTAATATTTTTAAGTTTTTGCATTTAATAATGCCCAATTATTTATCAATAGGTAACTGACTGGTCGGCGGCGGTCATCCATCCTAATACCGGCCGCACCGAGCGCGCTTAACCTGCGATATCGTTTGATATGCACAGTAACCACGGCGCCACGACGACTTCATGTGCTTCGGAGGGCACGTTAAGCAGTCGGTCCCGGGTGCTGTATACTTGTATACAGTAGTCGTTAGGGTTTGTCAGAAGCCATTTCGGCACCCTGAAATATCTGACATCCACCAACCTGCACTGGGCCAGCTTGGTGGATTACGGCCTAAACCTCCTCGTCACCCAGAGGAGAGACTCATAGCCCTGTGGTGGGCTCATTACACGGAGTTGTGATGATGATGATGAGGTACTTAACAGAAAAAAAATGCTAAATAAAACCAATCAATCAATGGTTGCTATATTGCTAAATGGAGCTACGCTAGCAATATGTATAATGAAAAACAGAATATGCTAAGTAATTTCAATGGCGTGTGGCCAGGGACTAGTCGCTCAGTTGGAAGAGTACCCGTCCGGCAAGTAGGAGTCCCAGGTTCGTGTCTTGTTCGGGTGATTTAGTGACGGCATGGATGTTGAAAGCGCGATTTAAGGATAGCATCATCGTTGTCCTTTAACTCGAATATTGTCACTTCAAGCTTGTTGTCCCTGAAAACATTTACACCTAGTTACATGATTTTATAATGGCAGATAAATAAAATGGACGGAAAAGTCCTTCCAAGCATCGCTGAGAAGATAATCAATACCTAGATCATGGTGGTCGAAATTTGATATTTTCTTCTACGCATTGCATTTCGCATAGGAAAATCACCTTCTCCGTCTAAGGTTCCTACCCACAATTGTCCGCCCACGCGGCTCATCAGCATACAATGCGCGTCTAACGTGTTACAAGTTGTGTATATAATTTGAGTCTTATTTAAATTTAAAACAACAATATATAGATCTTAAATCGTGTGTGCCGGGTGGGCGTGACTGGTACCCGTGGCGTGCGCTGGACAAACGCTGGGAAATCGCAGGGCGAGCGCAGGGCGACGCAGGGCGAGCGCAGGGCGTGTCTAGAACACGGCTGCGGGTGGACTTCGATAATATCAAGTTAAGATGTTTTGATTTGTTGAATAAGACTCAATTTTAATGTTCCAGCTGCTTCTCTTCCCGGGCATACTGTAAAAGTCAGTTAAGGTAGGTACAGAGGTTTTATTGGCGTTTTTGCGGTCGATGGGCTGACCCATTGTTGAATGGTATAGCCTCTCTTCATTATTATAATACCTCCACATTTGTCAAACGTGACATCAGATGGTATGCTACCTACTCCATAAAGGATACAGGTGGGAAGTTATGTATATTATTTGTTTTTATTTAGTTATAATAATACTTGTTGGAAATTTATTGACACAGCGCTATCTAGCCCAAACTACAAATTAAATTAAAACAAAGAATTTATTTATTTATCATTTTATAGCCTTTGGTGTTCTGCCTACCCCATAAGGGATACAGGCGTGAAGTTGTATGTATTTAGGTACAAAGAATTGCAAAGCGAGTGATAAGGCGCATGGCGTGCGCTTAGCGGGGCCTGCGCGAGTGCTGGGCGGGTACGTGTGGTCTGAATTAATTGAACAGCGCTCAAACTCTTACCCGCTTTCCATAGTGCGTATTGCAATAAAACGCGTATGTTTTAAATATAAAGTTTGTTATCAAAACAAAATGTATGATAAAATTCAGAATATAATAATAAAATCCCCAGACATTCAAACCAATAACATGGCCCCGAAGTAAGCAAAACTTGTGTTATGGGATACCATGCACTGAACTAGGGGGAAACCTAGAATATAAATACATAAATAAATAAACACCCAGACACAGAACATTTTTTTTCTTGTTCCGTGCGGGAATCGAACCCGCAACCCCTGTTGTCTGAGGCAGACAGGTTTACCCCATCGCCAAAGTGGTCGTATTTATATTTCACTCCATCCCGAAAAGGTACCAACATATTTAGATCGGAACATATTAAGTACTAATTTAATTACTTTTTTACAAGTCAAACAAAGTTATTTACCGAAATAGTTTTATAACATCGTGTTTCTGAACTTATTTTTTTAAAGTTTATACATATACTCTAATCAATATAGTCAGTTGGATTCAAACTAATATTTGATGTTGTTGTAAAGCATTCAATGTTGTTTCATGCACTTTTATGAACTGTAATTTTGAAAAAAAAAAACGAAAATAAAAACGTATGTTCGATTTGATTAAGAAATATACATACAAATATACAGTGTGTCAGGCTTCGGATTTCCGATACTTCACCCACGTATACTAAGTTAAATTTTTTCGACAAAATACTATACAAAGAGGGATCGCACCCCTCACCCCTCTGAATGACAGCTATTATTAAATCTCGTACTTCTACGAGAACACTGAAACTAATTTTTTTTACATTTCCATGTCACTCTTATAATGCGCATTTCAGAAAATATGTGCTGGGGCGCCATCTTCAGAAGACGACAGCAGAATAACTAAGGAACAATAGAGAAATGATAAGAAGAGCCAGTAAGAGCCAATCAACAAGTCGGATTAAGGACAACCGCCTCCATTCAAAATAATGGCGGGCACTGTGAACAATTACTGTAAAATATTAGAAGAAGAAGAAGTAAAATTAAAGAAGAACAATAAGAAGTAGTTTTTGTTTCACTCATGCCTAACTATCCTTATAAATACCGCTCACACTCGCACGCTTATGGAATGTTACCTGATTTGTACAACCTAATAGTCGTGTATTTTGTCGTAATTTTGACGAAATTAACCCAAATTTCAATACTAACGTGATGTTTATTTGCTAGCATAAATCCTTGAAAAAAAATAAAATGAAAAAAAAATTATATGTTAAGAAGCTGATTTTTTAGGTAGCGCACATTGACTAAATAATTTAGTGAATTTTTCCTCGGCTATACTAAAAAATTTCATGCACTATTTTGCATTTTATCTCAACAAAAATTACTTAACATGCTAGCAAATATTATAATCTTTCAAATAAGATGACTCTTGTGTAATGGGGGCGACATGAAAATGTGAAAAAAAATGAGTTTCAATGAAATCGTATAAGTACGAGATATTAAATTTTAAAATAGCTGTCATTCAGAGGGGTGAGGGTTGCGACCCCCCTTGTATAGTATTTTGTCCATAAAACTTAATGTAGTATACGTGGGTGAAGTATCGGAAATCCGAAGCCTAACACACTGTATATACATAACTTCACGCCGGTTTCCCTTTGGGGTAGACAGAGTCTAGGGAACGAGGGAACACCAATTGCTTCGATCCAGACATAGGTACCTCTTTTGCTACCTCCACGTTCATTCATATTTTCATACGTGATCGTCGGTTACGAGTGCTTTCAACTAGGCCCTTTTCTTTTTTTTTTTATATTGTAAGGATATGACGTTTGTCTTCCATGCCACCTGATGGAAAGTGCGCATGAAGACTATGGTGTTACACGTCCATCCACGAGATACCTATTCACTCGACACTTAAAAGTTCCAGGACTGTAGTGGTCAGGAAAAACAGACGCAGGCAGATTGTTCCACTCCTTGGCAATCCGTACCAAAAAGAAACTATCGAAGCGTTTTGTTCGACTTCTTGGTAAATCCACTATATAGGGATGGAAGTTCTGTCTGCGTCTTTTTAAGTATTTCGCCAATTTGGTCGGCATACGTTCGCCTAGGGCGACCTCTCCCGAGACCACCATCCATTCGTGCTTTGTACACCTCTTTCGTAAATCTACTTTCACTCATCCTCTCCAAATACTTACGATTTTTTTTTAATTATTTTATAAGCCAGGAGGTATCGCTAAAATAACACGGTGAGTCTATGAGGAATCCTACAGTGAGTATTTTATATCGCAGGGCCTGTTAGAAACCTTCAAATCTGGGCTAGGATTACACCGCTCTGTGGCTAATTCTTTTGCTTAGTAATTTTGCAAAGTGCAATCATCGTAATGAGCCCACTGCAGGGCATCAGTCTGTCCCCTGGGTGACGAGGAGGTTGAAGCCATAATCCACCAAGCTGGCCCAGTAATGGGTGGTGGCTGTCAGAGTTTTCAGGGCACCGAAATGTCTTCTGACAAACCCTAAAGACTACTGTATACAAGTATACAGCACCCGGGATCGACTGCTTAACGTGCCCTCCGAAGCACGGAAGTCGTCGTGAGAAATTAATGGGTGGCAGTCACCCATCCAAGTACAAACCGCTAAAAACCGCTCAAAAAATAAAAGCTTCTGGAAATACTGACCAACAGAAACAGAAACGTAAGTACGGAGTCAAAAGAAAATGAGTGCGTGGTGTTTGCTGAGAATAGTCCTTCATCCTCTGGATTAAACTTTTGGTTCTAGTGTCCGCCTGCGGTGAAATATTACAGCAATATATAACAGCAATTTTAAGCAGTTTATTCTCAAGCCTCTGTGGACTTCGTCGACTTTATTCTCACTTACCATCAGACGTGTTAGAGTTCAAACACAGATGTAATAGCTCAGTAGCTCGGTAGTATCGGTAGCTCAGTTAGAGGAGCACTCGTCCAGCAAGCGAGAGATTTTATCCAGCATATTTTTTCAATAAAAAAGTCAATATTGAGAATCTGCTAGGGCGAAGTGGCACGTGGCAGCCATTATTATATGATTAATTGACGTAATTATATCAGCTACTTAATCATTGATTAATTTTGTTTTGAGATCATAACTTGATATAAAATCGAGACGGACGTCATAATATAAATAATTTGAATGTGATAAAGAATTTGCGAATGCTAAGAAGCAATGGTTAAAAAGATTACGATTAAATTTTCTGTCAACAACAAAAAAAAAATTTAAGGTTTCACTAATGCTTTATTTTAAATTTTTTTCATAAAATACGATGTTATTATATAAATTATTTACTTGAACCAGAAACACAATTTAACAAGTGAAACATACAATACAGAGATGTCAAAATAAAAGTAGACAGAGTAAACTAAAAAGAAGAAAATTAAAATTTATCAATAATTATTGATCCTTATGTGTTGATGCAAAATATCGATACCTTATTGATTTTTAGTTAACGCCAACAGAGGTCTGCGCAGAGGCACGTGCAACAGTACTGATGCGTCCAGCATAAATTAATCAATAAAATAATAACTATAAGTAACTAAAAGTGAAATTAGATTATTAATTTATGATATCATCAATCATCAAAACTCCGTGTAATGAGCCCACTGCAGGGCCATGAGTCTCTCCTCTGGGTGACGAGAAGTAAGTCCACCGTGGCAGAAATTTCTTCCAAATGGGACCATAATACAACAAAGGCAACAAAATTAAACGACTGATACTTTCTCAAACAGTTGCCCTGCAAACTATAGACTTGGTAAATCGTAGCATACGTTTTTGAATTGATATTCTTCATTTTACTTCCAACTTTTTGTGCATCATTATTACATCGTTTTTTTTATAGATTATAGATTAAATGCATGATACAATGATTTAATTTTGTGCAGGTCAGTGACAATAAGACAGTTACATAAACTTAAAACAGTGTATATAGATAGTGTTATAGTGTTTTATAAGACTCTTAAAGAGCTAAGAACGTTTAAAATAGTGTTTCATAGTGTTTTTATAGTGTTTATAGTTAATAGCGTCACATACAAGGTGTTAGGTATAAGAAATAGTGCTTTAAAACAGTGTTTTGTAATAGTTTATAGCTTAAAGTGTTTGCTTAATCGTTTGTATCTTTGTAATTTGATTGTAATTTGATTAATCAATAACTGCTACGAAAACTTATGTGATTATAGCCCGAAAATAGCTCGATTTGTATTAGGATAGATTATGGAAATAAAGAAATGGTTTTGAAAGTCTTATCATTCCCGCACATAGAGAGAGAGATCTAAATAGATAATAGAATTTGTAAATAGTTTTCAAATTAGAATATAGTAAAGATCTAATAAGAATAGTCGAATATAGTAAGAATCTTATTAGAAAAATCTAGAAAGTTCGAATTAGATTCGAGCGAGACAGACATATGTGTGTCCCGCTCGCACGCTTGCATTACTCTCTCTTGTGCGGTATCCTTGCGTGCCTGCACAAAATCACTTAAGAATGCGCCACACTCCGCCAGCGAAACATTCGCGAGGGATTCGCGGAAAAGATCCCGAAGAGAGAAGATCTCCGGAAGAAAGAAGCCTCCGAAGAAAGAAGCCTCAAGCAACAGTGAATCTCTCAAGCCCGAAGACTCTCAATAGAAGCCCGAAGTCACAAGACAGAATACAGAAGACTGAAGGCAGAATACAGTAATAGAAGAGCGTGGGAAATAGAGTGTGCTTGTGGCGTATTCGCGAGTGAAATAGTGCCGCGCGGCTGGACTTTCACGACCGTGTTAAGTGGTGAATTCGCATTTTCCTTTTGCCCCTCGCATCGATTCCAGCTAATAGAGTGGGTGGATAGCGCATCATTTGACTAAATCGTTATCGAATTCATAGACTATACAGTCCACTGGAGCTATCCCCCACATTTTGGTCCTTCGAGAGCCGGATCTTTGAGAGGGCAATTGGGAGACAGCGATGCCTCTTACACGGTCGCAGTCAGGCCGCGGGGAGCGGGCCGCCTCGACAGGGCCCGCTCAAGAACAGTCTCAAGCTCAAGCCGTGAAGAGCAAGAATACGACGTCGCCGACAGAAACCACAGAAACGACGACGCCAACGACGTCGGCTACAGAAACGACGACGCCGACAGAAACCACAGCGACGACGGGTGCCACAGCTACAGAAACTACGAAGACCACCCGTCAAATCGAAGCTACGCAGCCACAGCGAGCTCCACAGAGATCCCAAGTCTCGAAATCGAAGAAATCCTCGAAAATAACGAAGGCGAAGTTGAAATTATTACGGTTACAAGTCGAACTCGCCGCCGCCGAAGTCGCCGCACTCGAAGACGACGAAACAGATATAGAAGAGGAATCTGAAGCACCCTCAATAGAAAATACAGAGAAGAGAGTGT
This sequence comes from Stenoptilia bipunctidactyla, assembly GCA_944452665.1. Lineage (NCBI taxonomy): Eukaryota > Metazoa > Arthropoda > Insecta > Lepidoptera > Pterophoridae > Stenoptilia > Stenoptilia bipunctidactyla. The sequence continues at coordinate 1,585,220 of OX101730.1, forward strand.
CATTGTGGTTACAGAATAATCCGACAGAACCGCCGCTGGCGATCCAGGGCCAGAGTGAAATCGAAGAGCCTCCACAGCAACCGCAACAGAGCGAAGAACCGACGCGTCCTGCGGCGCTCCCGGCACCGGTGAGCTTCATCCCCCCCCCGGCTCCAGTACCGGCGGGAGGGGACACAGTCGCCGTGCCGCAACAGAAGATCGACCTCAGCGATTTGGCCTCAGCCATCGCACTTGCCGCCAGGACAGGTCCGCAGCAGCCGCCTAGGATCTACACAGAACTTCCGACATACAGCGGGTCATATCAAGAATGGCTCATGTTCAAGGCAGCTTATCAAGAAACAGCGGGATATTACAGCGACATAGAAAACACAGCGCGTCTACGACGAAGCCTGCGTTCAAGAGCTCGGGAGGTCGTCGAAGGGCTTCTCCTCTACAACGTGAAGCCCGAAGAAATCCTGCGAGCCCTCGAGTCACGCTTCGGACGGCCCGACGCTATCGCCCTCGCCGAGTTAGAGCGACTACGGGGACTACAGAAGCCTAAGGACGCGCCCAGAGACCTGTGCGTATTCGCGACGCGGGTCTGCAACATTGTAACAACGCTGCGCGCCCTGGGGAAGATTCACTAGCTGTACAACCCGGAAGTCACGAAGATTACAACAGAGAAGCTAACGCCGGCTATGCGATATCGTTGGTTTGACTACGCTGCCGAGAATCCTCAAGACGAAGCAGACTTACTAAAGCTTGCTAACTTTTTACAGAGAGAAGCGGATCGCTGCGGACCCTACGCGCAACCGGAGCGCGTCTCGGAAGACCACCTGACGAACAGAAGAGTCAATCAAGAAACCTACAGTCAAAACAGAACAGTATCACAGCGAACAGTATTTACAGATTTCGACCCATGGTGTCCTGTTTGCGAGAAGAAGGGGCACCATGCAAACAGCTGCCACAGTTTTTTAGAAGCCGACTCGAACCGAAGATGGGAGTTAGCGAAGATTAACCGTTTATGTTTCAGATGTCTACACCACCGAGCAAGAAATCACACGTGCAGGGAGAGGCCTTGCAGCACAGACGGGTGTAGCAGACTACACCACCCTCTCCTTCACTTCGAGAAGCGCGCAGTCATCGAGTCACCGATAGAAGAAACAGAACCGAACAGAATAGAAATAGAACGTATCCATTTCGTCAATCACCTACCGAAGACGCCGAAAACAGAAAAAACTGCTCCGGGTAAAGACAGACGCCGCGAAGCTAAGTCGCCGAGAAATATAGAAACCATACTTATGCCGAATAGTACAGAAAATCAGCGCAGCATAGAACAGAAAACCGAAACGAGAAGACAGCCTTCGCAACGCTGCTGCGCAAGTAGCGTCTCTCCGAAGAGGTCCTGCAACCTCTGTTGGCGGAGGTCGACCCCACAGTCGACAGTCGACCCCGCACTCCCGTGTCCGTCATCCCTGGGGATGACGAGGCGCGCACTCCGTACCGCTCCACTCTGGGTGGGCCGGCGCCGTACGCGCCATCCATGGTCCCGCTCACCGACCGTGGCCTCAGGGGGCGCAATAGCTGGCGCGCCTCCCTACAGCTGGCGAACCACTTCCAGGCCAGGTAGCCCCGGGAGTACCACCACCGGACCTCCATCACCGGCGGGAGGAAGATGCGTCGTCAACGGCGGTGACAACGCATGGCGGGAGTATGTGCAGGACAGTGACAATAAGACAGTTACATAAACTTAAAACAGTGTATATAGATAGTGTTATAGTGTTTTATAAGACTCTTAAAGAGCTAAGAACGTTTAAAATAGTGTTTCATAGTGTTTTTATAGTGTTTATAGTTAATAGCGTCACATACAAGGTGTTAGGTATAAGAAATAGTGCTTTAAAACAGTGTTTTGTAATAGTTTATAGCTTAAAGTGTTTGCTTAATCGTTTGTATCTTTGTAATTTGATTGTAATTTGATTAATCAATAACTGCTACGAAAACTTATGTGATTATAGCCCGAAAATAGCTCGATTTGTATTAGGATAGATTATGGAAATAAAGAAATGGTTTTGAAAGTCTTATCATTCCCGCACATAGAGAGAGAGATCTAAATAGATAATAGAATTTGTAAATAGTTTTCAAATTAGAATATAGTAAAGATCTAATAAGAATAGTCGAATATAGTTAGAATCTTATTAGAAAAATCTAGAAAGTTCGAATTAGATTCGAGCGAGACAGACATATGTGTGTCCCGCTCGCACGCTTGCATTACTCTCTCTTGTGCGGTATCCTTGCGCGCCTGCACAAAATCACTTAAGAATGCGCCACACTCCGCCAGCGAAACATTCGCGAGGGATTCGCGGAAAAGATCCCGAAGAGAGAAGATCTCCGGAAGAAAGAAGCCTCCGAAGAAAGAAGCCTCAAGCAACAGTGAATCTCTCAAGCCCGAAGACTCTCAATAGAAGCCCGAAGTCACAAGACAGAATACAGAAATACAGAAGACTGAAGGCAGAATACAGTAATAGAAGAGCGCGGGAAATAGAGTGTGCTTGTGGCGTATTCGCGAGTGAAATAGTGCCGCGCGGCTGGACTTTCACGACCGTGTTAAGTGGTGAATTCGCATTTTCCTTTTGCCCCTCGCATCGATTCCAGCTAATAGAGTGGGTGGATAGCGCATCATTTGACTAAATCGTTATCGAATTCATAGACTATACAGTCCACTGGAGCTATCCCCCACAAATTTATATGCGAAGTTTCGGTGTCTTTGTAGATGTCACAGGGATTTTGTCAGAAACGTAGTAATATAATTTCACTAGTGAGTTTATAATTACACAGATAATAACGACCATTTACTATAATTTCACGGTATCTTTTCGGTGATATTGTAATTTCACGGGGCCGCAACAATTTTATTTTAATAACCCTATTAGTGTATTGAAATTATAATTTCACTAAAATAAGACCGTTATATTGTAAGAAATATAACGCATTGACAAAAACCGTGTAATTGTAATGTCCCTAGTGAGTTTATAATACCACGGCTTTTATAATATCCCTGCGACATAGACATCGGTCATAAACGATAGCCACGTTCTGTACTCGATAAAATCCGGTCTAAAGTCTTTTATTTTATACAGTGGGTCATACATATTATATTAAGACTACTCAGTGGGTCCCGCATTTGACATTAGACTCTCTGATTTTCAACCGACTTCCCAAAAAGGAGGAGGTTCGTGTGTATTTTTTTTTTTTGTGTCTTTGTTACATAATATTTTGGACCAATCTCTAACGTAGAAGCTTCAAGCGCGTTTGAAGTATTTTGACGTAAGGGAGACCTTTTTATTGCATTGACTGTATGACCAAATAAGATGCAATTTTTTTCTATTATTTTTTTCCGTTGCTGCGGAGGGCACGTTAAGCAGTTGGTCCCGGGTGCTGTATACTTGTATACAGTAGTCGTTAGGGTTTGTTAGAAGCCATCTAGGCGCCCTGAAAATTCTGGCATCCACCACCCAGCACTGGGCCAGCTTGGTGGATTATGGCCTATACCCCCTCTTCACCCAGGGGAGAGACTCATAGCCCTGCAGTGGGCTCATTACAGAGTTGTGATGATGATTTATTTCCGTAATTGAACTTAGCAATACATGCTTTTCCCATTCCACAAGAACACTCAAATGTGAAAATGTTTGCTATGAACCTATGACTCGAGAACCTAGTTATCAGTTAAAGCTCCTCTAGTACCAAGTTAGGTTAGTACCATTAGGCTGCAAATTGGACGGTAGCGACAGCGAGAGCGATAGCAGCGACGCGGGGAATCGGGACCGTTCTCGACGCCAGCGGGTGTCAGAGCGATTTGTCACGGTTTCATACAAACTCAAATCTTTCTATCTTGTCGTGGGCATCACTGTCGTTCTCGCTGACGCTGTCGCTGCCGTCCAGTTTGCATCCTTTAAAAAAACATACAATAAAAAAAGTTTAATTTTTCATTGTATGTTAAAAGAAGTAAATGATAAGTTGTTGTGTTTCTCCGATGAAGTCTCGTCTAGTTTAATACAGTCCTTATTTTAGTAGTTAGTTATAATAACTACGTGATTAAAAAGCAACCAAGCCTGCTCTTCGGTGAACGGGAAGTACCTATACAGGGTGACTGGTGACAAATTTTAGATACTGAAGGAAAGATGACAGATTTGTCTATATATGTTCAAACTATGACATGGGACGTGGTACATGTTATGGAAAATTTTATATTTTAGTTCGTCCAGAAGTGGAATAGAATAACTCGACTAACGCTAGATGAGCTTAGCAATCGACCACTCTTCGTACTTCACTTATTTATATAATCGACAAATCACCACCCCGTCGAGTATTCATCATCATTGTTCATCGAAGCAATTGAGGATGAAAGTACCTAATAAGAAATAATTGAATAATCTAAATTGAAGGAAAGCACTCTGAATTCGATTCTGATTATAATTATGTATTATAAGTAGGTACGTAATTTTTTATTAGAATTCCTATTAAATAAATAAAGTTTTGTTACACCTAAGTTAATCGCGGCACGTGACCTGGCACGTGGATCGCTGCCAATGCTAGTTTAATCATGCGTAATCAATAATTGGTTAAGTTTTCTAAGTAAATAATTAATATTTATTTTTTATGTTATGTTTTCTCTTCAAAAAAAAAAGTTTTATTCATCTTAGGAATTTCACAAAACACTTGATGAAGTCAGTCATCACATACTTCGGCTTTAACTAGTTGTTGATAGTTGTTAAATAAGATATTACAGTAGACCAAGAGACAAAAAAAGCCGGCGGAAAAAAACTCTTGGCACTCTTTTTCAGTCAGAATTATCAAATTAATACAAATAGGTACAGTACAAATTGACCGTGACATGAAAAAAAACAAACACAAGACAGCTAATTGTGAGAGCCAATGTCATGCCACAACCAAATTGCTTACATAGCAGATGCAATGAATGAGCTATGGATGCACAATACGAACATGACATACTGGGACCAGAGTATTTGAACAAGAATGGAATAAAATAGTCATAGTATCACTAGCAAAACGACCTGGCACCGCTAGCAGCACCCGTTCACGAGTTAACGCAAGCACCAGCCATCACCCTCCTCAACCATATTTTAGGGAAGAGGGTGACCCGATACCCGACGCTACCACTAGCCATGCCGCCTGAGGGAGCATGACGTTCTTGCTGTTGTCTTGACAAGAAAATAAGTGAGTGGGACAGCCACCAGCATGTCATATATATACCGCACAGCCAAGCCGTAAACAAAATTATTAAGTAATTGGAAACTTTTAGAAATATCCTGTTGTGCTTAATCCCATGCCTTTTTATCATCTAAGTAATCTTTAGTTTTATAATAAGCTTTTCGAGATAGAGTGTTTTTAATGATTGATTTAAATTTATTGAATGGCAGGGATTGAATTGACTTCGAAATTCTGTTATATATACGTATTGACATTCCAATAAATGATTTGCTGCTTTCAGCCAGCCTTAATTTAGGAAACGCTAACTTATGGTCGTTCCTAGTTCTTACAGAGTAATTTGTATCATGATTATCTTTCCTAGTTTTAAATTTATTACTATTCTTATAAATATACATAATGTTTTCATAAATATATTGTGATGCAAGGGTCAAGATACCAATCTCTTTAAACTTTTCTCGAAGAGATTCTCTGTTTCCAAGTTTATACATTCCACGAATAGCCCTTTTCTGCAGTGTAAATATCGTGTCAATATCTGCGGCATTGCCCCAAAGTAGGATGCCATAGGACATTATACTATGAAAATAGCTAAAATATACCAGCTTCGCTGTATTAACATCAGTCAATGAGCGAATTTTCTTTACCGCGAACGCTGCAGAACTAAGTCTACTCGCTAGTTGTGAGATATGGGCGCCCCATTGCAATTTAGAATCTAAGGTAATTCCAAGAAAAACAGTGTTATCTACTAGATTCAATCTGTTCCCATTAAGCCGCAGATCAGACTCAACTTGTTTTACATTTGGTGCAGAGAATTTTATACATTTAGTTTTTTTATCATTGAAAGCTAGATTATTTATATTGAACCACTGAACAACATTTGCGAGAGCATTGTTTACATCGTCGTAGTTTATTTTCTGTCTTATCATTTTAAAAATTAATGATGTGTCGTCAGCAAACAATACAATCTCGTGATTATTGCCTACCATATAGGGTAGATCATTTATATAGACTAGAAACAGAAATGGGCCCAGAATTGATCCTTGAGGCACTCCCATTCTCACAACCGACCCAGCCGACCTTTTCCGGTTTACCTCAACCTTCTGAATTCTATCACTTAGATATGAATTCAAAAGTTTGAGTTCTTTGCCTTTGATGCCATAGTGGTGGAGTTTCCTGATGAGAGTGTCATGCTGAACACAGTCAAATGCCTTAGATAGGTCACAAAATACACCTAGGGCATCCTGTGACCTCTCCCAGGCACCAGTGATTATTTCAAATAGTTCAACACCAGCATCAGTTGTTGAACGGCCCTTTGTGAATCCAAATTGTTTATTATGAAGTAAATTGTTAAAGGTGAAATGGGGCAAGAGTTGATTAAGAATAATTTTTTCAAAAATTTTACTACGAGTAGGTAGAATTGAAATTGATCTAAAATAAGTAGGGTCTGTAGTGCTACCCGACTTAAATAAAGGAATAACCTTACTATGCTTCATTAAATCAGGAAACTCCCCACTAATAATACATTTGGTAAATATTTCAATAAGGCAAGGAGCTATTACATCTATAATAGAATTTAATATTTCAACAGATATGCCCCAGAGATCAGTTGTCTTTTTAATATCAATAATTGTCTTAAATGTTTTAATAATATCCCCGGTGTCTATGGGTTGGAACTTGAAAGACGCCTTGCACTCACTCACATGATTTTTGAGCAATGATTCAGCCGCCACAGGTGATGAGTTTAATGATTTAGTAGTTGAAACTGGAATGTCAGCAAAACAGCTCTCAAATGCTGTCGCAACATTTTCATCTGCTTTAATTATTGTATTGTCAATAACAAGCTTAAACTCACTATTGCGATTCTTAACTTTCCCAGTTTCCTTATTAATTATATTCCCATGCTGGACTGGGAGCAAAAGAAAAACATAGAATGTGCCAGCTGCTTCTCTTCCCGGGCATACTGTAAAAGCCAGTTAAGGGACAGAGGTTTTAAAGGCGTTTTTGTGGGCGATAGGCTGACCCCCTGTCACAACAATAGTCTGTCTCCATCTTTATAATACCTCGAAATTAGTCAAACGTGACATCAGATGGTCTTATAATCTCTGGTGTTCTGCCTACCCCCTTAGGGATACAGGCGTGACGTTATGTATGTTATGTATGTATGTATGTATTATATTCCAAGTAGTCTTAGTCTTATTAGGACTATTTTTAATCTTATTACCTAAATACATTGATTTGACTGCGGCACAAACTTTTTTAAATAACTTTGAGTAAGTTCTGACATAGTTGCAAAAGGTGTCATTTTTGTTATATGATTTCTCATGATAGACATCATATAGGTGCTTTCTACTGATATGTATACCTGTGGTAGCCCAATCACTAAATGATTTACACTGGTTTAGAGAGATTTTTTTCGGAATAAATACACTGTCATTGTACGATGCTTGCATCATACAGTCACGTTGTGCGTTGTCAGCCGTTTCCGCCGACGAGCGATTTATTAGCTATTGATTTAGTTAGTACGTGTTCTGTCACCATTCGGCGTGTACTCATAACCATTTTAACCATTTTACCATCTTAGACTAGTTTTATGTAATAAACCGTACCGGTGTGCTTTAAACTAGTTGTCTTATTTACGAACCAGAAGTAAATACTCTGTACGGTCAGACCAGACTGTACATCGTGGTCCTTCGAGCTTTAAGTCGTTAAGCGGGACCTGCGCGAGTGAAGTGTATTCGTGGCAGTGAATTCAGCTTAAGTAGGTCAAATAACCAGTGATCGCAAAAGTGAATTCGGCTTTACGGCTTAGTAACCAGTACTACAACCAATAACCATTGTCAAGTGGTTCACCAATCATACCACTGACAAATAACCATAACCAGTTCCACGTGATCACCATTTCCACGTGGCAAATAATCGTTACCATTTCCGCTGCGATCACCAATTTCACGGCGGAGCTACCATCAACCATTTCCCTGTGGTCACCATATCCACGGAGGAGCCACCACTAACCATTTCCCTGTGGTTACCAAATCCACGGAGGAGCTACCAGCAACCATTGTCAAGTGGGTTACCAATTCCACTGACATCCAGCTGACCGGGATCGACCTTCGAGACCACCAGGCTACCACGTGCCAGTCTTTCAAGTAAGATCTTTCCTTTTTTTTTACCAATAACTTTAACCATGGAGGCGGTCTTAGCGACTCAAGACCAAATTATGTCTGCGATGGATACCCTCCGCATTAATTTTAAGAAAGATGGGCCGGAGCGCAAGACGCCCGCCTACATTGAAAAACGCCTTACCACTTTGGATGCCTATTGGAACGAATTCAAGCTCAATCATACCAGATTATGTGCTGAATTCGAGGATCCTAGCCATAAATATTTTAGCGAAAATTACTACCAAGGCGCTCTTAATTTTTATAATGAGGTTAGAAATATTATTAAACCAAACGTGACCACTGAACCTAGCAAACCACTTCTTAGACCAGCTACACCGTTATCACTTAAGTCAGATCGACAGGAAACTACCACTCCAGTCGAACCAAGTGCTTCTCATGCTACATACACCAGTCGAGGTTTCTCTAGTCGGGTAGATGAAATGCTTCGTAGACAAAAAACCAACTTCAAAGCTCTTATGCGTACTATAGATGCTGTCAACTTGGAGAGCTTATCTGAGCGCTGGGAGTTTGATGACGTTTTACGAACCCTCCAGTCTAGATGGTCAGCTATAGACTCTTTACACTGGGACATCGACAGTGAAGGTCTCGTAGATAATGAAGAGTATGACCAAGCCTTCGACGAGTATGAGAGGAAGTATAGCGACACCAAGAGAGCTGTAAATAGTAAGATGTGGTCTCTCTCATACAGGGAGAAGTCTACGCCGCAAATGGACATACCAACGTTCAGCGGTAATTACCAGCAGTGGATCTCTTTCAAAGATTTATTTGAAGAAACCATCCACAGCAATAAATCTATGCCTAATGCACAAAAGATGCAGTTTTTAAAGAGTAAATTGAGAGGAGAAGCTGAGAAAATAACTCAGCACCTGCGCATTAGTTCCGACAATTACCAAGTTTGTTGGGACATACTGAACCACCGTTACCAAAATATGCGACTTATTTTTAACTCTCATATCCACATACTCTTATCAATTCCAAATATTCAGAACCAAACTGCTGCTCTCATCAAAAAACTACACGACACCACCAATGAGTGTCTAAATGCAATTAAAGCCATGGGAGTAGATATCACTAATTGGGACTCTCTCATAGTTTATATTTTAACCCAAAAATTAGACTCCGAAACCCACCACGACTATATTGAGTCATTACGAAACCCTAGGGACTTGCCGACCATTGCCGAGTTTTTAGAGTTTCTCGAGACCAAGTTTACGTCTTTAGAGTCCTCACGACGTAAACAAGACACAGTTAAACCACCCTCATACCAATCTCAAAATATCGACAGCCAAAAACGCAATTTTAATAAAATACCTACCAATCATTTTATGCATAAAAGCTTCCAACATAGACCAGTTATTAACCATACTTCTACAATACCGAATAATATTGCTCAACAACGGATATGCCTACTTTGCAATAACCATCATGCTCTATTTAAATGCAAAGAATTTTTAGCTGCAACACCAGAAAATCGACGTAAATTAATTGAAAATAATAATTTATGTAAAAACTGTTTGGTCAATCATAACGCAAAGGATTGCAATTCTGAAAAAACTTGTAGGTTTTGCAACGGTGCTCACAATACAATGTTGCACAATGCTTATGTGACATACGCGCCATCGACCTCTCGACCTGAAAAAACACCCAAGTCAAACGTGTGCATTTCAACAGCGCCCACAGATACCATACCTAAATTATTAGCAACGGCGATAATTAACATCAAAGCCGCCGACGGTTGCAATCACACCATGCGCGCCCTTATCGACCCATGCGCAGAATCGTCGTTAATCACAGAGAATGCAGCACAAATTCTAGGTCTTCCACGTGTAAAACGCAACTGTGTTGTCGTAGGGGTAGGATCGAAGTGTAACAACAGTAGAGGGGTTATAAAGATCTCAATTTCATCCCTTCACAATAACTTCACCATAGATACCGAAGCCTACGTCATGAAACACGTTGTAGGCAACTTACCAAACCAGTCATTTTCAAAACCAATATGGCCGCATTTAAATAACTTACCACTAGCGGACCCTGAATTTTATAAAAGTCGAGCAGTAGATTTGATATTAAGTGTAGAAGTGTATGAAATAATTTTACTACCAGGTCTAATCCGTAAAACTGCAGCAGAACCAATTGCGCAACAAACTGAGTTCGGTTGGATTTTGAGCGGAACCATCTTACCACCATCCTACTGTAATGTTGTTATCGTAGATTTGGAAGACATACAGAGATTCTGGGAGATCGAGGATATCTCCGAGAGCATACCAAGCATGTCTACTGAAGATAACTTTTGTTTGCAACAATATTCATCACAAACAAAACGCAAACCAGATGGCAGTTACGTAGTCAGGAATACCAATTAACCACTGTCACTTACGGCACTAAAGCTGCACCATTTTTAGCAATGAGGACGCTGAAACAGCTTGCCGAAGATGAAGCTGACCGATTTCCTGAAGCTGCAGCAGTAGTGGACTCCAGCTTTTACATGGATGACCTTTTAAACGGACACCATGACCTGGAATCTGCCATGAAGTTGAAGTCAGATTTAATAGCGCTTCTTCGGGCAGGTGGCTTTAACCTGCGTAAATGGTCGTCTAATTATCCAGAGCTAGTTGACAATAACCAAATAGAAGATGATGATCAGGCTTTCGTCTTCAGACACCAAGAGTCGACCAAGGCATTAGGTTTACAATGGCGACCCCGTGAAGACTACTTCACATTTAATTTAACCTTCGACCATCCAACCAAGCTAACTAAAAGAACCTTGCTATCCAGCGTATCCAAGGTTTTCGATCCCCTTGGGTGGCTATCGCCAGTTGTAACAAAACTAAAGTTGTTATTCCAGGAGGTATGGCTACTTAATTTACAATGGGATGATTTATTACCAGAATCCATAGCATCTAAGTGGAATACCATCAAAGAAGATATCCACAATCTTAATAAAGTTAAGGTTCAGCGATGGCTTCAGTGTCACAAAGACGATATTTTAGAATTACACGGATTCTGTGATGCATCAGAGAAAGCTTACGCATGTGTCATCTACTGCAAGGTCACCAGCAAACACCAGGATAAACCCTCAATCGTCATCGTAGCATCTAAGACCAGGCTCGTACCATCTAAGAAAACCACATCGCTACCAAGGCTTGAGTTGTGTGCTGCCGTTTTACTGTGCAATTTAATGAAAACCGTACGTCAATGCTTATCAAAATTCAATTTAAAAATCTTCAGTTGGTCAGATTCTACAGCCGTACTGGGTTGGCTTAACGGAGACACCAGCCGATGGAAACCATTTGTCGCCAATAGAGTTGTTCAGGTTACACAAGAAATACCACCGGAATGCTGGCGCTATGTTCAGTCAAAAGATAACCCTGCTGATTGTGCAAGCCGCGGCATCACTGTTGAACAATTAAATAACCATCCTATTTGGTGGCATGGCCCAGCCTGGCTGTCTAGCTTCGACGATACCATCAGTCAAAACATGACTTACCATACAACTGAAGAGATTAAAAAATCTAAATCTATTAAAGTAAACGTAATATCAACAATGCAACACGATAACCAAGTCATTGACACGATATTAAGCAGACACAGCAACTTTATGAAAGCGTCGCGTATTATTGCCTGGGCGTTACGTATGACGTCACGATCTAATAATAAACCACAACATTTAACCATTTTAGAATTAAGAAAATCCAGAGATATTTTAATTAGATATGCACAATTAGAGTTTAAGGAAGACATAGATTTTATAAGAAAACATAACCAACCTAACCAGAAAGGTAATTTAATTAAGTTAAGACCATTTATTGATAACCAAGGCATTTTAAGAGTCGGCGGACGAATCTCATCAGCTACCATTCAAATTGAGATGATTCATCCCGCCATATTACCACACAACCATATTATAACCACGATGCTTATTGACCAAGCGCACATAATGACCTTCCACGGAGGGGCCCGTTTGACTCTAGCGTGGCTACGTAAGCAATACTGGATTGTAGGTGGCAATAATGCAGTGAAGAAACGACTAAGAAGGTGCATAGTTTGTAGGAAAAATAACCCCTCAAAACATTACCAGTTAATGGGAGACTTACCTGCAGCTCGAACTAACACCACTCGACCTTTTCACCATACGGGGGTCGATTTTACAGGCTTTGTCGACGTAAAAGCAGCCAAAGGGCGAGGGGTGAGGTGCACCAAAGGATACATAGCAGTTTTTATTTGTATGGCAACCAAGGCCATTCACTTAGAGCTTGTATCTGACCTTACCAGCTCAGCTTTCATTGCAGCCCTGCGGAGGCTAGCTGCTCGGCGGGGAGCCCCTTGTCACATCTACAGTGACAACGGAACTAATTTCATAAAAACCGATAGAGTATTGCAGGAAGAAATTGTAAATTTAAAAACCATTATAGATGAACAGTTTCACAGAGAGCTATTAACTATGCAGATAGAATGGCACTTTAACGCACCATCATGGCCTAGCGCTGGCGGGCTCTGGGAAGCGGCAGTCAAGAGCCTCAAATACCACATGAAACGAGTGATAGGAGAACAAAAGTTAACGTATGAGGAGTTTTCTACGTTACTAGCTCAATTAGAAGGCTGTCTGAACTCAAGGCCACTATGCCCCATAAGTGAGGATCCAGATGACCTTGATTTCCTAACACCAGCGCACTTCCTATCTGGCGGTCCTACATTGACCATTGTAGAAACCGAAAAGGATTTACGCACTAGATGGCAGCTCACACAAAAGATATACCAAGATATCTGGAAGAGGTGGCGGGCTGAGTACCTGACTCAGCTAAATGTCCGGTCCAAATGGCAGCGTTCGCAACCAAATATGAACGTCGGCGACATCGTTACCATTCATGACGCAAACCTACCACCGGGAAAGTGGGCCATGGGCCGAGTTGTGGAGCTCCATCCGGGGAAGGATGGCTTAGTACGCGTAGTTTCCGTCAAAACCAAAAACGGAACGGTGAAGAGGCCGGTAGTGAAGTTATCATTACTACCCGTTAATGATAACAGCAGCCAAGACAACCAGGATATTATCGTAAAAAATGATACCAACCATTCTGACCATCCACCAAAAAGGGAACGCAGACGACCAGGCGCGACGAAAAAATGCCTATTCCATTATATAGCAATGGCACTTACGTTGTTTACATTTTTTATAACACCTATTCAGTGCGCTTATAACATCGCAAACTTAAACAACACCCGCTTTTATTTAGATAAAATGTCGACAGTGCATATTGCTCAAGATGAATGGAAGTTAGTAGTTTACTATGACATTGAACCATATTGGCAAGGCACCGATTTACTAATGAAATACATAAACCATTTAGATAGTTACTGCATAAAATCAGCTGTTAAAGTTCATTGTGAATCGGTTGTATTACAATTACGTCATAGTTACAATGAGTTGGTACGATTCAATAACATTTTGTCGACGCAGCAGTTCCCAGGCGCGCACGCGACTCGCAGACGGCGAGGTCTTATCAATGCAGTGGGTCAGGTTGCAAATAGTTTGTTCGGTGTACTCGACGACCAATTTGCCGAACAATATAAACACGACATTCAACTTGTAAGAATGAATGAGCATCATTTGGCAGCTTTGTGGAAAAACCAAACTTCTATAGTTGAATCAGAGTACAATGTGTTGAACAGGATGAAGTTTTCTATAGATAAACAACACAAACTATTTAACCAATACCTGAATCAGCTACAAAACGAATCCTTCAAAATGAAATCGGAGTTAAACAATGTCGAATCCACCAATGAGTTTTTATTATCTTCTATGGCAGCAAACGGTGTACTAACCAACTTGAAATCTGTGCAAGACTTATTACTCGATACCATCTCCGCGGGTAATTATGGAAAGTTCAATGTGCATCTTTTAAAACCTGAGCAGCTATTAGAAGAATTAAATATTATTTCTGGAAAACTACCTAAGGAGTTATGTTTACCAATTAATAACATTCGAACAGAGCTTCATAAATTATACCATCTCATGAAAGTACGAGCTAAAATCACTAAGAAATACTTCATTTTTGAAATCAGAATACCTCTAGTGAGTCGAGATAATTATGAAGTCTATAAAATAATCACAGTTCCAGAAAAGGTCGGCAAAGTCATGGTCACCCTAGTCCCGGTTTCGGATTACATAGCGATAAACCTAAGAAAGGATTCGTATATACCATTATCACAGGCGGATTTGAATGAATGTGTTTATTTTGATTTTAATTCGCAGCTATGTCCTATCACAAAACCAATCTTCCACATGAAGCCTGATGAAAATTTGTGTAATAATCACCATGAACCACAAATATGTGAAACCAAGTCAGCTCCATGTCGTGATTCTTGGATTCGATTGAATAAAATAAATACGTTCTTTTTCTTTTCTTGTGATCCACGACCAATAAGGATCATGTGTGAAGAACAAGTCTCCCCTGACCGTCTCATCAATAGCGGCCTAGTGATGCTTGGTTCCGATTGCATCTTAAAAGGGAAAGATTTAACCACAACAGCTCAGAGAGAGCAATCTAATGATATGACCATACAAGCTGACGTCGCTCAAATCAGTATCCCACCCATCAACCATATTTTTAACCAAAACCTGTCGATCTCAATCTCTACCGTTGAACCAGAGTCGGTAGTCAGTGGTCACGAAAACGAATTTCGCGATATAGGCACCAAAGTTAGGCAAATGAAGTCGGAGACGGGCTTAATTTACGACGTCTCATACCATGACGTTCACCATTACGTCGCGATCTATTTAATCGTGACGGCGATGGGGATAGCAGCGGCGGCGTACGGCGTGCAGCGGTGGCGGCGGAGGCGCGCGTGTCGGCCGCGGGAGGCCCCGCTGCCGGCGCCGCGCGCCACCCGCGTGACGGCGGCGGAGCGGGCGGGACCGGCGCACTTGGACGTGCGCGGTCTCACCAACGCTGCGTTCCGGTATAGTGTTAGTGACCAGTGTTTAAGTGTAAGTGACCAGTGTGCTAGTGTGAGTGATAAGTGTGCAAGTGCAAAACCAGAGTGTAGTGCTCGCGTTGACCAAACCACTTCGCCCATGTTTAGTAAACATGTCTTTGGCGACGGTTCTATTTTTAAACATAGGGACTCTAGCTAAATTAGTTTAACCATTTTATTGTTTTTCACCTTGTCTCACCATCACCCGCATTTATCACCACCATCTATCTTCTTCTTTTCCTCTCGGCGGGAGCATGTACGATGCTTGCATCATACAGTCACGTTGTGCGTTGTCAGCCGTTTCCGCCGACGAGCGATTTATTAGCTATTGATTTAGTTAGTACGTGTTCTGTCACCATTCGGCGTGTACTCATAACCATTTTAACCATTTTACCATCTTAGACTAGTTTTATGTAATAAACCGTACCGGTGTGCTTTAAACTAGTTGTCTTATTTACGAACCAGAAGTAAATACTCTGTACGGTCAGACCAGACTGTACAGTCATGTTGTTTATTTATTAATCCACTTAAGTAACTGTATTGTAAATTTACATTATTGGAGTGGGCTATAGTAGGCATATTGTTGATTAGACCACATCGAAATCTCTCTAAACGTTTGTCATTGACTGGAACAACCATTATACTCTTATTAACCTGTTTTTCTTTTGAGTATTTAAATGTAACCAACTGACCGCTGTGATCAAAGCTTAGTTTATTTATTACTGATGAATATACTGGAGTTGCATCAGAATACACATTATCTAGACAAGTTGCAGTGGTCTTTGTTATCCTAGTTGGTTGTAGAAACAGGTTAATAAGATTGTGACATTTAAATAAATTTATTAACTTTTTACTCAAGGTTGAGTTTTCTAACAAGTCAACATTAAAGTCCCCACAGACAAATATTTTCTTAGTTATATTATTTAATTTACCCAATAATTCTTCCAAAGCAAGTTCAAAACTATCATAGTTTGATTTAGGGGGTCTATATATGCAAACAATTATAAAATTTGTCAATTCTACACAGGATATTTCAATAGTTTGTTCAATAGATAGGCTCACTATGTCCTTACGTTCCTTAAATTTTAAAGATTTATTTAATATTATTAAAGAGCCACCATGTATTGCTGTCTTTCTATTGAACGAACTAGCAACTTGGTGCTGAGCAAAATTTAAAGTTAATTGGTGTTCTAATAAAAAATGTTCCGTTATACATAGTATGTCTATATGCTCAGCATTCAAAAACAATTCTATTTCCAAGACTTTTTCCGAGATGCCTTGTATATTTTGGTGTACCAAATTTAGATTACTTTCATTGTATTTTATTGAAATATTGCTAGATGCTCCAGCATCTGTTGTCTTATTCTCTAATTTAAAGACTTTGGAATATCCAAATTTGTCAACATAGTGGAACTACATATATGTTTTTTGCACTTTTGCTATCTGTTTTAAAAAGAAATTAGATATGTTGTATCTATCTTTAGTCAAATCAAATTTAAATTTATAAATAGAATTAATGTCAAGTACATTCAATAACATGCTTGTGGTGCTATTAAGACATATATTATTTGCACCCACAAAGCCATACATGCTATTGTTAAGTTCATACCTTTTCTCATTTTCACCGGTAGCATTCCTCAAATAAGGAAATGTAAACAAAATAATCCTGTCCACTTTGAGTGTTTGCAATTTATCTAAATATTTCAAGAATTGGTTTTTATTTACATTTCCTCTTCTCCCAAACAACAATACAAGTGTTGTTTTTGGTTGGAAGCTGCCCTTTAATACTTTATTTAATATTGTCTCCGCTGATGCTCCAGGCATACAATAATTTATTACATGACTTGAGTTGTTTAACAATTTAGCTCCCATATTTTTTCCTATTTCATCGCTATACATGATGATTGGGTTTTTTTCAATGTCATGGTTACTAACTGTGTCGTTTGGTTTCAAATTGAGCCAAATCCAAAAATCACTTTTTTTTAACTGACCACACCATATTATTGAACTTCAAAAGAGCTTTATTACTGTGCTATCAAACAAATATATTTCAACGTAAATTCAGTGAAAATTGAACCTTAAAACGACATGTCTTTTCAAAATAATTCAAATCCAAAGAACTTTGACATCAAACTGATTCAAATACACATCAGCCTATCAGAGCCGCGCATTTCGTATGAAGCGTCAGCCGTTGTTTTTTCAGTTTGAATTCATCGTTTGTTGCGATACGTTTTTGTGCGTTGTTTTTATTGAATAAATATTAAAATAATGGATGAAGATTCTAACAGAATAGATGAAACTGCTCCAGAATATTCACGGAAGCCGCCACAACAAAAATCCAACTGGGAATCGACACGTAAAAAAGAAAACAGGTAACTTACATTTCTACTTTGCATCGAGGATTAGGTAAGATAAGTAAATATGCAGGGGTTGTCAACCCGATCAACTTAATTTAATAATTAAAACTTTAATTTCTTTGCTTTTTAGATAGATACTTACTAATAGTAAGAATTATGAAACCGGCTCATTATTATACAATAAATTAGTGTCTATTTTCATTGTCGAGTATGTAAGGTTTTACCCACCTTTATAAGGTTTAAAAAACCTTTTACCCGACTGAAAAACCAAGGGTAATGTTTTTCGTGGGTATTAATGTTTGTATTATGTTTATTTGTATGAGTTTAATCAATGGTAGTATTTAAACGCAAACAATCCGAATTCCCATCAAAATTACTGATTTCGCATATACTCTACTAATAAAAATTATAGTACTTAATTTATTTAAAAAAAATAACTGAAAATTTGCTATTAACTAATTTAAAATCTTGTTTTAGGTACAGACCGAAGTCATTGCCTAATATCAAGATTCCTTGTAATCACTATTCAAAATCATACCACTGCGTATCTCTGAGAAAAAATGATATAATTAAATTTCATAATAATTTTTATATGTCTACTTCAAAAATAGACCAAGACAACTTTATTTTAATGCACGTGGATGTTTCAACAGTCAATCGCAGGCGTCCTAAAACAGGAGTTGGCAATAAAAAAAATATGAGCGTTGTTTATATGGCTCGTAGAAGAAACAGTCGAATACCAGTGTGTAAAAAAACGTTTTTGAGCATATTAGGCTTAAAACCAAACAGGGTCACTAATGTCATACATAGGTATTTTAAAAGTGGTGGAGTTCCAGCTAAGGAAAATCGTGGAGGTAATCGCAAAGCTCGAGCCTTTTCACCAATAATAGAGTCTATAAAAGACTTTATCAAGAAATTTAAACCTATAGAGGTTCATATTGTCGTTCTAAAACGAAGGCTCGTCAATATCTACAATCGCACCTGAGCATCAGCAAAATATACAAAATGTACATTGCACAATGTGCAGATGAATTTAAGAAAGTAAAATCTACATATTTCAGAAAGATCTTTCGAACCTGTTTTAACATAGGTTTTGGTCGGCCACAAACAGATGTTTGCTCGACATGCCTTACGTTATCTGAGCAAATCAAAAACGAAAAATGCGCATTCAACAAAGTTGAGCTGATGACGCAGAAAAGGGTTCACAAGTTGAAAGCCAAAGCCTTTTATAAACTTTTGAAGGAAAAACGAGATGATTTATTAATTTTTAGCTTCGATTGCCAAAAAAATCAACCTACTCCTAAACTGCCAGACCAAATAGTTTATTACTCTCGACAACTGTATGTATACAATTTTGCGATAGTCGTAGGTGACTCAAAGTCGACACTTAATGCCGATAATGTTTTTATTTACACCTGGAACGAAGATTTTCTACCTAAAGCTTCAAATGAGATAGCAAGTGCGGTGTTCCATTGCCTCAATAATAAGATTGAAAAACATCCAACTGTAACGACTATAAGACTGGTAGCAGATGGATGCAGCGGGCAAAATAAAAATTCTACCTTATTGGGCATGATCTCCAAATATCTAATGGACTATGCACCAACTAGGATACAGAAAATTGAAATAGTGTTTCTAGTAGTTGGTCACTCTTTTTTGCCTGCTGATCGCGTATTTGCTCAATGCGAAAAAGAAGTCAAAAAAATTGAAATAATTGAGAATCCACAAGGCCACTACGACATTTTTCAAAGATATGGAACAGTTTTAAAACTTGGAGAGGATGTCGATGTATTTGATTGGAAAGGAGCTTCTACTTTGGTTTTAAAAACAACAAACTCTTTGCATTTTTCCATAAAAAAATGCAAGAGGTTTTTTATTAAAAAAAATAAAACAAAAAGCAATGCCGTAGTATGAGGAGAAGAGACTTACAATAATTCACAAAATAAGTACCAACCCATAACTAGAAAGGAGAAAACAATAAGTCAAATTTGTCCAGATCAAATAAACCCACACGTTTCTGTTAAGTATGAAAAACTGCAGGATGCAAAAAAGCTGTTAATAACCCATTATGGAGAAAGCTGGGAAGATTTACCAGAACTACAATATTATAAAATGGTGTTTGAAAAACACTCATCTCAAAGCCTGCCCGGAGTAGTAGAAGAGTCTTGTGAAACTATGGATGAGTGATCTATGTTCGTTCTATAGTTTTCAATTAAGTTTTTATTGAATATATAAGTGCCATTAGTAAAGGAGTGAGCAAATTTTTGTTTTTCGTGATTGTTTTAATTTATCAATATTTGTTCCTGTTATACTTTTTTGAAGATTTTTATTAGAGAAATTAAACTACGTATTTAAATGCAAGAGGTGAAAATATTCTTGTTTTTGATGATTATTTTTGTTTGTGATTATTTCTGTTATTAATTTTTTAAATATTTTTATAAAAAAGAGGCAAATAAAGCTTAGTTAAAAGCAATATAACTTGGTCACAAGTAAAACTATATCGATGTGAATAAAGACTGATTTTTATGATGATTATTATTGCATGTTTTATTTCAAAAGATTTATGACCCCTTTATTTCTATTTGGTCAGTGTCATAGTAAGTCAAATCCAATAAGGTGTTCATCAAACTAAGTTATATCCATGCTATTGAATATCAAATGAATGCAAATCCATCACTTAATATCAAAGCAAGTCATATCCAAATTTATTTTAAAGAAAATTGATCTTTTTTGTTCCAGACATAATGATCAAATTACTAAAAACAACATAAAATACCCGTTATTTTTTTCATTCAAAATTTTATATTTGACAGTAGTAGGCAACATTCTTAAACAGAAAATGTCATTTTACCAACAATACCATCAAGTGGAGTTGACTTTCTTTGAAACCAAACGACACAACTATGGAACTGACATCATTTAAGCAAGTGACCCCACATGAATGAATAGAGGACCCTTTATAATTATGATACATGGTATCAGTCAACGATTGAAATCGCTCTTCATTATATTTTGATAGCTGTAAAAGCTCATCCATATCAACCACATTCTGATTAATTTGATCTTGAGCAGCATTATATTGATGTGTCATATCTTGTAATGAGAGTTGCAGACAACTAATTTTCTTATTTAAGGAACTGATGTCAGTTTCATACCTTTCACTCATGATATCCACCTCACAACTGGACTTCTTACATTCCTCTAATAATGCCTTATATTTTCTACATACATGATTTGTATTTTGCCTTTTTGTAATTTTATTGGCTTTCTTAATAAATCTTTGTAACCTTAAATACTTTTTATACTTGTTGTGACTAATCCTATTTTTAATTTTTCTATTGGATGTATTTGTGACAGACTCATCATCAGTCAAGTCAATAGTAATTGTTAAATAAAATGAAAAATGTGATAAATAAAAATTGGAAATCAGTTGGAAGAGCACTCGTCCGGCAAACGAGAGGTCCCAGGTTCGAATCCTGGTCGGGTAATTTTTATTTATCACATTTTTCATTTTATTTAAGAATAATTGAGCATTTTAAATGCAAAAAACTTAAAAACATTATTAAAACATTGCAATGCTTCACTTTAACTGGGATTCACAATTTCTGTAAAGAAATTGATCTCGGGTGGTCTTAGCTGCAAAGCTTATACCATTAGATGGAGCTCCGTTAGCAATATAACGTAAAAACAAAAATGTGGTAAGTAATTTCGAGGCGTAGCGCCAGGCCCCGATAGCTCAGTTGGAAGAGCACTCGTCCGGCAAACGAGAGGTCCCAGGTTCGAATCCTGGTCGGGTAATTTTTATTTATCACATTTTTCATTTTATTTAAGAATAATTGAGCATTTTAAATGCAAAAAACTTAAAAACATTATTAATAGTAATTGTTGGCGAGGCTGATGAGATAGATTGAGAGTTAGGGACCAACTCTTTAAATAAGAGTTGTGTATAGTCTGTCTAGTCTTCATGTATGATCTCAAACTATCACGTCCTTGAATTACAAAAGTCACCATATTTTAAATTCACAGTCACCCTGTAGATATTGTATAGTGGTTCTTTTTTCTAAAACCGTGTCTCAATCTTCGACCTCATTTTCAGTTACCATCAGGTGAGATTGAGGTCAAACGCGGGCTTCTTCTATAAAAAAAACCAGCTTTCGCTTGGTGGCATAAAATCGGTCGCGAGTTTGACTTTCGCATGGGATAAGAAAATAATGTTCTTGGTCTTTACATATACAGGGTGACTGGTTATCATCATTATGTAATAAAAGTAGGTATTTAATTTTTCACCAGAAATCCCTATGAATAAATAAAAAGACCTTACTACTCTTTTCCCGACGCGCTGCCTCAGTCAACACGCACACAGCATTGTTCCAGCCACACGCAAACCACCACCCGCTAAGTATCTATGGCATTATGCTTAACTTTCGGTTAAGTTTACTCAGTAAATAATTAATATTTATTTAATTTTTTCTCTTCATATATGATCTCAAATTATCACGTCCTGGAATTTCGAAAATGACCCACCAGTCATCCTGTCTGTTTATATTCCAGGTTCCCAAAGTTCGCTACAATGTATTCGACATTAGTAGCTCTGCTAAGCTTGGGACCATGTAGTTGGTGTGATTGTCTGGGGATTTTATTTATTTTATATTCACAAAAAAAACTAGGTTTTTTCCAAAAATTTCGATATTGTTGACTATTTTTTCGCCACATAATAGTCAATAATATTTTAATAACAGATTAAGACTGATGAGTGGGTCATAATTGCGATAAATCAAATATTTTTTTTTAATATTTTTCATAAATTAAAGTTTCAAAATTCTTCTAAGTGATCAAAATTTAAGTTTGATTTGTAGTTTATGACTACACAACAAGTAATAAAAACGTGTCCATCTAAGTGTGTATAGTCATAAAATCTAGATTTATCTTAAATTTTACTCACAGAGGACAATTTTGAAACTTTAATTTATGAAAAATATTGGAAAAAAAAATTTTTTTTCGAAATTTAGGCCCACTCATTATACCTAATCTGCTATTAAAATATAATTGACTATTATATATTATGCGGACCCTGTATTTGTCTCATTACAACATACTGATTAAATTTATTATGAAGTTGTTTATTGGCCACTTAATAATGCCTTCGTAACGGTGACACTCAGATGACATTGCAAATTTAAATAGTAAATTTTACTGATTTAGATAAAAAACTCGGTACTTCTACACTTAAAATGCACTAAAGTACGCATATAATATCAAATATAACTTCACGCCTGTATCCCTTATGGGGTGGGCAGAACACCGGAGGCTAAAAAACTGTCTGATATCACGTTTGAGAAATTTGGAGGCGACGGTGGAGAGAGATTATTGCTGTGTCAGCCTATTGTCCTCAAAAAACATTCCAATAAAACATCTTACTTCCGTTTATATGAATAATTAAGTAATCAAGATTTTAAATGTCCATTCAATCAAATTAAATATGTATATTAGTGTGGGTAGGTATTTAAAAATATACACAAGTCAGTTAAGGGATATCCCAATAAAACTTCTATAAGTTTTATTGGCGTTTTCGTGGGTGATAGGCTGTCACTGCAATAATCTCTACATACACGTATTATTATGATGGAGAGAGACTATTGCAGTGACAGGGGGTCAGCCTATCGCCCGAAAAAACGCCAATAAAACCTCCATCCCTTAACTGACTTTTACAGTTTGCCCGGGAAGAGAAGCAACTGGCACATTCAATGTTTTTCTTTCTCCTCCAGTCTAGCATCTATCTCTCTCCATCATTTTTATACCTCCAATATTGTCTAACGTGACATCAGTTGTCTTAAACCTCTGGTGTTCTGCCTACCCCATAATGAATAAAAGCGTAAGTTACCTTTGTATATAAAAGCTACTATCAGTATTTTTTTCTTCAAAATATTCATATTACTTATTTATGTAGAAAAATGCAAATAAACGTGTTCTTGATGAAACAAAAATTGCATAGTGGGGGCACTACAAGCTATGGGGACGGATAGTACCGGAACCAGTGAACGAATCCGGAACCATTCGCCCCTGGGGGTGTTGAATTCCTAAATATAAACAAAATCAGTAATCAGAATTAGTTGTCTATCTTCGTGAACGAGAAATTTTCACGGTCCTATAGCGACATCTATCGACGCGCCATAGATCGACGTCGATACGACGAAGTTTCCTACATCGCGCTATCAAAGTTTATAGCAGCCAACATATATACGACATCCCGACATCAACCGTCGGGCCGTGGGCCGCGGCCTGCCATCTCTTTTCTTGGGAGTAGGAACAAACATCCGTTCCTACAGTGGTGACCGCGACGTCTCTGTTAGGTATCAACATGTATAAAGAGGATATTGTCATTGAAATGCTTCCTGTTTATATGTAAACTATTGGTGCAGAATTGATTTAATTTCTTAGATGATATTAGTAGTCTATTGAGTAACTTGGGAGGGTAAAATTTTAATGTTTTGGAATAAACCGAACATGACTATGTATATGTTGTTTTAATACATTTCATGAGCTGTCAAAAATCTGGCAGGTCAGCTACGTACATTTCTATTTAAGACAAACTGTATAATCTCTGATAGATTATTATGCGGGTTTTTAAACAAATATCACGCCAGGCTGAGACTGGAGGTAGCTCCGGATTATTCAAATAACTTCAACATGTTTTATTTTTTACAGCATACATACATACATAACTTCACGCCTGTATCCCTTAAGAGGTAGGCAGAACACCAGAAGCTATAAAACCATCTGATGTCACTTTTGACAAATTTTGAGATATTGTAATGATGGAGAGAATATTGCAGTGACAGGAGATCAGCCTATCGCCCGCAAAAACGGCAATAAAACCTCTGTCCCTTAACTGACTTTTACAGTATGTCCGGGAAGAGAAGCAGCTGGTACATTCTATGTTTTTTTTTCGCTCCCAGTCCAGCATGGAAGTATGCTCTATACTTTTTACAGCAGTTAAAAGCAAGTTTTATTCACATTAACCTAAAATAAAATTTATTTGATTAATTTTACTAAAGCGCCATTTATGAGTAGATTAAAATTACTGAAGTAACTATTCAGGATACACGGGACTCGAATCTATTTCCAGTATACTCGTAATTTAGGGTTACCATTTTATGGCTACCTGTATGACCGGAATCTAGAGGTATATTATGACTTTTATTGATGACTAGCCATTTCATCCAAATAGAATGTTATCCTGCGTAAACATCAAGTAATCCATTGTAAGCTGATCCAGAGAAAAATATAAACAAATATCCGTCTTGTCTATTCAAAAAACTTATACAGGGTTGATTTGTAGTCACTGGGCAATTTTTTTTTACGTAATTAATATCATTTATAGAAACCATTTTTGCAAAAAAACGGTACCTATTTTTTACTAGCTGTGACCCGCGACTTCGTCCGCGTGGATACCGTTTATTAGAATTGGATAAATACTATTATTATATCCTCCTTGAAGTTAAAACTTACCTTATTCTAAATTTCGTCAAAATCGACTCAGTAGTTTAGGTGTGAAAGCGTTACTGATAGATAAAGAGACAGAATTACTTCAAAAACTGTTACAACAAAGCAGTGATCCGCAGTTTCACCTAGGTTTTGTGAAAAAGTATAGGTAGGTAGGTATTTTACATAGATGATGCCCGCGACTTCGTCTGTATTGAATTAGTATTTCGAGTTGGTTATTTTGTTCTCCAAGGTCCTAACTATCTTTAATAACAAAAATAAAAATGAAGAATATTCGCCCATATAATATGTATAACTCCTAACCACAAACATAGGTAGGTAACTATCTATTAGGTACATTACAAAGGCACATAGCGCTATAAACAAATCGGGTGCCAAAGTGCCTTAAATTTTAATATTGTCTTAAGTTTTCGCGATAACTATTATGTATGACTATTAACTAAAACACTTTTTAACCGATTTTATCGCGTATATTTACATTTTAAATTTTAACAGTCGCTCGTGACCACGGGGTCTGCAAAGACACCGAAACGTCGAGTTAAAATGTAAAATATAAATTATACGCCATTAATCCGGTTAAAAAGTGTTTTATTTAATGCCTTCAATTTTACTTAATTCATGCAATATCTTAATTAATTATACTTAGCTTATTGTTATTCCAGGTAAAGCTAAGTAGTTTTTGCGTGAAAGAATAGCAAAAATCCAGTAGTTAACACATACGTTTCTTTTTATTCCGAAGAAATCTACGGTTTCTGACTTCCAAGAGGCAGAAACGATCATGAAATAAACAAAACCTTGATTTCCATTTTATCTCTGTATGTACAGAAGGCAGTAAGTACATCAAGCTTTACAAATCTATCAATTTTTTTTACTTGAATTTGAACTCTATGCCCTCGATAATAAGTTAAAATTGGTTGGGGAAATTTGACAGGTAATGTAACGCTTGTTCCTTCTGTACCTACCTATATTAAATCGCGCAAAAGCTTGCGCTCGCCTCCCGCCTTTTTATACCCTACCGCCGCGAGCCGCGTCGAGCGCGGCAACCGTTACGCAAAAATAATCCCTATATCATTCAGTATTCACGCGCGATGGGTTATTAGCGAATTTATGTATAAGTTTGGTGTTTCTATACCGATTTCTATGATTTTTTTTTTATTGAATAGGTAATAATGTTATTTTTTTTTAATTAGGGATGAGTGAGAGTATTATAAACGTAAGAGTAAACAAATATAATCAGAAAGCTCCGAACTGCTAAGCTATCGGGATTTACACGTGTTATTGTGAGTCAACCATAAAATATAGACATATACTGTTGTGGGATATTTTTTATATAATTTTATGAAGAATATTCCTGTCATACATGATTTCTATGTAGCTTTAACCATTAAGGCTGCACACGCGACGGAAGCTTAAAAACTGAAGTAACTTCTCCCGTTTTTCCAACATTTCCCTTCACTGCTCTGCTCTTATTGATTGTAGCGTGATAATAAGTATACTATAACCTGCCCAGGAGTATAAAGAATAATTTTACCAAGTTTCGTTAAAATCCGTCGAGTAGTTTTTGTTTCTATAAGGAACATACAGACAGACAGACAGACAAAAATTTTACTGATTGCATTTTTGTCATCAGTATCGATCACTAATCACCCCCTGATAGTTATTTTGAAAAAATATTTCGTGTACAGAATTGACCTCTCTACAGATTTATTATAAGTATAAGTATAGAAGAAGATAGATAGATATAGATAACAAAGAAATGAATATATTCGCTAACACATTAAGCAAAGCGTGGTCATTTTAAATTACGAATGAATGCCATAAAAATAAAAAAGTCTACGCGCTACTACAAAAATCTTGTAGTACTATGACGTAGTATTATCAGCGAAATTTCGCGTCGTAGTAGCTATGTTCATCAACAGAGACTATTTATAAAATAAGTTTTTGATGCCACATCTTAATTTTTTGTACTGAGCGATATAAAATAAATATGTAGGTGTGTTTATATCGTAATAACATTTAAATTTGGCTGGTGACTAAAAACCAACTCTGTTTATCTTATTATCTGTTGCTAAATCGGCTTTTAACCTCAATTTCACCTGATGGTAAGTGAGATGAGGTCGGGGATAGTAGCAAACGGGCTTAAGAAAGAACTAGCTCTTTATAAATTTTATCAGAACATATCATCACAAAAATGACTACAGATATTTTATTTATTTTGTTTTATTTACATTGGACAACAAACGGAGTTACATAGGTAGCTAAATACAAAATATGAGTTATAAATAACAGAGCACCATTGAAATGTTGTCGCCTGTTACTCTTACATGCTTGATACATTATAAATCTTATTTAACAATTCAGACAGAAAAATGAGATAAAAAAGAGGTAAATCATTAAAAAAACAAAAGTACATAAAATCTATTGATCACCTGACGGAATCGAACAAATGCCTTGTTAATATATTTTTAAAAAGATAGGTTTTGAATTAAATATATCCAAGTCACGAATGTCCCCAAGGTTGTTAATGAAGTTTGCAATCTAATAAAATAAGAATTTTTCCTATAGTTTGTAGTGCAAGGCTGCACATGTAGATAAATTGTGTGCCGATAAAATCTGCAGAATCAAATACGCTTTGCAATAACTTCACCATGAAGAAAACATCTGCAGTTCGGCGCCCCTCCGTGAGTGGTAATATGTGATGCCTCTTACATCTCGCTTCATAGGATTGGTCAAACTTATATTATTCGAGTGTTAGTCAAGCGGACCCTTAAGAGGTCCTACTACCCTGTGGAGGCCATTTGGATAAGGTAGTTGCGTTTTACAACTTATCCAGGGGCGGTCGGGATAATTCTAAACCGACTTTATGCAATTAAATAACCTAAATTCACAAGTCAGGATAGGGTCCCATGTCGGTGATAGTTTCCCATGTCGGAAAGAACACATAGCTGATATTAAAAATCGAAGAGCTTCTAAGTCTGCAGTTTGTGAGCATTCCATGGACAAGCCCAACCACTACTTAATAATAATAATAATAATTAAAACTCTTTATTGTACACAAACATGGTTATACCGTTAAAAAATAAAAATAATGATCACAATTAACATACAAAGGGCGGCCTTATCGCCGAAGCGCGATTTCTGCCAGGCAACCCAGGCATTGGTGGAAATTAATGTGGGCGAGGTGCACGGCTCGTAAAATAAACTAAATACGAATAATTACATATAAATACATAAACGTTTACATAAATAGGTACTTATGTACTATATAAATAAATACGATATTAATACATATATAAATAAATATGGATAGTTAAGATGGACAGTGTTTCACCTGGTAATGCCGTTTAAGCATTCGTTTAAAAACGCGCGGTGTGCGCGCCAAGCGAATTTCAATCGGGAGCTCGTTCCATAACTACACCGATCGTATAAAAAAAGATTTTCCTACAAATGTGGTTGTGTGCGATGGTGTCGCCAGGAGTAAATTCGATGAAGAACGCAAGTTTCGGTCGTTATTGATATACCGATAATTCAAGCGGTCTTTTAGGTACGCAGGTATCGCTTTATCGTACAGAATACGGTAGACTAGAGAAAGAATCTGAGTATTCCGGTGAAGGCGAATAGGAAGCCACTTGAGTTTAGTGCGGAATTCAGATATGTGGTCGTATTTGCGTAATCGTAAACCTTATGCAGAGATTTTGTAGCCGCTCAAGTCTATTTAGCAGTTCTTCAGATAAGTCTAGATAGCTGGCAACAGCATAGTCGAGAATAGGAAGTAAGAGAGATTGTGCAAGCGTAATTTTAGTGGCAGTAGGGAGGAAATTGCGTAGACGCTTGAGCGAATTCGCCGCGGCAAACATTTTCCTGCTCAGCTCAGTGACTTGTGGCTTCCATGAAAGCGTGCGGTCAAAGATAATGCCCAAGTTTTTCACAGTCTCGCTGTATGGTATAGAGACGCCGTTAAATACAACTTGAGGTACTGAGCTCCAGTTAACCCGAGAAATCATTTTGTGACTACCAATGATAATTGATTGAGTCTTAAGAGGGTTGACTGTGAGACCATGGTTATAACTCCAGTCCGATATTCGTTCTAAGTCAGCGTTGTGTTGCAGAATAGTGTTTGGTAGATTCTCCAGACTGTTTTGTGTATAAATTTGAAGATCGTCCGCATACAGATGGTAAGAAGAAGATATATTGAGAGTAATCGAATTGATGAATAGAGCAAACAGGAGAGGAGACAACACGCCACCTTGCGGCACACTGGTTTTGATATCACACCAATCAGAGAATTCCGTCTCAGTAGATATACGTTGCCGGCGCCTATGCAGGTAAGTATGAAACCAGTCAATAGTCGATGGAGATATGTTAAAAGAACGAAGAATTTGCAAAAGTATGTCAAAATATACTGTATTGAAGGCATTACTGAAATCCAACAGTGTTAGAACAGTAAGCTTCTTCTCCTCCATGCCCATACGGATATCTTCTGTGATATTAAGCAGTGCAGTAGTCATACTATGCCCAGGACGGAAGCCAGATTGTAGGGAATTCAGTAACTTGAGGTTTGACTCTGTGAAAATTTTATCTAGAGAGAAGCATTACATTCCTAGAATGATCAGAGAAGCGATTGAAATTAAAAAAACACCCTAATTTCAATAAAGAAGATGGTAAATAAATCCGGTTAAAAAGTGTTTTACACTTAACATTTATTAAACAATAGTTGAGGTGGCTCTGACCAAAAATAACAATTATTAATGGCATCACTTAACCGTTACATCATCGTTAACATCACATTCCTATAAAATTGATTACGAATATTTATTGGCCATTTATTGAGACTAAGATTAAGTAGGCTTAGGTGACATTGAATGAATGAATGAATGAATTGCGTGTTAGCATTGTATTAACCTTTAATTCTTTTTTTATTTTCGCCATAAATAACTCGATATTGATAAATTTTATTTGCTAAGTTTTAATTGTCTTTAGATATGAGGATTGATGATCTTAAATAATCTTAATAAATACCCTTCTAAGCCAGATTTATCGCATATAATTATAACGGTAACATATGCAAATTCACCATTTTGTGGGCGCCGATTTGAATCCACATTTTCAGACCCTGGAATTATCTATCTTCGCTATCACCTCAATACACAAGGTAACTTTTAATTAGCGCATCACCTCTTCTCTTGCAGGCAGCCTCTCCATATTATTCCCAATAACATTTGTTCTACGACTTTTTTGAAATCTTGATAAATAACACAAAAAGGAAAACAAATTTTTTTTTGCTCCTTCTGTTAGTATTATTCTGTATTTTGCTGCGTTACCCCGCAACTCCGCGCTTGCTGATGTGACGCAAGGTGCGTGGCATCAGTGTAAATAGAGTACCTAACGCCAGTTAGTACAAAGTTTTAAAATTGTTGATGTTAAAAAGTCGTATATTAAATGTTGTTGGGATTGATTTGGAGAGGCAGCCTGCAAAAAGTGATGTGCTACTTGAAATTAACCCTGTATAAACAAACAAAGTAGAGTAAATTTGTTCTTATGTGTAACCGTATTTATGGCGTTTAAGTTTAGAGATCTATATGACTTTTTAAGCGTCTCGTCTTTTTGAGTGTCTATTTGTTACGAACAATCGATTCAAAATTCTTTATTTAAACTAGGTATAAATTATTACATTCAGACTTAAGGATTTAAAAGATGAGACTAATACTTTGTTTCATGATTTTTTTCTGGATTAGATATTATTGTTAACAGCTGACTAAACAATACAGAATGCATGAACTGTGGGTGGAAGAACCTTTATCATGGGCATCCATTAAAAACAGCATTAAAAGTACCTAAGTTTTTTTATATATATATTTACATATTATTATTTATAGACTTCCATGCTGGACTGGGAGCAAAAGCAAAACATAGAATGTGCCAGCTGCTTTTCTTCCAGGGCATACTGTAAAAGTCAGTTAAGGGACGGAGATTTTATTGACGTTTTTGTGGGCGATAGGCCGACCCCCTACCACCGCTAGTCTCTCTCCATCATTGTAATACCTTCAAATTTGTCAAATGTGACATCAGATGCTTTATAGCTTCTGGTGTTCTGCCTACCCCATAAGGGATACAGGCGTGACGTTATGTATGTATGTATTATTTATAGACTTTATTATTTATTGACTAGATATAGGGTTGGTACGTCTGTGTGTACATGCGTGTATTGTGTGTGTGTTTATGTATGGTTACATATGGTATGGTTTTTGTATTAAGGCCCCGTTGCAGCGCGGTGTGTAGGTATAGGCGTCCTCCCCGCCTCGGTATCGTAAATACAGACGTCTTTACGTATGTGATTCATTAATCATGTTTTTGTATTACTCATCGGTTTGTTATATTTTCAAGTTTTGTGGATATTTTTTTCATGCCAATCATATCCATATTACTGGGTTATATGTGTTCATAAAAGTGCAAACATGCTGCATCCTTGCCTTAAGTATGCTACTATGTGTGAAAGGCTAGGAAAAATGCTTTACCTTCTGTTTGAAGGTAGGTCATAGATCTCAGTCGGTTTGAAATTATGTGTTTTGCTTTGTTTGTTCCGATATTATTGACTTTTTGGTTGCATCGATTTATTTGAATACGTTGTTGAGTGTGCCGACTGGATACATAACTTCACGCCTGTATCCCTTATGGGGTAGGCAGAATACCAGAGGGTATAATACCATCTGTTGTCATGTTTGACAAATTTGGAGGCATCATAATGGTGGAGAGAGACTATTGCAGTCACAGGGGGTCAGCCTATCGCCCACGAAAAAATCTCCAGTAAAACTTCTGTCCCTTTACTGGCCTTTACAGTATAACCTGGAAGAAAAGCAGCTGGGGCATTCTATGTTTTCCTTTGCTCCCAGTCCAGCATGGAAGAGTGGATATATTTATAGCTTATCTCAAATCACTACCAGCCGGATACGAAAACGAATGAACTTACACAACACGACAGAACTACAGAAAGGATGGGGTTATGAATTTTCAAAAAAGTTTTTGGGGTTTTTGACTGAATAATCACCCTGCAAAGATGTAACATGCACATAATATAATTAATGAAAAAAAAATGTTATATACGCACCCACAGAATATAAATAAATCAGTATGTTCTGTACGTTTTTATTATTGTAGTCCTAAAATGCAAAACAGAAAAATAGAATCACCTCTCTTTTAATATAATTTTAGCTGCCTCCCGCAACTTATACAGGGGTCCTGTATATAGTGGACCAACGGAAAACTGGAGATACAAGGAGTTGTCTGGAATCAGAAATAGTCTAAGTAGTTTTTAAGATATACCGATTTTGAATATTTATAGGATTTTCCCCTACTACGTGCAGAATCAGCTTTTTTTTCATGCACTTTTTTTATTTTTTATTTTAGCGTTTAGTTAACAAAAGATTAATCTCTCTAATTAATTTGCAATTTGTGAGGGATTATTGTTAATCTGTGAAAATAAAAGCTAAAAGGAACTTTTTTAATCCAAAAATTTATGAAGTCATTATGAAATGATGCTGATGTAAAAAAAAGTATGGCAGCTTTGGTGAACTTTTTTTAAAAAACAGCTACAATTTATACAGATTTCAAAAAGGTATAAAAGTGTACAAAAAAAAGAACGAAACATATTTTTCACTTTAAAACCATACCAAAACCTACTTAGTCTTAAATATCCATAATTATTTTATTTCTTATTTTAAGATCTATGGCGATGCTGGCTGGATAGAAAATGGAAAACTTTATTTTAAACCAGGCACTTAAAAAAAATACAGTTCGATTAATTCAAGTAAATTAAAAAAAACATATTTTTCTTAATTGTTCATATTATTCAGTTATCACACATAAATAGTATTCATTTATTCTCAATTTCTGAAAATGCCCGTTGCTTTTACCGCTCGACGGTAATGCTCGGGAGTGGAACAAGGTAACTATGTTACCTTGCTTATTCAGCGACTCGCACTTGCACTGGTGATACCGGATTTTCGTGTGTTTCACTGCCCTTCTGCCCTCAAGAAGCAAGGAATGCAATGAACATACAGTTGGAACACTATAACCCACATCATAAGCTACCACCGACACGTGTTTTGCTCCAACCAGAAGCATTCTCAGGGTGCAACATGTCCGGTGGCGGGCATTGTACGAAAATCCTGCATCACTCTGCAAGTGCGAGTAGCGGAATTGGCAAGGTAACTAGGTCCAGGAAGCTATCGAAAATAATTAAAAAATAAATAAAATAAAATCCCCAGACAATCACACCAAGTACATTACCCCAAAGTAAGTATAGCTTGTATAATGGTATAACATGTAGCGAACTAGGGGGAAACCTAGAATATAAATACACTAGCTTTTGCCCGCAACTTCGTAAGCGCATAAACATTGTTTATATTTAACACAACCAGTCATTGAAGAACCTTTATGCCAAGTATTACATCCATGCACTGAAGAAATAATTTTTCGTATAAACTAAAAAGTCCAATATTTCGTGTTCCCGTGGGAATAGCGGGAACTTCTTTCACAACACTAACAGTTACTCACTGCGGAACTTTTATACTAAGTATCACATCTGTAATTTTTATTTTCACTCATGGAATTTTTATTTTCATACAAACTATAAATCGTATATTTCCCGTTCCCGTGAGAATTTCGGGAATTCCTTACATAATACAAACAGATACTTATTGAGGAACCTTTATATCAAGTATCACATCCACGCACAATTTTTTTTCATACAAACTAAAACATCATATATTTTTTGGTACCCGTAGGAATTTTGGGAATTGCTTTCATAACACAACCAGTCATTTTTTGAAGAACCTTAATGCCAAGTATCATATCCGTGCACTCAAGGAATAAGATTTTTCATACAAACTAAAAAGTTCAATTATTCCCATTCCCGTGGGAATTTCGGGAATTCCTTCCTTAGTGCACCCCTACTTCCCCTAAATAATGTATGTTCCAAATTTCAGCTCGCTACGCCCAGTATGCTGTACGTCATAGAGTAACTTATATACTTATATACTGTAACTTATATACGTTGTCTATCAGTCACTCAGTCAGTAACGGAACAGTTTTATATATATTGATTGATAAATAGATAAAAACCCAGACACGAAACATCTTTTTTCTTGTTCCGAGCGGGAATCGACCCCGCAACCACTGGCGTCTGAAGCAGATAGGTTTACCCCATCGCCAAAGTGATCGTCAATATTAATTTAATTATTGAATTTCTGCTCTTTAAACTATACTTATGAGTTTTGTCAATTTAACAGCCATCTAGAAAACAGTGAATCCCCTCACAAAAGTAGCAAACATGTTCATAGACAATACCAAAAGTATCCACAAAACGTCTGAAGACATATCTACAGTTTCCTTTATGTCCTCTGAATACTGAGAATGCGAATACTTACTTTAATATAAAATTTCCTTTGTTGAACGAGTATAAAACTTTAGCTTCATTCAACACATCAGTTTAGAACATGAGTGTATAGTCAATGGAGTAGAACGGTGAGTTTATACACCGTTTTGTCTGTTTAGGGTACGCTAGGCATGCAATGAAACCCCTGGAAGATTATATTTGATGCCAATTGTATAAAGCTAGCCAAGGCCTCATCGTAGTCGTTATTTTAAACTTGTCTATTTATATCCATCATCATTATTATCATTATTGTCACGTCTCTTTGTACTGAGCACACTTTTATTTTTATAAATTATGGATGGGACGTTTGTCTTCCGTGCCACCTGATGTTAAGTGAACATGAAGACTAAGGTTGTACACGTCCATCCACGAGAAACCTATTCACTAGACGCTTAAAAGTACTAGGACTATACTGGTCAGGGAAAATAGACGCAGGCAGTTCATTCCAAACCTTGGCGACCCGTATCAAAAAGGAATTGTAAGGTCGACGTCGTTAATTAGTTTACGGGCTCTCCGGTCAACGGAGTCCAGCGCTTCTAGTTGATATTTGGCTGAACCATCCCAAAGATGACTGCAGTACTCCATGCATGATCGCACTTGAGCTGTGTATAAGTGGGTGACAAAGATGTTTAGGCCGTAAAGTACCAAGCTGGCCCTGTGCTAGTTGATTGTGTTTGGATTTTTTGAAGCGCGGAAGTGGCTTTTGACAATACCTGACGACTGTATTCATTTTTTTTTGCACCCAGACCCCACTGCTCAGCGTGCCTTCCGAAGCATGGAACATGTGAAAAATTATGGTCACCGAGTACTACAATATCGCTTTATTTACACAAGAACAACTGCGCCACAATCACTTTGACTTTGACGAATTAAGATGATATAAATATTATATTCAATTCTACACGCAAGAAGGTCTCGCGACTTTTTCTTTCTCGGTGATTTAAGAAGCAAAAGAGTAAGTTACTAATTGTTGCATAAGATAATTACTTGATATTACTTATTGAAGTTCACCTGTAACTGTAAAGAAGCATGCCAAAAGCTACCTGACTATAGCCTCAGGCGCTTGGCCTTTGGATTGACTTCGGGGCTATAAAGTTTACAAAAGAAATCGTTGATAGTTGTCCATTAGGACTGCCGCAATTTAATGTGTACTACTTTCAGGGACAAAAAACTTTAAGTTTTCAATGTTCAGTATATTATTTAATAAATTAATTTAGTTTTTAATATCGCTCGTAATTAAGTTATCAAATGAAAACACCGAAAGAATGAAAACGATAAATAAAGTTACTAACTAGTAAATAAAGTTAGCGAGAAATTCCGACTAAAAACGAAAGTCTTTTATTAAAGCTATCAGCTTAAGTATTGACACTCTACTTGGATACGTACTCAGTGGTTAAGAAGAATTCTAAGTTGAGTTGCTGTTGGTGTCGTCAGTTTTTAGTGCACTTAAGGGGCTGCCTTGTGGACAGTTTTCATGCAAATACTTACTTTAATCTGTTTGAGGTTGTTTTGGTAACTGTGGGTTTGTTTTCAATGCTTAAAAAAGAAAAGTTTAATTTTGATTCTAAGTTACTTTTTGCTGAAAATTTGCAGAAAAATTATTATGAATATTAAAAGTTATAAGTCACTAGCAGAAACTAAAGTTAGCTTGAAATGTATGATACGGATAACATACCCACAGAGGAATTCTAAGAAATAAAAATATATTACGAAATATGAACCAGCTTGTTTTACGTTACGTCAATACGTAATAAGTTAACTTCTTCTTTGAATTTTTACCAAGCCTTTTCAATAAAGAAAATAAAAATTTATATCATTATGTAACGCTTTTTTTTTAGTACCTCTCAATCCCGTTCGATTGATAGTTTGCGAGAGTGTAGAGCACGCTTAATATGGTTTTTGTAGTCTCTCGGTCAGAGTGAGTGAACTAGGACGTCGAAGCCTATAAATACTCTGTGCGCTCTGTCATCCATCTTTTTGATTCAAGTTTCGCTTTCGGTCGCAAGGACAGTTGAAAATATTGAATATTATAGAACCGTCTTAAGGCCTTGCCTTGACCATGCCGTGAGGCATTAGTTGTATTTGTAGAAGATGTTTGGAGGTTAATTGGTGAGTTTTCTTTTGTGGCATATCGATTTTCGTGCTGAGTTGAATCAGCCATCTTGACGAAATATATCCCTTTGTCTGTTCTTTTCAGGTCCACCACGAGATGTAATCCCTTAACATCTCCCATATAAAGTGAATTACTTCTTTGAGAAACCCAACGTTGTTGGTATGTATCGCCTTGGGCATCTTCCACAACCCGTATTTTTCGTATTGTGGTGCTGTAGCGTCATATGCTAATTACATGTTTTGTTACAGGGTTTTTTTTTTTTCTCTCAGTTTCTTTCTTTGTTTTTTATGGATACTCCTTATACACACCATTCTATTGCTACCTACGCTCCCGGAATGACATGAGGATTGAGACGACAGTCATGACGAATCAATCTCGTCCATGAAACCTTTATAACAGGCCAAAGCCTTCTACAAACAAACATCAAGATCCAAGTTCCAAGGTATTATATTTTAATATAAAATGTATTAGCATAAACTTAGCTGTACCATATCTAGTGCTACTAATGTAAAGTGATTTCTCAATATAACTGTGCTCCATACTTTTGTGTTTGATTTCATAGTGTGTCTGTGTTCTCGTTTGTGTGTTGAGAGGAGCTGGCGCCCTTATAGATATAAATTTTGTTACCTCTCACACCTCTGAGTTGGCCATCCCACGTCCCGAGGAAGAGCTAGCCTCGCTACCATCTAGGAGCTTTCCATCTGCTCTGGGGTTAATCCGACCTGGTGGCAAGTGACTACTAGCTACCGTGCCCTCACCCACCCAGAAACTAGGTTACAAGTGGCGCCCAACGTGGGGCTCAGAGAGAACAGACATCCTGTGAAATCAATATTAGGCTCCTTTCTGTTAAAATTAAGTAGAATTCATTATTTGGTCATAATATTGAATTTTTTTTTGTTGAAATATTCAAAACTTGTTTACTTAAATAACTTGTTATTAATAATTCTTTGATAATAATTAATTTGGTTACTTTTTGCTAAATGCATCCAACATAGCCGTTAATTTTGTTGATAAGGAGCTATTAATCATTAAATTGTTCATTGTATGATAATAATAAGTCTACTTTTCTTGGAGACCTCAAGTTATATAATAAGTTCCTTTGGTTTTGATAATATAACATTTTAAATTTAAATTCATTGTTTGTTGTCATAGTAGTACAATGCAAACTTAATTTGTTTTGACAATAACTTCTAACTTGTTGTTGTTATAAATTTTCATTAGCAAAGTGAATATTTAATAATTGTTTGATTTGGTAAGTTTAAATACTTATATTTACTTGGTAATCTATATGTTTAGTGCTTAACACTGTCATTATTAGGGAGCTGTTTATAATTCTAAGTGTCAAGTTTAAATACTTTAAAAAATCTTGTGGAATTTATTTAATATAATATAAAAGACAGTTACTTTTATAGTTTCTTGAAAACATAGAATGGTGAAATTCTTTAATGTTAGTGGACCAATTACCCTTTAACAAACATTCTTTCTATATGTGTTTTTGTGTTGTTATTTCTTTAGTAAAAACATAGTCTAATAAAACTATGGATTGTTGATAACTTAATTTTTGAGTTTTGAAATAATAACTTTAATTCTTTAATGCTTTGAAGACATACTTCTTATGTCCTTAGTTCATAATACTTTAGTTCTATAGTATTTAACTACAATATAACCTTTTATTTAGAGTTATAATATTATATCATTACTACTTTAGTACATTAAATCTTTTGTGAAACATTTCTGTTTGTAATAACTTAGTATTACAGCCTCATAAAGCTGTAAGCAACTTAATGTAATGTAAATGTTTGGTTAATTTCTTAAAGTAATCAGCATAGTAAAGCTGAGAACAATGTACCTATAATATCTTGTAAGATTCTCAATATTGGGATTAGAATTTTGTTTAAATTTTTTTTTACATTTGTTCGGCATGAACATACACATGCTTAAGTAACTTGGATCTTAGTTTGAATTTAATTTTAAATAATTTTTGAATACTTACAAGGAGAGTTAAGTCTCCTCCTTATTATACAACTAGACGGAGGCATACTTGTCTTTTCTTTTTTTGGGATTTTATTTGTTTGACCATCTGTTCCGTATCAATTTCAGAATGTCTATCGTCAATGTGAACGTTCTATTGAAAGATGAACTGGTTGCGACGTGAACTTTAGTCTGGCTCGTCGGTGTAGTATCAGGCTTTCACTTGGTGCTGTGTTGTTGGATCCGGTTAGCGAACTTGAAGGTCTGTCTCGGAAGGTTAGCAATTTGTTTTGTTTTCTTTTTCTTTTAACTTCAGTTGTTCGTGATAGTGTTATGCATTCTTGTTGCAAAGGTCCTGTTAATTTCCTGGTAAAATATTCAGTGAGGATTGACTAACTATCATGCCAACTGTTTGTGTAGTGAAGTGTAACTCGTGCCGACTTTCTAGTGAGCTGTTTTTCTATATCATCTTTGTCAGTACATCGTTTACGTTGTGTTATACTGCCCGGATACTCATTATTCTTAAATAGTTTAACTTTGAATTATATTTCACATTTCTTAGAGTCAGAGTAAAGTCATATTGATCATAGTGCCATC
The DNA here is from genome assembly GCA_944452665.1 of Stenoptilia bipunctidactyla. Classification (NCBI taxonomy): domain Eukaryota; kingdom Metazoa; phylum Arthropoda; class Insecta; order Lepidoptera; family Pterophoridae; genus Stenoptilia; species Stenoptilia bipunctidactyla. Next base: position 1,624,553 of record OX101730.1, read on the forward strand.
TGTTTTTATTTTGATAAACTAATACTAGTTAAATCGTTAATAATTGTTTTGTTGAATTAGTTCAAAAAGTTTTTCGATAGATGGTGTTTGGTGTTTAAAATTTTGCTAGATAGCTGAAGATCCGCTATTCTACTTTAGATGGCGTTAGTTGTTGGCAGACTAACGTTGAACAACTTTTAATTGCCTTACTTTTGTTTCTTTTTGGTTTTTGCAAACAACAATAAATATACTTCAAAATCCTGTGAAAAGTTCCTTGAGTAATTACAAAATATTTTTAAATTTTAATTTGTTTGCAAATGAACGGGGCGTAAAATATTTTTTTTGTTTTTTTGAAAGTAATGGTTTTAATTTCGCACATTATATTATAACTTTTAGTTAAAGTTTCTTTGAAGGTGTTAGCAGGTCACCATGTAATTTTCTTTTTAATTTAGTAGGCACTTTTAAATATGTTTTTGTGGTGTCCTACTATGCATACCTACTATATGTATGTATATGTGCATCTATCTCCACTGCGTATTAACATCTAAACCGTAGTCATGTCTTGAGAAGCTTGTTTTCCTAGGGCATGGAGTAGTTGCATAGGTACTGTGTCTTCATACACAGTGTTTTTTTGTAGCCTCTTCTTGTTGGCTGTTTACCGGAGTTGAAACTCGTTAATCCTCCGGATCTAATTGTCTAAAATCCTTCGTCTACTGGTGAGCTTTGCTCCCTAGCAAGGTGCCTTTGAGGGAAAACCTCCAGGTAATTTTAATAAACACTTGAGTTGTATGGCTATGGTCCTCCTCAATGTGTTAGTCCCTATATGACTCTTTATGGATACTTGAGAGGCATGAAATCTTTCACCCTCCGTATCCTAGCCCTGTGTCTTGTCCACAGTGTGCTTAAGCCCATTTTGTTGGCTTCTTTTAATACTAGTCCCTTAGTGACTCTTGAAAATACTTGAGTTGTTTGACCTCGTTCAACCTCAGTACCTTATCCGGTGTTCTCATCCACCGGATATTTATGAAATAACCCTGTTTTACAGAGTTTTTTTTGTTGGTCTTATCCAAATATGTAAATATTTACAAGAACTTATTGTTTGTACCATGGAATTTGAAAGGTATCAAACTAAGTCTTGTTTTGTCTTGTCTCTAGTTTAGTTTTAGTTTATGCCGGCAACATTAGGTGTTAAGTCTGTGTTTAATTTTAAGATAGTTAGTACAGATAGTTGTGTTAACTGTATTTAGGCTAGGGTAAACGTTTAGGTTTATTTAACATAAAGATTTAGTAGGATTAAGCCAAAATTAAAAATCGCATGCGCATGCACTCTCTTTTCGGCCAATTACATTCGTTTGTTTAAGTATTAGGGTTAGGTATATAGCTTAATAGCTGTGTACGGGTCGGCTTAAGAATAGCCCTACCGCTTCTGGATCAAGCGTGTCGTAAAAGTCTGACTAATCCGAGGATTCCGCCGTGTAGGTCCGGCATACTTTGCAGAATAACCCTACCGCCCCTGGATAAAGCGTGTCGTAAAAGTCCGACTAATCCGAGTAATCCCTGCTTGGTGGTAGGATCCCTTCTGGATCCACCTGGCTAGCAACCACCCTTCCTATAAAGTCTACCTTGGGTAATATGTCCCGGTATTTATTTTATGAAGAGCCAGTTCGAACTTAAACCAAATGTGGTTATAATTTAGTTTTTTTCGTTCTTTGATTTTTGTTTACTTTTATAATGAGTAACCTAATAAAGTTACTATCTTTTTGCATTTTTTTAAATAGTTTTTTAACTATTCTTATAATTTTTGAAGTTAGTTTTTTTTTTTTTTTTTTGCTGCCATAAATATATAAACTTATAAAGTTACACTGTTTGCTTTTGTGCGTTTGAAGTCTAGTTATTATGTTTATCTTATAGCTTATAAGGAGCAGGTTCCGTTTTTGTTGGTAAATCCTGTCTCTTAGCTTCTTAAGGAGCAGGTTCCTTTTTGTTGGTAAATCCTGTCTCTTACTTTTACTGTTATGAGTAGATAACCTAATAAAGTTATTCTATCTCTTATATGCCTTTAGTGTTTTTATGAGTCAATGACCTGATAAAGTTGTTTGATCTCTTTGCCTTTAGTGCTTTTGAAACAGTTAGTTTTATTATGTTTATACACTTTTGAACGCACAGGTAATCATTTAGGAGTTTCCTTTGAAAGTTTTTTTTCACAAGTTTATACAAGTAGAGGATGATGAACCATCCTATCTTTTGTCATCTAAGTAAATTTTGGTGTTGGGTTGTTTTAATATAAAGTGCAGCAGGTGTTCGAGATAGAAGGTAAGTCCTGTCTTTGGTGTTGGGTTATGTTTGGTTAGGTTGATGACTAATCAGCCAGGTAGTTTTTTTTGGAGCGTTTAGTTGAAATAAATAGTTATGGGATCTGGAAGAATTGTTTTGTTCCAGTACCTCATGTTGAGTTTTTTTACTTCCTGGAGCTTGAGGCGTTGGTGGTTTGTTTGAGTTTTAGAGATGAGGCAAGGGGACTTGCAACGAAAAATTTCCAATTTCCAACTCTGTTTTCAATTAAAAATTTTTCTTCAGGAGGAAGAGGGGTACTGTAACGCTTTTTTTTTAGTACCTCTCAATCCCGTTCGATTGATAGTTTGCGAGAGTGTAGAGCACGCTTAATATGGTTTTTGTAGTCTCTCGGTCAGAGTGAGTGAACTAGGACGTCGAAGCCTATAAATACTCTGTGCGCTCTGTCATCCATCTTTTTGATTCAAGTTTCGCTTTCGGTCGCAAGGACAGTTGAAAATATTGAATATTATAGAACCGTCTTAAGGCCTTGCCTTGACCATGCCGTGAGGCATTAGTTGTATTTGTAGAAGATGTTTGGAGGTTAATTGGTGAGTTTTCTTTTGTGGCATATCGATTTTCGTGCTGAGTTGAATCAGCCATCTTGACGAAATATATCCCTTTGTCTGTTCTTTTCAGGTCCACCACGAGATGTAATCCCTTAACATCTCCCATATAAAGTGAATTACTTCTTTGAGAAACCCAACGTTGTTGGTATGTATCGCCTTGGGCATCTTCCACAACCCGTATTTTTCGTATTGTGGTGCTGTAGCGTCATATGCTAATTACATGTTTTGTTACAGGGTTTTTTTTTTTTCTCTCAGTTTCTTTCTTTGTTTTTTATGGATACTCCTTATACACACCATTCTATTGCTACCTACGCTCCCGGAATGACATGAGGATTGAGACGACAGTCATGACGAATCAATCTCGTCCATGAAACCTTTATAACAGGCCAAAGCCTTCTACAAACAAACATCAAGATCCAAGTTCCAAGGTATTATATTTTAATATAAAATGTATTAGCATAAACTTAGCTGTACCATATCTAGTGCTACTAATGTAAAGTGATTTCTCAATATAACTGTGCTCCATACTTTTGTGTTTGATTTCATAGTGTGTCTGTGTTCTCGTTTGTGTGTTGAGAGGAGCTGGCGCCCTTATAGATATAAATTTTGTTACCTCTCACACCTCTGAGTTGGCCATCCCACGTCCCGAGGAAGAGCTAGCCTCGCTACCATCTAGGAGCTTTCCATCTGCTCTGGGGTTAATCCGACCTGGTGGCAAGTGACTACTAGCTACCGTGCCCTCACCCACCCAGAAACTAGGTTACAATTAAAAAACACTTGAACCGAGTTTACACTTTTTTTTTTGTTTTTCCGCCAAGGAAAGTCGTTTGGCACCCACTAAAACCAGCTTTAACCAGTAAAGCTAGCTTTAGCGGGAGGAGGATGAATCCTATTACGGACGAATGGGCATTCTATAAGCTGTTAACCATAAGTGGCTAATGGCAAATAGAATGCCCAGACAGTGTGGAGACTCTCTCAGATAGGCTGAGCATACCCACTTTTGACTCACCTTGATTAAGGTCCTTAGTCATCGTCGGAACGACAGCCAATTGGAGCGAGAGGCTGCGTAGTGAGCGGCATCCAGACGGCTGCCACCAAAAGGAACTGAAAGTGAGAAAAACAAAGCTAAGATTAGCAGAAATGACAAAGCTGAAACTAAGAGATTACCTAGAGTGATCAGACTCACTCTGAGATAGGAATGCTGGAAAGGAGGACTACGTTTAGAAACGTTGAGCTTGCTGGAGTTTCCTGATGAGGTGAGCGAACTTGGTTAGGACCGGAAGAGCACCGTTGAAACCCTCTGGGCTGGCGTCGAGAGCGGCGTCAAAAGCCAGGATCTCGTCGATGGGAGCGAGCTGGACCCAGAACGCCATGCGGTCTTGAGACCCTTTTGCGTTCTGGCACTGGGAAGCCGATTTGGCGGCCGGTTGCGATTGAGTCGCATCCCGGCTGCGCTGACCTGAAACGAAAAAGGTGAAGGCCTTGGGGCCTTTGAACTGACTGGAGGAGCGTCCGAGCTAGGCTGCGGTCGCTCTCTCCAGTTCTCGATGGGCTTCACGGTAGCCCTGGCAGCACGCGGTGCCTTGGGGCAGCCGCGAAAGTTTGCTGTGTGGCCTGACTGGCCGCACAACACGCAGGACGGAGCGGTGAGCGATTCGGGAGTGCGAGAGCACTCCTTAGTCCCATGCGGTTCTAGGCACTTGACGCACCTAGGGGAAGCAAAACAGTTTGCCGCCGCATGACCATACAATTGGCAGCGGTGGCACTGACCTGGGAAACCACGTTTGTGTGGAGCTTCGACCCGGATGTTGGAGAGACCGCACACGGTGAGCTTGCCTCTGAAAATGGACTGCCCTTGCGGGCTCTTCGCTAGGATTACTAGCGCAAGTGGGAACTGCTTGCCTCGGCGGCTGTGCATTTTGTGCACAGATTCGACGGGGAAGCCTTGAGAAGACAAGTCCTCTTGGATTTGCTCGTTCGAGAGTTCGAACGGCACGTTCCTGAGGACGGCACGAATTTTACGCTCCTCAGGGAGGGCGTAAGTGTGGTACTCGAGCTTCTTGTCAGCAAGAAGCCGAGTGAAATTCGTGAAATCAGAAATTGAGCAGACAACGACCTTAATAGAGTCACCCACGTTGGATGCCTTACTATACTGGATCTTCGGGGAGTGCGTTCCGCAGAGAGCTGAGACCTCGGTCCAGCGGCTCTTGTCCCGTAGAAAGACGGGGGGCGGAGACTTGACTTTCGGCGGAGCCGAATCTGATTGCGACGCAGGCTGGGTCGACGGGATCGCTGAAACAAAAGGCGCGGGAGCAGACGCCGGTGCGACATTTTGCGGAGCAGGAACAGCGGCTGGAGCAGCTGAAACGGATGGAGATAAAGTCGAAGAAGCATCTTGCTTCTTCTTCTTTGACTTTGACTTTTTGCGAACCTCTGTGAACTGAGCAGGAGATTCTGAAACTAACGGAGCGGAGTCGGAATCACTACCTGGCGGGGTAGTTTTCTGTTTGCATGCGGTGGAATCTACCGACATGCAATCTGAAAAAGGATCGACGAACTCAGATGGGTCTGGAGACGCCGGAGAATCGGTTTGGAACCCCTGAGAAGTAGAGGCAACCTGGGAACGAGCTGACAATTGCTCTCGCATGGACTCGATTTGAGCGAGCAGAGCTTCCTTCTCGGCTGCATGTTGAGCTTCCAGTGATTGTTTTTCGCTGGACAACTGACTGAAATCAGAAGACAACTGACTGAAGTCTGAAGACAACTGACTGAAATCTGAAGACGAGGGACGAGATGATAATACCTCCTCCAAATTGGTGATCTGCCTTTGGTAGTCTTGTGACCATCCCTCAAGGGCTTGTTTGTCAAGTTTGAGATTCTTGATACAACGACGATTGATTTCGCATTGATGCTCGGTACACTCAGGTCGAGGCATAATGCTGGGCTGAGAGAAAGTCTATCGAAGACAAACTGCGCTGAAAAAGAAAACGACCTAGAACGGACCTATTGCCGATGAACGGCGGACGATCAGGCTTCGTTGGCACGGTTACGTATCCACCTGACCAGCGATGCTTCGGCCGGCAGCAGTCGGGTCCGCCCTGAAAAGGGCAGATGAATTAGCCCCGACACCACACAGCCTCCACAAGAGAAAACTTTCCGAAAGAGCTTAACTTGGCACCTGACCCGCACGAGTGCGGGGGAGGGAACAAGGGCAGCGCAATACGAATACTCGGGAGCGGCCGCAGACACGACCCGAGTTTACACAACAAAGATTTTCTACTTATGCAAACTAGGTTCAATCATAATGTTGTATTCTTAGTAGTAGCTTCGGAGGGCATTTCGTTGTAGTCCTGGGTACTGTATATTCGAAATATTTGGACCTCTGAAAATTCTGACATCCACCAACCAGCTCTGGGCCAGCTGAATGGATTATGGCCTTAAATCGCTTCGCCACCCAAGGAAGGGTCTCATAGATGTTTAGTGGGCTCATTAAATATAGTTGTGATGATATTGATGTTATCTTAGCTTCCATGTTTGTAGTTGATAATTTGTTATTTGAAGTTTTATGCTATTGCATTTCTACTTCAACTGCTCTTGATTCATTTAGCCTTCTTTGTACAGGGGACAACTTTATATCCTATTGCAACCGCCACTCTAAGTAAACACTTGATAAAACTTACGAATAACTCTACAACTATTAATACCATTTCCAGAAAACAACAGGTTTCCCACGTAAAAACTGGATGACACTTATCATCGGGTTAGCCCAAGGCTAGTTTGATAGCTTTCATAGCTTAAAAAATAATACATATTGTTATGTTAGCTGTAATCTATGGATTAGCTCCAGAAGAGCTGACTCACATAGTCATATAGGATAAACATAAACATTTTATCAATTCGATAAAAAAAGAACAATATATCGAAGTGTTTTGTTTGCCTAGCTTTTAACCCTCAGATTGTTCTTATTTTAGGTACATCTGCCATACATTGTGAAATTACTGACTTCACCGTGTATTCCTGTGAAATGAGGGCCTGAAATTCAAAAGTTCATTCTACATATAATTTTTGTACACTCGAAACATAATTCTGTCAAATACTGCGAAGGCAAGTCACTTTACAGTGCTGCTTATGTCTTTTTATTTATTTATTTATCTTTCGGAAGATTTACAGACACATAATAATATTATACAAATATATGAGTATTCCATAGCCATTAAAAAATCTCCACCTTTGAAGAAATTATTCGTAAAGTCGACGTTATTTATTGGTTTACGAGCTCTGAAAACTCTCTTGTTAGTGAGCAGTACTTAAACACTGAAAGATCGACTATTTTTATTGACTACTCACCGTTATACAGGGTGACTGGTGAGTCACCTTTGAAATTCAAGGATGTGATAGTGTGAGATCATACATGAAGAGAAAAAAAAATATATTTACTGAGTAAACTAAACCAGAAATTAAAGAATTCATTACGCAACGCATGGTTACATAAGCGTAATACAATAGATACTTTAAGAGTGGCGGTGTGCGTGTGGCGGTAACACTACTGTGTTCGTGTTGACTGAGGTGGCGCGTCGGGAAAGGTGTAGTAATATCTCTTTATTTATTTATAGGCAATTCTGGTGAAAAATTAAGTACCAAGTGATTACATAATTATGATCAGAATCGAGTACAGAGTGCTCTCCTTCAATATCTTAAATTTGTCACCTGTTATACGTTAACAAGCTGTCACCCTGTATAAGCACATTCTATGTCAAAAACGCTTCTTAGTCTATTGTGTGACCTCTATAACATTCGCTTTTCAATACTTTTTCAGACATGAAAAACAATTCTGAAATAGTGTTACAAATATATTAGAACATTATTTCACGTTCTTTAATTAATTACTTTATCATCATCATCATCATCATCACAACTGTTTGTAATGAGCCCACTGCAAGGTATAAGTCTCTCCCCTGGGTGATGAGGAGGTTTTTTTAGGCTATAATCCACCAAGCTGGCCCAGTGCTGGGTGGTGGATGTCAGAATTTTCAGGGTGCCGATACGGCTTCTGACAAACCCTAACGACTATTGTATACAAGTATACAGCACCCGGGACCGACTGCTTAACGTGCCCTCCGAAGCACGGAAGTTGCCGTGAGAAATGAATAGTCAGCGGTCACCCATCCAAGTACCGACCGCGCCGAACGTTGCTTAACCTGTGATATCGTATGATACACACAGTAACCACGGCGCCACGACGACTTCTAATTACTTTAATTAGGAGGGAATTCTAACATTTAAAATTAAGAACCAAAGATTTTATTAGGCACTAACTGAACAATAATGTTCTTTCAATCAGTACCTAGTAAAAGGAGTTAAGCCGTGTTTGACATAAGTAAACCTGATGGTATACGTAAGTTAATATGATGTTGAAGATGACAGCACATATCTATTTGAATATTTCTCCGTCCGTAGTGCAGTGATAATACGTGATTCATATATTTATTCTATAGGGTTTTTTTTAGTCACCGGCCAAATTTTTTTTACACAAAAAATATCATTTATAGAAACGGTTTTTGAAAAAGAAGGTATGTACTTTTACAAGAAAATTAATATATTCGCTAACGTATTAACCAGAGCATGGCGGCTCTAAATTAACTACGCGCTACTAGGAAACATCTCGTAGTACTACGTCGTAGTATTATAAATGAAATTCCGCGTCGTAGTAGCTAAGTTCATCAACAGCGACTATTTGTAAAAAAAATTATGGTCCCATATTTTAATTTTTTTTAAATACAAAGAAAATACAAAGAAAATAAGATTTAAATTACAAAGAAAATAAGATTTAAATTTGGCTGGTGACTAAAAATCAACCCTGTATTAATTTGTGAGTACGCGGGTTCGTGAGTAAGGAAAAAATGTTCCAACTCCGAGTGAACATCAATACACGTATTTATATTCTAGGTTCTCTCTTAGCCCGCTAAGTGGTGTCCCATATCATACACTTTGCTTAGCTTGGAGCTATGTAGTTGGTGTGATATACTGGGAATTTTATTTATTATATATTACCTTTATTTCATCGGTGTGGCAAAAACGTGAAACTGAATACAATCATAGAGGTAGCCAATAATTATAAATTTATTGTTATTGCATAATTCGTAACATCGGCTGGTCAATGAGAGAAATACAGGATGGGCTTATTTCGTTATTAATTTGTATGTTTAACACATTTTCTTTTCCAAAATATAGCTTCAAAAACATCGTCTAGGTATATGTATTTAAGATATGGAATATTTTTTTAAATATTATCGGACATTATTATCGGTTTTTTGATATATTAATGGTTTGTAATATTTGAGTGATAAGAATGATTCGTAATATCCAGGGTGTATGTATTTGGATCCATCACGGTTTGATGTTTAAATAATTTATTGTTACTGATTAATTTATTACTATTTTTGTAAATAATTAACGGGTTATGGTAAATAAATCAAAAAGGTAGATAAAGTCTTAAGACGTAAGATAATAGTATATTATGTAACAAGTGAGCTAAGGTGCTAATTACAGTCGAATAATGAGCCGAGACTGTAATTAGCAACGCTCACGAGTTACATACGACGTTTTTCAACACACTTGTGAGTAAAAGACAGACATACGTGGTCATAAAATTTATTTGAAGCAGCTGTTGAAGGTACAGTTAACAAACTTATATTCTACATTATTATTTGAAGTGCCAGCTCGTCCTGAGTGTATGTCGGCGACATAGTCAAATCACTGGAATGATATGGCATTAAATAATTAATGCTAGATGTCGACGGTTGTGGTTTAAGGCCAGGACAAAACTTCTTCTGCTTCGGCGCTAAGTTAATGCCGCCTGGACGCGTGCGCTCAGCGGAGCCCCGAGCGCCGCGCCGGTCAGTAGCCCTGTCCCATTACACGTACACACGCTATTGTTGCTTGGAGGCACCGTGCAGTCGCTGCTGCTGCAGGCGCGCCGCCTGGACGCGCGCGCTCATATATTTAATGTATAACCCGGATCAATAAAATATGCTCTATTTACTCGCATGTAATTTGCACTAAGGTACAATTCAACTTTGTAGGATTCATTATATTATGCACTAGGGTATAGTATATTATACACGCGTGACTTATAGCCCAGTTTATAGTTCTAAATTCAATAGAATAAGGCTCACTTTACGAGCAAGTGTGTTGAAAAGGTATATTAATGAACTGACATGTATTTAAAATTTATAAGTAAGTACTTAATAAAAATAAATAAGCATTCTTAAGGAAAGAAAGGTCAATGAAAAGAAAAGAAAGGTCTATGGTTTGATTAACAAAAACTTACAAGCATATAAGTTTACTTACTCGTCTTTAAATTTAGCTAATAAAATACCACGTTAACACCATTTACAATACTGAAATTACTCACCTAACATATTGGAGTTAAAAAAATACTAGATTATTTATGTTTGCATTATGACTCAGAGTAACAAATCCTAATCAATGAAACAAGTTAAATAAATTGCCGTATCTAGATAACAAATGATTATTCATACTACGGAAATGCCAGGGAGATTATTATGATTTACTTGCTGACCCGGCAAACGTTGTTTTGCCATATAAAAAAATAAAAAAAAAGATGTTGGCCGATTCTCATAGATACCGGATAAGCACCAAAAATTTCATCAAAATCAAAATCAAGCCGTTTCGGAGAAGTATGGCAACGAAAACTGTGACACGAGAATTTTATATATTAGATTTTCTTAATGGCAATTTTGGCACCTGTAAGAGAGTGTAAGAGTCATTACAGGTTTTTTTCCTGCCAAAAAAATAGCATCCAACAAGATACTCACAAGATGGTAGGAAGGAAATGGATATATGTAATATATTTAGTGATTATTTTCAATCGACTTTTCAGACCTCAACAGGAACCCTAAACATAACTGAACCTTCTGACGAAAACCCGACTTCAATTGACTTATGTAGTATTGAAATAACTAAAAAGGAAGTGTTCGAATTGCTCTCGTCTCTAGATCTGAAGAAATCCGCAGGCCCCGACTACATGACTCCAATCTTGGCTCTGAGTTGCGCCAGTAGTCTCGCGATTCCTCTGGTTCTTCTCTACATCCGTTCGCTGGAGGCAAGCAGCGTTTCACTCTTATGGAAAACAGCCTTTATTACTTCCATTCACAAAAAGGCGCTAGAAATGACGTACGTAATTACCGCCCAATTTCAAAACTCTGCATTTTAGCGAAATTAAACCAAGAAAAAAATTGCAGTAATTAATCTTTATGTACTTTTCTTAATTTTCCATGTAAGTTTATTTGTTTGTGAAATCTGCTTATTGGCCTTATTTTTATATTGTTCAAATTATACAGAAAATAGCTGTAAGTAAATAAATAAGTGAATACAATTACCTTCAAATAGACAACCTGAGGTTGACCTCACAGAGTGAGATTCAGTTGAACTGAACATACCTATTAAACACCCTTTTTGCTGGCCTTTTAGAGACAGTTAGTCGCGAAGCGAATTGTAAGGCTGCGCAGAAATAGAGTAAATGCTAACTAAAACTGTGTCTCGATCACTTTACAGTACGCATGCTGCTAAACCAACCGAAAACGGTAAATCACTTAGGGAAGGTTTAGAGGAGCGCTATCGCCCCTGGGTGAGACCAATGACCCTCGACCTGCTGAATTATAAAATCCAAGAGACGCCCGGTTGGTGGGAAGAAACCTTCAGATTAGCCTGTCTAGCGACTTCTCTTTATATGAAATGTTCCGCCCAGTTCTAGCAATGGAGAGTTCCCTTCAATGGCCATGGTCTTTCATTTTTGACGTCGCGTCTTTGTCGCCATCTTGTGAGATTAACACTAATCTCGCTAAATAACATTAAGGTTATTAAGGTTAAGGAGATTAACATTAAGGTGGGGGTCGATGTAAATTCTTTAAATATTTTTGCTAAGCTTCTGCATCGACATGTCAGTTATGAAGTTTTCTATCTTTGCATTTGGCGTTCCAGATTTTATACATTAAAAATAAAACTAATTTAGCTGATAATTTGTAAGTTATGTGCAGAAGCTAGCTTTTAAGGCTTTTACGAATTTACATAGAATTATATGCAGGAGCAACGGAGCTTTCTCAGAATTCTCAAGTTGAACAAAGTTGCACTCTAATGAGCGTCGTAGTTCAGGTTAAAGGATTATGAATACTAATTAAATTTATTCAGAGGGTTAGTGGAATTTTGCGATTATAATAATGTTATAACCGTGAGAGATTAAAGAAGGTTCCGGGAAGAATGTTTCAAGTCAAAATGACTCGAAGAGTTTAGAAAAATGGCAGGTTAGTGCAATTGAAACCATCTAGCCAACCATGCTTCACTCCTTTTAGTCTCCCTCCAAAAAAGTTCAAATCTATTTTGTCAGCTAACCCTAATGAATAATTTGAATATGATAATATTCTGCATTTATTTAAGGCATTTTAAACCCCAATCTGCGGAAAAAGTCCTAGTGAGCTGAATTTTTGTATACGCTTTTATTGCGGAATTATAATGAAGATGTAAAAAATCGACATTGATATCGTGCCAGCTAAAAAAGTTACAGCGATTAAAAGGTCGCGAAAATTAGTTGTACGCAAATGTCTCCCGATATTTTTAAAATTATTTACAGTGCAGTTTTCCACAAAAAAAATCTCTTGCATATTTTTTATTCTATTTTATCTATTTTTATTAATATTTATTATTCTACTTGCGACGACACTTAATTCTCGAGAAATACTCATAATGCTGTGGTTGTCTTCTCAAAGCACTATTATTTTTGCTTTTACAAAGTCTGATAAATGATACATTTTGGTAAGAATTCAAAATAGCTGCGATAACTCAAAAACGAACGATGTAACTGTCACTAAAAGAGAACGATTCTTTGCTGACTAGTTTTGGTTTTTACCCTCACTTGTTTGACAGTAAATTGTTTTCATTTAGTTACAATGATGTTGGGTCATAAGAAAGGCAATAATAATTTCAACACCACAGCCGGCTGACTAGTTCTCAATTCTTAAGTCCTAGGTTTGAATCCTGTTATGGTGTACAATTTTTGTTGTTTTTTGAGGTTATTGTGACGCTTTCTGATTTAAAAGGTATGATTAAAATTTAAAATGAATTACAAGATTGGTGACTTGGTCACACACCAAAGTTTATTATAGCAGAGTCATCTATCTAATAGGCGCGACAGATAAAAATTAAGTTTTAAAACTCAGATGGCCAAAAAATTCATCAGGCGAATGTACTAGTAATATTACGGGTTCATCATCATCATCATCATCACAACTCTTTGTAATGAGCCCACTGCAGGGCATGAGTCTTTCCCCTGGGTGAAGAGGAGGTATAGGCCATAATCCACCAAGCTGGCCTAGTGCTGGGTGGCGGATGCCAGAATTCTTAGGGCGCCTAGATGGCTTCTGACAAACCCTAACGACTACTGTATACAAGTATACAGCACCCGGGACCGACTGCTTAACGTGCACTCCGAAGCACGGAAGTCGTCGTGAGATATGAATGGTCGGCGGTCACCCATCCAAGCACCGACCGCGCCGAACGTTGCTTAACCTGTGATATCGTATGATACACACAGTAACCACGGCGCCACGACGACTTCATTATTACAGGTTTTTTGTTTTCAAATACTATCGCATATTTCATTACGCGCAAACTAATTACTACGTACTAAACAACCTAAAATATTGGCGCGATAAAAATAATTTGATACAAGAAAATTGCTCTCGACATGTCATTGAAAATGCTGGGATACATGTTCTACTAGCAATGTACGGTTCTTCAAAATCAGAACTTTCGACAGATCATTACAGGTATTGTTCTTTGCTAAACCAACAAGGCAAAGAACGGCTGGGAAAGTTCCATTATTACCACCTACTTCTTTAGCAGCTCCACAGCATATTTATCGAGTCTATCATTTAATTCGAACCTGGCTAGGAAGAGAAATTGATCCAGAACAGTGGAATTGGGAGTTAAAATGTAGTATGCTACAGCCAATAACGACTTTATTACCACCAGCAATCTTCCAAACACAACATTTTGTAATTGAACTATTGTACTGTGGTGTGGTGGCAAATGTGGATGCAAAAAAATTGGATTAAGATGTTTAATAGTTAGTGGACATTGAAGAACAAAAAACCGACAATGGATTATAAAAAAATGTATTAAAGTAATTTTTTATAATTCAACCTCATAATACTGCATCCTTATAATATTATTGTGACTTTTTCAGAGCTCCACTTCGAAAACCGTCAATTTCACAGAAAAATGCAGGAGACATTTTTTATGAAAATTTTACCTTTATTGGACTTTGAGCAATACGCGCGATATTTGCGAGATATTTGCGAAAAACTGATTTTCGCTCCCTTCTAAGCTCTGTAACTTTTTTAGCCGGCACGATATCAATGTTGATTTTTTACATCTTCATTGAAACGCAGTAATTCAAAAAATCGGATCACTAGGAATTTTTCCGCAGATAAAAACCTAAAAAAGCTAAGCCTACATTTTGATAAAAGTCTTTTAAAGTTTCTCTCACTGGGCTTGTGAGTAGTACAAACTTCCTGCTGTACACGGCACTACTTGAATGCCGACCTCTTTTTTTTAGTACTGAGTAACAATGCGTGCTACGTGTGGTTGCGTATTATCATGCATTACTCAAAGTTTTCTTCGATGTAACCTGCATACGGCATGACATGATCTTCTAAAGTCTCCGTTATGTACCTTGGAGCAGTTATAGAACCCCTTATAATAAAAACCAGCGCTGTGTGTGCTGTCAAAGATACCCCACCCTAAACATTACAGAGCCTCCACCATAGGTAACCGTTTCTCGTATACAGCACTGGGCGTAACTTTCCCCTGGCCTTCTAATGACATTACGGCACCCATCAGAATCGTGTAAAGTCATTCGACTCTCATCGCATAATAGAACTGATGACCATTTGTTTATAGTGCATTCAATATTTTCCCTCGCAAATAGAATCCTTGATGAGCTACGGTCAGTTGCGGTCCTGTTGCTGGCTTGTGAGGTCTTCAGTTCTGTACACGAAGTCTTCGTCTCACCGTACTGTAACTTATAGCCCCACTGCGCACGTTACGCAGCCATCGCTGGAGATCTACTTCAGAAAGATGACGATTTCTTACTGCATGTCACAATAAAGCGGTCATCTCTTTGTGTGGTGACCCTTTGTCTTCCAGATTCTGTTCTTCTGTGGTATTGCCTAGTTTTTTTGAAACCTCTAGTAGACTCTCTAAACCGCAGATTGGCTGAGATGTAATTTTTGAGCGACATAACTCAGGTTGATTCAGTTCCAGTAGTATCCGTAATTTCAGACTACTGTTTTTTTACAGGGATTATCAATAGAGTACAACTTGTTAACAACAATTACACTGCTGGGAACACTTGATTGCGAATTTAGCAGGGCCAAAGTGAATACTGAAGGATTTATCAAAAGCAGCATTTACTTTAAAATTTCATCAAGTACCTTCACATGCATTTAGATTTATAAGAATCAAATCCCAAACATCTTCTCCGACCCTAGGCATAAATAAACACTTATCTTTAAAATCATAAGAGCAATAGTGCAAAAAACAGGGTGGGTCGATTTTTGTGATGACCAGTGTATATCACGCCAAAGCTTTTATTAAGCTCAGGAATCCAGAACCTCTCTCACCACGTTGACCGTCAATACCACGAAGGTCGGTAAATCTGCGTTGTTCATCTTGCGTATAAATACTCTAAAAAGAGGTTGCGTTGTTGACAAATATACTTCTTGGGAATCATCATCAGTCGAGAGACGCTACCACTACTGGATATAGAAATGCGTAAATAAAATTCAAAAATACTTAACTTACTTACTTAACGTCACGCCTGTATCTCTTATGGGGTAGGCAGAACACCAGAGGTTACAAGACCATCTGATGTCACGTTTGACAAATTTGGAGGTATTATAAAGATAGAGAGAGACTATTGTAGTGACAGGGGGTCAGCCTATCGCCCACAAAAATGCCTTTAAAACCTCTGTCCCTTAACTGACTTTTACAGTATGCCCAGGAAGAGAAGC
Organism: Stenoptilia bipunctidactyla; assembly: GCA_944452665.1. Taxonomy (NCBI): domain Eukaryota; kingdom Metazoa; phylum Arthropoda; class Insecta; order Lepidoptera; family Pterophoridae; genus Stenoptilia; species Stenoptilia bipunctidactyla. Next base: position 1,640,523 of record OX101730.1, read on the forward strand.
AGCTGGCATATTCTACGTTTTTCTTTCGCCTCCAGTCCAGCATGGAAGACGTTAAAAAATATTTATTATTTATTCCAATTATGAATCTAAAAAGCGTTTCATTTTAGATTCATAATTGGTATTTGCTAATTTACCTGAAATTTACATTGAACTGACTAAAATGAATCATAAAGATACACAGCGATAAAATCAACTAGGTGAGTCGAGTTTATCACTTTGACTGTATTACAAAATGGCGTTATCGTTTTATCCAGTAATCTGCCATTCATTTGTTCATTGCAAGCAGAATCTGGATAATTTATTTATTTTGCGTGTTTACTCAAAATGCATGCAGCGAGAATACTATAACGGTCAAAATAAGCTTCAACTTATTTAATTAGTTCTGCAGCTCAACGTGCCAGAACGGTGCGGCGGGAAAATTAATAGCCGTTTATGCTTTGCAATTTTTATGAAATGACTAAACAAATAATGCAGTTAATGAAAAGTCGAAAGCTAAACATTTTTTAATTTCATGAGTATTGTATTGGTCATATTGAATATTGTACATATTGGTAAATACATGAGAAAAAAGTAACAAACAAAAACACAATGTACGAATAGGCGGACGGCATCGCTAGTGAGAGAGGTCTTCCTGGAAACCAGATTTAAGTGTACTTGATATGATTAGTTTTATTGCTTCCGAATTGTAGTGAACCTACTACTACTTTAGAAAGTTCTAGTACACACTGCAACAATATTATGTTTACCAGCCAGTCTCACGCACACACACCCCCCATACCATGCTCCTTTTGCACTGAGTCTAAAAATATTTCAAGCACATTTTACAAATCAAGGACCTTAAACTTTAATTTTTAACATATACTCTAAAAAAACCCTTTTCATCAACGTGCCATAAAAAGCAATGCCTATAGGTACTTATTTAAGGGATTAGCATGTTAAATCAAACAATTTAGCCTTGCAATATTATTATAAAGGGTGTTTGGTACACATTTAGCCAAATTGAAAAGTACAGTAGGTGGGCCTGTTCTGAATATAGCTTTATTTACTACTACCCTAGGTATCTCTTATAGTTTAGTAAATTAAATATGACCTTTTTTTCTTGTGTGAGTATCTTCTCAAATAAATTTTACTCGTGTTTTAGCTACAGTCTTATTATATATTTATATACTTGTGTATTTGATGTAACAATTCGAGAGAAAAAAATATTATGAGACAACAAAGTATCGAGGGCGAGGCAAAATTTTATTAGATATTTTTTTAACATTGCAATAAAAAAATAAAAATGAACGATGAGAATTTTAAAATACCTTTTTTTAATGATATGCTACACATAAGACAAATCTTCAAAAATCACGACTTTTTGCTATAGTACTCCGATAACTCCGAATTCTTAATACCGCAACATCGAGATAAAACTCCATTGAAGTTTCTTATTCTAGATACAATATACTAGATTGATACTGTATAGTTATGTTCCTTTGCTTACTCTTATATGAGCTAATTAAAACGAAAAAAAAGCTTGAAATATCTTAAGAAAATTATGTTTTTTAATACTACGAATTCTAAATAACTTAAGAATTCGTAGTTGTCAGAAAACTTTAATAAAAAATCGTGTAGCATATAATTAAAAAAGGAATAAGCCGAAGAAGTTTTTCAAGATATTTTGAAATTCTCATCGCTTCTTTTTTTTTTATTGCAATATAAAAAAATATTTGATTTGATTTTGCCTCGCCCTCAAGACATTATTGCCTCATAACTGTATCGAAAATAAAATTAATTTTGAGAAGATACTCATACAAGAAAAAAAATATTTAGATTAGAAGGTGAAAATTTTGAAATTTTTGAAAAATTATGAAAAACAATCATATTTTCTCATTTAAAATAAAGCAAGTATGTTCAGAATAGTTCTACCCCCATTTAAATTTGGCCAACTGTGTACCAACCCTGTATAAGTATCGATATAAAATGTGCGAGCCGATGACTAAGCCTAGATAAAATAATTGGATGCGATAACATACGTAGATGGAAAAACAGGTAATGCGTCAAGTACTGACATATGGCCGTATGATTTAATTAAACCATAGCTCGTGCACCTAAATCGAAGTCGAACAAAACGCTTCGATAGTTCCTTTTTGGTACGGATTGCCAAGGTGTGGAACAATCTGCTTACGTCTGTTTTTCCTGACCACTACAGTCCTGAAACTTTTAAGTGTCGAGTGAATAGGTTTCTCGTGGATGGACGTGTAACACCATAGTCTTCATGCGCACTTTCCATCAGGTGGCATGGAAGACAAACGTCCTATCCTTACAAAATAAAAAAAAAACAAAATTTGGTTTTATATCCCTTATAACATTGATATCTTACTTATATTATAAAAGTGAACGTTTGGGTGTATGGATGTTTGTTCCTCAACCACTGAATCTGGATGAAATATGGCATCGTGACAGTACAGTACAGGAATAGCACATAGGTTTTTATCCCGATACGCTACGGCATTATAAATTGCGTGGGTTAGCCTACGTGAAACAACAGCATTGTAATGAGTCCGGATCAAGTTTTGTCGAGAAAAACTAGACGCCTTTTTTCTGTGCGATGTTTTAAATTACGATTCATAATTTTTTTGTAAATTTATAATCAACAAATGTAGAGCATTAAAAAACCTACTTCACGTCAATAGTTTGGCTGAGCTATAATCAACGTAAAAATTTTCCGAAATCATATACATTTTTTCAAAATATTAAATTTTCAATGAAGTACTCGACCGATTTCGATGACATTTATATAAGACCAACTATAAAGTAGGTATCCTCTTTTATATGAAACAAGAAATTAATATTGTCTTAAGTTTTCGCGATTCATACGAGGGTGGATTGAAAAGTTCGCGGCCTAGTCAAGAAAACAGAATAACGTACATACAAAAATATTTTTATTTTTCGACGTAATCTCCATTTAGCTCTATGCACTTCTTCCATCTACTTTCCAGAGCTTCCATACCTGTTTTAAAAAAAGATTCCTCAAGGTTTTCAAAATACAGCGGCTTCGACCTCTTCATTCGTTAAAAATTTCTGCCCACCGAGGTGTTTTTTCAGGTTTGGAAACAGATGAAAGTCCGAAGGTGCCAAATCAGGAGAATAAGCTGGATGTGGCAACAATTCGAAACCACAATCACGAATTTGAGCCATAGACTCGACAGACGTGTGGACTCGGGCGTTGTCCTGGTGAAACAACACTTTCTTTCTCAGTAATCCTGGGCGTTTCTGTTTAATTTCTTCGCGTAAACGGCGCAGAAGGGTGCTATAGTACGAAGAGTTTATTGTTTCGCCTTTTGGAAGGTAGTCCACCATAATGACACCCTTAGCATCCCAAAAAACCGATGCCATCACCTTGCCAGCCGACAGAATTGCCTTTGCTTTTTTCGGAGTTGGTTCACCTGATTTTTTCCATTGTTTGGATTGTTGTTTAGATTCTGGGGTATAGTGGTGAACCCAGGTTTCATCCATTATCACAAATCTGTCAAGAAAACCTTGTGGATCAGCCTCGAACATCTCCAAACAGTCGCGAGAAATCGTGAGTCGAATTCGCTTTTAAAAACCGCTTTTAAGAACCTTAGAAAAGCCGAGTTCATGGACAATGATGTTTTGCGTTCGTTCATATGAGATGCCTATAGTGTTTGCAATTTCTCTGATAGTCAATCTACGGTCTTTCAATATGAGATCACACACTTTATTGATGTTTTCTTCGGTCGTAGACGTCATTGGCCTGCCGGAGCGAGGGTCATCTTCGATGTTCTCTCGTCCACGTTTAAATTCTGCAACCCATTTTTTCACAGTGGTATAAGACGGGGCAGATTCCCCTAATGTTGTTTGCATGTCATCATGGATCTCCTTTGGTGTTAATCTTTTTTTAAACAAATATTTAATCACAGCACGTTGTTCAAATTTCTCCATTAGTGAAAATTTGTTCTACACACGTACTTTATATTGTTCGTAAAATTTTATTTAAACAAGATATCAAATTGAAAATTCGCGGGCTGACAATTGAATAATGACAGTTCAAAATGACGGCAGAAAAAATAACAAAAGTTTTTTTTTAATGGCCAGGTCGCGAACTTTTCAACCAATGTAGTACTATTAAATAAAACACTTTTTAACCGGATTTATCGCGTATATTTCGCGACGTCGCTCGTGACCACGGGGTCTGCAAAGACACCGAAACGTCGAGTCAAAAATTTAAAATGTAAATATACGCGATAAATCCGGTTAAAAAGTGTTTTATTTAATGAAACAAGAATTTTTAAAATTGATTCATAATTGTCCAAAATATCGTGTAACAAAGACACACAAAAAGAATCATACAGACGAATTGAGAATCTACTCCTTTTTTGGAAGTCGTTTGAAAAGTGACTAAATATTTCTTTAGGTTCTGCAGCGCACCGTGGTTGAGACTTTACATTTATTATTCATGAAACAATTGCATGATAATAATACACTTATCTCTTTAATCAATCTTCATTAAATATTAGTGATGTAATATAATTGATTGATCACATAGATATTCATATTAAAGCTAGGCAAAATATGCTAACGTTTTCACAGACCGTGGATGTGTGAGAAACAGTTGGCCGTATTAGACATTGCATTTGCTTATTTTTAAGCCTCTCCAGTGTCAAATTTTACGACGTGAAACGTGACAGCCTCATACAAAAACTATTTTTTTCTCTTTCTGTCACGGTATCAAGAAAAATAAGAGAATTGATGCCCGTCTGCACTAAACTCTACTTAGCATAAACTTAGTTATGACATGCCTAAACTACGTCACACATAATCATTGACTTACTCTGCATTGTCTTACGCATTTAAACATTGACCTAAGTTTAGTGCAACGCAATTTTTGTTCCTAAGCACGTCCTAGAGACTTAAGTATCAACTTAGGAACTATCAAAGTTTAGTGCAGACAGGCATCAATGTCGAGACCCAGTGTGCACTAACAGTGACCAATAATAGTCCTGTTTACGCATGGAGTGTCCTCGTATTGCTATTTTGTCCCTTTTTTACCTAATGATCTTTTGCAATTTTTATTTAAGTTGTCGCAACATGTTATTCGCATTAGAGCACAATTTTAAGTTCGTACGTACATTACTTTATAATCGTGGAGGTATGGTATTCTTTTTTATAAAATAACTTGATTTTCTTCTGAATTCCTTATCAATGGTCCAATAGTGTTTGCGTGAAATATCTTGATTACAATCATTAAGACCCAGTTTAATGACAAATATAACTTTACTTGAAAATCACACGCCATCGAAATTATTGAGCATATTCTGTTTTACGTTATATTGCTAACGTAGCTCTATCTAATGGTATAGCTTTGCAGCTAAGACCACCCGGGACCAATTTCTTTTCAGAAGTTGTAAATCTCTGTTAAAGTGAAGCATTTCAATGTTTTATTATTTTTTTTTTAATTTTCACTTATGCTTAATTATTCTTACTTTTATATAATATTAATTATATAAAAGAAACTCAAATCTGACTGTAGAGTCATGAGAACGTGTTATAATTAACTGTACCGATTTTCGCTACTTAAAAATACAGAATATTATAACTTTATAATTAGTTATAAAGTTATTTTATATTAATTACTAACTTAGCTGCACACTAAATTGCTCTTTATTCATCCCACTCTCCACTCGCAGGACTGCTGGAAGAGATTCCGCTAGGAATAAGCAGTACCTTTGTACCATTTACTTATATTTCTGTTTTTTATTATTATTTGTAGTGTGTACATAAAAAGTTAAATAAATAAATAAATAAATAAATATTAAATTTGTGTTCAAGCTTCCTAAACGTGTAATATTCTTTTTAAGTTTTTGCATTTAAAATGCTAAAACTTAACTAAATAACTGAAAAATGTGCTAAATAAAAATCACCCGACCAGGTAGCTTAGTGGAAGAGCACTCGTCCGGCAAAAGAGAGGTATCTACGAGTAATTGCCTAATCTATACTAATTATAAAGCTGAAGAGTTTGTTTTTTTGTTTGTTTGTTTGAACGCGCTAATCTCAGAAACTACAAGTGGGATTTGAAAAATTCTTTTTGCATTTGATAGCCCAACTAAAATAGCCTTCTTGAGGAAGGTTATAGGCTATACTTTATCCCGAAATTCCCACGGTATTCAAAGTTACGCGGGTAAAACCGCGCGCGGTGGCTAGTGTATAAATATAATAGTAGCCTCCAGAAGATCACCAACTCGTTCATGGGTGTACGCTTTATTTTACAATAAAATTCCAAAATATTTAAGATTAACCCTTCGATAGATTTAAGGATAAGTGTTATGTGAAAAGGTTTACTATAAGATATCGCAAGAATGGATTCCCTGGCTCAAAATTGTTATTGTGTATTTTTTTTTTCTAATTTTTAAAAGAGTATTGCTGTTGAGTTCCTTGCCACTTCTTCTCAACAGATCGACTTTCCGAAGTGGTGGTAGATTCAGTTCAATTTGTAAATTGTTTGACTTATTTCAAATGTATTTAAATACTTACGAAATAAAGAATATTTGAGTTATAGTTCGAGTCCTAGTCGGGTGATTTTTATTTCGCAAAAGTTTTTCGTCTAGGTGCATATTGTTTTATATCACTTCCAATATGAAGCCTTCTTCATAGTAATCATACTTTACTTCCACTACTCAAACTTCTCCAGCACTATTAAATAAAGAAAATATATTTATTAATTTATTACAAAACCTGAATGAATAGAAATTTACTTCATACAACATTATCTCGTCCAAACTAGGTTTATGTTATGGATACTAGAGACATTGGATATATAAACTCAATAAAACAATACAAAACATGTACCCTTAAATAAATAATACAAACATCATTTCAGTCTATTATCTGTGTTCACTAACTTAAGCCCAGTATCTCTGGCATAAAAACCAAGTTAATGAAACAACAGGAGATCATAAATGAAATCATCACCATAATCAGCCAGTAGACGTCCACTGCTGGACATAGGCCTCGCCCAAGGCTTTCCACATCGCTCGGTCCCGCGCCGCCGTCATCCAGCGTCTACCAGCGACTTTGACCAGATCGTCGGTCCATCCTGAGGGGGGCCTGCCTACGCTACGTCTCCCAGTACGTGTTCGCGACTCGAGAACTTTTCTGCCCAAACGGCCATCTGTTCTGCGAGCTTTGTGCCCTGCCCATTGCCATTTCAGCTTTGCAATCCTCCTGGCTATGTCGGTGACTTTGGTTCGCCTGCGAATCTCCTCATTCCTGATTCGATCTCGCAAGGAAACTCGAGCATATTCCTTTCCATTGCCTTTTGTTAGCGACCACGTCTCAGAAATAATGAAATGTAAATAATGAATAAATGAAATAAAAAAAAATCAAGGCCTCTACTTCGATTCAAAGAAACTGGAGTTTCTCATAATTGATCTTATTCCTGTTAAAAAAAGTGTCATTTTGAAATAAACGCTATCATTACAAACACATATGACGTAGTAAACATTGTGGTGCTCTCAGTGGCTCGTGAATAATTTAATCATTGACGTTAGAATGGCTACTGACTACAGCCATTGTGGGATAACTCAGCCATAAGCGTTCGGAAAGTAAACCGGGGGAAGGCGAAAAAACAACTCGTCGAAATGTTAGTAGAAAATCAAATAATGTGAGAAACCGTTTTGCCTATATCATTGTTGTATGAAGTTGAAGTTATAGGCATTCTGTACTTATTTCTTTAATAATGTTTGTTATTTACTATAAATTTGATGTAAATATAAACCTGTACCTGCTTTTGTACTGAATCATGGAAATTTTGGAAAAACACTCATCGCAATGTAACATTCATAATGGTAGAACGTGGCCTCGTTTAGAAAGTATCAACTGTTTACCACACTTTAGCCATGGAAAAATTTAGATTGTTCAATGGGTTATCAAAAAATATAAAATAGATGCAGAAAACGCTTACAAGTTTTAAGCATGTGACGTATTTGCGACGTCGTGTAACGTGAGAGCCGAACTGATAACAAACGATAAAGGTTGTTCATTTTGTTCACCGATGGTAGTGGTATGTTTTGTAACCCAGCCCTAGTAGAACCACTACTTATCAGTTCCATTCAATCGATTAGATAACTTTTTCGTTATGAAATAAAAGCGTTTGCGCACTGGAGATTCAGTGTTTGTCGAAAGAGCGTGAAATCCTGTCATTCGAATCTGCAAATCTAGGCTATTTGAAACAAACATGGCGCCTTGGTCAGAATTGCCGTTTGAGATCGAAAACGTGACAGAAGAGGAAGTAAAACTGATAAAAAAATCATATTACACAATAGGTTAGTTTCAAACTGGTGTGTTGGTGTTGGTTATTTGTTTTATTCTACATGTTCTTTATAGTGCTAATTTGTTTTAAGTGGTTTATATTTGAAAGAACTGCGTTAAATGTTGCTCCGTTTTAAATTGTTGTGAAAGGTAAGTACCATATAAAACGCTTGTTTTCTAAGATGGACACTGTTAAATCATAAATCATGTAAATTATATTAGTTTAAATAAATGTTTCGTTGCATTCCTGGCCGCAACCTGTGCCAAATTTTAGGATCGTGGAAATTATTCACAAATCAAACAAAAATACAACATTTAAAGTTGAATCAGTAATTTAGGTGTACAAACGAAAAAAACAAAACGACGGTATTGCCATAAATCCCCACAGTTATCCAAAATGGCCGGAAGTACTTACTGTATGAACGTACTCAATCTATCAATAAAATATGTTCCAAACTTATAGAGATTTGTCTTTTTTTCTTAGAATGTATAAAAAAGATAACAAAAAACTTAAAAAATATATTATTACTTCGAAGCACACGAGTTTTAAAACAAAAATTTATAAAACGGTTAATGAGAGATGATCTTGAAAGGTCAACATAGTTAATTTCACATTTCATAAGGCATAAGATATTTCACCACTACTAATATCTACCAAAAATACACAATATTAAAATTTTATTAATCCAATTTGCTTTTCTAGTTTTTTTTTTATTGAAATCATATTTTATGTCCAGGCAGAAATCAAAAATATAGGAATTTCAGTAAAAATATGACTTCAATATGGCGTCGTCAGTCACCTGTGGTCATTTTCGATTCAAGTAGTTTTTCTTAATGTACACGAAAAGTAACTAACAATTTAATTAACAGTTATTTTTAATGTTTTCATAATGGTATTCCACAACTATTTTCTTTGGCACAGGTGCTGGCCACACGTCCATACTAAAATGAAACGTGTTATTTTGTGTAGCTAATAAAAATACTTTAAAAATCAAGTGTAAGACATAAATTATCTATTGAACATTATAGTGCCCAAAAAATTAAAAAAGGCTTACAAATAATGTGAATATGTTATTAAAATCTTTCCATATTTGTTAATTTATCGCAATAATTTGTATGTTTAATGAAAATGCATTAAATGTAATTTCAACACACTAGACCCTAAAACATTATGTATGTTTATGTTGTTTAGTAAATGGTCGCGAGTAAATGGTCGCGAATCTGTCCAAACATCACCTAACTTGAAAGAGTTAGCTTATAAACCTAATAAAAACAAAGCACTTTATAGTAACTATTTAGATTGTACGTACTCACGAGCCCTTGAACATGTTTGTTTAAGTGCAATTGGCATGTGTCATAGTTGCTGCATTCCTTTGCATTATGACTACATAAAATGAGAAGGGAAACATGTGTTACAGTGGAATTTAAAATAAGGAAAATTTCAACCTTATATCGAAATCATTTTTCGTTATACATGGTGACTGGTGACAAATTTAGCATAAATTCAGCACTCTGTTTTCGATTTTGATCATATTTATGTAATAAAATTAGGTACCTACTTATTTTTTCATTATAATCCCCATAAATAAATACTACTATATTACTATTTACTTTACATACAACTGAGTCAATCACGGCACGTGACCTGGCTCGTTGACCTGGTAGCGTTGATCGTTGCCAACGCTAGCGTAACCATGCGTTGCGTAATCAATTCTTTAACTTTCATTTAGCTTACTCAGTAAATAATTAATATTTATTTTTTATTATATTTATTCTCTTTATGTATGATCTCAGACTATCACGTCCTTGAATTTCAAAAGTAACTCACCAGTCACCCTGTATATCGAAATAATTGTGTAATATATGTATAGGTAGGTAGTATTTATATGTTATTGCTTCCGTCAAGTGAAACCTTTAAATCTTCAAGAATATTTCGGTGAGTCTGCTCATATTTAAGTTTATCCTACAATATAAGTAAGTTTTATAAATCTAATATATAAAATTCTCGTGTCACAGTTTTCGTTGCCATACTCCTCCGAAATGGCTTGACCGATTTTGATGAAATTTTTTGTGCTACCGGATGGTATCTATGAGAATCGGCCAGAATCTATTTTTTTTTATTTATATGGCAAAACAACGTTTGCCGGGTCAGCTAGTAATATATAATATTCATTTTAATGTAATAAATTTAAGGGATCCTTCCCACGAATTCCGATTTTTATTTTGCGCTATTATGGCGAACTGACTCGCATGAAGCAAGCTGAGAATCCCATAAATTCATTAAATTATGTTGAAAACTAGCTGTCCCCGCGACTTCGTTCACGTGGACGACCAAACTTATCTATGAGTTTTTTGTATAAAGTGCTATTTGTGTAGAACTTAATTTATCGAGCATACCGGTATTAATACTTTTGTCCCAGCGCGGACCATTTGTGGCTAATTACAATAGAAAGCCAATTGTGTATCATTAGCAGTGATTAAAAGGGTATATAATATCTTTGCTCGCGACATCGCTCGCGTTTTGTAAGTTTTTGTAGGAGAATTCTACTTTGTTACCTGTTAGCAGCATAACCGATAGTAAAGCTGACGTTCATTGCAGCGAAAGTGCAATGAACGTCAAATATAATGGTTACGACAGATTGAAACAGACATCAATTATTGAGAGCACAAGCATACACGACATATCAGTGAGCCCATCCGGATTATGAACATAAAGGTTCCTTGGACTACTCACACTAAAGCTAACCATGTGAAAAACAACTCACGCTAAGATCGACGCCAGCAACGCCTAGAGTCTGACCTTGTGTCTTATTTATCGCCATAGCGAAAAAATAAAGCTACTGGAAACTTTACGTACTCTTTTAACCTGAAATGGGTAATTGTTCGGAATCAAATGAATTCTAGAAATAAAAATACTTTCCAAATCACCAAAACCGGTTCAAATTTCTGCCATAATTATGTGAACACTCACGGATAATCTGCGCTTTATCACTATTCCTAGTAATGCAACAAACGGAATTTTCTGTGCGATCAAGATGGATAGGTATTTTAATCATAGTATGAGCTATTTTCCTCCTGGTAACAATGCCGCTGCTATTCCTACTAAGTCTTCCTAATAGAACTTCTCCCAAAGTACTATCAACAGTAAGTCAAATAACAATTTTTGCACGGATACCATATTTGAAACTCCAAAGTTCTGCAGGGTTATTCCCTATTAATAAGTACGTTCGAATAGCTATTAACACTGATTTACGGCTAAGCTCAAATATAAAATCTATACGGTCTACGCCTTATAATAGTAAGACTAAGTATCTACCTACCTAATTAAAAAAAACTCAATAACAGAAAATAAAATACCTACCTACCTAAATAAACCTATTTGTGATGATAACTAATCTAAACTTAATAAATAAGCAAAATCCCTAAAAATTGATATCTATGCGAACGACTAATCCTACCTTAAAGTATAATAAAATAACCTACGGTCACTACGTACAATATCACAAAATACTTCCTATATTTTTACATTAAAATCTATACCTACAACTTATAGAATTAAAACTAAATAACTCTACCTTAAACTGAACTTAGAAAAACTAAAAGAAAACTAAAAAACATAGAATTTATAGAATGCTAATAAGAATGAACGCTCGCCACTTCACATGAAACGTTCAAATCAAATTTCAAAAAACCGTCCTTTTACTTAGGCGATCCATGGCGGCCGAAATCCACACGTGCGTTGCGAACGGTGCACTATGACAATCTTAATATTTGCGGTTGGTACAGTAATCGGGCCTAGGGATCGAACCGCAAAATTAAGTTTGTTTTTTATTGTATATACTTTTCCGGGATAAAAGTATACAGTGTGGTGCCCAGGATATTAAATTATACCAAGTTTCATCGTAATCGAACCGGTAGTTTTTGCGTGATGCCTGAACAAACAGACAAAACATTTTTTAATTACATTTTTTGGTTCGGTGTCGGCCTGTTAACACCTCCTGCCATAAATTTTTTAGATATTTTCAATGTACAGAATTTTTACTTCTGCAGATTTTTTTAACAGTTTAAATATCTTATTATAAATAATTTTATTCGACATGCACACCACAATATAGACCAATTAAAATTTCTTTAAGAACTAGTATTATGGATACAAGATTTGGAATAAATGAACTCACAATATATAAACTTAAGAAATAAACTTATATAAACACTAGCCGACGCGCGCGGTTTTACCCGCGTAACTTTTGATCCCGTGGGACTTTCGGAATAAAATATAGCCAATAACCTTTTTCAAGAGTTGGGCTATCAAATGCAACAAGAATTTTTCAAATCCCACTTGTAGTTTTTGAGATTAGCGCGTTCAAACAAACAAACAAACAAAAAAAAACAAACTCTTCAGCTTTATATAATTAGTATAGATAACAAAATTTAAATGACCAAATGTTTTATTTAGAAAAATTTAGAGTCCTAATGTATGTGACATCAAATGAACGACTGATCAAAGATGTAATTTTAAAATAGCAAATCATTACTAATCATATTACATAATCACAAATGACGACTGTAATATAATTACGATAAGCTGAGGGGGTTACGGGGAGCCCGCACCGGTAGACGGAGTCGGTACGGTTAGGTGCGATGACGAGCGCAGAGAGAAGGAGCATGTTATGTTGCATATAGTTATGTGGGTGCGTGAGCTGAGCGAGCGGTGCCGTAGCAGCGGCTGGCGAAGCGCCATAAACCTGGTCAGCTATCATAGTCAACCCTGGACAATCCCGACACGGTCAAAAGTCAAAAGTTAAGTCATCTCATATTATTTGTATTAGCAAAGCGATCATGGTTTGCAAAGGCTTTCTGTATCAGACAGACGCTATTCGCTAATATAAATAACATGTTTACCCTTTTCAGTTAATCCATTGATAATTAATAATGTATCTAAAAATCCATTTGACCTTTGAACGATTTGGTCAATAGTGTAATAAATAATTTAAACATTGTTATTCCGGACTTGATCAAATGACCATTGTTATTTTAAACTTTGTTGATTTGTACGTTGTTGTTTTGAAATTTACTAGAGAAAGTTTTGATGTTCTAATATGTAACCCAAATTTCATCCAAATCCGTTACTCCGTTCTGCCGTCATTGAGGCACAAACATCCATACATCCATCCAAACTTTCACATTTATAATATTGGTATGATCTATGACAACCTTGATAATATTCTGTGTAAGGTATATATTATCAGACAAATATCTGACTAACCGGGATCTCAGTCCTAGACCTCGGGCAAGGAATGCAATTAAATAAAACACTTTTAACCGGATTTATCGCGTATATTTACATTTTAAATTTTGACTCGATGTTTCGGTGTCTTTGCAGACCCCGTGGTCACGAGCGACTGAGGTGTCAAGCGTCGGATTGATAGATTGAAAAAGTTATACATCATCATCTCCATCTGTTTCTCAGTCTTCGAGCGTAGCGTTCTGGATTGACACAAAACGAGCTGACAGTATCTTGAGTTTCAGGTCGAGTCAAAATTTAAAATGTAAATATACGCGATAAATCCGGTTAAAAAGTGTTTTGTTTAATAGTATGAATCGCGAAAACTTAAGACAATCTATAGATATGTCCATATGACGACCACGTTGGCGATGGGGTAATACTGTCTGCCTCAGACACCAGTGGTCGCGGATTCGATTCCCGCACGGAACAAGAAAAAAAACCTAGTCTAGGCGTTTATCTATACATATATGTATTTATATTCTGGGTTACCCCTAGTTCGCTACATAGTATCTCATAACACAATCTCTGCTTAGTTTGTGGCCATGTAGTCGCCAGTGTGATTGTCTGGGAATTTTATTTTATTATTTTTATAGGAATAAATACATTGTAATAGTGTCAAAGTTTTCACGATTATTAATTTAGTATAAAACACATTTAAAACGGTCGCTCGTGGTCTGCAATTATACCGAAACGTGTAGTTAAATTTGAAATATAAATATAATTAAAAGTTGATTTATTTTAGAGACATTATTTTGCGAGTCTCAAATAGCGAGAGAGAAATAGAGAAATTTTCTCTATTTTTTGTGATAACTATTGATGACCTGCTGATGTCTCCATACATTTTTTCATACTATTGTAAGGTTGTCTTCATAGCGATAAGGCCGTTAAAATGTATATTTTAACGTAGCGTTTAAATGTATATTTTCCTTTTGTTATTTTATAAGTGTGCAATGAAGTATAAATAAATAAATAAAACAATTCTGTAATAAAACAATTTAATTCCTCAAGCTCACGTTCCACCAGGTGGCATAAAGAGCAAACGTCACACACCTCCTTGTTATGCAAAAAAATATTTCAAAATATTTCTTGCTATATTGAATTAAAGACGTGTAAATGAATTAAAAACGTTTAATTAATTTTAGAAATAGAATTTCCATTACTTACCTATTTGATGAGTCATAAAAAATTGATAAACAATACCCTAGATTATCGTATAGTGTCGCATATCTAATTCAACTTCTTTGGTATCTAAGTTTCATTGACATTTAAATTAGATATCAAAGAAGTTATATATGTTGTAATATAACCAAAATCACTTATTTTTATATAGTAATCTGTCAATACTTACTCGTGATATTTAAACCACGACCATAATATTGCTCTGTAACTTTATTTAACTAATAATAGAATGTGTTTAACAAATTTAAAGTATAACTGTGTAACATTAAAATTATTTAAGATAATAATTAAGTTTTCGCAAAGAACTCAAATAGCGACAAGAAAATGATTAAAAGTTACACAAATTGACTTTGAAATTGAACTTTGTGGCCCGAAGCAAGCTTTTACCCAGTGTAAGGTGGAAGGTGTTTTGATATAGGGGATATCCTAGAGTTCACTCTGACCTGAGCAGGTTTGGAAAAGTTCGTTTCCAAAACTGGTCCGGCTGGGGTTAAAATGGAGGCTCTTCACGGACAGAGGTCGTCTCATAAAAGTGATCTAATTGAATTATATAAATGGGGAATAATTAAATTCAAGATATTGATATCTCTGACGTAGTTTATTTGCAAAGTCTTTATCAAACAACATCAATGTCACAGCACCTACTATGGTTTAAATAACCCATTAATCGTATATTCTTATCTTTAGGGCCCTTTGACAATTGCGTATGATTCACGAAATCCCATTCACCTAAAAAATTGGAAAAACCTGCGCCTTAGAAACAAGATAATAGATAAATTTTCAAAGAACGTATTGACGAAAAGAATTGTCCTATCGTCGCTAGATAAGATTTTTGTTAGTGACTTATTCAACCTTCGAATCAGGGTCCACCTGATTACCACATATCTTAACATCTACCATCAAATATCCAAGCCTAAGAATAAAAAAATCTAATTTAATTTGCCCTTGGTTTGTTTTATGTTTTTTTTTCATTAATTGATTGTGGATCACTTAATTTGTTAATATTTTTTTTTGTTAATAGTAATTTAAATTTAAAATAATTAGTGTTGTTAATTAATTCATTCGCTTTATGTTATTTCCTTCGTATAACGGTGTATTTCTTTTATTGGCTAAATGTTATAACTATCTGTAATTTTAATAATGTTCATGTAAAAGCTGTTTAAATACCAACGAATAAATAAATAAGAAAAATGTATTTTATGAAAAGCTAGTTCTTTTGTTAACTTGTTATCGAAAATAGGCCTAATCTGGGAAAAATGTGTATACATTGATGAAAACATTAACAATGGAGTTGTAGAATCTTCAAAGACACTCGGTCTCTTGCGACCTTTATACAGCAAATGATTCGTTACTAAAACAATAAACTAGAAACTGACTATAAATCTTTCTGCTTCTTATTCAGTAATTATCAACACCTTGTTGAAGCCCAAGTACAAAATTGTGACGTCATTAAGTGGCCATTCAAGGACTTGTGAAGAATATAGCTTTTTGAATTTTAAAATTAGAAATTTGATAAAGATACAGACCTGAAGAAGCAAATTAAGAATGTCAAGAACAATTTTCATGCGAAAATCACTACTGAATTAAGGTTAACGCGAGTGAAGTCACGAGAAGCAAGTTGTATAATGTAAGCAGAAAACCTGGTTACAGATGTTTAAATTATGATCAGAAACGTAAATATTAAAAATAAACCTGATTGATTGAATTTAGATGTCTAAAAGGAAATACCATAAAGTGAGGTCTACAAAATGGGTCAGAGTGAGTCACAAAAAAGTAAATTTCAAAGTCAGTAATATCGTGTCAATGTATCAACGTTACATACCTACATATAACGTTCTGATAATAGATGGGATAATTCAAAATTAACTTGAGATGTTCAGTTTTTATCCTACAAATGTTAACAAGGGTATAAAATATATACATACATAACTTCACGCCTGTATATCTAATGGGGTAGGCAGAACACCAGAGGGTATAAGACCATCTGATGTCACGTTTGATTTTGGAGGTATTATAACGATGGATAGAGACTATTGCAGTGACAGGAGGTCAGCCTATCGCCCACAAAAACTGCCAATCAAACCTCTGTCCCTTAACTGACTTTTACAGTATGCCCAGGAAGAGAAGCAGCTGGTACATTCTATGTTTTTCTTTCGCCCCCAGTCCAGCATGGAATAAAATAATAAAAATTTTATGAAGTGGATAGGCCTTATACCTTATGGTCGGAACATTAAAGCAAAAGAAAAAGAAGAATAAGAGAAAACTGATGCATTTTGAAATTTGAGAAACAAGTCAATATTGCTTGGTGGTAGGATCCCTTCTGGGTCCGACTGGCTAGCGACCACCCTTTATATAAAGTCTGCCGCCAAATGTTACCGCTTCGGAGGTAATGTGTTCCGGCAATATTGTATAAAGAGCCAGTTCCTTCCTAAACCCGTGTGCTTTCATCTTCGACCTCATCGTCACTTACCATCAGGTGAGATTGAGGTCAAACGCGGGTTTAGTCACTTATAAAAAAAAAAAATATGTTTTCCTAAAACTTTAAAAATAAGAACAAAATACTCATTATTTCAATTTCACCAAACCTATCTATTATATTTATATTTTTTATATTTTTGTTTTCAGGATACACCCGACCGTTTGTACGATGCGGCAAGCAAGGGTACGTAATGCCAGGGTCGTTCCGACACCATGCAGAACATATCTACAACCTACAAGTCAGATCTGATGATGTTTGGGTTATAACCTTCCCGAGATCTGGTAATTGTCATTTTTTAGCAAACTTACGATAATTAGATGCTAACAGTTAATTTTACATTATCTTTACCTTTCTGAATGGAAAGCGAAGATGTTTTATGAATATCGAGGTCTCTTCCTCTTCTCTTTGCAGGATTAATGAAGTCGTAAAAATTGAAACAAGAATTTTATTAAAAATTTTGATTGTTTAAGAAAGTTTTAGAAAGCTGCCGCATTTGGAGTAGTTAGCAGATAAATTAAAAAAAAAATTAAAATCCGATTTTATGACACGCAGTTTTCTTTTTTGAACATCTATCGAGTATAAAGAAAACGTGTGCCTGTCTGTTTGTTCTTCGGTATAGTTTTTGGGACAACTGATTCGGACTTTATTCTAGTTTTCTAAGAATAGTTCTCTGAACTCTCTATAGGCTCTTAAACATAACATTATACATACTTTTAAAACGTTCTATGTCAATGTTGGTGAAAATATCGATTTGTAAATACTTCTAATGCTAAGACAGCAATATTTAAAAGCCAAATGTATTTAAAAGTAAGTACAAGATTGTTACTGAGCACTAGATCCACTTGATATAGGTAGAACCTACCAAGGTAATACGTACTGAAACGTTAAACTGGTAAAATTAGTTGGAGATTTGCAGTTCTTAACACCAGATAGAGCGATTAGATTAGGCTGTAAAGAAGATTAATAATTAGAAAAAATTATGGTATGACGACAAGATAGTAACAGTTTTAGTATGAGCTTTAAAAATTGAGCTATGAGATTTCATGTAATTTGTACGGAAAGAAACGACTTGAAATTTTTTCTAGCTGAGATTAATTTCTTAGGTATTTTACATTTTTATACGAAGTCGCCGTGGCGTCGTGGTTACTGTGCTTATCGAACGATATCGCAGGTTAAGCGCGCTCGGTGTGGCCTGTATTAGGATGGGTCACCCATCCTAGTACAGGCCGACCATTCATTTCTCACGACTTCCGTGCTTCGGAGGTCTCGCTAAGCAGTCGGTTCCGGGTGTTGTATACTTGTATACAGTAGTCGTTAGGGTTGGTCAGACAGAAGCCATTTCGGCACCCTGAAATATCTGACATCCACCAACCAGCACTGGGCCAGCTTGGTGGATTACGGCCTAAACCTACTCGTCACCCAGAGGAGAGACTCATAGCCCTGCAGTGAACTCATTACAGGGAGTTGTGATGATGATGATACATACATAATATATAACTTCACGCCTATCTCCCTTCGGGATAGGGAAAGACTAGAGAACGCCATTTGCTACGATTCAGACATAACTCTTTCGCTTTCTCCACGTTTATTAATATTTTCATACATGATCGCCGCATACGGGTACTTTTTACTAGGCCGTTTTTAAGTATATCACCAATTTGGTCGGCATAATTTCGCCTAGGGCACCATCCATTCGTGCTCTGTACACCTCTTTTGTGTTAAAAATAAAATGGTAATAATGAAAGTCCTAGTAAATAGTGGTAATTTTATGTAAATTCACTGCTAACAAATATTATGATCTCATATAGTGAACACATATCGGGCTTATCTAGTAATTAACTTCTTAAAAAGATAAAACGCTCACGATTTCGTACGCAATATTTTAACAACGTAATGCCACCCGTCAATGTTTCTTTATCCAGCTATAAAGTAATGGTTTTAAGGTGACTTGCATAACGTAGTTTTTAAATACAAGATAATTTCGTTTATACCTAAAAAATATTAGCGACTAAACATATTTCCTTACAGCTACTTCTTTTGTGCGTTAAGTTTTAACAGATCAATAAACTCAATTGGCTTAATATTTACTATTCAAGTTGAAAAGTACAATAGTGATTAGGTAGAAGAATGGATGGTGATGTCGGAAGGGGCTGCCCTAGGCGAACGTATGCCGATCAAACTGGCGACGTTCTTAAAAAGGGCCTAGTTAAAAGTATCCGTAACCGTCATGTATGAAAAGATTAATGAACGTGGAGGAAGCGAAAGAGGTATGTCTGGATCGAAGCAATTGGTTTTCCCTTGTCTCTGCCTACCCCAGAGGAAGACAGGCGTGAGGTTATGTATGTATGATTAGATAGTTAAATGCGTTTGAGGGGCACTTTAAGGCTATCTTGCACCAAAGCCTAGATAGATTTAGCGCTTAACCTATTTAAATGCCAGGGTTAAGCAATTAAAGGAACAGGACAATGTTTTAAATATGTTTAGCCCTAAATCTATTTAGTGGCGTTGGTGCAAGATGGCCTCAAGAATCGTTGTTGATGTCGCTTTTTAATGTTACGTTTATAAATTATTTTTTAAGGAACAAATGTTATTTCTTTATTATTAAGTAAACTCATATTTTTTTCAGGAACAACATGGACACAGGAACTTGTTTGGCTGGTGCAGAATGACTTGAATTTTAATATAGCAAAAAATAAGCCCCTCTTCGAAAGATTTCCAATGTTAGAGTGAGTATCAGTTTAATTTTTAAGACCTTTTTAATGGCCACTACTGTCGTTCAGTAAGTCCCGATTTATTTAGAGAATTAAGAGAACATTACACACTCTTACTTTAAATTTCTCTAATGTCAAACCTAGAGATATCAAAATTAGTTTTTTGGAAGTCTTTTAAGTTAACATAAGAGAGGAATGTGATGTCAAATTTTTTAGTTCTGAGACTTCTCAAAACCTCAAGTTGTCTTTTACGACCTTCTTTTTGCCTAATATCAGTTATGATTGAAGACAAACTCGGTTATAGCCTCTATTTTAAAAAGTTTCGTGATTATTTCTAAGCAAATAAAGGAAATACTGAATATTTATTATTAATAATATATAAACTTGGAAAAACATAGAAAGCATGTGTCGTGAAACTCTTTAAGGAAAAAATACCCTTTTCTCCGAAAACCTGCTTCACTAAAATCAAAATATCATATATTCAATAAAGGCTATTAACTTCTGCAATAGGTTCAAAAGTAAATAAAACAAATTATTCACATTTACTCCTACCCATTTAATTAACCAGCAAACATTTTTTCTGCCGGATACGTTAGGTGTCAGAAGAAGAATGTTTTGATAACAGTTCTCGGTTTTGTCTTGTTTTCCAATATGTTCAAATTCAAAGGACTTTGCTTCATACATTGTCCGCCCTGATAGCAAGAACAGTGATAATCGATGCAATAAAAGGCGACAAAAATAGAAGTTCAACCATAATGACAGTTTTGTGATAACAGTGACATCGTATTAACAAGATATCGGAAAATTTGAAGAGTTTCGATAAAATACTTTAAAATGTCTGTTTTGGATAGCAAATAGTCCGTTCAATATAGAAACTCGTAACCAACTCAATGAATAATTACTATGAATAATATAGATAGACTGGAGGCAGGGCGAAATTGAACAATGAAATTTATTTAATTTATCCGTCAATCTTTGTGGAACCTCTCATTTTTCAACCGACTTCCAAAAATGGAGGAGGTTCTCAATTCATCTGTATGTTTTTTTTGTGTCTTTGTGACACGATATTCCGGACAATTGTGAATTGGTTTTAAAAATTATTTTTTCGTTTAATATGATAGAAGATACTTCATAGTTGGTTCCATATCAATTTCATCGAAATCGGTTGAGTACTTCAATGAAAATTTCAAATAAAAAAAAAAATATGATTTCGGAGAATGTTTACGTTGATGACATTATAACTCAGCCAAAGTTTGGACGTGGAGTCGGTTTTTTTAATGCTCTGCGTTCGTTGATTGACAGCTGTTATGACAATCAACCCGTGAGAAAACCATACCCGTTCTCCCTTACATCTACTGGCTAAGATTGTAATGGTCCTTTGTAGCAATGGGCATTGTTCACTTTTTTTAACCTATTATTTTTATTATGTAATATTAATCTTTAGCCTATTTTGGGAGAACAATTTAATTAGTTTTATTTTTAACTGTGTCGTTTAATTTATATTGATTTTATGAAATTAGTACGTGATGACGTCATCAGTGGCATTAACTTTATAAACATGTGTCAGTCAGTAAAAAAAACATTAGCTGTGTCTGTGTGCTAAAGTCATGCTATGTCACTGTGACCCAATTGTCAATTGGATTGTCAACAGACAACAAACCAACATTTCAAACATTGATTCAAATCAAATCTTAACCTTCTTTATTTCCCCTGTTTCTTTTCTTTGTAGTTTGTATTAATAATCTATAATTAAAATACTTAAATTAATTATTCTTAAAATTTTAATTGTTAATTAAACTTAGATCAATCGCAGGGAAAAAAAAGAAGCTGAGTTTGTTACGTTGAGGTTACGTTAAAATATAAACAAAACAACCACCATAAAGCTATAGAGTTTAGTTTGACTTTTTTTAAACAGCTTTAAGGCATAACACTTGATCGATTTGATGCCTTTGATGACGTCATCAAGGTTAAATAAAGGTCAAATGTATTTTGTTAAAAATCTCTTAAACCCCAATATTTTTAAATGTTTTAAATCGACTAAATTAATCAGAAACCTTATTCCTCGAAACGGTTTTTCGTATGAAATAAATTTAAAAAAAATGAACAATGCCCATTGAGGGCCTACTTTATAATGCTGCCTCATAAATCAATTCATGATAAACTTACGGATTTGAACCACCAAAATGTTGATAAGTGAAATAAAACTGATAAAGTAAATAGGTACTTTTTAAGACACTTTGGACTACTTTATCTTTAAGACATATAGTGTCCACGATAAAAAAAGATTAAGTATTCGTTTAGAATACTAAATTTCGGATAACAATAAAGATTGTGATTAGATTGTGTCAATTGTTTGGTTCATTCATATTTGGTAGGCAAGGGAAAAACATATTATTTAATTTTTGCACGGTAGATTATGTAATAAGATAACGGTAAATTCCGTAAATACCGATTTCAGATAAAGTATTTCAGAACGAATTTATTTGAATTTTATAGGTATTTTTAGAACCTACATACATACATAACTTCACGCCTGTATCCCCTTATGGGGTAGGCGGAACACCAGAGAATATAAATCTTATGTCACGTTTGATAAATTTGGAGGTATTAAAACTATGGAGAGAAACTACTGCAGTGACAGGTGGTCTGCCTATCTCCCACAAAAACGCCAATAAAACCTCTGTTCCTCAACTGACTTTTACAGTATGCCCGGGAAGAGAAGCAGCTGGCACATTCTATGTTTTTCTTTCGCTTCCAGTCCAGCAGGGAAGAAGTTTTTTTTAGTACCTACTCAACTTTTATTAATTTCGTTCTGGTAAAGGCTTAGATTACGCAAAGGCTCTATGTTAAATTTATTGAACCGAAGGGAGCAAGAAGATATTATGCCAATATTTAACCTGATCCTCACTCATCTTTATGAACTGAACCAAGGTTGCCTGGAAGAGATCGTTGTTAGATGATAAGGCCGCCTTTAGTGCACTGTTACTATAATATTGTTAACAAAATTATTTTAACTCGATGTGTACAATGATAAATAAGTAAATAAATAAACTTGACACATGTCAGTTGCCATCTGGTTGAACTGTAACATCCCAACGGGCTGGTTGTAATATGAATTTGGCATAACAACCAATGTATTATAATTATCTATTACCTTACTGCAATTTGCCTCTTAAAAATTAAACACCATATTATTTTCTGTCTACAGAACGACGTCTCAAATCCCCGAAATAGGTTTTGAACTAATTAAGGCAAACTTCATGAACCTTGGCAACTTCCAAGGTCTGCACAGTGCTGCGAAGACTCCAAGCTGGAAGCAGATTGACCAGCAACCATCTCCAAGATTTATTAAGACACATCTTCCTCTGTCGCTGCTGCCACCTCAGTTGCTGAACACTGCTAAAGTAAGGAAATATTTTTAACAATCAACGTATTTAAAATAATTGTATGTATAATAAGAACCTACTTTATTTCTATTGTAAATCTCAGAAGTAAAACTAATAAATATTTTTCTCATTTTAAGGTTATTTACGTTGCAAGAGATCCCAGAGATGTTGCAGTTTCGTATTACTTCCTTCACAAAATGATCGGCAAAGCCTTCGTCAGAGCGTCATTCCCACAATTCTGGGAAGCATACAAGAGAGATTTGTGTAAGTACTTGCTGATAATTTATAGTGTTGGCTGACATAATGTTCAATGAAGTATAGTGCTAGCTAGATGAGATTTGAATTTGTTCGCTTTTATCCAGTCTACATAGTCGATTGACATAGGCCGTATACAGAAAAAAAATTGGACACTTATAAGCGCTTACCAGCGCTTCACAGCGCTGGTGAACCGCGCAGGAAAATATATGAACGCGCGCCGATAAGTACTGAACGGTGCCGACAAGTTCCGACAAGCTTGAACACTCGCTGGTCAGCGCTGGGAAATCATCGTCCGATGAGTCCAACATTTTGATTGGTCTGCCTCAATCTGCTTCCTTTGTGTAGAACGGACCAGCGCTGTCAAGCACCGGTAAGCGCTTATAAGTTTCCAGCTTTCTTTCTGTATACGGCCATAGACTTAATATTATAACAAATATTATAACTTGAATAAACCGGGTGAGTAGTGACAAATTTTAGATACTGAAGGAAAGCACTCTGTGTTCCATTCTTATCATAATTATGTAATAAAAGTAGGTACTTAATTTTTCACTAGAATTCCCCATAAATCAATACTACTATGTTACTATTTACTTTAAATACAACTGAGTCTATTGCTGCACGTGACTTGGCACGCGGATCGCTGCCAACGCTAGCGTAACCATGCGTTGCGTAATCAATTCTTTAACTTTCGATTAAGTTTACTTAGTAAATAATTACTTAATATTTATTTTTATTATATTTTTTAATCAAGTCCTTGAATTTCAAAAGTGACCCACCAGTCTCCCTGTAGTGTAAATAAAAAATAGTGTACCTAATTCATTATGTGTAAAGTTTGCATGTAGTTCATTTGAAGCACCTATTCAGGCTGTCAGTACTTTGAGAAGTAGCATCACAAAATTAATCGTATAATTTCGTTCAGTGTTCAATGTTCAAACTTCTTTTTTACTGCTATTATATTTAAGAATGCTAGAAATCTGGTTCTAATTATTATATTTTTCTATTTTCAGTGCCATATACACCCATAGTTCCGCACACGAACGAAGCTTGGACTAAGAGAAATCATCCAAATTTACATTTTGTGTTCTATGAAGATCTTATTAAAGTACGTATTACATTATTTCAAACATACAGTATTTTCACAGTTGAAGAGAAGTTAATTATTAATGTTACAACTTTTTTGACAGGATTTGCCGAAGGAAATAAATAGGATATGTACATTCTTGGGTAAAAATTACACAGATGCTCAAATAAAACAACTCGCTGAGCATTTGAGTTTTAATAGCCTGCAAAAAAATAAAAACGTCAACAACACCACAGTTCCACTGTCTGATGGCATACAGTTTGTAAGAAAAGGTAAATTATGGTTAACATCATACAATTTTTGACATAACCTTTTAATACTGGTTTTTTTATGTTTACTGACTGAATTTGTAGCAAAAATATTCTAGTGACATTCAGGCTTTATTTCGTATTTTCTAATAACCATGACTAAGGGTTGTGTTTCGAATAAAAGGAAGGCTCAGCTAAGATTAATAATGTTTTATCCTGGACGCCGCCCAGCACCAAATGGATTCAGTGCTTCTTTGCTGGTATCCATAATTTAAAATTTAATCTTGCTTTACTTTTTGCGTTATTTTATATACGCACAATCAATTGTACTTCAAACCAAAAAATATCAAAATTCTTAATGGCTGTTGCCTTTAAGTTTTTATCGTATTGCCATGAAAAATTTACTAAATATGATTTTTTATTAGGAATGCTATTAAAACAAGAATTTATTTTTATAGGTGAAGCTGGAGGATGGAAACAGCATTTTGATGAACAGATGACAGCTCAAGCTGAAGACTACCTATCCACCAGGCTGAAGAACTTAGACTTACAGTATCCTACATTCCCAATTGAAGAGACTGAATATTCCCACTTATAGCACTGTATATGAATAGAATATGGTTAATGAATATTACTCTGTAATTTTACTAGATCTCACAAGTATGGAGTAAGAACATATTTGTAAAAAATTTGTTTCAACTTTGAACAATTGTATAAAGTAAATAAGACTCTCTAGTCCGCTGGTTTATAAAATTCAAGCCTTCTTTGGGGGACATAGAGTATTAATTAGTAAATGTATTTATTTTACTTTTATATGAAGAAAATTTTAATAGCTCGCATAGCAAATTGCGGCTGATTTGTGTTCGAGAATGTAATTTAAGTTTATAAATATCTCTTTTACACGACTTGCTTTTAGCGTTTGCCGAACAAAGTAGACCAATTTCTGTCACTATCACAGTCAGTTCACAAGTTTAGTTTATGAATATTTGTACAAAATATTGAAAAAGCATGACAAACTAATAGTTTAGGTAGGTAAATGATAATCTAAAATAACTTTAGAATATTGGAAGTTCGAGAACCTCAAGGTAGTATCATGGGTCTTAATGAGATATCAAAACTCTATTGGTCGTATTACAGAACAGTACTCATGTATTGATACTAGTTTTGAAACTAGTATCAACGACTTTCTTTATTACAAAACGTTGCCTAATACTAGATTCAATGATCAGATATCACTTGAGTACTAAATGATTTGAACTGTGTTCACGCTTATTATAGAACTTTACTTATGCATATGCCAATGATTGAAACTAGTTTCACAACTGTATTCACTTGAGTGTGCTGTCTACCATACTTGAGCGTACTTCAAAATAAGTTTTTGATGTTGTGAACTGTGGCTTAGAGAAAAACTAGATAGGTACGCGATTCGTGCCTTCTTTAATAGTGATCTGTATTAACTACAATAGATCCTTTCAGTGATATTGACCATTACGATAATATTTTTATAACAACTTTGAACTTTTTAAAACAAGTTTGAACTTGCTTTTCGTAAATAAAAACTATATTGGAATTTATAATTTTAAGTGACTTTACTTAGTAGTTGGCAACATTACATTTAGCTTTTACGTTTCGTATTATTTTTGAGTGATAAATATAAATATATTTTCATAGTAAAAAGAAGCGACAGTTATAATTTAACGGTACTGCTTCTATCGAAAAACAGGTAAATAATTCAAAACATTGGCAATTTTGTCATATATCATATAGAATTTAACGCAATTTATAAGACATTATAATCTAAACGTTGCGTATAACGTAACAGACCATTAGTTTTTGTTTTTAAATGTAATGGGAAACAAATTTTTTTCAAAGAAAACCCAGAATCAAATGAGTCAGATATTTGAAACTAGTTTCAGGTAATCTGGTTTTCATAATTGTTTTGTAATAAGACTAAAGCTCAAGTCAAGAATCAGCTGGTGAACAACGCTTACGTGAAACGAGTATTAAGTCTCGTTCTGTAATACGAGCATATGTGTGTCATTATTCCGTAGTCTTTATTAAAGACGTTACGCTGAATGTACTGCCATTATTTGTACATATTACAGGTATTACCTGAAGAACTCTACTTTGTATTATTTATTAATTATGTGCATTGCAGCGATTTTGTTAACATATGGTTTAAGAATAGTTAATTTAAATTTCACTTAAATACACCTGGCAGGATCGTACACAGACATATGAAAACCCCTTGTAAAAATTTTGTTGTTATTTTGTAAAGTTCCTAAATTATTAATATAACAAGTAAGGCATAATTTATTTTACGAGTACTACACTTCATTCCTATTGCTTGTTCCTACCTTGTCAATATGTTTATAGAGACAAAATAAATTAATTTAAGCATTTTCTTAATTAAGATTTTAGTATTAAATTAATATTTATTGTATTCATAAAATGAAGAAATAGTGTTTCATTTATCAATTTTCCTTTTGAACTACTTCGACTTAAAGTTGTGGATGTAGTCCTGATAAGGCAAGTTGAGCAAGGGTTTAGATCCTTGCGAAGATGGGGGACAACCTATCATTAATTTATCACAACGATATCCATGCTTCTGAGGGTAAATAAGATCCATAAGAGCCAGTTGAACCTTTATTGCAACCGAAGTGTACATGTCGTAGAAAAAATAGGTTTTTGATCAAAAACCTAGGTTTTCAATCAAAAACCGGAAGAAGACACAATTAAAACACAAATTCATCATAAGCCTGTAAAAATCAATTTTTTTTATCAGAAACCTGAACTAGTTCAGGCTTATGATAAAGTTTTTGTCAAAATCACGGGTTTTTTTCGTTTTATATGACAAATAAAATGCAATAGATAAATCAAGCTATCATCATTTGTAACTAAATAGAAAGAAAAACATTATTTATTTATTTATTGGAATACATCCATGATCCAAACAATATTCTTCTCCTTCAATCCAATTGTGAAATGAAATGTTTCAACTTCACGTAGGTACCTACCTATATCAATATCATTTTGATAAGCCGCGAAAATAAAATTTCGCAACTATTAACGATTTCGTAATTGTTATTTTTGTTATAAAGATATTGTTTTCGTAATCAGCGACCAATTAAACCATAAAAACGATACCTACACATGTTGATTTTTAGTATTTGTCACCCCTTTTCCATCTTTTAGAGGTTGAATTCAGAAAGAGCTTGAAACACTTGTTTACTGATATATTGACAGGAATAATCCTATGAAGTTTCGAATAAATTAGTACAAAACTTTAAAATACCCCATACAAACATTCAACTCCTTTTTCTCACCCCTCCCCAAAGGGGTAGAATTTTTAATAACCTTAGAACACAAAGCTGTTTCTAATCTTTAACCAGACTTCTAAAAAAATTGTCATCTTCCGGCTTTTGATAAAAAACAGCAGGTTTTGATCAAAAATCTGCGACATATACATATATTTATATTTCAGTAGACGTAACCGTACAAATTTATAATAATGGTTCATTTTGGTTGCTAATTCTACTGTTTGTAGGTAGAAGGAATATTTTTCATGTTATTGAAAAATTTTAAGGAACAGGAAAAATGTTAGTAAATTTTTATAACTTTGTGTTTAAGAAATCACTCAAGGAATTCGAGGGAATTCTGCTATACTCCCAGATCCGAGCCAATGTAGAAAAGTTTGTTTTCTGAACTGATCTAGCTAACTCTCGAACCCAGGATCTATCACACAAACCCGCCAGGGCTCGCGGGTAATGCCAATGGCGGTACCGTGAGCTCCACTTATGGCGGATGAGGAAAACTAGAGGTTTTTTTGGGTGGGTCCGGCCCTCTGCCGGATCATCCCCACATACCCCGCCGCTCCCCCTTGGGCGGTTGGAGAAGTGATTGCACGTTTTCCTCCAGTCAAAAAAAAAGGATCTATCACACAGCAGGCGGACACTCGACTTACAGCCCGTTTACACATGATTCCGTTTTATCGGATACGTTTTTTTTTATTAATGGCGTATACTGTGCCATATGTGAAGTCACTCATACAACTTCGTGCGCCATCGATGAAAAAAACGTGTCTGATAAATCGGACTAGTAAAACAGAGACCATGTGTGAACGGGCTCTTAGGCTAGTTCCTTCTAGTTTCCTTCTTACATCCTGTATGTTTTTCATGTGATGCCTGATAGTCAATTTTCATACATACATACATAACTTCACGCCTGTATCCCTTATGGGGTAGGCAGAACAACAGAGGCTATAAAATCATCTATTGTCACGTTTGACAAATTTAAAGGTATTTTATAGTCGGCGCGGCGAACCTTGATCCCTATGACACTGACAGTAATTTCCACAACATAACCTTGTAGTGCCGTCACCGTTACATTAGAATCGTATTGGAGGCTTCTAAAAATGGCATTTATTTATTTTACGTAGCTATATTCCAATAAAATGATATTCCGTTGGAATTATAACAATTCATAACATTTGCAAGATATTATCTCAATCTCAGAGGTTTACGTTGTGCAAAAGTTACTCCGTAAGGTATGATTCAACAAATACCCTACGAAGTAACTTTTGCACAACGTAAACGTAACCCGGGCGCCAGACTTAGCTTCAAAGATTTGCACAAATCTTTGACGACTTTGCAAAGGATTTGAACACATATTGACGTGACCTGCCAGACTTGCTTCGCAAACACTTTTCTCCACAGTATGCTAGTAGACAACAAACAAGATGGACAACGATTTTGTAGACTCAGTTAGCCTGTATTATTTGTGTGCATGTAATCAAATTTTTTTTAATTGTTATTTTTCGGGTTCCATGTAGATAGTTGCCCCTGTAACAACTCCACAAATTATAGAACCCACTCGCTGCCCCAGTCCATTATAAGGCCGCATGCAGTGTAACATGCACACAACCGTCCCGCTCAACAACGCTCGAGCAACTGGACACTGAACAAGTGTGGCAAGCCACGCAAACATTTGAACACATTCAACTTTGAATGCTTTGATGTTTCGAAAAAGACCGACTCCGGATGGCAAAGTGCAAATCTTTGTGCAAACGTTGAATACACATCCAGAGTCCAGCGCCACACATAGCATTCAAACATTTGTTCAAACATTTGAAGCTAAGTCTGGCGCCTGCCTTAAGTGTGATTGAGATTGAGATAATATCTTGCAAATGTTATGAATTGTTATAATTCCAACGGAATATCATTTTATTGGAATATAGCTACGTAAAATAAATATATGCCATTTTTAAAAGCCTCCAATACGATTCTAATGTAACGGTGACGGCACTACAAGGTTATGTTGTGAAAATTACTGTCAGTGTCATAGTGATCAAGGTTCGCCGCGCCGGGTATAATGATGGACAGAAACAATTGCCGTGACAACCGTGTCAGCCTATCGCCCGCAAAAACGTCAATAAAACCTTGTCCCTTAAGTGACTTTATAGTACGCCCGGGAAGAGAAGCCAATTTTCATCTGGTTAGATAAAATTAAAACGCGGGTTTGTAAAAGTCCTTGGTGGTTGAGTTATTCAAAAAGATCATTGCAGTTGAGTTTCTCGCCACAATTAAGTAACGGAAGGTTTATTCCAGTTTAAATCATGTGGCTTAATATAGGTGTACATAATAGTATCAAGTCAGGATTGAGAAGCCACGTCAGATTTTAAAGTCTGATCTCACTATTAAGTATTTAGATTCAAAACATCTGATTTTGTCGCACAAATTCTGGATTTAACAGCAAAATATATCCTCTAGTTATATGAATTATGAATGTAAAAGAGGCTCCTCAATCTAAGCATCTGAATTGAGAAGCCACCTGGAACTGGAATTTTTACTATGAATTTCATATACTTAAAACAAAAGCAAGTTGGAATTTAAAGCCATGGTTTTTTTTTTTTTTATAAGTGACTAAACCCGCGTTTGACCTCAATCTCACCTGATGGTAAGTGACGATGAGGTCGAAGATGAAAGCACACGGGTTTAGGAAGGAACTGGCTCTTTATACAATATTACCGGAACACATTACCGCCGGAGCGGTAACATTTGGCGGCAGACTTTGTATAAAGGGTGGTCGCTAGCCAGTCGGACCCAGAAGGGATCCTACCACCAAGCAAAATTTTTGGTCTTACTACCAAAAATTTATTTCTATTTATAACACAGCAAAGCTGCTTGGCGATGGTAATAATCAAGACCATAGTTCCGATGATACCAAAGCGCGTATACCAAAAGAGGTTAGACATGAGTCAGGGAACTTTGTAAGCTTATGTACTATGAAGCAGTTGTACCTTAATTATGTTTTATTATTGTTTGGTTTAATTATACATTTTAATATAATTTATGTAGCCTAACTAAAGGCGTCGTGGCTATATCATTCGGTGGAGCAACGTTCGGCCCGGTCATTATAAAGATGGGTGACTACCGATCATTTATTGAATACGACGTTTTTCGAAGATCAAGGTTTTTATGATGCATACGTAAAATTTTATAGCAACTCTCAATGTCTGTCTATGGCGAATTACAAAGGAAAAAACACTGAAACTAAAGAATTTAAAATAGCAACTCTATTAACTCTATAACTTTGTTATTCTTGTTACTTTCATACTTTTTTCACACTATAAAACATTTTAAACTCATAAAAGTATCTACAAAAAATGACCGAAGGTTCCTTAATTTAAATAAAAGTAACTGGAGCAGAACCAAAATAATCAAGAAATTTATTTAAATTCAATCCTGTTTCTTCAAAAACATTTATCCTAACAAGGCTCAAAGTACAAGAATATATAAAATACGGCTGTATTTTAACTAAATTGAAATGTTTTTCAGTCGTATGAAAAAAGGGACCTCCAGCATTTAAATGAAGCCGGATTGTGTAAAAATGGCGGAACCTTATCAACATTCACGGAATCCGATTTGCAGAGAGACATTGTTATTTGATGGAAGGCTTGTAACGCATTTATAATTTAAAATACAGTACTTTTTATAGGCATGGAGAGTGTTTAATTAAAACATAACATTGGGCTGGCAAAAAATACTGTAAGTAGAGCACATACGCGTACACATAAGATAGATCTAATTTTTTGTATATACTCGTACCTGCCACCTTTTACTATTTAAGCTATTAGCCTAAGAAAATTAAGCCGAAAATGGACGATCAGCGAAAATAATTCGTGTAGTTTTGAAAATCGCTACAGTTATTCCTTGAGATATCCAGATAAACATATCCAAAATCCCCAAGGGTGGGGGGTGAGCTAAAGGTGTAGGGGGGGTCAAAGGACCCTTTTTTTAAGATTTTAGCTCATAAGTCTAAAACCTGCACAAATAGCGTAACGGTTACTTCTAAGAAAACATTCTACATAGAATTTCCTTTAAATTTTATCCTATATTTTTTTTTGTACAGTCTATACTTTAGAAGTTACAGAGTGTTCAACTTTATATAGGTATAAACAATGAGACGGTTTTATGAATAAAATAAAATTGGTATGTTTTCAAAATGTATTCAAAACTAGAAAATAATAATTAGACAGTCTTAATTAAATCAATCATTGTCTTCTACTACATCATCATCATCTCACCTTATATATCTACCAAATCTACAGGTACGCCATTTGTACACGAACTCAAGCAGCCGTTGCATACTAGACTGCACGTGATACCAGCTTTTCGGCATCCACAATTACCAGTGCAACCACTTTTGCAGCGACAAAATATTGACTTCAGCACGGTGTCAGGAGATGGAGGATCATGAGTGGTAACAGGCTCGAGGTTTCCATCAGCTCCTCGCTTCCATCTTCACATTTCAGGAGGCAGTGCGTTACCTAACCACTCTTATACTTGGTGGAACACTCGAAATGAGTGAAATTTTGCTGATCCTTTTGTAGGCGGCAGAGAGGGAAGATATGGTTTGGATTTGGTGCTGGATTTGACAAAAACTGAGAGCATCTGTTAAGATCAAGCTGATCAGTGGCTGCACGATACATCGTCAAAAACATCCTTTCTCCTGACTCTGCTATTTCTTCAGATGTTGATGTTGGATTGTAGAAGATGGCGGCAATATCCTTGATTTTTGGTTTTTGATCAAATAGCTTAACAACTGACACTTTGCCTTTCCTGTGAATAGCTGAAATTGTGTCGCAGCCGCTGAAGCTATGTAGGAAAAGAATGGAGAGCAAAATGAGAGTTTCAACAGACAAGACAAGAGTGAGGAAAATATTTGCATTTCCACTTTACCTCCTCCTGGCTTCACAAAGAATATTTGCTTATCTCGTGGTGACAGAGCCATAAGAAGGACTATTAAATCTACATCTTCCCCAACAACCTCAGGATAGTTTCAGGATACGAGCGCCGCGCCAGGTAAGAAAGGAAAGAGAAGCATTTGCATTGCTTACGTATAGCGTCGTCCCTATCGCTCGTAGCTCTTCGATATTACGCACACATACAAAATGTGTGGAAAGAGTGACTAGTCTAACGTTTTGTAAAAATAGCAGCTGGGACAAATAATTATCTGTGAATAGCAGGTATTTGAATCAGAATAAGTTGTTTTCGTAGTCTCGGACGTTTGATGCGTGTTATTAAGGAATTTGACCCCGCCTGTAGTTCCTAAAGTATCGACCGTACAAAAAAAATTATAGGACATAATTTAGAGGAAATTTTATGTAGAAAATTTTCCTAGAAGTAACCGTAATGCTATTTGAGCAGGTTTTTGACTTATGAGCAAAAACCTAAAAAAAGGGTCCTTTGACCCCCCCCTACACTCTGAGCTCACCCCCCACCCTTGAGGACTTTTGATATGTTCATCTGGATATCACAAGGAATAACTGTTGCAATTTTCAAAACTACACGAATTATTTCCGCTGATTTTATTAATTTGCTCGTACTAATATTGGGTCGTGTATTTCTTTATACTACAAGATTAACGGGTTAACATCAAAAATAAAAGAATTAGTGTCTCATACAGAAGAATTTTAATTAATTAGGTAATTTATTTATTTATCAGTTACAAAATCCACAGACCTTAAAATTAATTTATTTACAAATAAATCTTGTAACAGCTTACATCTAATTACGGATTTACTTTTTATTACATTTAGAGAGCTAAAATATCAGTATAAATGAAAATAATTAATTTATTAAGTTAACAATGATGCTAAAAAAGACCATAATTCTTAGTTTCTAT
Source organism: Stenoptilia bipunctidactyla (assembly GCA_944452665.1). NCBI lineage: Eukaryota > Metazoa > Arthropoda > Insecta > Lepidoptera > Pterophoridae > Stenoptilia > Stenoptilia bipunctidactyla. The sequence goes on from OX101730.1 coordinate 1,674,651, forward strand.
AAATAAATTATAATGCAATAAAAATCATGTTAAAACAAAAAATGTAAAAAAAGAAAGGGTAAATAAAAATATTCATATAATTATATTTGTCAGTTTGTATGTATAAAGGTTGTGCATGTGTATGTGTTACTGTAGGTGTGTGAGTGTAAGTGTGAATTGATTTCATGGGTTCCTATATTGTACAGTAGTAAATATGTATTTGATACGTTGATTATTTTTCTGACAAAATAGATTCTAAAATTTGCTTCCTAAATTTAGGTTTGCTGTGATAAAAAATATCAATCGAGCCAAAGTATTTATTGTAGATTTTAAGTATTCTATAAATGACTGAGTTCTGATAGAAGTTAGTACATGCATGCGGAAGGTTGAATAAGGTTGTGTGTCTTGTACGGCGTGAAGGGACTCGAAACCTCAGGCACTGCTCCGTTAGATCAGAGCAGTCAGTTTTACCGTTAGCTACAGCATGTAAAAACAACAAATCAGTCAGAACTCTCCTATTTTCAAGGGAAAACATATAATGAATTCGACAGGACTCTCCATAATCTCTTACCTTATATTGGCATCTATAATTTATTTGTTTAAAGAATTTTGATTGTATATTTTCAATATACTTTGAGTATACTTTAGATACTGAGGGTTCCAAATACTGCTACAATAGTCAAGTACACTTCTTACATAGGCATAGTATAATATTTTAAAACATTTGGTGTCATTAAAAGGTTAAAATCTATTACTGTTACATAATGAACGGATAAGTGTTTACTTGATTTTTCTTGATATTTAATGACATATTAAATAGATTTTTTTTATAAAACGCATAGTATAGGTATTATGATTGATGGATTTCTGTTGATGTTAATATGTATTACGTATGGTATAAAAATATTCTAATGCAAACAAAGTACGTTCATAATTTATTTGTATTAATTTGTCTTTTGGATCGTTATTCACAAGATTGATGAGTTCAAATATTATACAAATAATTTGCGAGTGCATGACATTCTATAAATCACAAATCGCCTATTTTGTTGGAAGTACGTCACGTAAAGAAGACTCTTGCCAAAACAGCTCGTAGCTGGTAGATATTGTGAAACGCTATTTTTTGTCTACCAGTTTTGTACCGGTATCGGTTACTCAAACCAGTCCGTTGAATATTGAAACCCGCCATCAACTGTATAAGGGTGGGTGTTATACTACACCAATAGATCGAAGTCGATCAGATTTTTAGCAAAGTAAAACCTAACGATCGACGGCTGAAACACTTCCAAATGATTACTCTTCGTGATCGTCGTATATTCTTTGACATTATGTTTTTACATGGTCTACTAAATAACACCATTAAATGTTCTTACATTCTGGATAACCTATGTATAAATGTACCATATAAGCTCCCACGTCATGCAATTACTCAATCATTCCATATACCTCGATGCCGGACAAACCAAATGCTTCATAGTCCTCTACCTAGAATCTTCTCAACCTACTATAGTAATTTTAACGCCAAACATCCAACTGACCTTTTTCACTGTTCTCGCACAAAAGTAAGAACCAAAATTCTAAACTTCCTCTCACTTTCTCAGTAAGTTAAGTTAAATTATGATCTCATACTTGTTGTATAAATTTGTAAATGTATAAATTTCTGTTATAAACTTTATTTTTTAAGCTACATAGTTACTATTTTTGTATAAGATTATTGCTATAATATGTGTTAACAAAATTTGTAGTTAATATTTAATTTTAAATGCTGTGTATATCTGTTATTGGTAAACGTACAAGAACTTGTATTTTTAAATTTGTATCCCATATAAGAAATTGTATGTTTATTGATATACCTTAATACTTACTTAGATACAGTACATGTTATATTTATTTCAAAACCTACTCATAAATACTCGTATATAGGGTCCTCCTATAAAAGTCAATTATATTTCAATAGCAGATAAAGAATGATGAGTGGGTTTAAATAACGGTAGATTTTTTTTTTAATAAAATTTCAAAATTTTTCGAAGTGACCAAAATTTTAGTTTAATCTCTTGTTTATGACTACACAGCAAGTAATAAAAATGTTTCCATCTAATTATATATATATATATATATATCTATACTTAATATATAAAGCTAACTTACGACATGGTTTAAAGAAGTTCTTTATACAGATCTGATATTAATTAAGTTGCGTAATCTGTATTACTTTTACAAATACTTCTCTTTTGTAAAAAAGTATTCTTGTTTATATAATCTGAAATACTTATGCGTTGATATACAGGGTGACTGGTGACGTATTTTAGATATTAAAGGAGAGCAATAATTATGTAATAAAAGTAGTAACTAATTTTTCACCAGAATTCCGTATAAATAAATAAAGAGATTTACGATCATCGTCGATCAGTAGTTTTCACTAGGCCTTGTTGGGGTAACACAAAAAGAGAAAAACAGCCGAGTTTGCGTCGGACTGGCACACGATGGGTTCCTTCCCGTGTTACACTAGTGAACACACATTAGTGAAGACTTAGATACTTTTTCTAAATGAAACTAAGTAATTTACATTATTAAAACAGTAATTAAATAAATACTTAACCCATACTACGACATAGTAACTGAGGTACGAAACTGTCTCTTACATATTATAAATAAATAAATATTTCTGACACTCACATAACATTATCTAGCCCAAATTAAGTTTCTTCAAGAACTTGTGTTATGGATACTAGATAACTGATATACTTAAGAAATATATAAACATTGAATTAAAACATATTTTTTATTAGAATATACTTAAAATACATATAAACCTCAATGACGATGTGGCGTTCCTGAAATCAAATAATATTCAAATTAATTATATCACTAATAATATTTAAAGTCAAAATTCAAACCAAAAATCAAATCAAAATTTAGTTACAAAAACCATTAAAATAAATTAATAATTTTCATCATTCGGCAAACCAAAAATGCAACTTACCGTTTCATGCGTCTGGTGGACCGTCGCTATTGTCCTGCGTTCACGCAAGCCGTGCGTGATATCTTAGCGGCGGCACACCAGTCCGTATCCTGCTATCCTACGGCGAAGCTGCGTTTCTCGACCGCGCAAAAACTAACCTAATAAATTACGCGTGTGAACCGTATATGTGATCAAAATTAAGCAGTGATCATTATATTTAAAGACAATAACATTCAGACAATTAGTGCAGTGAAATATTTAGTTTAATTAGCATAAGGAACATTGTGGACGAGAAATTTTATTTCCTAAATTGTTTAATTTGTGTAAAGTTGTGTTTCAATTCTTAATTCCAAAAGACATTAGCATACATAACTAGTTAACTTTAATATAGGACCATCCGTCCTATAAGTGGTGACCCCGATAAAACGAACATTTGTTTAAAATTGTGGAAAAATACCGTGCAACAATATCGCTTCAGAAAAGTATGGACGCAACTGAAAATTTTACTCAACAAATTATTGAAAATTATCGCAATAATTTATTATTAGCAGCAGCCTCGCCGATGCCAACGTCGCCGCCGGACCCTAGATTGTTAGCTATGGAGACCATGGCCAAACGTATCGCCGAGCTTACTAAGCAGGTGGCAGCACTCAGCAGCAAACCCCAATCCTACAAAAGAAGACCAATACATAGGGGTAGTTCTCGGACGCGACCAAGGTCACACGAATATAAAGGTATTTGCTACTACCATGACAAATTTGGCAGCAGAGCCTACAAATGCACGCGACCCTGCAAATATCAGGGAAATGCCAACGGCAGTCAGTAGAAGCGGCTAACGACTGCCAAAAATGTAACGGCCGCCTCTTTGTCTCAGACAGGAAAACTAAGGTGGAGTTCCTCATAGACACAGGCTCTGACTTATGCGTCTTTCCTAAAAAAGTGACCAGAGGACACCGTATGAAGACAGAGCTGGAACTCCACGCTGCAAACAACACAATAATATCTACATATGGTTATATATAGCTACATCTGGATTTTGGCCTTCGACGAGACTTCGCCTGGAGGTTTGTGGTTGCTGACGTGGCAAAACCAATTATAGGAGTCGACTTTTTAAGTCACTATAATTTATTAGTCAACTGCCGCCATCACCGCCTCGTCGACGGACTAACGAGTCTGTCCATCACAGTGCCACACCGTGAAACACATGCCGAGACAGTTACCACCAAAGCTGTTACTGGAGATACGCCATACTATCAGCTCCTGAGGAAGTATCCGGAAATCACGAGACCTGCAGGTGCACCAGTGGAGCCAAGACACAACACAACGCACCACATACGCACAACGCCCGGCCCACCGGTCAGCGCCCGCCCACGCCGTCTTGCCCCGGATAGACTACTCATTGCCAAGAAGGAGTTCGAAGAGATGATGTGCAATGGTACAGCACGCCGTTCGGACAGCCCGTGGTCATCTCCTCTGCACCTGGCGAAGAAAAAAGACGACGGATGGCGACCCTGTGGCGATTACCGCGCGCTTAACGCGAGAACGATCCCCGACCGCTACCCCATCCGCCACATCAATGACTTTGCCTAACAGCTACATGGAGCTTCAATATTCTCCAAAGTAGACCTAATTAAGGCCTACAATCAGATCCCAGTGCTGGAAGCCGACATTCCGAAGACAGCCATAACAACACCGTTTGGATTGTACGAGTTCCCATTCATGACCTTCGGACTTAGAAATGCGGCACAAACTTTTCAAAGGTTCATCGATGAAGTGCTACAAGGAATGGACAACGTTTACTGTTTCTTAAATGAAATATTGGTCTTTTCACGCACACCAGCCCAACACCTGGAACACCTGGAAGAGCTATTTCAGAGACTATCAAAATATGGAATACTTTTACACACTTCAAAGTCAATTTTAGGCGTTCCAGAGGTCACATTCCTTGGCTATCGTGTCACACCTGAAGGTATCAAGCCACTGAAAGAAAAAGTAGCCATCATTCAAAACCTGGAACCACTGACAACCGCAAAACAGTTGAGACGATTCTTGGGAATGGTGAATTACTACCGACGATTCATCCCAAACGCTGCTCAGCTCCAGAGTTCCCTAAACGACGCCCTGACTGGCAACATCAAGGGAAAAGCCCCAGTTACTATTACACCTGCAATGCTGGAGGCCTTTAAGGAATGCAAACGAAGCCTTGCCAACGCTACACTTCTCTCACACCCAGATAGTGAAGCAGAACTAGCCCTTTTCACCGATGCTTCCGATGAAAGCATAGGCGCTGTTCTACAACAGAAAGCTGGAAGTTCATGGAGACCCCTAGCATTCTTCTCGCGCAAGCTGTCTCCAAGCCAGAAAAAGTATAGCTCGTATCACAGAGAGTTGTTAGCCATCTATGAAGCAATAAAGCATTTCAGATACATGCTAGAAGCCAGAATGTTTGTCTTATACACTGACCACAAGCCGCTTACCTTCGCCTTCAAAACGTCAAGAGATAAATGTTCGCCGCGGCAATTTCGTTACTTAGACCTCATCGCACAGTACACGACAGACCTACGCTACGTACCTGGCAAGGACAATATAGTTGCTGACACCCTATCCAGAATAGATGAAGTCACACAAGCACTAAACTACGACGATCTTGCAACTGATCAGAGCCACGACCCTGAACTGCAAGAACTGCTCGAAAAACCAACTGCTCTGAAACTTTCAAAACACGGCAACATCATATGCGACTTCTCAATAGGAAAATCCCGCCCTTTCATTACAAGGAAATTCCGCAAACAAATCTTCTCCAAAATCCATGAACTTAGCCACCCTGGAGCAACAGCAACCGCAAAGCTTGTGGCAGAGAGATTTGTTTGGCCTGGAATACAGAAAGACTGCAAGAAATGGGTGAGGGAATGCAAAGAATGTCAAATTTCCAAAACTTCCCGTCACACTACCGTCTTTCCACATTTCCTATTCCTTCCCAACGTTTTTCCCAGGTCCGCGTCGATCTAATCGGCCCTTTACCTTACTCTAAAGGTTACAGGTACTGCCTGACAGCCGTCGACCGGTACATTCGCTGGCCAGAGGTGTACCCACTTGCTGACATCACCGCCGAGACTTGCGCACGAGCCTTCGTCACCGGCTGGGTATCACGCTTCGGATGCCCCATCTCCATAACTACGGACAGAGGTCAGCAGTTTCAATCCCAGCTGTTTCAAAACCTAGCCCGTATCAGCGGAGCTGAACATCGTCCCAGCACATCATACCATCCTCAATGCAATGGAATGGTGGAGCGACTCCATCGCCAGCTGAAAGCGGCTATCGTCTGCCACAACACGGCAGAGTGGACGGAGGTACTACCTATAGTACTCCTTGGAATCCGTGCAGCCTGGAAGGAAGATATTAAATCATCCGCTGCAGAACTCGTCTATGGTGAGCCACTACGGTTACCTGGAGAGTTCTTCGCGTCATCGCCTGCACACAACATAGATCCTGCCAGCTATGTTGACCGTCTCCGACAGCACTTCAGCAAACTTGCTCCGACACCTGCATCGAGACATGGTAATAAAACCTTCTACTTACCAAAGGATATATGGACTGCAGAGTACGTGTTTTTACGCCGAGGCCCAGAGAAACGCCCACTACAGTCACCATACACAGGTCCATACAAAGTCCTGGAGCGCAGCCCTAAAACTTTTAAAATAAAAATACAAGACAAGGAAATGACAGTTACAATCGACCGCATCAAACCTGCTTACCTGGCCACTGAAGAGTCCTACAAAGAAAATACATCTACTACACCTGCTACCGCTGCACCATCTGCTCCAGACCTAAATGATAATAAACCTGAAAGGAAAACTAGAAGGGGAAGTAAAGTTCATTTTCCGGACTACTATCGACCGTGAACCGGTCTCGGCAGGGGAGTGATGTGGCGTTCCTGAAATCAAATCATATTCAAATTAATAATATCACTAATAATATTTAAAGTCAAAATTCAAACCAAAAATCAAATTAAAATTTAGTTACAAAAACCAATAAAATAAATTAATAATTTTCATCATTCGGCAAACCAAAAATGCAACTTACCGTTTCATGCGTCTGGTGTACCGTCGCTATTGTCCTGCGTTCACGCAAGCCGTGCGTGATATCTTAGCGGCGGCACACCAGTCCGTATCCTGCTATCCTACGGCGAAGCTGCGTTTCTCGACCGCGCAAAAACTAACCTAATAAATTACGCGTGTGAACCGTATATGTGATCAAAATTAAGCAGTGAACATTATAATTAAAGACAATAACATTCAGACAATTAGTGCAGTGAAATATTTAGTTTAATTAGCATAAGGAACATTGTGGACGAGAAATAAAATCTATTGTTTAATTTGTGTAAAGTTGTGTTTCAATTCTTAATTCCAAAAGACATACATAACTAGTTAACTTTAATATAGGACCATCCGTCCTATAACTTGACCACTTATATCTGTGTTCATCACACAAATATCTGCTGCCGCCGGGATTCGAACCCAGGACCTCTGGCATAGAAGGCAATGTATGTTACCGCTAAACCAGCCGATCGTCAAATATACGCTCAGACTCGGAACATTTTATTTCTTGTTCCTTGGGGAATCGAACCCGCAACCACTGGCGTCTGAGGCAGACAGGTTTACCGTCAGGTGGTCGTCACGTATTATTATTAAATGTATGTTTTTTTGTCCATTTAGTATCTATAACTTTTTTAATTTGGGAGCGGAATTCTCAAAATTAATTAAAAAATTCACGCTTTGTTTCTCAGTACGTGGTCATTATCCGAAAACCGTATTACTTCTGTGAGCTTTGTATTGTCAACTCCACAAGAATTAAATATTTTCAGGATAATATTATCTTAAGTTTTCAAGACAAGGATTGGTAAGTTCGTAATCAACATGTTTGGAAGTAACTTAGTGTTTGTGACATTGTAACCTCATTTTATCAAACTTCTTAGGGTACAATAATAATCAACGAATGCAGAGCATTAAAAAAACCGACTTCACGTCAAAACTTTGGCTGAGTTATAATGTCATCAACGTAAACATTCTCCAAAATCATACATATTCTTTCAAAACTTTGAAATTTTCAATGAAGTACTGAACCGATGTCAATGTTTATATGGGACTAACAATGAAGTATCTTCTATCATATGAAATAAGAATTTTAAAAATCTATCCATAATTGTCCGAAATATCGTGTAACAAAGACACGAAAAAAAGAGCATACAGACGAATTGAGAACCTCTTCTTTTTTGGAAGTCGGTTGAAAAGAGAGTAGAATTCTACTATACAACTTTTTTTCACTTATTCAAAAATGTTAAATTTTTGCTCTTAAATAATAAATTTGTTTATGCAACATGTTTGAAAAAAATTGGCTCTTAACACAAATTAAAAAAAGTTGCAAATTTATCACAATATTGAACCTTGTGGAACGCTAAAGCACGTTGTATTGATATGCTGGCGTTACACAGTCTTTTGTTTTAATTTTCCGAGGCTTAGTGGGCGGCAAAATGTCATCCATATTGGGTTTTAGGAGGGTAAAAAAATCGAATAAAGGACAATAGAAGGGTCGCCGCCGGCTATAATCATATTTTTCCCCACACAAAGGACTTCTTTGCGTTAATGTGCCCGAATAAAAAATGAAAGTCAGATGTGGAAATAATAAATAAGGCTGGTTTGGCAAAGCTTTATGAATACATAGTAGGTTGGAGGAAGAAAATTACCCAGTAGTTCGCCTTTCAGGTATTTTATAACGGTTTTCGTTATGCAGTATTTAATTATTATTCATAAGGTATCCAACAGCTTAGTATAACAATAATGATTTAAGAATATGATAACGAAATATCTTAGCCACTAACACGATACCCTAATACAATTTAATATAGAAGTCGAACCAGAGGATATATCTAAATTATATTAGAGTGCAAGGAGTGTATAAATAACAGATAGATGATACATAAAAAAATATTTAAAAAAAACTATATAAATGTACTATACTGAAAACGAAAATAAAGCAAGTATTTAGTAGGCGAATTACTGAATTTCAAGCAAGATACCTTGGAGGGCACCTTTCTTAGGCAGGCTGTATACAGTTGTATACTTGTATACAATAATCATTTGGGTTTATCAGACAGAAGCCATTTTGGGATTGATTCTGACATCCATCAATCAGATCTGAACCAACTTGGAAGTTTTCATTTATTTATTTACATACATACATAACTTCATGCCTGTATCCCGTATGGGGTAGGCAGAACACCAGAGGTAATAAAACCATCTGATGTCACGTTTGACAAATTTGGAGGCATTATAATAGTAAAGCGAGACTATTGTAGTGACAGGGGGTCAGCCTATCGCCCACAAAAAAGGCTCCCATAACACCTCGGTCCCTTAACTGACTTTTACAGTATGCCCGGGAAGAGAAGCAGCTGGCACATTCTATGTTTTTCTTTCGCTCCCAGTCCAGCATAGAAGCAGGAAGCAATTTATTTATTTATTTGGGATAATACACACATACATAAAAACATTACAATTTATAAACACTTACTTAATAATTTAGGTTATTATTTTATAAATCAATGTGGAGTAGTGAGTGATAATTAGTGCAAAAATTACAATTATGTTCGTAGTACAATAAGTAAATACATTTGTTACTCTTCTGACAAACAGGATATTTTTTAACTTCTAAAAGAAGATAGTGAAAGATTTAATAAGTCTACATTTTCAAAAAGCTTATTATAGGTGTTGATAAGACGATGAAAAGGCGTGCGTGCGCCGGCGTTGGTGCAACACGGAGCTGTCGCGAACAGCCACCACGCGCGCGCCCTGCGACCATGGTAGTTTGTATACCATACAGCAATAACTTCCTCGTCACCCAGGGAAGAGACTCATAGTCTTCCAGTAGATTGTGATTGTGATGATAAGATGTGCGACTTAACTGTTACTTTAAGCCGGGTCCAGACGGGTTTAATATGTTATGTTAGAGTAGTTTAGATCAACAGCGTGGTTTCAATTGCTGTTTCACCTTTGTGTTCGCGCGAGAAACTGGCAGTAGATGGATCAGGTACGATCATTAATATAATGCACATAGTGCCCTCTACGCGTAGAATTTGTGTAACGTTACACGATGGGTTAAATTACAGCCGTCTGGACCCGACTTTAGAGACTGCTGTTACAAGATGGCCATAAATACAGGTGCTGCTGCTTTGCTGTACGTGTATACAAATCTCTCAACAAATAAAGGAGATATATGAATACTGAATAATAGGTAAGATAGTACCATTTAAAATAAGTCTTGTTTTTAGTTCTCTTGTTATAAGCCTTCATCAAAATGATTATTAAGTAATTGATTGAATCAGGCGTTACTTTACGGAAATCCATGACAACTACCGACAATCCATGACAACACCGAACTCGGTGGTGGTCGTTGCGCCCTAAGGATGCTTCTGGTTGAAGCGAAACACGTGTCGGTAATAACTTGTGGTGTGGGTTCCAAGTGTGCGTTCATTGCATGGTTGCGGGAGGGAGGGCGGTGAACCTACGCATGAAAATCCTGTATCACTAGTGCAAGTACAAGTCGCGGAATTAGCACAGTAACTTTTTATAGTAGTTGATCATTAAGTAATTGAAAAGTATTAACTGACTACGAAAATATTTTTAAAGGACAACCGCGCTCCATTATATAATATGACTACAAATCGAACATATAAAAAATAAAATCCCCAGACAATCACACCAACTACATGGTCCCAAAGTAAGCATGGCTTGTGTTATGGGATACCATGTTGCGAACTAGGGGGGAACCTAGAATATAAATACATAAATAGATAGGTAAACACCCAATATTAAAATAAGCATCGCTTGTAATTGCACCTAGGTACTTATAATACAAAATACTTTTCGACCTAATGAAATCAAAAAAAAATTAACATTTCGAGTTCCATATAAATATATTTTACCCGTCATTCTAGGAATAAACGAATTGTGTATTTGTGATAATACCTATGCTTTGCTAAAAATGAAATTAAAATACTGTACTCGTATTATACCTATATTTTTTCAGTGAAATTCTTATTTAATAGCCTCTGGTGTTCTCCCTACCCCATAAGGTATACCGGCGTGAAGTTATGTTATGTACGCAATTTTAGTATATTTTTTTTACCTTTCATCATTATTTTTTTTTATTAAACACTCTCAAAAAAAGTTTTTTTTTTCATGAATTTTGTTGCTTTCATCAGCGGTCAGATTAAACCAAAGCTGTAAGGTCAATTGGATTAAGTATGTTGTTTGACATTTGACATACTGAGGCATTCTTTAATATAAAGTAAATAAATATCTGTCTAACTAAAAGCCATGGTTGGATTTTATTCCCTTTATTTTAATAAACTATCCTATCCCGAGCAAGATACGTAAAGTCCTACAAAAATTCAAATAACATTCTCGTCACGATCACCCATTACTCGTCGACAGTGACTTCCAATTTTTAAAACCTGAGAGTAATAAGTAACATAACTTTTCTCTATCATCCAAATTCAATCTCTAAGTCACATACAAAGAGTAGATTTTCAAATCACGAAAACAAATACTTATGACGTTTGGCGCTAGAAATATAAACGTTGTAATGTGAAAATTTAAAATTTTGTGTTTAACTTAAATTTTATTGGAAATCCTCTTTTATTGGATATGGTCCAAACCATTTATGTGAAATATTATCTATCGCACACTTTAATAAAGCTCTAAAATGTTGACATCTGGTTACAAGGTAAAATTTAGGAAAAAGTATTTTAGCAAAAACGAAATAGGTGTACAAAAGAAATTGCTCTTTTTATGAAATGTAGTGGTAGGTATACATTTTAAATGTAAATTAATAATAATAGTTAACGTGAGGTCCATATTCGTGGATTACGTTGAAAAAATAGACGAGACAATGTTGATAAATGCTGCGGGTCATTTAACAGTGGATATTAAATTTCAATTTTTGAACTAAAATTTAAAATTCTACATAATATGAGCTTTGCCATGAAATCAAAATCCAGATTGTTATTTTGTATGAAAAAATCATAGATTTCAATAAAGCTTCTTAGTAGCCTTCCTTTTTTGTAAACTATCATTATTTCATTGTAACTAGCTATAAGTTTTCCTTTTAAATTAAACAAATATTGGCATTTTTGTGGACGATAAGCTGACCCCCTGTCACTGCAATAGCCTCTCTCCATCATTATAATACCTCATTTGTCAAAACGTGTCATCAGATGGTCTTATAACCACTGGTGTTCTGCCTACCCCATAAGGGATACAGGCGTGAAGTTATGTATGTATGTGTATGTATGTAAATAAATGAAAAGATACCTATATTCTTAAGGAATCTACTTTTAATGTATATCAACCCAGTTCGCAGTCAAATTCAACAAGTATCAGAATGAATTTCTGTGCAAGCAACAACTGACGATCAGATATACAAGATTAGTAAAGTTTAAACTCAATACTAATAAAGACAAAAATATTTAACTTCAAACCTGCATCCTTTATGTCAGAAAACCAGAGGCTATAAAAAAATTGGAGGTATTATTATAATGGAGAGAGACTATTGCAGTGACAGAGGGTCAGCCCATTGCCCACAAAATTGTCAATAAATCATCTGTCCAGTAACTGACTTTTGCAGTATGCCCCGTATGAGTTTTCTTTCGCTCCCAGTCCAGCAAGAGGAAAACTCTAAACTTTATAATTGTTTTAAGCTATAGCGGTTATTTTCACTATACGATTTCCGAATCGTCCGATATTGCGATGCTGTTACAAGCACCACGATCGCGGACTGAGAATGTAGGTGGGTGGCGATGACAGTTAGGGGCAGATAAAACGATCTAACCTCTTTCTGGTTCGTTTTAATCAGCTACACATTAATGTTACTTTTGCAAACCACTGGGTTTTTGACCGGACACATTAGGTACTATCGTTGTTTTTATTTAAGTAAAAGTCCTAACCACTGGGTTCCTCGTTCTAGACAATTTAAAACTGTATTCACGATCAAAGTAATTTTTGCACTTTTTTATTTCTAACGCTTCTTTAACGAGTCGCGGTATGTAGTGTTGTTCCGCAGATAAGATCCGAATACTTATTATAGAACTCAATCCAATGGTTAGGGCCCGATTCTAAGGCCGGCGCCAGACTTAGCTTCAAATGTTTGAACAAATGTGTGGCGCTGGACTTTGCATATGTATTCAACGTTTGCACAAAGCTTTGCACTTTGCCATCCGGAGTCGGTCTTTTTCGAAACATCAAAGCATTCAAAGTTGAATTTGTTCAAATGTTTGCGTGCCTTGCCACACTTGTTCAGTGTGCAGTTGCTCGAGCGTTGTTGAGCGGGACGGTTGTGTGCATGTTACACTGCATGCGGCCATATAATGGACTGGGGCAGCGAGTGCGTTCTGGAATTTGTAGAGTTGTTACAGGGGCAACTATGTACATGGAACCCGAAAAATAACAAATAAAGAAAATATAATTACATGCACACAAATAATACAGGCTAACCGAGTCTACAAAATCATTGTCCATCTTGTTTGTTGTCTACTAGCATACTGTGGAGAAAAGTGTTTGCGAAGCAAGTCTGGCAGGTTACGTCAATATGTGTTCAAATGACTTTGCAAAGTCGTCAAACATTTGTGCAAATCTTTGAAACTAAGTCTGGCGCCCGGGTAACAAATGTTCGGCGATGGCTGACAAGCCAATGTGAGTTCCAGTAGTAGCAGATCAAAACGAACAAGAAAGGGGGTAGATCGATTTATTTGCCTCTGTCATCGCCACCCACCTACATCTGCCAGTCCACGATCATGGTGCTTGTAGCAGCATCGAAATATCGGACGTGCCAAATCGAAATCGGAAATTGTGGTAAAAATACCGTAAATTCATTAAATCATAACTGTAAACTTGTAAACTTAATTAGCACTCAGTATAAAATAAGTTTTACAAGAGCTTTAAATCTTCGTCTTTTAAGAGCAAGCTTATATCATTACACCACTGTTATCGAAACAAATTTTGCGCTCAATTTAAATAAGCTTTAAGCTTTTAAGTCTCACTATCGGAAACTAGTACCACGTGCACGAGCAAACTTCTAAGTTTTGAACTAAATGCTTACATTATTTAATATCAGTTCTGGCAAAAGTTACACGGCTTCGAAATTAACTGACTGTGTAAAGTCTCAAACTTCTTTATTAAACATAGTTCTGAAGGAAAAGTTAATTTAATTTCGCTGCGTAATTGAATCAAATATATGCTTTACCAGATTTGCATGAAAGCAATGGTACGTGTATGTAGGTTCTAAAACTACGAGATTAAATTGATAAAGTACATTTGAATAGATGAAAACTTTCCATGCATTGTAATATTATAATAATTTTATGGCGACTGGCCATGGTTTTTGTAGACACACTGAAATGTCGAGTTAAAATGTAAAACAAAATAAAACTTGATTAAAACCGGTTCGTACATTTATTTAAAACTATTACAAGCAAAAATAATGCCATTTATTGTAACGTTTGCTTGGCTTATAAATTTAGTACGAAGAAGTAAGTTTTATGAATGTACAGAGTTCAGTTCTTAGCTGCATAAAATTGTATTTAAAAAAAATTGTTGAACTAATGTTGTTGGGATTGATGTGGAGAGGCTGCCTGCAAGAGGTAATGCGCTAATTAAAATTTACCATGTATATTTTCTGAGTAAACTGAACCGAAATTTAAAGAATTAATTTCGCAACGCATAGTTACAATGGTAACTACTCACCACGGACGTACCTACGCACGGCGCTTTCAACACAAAATAGGTAGGTATAGACGCCTTCGCCAACGGTCGTCGAACCGTGAAGCATACGTGAACTCTTTATTTATTTATAGGGAATTTTGGTCAAAAATTATGTACCTATTTTTATTACACAATTATGATCAGAATCGAGTACAGAGGGCTCTCCTGTAATATCCAAAATTTGTCACCAGTCACCCTGTATAATGTGTTTATAGTATAGGTATCCCATATTACAAGCTATGCTTATAATGAGACCATGTTGTTGGTGTAATTGTCTGGGGATTTTATTTTATTCATTTTTTATAGCAATCAAGAAATCTCTTAATTTTATACACCGTTTTTCGCTTAAAAACAACAGTAACGGACAATATTAAAAAGGCGCTCGAGCTATATACGGGGTTACGCTCAGAGTAAATAGAGTTACGCCTCTAAACAGAGCCTATAAATACGTTTTGTACGGAAAAACTAAAATTAAAAAGCTAATAATTTTTAAAAGTTAATAAATAAATAAATATAAATATTTCTGACACTCACACAATATTATCTAGCCCAAATTAAGTTTCTTAAAGAACTTGTGTTATGGATACTAGATAACTGATATACTTAAGAAATATATAAACATACATATTGAATAAATACATATTTTTTTTATGAGAATAAACTTAAATAAACATATAAACATCCATGACTTGACGACTAATATCTGTGTTCATCACACAAATATCCGCCGCCGCCGGGATTCGAACCCAGGACCTCTGGCATAGAAGGCAATGTATGTTACCGCTACACCAGCCGGTCGTCGCTGTAGTTGAAGAACAAATGTTGTTAGTGTTGATGTGAAAAGGCTGCCAGCAAGAGATGATGCGCTAATTAAAATTGACCCTGTATATGCGACGGTCATTTTTAATCCGCTATCTCAAAACTAAACGATCCAGCAAAATCTGTATATCTACCCTTGTATGTAAAAAATCTAACTTTGCAGTAAAAAATATTTATCATCTACGATAATAAAGGTACGGTTAAATGGTACCGTCATTGAATTTTATGCGTCATATTTTCCAGTTATGTGTTAGTATCAAAGTAAACCACATTCGGATTTTAAAATATTTCCAATACGCCTATTTCAAACTTTGATGTTCAGAATGACGTGTTTTGGGGACTTTCAATAGAGGTTTTTTTTCAATCGAGATAGATTTTTAATATTTATTGTTTCTTTCAACCGACTTCCAAAAAAGGAGGAGGTTCTCAATTCGTCTGTATGTTTTTTGTTCCTTTGTTACACGATATTTCGGACAATTATGAATCGATTTTGAAAATTCTTGTTTCATATGATAGGTATAGGTACTTCATAGTTGAACCCATATAAATTTCATCGAAATCAGTTGAGTACTTCAGTGAAAATTTCAATTTTTTTTTAATATTTCGGAGAATGTTTACGTTGATGACATTATAACTCAGCCAAAGTTTTGACTAGAGGTCTTAATTATTAATCATTTTAATTAGTTTTAAAGCTATAATCACGCAAAATTGTTAGGAGATTCTAAGCCGGATCGATAAGTTGATATTGATATTGTCTTAAGTTTTCGCGATTCATACTATTAAATAAAACACTTTTTAACCGGATTTATCGTGTATATTTACATTTTAAATTTTAACTCGACGTTTCGGTGTCTTGCAGACCCCGTGGTCGCGAGCGACTCAAGCGAAATATACGCGATAAATCCAGTTAAAAAGTGTTTTATTTAAAGTTGATATTATTTCATGAGTAAGAGCAGGTTTATTACTTATAAAATAATGAATTCTACAATCTGAAAATCAATATTCAAATGGAGATCATATCCGAGCATAATTAATATTACAAGCTATATTATCAGAGAAATATAGAATCGGGGACTGGAAAGAATTAAAAAAGGCAAAAATTGTAGGGCGCACAATAAAACACAAACACTTAAAGTTCATAAAAAATATATTTTTAAATTATTATAGGTAGCCTATTTACTCTTTTTCTCTTCCTTCAATAACTGGTAAACGTATGAGAAATCCTTTTCCCCGTACCCTCTGGATTGAATCACGCGGTATAATTGTGTAGCAACAGCACCAAGCGGTATGGGAGAACGGATGTCGAGAGCCATTCCACTGGCTAGCTCCAAGTCCTGTTGATATAAATAAATAATGAGTTTCTGACAGCTTATAACGATTAGTTCAAAAAACCGCTATAGATGGCACTTTGGTACGGATTGCCAAGGTGTGGAACAATCTGCCTGCGTCTGTTTTTCCTGACCACAACAGTCCTGGAACTTTTAAGTGTCGAGTGAATAGGTTTCTCGTGGATGGACGTGTAACACCATAGTCTTCATGCGCACTTTCCTCAGGTAGCATGGAAGACAAACGTCCTACCCTTACAATATAAAAAAAAAACCGAAGGCGTTAAGTCTTTATACTATAATGTAGGTAAGTGGTATCTACCATCTATGGTTATTTATAAGTTCAATTTCTGATACAGACGTCAACTAATTTATTTTACTTTCAAAAGCGCAGTTTGGAGGAATAAATGGCTATATCTCAGACAAGATTTCGCCTTTTGTAAAGCTCCATCTATCGAAGCCTTTTGTACCATTTTGTTTTTTTTGATGAGCTGTCAGAAAACCTCTCATTGTTGAACATGCCAGCGCGTACGATGGATTAGCGATGTTATAGACTAGCTGCTGCCCGCGACGTCATCTGCGTGAACGCTATGCAGCACCAAACGCACCTACGATTATAACACTGCTAGCGTGATAATATGTAGCCTATATGTTGACCCGACTTCTTAACTATCTTCATGCCAAATTTGAAGTAAATCCATGCAGTACTTTTTGAGTTTATCCCGGAAAGACAAACAGACAAACAGACAAAAATTCTAAAAACTATATTTTTTGTTTCTGTTTCGATTGTAGATCATACCCCAAGTATTCTTTTAAAAAAATATTCAATGTACAGTTTTGACTTTCCTACCATTTTATTATATGTATAGATGGCGCTAAAAGTAATTAATGACTAATTGTTTACCGAAGCATTGTTCTGAGCGATGGTAGGGATTAGTTTTGTTGGTGAGGCTGCCGCACTCGGTGTCTGCCCCTAAGTTAAGTACATTGCTTACTATTTTGTAATCGTTGTTGGGATTTGATAAATGATAAAGTACTCAAGACTAAGTTAATGATAAAGTATAAAAGACTAACTAATTCCTTTCTTTTTTTTATATTGTAAAGATAGGACGTTTGTCTTCCCTGCCACCTGACGGAAAGTGCGCATGAAGACTATGGTGTTACACGTCCATCCACGAGAAACCTATTCACTCGACACTTAAAAGTTTCAGGACCGTAGTGGTCAGGAAAAACAGACGCAGGATAAATATTAGCGGCCGACTGGGAGCCATCCGAAAATTAATCTGAGATTGCAGCTAACTCAAATTTCAGTTCTCCAAAATTTGCGGCTGACTCGATCGGCCACTAACAGTTTACCAGTTGCCTAAACATTAAAGTAGTGACGATAAAGCAAAGATGAAAAACTAGAAGAGTGCATTTACCATCAAGTACAAAAATAAGTAAGTTGCACTCAGATTTCTCCAGTGATCCACTGTATGATGTGCTGTAGAAACTGTCAGGTCATGTTCAAGCACAGGCGGTGTGTCGCGCGGTGCTTCACGCGTTTTACGTTACATTGCCAGCTTTAGTCTAAGCCAGTGGATAGTTTCACAGTAAAGCCGGCGATGTACTAAAAATGCACGACGTGCCTCGTGACGCACCGCCTTTACTTAAACGTGCCCTCAGTGCCCAACTACCAAGAAAATATATAGAAAGCACATATATTTTATACAGGGTTGATTTGTAGTCACCGGTCAAATTTTTTTTACACAATAAGTATCATTTATAGAAACGATTTTTGCAAACACAAAGTATTTATTTTTTTACAAGGAAATTAATTTATCCGCTAACATATTAACCAAGGCATGTTCATTCTAAATAACCATTAAAATAAAGGCAACTACGCGCTACTTCAAATATCTCGTAGTACTAAGTCCTAGTATTATCAATGAAATGCCACTTCGTAGTAGGTATGTTCATAAACAGCGACTATTTTTTTTAAAGTTTGTGGTTCCATGTTTCTACTTTTTTGTACTGAGCAACGATAAAATAAATATGCAGGTTCGTTTATATCGTATCAACGAAACTAACATTTAAATTTGGCTGATGACTACAAATCAACCCTGTATTTATATACCTAGTCTAATATATAAAATTCTCGTGTCACAGTTTTCGTTGCCATACTCCTCCGAAACGGCTTGACCGATTTTGATGAAATTTTTTGTGCTTATCCGGTATCTATGAGAATCGGCCAACATAATTTTTTTTTTTTATTAGCTAGTCTCAATATAAATTTTAATAGCGCATTGAAGGGATATTCATTACGTCATCATCGTTGTGACATTTAGCGTTAGTCGGTGTCGCTATATAGTTATTTTTAGTCGACAAGCGGCGTCGATGAAAACCTACATATTTTTTTTTGTGACTTTTGGAGACAATTATAAACGTAGAACTTACTTTTACTGAAAATTTATAAAAAAAAATTGCAGCCTTTCATCACAATCAAAATTTCATAAAGTCGTTTTGACAACCCTACCTTAACCATGAGGGTATTTTTGAATCCTCCATCATAGTTTCTGCTGGAAGGAGCTGTTGGCACCAGTCCAGGTACTGGGCAGTATACTTCAGTGGACCAGGACCGTGCTGAGGAGTTGTTGAGCACGTCCAGAAGAACTTTTGGGTCCAGACCCATTCTGTGAAGAAACATCTCGTTAAACTTTGATTTAAAATTATTATTCCAGCAAAAACTTTCATCGTAAAATGATTACTCTAGTAAAGTCGTAGAACAAAACGTTGTTGGGATTGATGTGGAGAGACTGCCCGCAAGAGTTGGTGCGTTACTTAAAATTAATCCTGTATAAGTACTGTTTGCTTTGACATCTCAATATCAAGCTCAAAGTAAGTTTTGTTAAGTTTATTGTAGAAGTTTTGCTACATACAAACATACATAACTTCACGCTTGTATCCCTTATGGGGGTAGACAGAACACCAGAGCTTATAAGACCATCTGACGTCGCGTTTGAAGAATTTGGAGATATTATTATGCTAGATAGATACTATTGCAGTAACAGAGGATCAGCCTATCGCCCACAGAAATGACAATAAAACCTCTGTCCCTTAACTGACTTTTACAATATGCCCGGGAAGAGAAGCAGCTGGTACATTCTATGTTTTCTTTCGCTCCCAGTCCAGTATGGAAGCTATGGATGACGTATATAAGTAATAAGCTGAATTTTTATACCTATAAAGAGTCTTTTTTATGATGAACAAAACATTTTAGGAGAAGGTTAAGAATGATGTGTGGATTCAATTCATGAAAAAATATTTTATATTTTAGTTAGCTAAATTGATAGCTATATATGCTTCTATGCTGGACTGGGAGCGAAAGAAAAACATAGAATGTGCCAGCTGCTTCTCTACCCGGGCATACTGTAAAAGTCAGTTAAAGGACCGAGGTGTTATGGGAGGCTTTTTTGTGGGCGATAGGCTGACCCCCTGTCACTGCAATAGTCTCTCTTCACTATTATAATGCCTCCAAATTTGTCAAACGTGACATTAGATGGTTTTATTACCTCTGCCTACCCCATACCGGATACAGGCGTGAAATTATGTATGTATATACTAAATTGATATTTTATAATTCTCATAAGTTAACAACTTTTAAGTTTAATCTGTTATTGACGACTAAATAGCAAGATATAAAAGCGTTTTTCCAACTATTTCTATTAAGAAATCTTAAGCCCCGCTTTCAATAGTCAGAAAAATTTGGTCACTTAAAAGAATTGTTAAATTTCAATTAAACAAATATATATAAGAATTTTTTTCGTCATAAATTGAATCCACATATTATTCTTTACCTTTTCTTAAAATGTTTTCATCTTCATAAAAATGACCCTATATATCCAAGATATGAGTATTAGAAATAAACTGTAATAATGTTCAATTTACAATGTTCATCCCACAAATATCCGAACTCAGCGGGATTGACCTACCACTCGCATAAAAGGCAAAGATGTTTGTCCAACTATTACAAAAGGGGAAGGATATACGAGTAAAATATTTATAGCCTATAAGTTCTTTACTAAAAGCTCTTTTACAATTTAGCTACACAGAACTTTTATCCGATGAATGATAGTCCTCCGTCACAGGTAAAATTAACGATGCTAAAAGAACGATGTCTATAAATGGATTCGAAAATAGATGTTCCCACAACAATAAGTTGTATGATTGATTGTTTTTTTCATTCAAGTCAAACAACTATTTTTGGAACTAACTATGTCAACATTAAAGTCAAGACCATTTTCATAAAATTTTAATTAAAAATTATTGCGAATGCAAAAATAAATAACGTTACGCCTGTATCCCTTACGAGGTAGGTAGAACACCAGAGGTTACCAGACCATCTGATGTCACGTTTGACAATTTGGAGGTATTATAAAGTTGGAGATGCCAGCTCAACCGACTTCAAAAAAAAGAAGGAGGTACTCAATTCGTCTATATGTTTTTTTAATGTTTGTTACCTAATAACTTTTGACTAGATGAACCGATTTTGATAAATAACATCTCTAAAATAAACTTAGGTAGGTACTGGGAACAGAGCGTCTGTGGTGACATTTTGAAATAATATTCTTATTTTAAGGACTCGTGGTGTAGTGGTAATACCTTTGCGTTCTATGATAGAGGTCCGGAGTTAAAACCCCACTTTAGTTTTATAAAATAAAAAATAAACACCAACTACATGGCCCCAAAGTAAGCATAGCTTGTATTATGGGATAACATGTCGCAAACTAGGGGGGAACCTAGAATATAAATACATAAATAGATAAACATCCAGACACGGAACCGCGCGGGAATCGAAACCGCAACCACTGGCGTCTGAGGCAGATAGGTTTACCCCATCGCCAAAGTGGTCGTCAAAGAGCACAGAATGGTCAATATTCCTTAAGACAATAGCCAATTCTCAACAAGATTTATTCAAAGAACGTATTGGTAGAAAGTTTTTACTTACTAGAATTAATATTTTAAATAATTTGCATACCTTTGGTGGAAAGGACCCGACAATATGACCAGTCGGTCGGGGACAGGACAAGAAAGACAGAAACCGATAAACGATAATTATGATATTTTATAAATATTTCTTCCTAAATTATTACTATTATTGTCTGTGTATTTATAAAAAATTCGTCTTTCTTTACTGAACTGAATGTATTGATTCAAGTATTTTAATCTTTTTTTTACCTACGTTAAAAATAATTAAATCGATGCATACAATTCAGTAAAATTATCACCTCTATTTTCAACAGTCTTCAAAAAAAAAAGGAGGTACTCAATTCGTCTGTATGTTTTTTTTATGTTTTGCCTAATAACTTTTGACTAGATGACTTTTGATTCTTTTGTCATATGATAGAGGATACTTTCCATTTGGTCCCATATCAATTTCATCAAAATCGATTGAGTTTTTTTTTTCAAATATGTTTTAATTCGGAGATCGTTTTCCTCGACGACATTATACTCCAGCCAAAGTTTTGATGTGAAGTCGGTTTTTTAATGCTCTGCATTCGTTGATTATAGCAGATGGGTTTCGAAAATTTTTCATCGACGACCAAACCGAATATTAGTAATATTTTTTCAGTAAATAATGTAATCGTGCCTACTTACTTGATTCCCATGTTCATACACTCAGCAGTAGCCATGCCAGTGATCCCCATCAGCATGTTGTTGGCCAGTTTAGCGACCTGGCCTGAACCGATTTCTCCGCAGAAGAAGTGTTTGGCCCCCATGGCCTTTAACACGGGAAGAGACCGGTCGAAATCTTCTTTGCACCCTCCAGACATGAAAGCTAGAGTCGCATTTTGGGCACCCATTACACCTGAAATAGTTTTTTAAAGGTTTAGCTTTTTAATTGACGGAAAAAAAAAACAAACTTTGAACTCTTTTTTTATTATAGATTGACATCAATCTCACCTGATGGTAAGTGAAGATGAGGTCCAAGATGACAGCACAGGGGCTTAGGAAGAAACTGAGTTTCATAAGAATATTGCCGGAACACATCACGTGTGATTATAATTTTGCTTTTCAAAATTATGAATAATATAATCGAGTCTCCATATTTATTGAGTTACATTATTTTTGCTTGTCCCCTAATAAATTCTCGTCACAAACCTACTTTTGTCTCGTCTCTTTCCCGAACTAATTATACCGCTAACTCTTTCAATAACAGATCTTGTACCCAATTTAATAAGATTTGTGATAATATCGACATCTTTCATCTCTCTCACCCAAAATTAAAAAAAGAACTGTTTTTGCATCTCCATATATAGTTATTTACTTTAATTTCATTATTGTACCTACTAATGTATTGTGTGACCGTGTTCTTCGTTTAAATTTATATTTTTTGGTAAAGAAACTTCACTGGTCTCTGTATAAATTATATATGTTAACTATAAGTGCCTATAATTCCTGAATAAACTGAAATAAAAATAAAATATTTGGCGGCAGATGTTAAAGGCAGGCTTGTCGCTATCCAAGCGGACTCGCAAGGAGTCCTATCACCAAGCGAAGGCCACTTAGATTGGCGTTTATACGACACGCACCCACGGGCGTCAGAGCTGTTCTAAGTCATCAAAGCTGACTTCTTAATTAAAAATCGAAGTATCTTGAGGCTATAAATTAATTTTATTATTGTAATGTTTTATTTATAAAAAAATTAAATTGCTTTTATTCAGGACTGATATGACATTTATAATTTATTATTAGATATCAATGTTTTGTTTTCTTTATTATTATTAATTTATTTTTTATTTTATTTTGTCTTATATTCTCTGACTGTACATGTACTAAATTTAATTTAAGCTGTATAAATTCATATGCCAATATGGCGAATCATAGATGTACTACTTATAAACTTTGACCATTTATGTATTATAACATTTCCTATGGTTATGAATAAATTAATTTGAATTTGAATTTTGAATTTATTTATTGCTTCAAAATAATCTTAAATAAGTTTTTAATTCAAAGAAGGCATAAAGCAATATTCTGTCACTCTGACTCGAGGAGTTATATAAAAGTTTCATGACAGAATTGGTAATCAGTACGTCTCCCATGCGTTGCTTCCATGCTGGACTGGGAGCGAAAGCGAAACAGTTCGATAGCCCCAAGGCACGTGTCAATCAAGTGAATAGAAATACACCTTGGTCTTCATGGTCATTCTACACCAGATGACATAGAAAAAGTTCTTATCATCTTTTTGTACCTATAGAAAAGGTGTCTGAGTTCTTTCAATTTTAAAAACTTAGTACAATATTATAAGAAGTGTATCGATCCCGTATAGAAGGTGCCTTTAAGTGACTTCATGCTCCTTTATAGGGCCGCCAGACTGTTGAAAACACGTTGAAAATCAATGCTTCCAACCAAGGTTAAGGAAGGTTAAGTTATTGTCAACCAATTCCGAGTCATCCACACTGTTACAAACGGTGGTTTCCAACAAGGAGACAAACAAGAACACAAGCCAAGGTCACGCCAGGCTACGCCCCTTAATCGTCAGTGTGCTCTGATCTCTCGCGTTGGCAACATCTTCGCGATGGCAGTTTTGTATGCAATTGAGGATACAAAGAAGGAAAGGTTGAAACGCAGGATAAAAAGCTACAAAACTAGTTATACTTACATAGTAAAATATACAATAACAAGCGTACACACTGTCCTAAAAACAGACATACATCTACATAAATAACGCAAATGCATATCCTTTGCGTGTCCGAACCCCGACCAAGCGTCAAGGTTGGTCGCCTCTAGATTTAATATGTATTGTAATATGCGTGTATGTATGTCTGTTAGAAAATCGAGTCCACAATATCAATAAAGTTCTTAATAATCGATTTCATCGGCGGTATCGGTGTCTCTGAATCTTTTTGTATTTTCCAGTAATAAATATCAGCTGTGACGTCACAATAGGTCTTAAAAAGTCGGCATGCTTGGTTCGAATACAAATCGTGGCACTTGCGTTGTCTATGTAGATGTATGTCTGTGATCCTAAACACCGCCGTTTCCAACCCGCCAAGGTCATGTAATTTGGTTGTCAACAGCCGTCTTCACTGTTGGAAACACGTTGTAAACTAGCAAGGTCACCTTGGTTTGATGTTTTGTTTCCAACAGTGTAGTTGGGCTTTTAGTGACTCTCTTATAGGGGACCACGCTTTATTGTCATACCTCATAACTGGTAACACAAACATTATTTTGAACTAAAACATTTTGCATCACAATTATTTTGTATCTAATTGCTGATAACGCCTCGTCAGGGGTATTTGTGTTACTGATAAGGATATCTATAATCTACGTAGATACACTTGAAACACAAAACGTTAAGCCCAAAATACACTGTTGGAAACAAAACATCAAACCAAGGTGACCTTGCTAGTTTACAACGTGTTTCCAACAGTGAAGGCGGCTGTTGACAACCAAATTACATGACCTTGGCGGGTTGGAAACGGCGGTGTTTAGAATCACAGACATACATCTACATAGACAACGCAAGTGCCACGATTTGTATTCGAACCAAGCGTGCCGACTTTTTAAGACCTATTGTGACGTCACAGCTGATATTTATTACTGGAAAATACAAAAAGATTCAGAGACACCGATACCGCCGATGAAATCGATTATTAAGAACGATATTGATATTGTGGACTCGATTTTCTAACAGACATACATACACGCATATTACAATACATATTAAATCTAGAGGCAACCAACCTTGACGCTAGGTCGGGGTTCGGACACGCAAAGGATATGCATTTGCGTTATCTATGTAGATGTATGTCTGTTTTGAGGACAGTGTGTACGCTTGTTATTGTATATTTTACTATGTAACTATAACTAGAAATGACTGAGTTTTGAAGCTTTTTATCCTGCCTTTCAACCTTTCCTTCTTTGTATCCTCAATTGCATACAAAACTGCCATCGCGAAGATGTTGCCAACGCGAGAGATCAGAGCACACTGACGATTAAGGGGCGTGGCCAGGCGTGACCTTGGCTTGTGTTCTTGTTTGTCTCCTTGTTGGAAACCACCGTTTGTAACAGTGTGGATGACTCGGAATTGGTTGACAACAACTTAACCTTCCTTAACCTTGGTTGGAAGCATTGGTTTTCAACGTGTTTTCAACAGTCTGGTGGCCCTCTTATTTACATTGCAGATAGATAGTCGTATAACAATTGTTTTTTTTTATGAAATAATTTATTGAATGAGTTTTTTTTTAGTTTATAGTTCTTGCTTCTATTAAAAGGTTTGTTTCTGTGAAAAAAAATCTCGGGAACTACAAATCTTATTTGAAAAATGTATAGGGTAACTTTATACAATATCTAGCTAAGAATTGTTTTTAACTATTAATATTGCGGTTATTTTCACTATTAACTCAGTCATTTTAGACATTTTTAACTCCAATCTGCGAAAAAATCTTAGTGGGCTGAATTTTTGTGTACATCTTTATTCCGGAGTTACAATGAAGATGTAAAAAATCGACATATACAAGGTGTTCTTTTTGATATCCCATAACTTTGAGGTCTTGTTCCTCACTAAAAAATAATACTTTTTGCCAAAGAATATGTGGTTTAAAAATGCATAATTTCCAAATTATCAATCTTAATATAATGAGTTCATAAATTGTCACCCTTGTAAAATCTTTTTAACATTCATTCAATAGACGCGTATCACTGAAGTAATACAATAAATAACAAAAACATTTTAAACGTTGACGAACATTGCATACAATGTACAACGCAAAGCGTTGCGAACTGTACCTAAGTGCAAAGCGATAAATAAAAAAAAGGGATAAAAAATGCCCCGTTGTCATACTTCGCGGTGTTTTACGTAATTATTTTTTGACTTCATTGAATTATTTTGTATGAAAAATAAAAACAAAAAAATATGAAAAGTTATTCAGGTGTTATTTGATTTTATCACATGGTCCCATTGATACCCTAGAGTTATGGGAAATCTCTAGCCTTGTATATTGTGACGGTTAAAAAAGTTACAGAGGTCAAGCCACGAAAATCAGTTGTTCACAAATATCTCGCGATCTATTGCTCAAAAGCTAAAAAGGTCTTTACAAGAATTATTCATCATGAAATTTCCCACAAAAAATCTATGCGTTTATTAATAGGATTCTTAAGGGATTTCTACTCGGATGTGAAATTTAATGTGATTGAATGTGAAAATTTGTACGTAAGGTGCCAAGTCCACTGTGAGGTCTCGTTTTAATAGCATATTTAGTTTACTTTGGAGTTACATAGTTGGTGTGTCCATTTGATCAATCCAGTTTTATGTATTAAGCTTACCTCCGGAGACTGGGGCATCAATGAATCCTCTCCCATGTTCTAACGCTACTTTGTGCACTTTCTTGGGAACATTAGGATCTACGGTGCTTGAATCTATAAGTAATGAGCCTTTGGGAGACTGAAACATAAAAACATAAGAAAATAAAGTTTTATTTTCATCACATCAGAACTGTTTGTAAGCCAAACAGCGCTATAACTCTCTCCCCTGGGAAACGAGAAGGCGAAGACTATAATTCGTCAAGCTGGCCCAGTCAAAATGTTGGTGGATGTCAGAGTTTTCAGACTTCTGACAAACCCTAACTACTAACTACTGTATATTGACCACTTTGGCGATGGGGTAACACTATCTGCCTCAGACGCCAGTGGCTGTGGGTTCGCTTTTTTTTTCTATTTCCCGCACGGAAATAGAAAAAAAACGTTCCGGGTCTGGACGTTTATCTATATACTAGCCACCGCGCGCGGTTTTACCCGCGTAACTTTTGATCCCGTGGGAATTTCGGGATAAAATATAGCCTATAACCTTCCTCAAGAGTTGGGCTATCAAATGCAAAAAGAATTGTAGTTTCTGAGATTAGCGCGTTCAAACAAACAAACAAACAAAAAAACAAACTTTTCAGCTTTATATATTAGTATAGATGTATTATATTTTAAAAAGTACTATACAAGCCTTGGCCGCAACTAGGCATTGATGGCCTTACGTATGTGTGGCTCGGCTTCGCCTCGGCCCACTATCACACGTTCGTCCATCAATGCATATTTTACCGGCCGCTGCATTAATGTACTATTTCTATACTATCCCAGTTCAGAAATGAACTATGCTTTGTGGGTAGTATTGATATTTTAATTGAATTGACTTAAAAAAAATGGGGTACATTTTTAAGTGATTTAGCTTGAAACAGTGCCGAAATATCGTGAGCACAAAATAAATAAAAAAATCATGGTCACGATTCCGTTTCTTAAGTTTATTCTTATGTTAATGAAAATTATACTTTGATCGACTGATCTATTAATGGAGTTGTTTTGAGTAATATATTCTTACGTTTTTAATAACGCCATCATCGCCTAAGTAAG
The DNA here is from genome assembly GCA_944452665.1 of Stenoptilia bipunctidactyla. Taxonomy (NCBI): domain Eukaryota; kingdom Metazoa; phylum Arthropoda; class Insecta; order Lepidoptera; family Pterophoridae; genus Stenoptilia; species Stenoptilia bipunctidactyla. The sequence goes on from OX101730.1 coordinate 1,702,931, forward strand.
CGTCTAGAACTATTTGGTTGCTGGGCAGGATGGAGACGACTACATCAGCGCCGTCAACGGCTTTTGCGATGGAGTCTGCTGTCTCGACGCCATTTTTGCTTGCGGCTTTTAAAGCTGCCTTTGATGGATCGTAACCTCGGACTGTGAAACCCTGGAATAGGAAAAAAACTGGTTTTAAACTAGAATATTGGCACAAGTAAAGTAAAGTCATATTGAATAAAATGAATAATGATTAATTGCAGAAGTTAACTATCAGAGAACATGGACCCAAAGTAGCTTATATGAGCATGTTTTATGGAGTCCACAAAGAGGAACAGGTTAGTATACAAGGTGTTCCTGTTGATTTCCCATAACTCTAATGAGACCATGTTATAGAATCAAATAACATGTAAATAATCTTCAATTTTTGTTGTTTTTATTTTTCAAACAAAATAATTCAATTAAAACATCTTATGTAAAACACCTTTATGCGAAGTATGACAATGTGGCATTTTCTATCCCTTTTTTTATCGCTCTGCACAGGTACAGTTCGCAACGCTTTGCGTTGTACATTGTATGTAACGTTCCTCAACGTTTAAAATGTTTTTTTTTTGTTAATTGTATGGCTTCAGTGTCAAGCGTCTATTGAATGAATGTTAAATAGATTTTACAAAGATGACAATTTATGAACTCATTATATTAAGATTGATGATATCTTGGAAAGTATGCACTTTTGAACCAAATATTCTTTGGCAAAAAGTATTGTTTTTTATCATGGAAGAAAACCTCAGAGTTATGGGAAATCAACAGGAACACTTTGTATACCCGGACCAGCGCCTCGATAGGCCTGGACTCGAACCTTTTACGCCGCAGGCGATGTCTCCATTAATATATAATATAATGTTGATACAATATAGATATAAGGTTGAAGTCATGCGACACATAAAAAAGTGAATAGGTATCCCGTTGATGGACTGTCTACCATAATCTTACGCATATTTCTTTATATAGGGTGACTGGTGGGTCATTTTCGAAATTCCAGGACGCGATAGAGTGAGATATAACATGAAGAGAAAAAAATAAAATAAAAAATAAACATTAATTATTTACTGAGTAAACTTAACTAAAAGTTGAAGAATTCATTACGCAATGCATAGTTTATTTATTTATTAATAATACAAAGTTACATAAGTGTAATACAATAGATACTTAGCAGATGGTGGTGTGCGTGTGGCGGGAACACTACTGTGAGCGTGATGTCTGAGGCGGCGCGTCGAGAAAAGTGTAGAAATGTCTCTTTATTTATTTATAGGGAATTCTAGTGAAAAATTAAATACATACTTTTTTACAGAGTGCTCTCCTTCAATATCAAAAATTTGTCACCAGTCACCCTGTATACCTAACTTAACCTAACTTGCACTTGACCTTTTTGTCATGTGATATTAATGAGATAGCTGTTGAGCTCATATTTTTAAAATGATTACTAACTTATTTTCCTTAAGATGTAAGTTATTTATCTATATTCCTAATTTAAGGATAATTTGTGTTTTGGAAGTGCTTTAGTGGGTAGTGGCGTTTTAAACATTAAATTAAAATATTCACAATACCTTTTTTAATTAGCAAAACTTAGTGCAAAAGTTTAGTTTAACATTTTTATGGCCATGGTTACTCTTATACCCTAGCAAATAATTCAATGCAGTAAAACGACAGTTCAAGTGTGCCCACTATCGAGAAGAATTTTTTTTTTTAAATAATAATATCCTAAAGTATGAAAAAAAATTCGGCTCACAAGTTTTTTTTTTATGGGAATGGTAATAAAGGGAAACTATTCTTGTAATTTCATTTTTAACGACAAAACGAGTTTAAAAATCAAGAAGTTATCAAGTCGATTTTACTTCTACTGTAACCGTTTTAAAGCACGAGGTATAATTGGTAATTAATTATTTTTATTAAAGTAACTTTAATTCAATTCAATTCAATAGTTTATTGCATTCCACAATGGTAAATTTGATGTAAATTATTTGGTAGTACATACATTATGGACCCTGTTGGGCATAGCAAATTGAAAGAGGAGAGAGGAGGACATTCTCTTTCGTTTTTAAAGTTCAAGCTATTTTGTGTATTGAGTTATTTTGTTTTGTCTTCTAAATATTCATGTATTGTATAGTAACTTTTATTTATAAGCACTTTTTTTAACTCTCGAACAAATTGCATGTCATTTGTTGAGTTTTTGATCGAATCAGGGAGTTTATTATATATTTTGATTGACTAAAGATATAGTACACACCTCAAATTCAATTATTTATAAATGTCTTTAAAATTTTATGCAAAACGAATGACAAATACTCGTTCGTTTTCAATCATTCTCACTCAGTACTTACATTACGAAGTCTTTAACTGGTATCATTATTTTTCTATTTGAGATTTGGAACTGTCAGTTCACTGCATTGATTTATTCGCCAGAGTATACATTTTATTATCTACTAAATATTTCAATGGGAAGAGTTACCGATTTTATAGGAACTCCTTAGTTAAAGCTCTCAGGTACACTATTTGATCGTTACCTTTTTTAAAATATTTCTCGCTGAAGCTACCATCTGCATAACTTTACATAATCTTTGCATGAATTGAGAACATTTTAATTTTAAATGTAAGTTAATTTATAAAATGGCTTTTAAAATGTAGCGGCTACTGCCCACTTATGTTCACATTTTATTTTAAAATACTGAGATGCTTAGCATAGTGAAAAGTGATAGAAAAGAAACCGAATATTATTTAAAAATATTATATTGAAGACATTAAATTTATAACCGATTTTAAGTATATTTTATCAAATCGACGCGACGCGACGCGACAGTTAGGCGTCTTTACCTACACACTATAGGTGTGACTACATACATACATACATATATAACTTCACGCCTGTATCCCTTATGGGGTAGGCAGAATAGCAGAGGTTATAAGATCATCTGATGTCACGTTTGACAAGTGAGGTATTATAATGATGGAGAGAGGCTATTGCAGTGACAGGGGGTCAGCCTATCGCCCACAAAAATGCCAATAAATAAAAGGTGTGACTAATATATTCTTATAAGTTAAACATAACAGGTATACGGCAAAAATATTATATTCTGTTATACGAACATTTCTTTATTTACGTTATAATTGCATGCAGTGATCGTGTTCTTATGACGGCCCCGCCTGCGCGACTCGCGTTTTGGTAAAATGCGACGTTGCCATACTTACCAATCAAAGCGCGCGATAATTATTATGTTATAATATGAATATAGTACATTTTACGAACTAGATCAGAAACTCTCACTGTTATTTTACTGTTACCCAGTAACTGTTATGACACCATGTTATTGATAAAGCGTTATATTAGTTAATAGGCATATGAAAATTGTATCCTAACATAACATCTCTAATACACAACGCGGTCAGTTGTCTTTTACCGCGTCTGCAATTTACGGTTAACTAAGTACCTACCGGTTTTAAAGCCCATTATTCGAAAGTTTGAACAATGAATAATACGAACGCTTTTTTTTGGAATACGCTTATTTGAGACAATAGTTTCCTTTGTTATTCAAAACTTGACTGAACGGTTTATAAATAAATTTTGCCTGCCGGTAACTGTTAGATCTTAAGGATATCAGGTTTCAAAAGGACCTTTTTTTGCAAAATAAGTATGGGATATCTAACTTTCATGTCACCTAGTGGAAAGTGTACATGAAGCCTATGGTGATACACGTGAATCCATGAGAAAACTCTACACTCGACGCTTCAAAAGTAGCAGAACTATGGTGCTCAGGCAAACAAACGCAGGCAGTTCGTTCCACATTTTCCCGCGCTTTTAACAATTCGGAATATCAGAAAATCCGTAGCTCAGTTGGTAGAGTGCCCGCTCGGAATGCGAGAGATCTGGTTTCGAGTCCCAGACGAGATCTATTTTACATACATAACTTTACGCCTGTATCCCTTATGTGGTAGGCAGAACACCAGAGGCTATAAAACCGTCGGATGTCACGTTTGACAAATTTGGAGGCAATATGATGATGAAGAGACAATTGTAGTGATAGGGGGTCAGCCTATCGCACACAAAGAAATGACCACTAAAACCTCTGTTCTTTAACTGACTTTTACAGTATGCCCGGGAAGACAAGCAGCTGGTACATTCTATGTTTTTCCTTCGCTCCCAGTCTAGCATGTTATTTAGTATTTTTACCTTTCAAATTGTGTTTAAACTAAAAAAGTATTGTTCTGGAATATGTTATAAAATAGTACACACGGTATTATACACACTAAAGCAAACGACTCTATAAAAATCTATTTTCTGCAGAAACAACATCAAACCCGCTTAGTTAACTTGTTAAGGCACAAATTAATGTCGTTTTCTTTACAAATAACAAGATTGAAATGTTAGATTTTGATTATTACTATAAAAAAATTCCAAGTCAGATTTTTTTAACCGGCAGAAAATATCGAACTACTTATTTAATAATAGTATTACTAAGTACATAGCTATATACTTATAACAATTTTATAATATAATGTATAAGAGAAATATATTGAGTACTTTTAGTTTAAATAGGTACCTACCTACGCGATACTAAGTTAAATTTAATAAAATTAGATTGGTTGTTATGCCACTGTGTAATCTTATAATTATTCATACCTACATATCTTTATCTATCATGCAAATATCTACATTAAACAATTTAAAAACTACAATCGATTTATCGATTACGTCCACTTTAATATTATTTAATCAGCTTGCAGGCCGAATGTCAAGGCTAAAAACAAACTCTACAATAAACAATATGTCAAAACATGCTGATCGAAATTGACTCCTATCGCAATACAATTAAGGAACACCGATTAAATAAACACGTGCATGTTACTCACCTTTTTTACTAAGTTGGCAGCCATGAATCCACCCATGTTACCGAGACCTAGGAAAGCTACATTTTTGTCACATTTTGCACTGTAAGATCTTTGACTTATTAATAAAATACACTGTTTCTTGAGTAAAGATCGCGCCGCCATTTTGGATTGTATTTATAAACACGTTTGTACACGGACGCGCGCGCAACTGAATTGCCAAGTCAGTATTCCATTGGGCCACTTAGATAATGAATGTAAAACTCGTTTGTTATCAGAAATGATGATTATATTTTATTGTTTGTTACTTAAAACTTATATAATATTTGAACTCTACATTATTTTACATATTTAGCTGTAAACGATTTTTTGTTTAAACTAGGTATTTTTATTATTGAAATAAATAACTATTGCAAGCTTTTTGTGTTTTCTTCTTTTACATTTATAAACCCAATTTATCATCAGTATTTTTAAAGTAAATAATAAACTGTCGAAAACTACTTTCACACATCAAAAAAAGTTTGACATCACTAGCATAAGATGGTTTTTTTTTTAATTTTACTTTTTGACGGAATTTTGCTTGCGTAATTATAAAAAAGTACACTTTGTGAAATAAAGTAAATATTTTTATTTTCTTTTTTATGAACAAAAATTGAATTTAGAAATCTTAATGCAATTTCGGCTAGTGAATAATTGAAAGAGAAAGAGGATTTACCTTAATATTGTCAACATTTATTACGAAACCTTAATTTAGTACAAAATAACTCCTCCCCTGGCTCGAACACATGCCGCAATCCTTGGTGGCATGCTTAGAATTAAGTTATCCAGTATTCGTTGCGATAACTTGTCCCATTATTGAACAACGGCTTCTCTGATCTCTGGCACTGTCTGCTGTCTGCAACGGTTTCAAACAGGTTGCTTGACAGCTTCCCATGCGTGCTCAATCGGGTGTAATTCGGGCGAGCGGGCAAACCAGTATAACCTGGTAATGTCGCATTCACGCAAAGCAGCATTGATTCGTTGAGCTCGATGTGAGGATGCATTCATCATCATCATCATCATCACAACTCTTTGTAATGAGCCCACTGCAGGGCATGAGTCTCTCCCCTGGGTGAAGAGGAGGTATAGGCCATAATCCACCAAGCTGGCCCAGTGCTGGGTGGTGGATGCCAGAATTTTTAGGGCGCCTAGGTGGCTTCTGACAGACCCTAACGACTACTGTATACAAGTATACAGCACCCGGGACCGACTGCTTAACGTGCCCTCCGAAGCACGGAGGATGCATTATCATCGACAATTACGAATCGAGGGCCGTGGTTTATTCTAAATGACCTGAAAATTCCATTAATGGCAATGGTTTGGCACATGATGATACGGGATCAGCGTTCTAGCAACAATCATTATACCGCACCAAAAGGATACCGATTCCACGCCTTGTTGAACGGTTCCGGTGACAGTTCTTTGTCTTTCAGCGTCCCCACGTCTTCTCCAGACACGAAGACGTCGGTTGTCTAGATGCGTACTAATTCTGGACTCGTCAACGAAGAGACAATTCCGCCAAATGTTTTCCTGGTCGTTTTCTTCATTTTGGCAGAGTCTAGGCCACTGCAATCTGCATCGCTGTCGTTTCTGTGAGTTCAGGGGTGCTCACCAGGATCTCTTCTCTCGTAATCAATCCTGGTGTAAGCAATTCCTGATGGTCTGAGTGCAAATTTGTAGCCCAGTATCACCCAGTAACTCAGCTTTTATTTTAGTGGCATTGATTGTTGGGTCCAGGGCAGTCAGCAATCTGATGTTACGCTTCTAAGCAGCAGTAAGAATAGTTGGCCAACCACTGCAAGGTCGACCAGCAAAGTTATCCACGATTATTCCTTAACGTTTTCACGACACAGGATTGGGATGCAGCCAGTCTACGTGCTGTTTCTCGCGTAGAATGTCCTTCTGCCTTCAACATAACAATTCTTGCTCGTAAAACTCCTGATAATCCCCTCGGCATCTTTTTGACTAAACTCCTTCTTGGAAAAGTTAGAAATAACGCTTGAAGCAAGTTGTTCAGATTTCTGAATGAGTGTTAACAAGGATTTAATCTCTTTTTATACAGAAAAACAATTGATATTTGAAATTATTTAGTTATTCAAAGATTTGTTTTTTAATGATTTTTTTAGAAAAAGAAAGAAAAACCAGTTTTATTCTAATGTAACAAAGACGAGTATCGTATTATCAAAGTAATCTCAAAATTTGTGATGTGTGTAGATAAAAAAACTTGCCAAAAGACGACTGAATAGAACGTAATATTTTCTTAAGCTTTCATGATTTATTATAAGAATTGAATTATGCTGATTCCGCAAACAAATGTGCTATTCCAGAATGTACTCAATTATTATGCCAAATTTAATTAAAATCCGTTTAGCCGTTTTGCCGTGATTGAGGAAAAACATCCATATGTCCAAACATTCACATTTATAATATTAGTAAGATAAACAAATAATATCACCCAAATGGACATACAAACCATGTGGTTCTAAAGTACCTAAGCTTCTATACAGGGTGACTGGTGGGTCACTTTCGAAATTCGATTACGTCATAGTTTGATATCATACCTGAAGAGTAAGAGTAAAATAAAAAAAAAATATATTAATTAATTACTGCGTAAACTTACCAAAAGTTAAAGAATTAATTACGCAATGCATGGCTACATAAGCGTTATACAATTAGCGGGTGGTGGTGTGCGTGTGGCGGGAACACTGCTGTGTGCGTGTTGACTGAGGCAGCGTGTCGGAAAAAGTGCAGTAATGTCTCTTTATATATGTACTAGCTGACCCGGCAAACGTTGCTTTGCCATATAAATAAAAAAAAAATAGATGTTGGCCCACTTCCCGTTTGCGTTCGCTCCCGAACGGTCGTGTCTGCGGCCGCTCCCGAGTGTTCGTATTGCGCTGCCCTTGTTCCCTCCCCCGCACTCGTGCGGGTCAGGTGCCAAGTTAAGCTCTTTCGGAAAGTTTTCTCTTGTGGAGGCTGTGTGGTGTCGGGGCTAATTCATCTGCCCCTTTCAGGGCGGACCCGACTGCTGCCGGCCGTAGCATCGCTGGTCAGGTGGATACGTAACCGTGACAACTAAGCCTGATCGTCCGCCGTTCACCGGCAATAGGTCCGTACTAGGTCGTTTTTTCTTACAGCGCAGTTTGCAGCAAGTTCGCCGTTCACCGGCACGTAAGGTTTTTTGTTAGGAATAGGCTTCCTTTCAGAATAATTCAGACTCCCCGGGTTCGATGGAGGCCCCCACCGAATCCGGGGCTCGGCCCGATGAGCTCCAGGAACCGGTAAGTCAGTATCAATTCCATCAATTCCAATTCCAAATGCATCAGATGATCGCGTCATTAAGTCAGCAACTCGCAGCAGCATTCCCGGCCATCGCGTCCCTCCCGGCCACTCCTCCTTCTCTTAGTTTCCCAACTGATTCTCCGGCGTCCCCAGATGTCGAGCCTGTCGATACTATGTCAGATTTCATGTCGGTCGATTCTTCCGCATGCAAACGGAAAACTACCCCACCGGGCAGTGATTCCGACTCCGCTCCATTGGTTCCAGAATCTCCTGCTCCGTTCACCGAGGTTCGCAAAAAGTCCAAGTCCAAGAAGAAGAAGAAAGATTCTTCTTCGACTTTATCTCCATCCGTTTCAGCTGCTCCAGCCGCTGTTCCTGCTCCGCAAAATGTCGCACCGGCGTCTGCTCCTGCGCCTTTTGTTTCAGCGATCCCGGCATCACAGCCTGCGTCGCAATCAGATTCGGCTCCGCCGAAAGTCAAGTCTCCGCCCCCCGTCTTTCTACGGGACAAGAGCCGCTGGACCGAGGTCTCAGCTCTCTGCGGTAGACACAATCCCAAGATCCAGTATAGTAAGGCATCCAACGTGGGTGACTCTATTAAGGTCGTTGTCAATTCCATTCCCGATTTCAGGAATCTCACTCGGCTTCTTGCTGATCAAAAGCTCGAGTACCACACTTACGCCCTCCCTGAGGAGCGTAAGATTCGTGCCGTCCTCAGGAACGTGCCGTTCGAGCTCTCGAACGAGCAAATCCAAGAGGACTTGTCTTCTCAAGGCTTCCCCGTCGAATCTGTGCACAAAATGCACAGCCGCCGAGGCAAGCAGTTCCCACTAGCGCTAGTAATCCTAGCGAGGAGCCCGCAAGGGCAGTCCATTTTCAGAGGCAAGCTCACCGTGTGCGGTCTCTCCAACATCCGCGTCGAGGTACCACACAAGCGTGGTTTTCCAGGTCAGTGCCACCGCTGCCAATTGTATGGTCATGCGGCGGCAAATTGTCATGCTTCCCCTAGGTGCGTCAAGTGCCTAGAACCGCATGGGACTAAGGAGTGCTCTCGCACTCCCGAATCGCCCACCGCTCCGTCCTGCGTCTTGTGCGGCCAGTCAGGCCACACAGCAAACTTTCGCGGCTGCCCCAAGGCACCGCGTGCTGCCAGGGCTACCGTGAAGCCCATCGAGAACTGGAGAGAGCGACCGCAGCCTAGCTCGGACGCCCCTCCAGTCAGTTCAAAGGCCCCTAAGGCCTTTACTTCTATCGTTCCAGGTCAGCGCAGCCGGGTCGCGACTCAATCGCAACCGGCCGCCAAATCGGCTTCCCAGTGCCAGAATGCAAATGGTTCTCAAGACCGCATGGCGTTCTGGATCCAGCTCGCTCCCATCGACGAGATCCTGGCTTTCGGCGCCGCTCTCGACGCCAGCCCAGAGGGTTTCAACGGTGCTCTTCCGGTCCTAACCAAGTTCGCTCCCCTTATCAGGAAACTCCAGCAAGCTCAACGTTTCTAAACGTAGTCCTTCTTTCCAGCATTCCTATCTCAGAGTGAGTCTGATCACTCTAGATAATATCTTAGTTTCAGCTTTGTCATTTCTGCTAATCTTAGCTTTGTTTTTTTCTCACTTTCAGTTCCTTTTGGTGGCAGCCGTCTGGATGCCGCTCACTGCGCAGCCTCTCTCTCCAATTGGCTGTCGCTCCGATGAAGACTAATGGCCTCAATCAAGGTGAGTCAGTAAAGGGGGATGTTTAGTGGGTATGCTCGGCTTCACTGAGTGAGTCTCCACACTGTCTGGGCATTCTATTTGCCGTTAGCCACTGGGGTTAACAGCTTATAGAATGCCCATTCGTCCGTAATAGGATTCATCCTCCTCCCGCTAAAGCTTGCTTTACTGGTTAAAGCTTGTTTTAGGGGGTGCCCAAATTTTTCTGTGGCGGAAAAACAAAAAAAAAAAAAAAAAGATGTTGGCCGATTCTCATAGATACCGGATAAGCACAAAAAATTTCATCAAAATCGGTCAAGCCGTTTCGGAGGAGTATGGCAACGAAAACTGTGACACGAGAATTTTATATATTAGATGGGGATTTCTTGTGAAAAACTAATTAAATTTAAAATTTAAACTCGCTGTGCACAATGAAGAACAAATAAAAAAATTACCTACTTTTATGACTTCATTATGATGAATTTGCAATATGCACATGAATTGCATAATGAATTCTTCAACATTCGGTTAACTTTACTCAGTATATAATTAATATTAATTTCTTCTATCCATGTATGATCTCAAACTATCACGTCCTATAATTTTGAAAGTGACCCACCAGTCACCCTGTTTATGGTAAAACTCGATATTCTCTCAAAACAATCACAACGGCAAACTCAAAATATTCACATTATTCTTTGTGAAATGAAACGTCTCTCACGTTCTTCTCCAGGTATTTTGTATGCTCTGATCACTACCTTACTATCGTCCCATGTATCAATACGAAGGCTTAGATCTATATTTATATATTTTTATATAAATGTATTATTAATGAGCCTCAGTAAACTTTAAATAAATTTATCGCTATGCTTAAATGGATGTTGATAATGTTAGTTACAGAGGAAAAAATACCTTAAATTGAATCGAACTGCATTTCGCTGTTCCAACATACTTGCACTTAATGATATTTTTTGGGGAATTCCGCTTAAACTAGGAATATTTTGCATGTTCATAGGAAATTATTACTTTTGGTTGTCTATTTTGTTACTTCTCGCTTCTTGAAGATGTCGTCTTACTATTCTCACATTCTTAGATTCCGTTTGAGAAAAAAGTATATTCTTTACTTCTTCAAGATGCCAACTAATTATATAACTAACTAATTATATCGATAAATTTAAACTGGACTTGCGTTACCGTTACTGCAACCGACATTTGGACGCCTAAATCGTAGTGTTTTCCTATTAATAATAAAAAATACGATGTATATCGTCTTGTAAACAAACATCTAAACACACAAAATACCGTTTGTTGTTGTGGAAGAAACAGTCAGAAACAGTAATGGGTAAGCAACCTGGCAAAGTTGTTCATTGTAGGGGGCGTTGCTGCAAATTTGTAACAAACAATAAAAATAACCGCATTATGATATTTTGAAAAAGGGATTTAGAAAAAAAATCTGATAAATAATAGGCATTTTTGCAACTGATAATTTTGACATATTTTGACTGCCTGTTGGGCTAACTTTCAGTCTCTTCCATATTGCAAGAATTTATGCCAATCTCTCCATTTTGACAATTATTTTGATGGCTGAGCACCAGCGGAACATCAATATGCAATATGTCAATATTATTCTGATATTACATAGTTGGATATTTATAAAACCCCGTATGTTTAAAAATATAGTAAGGATTTTAAAAGAACTATACAATTTTTAGACAGTGCTTTGAATAACCCGTTTGTACATTTCAGCGATTTATTTTTATTCACTTATTAATTTAAGTAGATGAAAATTTTACAACAGATTTAACATTTAACTTTATTTTATACTAGCTGTTTCGCGCAGTTTTACCCGCGCCATTTAAAATCCCGTGGGAATATCGAGATGAAAAGTCTGTAGTAAATCTATTTGCTTTCCACTATGCCAAATTTCATCCAAAACCATTAAGCCGTGATAGAGGAACAAACATCGAGGCATGCATACATCCATCTATCCAAACTTTCACATTTATAACATACAAAATTTTAGTTTGCTTTTATGCGATAGATGTCGCTGTACGTCGATTAAATAGCGCAAGAAGAGTTATAAATGACTTATCTATATTTCCTTATAGACTACTTTTATTCGTCCTCACTTTCACAACAATGACAATCACACCAAGTACATGGCCCCAAAGTAAGCATAGCATGTGTTATGATGGGACACCATGTAGCGAATTAGGGGGGAACCTAGAATATAAATACAAAAATAGACCCAGACACGGAACATTTTTTTTCTTGTTCCATGCGGGAATCGACCCCGCAACCACTGGCGTCTGAAACTCGAAACTTCTATATAATTACAGATCACGTGATCACGAGGGTTTTTCTGGGACAGGCTTGCATTTTAGAATAACTGCACCTAGGTACTTACTTAGATATAAAAAAATGATTGGCACAAAATCTTTTCATGTTCTGGTAACATTTAATTTTTAGTTCCTTTTCCACATAGTCCTCAATGAGAGCTCAAATGAGAGTGTTATGCTAGTATTACAAAGGGTTTGAGTCACTTTAACCGTCAAAAAAAACCTAATGGTCCATGATATAAGTACCTGAATTAACTAAAGGTGGCGCCTTCAACACATTTGCACATTGCTCTTGTGTGTTGTCTGTGAATAAACGCGTGGCATGTCGTCGTACTGTATGTATGTGATATTGTCTTAAGTATGTGCATAATGAAATGTCTGCCTGTCTCTCTCGCGCGCGGCTTAGCTTATGAGTGTGAAGGGGACAGATATTGTTTTACTTTTTCTACTGATTTTAAATAGGTACAGCGTGATTTTGTGATCGCGTGTGATTATTTATTTGCAGTAAACGGAAAAATCATAGAAGTGTGTTTATTACGTAATTGGCAGCATATATCATCGACCGTAATTGTCAATAATATAAACATAAATAATATCAAATTGCGCTCGAAAATAGTTTGTAAATCGATCGCACCTGCATAATATAAATGCAAGATTAAAGCAATAATGTAATAATCATAATAAATTATAACTAGAAACACATATGTTGAATTGTATAATTGTACAAAGCGCCCATCTTACTAAAACCTAACTATAGTCAACACTTAAATTAGAGTCGCATTTTGAATCGAAATCATTTTTTTTTTTAATACTGTATAGCGAAACTGCTTTGTGTGAGTGCTGTGAAGGCGCCTGCTTTAGTTAACAAAGCAATACCATGACGACGCTTCAAATGGCATTACCCAGTTTTTACATCAAGGATCACTCCTGCAAGACCAGTATATTTCATTCGCCACAGTAAAATATTTTATATTTTTTCTGTTTTTTAAGGCAAGCTCATTTTCGTCCCTAACAGCCATGAAATTATTTATTTATTTCAGAATAAAATTCCATAGATTTGGTTAGTAACATAGAAATTGGCTTACAAACTAGGGTTAGTAGATTTAGTTATCAGAAATATTATTAAATTAAATACAAATTATATTAAAACAAAAAATAGAAAATTCACAATGAGATTAAATTACAATTAGAAACTAATATTCAATTATTATTACAAACAAAATCACAACTAAACTAAACTTATTAAATTTATTAAAACTCGTTTCTAAAAAAGATACTTATTGTGTAAAAAATTTGGCCGGTGATTAAAAAGCAACCCTGTATTTGCTTTCTTTTCAAGTAAAACAAAGTATTACTGAACAAAATAGATTTTATCGTTTCTAATTTTTGCTCAAAGTTTCGGTAATATCAATAATTACTTCTGTGAATTTCTCAGTCTACGAGCGCAACGTTCACGGTTTCTACACGGTTTCTACTGACATTGTTTTGAGTTTTAGGTCCTTCAGCTTGTTGGATTTATTATTGTTAAATATAGTTCGGTATTCAAAGAATTTTCTTTAGAATGTGGTTTCTAGTTAGCCAGCTACTCTTTGTAGTTTCATATAAATAATAATAAATTGCTTTTGAAAAGGTTTCTTACAAAAATATTTGTTTTGTTTTGGTGTGATATAGAGTAAACTAAACTCAAACATTACATTTGCCTGGTAACTAGTGTTAATTACTTAATAAACATCAATTTATTTTCGCTGCTAAAACTCCAGCGTAGTGATAATGGGTAAGATAAAAATTATTTACTTTTCGTAATTTGCTCAATTACCAGATATCTAAATGAAGGTTATAATTATTATCTGTAGGTACCACTTTTATGATAACTAAACAGTTTATAGGTATGTGAAAATAGGTAAAAGTATAAATTATTTTTGTAAAAACACACTTAACTATCAAAAGCTATCAGTTGGATTTAATTAGGCAAAGCTTTGCTTATGTTAAACCTTTTCTTAACATATTAAAACCACAGGTTAGCTTGACCGCTTTTAATTAAACCAAACAATAAACGCTGGTTAGAACAATCATTTTGACCGTGTTAATTCAATTTGATCAACGAATAATAAAGGATGGATCAACAATGGAATGACTAACGTACATACAGTAGATTTATTTTGATATTTACTAAAAATACTTCTTTCAGTTTGCATAAATATCTAGGAAGTTTTATGAAGTCTGTTAACCTAAAAAATCAAGGTTTACTGATTTCTAATAAAAGGCTCTATTCGACCTGCAATTCCCCTGTTTTAAGTATCACTTATGTTATATCTCGTCAAACCTCTTCAAATTCAGTTTTTAATAGAAAGTGGAGCGATTCGACATTTTTTACTCTCTGATCTAATGTCAAACTTGATGGCTTCATAATTTGTTTTTCACCTTTTGAGTTAAACGCAATGACTAATGGCGGGTTTCAATATCATGAAAACTGTTCGTTTTGCCTACGAACAATAGAATTCACTAGCCAACGACGTAACAATTTTTTTATTTAACCTAATATCCTTTCAAATGTCTGTCAACATATCAATAATCCAGTTTGCTCTTTCTAACTTATCTATAACAGTTTTTGAAAAAAAGGACAAGTATTATTCAATGACATAATTTATCTTTTAAATATTTACTTTGACGTCATAAAAATGTGATTTAAGCAATGGCAACATAAGTCAAAGGATTGGCGTTTCATTTTACGTAAGGAATTAAACGCAATTATTAACAAAATCTCTAAAAATACACTATAATGTATTTATCGAATACCAAAACATATCAAGATTAAATTGACTTAGTTTATACGTTTATTTAGTTCAAATATCATACAAATAATTTGCGAATGCGTGATATTCTAAAAATCACGTATCGCCTAGTTTCTTGGAAGAAAGTCATGTAAAGAGGGTCAGTGCTAAATTTGAGAACTTACAGCTCGTAGCTAATAGATATTGTGAAATGCTATTTTTTTCTACCGGTTTTGTACCTATATCGGTTACTCATACCAGTCAGTTGAATATTGAAACCCGCCATTAAGAAACAAAGAGTATCGACGGCTGGTTGCCGGTTGAATGGGGAGTTTTCTGACAGCTCATAAAAATTAGTTCAAAAAACTTTTAAAAAGCCTAAGGCGTTAAGTCTGAATACTATAATGTAGGTAAGTGGTATCTACCATCTATGGTTATTTATACGTTCAATTTCTGATACAGACGTCAACTAATTTATTTTACTTTTAAAAACGCAGTGTGGAATAAATTCTTCGCCTTCGCCTTTTGTAAAGCGCCATCTATCGAAGCCTTTTGTACCAATTTTGTACAGTTTTGTTTTTTTAATGAGCTGTCAGAAAACCTCTCATTGAATTAAAGAAACAAAGGACTCGGCACTAAAGTCATTACTTTTAAATATATGTATGTATAAACTTTTTACCTCAAGAGTGTAATTGAACTTAAAAAAGGACGACAGTAGTTTTATCATTACCTCAAATGACAACGATACGGCCAGTCGCCATGTTACGACACAGTCAACAACAAGTACGTCAGTTTTCATAAAAACTTGCTTTTTGCAAAGAAGTATGGCAGGCGTATATGAGAATTCTGTATCGCTTTCTGGAACTTAACAATTTTATTTCAAACATGTATATTTTATAAATATTACATATGGTTAATTATGACAAAAGTTTTCAGATTTTTCGAAGTTGGGATTTAAAAGTTATTTGCATTTCAAATATTGGCATCGTATTGTTAGAAATCCTGAACACAACTTTTGAACGTAAACATGAGCTTGTGATAAAAATCGTTTATCAATGTCACAGCTAGATGTCACAATAGTATATATTACTAAAATGGCTGTTACTGTTTTTGTTGAAATGAAACTAAATTGTACTACCTACTGTACTACTGTAAAATGCTTCGACGAAGTTTATAAAAACACGTACGACAAGCTTATACACAGACGAACTCCAAAACGCTATTAATTGACTTTGATTGAATGAAGATGAAGGTGAGTGACGTAGTATGACATTTGAGTTGTCAGATTTGACACAGTAAAAGTTTTCGTTTAGTTTTTTGTCTGCATTTACGTTTCGTTATTGAATTTGTGTATGAAAAACAAAACTATTCAAATTGTGATTTTTCTTTTCTCCGGACTTTTAAAAATGATCTAATTGCTGAAAAATAAAGATAAGAATCTTCTTATTCAATAGTGTAAGTTTGGTGCCAGAACGTTGACTTAAACAGGCGATACACCATCCCGCATTCTTCTTTGATGAAAATTTAAGTCATGTGAAATCGTTGTTATTTATTGTGCAGAACCACGGCTGGTAATCTCCATAGTGTATATTAGCATCAGTCTATGGATATTGTCCATGGGCTCACATAATGATATTGACACTTGACTGCTTGAATTGGTTGAATAGTTTGATTGAATTGAAAGTTTCAATTCGAATTGAACAATCTTTGTAGAGATTGACACAATAACAATCTTTGTGAATTGATGTGTAAATGAATTTAATTATAAATAAATTATAAAAATATTGTATAAGTTGTGAAAATTGTGTTAAACTTATGTGAATTTCCATGAAAATATACCAAAGGAAGTACCTAACTATAACTCAACAATACCTGGAATATACTGACAGCGAGGACTGAAATTATATACTATATTGGATTTGTAATTGGATTGTCAGAAAAAAATATTTAATCACACCACATTGTCTAGCCTAAATTAAGTCTCATTAAGAACTTGTGCTATGGATACACAATGCTATGGATAACGGATAAATAAACTTAAGAAATATATAAACACATAGATATTTTTTATTTTTTATATAGAAAAACATCCAGACCCATATTTATTTATTTGTAAATTTTATTATTTGGCAAAGGAATTACCTATAGGCATAACGTACTAAGAAAGTTCTTTGCCATGTCCGTAGAAAAAAAACTGCTACGTACACCTCATTGTAATAGAATAACATTTAAAAAAAAAACAAGCTGTCAAAATCAATATGTGAGCCTCGTATAGAACGACATCTATGACAAGGGAGTTGTCCGTCTGAACTTGTTCTCCTTATTAGTCTGTGTGCAGAACTTTGCATAATACTGCCACACACTGACCTCTATATTTACCACTGGACTGGCGGCTGTCAAAGTGCTTTTGTGCCCGTTTGATAATCGCCATTTTGGCGCTGTCGGACGTAGCGAGCAGTAGCGAGTGTCCGTGGTACTAAAACTAGTCGCTTACACATATGTCACATGTCCTCATTCTTGATAACTTTTATATAATGCTTATAACAATAACAACATAAAATTCGAATTAATATTTAAAAAATATAAAATCACTTAACAATAAGCAAGCACTTCTCTGGCGGCCACTTGCAATATACGTCAAAATTTGTTCTGCGGACACTCGCTACTCGCTAGTGGCGCTTCAAATAGGCACAAAAAAATAGCTGTCAAACTTACGGAACAGCCAGTCCAGTGGTAAATATAGAGGTCAGTGCTGCCACATAATACTGCAGTGTATTAGGCTGCCCCAAGAAAAACTATAAGCACTATGGCAAGTCGCCATTATTGTTTCTTACTACCTATACAGGCGCGTTTTTTTTGTAGTTATGTCATGTCCTCTTTTGTTCCTATTGTCGATGGTCAAACGTCTTAATTGACATAAAACAAACCTAAAAATTTTCATGACTCTTCCTTGCTAGACTGGGAGCAAACGAAAAATATCGAATGTGCCTGCTGATTCTAATTCCGGGCATACTGTTAAAGTCGGTTAAGCGATAGACGTTTAACTATCGTTTTTGTGGGCAACTAACCCCCTATCACTGCAACAGAGACTATCCATCATTATAATACCTCCAAATTCGGCAAACGTGAAGTAATATGGTTTTATAACCTGTGGTGTTCTGCCTAGCCCATAAAGGATACAGGCGTGAAGTTATGTATGTACAGACCAAAGAGTGGAATTTCGAAATTAGTTTAGTGTCGAGTTTGAAATCCTCAAGTATGACATATGAGGGACCTTATAACATTAGAGAATTTAATGCCCATTCTATTAACCTTTGCATAAAGAACGCTGGTCAAGGTCCATACACTCAAAAACCTGTCACTTAAATTCTTTTATCGACCCCGTCTTGAATACGTTGTTGCTCTAAACAATTGTTTATTGTAATAAATATCTATATCTATTATCAATATTTTAAAATTCGACGCAGAAATAAAATTATTTCATAAAATAAATACATAAACTGGCTGTCAATGTCAGACGTCAATTCAGACTCTGACTTTTAGAAATAACAATTTGTGTTAGATGCTCAGCCAAATAGTCTCAAATATCAGGATATTAGCTTAACCCTTGCGAAACAATAAGTGGCTTTTGCAATGTAAAAAGAATTAACATATAAACAAGGCAAATCAAGCTGAAAACACCCTTTTAACATAACAAAAGCGCCTTGTTAAATATTGTTGTAAATGATATCATAATAACCTAGTTATTTCATCATTTGTTGCGAGAGGGAATTACGTGCTAATGTAATTGATTTCTTCGAGTAGTTTTGAGACCTCCTTTAATGTCATGACATGAAATATAAGAGATCTTGCCTGCATAGTTCAAAACAAGAGATCTGCAGAGATTTGGTCATATTATACACCTATATAAATCCCTTTACAATTTGCCAACATATTAACAACAAGCAAACGGTTGACGTTGAGTGAGGTCTGATTGATGTAAATGAAATGAGTGACAAAACCCGTATTTTCATATCTTATTATCTACGTTCAGCTTCAATATTTTATAACAATCATTATAAGTATGTATTTACTGACGTTATATTATTTTTATTTCTATATGATCTTTACTCTAATAATCTTTTTAGTTTCTGCCCTTCATTAGGTTGCTTTCTTTAAGACTTAAAACATTAGATTGGCTGCATTCAAAAACAATATTTCTCGTAAATATTTAAAAATTATTTTCTTTTTTTCCACAGACCGTCTTATAAAGGTTTTGATTACTTTAAAATCAGTAAAAAATCTACTTCTTTTTGTGATATATTTGAAACTAAGACGCCGTCTTCCAGCTATCAATCACATCAATCAGTTGACAGGTCGTGATTGACCTTCATTCTTTACTTACGGCAAAGACCAAGCTATGCACGGAAGTATTTTAGATCAATTTATGAACGGCAGTCATCCAAAATATCAGCTATCGATAGTGTGTTTTGGGAGCATGTTACATCGAACAATATTTACTTTAGCTACGAGGCAAAGTCTTGTTAAAACACGATATATCTAGACTTGATACTTTTCGATACTTAGCCAGTCAAAATACGTTTATTATCGAATCTTATATAAGCTAATGAAATTGAAAAAAGAAACAAATTACATTTGCCTATAAATGCATCATTCGATATGGCTTTATGTCATCATCTTATCATTTTATTTTTCTCCTGTACTAAGACACTTGTATTTTTTTTATATTTAATTTTCTTTAATTTTTAAATTTAACGATTGAATTATTTATAGGTAAATTATGAAACTTTATTGTATAATTTGTGATTAAACGAACTTACCTAAGTGAAGTTCTATCAAAATTATACGATGTGCTTCTTCCTGAAAGATAAGTAACTTAGTTATTATATTACACATGTAGTCTCACCTCCAGGACTTACCACTCGCACTTTCGTTGATAGATACAAAAAAAATATTCAACTATTTGCATCTCCGTCACACTCTTTAGCCCTTGTCATTTTGATTGGAGTTAAATATTTTTTGAAGATCTGTACTTCCTGTATCAATGACTTACGGTATCTTGGCTGGGTGGGATTTTGTTACTTATCTTTCAGGAAGGGGCACATCGTATAATTTTAATAGAAGTTCATTTAGGTAACTTCGTTTAATCACAAATTATACTTTTTGCTTCTTCCTTCAGATAAGTAACTTAATTGTTATATTCCACATGTAGTTCTTGAGAGAAGATACAGATATCTATAAAAATCGAAAAAGTATTCAAATTATTTTGTTTTAAATTTCCACATTAAAAAGAAAAAGTAAGATAATTCAACATACATTAAATCATAAGTAATACAAAAATACAAAATTTTAACAGTCTTAGGTTTAGATTTTTATTTCATTAAAGTCTTTACATTATAATGTTATTCTACTCGTATGTAAACACAAATGATGTTTAACACAATCATTTTTTATTATTAGTTTAAATTTTGTTGTTTCAGATTGATATTTTTTTATTAATCTCGGTAGCATACTAAGCCTGGGCACCAGTAAATAACTAAGTAATTAGCATGATTCGTTAGGAATGGCTTGCGCTAAGGATAATTGATCAGAGCTGCTTATGATACAATTATTTCCAAAAGTTATTCGATGTGTCACTCTATCCAGCAGTTTTTCGAATTAAATGAATGTTAACACCCGAACAGCAGAAGCGAGATGTCGCGGGGGGAGACGTGTGATATGCGCATTGAATACACCTTATATCAATACCTGAATCGTGTAACATTAATTTAATCCAGCGACTTAAAGATTGAGTTGAAGCTGGGTGTTGATATGGCCTTTTTAATGTTAAAAACTGAGTATCATGTCATCGCACCTTTGCTGTTTCTTTTATGTAATCAACTATGCGAGCAGCGCATATGTTATTACTATCATAGGTTAATGTGAACCATATCTTTAAGTTTTAATAAGATCAGGGATTTTAATAATAATACTATCGGTTTTTCGTTATATATTATTGATATTATTTTGTTTATAATGTCTGCACTCTATGGGCTGTAATAAGAGCTAATAATGTATCTAAAGTATGTGTTAGAAAATCGAGTCCACAATATCAATATCGTTCTTAATAATCGATTTCATCGGCGGCATCGGTGTCTCTGAATCTATTTGTATTTCCCAGTAATAAATATCAGCTGTAACGTCACAATAGGTCTTAAAAGTCGGCACGCTTGGTTCCAATACAAATCATGGCACTTGCGTTGTCTATGTAGATGTATGTCTGTGTTTCTTAACACCGCCGTTTACAACCTGCCAAAGACATTTAATTTGGTTGTCAATAGCCGTCTTCACTTGCTAACTTGAAGTACCATATTATATGAGCTTTGGCTTTAAGATGATTTAAAACGCGAGATGTATCGCATGTTATAATGATACTTAGGTGACATATTTTTATCTTTCTCGATTTCTGAGACAAGTATCAAGGTCAATGTATGTATGAGTTAAGGGTACCATACTGAGATCCATTTTCAAATAATACTGTAAGGAATTGTAGTACCTGGGGAACAAAACTCTGTCTATTTCTTGAAGCATACCTTGTATTGTTTCGTCAAAGCATTTTTCAATGACGCTATCCTTTCGTAAAAACGCTCTCATAAATACATCCTGGCATTGTAGTATTACCAACATTTAGTAGGCCCAATTTGTTGGGACTAAATCATGCTAGTTTGTCTTCCATACAAATACCAAAATTCCATTACTACTAGCGCTACGCACCGGGCATTACTGGAACTTTTTGTATTTTTTGCTGCGTTCGATATCGATATATCTATAGTACCAGGCAGCGTACTATAGTATAGTATTCAACCAATCTTTTTGCGCTCGTTGCATTCGCTTATTTTTCTGTGTGTTTTTTGTCGCTAAATTCTTTTGTTAGTGTTTTCTGCAAAGTACGTTGAGTAGAGTGTTCACTCCTCGCGTTTTTACGATCTCAAATCGAAGATTTTACTTTTGTAAAATGATATTTTTACATAGGATGCTGACTTTCTAGTGAGACAGTGAGTTAAGAAAAGGAATTGCATTGATTTTGAATGACTGGTGCAAGGAGGTGAACAATTTGTGTAGCAAAAGCATTGAGTTTGACGAAAACGACCCAAACAAATCTATGGCCTATAATTATTATATCAAACACAAATAATTAAGAAAAAATAAATAATTGTCTGAGATGCATATTTTTTTATTACTCCCAACTCGCTATTAGTATTGTGCAGTTTAAATTTGACTCGTTACTCGATTTAAATTATAATTGCGCAATAGTAATAACTGGTACTACGAATTTCTGAAAACTTGAAAGTGGCGGTACGGCCGGGCTGCATTCTAGGGTAGTTTTGGTCAAAAAGGTTCCTAGAGTGGATACTGTATGGCGCTAAAGTGCAAAAACCGCGAGACGGTCATCTATACTTTAGTACTTATATTCATCTATGGACTAAATCAAAAAATATTTAGCAGGGTAGAAATTAATCGAATGAATAGCTTATTCAAAAGTTGGAAGAAATGTTAGCTAGGCCACAGGAGCACTATGACAATATCTGTGGCATTTATATATAGATGAGTCAGGCAGGATCTTTTTACCACGAAATGAACAATAGACATTTTTTTGTTTAGGCCGCTAGCAATAATATTAACTTCAGCGCGGCCCAACCTTTCTAGGTACAATTATTTTATAGGCGAAAGTAGTCAATGTCCATTCGCACCAGCTACTTTATTTTCGCTGGATTTAATGTAGAATATTTAAATATTTTTTGCACATTTATTATTAAATGGGGGTATTATATATCGACCATCCGATTAATATAATACCAATTACATAACTAACTGTGTTAGTTATGTAACTGGGCACTGTCCGTGTAACTAACAATAAATAAATAATATTGCGGATCGCTATTGAGACGACGATTCGTAATAACAGTTGACGATCGTGCAGATCTTTTGCGAATAATTTTAATGCAAAAAGACAGCTAATATTTCTAAATAATTTTTATGCATTGCTTTTACTTCTCCGACCACCTACGCAAGCGGCCGAAAGCCCGTAATTAAGGCGTCAGAAAATATTTCAATGGGGTACCTGTTCTCTCTGATCCCATGAACGGAGCTATCGACAGCCTTTAACCACCACATTCCCTTTGAACATTTTGGGGAATAGACATATACCTCTCATAGTCATTATTCAGGTTCAAAGCCTTTTGTATAAAGCAAAGATACCGTATTCAATGCCTGGATTGATACAAGAAGCCCAAGTACATATGCAAACGCTTTCGTCTTATATCGCTTTTAATTAATATATTTTAAAATTTGATATTTAAATGTTGTTATTTTTATCATCGAGTACATTTATAATTTATTTGAATTAGTTATTACCCCAAGAAGGGGTTCAATCCACTGTTCATACATCTGCGGCCACCTCGCATACAGTTAGCTAGTTTATTGAAAATATTTTTTGTCTTACACTAAGTAAGCAAAGATTACAGGCAATAAATATTTTATTGCCTGTAAATAATATTTTAGTTGACAAAAAATTGGTTGTTTGTAAAAAATACATTTAAATTAATTGTAATATTAACATTATTAACTGTTCTTCTTCTTCAAATACATGTGTAATATAATAATTAAGTTACTTATCTGAAAGAAGAAGCAAGAAGTATAACTCAGATTATTGGCTATTTACGATAAGGCATTGTGAGAGTTCGTAGCCATACTTATGCCTTAATGGTATACAATACTGAGAGAGGATGGGTTAAGCATTGATCTACAAAATTACCATTCTTTTTTCCACGAGTCAGTTAAAGTACCGTTATATTAATCCTTAAATAGTTACTTTTGCAACTATATTAGCAGTTTCACAAATAGTCCAATTAAGAGGGTCCACAGTAGCAGTGCTGGGTTCAAATAGTTCTGCAACAATAATAAATCTTATTACTATTTATAAGATTTTATAAGTTCCAACACTCATATTGTTTTTTATGAAGTGCGGGTTTATGTAGAGTACGTTTCTATAGAAGTATAGTAAACGGAGAGTGTCATCATTAATGCATGGACAATATGGTGGCCTAAAAGAAACTTAATCAAAACACATGTATGAAATGATTTGACGTTTTAATTAAATTTTAATGTACCTATCTCAAGTATTTTCAACCGACTTCCAAAAAAGGAGGAGGTTCTCAATTCGTCTGTATGCTTTTTTTGTGTCTTTGTTACACGATATTTCGGACATTTATGAATCGATTTTAATAATTTTTCATAGTTGGTTCCATATAAATTTTATCGAAATTGGTTGAGTACTTCATTGAAAATTTCAAAGTTTTGAAAAAATATGTTTGATTTCCGAGAATGTTTACGTTGATGACATTATAACTCAGCCAAAGTTTTGACGTGAAGTCGGTTTTTTTAATGCTCTGCATTTGTTGATTACTCAAATCTCTACTACTTACCACTACTTTACAAAAAGATATATACCCAAGTATCTTTTTGTAACGTAGAAATTTCGCCACAAAATATTTCCTAACAGCTGGGCTAATAAAGGCAATTTAGTTTTTCAAATCAAATTTTAAGTTCCTGCGATGAGCTCTTCGGGTTTATTATTTTATGTAATATAGATTTCTTACAAGTTTTAAACATTTCTTCCCACTTTTAATTTGGATGGTATTTAATCTTACAACTGTAAATCCACATTTTTCTATCAAAGTATTCGAAATTGCTAACAAAAATACTGAATTGCACACTAAATGTGCGCATCAAATAAATCAAATATACTACACTGTTTGATGTTTAAAGCTAAACTATTTTACTGAATTACTATCTGTTAACTTATAGTAAATCTAATTATCCTTTTAGTGCAACGAAACATTTAATCTGTTTTTTTGCAATTTGTCACCTATTAAATTTTAAAGATAACCTAACCTAACCAACGCTAACCTACCTATTAGTAATTTTGGTATTACAGCAAAGTACTGTTGGTAAGTAATTATCTTATTATTTTCTGAATGAGCATGTCGGGATTGTTGACAGGGTAGACTATGATAGCTGGCCAGGTTTATGGCGCTTCGCCGGCCGCTGCCGCGGCACCGCTCGCTTCGCTCGCTCGGCTCGCGCACGTGTATAACTATATGCAACCTAACATGCTCCTCCTCGCTGCGCTCGTCGTCGCACCTAACCGTACTGACTCCGTCTTTCGGTGCGGGGGACTTCTCGTGGCCTATAAAATATGTATTCTTTGTAATGCAATTTTAGATAATAATTTTAATAATTCGGTGGTAATATTGGATAATTTAGTGTGCAAATCAATATTTTTGTTATACGGCGAGTAATTTTGTTTTAGAATGCTTATATCTGTGGTATAAAAAGGATTTTCGTAGTAAAATTATATAAATAAAGTCGCTAACTTTGATATATTTTAGACTTTTTTTTATACTACACATTTAGTTATACTTTGATAAACAGTCATTTATTTGATATGCCGGTACATTATTAGTAGATAATTGTTGTTTGCTTAAATTTTAAATAGAGGTGCAATTAAAAATTTCCCTTTTAATTTCATGCCCCACTTTTAACCCACACAGGCTGTACATTTCGGAAGTCATAGTAAATGATAGCGAGGGTTGTTTTGTCGGTTTTATCATAATTATGAGCAGTTTCATTGTGTTTCCACAATGTACTGCGGCGGGTTCGTTCTCTGCCATTAGCGGATGGTTTGAAACTGATTGGCTCCACTTCTGACTTATAAGCAAAGAAAGAATAATTTGGAATTAAATCACTTTATAAAATAAGTTATATCAAAACAATTTGACGACCGGCTGGTGTAGCGGTAACATACATTGCCTTCTATGCCAGAGGTCCTGGGTTCGAATCCCGGCGGCGGCGGATATTTGTGTGATGAACACAGATATTAGCCGTCAAGTCATGGATGTTTATATGTTTATTTAAGTTTATTCTAATAAAAAATATGTATTTATTCAATATGTATGCTTATATATTTCTTAAGTATATCAGTTATCTAGTATCCATAACACAAGTTCTTTAAGAAACTTAATTTGGGCTAGATAATGTTGTGTGAGTGTCAGAAATATTTATTTATATTTATTATTATTTATAATTAAATAATGCAATGATTTGACATTTTATTTCTAGTATTTAATAAGATAGACTAGCAGCCGTGTCCCAGTAACTTTTGACCCCTTCAGAATTTTATTATAGCTTGTAACATTCCTCAGGAGCTGAGCTATCTAATGCGAATTTTTTTTCAAATCTGACAAGCAGTTTCTGAGCTTAGCCCTTAAAAGTAAACCCTTCAGCTTTGAGACAATAGCACCAACTAGATATTCCAAAATTGAGCAAAGCTTGTGACATAGAATAGAATATAAAGAAATAGGATGGGGCCTAGAATATAAACACGTAGGCATATGCTCGTAGATAAATAACCAGCCAGACCCGTATTTTCAAACGTATTTATCTAGGTGAACCTCATCAATTACATAGTAGCGTTTATGATATTAGTACTTAAAAATTTGATATATTTCTAACATGTAAAAATTTCATTCCCCACTTTCAATACATATACGCCTGTACATTTCGGAAATCATAGTAAATGATAGCGAGGTTTGCTTTGTGTCAGTTTTATCATAATTATGAGCAGTTTCATTGTGTTTCCAGTGTACTGCGGCGGTTCGTTCTCTGCCATTAGCGCATGGTTTGAAACTGGTTTGTTCCAGTTTTGACGGATAAGAAAAACAGAAATTAAAATATGTAGAAGTTAATATCACTTAAGGTGAAGGAGGTGGGAGGCTTATGTCCAGCTGTGGTCCAGGCTGAATGATGGTGATGATGACGAAGGTGGGAAAAATTCTACAGATTTAGTTGAAATCCTTTTATACAGGGCGAAGTCGTCATGGCGCCGTGGTTACTGTGTGTATCATACGATATCACAGGTTAAGCAACGTTTGGCGCGGTCGGTACTTGGATGGGTGACCGCCGACCATTCATTTCTCATGACGACTTTCGTACTTCAGAGGGCACGTTAAGCAGTCGGTCCCGGGTGCTGTATAATTGTATATAGTAGTCGTAAGGGTTTGCCAGAAGCCATATTGGCGCCCTGAAAATTCTGGCATCTACCACCCAGCACTGGGCCAGCTTGGTGGATTATGGCCTATACTTCCTCTTCACCCACAGGGAGAGACTCATGCCCTGCAGTGGGCTTATTACAAAGAGTTGTGATGATGATGATGATTATACAGGGTGACTGGTGGGTCACTTTCGAAATATGAGGACGTGATAGTTTGAAATCATACACGAAGAGAAAAAAATAAATAAAAAATAAATAATTATTATTTAGTAATCTTAACCTAACGTTAAAGAATTAACTACGCAAATCATGGTTACACAAGCGGTATACAATAAAAACTTAGCGGTTGGTGGTGTGCGTGTGGTGGGAACACTAATGTAATGTAGTAATGTCTTTTTATTTATTTATAGGGAATTCCGGTGACAAATTAAGTACCTACTTCTATTACATAATTATGATCAAAATCGAGTACAGAGTGCTCTCCTTCAATATCTAAAATTGGTCACCAATCACCCTGTATATTTTTATTTATACGTATAAAAAATGTTTAAGAATAATATAAATTTTATCAATAGGTAAAAACAATTTCCATTGAAACAGTGGTCAGTAAAATGATGGTTCAATTTTAATCCGTCCGTATCTTACATATTGCAACACTAAGTTTAGGTATTTCAAACTAAGATTAAATATTGTAATTAATATATAATTAACGATAAGGCTGCGATAAAATCATGGCAGATTTTTATCACATTAAAATTGTAATATAACTACGGCCAACTAGGTATTCTATTCAGGTCTATTATTTTGCCGAGTATTTTACATGGGTTGTCAATTTTTTTTATACTTACACCAGAGGCTTTAAAAATGCTGCTCTATATATTTTTAATGCTTTACAACGACCTCAAAACTTAAAATAAAATTATTTTATTAACAAGGCATAAAGGGAGATAATTATGCAATAATTTGAAAAACTATTTTACGCAAAATACAGAAACACATCACACGAACTATTCTACTGAAAGTTTGATAAGTTATTGTGTTTATAATTTGTAAGTCAGAAAGCTTATAACAGGAATGGCTACCTGTCGTTGCTACACGACCCTTTTTATGAACGTATCAAACGGCGTTAAAGTACGGCCGGTGGGAGCTTGCGTTCCTGACAGCTGTCAAAATCATAGCTTTTTTAACTTTCGAATCTGAAATAAACTTTGTTCAGTGGACATAAGGAGCTGTCAGGAACGCATAGTGACAAATTATTAGCGGGAAATAAGAAAGTCTTTGGTTGCCTGGTAGAGATCGCTTTCTAGCGATAAGGCCGCCCATTGTGTTTTCTTTTTTTATTTTTTATTTTGTGTTTGTACTATGAAGAGTAAATAAATAAATAAAGTCGAAGGCGGAGTGTACCTTTACGGAAGTTACACCGCATAACGTTTATCGCTTGATTAACATTGTAATTAAGGGACCGTAGAATTTCGTACAATATATAGGACAAAAGTGAAATCACAACTAGCCTTTATTATTTAATAACGTTTTCATCGAAATAAAATTTATGTCTGTAGATAGATATATCAATTTCCATAGCTTACGTATAAATATAAATATTATTTTGCTGAAGTAGTCCCGATTTTATTTATATCAAACTTGTAGATACTGTTGTGTACCTACTAAAGCTTCCTATAATTATGATCCGATTTCAATTCTCCTTCTAGACCTGGATAAATTCATGGCTTTTCTTACAATCAATTTTTGAAGGGTGGATGCTGGAATTTCTGAAAAAAAATGGAAAGCTTAAATATGTTACAAATGGTTCACTTTCAGATTCACACAATTTAGGCGAATGATATCCACTTCTTCACGATTCCGATTACGTTACCAATGACCCTGTTTATAAATTACATCTGACATGTTATAAAAAGCCTCTTTGTTAGTGTGCACGTAAACATGACTACGTAAATTATTGACAACTGTCTTAGTTCTCTTATCAATTCTCCGCAATGAAGAGCACTTTCTTTGTAATAACTACTTTTTATCTTAGATTACACTCGCGTTTGACTTCTATCTTATCTGATGGTAAATGAACAACCGGATTACCAGATCGCAGATTCTGTCTTTATATAGAGGATGTATCAAGTCGAACAAAACGCTTCGATGGTTTCTTTTTCGTAATCCAAGCTGTGGAACGATCTGCCTGCATCTGTTTTACCTGACCGCTTCAGTCCTGGTACTTGTAAGTGTCAAATGAATAGGTTTCTCAAGTCCACCATTATAGTCTTCATGGGCAATTTCCATCACGTTGCGTGGAAGACAAACGTCCTATCCTAACATATTTTAAAAAACACGACCACTTTGGCGATGGGGTAAAACTGTCTGCCTCAGACGACAGTGGTCGTGGGTTCGATTACCGTACGAAACAAGAAAAAAAAGTTCCGGGTGTGGGTGTTTATCTATATATGTATTTATATACGGTTTCCCCTAGTTCGCTACATAGTATCCCATATCACAATCTCTTTTTTGTAGTTGGTGTGATTGTTTTTTTATCATATAAAATACGGATGGGACGTTTCTCTTTCATGACACCTGAAGTTAAGTGAACATGAAGACTAAGGTGGAACACGTCCATCCACGAGAAACCTATTCACTCGACGCTTAAAAGTACTAGGACTATACTGGTCAGGGAAAATAGACGCAGGCAGTTCATACCAAACCTGGTCGCCAAGGAATCAAAAAGGAACTGTCAAGGCGCTTAGTTCACTTTTTGGAATATCTACCACATACGGATGGAAGTTCTGTCTGCGTCTAGTAGTCCGATGTTAAAAGGGTGAGGATTCAATTTGTTCAAACAGAGCACTTGCGCACTCACCAAAATATACAAGCAACCTTACGACGATGCTCTAGGTTCTGCAGTTTTTTGGTTGTAAGGTTGACGTTATTAATTAGTTTACGGGCTCTTCGGTCAACGGAGTCCAGCGTTTCTAGTTGATATTTTGGTGAACCATCCCAAAGATGACTGCAGTACATGCATGATCGGACTTAAGCTGTGTATAAGTTAAGTTGTACACGTTGTCTGGGGATTTTATTTTTTATTTATTTATTTTAATAACACGGATTTCAGAAGGAACTGGCTGTTCATATAATATTTCCAACATATCACTATCGCCATCGGGGCGGTATGATTTTATATGAGGTTTTATATGAAGGGTGGTCACCAGTCAGGCGAACCCTACAGGGGGAACCACCATTCTAGTGCGTAGGGGCGCTTAATTTTTTTAACAGCAGGGGCGTCTAACCGCGCTTTTTACCGCTTTTCCAATTTAATATACAACCGTATGTGATTGTACGCACTAAGCCGTAACACAATTAAAATTCTACCGCCGCCGCGGAGAGCTGTGGCCCACTTTGCGGCTGACCGCTAGGGCGGCCAACCGCGAAGAAACCGCGGTAAGCGGTTGGACCGCTCAAACGAACCGTTGGATATCCAACCACTAGTGCTTTTATATATATTGTAAGGATAGGACGTTTGTCTTCCATGCCACCTGATGGAAAGTGCGCATGAAGACTATGGTGTTACACGTTCATCCACGAGAAACCTATTCACTCGACACTTAAAAGTTCCAGGACTGTAGTGGTCAGAAAAAACAGACGCAGGCAGATTGTTCCACACCTTGGCAATCCGTACCAAAAAGGAACTATCGAAGCGTTTTGTTCGACTTCTTGGTAAATCCGCTATATGTATAGGGATGGAAGTTCTGTCTGCGTCTGGTAGTCCGGTGGTAAAAAGGGGTGGGTTGTGTTAAATTTACTGTTAAATTGAAATTACTCACGTATACACCTACTTATTAATCATCAAATCGCTAGTTCCCAAGCTCGACGTCATTACAACAACTCCGTTTGACCAACATTCCTCCTGCAGCGACGTAGCCCTTATTAATATAACTTACTCGTAAGGTGTGCACAGACAGACACACAGCACGGCAATATTAGGCAATATTGCGTGTAGATCAAATCATTTGTGTCAAAGATATGATTTTTTTTTAATTGAAAAAGTTATGACTAGGAATGATTGAAAATTATATAGGCAACCTGCAAAGTTTTGATTACTATCACAATCTATCAATCTACCACATAAACATAATGTATAATGTAATTATTTATAAATAATTTTTCAAAAGATTTTTCCGTTAATTTTTACTAGTTTAATAAAGTTGTCTAATTTATATGTTGATTTGAAAGCTTTTCAAATATAAATATCAAGTATATTACTAGACTAGCTGTGACCCGCGACTTCGTCCGCGTGGATACCGGTTGTTGGAGTTGGATAAATACTATTATTATATCCTCCTTGAAGTTTAAACTTACCTTATTCAAAATTTCGTCAAAATCGATTCAGTAGTTAAGCGTTACTGATAGATAAACAGACAGAGTTACTTCAAAAACTGTTAAAACAAAGCTGTGATCCGTAGTTTCACCTAGGTGTTTTGTAAAAAGTATAGGTAGATAGGTATATACATAGATGATGCCTGCGACTTCGTCTGTATTGAATTAGTATTTCGAGTAGGTTATTTTCTTCTCCAAGGTCCTAAGTACTATCTTTAATAACAAAAATAAAAATGAAGAATCTTCGCCCAAATAATATGTATAACTCCTAACCACAAACATAGGTAACTTTATTAGGTACATTACAAACATAGGTAACTATATTAGGCACCTTGCGTTATAAACAAATCGGGTGCCAAAGTGTCTTAAATTTTACATAATTCATGCAATACCTATCTTCATTAATTATAGCTTATTGTTATTCTAAGTAAAGCTATATTACTGTAAAGTTTCAGAAGAATACATTCGGCAGTTTTTGCGTGAAAGAGTAGCAAAGATCCGTCCATCCAGCCATTATCAGTGTATAATGTGTATCTATCTATAGTTATGATTGGCTACTTTTCACGGTAAAATGGCTGAACCAATTTAATGTAATTTCTTTCGGTAGTTAACACATCTACGTAACTTTTTATTCTACTTCTAAATCTACGGTTTCTAACTTCCAAGAGCTAGAAATGATCACGAAATAAACAAAACCTTGAGTCCCATTATTTTAAGTTTAACTTTCTTACAATATATCTCTGTATGTACAGAAGGCAGCACATCAAGCGTTACAAATCGGTATTTTTTTTTACTTGAATCTGAAATCTATGCCCTCAACATTACCTAAGTTAAAATTGTTTGGGGAAATTTGACAGGTAATGTAACGCTTGACCTGCTGCCTTCTGTACCTACCTGTATTAAATCGCGCAAGAAGCTTTATTAATGATTTACTGCATACCAACAATTTTTTAGATTTATTATTTTTAAGCCCCTAGTACTTTTACCAGGAGAATTTCCTTAGAATTCTTATTCCCATGTTTATTTTTAGTGTAGTTTAGTTTTTCTTTCTTCTGGCTATCCGAACGCTTTAACATCTATCTAATCTACTAATGCCACGTTACAATATCAAAAACACTGTTCGTTCGTTGCTTCCACGCTGGACTGGGAGCAACAGAAAATCATAGAATGTACCAGTTGCTTCTCTTCCCGGGCATACCTTAAAAGTCATTTTAGGGATAGAGGTTTTATTGGATAGAGGTTTTATAACGAATAAAGGCGTGAAGTTATATGTATGTATGTTCGTTTATTCTACGAACAGTAGATTTAGCTATCATACACGTTGAATATTGAAGCGTATAAAGCGTTTCAATATTCAACGTCTTGTCAAATTACTACTTACTATTCTTATAACTACCTACCAGTCGTTTGTAGTAGCTTTTACTCATGTAAAATATTGAAACCCAGCATTCATTGATTTTGACGACAATTTAATTATAATTTACCCCTAGAATAACCCTACCGCCTCTGAATAATTGACTAATCCGAGTGAGCTCCGCTTGGTGGTAAACTGACTGTCTCGGCTGACTGAAATTTGCCGTCAAATATCCGCGTAAATAGTGAAGCGTCCCGAAAACATTTTATAAAGAGCCAGTTCTAGAGCTGCAAACGGGTTTATGATAGAACTGGCTTGGCTTCGGTATTCGACCTCATTTATACTTACCATCAGGTGAGAATGAGGTCAAATTCGGACTTATTCACCGATTTGAAAAAAAACTTAGTATTTTTAATATTTGGGAATAGAAAGTTATAAAATTAAACTCGTGGATAGTCTGACTCCCAACCATTACAAAAATTTGGTGGTTCATTCAGAGAAATCTTATTTCCAAGTGAAATAATAAAAGTTGGGTGAATATGGTCATAGGCACCCAGAGTTTGGTAGGTATCTCGAACAATTAACAGCGTGAGTGGCCGGCCATGCCAGCGAATCACTCGCTCGCCTGCCCGAACATACCTAGCTATTTTATGACGGAGTTATTTTAAAAGTATTACGATATCTCTTTGGATCTTGATTGAAATCAAGTGGTGTCAAAGACAATTTTGTTCACAATTAAATATTTATTGTAAACAAAATAAAAAAAAAATATAATAAAAAAAATTTACGCGAGCAGGATCGAACCCACGACCTTAGACTCATAGTCAGTCTACGCGCAACTGAGCAATGAGTACTTCTGATCTGTATGCCGAACATCTCCACCATATTCTAGTAAAGTAAGTTTTAGGCATAACTTTTAAAAATCTATTAAATTTTTTTAGATCCTAGATTTTTTTTATGTCTGCAGAATCTGCTCATCATCCTGGACAACTTTTGTTAAGGCATCATATCTATATTTCTTACGGTTTTGATGATCCCTTAAGGGTTCTGCATCAGGTGTTCCAGTAAGCGACATAAAATATACCCTATATGTTGCCCCGGCTTCACAGCTATACATTAAAAAAAGGTTCATTCAAATCCGTCCAGCGGTTCCAGAGATTAGCGTGTGCAAACAGACAAACTTACAAACAAACAGACAAAATTTTTTTTTCAGATTCTTACTCTTTTTTCATTTCTTTTTAACCCTAGATAATTTTTTTTGTAAAAATATTAAATGTACAGACACGTTTTTTTTACTGTTTTATTATATGTATTGATTATATACACAGATGTGGACAATATGGGCTCCAAGCGATTTCTGTCAGACAACACGTTTATATGTAAAACTAATGGTTGAATTAATTAAATATTTTTTTCAAAAAAATTTAAAATATTAATGTTTACCAGAATAATTAAATTGCTAGTTCCCAAGCTCGACTACGTTATTACAATAACCGTTTGACCAACATTCCTCCCGCAGCGACATAGCCGTTATCAATATAACTTACTGTTTAATATACAGCGTGAGGTGCGCACAGACAGACACACAGCGTGGCAATATTAGGTAGCGAACTTCGTGATTTATAGCGAGGATTATATTATGTACAGTCGGAATCTCAAGTATTGTTGTTGTGTTTATGATTATATTTTATACAGTTCTAATACTTACCATCTTTTTATATCAATAAAACAATTTCTTTTTCCATCATTATGTGTATTTCAAATATTTTGTGTCATAGATGTAATTTGATTAATTTAAAAAAAATATATCTAAGGAAGATTGAACATTTATAACCTGCAAATTTTGAGTTTCTATTGGAAAGTCGTCGTGGCACCATGGTTAATGTGTGTGTCATACGATATCACATGTTAAGCAACATTCGGCGCGGTCGGTACTTGGATGGGTGACCGCCGACCATTAATTTCTCTCGACGACTTCCGTGCTTCGAAGGGCACGTTAAGCAGTCGATCCCGGGTGCTGTATACTTGTATACAGTAGTCATTAGAGTTTGTCAGAAGCCATTTCGGCGCCCTGAAAATTCTGTCATCCACCACCCAGCACTGGGCCAGCTTGGTGGATTACGGCCTAAATCTCCTTGTCACCCAGAGGAGAGACTCATAGCCCTGCAGTGGGCTCATTACACGGAGTTGCGATGATGATGATGAATAATATGTAATGTTAAGAAAAAAAATATTTATGCTCACAAAATATCTCTTAATTACTAGTTTTGTTTGTTAGAAAATGACAGCTCTTTTTTAAATTTCATTAGTAACGACAAAAGGAGTTTAAAAATAAAAAAGTTATAAAATCGATTGTACTTCTACTGTAACCTAATTAAAGCGCTAGGTATTTTTGGTAATTAATTGTTTTCATGAAAGTTACTTTGAAGATAATTTATACACCTCAAACTCATTTATTTATAAATTGCTATAAAATGTTATGCAAAACAAATGACAGACTCGTAAATTTTCAATCAATCTCATTCAGGACTTACACTACGAAATTTTTAACTGGTATCACATTTTTTTATTTGAAATTTCGAACTATCAGTTAATTGCATTGAATTATTTTCCAGGGTATAGTTCGCTACATGGTATCTCATAACATAAACTATGCTAACTTTGGGGCCGTGCAGTTGATGTTATTTTCTGGGATTTTATATTTTTTTTTTATATAGTAAAATAAATAAAAAATAAATAAATATTTCTGACACTCACACAACATTATCTAGCCCAAATTAAGTTTCTTAAAGAACTTGTGTTATG
Organism: Stenoptilia bipunctidactyla; assembly: GCA_944452665.1. NCBI lineage: Eukaryota > Metazoa > Arthropoda > Insecta > Lepidoptera > Pterophoridae > Stenoptilia > Stenoptilia bipunctidactyla. Next base: position 1,738,534 of record OX101730.1, read on the forward strand.
GCTAGTAGATAGCTGATATACTTACTTCAGAAATATATAAACATACATATTGAATACATTTCAATTTATTAGAATAAACTTAAATAAACATATAAACATCCATGACTTCACGGCTAATATCTGTGTTCATCACACCAATATCTGCCGCCGGCGGGATTCGAACCCAGGACCTCTGGCATAGAAGGCAATGTATGTTACAACTACACCAGCCGGTCGTCAAAAAAAATGAATACAATATTTGTCGTAATAATAGTATAATTCTTTTTGATATGCAATAAATTAATGACGTCGATTGTACCTTAACAACTTGAGATACGGCATGATTTATGTGAGACGACGGGAGAGCAACAGATTGTGAATAGGCGTTTGTAAGATCGTTCCAGAATTTTAAATGCTTTGTAGGTAATTACATGATGTAACATATGGAACATAGTATAATTCAACATAAATTTTCTTTGTGTAAAATGCAGAACAAGCAACTGAAATTAAACATCAAATAAAAAAAATATCGTTGGGTGTATATTCACACTAGAGCTAATGTAACATAATAAATCTATATTTTTGCTAATGACATGACTAAATAATATTCACGGACGCAGATTCCTGCATAATGCGTGAACCGAACCCCCGACCACTATACCCTGGCAAATTTCATTTTTCCATTCTAGAGTGGGGATGCTTTACACATCTTACTTTTTCATGACTTTAAAAGTGGAGGTGTGAAAATAAACTAAATTTATTTCTGCTGTGACCATTTTCACTTAACATGTTTGGTAATTAATTATTTTCATTAAACTTAGTGTAAAGATAAAGTATATACACCTCAAATTCACGTATTCATGCATTGCGTTAAAATTGTATGCTAAACGAATGAAAAGTACCATTCAATTTCAATCGTTCTCATTCAGTACCTTACACTACTAAGATTTTAACTGGTATCATTATTTTTCTGTTTGACATTTTTACAGCATTGAATTATTTGCCAAGGTATAGGAGTTTGAGAATATAAGGCGTTTGAGTCAGATAGTGATAATTCATCGCCAAAGCGGTTGTCATAATTATGTACAATATTAGGTACATATCTTTTTTAAAGCTTAAATATTGGTTAAGGTCCATATGACTGATAATCATGTGATTCTTAAATTGAATACAATACTGACACATCAACTACATGGCCGCAAACATGTGTTATTGAGACATTACAACGGAACTAGGGGGTATAATCTAGACACAAGCCTGATCGTTTTCTAAAATAAACTTAAATATAGACACAATATTCATTAACACGTTATTTCCTTCTCTTTCATCTCCGACACAAACATATTTTCATCAAGATATTCAAATAACTTAATCAACAATCTTTTTAAACCTCAGTTAGACCTCTCAAACTATAAGGGCATCAAATATGCAACGAAGAATTCCATTCAGACCCTGTAATCTCAAGAACTTGGAATCTATAACGAACTTTCAAACTAGTTAGATATAAGCCGAAAAGTTTTCCTGTAGCGCTTAGGCAAGCACTAAGCAAGTGCTTCGCAGAATCTATTATAATATCTGATACTTGAAAAGCCCCTGCCCAACTTCGTCCGCATTGCTAATAGTTAGTGGAGTTGCTATTGTAATTAAATATTTGTATCGCTTCTTTAACTTCTTGACCATTGTGGTGATGAAGTAAGTATTTATTCATAATAAGATAGTGATCGCAGATTTGGTCCCAGAATAGTAGTCCTATTTATAAAAATAAATTACATATTCCAAAAAAAATATCAAGTTCCACTACATTATCAACCCCAAAAGTTTCTTAAAGAACTTGGGCTACTAGTTATAGATAAATTAACGTGGAGAAAGCGAAAGAAGTATGTCTGGATCTTAGCAATTGGTTTTGCCTTGTCTCTGCTTACCACAAAGGGAGACAGGCGTGAGGTTATGTATGTATGTATGAAACATGGTTTATATTAATAAACCTTTAAACATCCACGATTTGACGGGTAATACCTATCTGTGTTCATCGCCCAACTATTCACCGTCACCGTTTTTCGAACCTGGGACCTTCGGACATGAAGATAGATTGGAGAAAATAGACTGATATAAATTGTCAAGCCGTGGATTATGATATAAGTTAATTTCAAGGACAAGATTTTATCTCCATACATTTTGGCCCATATGTGTACCGCGAGGTACATGGGCACCAAATTTAAGGACATAAACCGAGGAACTGTAAAATATAGGATATATTTACGTATTTTAGATTAAATGCTATAAAATAAATAATTTAAAGTTGTAAGAAATAGCCGTTTCAAGACATAAGATCATTATTATTTGACATATGTCAGCAAATATCAATAATGACAGGATGGTACCACTCCGTTAGTCATTCAAATAAGGTCGTTATTCCAATATTCAATTTCAATTCAATTCTTGTAGTTTTGGCAACCAGCTGTCGATACTAAGCGACTAGCTATTACTGCCAGTATCATGTGATGGAATAGACACGGTATTAAGAATTAAGGTCCATGTAGTATTGACATAACAATTGTTGCGCGACGTAGACCGGACATTGAGTTACCTACGTTATTCCAATAAATAAATAAACAACAGAATAACAAATTGTCTGTTTGACAGTTATAGTATTTTTTACCGTAGGCATTTTCCTGGCATGTATAGCAATATTTTTACTGCGCAGCATATTGCTTGTGTACAAAGCTATGAGTAAGATTTTTTTTCTCAGTTCAAAGTTTAGCTTAGACCTCAACTGTTAATACAGTTTCCTTAAGTGCAATCAAAGGTATTAGAAACCGCTGAATGTACCTCGGTACCTCAAATGGGCCACTTATACGGGGATCCTTTATAAAGTCTCTGTGTGCATTTCTTTAGTTGATCTATACGGTGACGCAATTTCTATACCCAATTTGGCTTGATAATGTGTTGTGGAAGTTAGATATATTTATTTTTATTATTTTAAATGGCTAGATGGCTCAGCTTCAAGATATGTACACTTGAAGACACTTCCGCCTGACCACCACTAAGTTCATTTTTGCTTGCACTTTAAAAACAGAACAGATATGTGTTCCGGCAATATTGTATAAAGAGCCAGTTCCTTCCTAAACCCGTGTGCTTTCATCTTCGACCTCATCGTCACTTACCATCAGGTGAGATTGAGGTCAAACGCGGGTTTAGTCAATTATAAAAAAAAAAAAGATAGGTAGGTAGTAAAACAGTTCGGCGCCGCAGCAATGTTTATGCGGCTTTTTTTTAAGTGATAAGGCGCCAATGGCCACGACTGTACTTACAACAGTTAATTTACCTACTTTTACAAATTTAACAAATAATGTTGTTGATTTCCTGTAACTCTAGGGTATTAATGGAACCATGTAATAGAATCAAATAACATGTGAATAAAATTTCTATTTTTTTTTATTTTATTTTTCATACAAAATAATTCAATTAAGTCAAAATATCTTGTGTAAAACACCTTTAATGCGAAGCATGACAACTTTTTTTTACAGGTGCAGTTCGCAACGCTTTGTTTTGTACATTGTATGCAACGTTCGTCAACGTTTAAAATGTTTTTGTTGTTTATTGTGTGGCTTCAGTGACACGCGTCTATTAAATTAATGTTAAAGAGATTTTACAAAGGTGATGATTTATGAACTCATTATATTAAGATTGATGATATCTTGAAAATTATGCACTTTTTAACATATTCTTTGGAAAAAAAGTATTGTTTTTTAGTAAGGAACAAAACCTTTAAGTTATGGGAAATCAACAGAAACATATTAAGATTTTTTGTATACAATTTTCCTGTAAATGACTGTTTGTTGACAAAATAATAAGCAAACAAGAGGATAATTAAATTATTTGGTTCGCTAGAAAGATTTGTTAGTAATAATACCTGTGTCACACAAATCGTTAAATTGATATCACAAAGCCTTTCTTTCACGTTAGAAATCCGTTTCAGCTTAAACGTTTCGTATTATAAGAAAGAATATTCAAATATCTCTATCAACTCTAGGTAATCCTCATACAGAGAAATAAAATGTAATAAATAAATTGTGATTCCTGACATGAAACGATTCGTTTGTACAACGCGGCCCGCAGGGTGGCGTCATAAAAATTCTGACAATAACTCAAACTTCGATGTCCACGTTGTGGAGTGCTAATTTATGATTTTCATAATGTTATTGTTTAGGTGTAAGTAATTGACATTATGTATGCACACTGTTTATTAATTTCAAAATATATACAGGGTGACTGTTGGGTCACTTTCGGAATTCGAGGACGTGATAGTCTGAGATAAAAATTATGCATGTAGAGCACCCCCTTTTTATGACGGAGTTTAAAAATAAATCATGTATTTAATGCAAATTCAAACAAATATTTATGTACATATACATAACATCACGCCTGTCTCCCTTTGGGGTAGGCAGAGACTAAGGAACGCCAACTCCACCGATCTAGAAATACCTTTTTTGCTTCCTTCATTAATCCTTTCATACATGATCGCCGGTTACGGGTACTTTTAACTAGGCCCTTTTTAAATATGTCGCCAATTTGGTCGGTAGACGTTCGCCTAGGGCGGCCTCTTCCGACATGACCATCCAATCGTGCTCTGTATACCTCTTTCGTAAATCTGCTTTCACTTATCCTCTCTAAATGTTCAAACCATCTTAGCATACCCTTATTTCAATCTTAATTACTACGTCTTCTTTCAATCCGCATCTCCTTCTTATTTCACTGCTGCGTACCCCATCACTCAATTTCGCTCCACACATGCTCCTCAAAACTCTCATCTCCACAGCATTAATCCTGCTTTCATGTCTCTTCTTTTCATATTTATGTACAGAGAATTATTTGTTTTTAAATCAGCAAAATCTCTTTCAATGACAATTCGTATTTAACCTCATAAATTATTGTACCGGCCCCTTAGATAAGGCGGTAACAAAAAAAAGTTTAGAGGGTAGTTTAAAACGAAGAAGGGTAGAATTACAATATAATTTCTTTGGTACTGTAGGTACCAAGAGCTCCTATAATCGAACTTGATATTTAAATACTAATGTATTAAATTTGCATACTCCCGTCCCGTATACATACTTACCCTATATTCCGTTGACAACACTAAAATCTTATTAAACGTAATACGTTTACATTTAGGGTAGCATGCACAACGTTAATTTTAAATACAAGATAAGTGCATTTATCTAAAAGTGATTAGCGGATAAATATGTTTAGGTTCCCTAAGTAACCTCATCAGTAATATTGTCTTAAGTTTTCGCGATTCATACTATTAAATAAAACACTTTTTAACCGGATTTATCGCGTATATTTACATTTTAAATTTTGACTCGACGTTTCGGTGTCTTTTCAGACCCCGTGGTCACGAGCGACTGAGGTGTCAAGCGTCGGATTGATAGATTGAAAAAAGTTATACATCATCATCTCCATCTGTTTCTCAGTCTTCGAGCGTAGCGTTCTGGATTGACACAAAACGAGCTGACAGTATCTTGAGTTACAGGTCGTGCAGCTTGCTGGATGTTAGATTTCATGTTTTTCAGGATAGGGTCCCATGTCGGTGATAGTTTCCAACCATCTTCTCTATTGAAATTAGGGTGTTTTTTAATTTCAATCGCTTCTCTGATCATTCTAGGAATGTAATGCTTCTCTCTAGATAAAATTTTTACAGAGTCAAACCTTAAGTAGTGGTTGGGCTTGTCCATGGAATGCTCACAAACTGCAGACTTTGAAGCTCTTCGATTTTTAATATCAGCTATGTGTTCTTTTACGCGGGTTGATACGTTTCTTTTGGTTTGACCAATGTAGGAAAGCCCACAGCCGCAGTCAATCTTGTAAACACCTGGGTCTGGGTAAAGGGATGCTGCATTTAACTGAGCGAAGATGTTGACTTATTTTTGAATTAGGTTTAAATATTGTTTTTATTGAAGCGCGCCTAAGAATGTTTGAGATTTTATCTGTGACACCCTTTACAAAAGGTAAAAATGCAGGTTTGCGTTCGACTGTCTGAGGCTTCACGTGGTCACTGCGGCGGCGACGAGGTGGTTTGAGGCCGTTTTCACGAAGCACCTTGACAACATGTTTCAGTTCATCATCAATGTGCTGAGGATCGCAGATTCCATGTGCTCTCTGAAACAAAGAGGAGCCTACGGCGAGTAACTGGCTCGGGTGGTGGTGGGACTTTCCATTTAAATAGCGGTCAGTATGGGTGGGTTTCCTATAAACTGTGTGACTGAGTGTACCATTTGGATTTCTTTTAATTAAAACATCAAGAAAGGCTAACTTATTATCCTGTTCTGATTCCATAGTGACTTGTATTTTAGTATTAAGGGAATTAAGATGGTTTAGAAAAGCAGCTACTTTATGTTGAGGTAAGATTGTATATGTATCGTCAACGTACCTCTTGTAGATCTTCGGCACGACGGGTGCCATGTGGAGAGCACGCTCCTCAAAGTCTTCCATGTAGATGTCAGCAACTACAGGTGACACTGGGGAGCCCATAGCAACACCATCAATTTGTAGATAAAACTCATTATTCCACATAAAGTAGCCCGATGTAAGGCATAATTCTAATAATTCTGCATATTCAACAGGCAAATCTGATTCAGTTAGCTTTTTCTTGACAATTTCAATGCAGTCTTTGACAGGTAGTGATGTAAACAAAGACTTAACATCAAAACTAACCATGGTTTCATTGTTTGCAATTTTAAGATGTTTTAAATCACTAACAAATTGGTAAGAATCCTTTACATATGCTCCTGTTTTGCCTCTCAATTGTGAGAGTACACCTGCTATATGTTGAGCAAGCTTGTAAGTTGGTGTGTCTATTTGGCTCACAATAGGTCTTAGTGGTACATCAGTTTTATGCACTTTAGGTAGCCCATACAGTTTTGGGGGTTTTACACAAGCTGGGATTAATTTAATTAGATTAATTTGTGTAAATTAATCTAATTAAATTAATCCCATCCCATTAATTCTTACCAATTTGTTAGTGATTTAAAACATCTTAAAATTGCAAACAATGAAACCATGGTTAGTTTTGATGTTAAGTCTTTGTTTACATCACTACCTGTCAAAGACTGCATTGAAATTGTCAAGAAAAAGCTAACTGAATCAGATTTGCCTGTTGAATATGCAGAATTATTAGAATTATGCCTTACATCGGGCTACTTTATGTGGAATAATGAGTTTTATCTACAAATTGATGGTGTTGCTATGGGCTCCCCAGTGTCACCTGTAGTTGCTGACATCTACATGGAAGACTTTGAGGAGCGTGCTCTCCACATGGCACCCGTCGTGCCGAAGATCTACAAGAGGTACGTTGACGATACATATACAATCTTACCTCAACATAAAGTAGCTGCTTTTCTAAACCATCTTAATTCCCTTAATACTAAAATACAATTCACTATGGAATCAGAACAGGATAATAAGTTAGCCTTTCTTGATGTTTTAATTAAAAGAAATCCAAATGGTACACTCAGTCACACAGTTTATAGGAAACCCACCCATACTGACCGCTATTTAAATGGAAAGTCCCACCACCACCCGAGCCAGTTACTCGCCGTAGGCTCCTCTTTGTTTCAGAGAGCACATGGAATCTGCGATCCTCAGCACATTGATGATGAACTGAAACATGTTGTCAAGGTGCTTCGTGAAAACGGCCTCAAACCACCTCGTCGCCGCCGCAGTGACCACGTGAAGCCTCAGACAGTCGAACGCAAACCTGCATTTTTACCTTTTGTAAAGGGTGTCACAGATAAAATCTCAAACATTCTTAGGCGCGCTTCAATAAAAACAATATTTAAACCTAATTCAAAAATAAGTCAACATCTTCGCTCAGTTAAATGCAGCATCCCTTTACAAGACCCAGGTGTTTACAAGATTGACTGCGGCTGTGGGCTTTCCTACATTGGTCAAACCAAAAGAAACGTATCAACCCGCGTAAAAGAACACATAGCTGATATTAAAAATCGAAGAGCTTCAAAGTCTGCAGTTTGTGAGCATTCCATGGACAAGCCCAACCACTACTTAAGGTTTGACTCTGTGAAAATTTTATCTAGAGAGAAGCATTACATTCCTAGAATGATCAGAGAAGCGATTGAAATTAAAAAACACCCTAATTTCAATAGAGAAGATGGTTGGAAACTATCACCGACATGGGACCCTATCCTGAAAAACATGAAATCTAACATCCAGCAAGCTGCACGACCTGTAACTCAAGATACTGTCAGCTCGTTTTGTGTCAATCCAGAACGCTACGCTCGAAGACTGAGAAACAGATGGAGATGATGATGTATAACTTTTTTCAATCTATCAATCCGACGCTTGACACCTCAGTCGCTCGTGACCACGGGGTCTGAAAAGACACCGAAACGTCGAGTCAAAATTTAAAATGTAAATATACGCGATAAATCCGGTTAAAAAGTGTTTTATTTAATAACCTCATCAGTACGGTTAATGTTGACGGTGCACAAAACGTATTGAGGGGCTAAATATTTGCTGCTTATAATGATGCGATAGTCAAATGCGATTAATGAATCCTTGATAACATTTAAGAATCATCATATAAATTTATGTTAATGCTGGACTGGGAGCGAAAGAAAAACATGGAATGTGCCAGTTGCTTCTCTGCTTCAGGGCATACTGTAAAAGTCAGTTAAGGGGCAGAGGTTTTTTTGGCGTTTTTGCGGGCTATAGGCTGACTTTTTGTCAATGCAATAGTCTCTCACTATCATTATAATTCCTCAAAATTTGTCAAACGTGACATCACATGATTTTACAGCCTTTGGTGTTCTGTCTACCCCACAGGCGTGAAATTATGTATGTATAAATTTATATCGGGGTGAAACACACTTAAGGCGTAAACAGAAATACGTTTTTCTTACTATTTAACTTTAGTGGACGCGAAAACAATGTTGTTTCATTGTTCAAAATTCATTTTTTTTTATTTGTAGGTTGGTACATACCTAGTTACATTTTTTGAAAGGGTCTTTTAAAATTATTTACAAATTTAAGTGAATCTACTACCGAAAGTCGTTAACCAAATATGATATTTTGTTTAGTTTTCTTTGTTTCATGATCACCCTAACTGCTAATAGTACTTTTTAATGTCATAGACCAATAACATTTGTACTAAGATAAGTCATTTAACCTTAGGATGACGAATAAAGTTGTTTTTTTTGCCTTTTTTAAATTGTTATCAATAAAGTTTCATTGTTTGCTTCTTGAAGTAATTAAAATAATTTGCCTTAAACTACTGCTGTAGAAACAAAACAGCGATACAGGCCAAGCCTAGTGTGGAGATCATAGCTTAATTGTGTTTAAAAATGTATTTTTATTTTGGGAAATAAACTATTAAAACTCTATTTACTAATATGTTTCATCCATCCAGCATATAAACACATTTAATCCATACTGTTTTTGAAAATGTACCTCTATCGGTTCGAAACTTTATTGTTCTAGTAAAAATCTCGAAGACAAAGCGAATGGTGCGTGAAGAGAATGGTAAAGTCCTTCTATTGATATTCACCGAAAAAGTGGGCTGAGGTAAAAAGTATATAAGAGCAGATTTCACCAGTATTTAATCGTACAAAAATAAGGAAAGCGTAACAAATTTGACCTTAAATAATGAATGGGGACTTTAAGTAGTATTTTCTTTAGTATTCACGATTCACTACATAAGGGGTACAATATTTTTTCATCAGACGTGCAACGTGCTTCGGAGGGCATGTTAAGCAGTCGGTCCCGGGTGCTGTATACTTGTATAGAGTAGACGTTAGGGTTTGTCAGAAGCCATTTTCGGTGCCCTGAAAATTCTGACATCCACCACCCAGCACTGGGCCAGCTTGGTGGATTATGGCCTATACCTCCTCGTTACTCAGGGGAGAGACTCGTAGCCCTGCAGTGGGCTCTTTACAAAGAGTCGTGATGATGTGATATAAATTCGTATAAATGGGGTCTTTATAGATTCCCTGCACGAGCAGCTGATGTGACAGGATAGTTAGTTACATCACTTCAATATTTTCTTCAATTTACAATCCCTTCACAGTGCCTTGAGATTTAGATAGTGATTTTTTTTTAAGTTAGAGCCCCAGATTGGCGATACTTAGAAAACATCATCCCTATTAAAATTGAAGTGTATTAGTGTAGATACTCATGGCCCAGTGCTAGTGGTACATGGATGTCAGAGTTTTAGGGCACCGAAATAGCTACTGACATACCCTTACAACTATTAAACATAAGCACTGATTGACGGACCCGGGACTGATTGCTTTTCGTGCCCTTAGAAGCACAGAAGTCGTCGTTAGAAAGAAATGAACAGTGGTCACCCAGTCTTGTACTGTTATTATGCAATTCTATATTAAGTAATATCATAGGAGCCACTGCGCCAATGACGACTTTTGGAATATTCCACAGCGAAATAACTTGTAAACGTTATAAAAATTTAACTATCATATTGGGATGCAAAAAATTCAAAAAGTTTTATTCATCTTTGGAATTTCCCAAACACTTGATGAAGTCAGTCATCACACACTTCGGCTTTAACTATTTGTTAAATAACATATTACAGTAGACCAAGAGACAAAAAACCCGGCGGAAAAAAACTCTGGGCACTGTTTTTCAGTCAGAATGATCAAATTAATACAAATAGGTACAGTACAAATTGACCGTGACATGAAAAAAAAACAAACGCAAGACAGCTAATTGTGAGAGCCAATGTCATGCCACAACCAAATTGCTTACACAGTAGGTGCAATGAGCTATGGGTGCACAATACGAACATGACAAACTGGGACCAGAGTATTTGAACAAGAATGGAAAAAAAATAGTCATAATATCATTAGCAAAACGACCTGGCATCGCTAGTAGCACACGTTCACGAGTACAACGCAAGCAGCAACCATCACCCTCCTCAGCCATATTAGCAGCTCAGATAGATAAATATATTGCTATTTTATTTATTCAACTATTACTTTATTTTACTAAGAAAGCCGCTATCAACAAATTAAGCCCTTTGGTAAGTTTATGTAGGGAATAGATTTTTCATGGATGTATTTATTCCAGCTTAGTCCTTATTCACTTTTCACCAAGTGGCCTGGTGAAAAAGCTTCCTAACCTTGTAAAAAACTCTCCATTTCATTTGATCAATAAAGCTTGATTCGTTCGCATCCTATTGTTGAATTTAAATGACGAAATCGAATTTGATAACATTTAGCTTACATTTGTGGGTTCCCGTCGTCGAGCACTCTGTGATCTATGAACTGTAATGCTCCTTTGAGTGGATTAGCTTTTATCCGCTCGCGGAAAAGTTGGTAAAAAAGGATTTTACGCAAAACATGCTGTTCATTTGGTATTTGATTTTTTCATTTAAATCTCAGATTCCAATTTATAAAACAACTGACTGATTTTTGTAATCCTACAACAAATTATTGAAATTCTTAACTAAACGTTTACAGCTGTACCAAATTACTGATTATTTACGTGTCTTTCCCCGAGTAATCATAGCTTCCACAGTCACCTCAGAGTACGAAATGACTTACATTTATAGATAATATTTGTTATCGACCCTTTGAATGAGTCCAGCATAATGCAATCGGTGAAGAAGAAAAGACATAAGTCTATAGGCTGGTAGTTATGATATTGTGTATATTTTATTCTTATCTTTTCATTAATGGTAAAACCAGGCCTGGCTCACTCCGCGCGGTACATCCGTTATTTACCTACAGCGAAGCGCTCCGCCGGCGTGTTTCGAATGGGTCGTGTATCACGCGCGCGCCCGTCGGGACGTTGTAGATACCTACCTACCTAATAGCACTCACAGTAATTCTATGATCGAGGTCGCAAATAGTATTTAAAAATGGACATATTAAGAAACAAATATTCAATTAGATTATGTTTAGATTTGATTATGTTCAATTTAGCAAACAAAACATAGGTAGTATTACTAATTATTCGTCGTAACTTTTTTTTCATTTTTTACTTTAGGTAAATTGAAACTATATTTTTTACAAAGGTAGAATAACAGTAATACCTACATCGGTAGATACTTAATTACAAATAAGGAGATTAATTATTCTTCACTAGGCAGCAACCCTAACAGCGTAAGAACAGATAAGAGGCATGCGATAGAAAGAGACAAAACTTCTAGGTATATAAATTTGCAGGTACGTAATGCTGTGCGAGCTGAATTCCACCGTATCGCGTCGTAGCAAGACTCGAATTTATTTAGATGTTCTTGCGGAGTAATTCTTCTGTACCAACTATTACTTATTCTGTGGTAAAACTGAATATTCTTGGTGGTAAATGGAGTCCAAGTTTATAGAAATTCTTTATTATTATATAAAGTAAGCATTGATAGGGTATCTGCGTAGGGTCTGCAAAATATATCAGCTTCTGTCTAACCTTTTATATCTGTTATCGGCAATCGGTATAATCCGGTATTCAATACAATACCAAGGTAATGTATAGAATCCCTCAATCGTGCAGGTAATGTATGAAATATTATTTATTTTATGCCTATTCTATACAATACCAAATGCACTGCCGGTAATGTCCACAGGGTTACCGGTTATCGACCTTGATCCGTTAAGAGCGTGTAGTACCCGCCATTTCTAACTTATTTTCCCCAAGTTATTACAGAAAGTGTTCGGCAGAAGTGCTAAAAAACATCTACGTTTTGTCAGCTACCCAACAAGGTTTAACAATCTAGGCTTTTATTTAAATTCGTAGAAAAAAATCGTAGGCAATACTGGACGTAAACATAATTTCGCTTATTTAACAATATCCATTATTTAACCCAGGACAGTAAATTAAACGAAGGCCCCAACGAAGATTTAGTGTAAACGTGTGGATGGACATCATTTACAATCATTTGATGACACCCTATTTTCTAACCGATAATTTGAATAGGGAGAACTATGAAAACTTCCTGAGAGGAGATAACCCTTCATGGAAGTTTTGCCACTGACGCTTATTATGGACATATGGTTCCAACGTGATGGCTGCCCGTGATGGATTTTCGAAGGAGTTTAAGGTAACGAGATAGGACAAGGAGAATCTTCACAATCGCCAGAAGTCTGGACCTAACCTCCATGGATTTTTATGTGTGGAGGCACATGAAGAGCCTCGTATACGGCTAACCCAATCCAATTGCGTCTGTTGATGGTTAGAAACTCAGGATAATCAACGCGACAAACGAAATGCGAAGAAATTTGACTAGGATTCACTGAATAATGCGAAAATGTATCCAAAACAAAGACGGACATGTTGAGCGTGAATTGCAATGTGCAACGATGGTAAATTTATTTTGTACAAAATTACCTTTTGTTATATCTTACTTTCCTGGGCTATAAAATGAATTATGCTCAGTCAACCTAATTATTTTTACGTCCAGTACTGCCTATAAAACTAAGATTTTTTCTACGAATTTCAACAAAAGCCTCAATTGTTATACCTTCTTGAGTAGCTGACAAAACTTAGATGTTTTTAGGCACATCTGCCGAACATCGTCCATAATATCTTTTTAGATATTTTTAAAAGAAGAGTAAACTGTAAAAAAAATATTTGATTATTTGAACTTTAAATTGCTCAGGACTATGTATTTAGTGATCTTACGTCAAATTTTGGTTACTAAGATCATAGAACATCTTAATTTTCATATAAGAAATAAATAATAATTATAAAAAAACGCACCAATTTCAAAATATGAAAAATACCTTTCTTCTATTGTTTTATTTCTAAAAAGATTGTTAGATAACTTATTTGACATATTTATAAAGACTGATTTTATTGTTTTTGTTTTCAATTTCGATAACATCAATTTAGTTTATCCTTGATTTTCGGATAAAAATTTAATGGTAGGCACTTTTGTAACATTTCATCTATTCATATAATACTTACAAACGATATTTGCACGTTCAAAATATTTAAGCTTAAAAATAAAAATAAATTCTTAAAGTACTTGCACAAACTGCTTAACATTTCAACGAAAAAGTTAAGCCGATCTAAATCGTAACAGCTGGGTGCTTTCAAAATAAATCCATTTAAATTAAAAAGTTCGGGATCCCCAGCCCTTGTCACGCGTAAACCGGGACAGACATCCAATTTGCGACCGTAACTCCTCTCACGAAAAAAAAATTGAAAATAGATTGATCTACCAAGTCATTCGTGTCGTAAGAGCAATCGCTCAGATAGAATCAGATTACCCCCAATCCTCGCGGAAAATCGCATATACTGAGAATATCACCTCTTAAATGCGGAATGATCTCAAAATTGAATCACGGATATTTTTGCTATTTACCCGGATTTTTGGGAAAAGGATGAACCTGGCAACCATTTTTTACAGGTAATATTTTTTTCCTATTATACTGCTAAGCGAATTAAATCTTAGATGTTTTGTAATAAAATGATTTATGTTTTTAAAAATATGTTTTATATTATTGTTACAAAAGATCCGCGACTTGAGCAAAATAGGAATAAATTTGCTATCATATTTTCCGATAGATTATTTATTTATGTAATTTAACATACCGTAATAATTTAATATCAAAATAGAAGTAAAAATTTATACAGCTGGATTTTTGATTGAAAAATAATAAAAAGAAATGAATCGGGACTGGCAATAAAAAGTGTAATAACAAGCACGCGTTCCACATTTAAAAAGTAATGACCAATTAGAGGCGTCACGTGTACGATATGGCGTAGGATAGCTCTGATTGGGTGATTATACGTCGGATCCTCTATGTTCCAAGGTGACATTATTTTATGGGTATTTCTTTTAATTAGAAAATATCTACTGACGGGGAAAAGTAGCAATATGTAGCTTTTTTCTTTAATGGGGCTTTAAGCCTTCCAAATGAAATGACACTAAGTTTACTTATATCGTAAAGATGGTGAAATGTACCCGCGTATGTGTCACTAGAAGTTTTATTTATCAAAACTGATGTTTTTACGAGTGAATTATTTTTTTCTACTTACTTCAAAAGGCATTTAATCTGACCGTATGTGTTTTGGTGTGCTTTTCCGCGATTAATTTGGTACTTAAAAGATAACTTATTTATTTTTTCTGTATTTTTGTGATAATTAAATCATTATTTATTATAAACTTTTACTATTGGTTCATTAGATATAAAAAATAAAAGTTCTACAATAAAATGTACAAATACTAGGTACTCAAAACGTTCTCTTCCAGAGATGCTTTCATAATGGATTATGTTGTCTGTTTAGTCACAAAAATCCACTCCCGAACTATCTGAATTTTCTATTTAGATACAATTAATAAATTTGAATATCCGTTAAATTCCATATTCATTTCAAGTAATGATCATATACTGGCCCCAACCGAGAAAAAAGTTCTAATTAATTTATGCATATAGTTTTGCACTAATTTTGCACACTCGCGCTTCAGGGATATTATATCAAGCTTTGTTGTCTCTTTATCTTACATCAAATTAAACTCCTGTAAATTCTGGTTATTTGTTAGCCAAACACTGCACAGTTAAACGAAAAATAGAAAAAAAACACACAAATGCAGGACATAATTAAAGTCTTGTATGTTGAATTCAAACATCTGAACTATTTTCTTTTCCATGAACAAAGTATTGCCTAATTTTGTCAAAGGTATTGTTGCAAAATTATTTTAAATTTTTCAACAACTTTCATCGGGTTGGTTCACTCAGATCTTACTCGTAGTCACTTTTTTTCTAGTGAAGGTTCATTTGATAATGGTTTATTAAAACGCGGTATCGAGAAACTTTAAAATTTAATATTCTTCTGAAAAAGTCTCACATACACAGGGTGACTGGTGGGTCACTTTTTAAATTCGTGGTGATAATTTGAGATGAAGAGAAAAAATAAAATAAAAAGTAAATATTAATTATTTACTGAGTATACCGAAAGTTAAAAGATTGATGACGCAACGCATAGTTACACTAGCGTTGGCAGCGATCCGCGTGCCAGGTCACGTGACGCGACTGACTCATACTTAAGTAAATTAAATAGAAACTAAGCTTTATTTATTAATAGGGAATTATGGGAAAATAAATACCTACTTTTACTACATAATTATGACCAGAATCGACTACAGAGTGCTCTCCTTCAGTATCTAAAATTTGTCACCAGTCACCCACCCTGTAAATTCAAATAGATGGAATAATACCCACGATTATAATAAAATGAGCTTAAAACATACTTTTCAGTTATCATTTATTATGAATATAAACTTATGTACTTACTCCATTAATTTAGTTTTTAAAAGCAATATGTTGGCGCCATTGAAATGTATTCAAACGACGTACGAGCGCCACCTAGCGTAAATCTAGTTAAAGTTTATTGGTTGTATAATTAAAGTTAGCGCCATCTATCCTAGTATTGTATAATTTACTTCTGATTGGTAGACTACTCACAGACACAGTTAGAGTTAGTCCTACCTAACTTGTATTTATATAGTATTTTTTTGACTCTGCATTCATTCGCTCCATAAAGTATCTTTTATAGGTTGAGATAGAGATATCAGCTAAAACGGGGAACTAGCGCCATCTAGAACTTAGTGACGGAAACTTTTACTAGAACCAGTCGGGAACCTTTCCCTGTATTTTTCTTTAAGAATATTTAAGATTCCTCTAATATGTATATTATCATAATTATATGAAATATGTATATATCAGAAAACCGTTATCACTATCGAAATTCCAATAAACATGCAAAGGTCGAAATACAGCGTTGTTTCCGAAATCGGAATCGAAAACGGGTGCGCAGTAACGAACACAGGTAACGAATGAAAATAGATTTAATGAGTCGGTTATGTGATTGATTGAATGAACCGAAGAATGAAGAGTAGGATGAAAGAGACATTGTCTATGGCATTTTTCTAATTTTATAAATTATAAACAGCGCCATCTATAGATTAGTGATACTAACGAAATTTAGTGAAAACACCGTGATTCGCTCTTCTCTATACGTACCTACCTAAACGATTTACCTTTGTAAAAACTTAATTATTAAACGAAATTAGTTAGAAGTCCTGCCGAACTCCAACATTGTAAGTAGACGCCAAGAATTCGAGCAATCATTGGAAAAGTAAGAAGGAGCTGAAGCTGAGCTATCCCACACAATATATTTTTAAAATTTGTGGCTTTCATAAATTTTACATACGAAGGCAAAACTATAAAATATTTAATTTAGTTTTTCCTTCGTTTAGTTAATTGTAAAACCCTACAAACAAGAAATAATCCTAACATATATTCGATCAAATACTTTTTACTAATAAGGATGAAATACACGAATCGTTATTTCAGTTTCTATTGTCTTACAAAAACTTTGCCTTTCTTTCTACTAACTTGGCAGAAACAAAAGAAATAATAAACTGCAACTGAGATCGTTAGTTGTTCGAGACACAAACAACTATCTACAAGTTGTTTGGTTTTTTCGAGGCTGTTTTATTGTATCTACAGTTTGGCGACGAAAGATCGTCTGGGGGAGGGTTGCTACGAGTTTAGCTTTTTGACGAAATAAACATAAATTAAAATCAAAATCTGAGCGTAGAATCTTTTTTAAGAAATCTATGGTGAGGTTCTGTAAAACCGTCCCCTCCTTAATTCGTTCAAAAAAAGGTTTTTTGGGAATTGCCGATTTTATATCCTAGAGTAACTTGCAAAATTCAGTAATATGCTTGACGCTGATAACAAAAGAATATAATATGACACTATTATAATGCCTCCAAATTTGTCAAACGTGACATCAGATGGTTTATTGCCTCTGGTGTTCTGCCTACCCCATATGGGATACAGGCGTGAAGTTATGTTTGTATGTATGTAAGAGTTTATTGGAAAATCTTCATTCCTAAGTTACGGGTGTCCTTTGAAACTTATAGTCAATTACTATCAGTTACTGAAATAATAAAAATAAAATATTCATTCATTCATTAATAACTTCACGCCTGTATCCCTTACGGGGTAGGCAGAACACCAGAGGCTATGAAACCATCTGAGGTCTCGTTTGACAAATTTAGAGGTACTAGTATTATAATGATAGAGAGAGACTATTGCAGTGACAAGGGGTCAGCCTATCGCCCGCAAAACTGTCAATAAAACCTCTGTCTCTTAACTGACTTTTACGGTATGCCTGGGAAGAGAAGAGGCTGGCACATTCTATGTTTTTCTTTCACTCCCAGTCCACCATGGAAGAATATTACGTAATGGTAAAGAAGAACTGCATAACATAAGTAAAAATAGCAGCTTTATATTATTATACCGATTAAAGAACTTAACCCGAAAGTTCCACCGTACACCATTGCAAGCTAAAACAATGTCAACTTATTAAGAAAATATTCATGTATTTAAATCGTAGCTATAACAAACTTGATTACTTTTGGGATCAATGTTGCGACCAAGTCTCATTGGTATGTACAGAAAGCAGCACATCAAGCGTTACAAATATCAATATATATAAAATTGTTCCGTTACTGACTGAGTGACTGACAGACAACGTACAGCCGTAACTACAGGGCGTAGAGAACTGAAATTTGGAACATACATTTTTTGGGGGATGTAGGGGTGCATTAAGAAAGGAATACCCGAAATTCCCACGGGAACGGGAATTATTGGAGTTTTTAGTTTGTATGAAAAATCTTATTCCTTGAGTGCACGGATATGATACTTGGCATAAAAGTTTTTCAAAAAGATACTCGTTGTGTTATGAAAGGAATTCCCGAAATTCCCACGGGAACAGGAAATATGTGATGTTTTAGTTTGTATGATAAAATCTTATTCTTTGAGTGCACGGATGTGATACTTGGTATAAAGGTTCCTCAATAAGTGTCTGTTTGTATAATGGAAGGAATTCCCGGAATTCCCACGGGATCGGAAAATAGGACTTTTGAGTTTATGCGTGTACAAAGTCGCGGGCAAACGCTCGTGTCAATTATTTTTACTTGAATCTGAACTCTATGCCGTCGATATTAAGTTAAAACTGGTTGAGGCAATGTGACAGGTAATGTAACACTTGATCTGCTGCCTTCTGTACATTTTCGACAATGATTTTGTCAATATTTAAAGTCAATTGTAGGTACACCAGACTAATATTAATACAATTATATACTAAAGGATCCACCATTATAAACTCAAAGTAGTTTCCATCCGATAAACAGAACTATTGTTAAATGTGAATCACAATTTTAAATTAAATGTTCATCTATCCATTTTTCAATTTATAATTATAATATTTTAGTATCACCTGCTTACATCCTTTAAAACATGTACTGCACTTAAATTATTTACTACCAAATAGAGGAAATGTTATCTGAGAATGGCTTTAAATCCCAAAACAACACAGAAGCTAGTCCTTTGTTAGGCAGCAAGACAAATCCTAGGCAAGCCTTGCCGAACTTACTGACAAGAAATGAAACTACGCTCAGACGAAACTTGAGTCCTGTTTCTAGCCTGTTCGATTGCAGGCTGACTAAATGTTAGCTTCCATTTCAATTACGATTACTCGGAAGAACACTGCCTTGAAAAGCTTGCGGCTAGACGGGAGAGGTTGAATTATTTATGAAATATTGATTGAGGAAATTTATCTTTAAGTGACGTGAAATAAAGGAGAGATTGTCTTAATAACAAGAGGTATAGATCATAATTCGTTTTCATATTTGTAATTTGGGTAGCGGAGTATATTCAGATACCTCTAAACAAATTAAAACTTCGTTCACACAGAACATTCCAATGACATAATTAACGAATGCAGAGCATTGAAAAACCGACCTCATATAAAAAACTTTGACTGAGTTATAATTATGTCATCGACGTAACTATTCTCCGAAATCATACAAATTTTTTCAAAAATTTGAAATTTGCAATGAAGTAGTCAACCAATTTCGATTAAATTTATATGAGACTAACTATGAAGTATCCTCTATCTGCTATGACACAAGAATTTTCAAAATCGATTCATAATTGTCCATATATCGTGTAAATAGATCATACCAAAAATTTTCATGGAAAAACGATTTTCTCTTTTTAATTCTTTCTGTGCCTCGGAGACAATTTAAAGTTGATATAATGGTCAACAGGCAGTATAAACGAAAATAAATGATTTCAGCATCTGGCTACGTAGATTATTTATACATATATATCAAAATTGATGTGGATTGATGTGGAGTTGCAGCCCACGAGAGGCGACGCGTTAATTAAAATTAACCCTGTATTGTAGTTTAACACTTTTGCACATCAAATTATTATATCTTTAGAATTAATTTTGACTTAGCACATGCCATTCTATTGAATATTTTGTATCTAAAAAACAAGTAATCATAATTACTTAGTTTAGGTATCATGCCTGTGTTACTTTAGGTCATGATAAACAGATGAAATGACGTTTTATTGTATTGTATTTTTTGTTTATTTTTGTAATTTAGTTAATGTGAATTATGTTGTTTTAACTAGTATTAAAATCACAATTGATATTATTCTTAGATATAATTTTTTATTAAAAATAAATATGTTATTATTATTATTTAAAAAAAGTAAACAATTACGCAAACTACCAACACTCACTATTGAGCTCGAAGGCAAGATTTCTAAGCTTGTATTATGGAGCTGGCGTAAATTACGTATATCCTTGTATACAACAACATGCGACAATTACCAAGCTTCCATCCAAACATTACTTACCATACAATCATACCACTACTGGAAAGTGCTATGGAGTGGGCAGAATCACCAGCGCTGTTGCTGGTAATAAATGCTGTGAGTAATATAGCATTAAGCTGAGCCTTGTTTGTGTGAATGTATAATTTCTATAGCTTCATGTATTTATTGTCATGTATTACGTATTTATTATAGTAGGTATAGCTTTTTTAATTACCTAATTGCTTTTTCTTTCGTCTTTTAAAATTGTAATTTTTCTATGTTTTATATAACTTGTGTCAAATTGTATAACATACAAGCGAATAAAATTATTTTATTATCTAAATGCTTTTGCCCGCGGCTTCGTACGCGCATAAACATTGTTTATATTTAACACAACCAGTGACTCATTGAAGAACATTTATGTCAAGTATCATATTATCCGCGCACTAAAGGAATAAGATTTTTCATACGATCTAAAAAGTCCAATATTTCTTGTTCCCGTGGGAATGTCGGGAATTTCTTTCACAACACAAACAGTCACTCACTGAGGAACCTTTATACTAAGTATCAGATCCGTGCACTCAAGGAATAAGATTTTTCATACAAACTAAAAAGTCCAACCCCTTCCCGTGGGACTTTTGGGAATTCCTTCCATAATACAGACACTTATTGAAGAACCTTTATACCAAGTATCATATCCATGCACTCAAGGAAAAAGATTTTTTCATACAAACTAAAACATCCCATATTTCCTGTTCCCGTGGGAAATTCGAGAATTCATTCGATAACACAACCAGTCACTCTTTGAAGATCCTTAATGCCAAGTATCGTATCCGTGCATTCAAGGAATAAGATTTTTCATACAAAGTGAAATGTCCAATAATTGCCGTTACCGTGGGAATTTCGGGAATTCCTTCCTTAATGCTCCCCCGCAACCTCTAAGGATTGTATGTTACAAATTTCAGCTGTCTACGGCCATTAGTTTTTGCTGTACGTTGTCTGTCAGTCACTCAGTCAGTAACGGAAGAGTTTTATATAAAACTAGCTTTATCCCGCAACTGCGTATGCGCTTAACTACCTTTCTCGTGAAAATTTCAGAAACTATACAACCAGACACCCACTGAAAAGAACCTTTATACCAAGTATCACACCGATGCACTCATGGAATAAGTTTTTTTCACACAAACTAAAAATCATATATTTCCCATGCCCGTGGGAATTTTGGGAAATTTTTTCGTAACACAACCAGTCACTCTTTGAAGAACCTTCATGCCAAGTATCACATCCGTACACTCAAGGAAAAAGATTTTTCATACAAACTAAAAAGTCCCACCCCTTCCCGTGGGAATTTCGGGAATTCCTTCCATAATACAAACAGACACTTATTGAGGAACCTTTATATCAAGTATCACATCCGTGCACTCAAGGGATGGGATTTTTTCACACAAACTAAAACATCATATATTTCCCGTTTCCGTGGGAATTTCGAGAATTCCTTTCATAACACAACCAGACACATATTGAAAAACCTTTACACCAAGTATCACACCGATGCACTCAAGGAATAAGTTTTTTTCACACAAACTAAAAATCATATATTTCCCATGCCCGTGGGAATTTCGGGATTTTTTTTCGTAACACAACCAGTCACTCTTTGAGGAACCCTCATACCAAGTATCACATCCGTACACTCAAGGAATAAGATTATTCATACAAACTAAAAGTCCAACCCCTTCCCGTGGGAATTTCGGGAATTCCTTCCATAATACAAACAGACACTTATTGAGGAACCTTTATATCAAGTATCACATCCGTGCACTCAAGGGATGGGATTTTTTCATAAAAACTAAAACATCAAATATTTCCCGTTCCCGTGGGAATTTCGGGAATTGCTTTCATAACACAACCAGACACATATTGAAAAACCTTTACACCAAGTTTCACACTCAATGAATAAGATTTTTCATACAAACTAAAAAGTCCTGTATTTCCCGTTTCCGTGGGAATTTCGGGAATTCCTTCCTTAGTGCGCCCGTACATCCCCTAAAGAATGTATGCTACGCCCAGCAGTTACGGCTGTACGTTGTCTGTCAGTCACTCAGTACCTCAGTCACTCAATCAGTAACGGAACAGTTTTATATATATTGATATTGATTTAGATTAAGATTGATTTAGATTTTCCAACAATAAAAATCTTGTTTTAAGTTTTCGCGATTCATACCATTAAATAAAACAATTCTGGAGTCTCTCGTGATCACGGGGTCTGCAAAGACACCGAAATGTCGAGTTAAAATTTAAAATGTAATTAAACGAGATAAATCCAGTTAAGAGTATTTTATTAAAAAAAGAATCTTATAGCCAACATCATATCGATCAATAAGAACAACTTTAAGGAACATTCAGTCTTGAATACTGTAACTAACGAAACTGACACGACGACGCGATGAAATATTTTATTTAAAACTAGCGCACAGTTTGACATCATCGGATGCCCTAAAAAAAACCTGAAATAGAAAAAAAAATTGTACCGTATCCAATTGGTAAATTAAGAGGGTAGTGCGTTCAACAAACAAACAAATAAACTTTTTATCCGGATGCAAGAAGATGGGATTCCCTAGCTGAAAATTGTTATTGTGTATTTTAAAAAGATGATTGCTGTTGAGTTTCTTGCCACTTCTTCTCAACGGATCGACTTTCCGAAGTGGTGGTAGATTCAGTTCAATTTGTAAATAGTTTGACTATTTCAAGTGTAATTAAAAACAGTGAAATAAAGATGTTTTTTTTTTGACTCTGATCTTTATTATATTAGTAAAGATAACCGTAAAACTTTTTAACTAGTAAAGTTCCAAGAAAGCCTTACCATTTAACTTCAACTGAAAATTGCTCAAATTAATGTGTTAATTAATACGATACAAAAAAGCATTCAGTCTGGTGGCGCATTAATCGAATGCAATTAGTGAGTCCCGATTGTCCCGTATCCATCACAGGGGATGAGGGCTGTACAGACGGGGATGCTGGGAAGTACTCAGATATTTTGGTTTACCACACGATGGTGGTATTTGTGCATACAGGGCTAACTTTAATTAGCGCATCCCCTGTCACTGCAATAGTCTCTATCCATCATTATAATACCTCCAAAGTCAACGCCTCCCCATAAGGGATACAGGCGTGAAGTTATGTATGAGATCACGCGTAAGACATCAGTGACACGAGAGATATTATCCGCAATAAACGCAATAATCAGTAGGCTTTGGTTAATTCTGAAAACTCAAAGAAAACGCAAGGCTACATCGCTCGTAAATTACAGATCTACCATGAGACATCCAAAGAGAACAGCAAAGTTAACTGATGCAGTATAATATCCGACTGTACATTTTCATTGCAAATTAAAACACTTCAACAGCCTGAAAGATATTTAATTCGCTGGCGGTCTGTGAGAGCGAAGCTCATTATTGTCACTTTTTCAGACAGAATTTTAAATTAAATATTCTTGCTATCTTCCTTAATTAAGTTTGAATCAAATTTTCTTTATTTAACTTTAAATGTAATAATTTGCCTGTGGTGATCTTTAGTCTTATTTAAAAAAGAGTTTTAAGTTAGAGTAAAGCATAACAACGTAAGTATTTAGAATCTTCATTTTACATTTAATCGAACTTTAGTCAAAAAGACGAACTAGACCTGTGAACAAAGCTAAAATGTGTTAAAGAGTATAAACTTATCCATCTTTCACACAATAGGCTCAACGGATCGAGATCTTCTCATTTTATTTCTAATTATTATTTAGAATTCTTTTCATCCCATTCATATACTTCAGTAAGATGTTTTCAGGATTTCACGGGCACAAAATCGCTATAAACAATGTAAAAAATATATAACACTTTTTTATTTAATTAACTAAGGTTACATGATTTTGAACACTGGATCTACGTGTTACCTTTATAAAATTTAGCTTTGAAACAAAAAGGGACACTACAGTGTAGGCATCTAGAGCATAAGGCTGCGTCTCCACCAAAGATATGTGACGATATGTTACTTAGGATGTGTTTCTCATCAACCGAGAGCAATGCTTCATTTATTTATATATCTTTACTTAGCGCAGCTCAAGGTGAAACATCTCAGATAGCGATGCTAAGCTAAGCTGTTCTAAGATATGTCGCAAGGAACGTATATTTAGAATCAGTAGGAAATTAACTGATTATACGTGTGCAAGCGAGAAAGAAATCGTCAAAAAACGATTAATGAACATTGATACTTGTGGTATAAATCATTACAACACATTTTTGCATATCTACATAACATAGGTGGTAACATAGCCTATGTAAAGCGTTGTGTGGTGGTGAAAATTTTCGCACGAAGAAATTGAACAAAACGTAATTGAAAAGGAACAATTGTGCTTACGTGCGTTATATTTTTTGTCATGCTGTTTTTCTATCTCATAGTTACATATGTAGATATCACTACAGAATGAGTTAATTTGAGTTTTTATATCTTGAGTTATAGTCATTATGGTGCAGTTGCTGTATAGCAATCAATACTGCAGGTTACATAAGCAATGCTCGGCGCGTTCGGCACCAGGATGGGTGACCGCTGATCAATCATTTCTCACGGTGACTGCCGTGCTTCGGAGGGCACGCTAAGCAGTCGGTCCCAGGTGCCGTATACTTAGGAATATACAATAGCCAAAAAATAAATAAAAAAATGTGTTAAATAAAAATCACTCGACCAGGACACGAACCTAGGACCTCTCGTTTGCCGGACGAGTGCTCACTGAGCTACCGGGGCCTGACGGTACTTGTATATTTAAGCCAATATTTGTAATTTATGCTTTTCTGAAATTAATAAACATTTTTATTATTATTTTATTATTTATTATTATTAAAAGTGAAGCATTGCAATGTTTAATATTATTCTTATTTAACACATTTTTTTTTATTTATTTAAGAGTAATTAAGCATTTTAAATGCAAAAACTTTAAAATAATATATAATAGTCGTTGGATTTTTTAGAAGAGTTGTGACGATGATGAAAATGTTTTAAAAGTGTTACACTTACCAAATATTTGGACTTCGCATTAATATATTATTTTTTTATTTTAATTTTAAGCTTGACAATCTGATTAGTCTCGATTTCTCTCATAGTACGCCATATTTATTTGATTAGGTACTTATAGAGTGGAAAAATAATAACTATGAAATCCAAAACGATATTTGTTTGCTAATGATTTGTGCCAATGTTACCGACTTAAAGATAGAAACTGATAATGAACAAATATTTGTATTTTTTTTTATTTGTAATTACTTAAAATAAAAAGAGTAAAAAGCCATCGCTGTCAATAGATAGATAAATCATCTTAACTAAGGGAAACTTATTTTTTCATCGAATACTTGCAAAGACTGTAGCTTTATAATAAACTAGCCACCGCGCGCGGTTTTACCCGCGTAACTTTTGATCCCGTGGGAATTTCAGGATAAAATATAGCCTATAACCTTCCTCAAGAGTTGGGCTATCAAAAGCAAATTTTTCAAATCCCACGTGTAGTTTCTGAGATTAGCGCGTTCAAACAAACAAACTCTTTAGCTTTATATATTACTTTAGATCTAGCCAGACGCAGAGCATTCTAACTATTTTTTACTAATAAGTTTGATGTTTTCTCGATGACACTCAAAGAGAGTAATAAAAAAAGAAATCGTCGTGGCTTATGTGTATCAAATAACGACGTTCCTCCTCCTATTCGTAAACTTCACTAAAAACTCACATTTAAACTCGTTTTGAAATCTTATTTGGCATAATATAAGATAATATAATGCATTTTACCTTTATAATTTAAGTATCCTTTTATGTTTGTTTTATAATCTTTTATTATTTTTATTTCTGTAATCATAATATGTAATAATAGTATATGTATGTGTATGTATGTGTTTTATCTTATATGTTTTGTACTTATTATTTTTTACCAATTCAAAGAGTTTATTATAAAATGGGCGTTTATCCTAGGACGACGACAGAATAGCATCGTTACGACGCAAGTCGTAACGTAATGTTATGATGATGAGTCACAGCTTTTGACTGGCTCAACACTTCAATAAACTCACTTTCTGTTCCCCCGTTGTATCTGTTTTATTTTATTTTTGTGTATTGTGATATGATTTACTTTGTTACTTTATTTATGTCGTCCTTTTTGTGCTTTGTGCGTTTTCTTTCTTTTGTATATTTTAACTATTGTAATGTAATGTGTCGGTCAATCAGTCGGACCGATCAGTACCAGGGTGGGTGACCCCCTTAACTTAACACGAAGACTGCCGTCGAAAGCAGCGACTGCAGTGGGTCTGGCTGCTGTATTATACCAAACAGTAACAAGAAATAACTAAATAAAATCTTTTGACAATCATACCAACTACATGGCCCCAAACTAAGCAAAGCTTGTGATATGGGATGTCATGAAAATGGCGCCCACCAACCTGCATTCGGCTAGCTTCGTATGGCCTTAGGCTGCAAACTGGATGGCAGCGACAGTGAGAGCGACAGCGGTGCGGGCAGCGACGCGGGGAATCTGGGCCGTTCTCGACGCCAGCGGGCGTGAGAGCGATTTGTCGCGGTTTCGTACAAACTCAATACTTTCTATATGTCGCTGCCGTCCAGTTTGCAGCCTTATATCTCCTTAATTCACCCAAGGGCGCGACACATGACCCTGCAGTGGTCTTATTATAAAGGGTTATGATGATGATGAAGTAATATTTTCCCTAAGCAAAAACCAAACATATTTTAAAAGAAAAATCTTAAGTAAGGTAAGGAATCTTCATTAGTTGGAGCAAGTGGGGTCCCTAAATACAATAAACGTCTCAAAGCTATAAGCAATTACGTGACACAGGGTGTTCTGAAATCAGCAGAATTAGTTTAGTAACGTTAGTCGTGTACCGTAGTTTACTGCACAGTAGGTACCGTCTGTGATGTCTCTCGCAAAATACGTAGCCGTACTTTGAAGTTTAAGGATATTAGTATAGGAGCTTATTTTGATTTTATCGAACGTTATAAAAATAAAATTAATACTTATTAAGATAGTCACATAAGTTACTTAAAGTATAAAATACAAAGAAAAACTTATTATAAAAAAATTTCACCAAAATGATAAAAATTATCGCCTTGTTGAAATTGACCCAAATAAAAAACATTTGTTTTCTTGACATTTTTTAACTTAATGACCAAAAAAAAGGAATACTAAGATTAAAACCGTTGAAAAAGGATACAATTTGATTAGATACTGTGAATGGGGACTGAAAAAGCTCTTTATTTTGGGTCATAAGGCCCACCTAAATCAAAAATGATAACTATAATCACCGAAAAAAAATACAATTCAATATGAATCCACAATAAAATCTCGCATCACTAAATCGAAAAAGAAAGAAAAGTTAATATTAAAATCACGCTCCAACTAACACGGTCACATTTCCCCTACATTAGTTTCCCGCGCAAAATACTTTGACAGCATTGTATGTAAGAACATTAGCTCCGTCATTTATCTTGTAGATTGACGACAAATCTTTTTGCTAGAGAAATGGGAACAAATTCTTTTATTACTGACAACTCGATTAGACACGCTTGCCGGATCTACCATTAATTCTTATGGAGAGAACAGCACGAATATTATTTGGTATAGTTTTTTTTTTTTTAATATTAACTTAAGTTTATTTATAACCTAAAAGTCTTGTAAATTTTTAGGACTTGTGACGTTCAAGCAGGATTTGCTACTGTACAGAGAGTATTTAGTGTCAAAGAAAGTCTCTCTCCAATTTGAACCCATATTAAATATTAATGGGAAATAATAAAACGAGCGACTAAAAAACAAATTTGGACTGTCTTGAAAAATATATGAAAATGAACGGTTTTAAATATTAATATTGCGACTGAATTACTAAGTGAGCGACTAAAACACATATACATTGCGATGAAAGAGATAAGTTACGAGAAGGGCTCCCGCACCGGAAGGCGGAATCAGTACGGTTAGGTGCGACGACGAGCGCAGCGAGGAGGAGCATGTTAGGTTGCATATAGTTATACACGTGCGCGAGCCGAGCGAGCGAAGCGAGCGGTGCCGCGGCAGCGGCCGGCGAAGCGCCATAAACCTGGTCAGCTATTATAGTCAACCCTGGACAATCCCGACATGGTCAAAAGTGTTTTTAAGTCGCTGTTTCATTGATTCTTCGTCACTCGCTCTCAGTCGCTCACTTAATTAAAACAGTAAGCCAAATTCATTATTTTTGTCACCTAAAATTTTTATTTACAGTTACTCGATTAAATACTACCCAATATTAATTCTTAATTAACAATTAAATATGGCTTTTCTTACAGGGCAAATTATAAAAGTCAGTTAAGGGACAGAAGTTTTATTGGCGTGTTTTGTGAGCGATATGCTGACCCCCTGTCACTGCTTTAGTCTCTTTCCATCATTATAACACCTCCAAAGTCAAGCGTGACATCAGATAGTCTTATAATCTCTGATGAAGTATGTATTAAATATTAATTTGATGTAATATTAATTTTTCTCAATAAGCAGGAGTGCATAAGTAAATATTGTCTATAGTTTTCATGGTTCATATACTTGAAGGGGCAGGAGGGCCTTAATCGGAACTCATCTTGTGTAATGTACGAGTATGTGGGTAAATAGTTAGGCACGTGGGCGCGAGCAGGGAAATCACGAGTCTTTGTCACAATCACAGTAATTTAATCAGCACGGGATTAATAATCGAAATATACAATCAAATGGGCAATGTACAGTCTAAGCAACACAACACCAACTTAATTATAGCACTAATTATAACTGTCACGTGGATGCAGAGCGATTCGCCACAAGCGTGGTGCGCGGGCGCCGTCTCGAACAACTGTGTGTTCAGATGGCTGCCCTCACAACCATCGACAATGACGCTTCGCTAGGCTGACTTTGACAGCTAAGAGTCAACCTGATGTTTTATGTTGACGGATGCGCAGACACCATCAGTCACTCTATCTTATCTCTATGATTTATCTTATCAATGGCTTTCTCTATGAACTCGCCGACACGGCCAGACTGACATGCGACCGTCCTCGGGCGCTAAAAGTTGGTAATCTGCAACAAACAGTTCAGAATCTATACGCTCGTTCATCCTGACATATCAATAGGTACCATCTAGTTAGAACTTGTGAAACCAAACCAGATGGATGTCACTTTCTGAACTAGGATCGACTCCTGAAACCATCTAGTGGGGGCCGATGAATCCGCACATATGGATGTCATCCCCTCCACTAGGGTAAACCACATAAAACCATCTAGTGAGGCCTGATGAATCCGCATATATGGATGTAATTTCCTCCACTAGGATAAACCACATAAAACCATCTAGTGAGGCCTGATGAATCCGACACTATGGATGTCATCTCCTCCATTAGGATAAACTTGCTATATCAAACACAATTTAAAAGTAACATTAAGCGTTAACGTACCTTGAAGTCTACCAACCCGTTCAGGGTAGTTCCCACCACCTATGCACACGAAGGCTAAGGTCTTTTCTTGATTTAGATGCTTTGGGGGACGTGACTATTAGACAAGCCAATCCTCAGTAGGATGTGACCCGGACGACGCATTTTCGTCTTACCGACATCGACATCAAAGACAAGCCACTCCTTGACTTGGACGACATTACGTCTGATGCCTCATAGACAAGCAAGCCCTATGGAAGGGTCTAACTCGGACGACAACTTACGTCTACACCACATTGACAAGCCAACTCAGTTTGACTCGGACGACAAAATTCGTCTTACCATTATCTGCAAAACATCCAGAACAAGTCAGTCAACTTACAGGACTCTGACTCGGACGACATCATTCGTCTTACCATCATCTGCAAAACATCAGAACAAGTCAGTCAACTTAAAGGACTCTGACTCGGACGACATCATTCGTCTAAACCATATTGACAAGCTATGACTAGTAGACGTAATGTTACTATCGTACAACTATAACTGTCTCAGAATCAAAAAAGCGTGTGTCCTTTTCACCACTCATGGACCGGACGACACCTTTGTAATCACTTAACAAACAATGCAGTCTTTATCGGCATGTCCTATCTTTAGGATCACACAGCATCAATTTGGACCGGACGGGTGTGTCCTTTCGACCGGCCACACGTGCATGGCCCGGATGACACTGTCCTTTCAACCAAATGAACACTTAAGGTTGGACTGGATGAATGTGTCCCTTCAACCAGCCGCTATCAGCTGCATGGCCCGGACGACATTATCCCTTCGACCACCTTCCACACACGACATTACTCTTCTCACTCAATGTGCCAACATAGACAATGTGCCAACATTAAATAGACTTCATGCAAACAATGCTTACAGATAACACCTACCTATAATAACAGGGCCCGCAAGGCAAGAGTCTGGTACTACATGAAATGTCAAGAGTTTTATAAAATTTCCAAGATTAACCTCACTCGAAATCTGTGACGTAGATTTTATTTCATCACCGCCAATGCCCTTAAGATACACAAGATCATTGTGCACAGTACCTGGGAACTTACTAGAAAAGCTCTCTTTTATCAACGAGCAAGATGATCCGCTATCAAACAAAATGGAACAGACTCACCGGAAGACGTTTCCAAAGCGCCCCTGGAAGGGCGGTGCTCGCAATGATGAACCTCCCTGACCGTAGCCCTGTCTACTGCATTCCCTTTCTGTGGGCAGCTAGTTGCGACATGCCCCCTTTATCCGCACGAACAACAGGATACAGACGATCCACTCTCCGTCGCACGTGATGAACTCGGCCAAGTGTCTTGCATTTTAAATCCCGATTCGTCTCGACGTTTCCGGCATTCGGCGAAACGACGTCCCGTGATACCTTAGAAGTTACATCTGCCACCAAATCTTTCATCATTCCGGAATCGCTTGGATTCAGGTTTATTGCTCTCAGCACTGTCTGACCGGCGCTTTAGAGAAACACGTCCCAGTATTTGAAATAATTGGATACGCGTCTTGATGTTATGAGCACTGAGTTCGCGACGAATCAATCCATCATTCGGAGATAGGACTGAAATAACAAATCCGGTTAGTGCTTCCTCGGGCATAAAATCTTTAGGTATTTTGTCGATTAAATTCCATAATCTAAGGGCAGCTTCCGATGCAGATTCTTTGCCAAGTTGAAATCGTAAAATTTTATCAAAATAATCTTGGAATAATTTTGGTTTCGAAAACTTTGCTAGAAGTGCTTCCTCAACATCGCTCCAATTCATTTAAGTTTAATTTAGTGATACACGCAGCAGCTCGACCTTTTAAAGTACTGGTAAGAGCCATGAGTAGGTCTATTCCATCCAAATATTTCTTCTCTACGATAGCTTCGGTTATTTTGCACCAACCCTCTATATCAGCGTCTGGATCTTCAGGATCAAACGGTAGCGATTGCGTAGTATGACTAATACTCCCGGTTGGTGTGGGCTGAGCCGCAAGGATTCGAGACAATAGCTTCTCCATATTGCTGAATAATTTTTGGGCGTCTGTTTCTACGGTTTGGTTCTCGTTTTGTGCTCCAGGTAATCCCACTTCTGATGAAGGGGCAGGAGGGCCTTAATCGGAACTCATCTTGTGTAATGTACGAGTATGTGGGTAAATAGTTAGGCACGTGGGCGCGAGCAGGGAAATCACGAGTCTTTGTCACAATCACAGTAATTTAATCAGCACGGGATTAATAATCGAAATATACAATCAAATGGGCAATGTACAGTCTAAGCAACACAACACCAACTTAATTATAGCACTAATTATAACTGTCACGTGGATGCAGAGCGATTCGCCACAAGCGTGGTGCGCGGGCGCCGTCTCGAACAACTGTGTGTTCAGATGGCTGCCCTCACAACCATCGACAATGACGCTTCGCTAGGCTGACTTTGACAGCTAAGAGTCAACCTGATGTTTTATGTTGACGGATGCGCAGACACCATCAGTCACTCTATCTTATCTCTATGATTTATCTTATCAATGGCTTTCTCTATGAACTCGCCGACATACTAATGTTTTATTTATTGGTATCTCAAAGTCGTAAAATAAAATAACATAGAGGTAAAATAAAAACCCCGTAAGAAAACATAAACATTACAGGGCTTTACTTAAGATTTTATCACGTATCGCTAAATCTGTAGAACACGAAACGGCAAGTGAGAATGAAAATATTAAATCTGCTTTAAAAAAAATTACGTCATACGTATATTTATACTCCCAAATAAAGTAAAAGAAAAATCAGATATGACTTAAAAAGCAACACAGAAGGAGCAAACAAGGAGAAAAGTTTATTAAAGATGAGACAAGTCAAACTAAAGACAAAACTTATAATGAAATAAAGTATTCTCGTGTCTTGAAATAACATTAACTGCATAATTTATCTTAGCTTGTACAAGAATGATAATTATAGCTTGAACGGTGCCTCCACTGAGTTGAAGTAACTTTTATTTGCAATTGAAAAGGGCTACTGTCCTGCTTAGCTTAGGACTAAACTGCAATTTATTCGTCCTCTCTCCACTTAAACGGCAACCGCCCTTACCCTTAATCATTAATCATTAATGTAATGTCTCCGGCTAAACATTTTAGTTACGGATAATTATTCAAAAATAATAACTATTAAACAGTTGCATATACGTTGTCATTTGAAGAGAGTGAAGTTAAATGTATCTAAGTTTAGTATATATGGAGGAAAACAGGCATTTGAACGGTTGAATTACTGATTTCTAAGGGGAAATTTTATTCAGCTAAGTTTTTTCTCAAGAAATTGCATTGGGATATTATTGCGATGAACTAAACGTCAAAATGGTATTCACGTAACACTTCGGTATGGAGATTAGTGATTGACAAGAGAACAAAATGATAACGCAATGCCATATTTTTTGCAGTATATTCAAAATAGCATTGCGATATTTTCAAGTTTCGTTATGCTGTAAAAAAATGCATGATTTGCCTTCTGGTTATCGAGCAGTTTGTGATTTTGTATTACAAAATCGTTACTCATTCAAGCACGGAACTTAAAACAGTTCCGTGCATTCAAGCGAAAATATTTCAACCATCCTTCCCAAAATAAAAAATAAATATTTCAATCACTCATTCTACTTGAAATTTCTATCAAGTTTATAGTACAGTGCAAATAATTACTTATTATTCTTCACCGCGCTTTTAACTATAAGTAACGGTTGTTTTCGAATGAATACTAACCAAACCCTCTTAAAATTGTTACAAACAAAACTTTATTGCCTCCTTGGTACATTGGTTGTGTATGCGACTCTCAGCCGGGACCATTTTGAAAACTAACTTTTCTAAGCTCACTCGAGTTTGGATATACCTACAGGCTAACTGACAAATTTAAGATATTAAAGGAGAGCACTCTGTACTCGATTCTGATCATAATATGTAATAATTAATTTTTCACCAGAATTTTTCCCTATAAATAAATCAAGAGACATTACTGCACTTTTCCCGACGCACCGCCTCAGTCAACACACATACAATAGTGTTCCCGCCATACGCACACTACCACCCTCTTAGTATCTATTGTATTAAGCTTATGTAACCATGCTTTGCGTAATGATTTTTTTACTTTCTTTTGTGTTTTCTTAGTAAATAATGAATATTTATTTATTATTATATTTTTTCGCTTAATGTATGATCTCAAACTATCACGTCCTTGAATTTCAAAAGTGACCGACCATTCACCCTTTATAATCCCTTAGTCCCGTTTCGAGGTCTCCTTAACACAAGCAAAAACAAATGCATACTTTTGGGCTATGTAGTTGGTGTGTTAGTTTACGTAAGTGTGGCTATTATCACATGGATTCTGGATAAATAGCCCTGCTCAAGAAGTAGGCTATTAAATGTTTTTTTTTTTTTCAAAACAAACAGTTAATTCAACAAACAGAAGACATGTAATTCAACAACCAGACTTTATTATTTTAGTCCAGATTTATTCACGAAAATAAAGTCAGCTCCTAGCCTAGCATCCAGTAATTTCAGAATCAGTACAAAGTTGGTGCAACTGGCAACACCCGGGTCCGGCCAGAACATCTGTCGAAGTTCTGTACACCACTGTCTCGTGAGCCACTCGTCGGCAGTGCATTGCATCCATACTAATAATTTAAATGCTACAGTCTCTCTGTCTGTCTGCTTGATACAGCTTGACCGCAGATCCGATTTAGATGACATGTTGGAGTGGAAAGCGTTAGACAGATGTATGTCTGTGCTCGTATTTTTTTTTCTAAATCAACCTTTGGTAGATATCGCTTTGTAGCGATAATGGCGCTATTTTTAACTGTTCTTTAAAGAGAAACTCAATAATCTCGAAAGAGATTGAATGAGGGTTGAATATTTGTATGTAAGAAATGAAACTGCTTTACCAATTGTAGCCGATTGTATTTATAGGCAATAGCTCAGTTTTGTTCCAGAAAGGGCACTTTTATGAAATATTAACCGTTAAAGGCCCAAATAGAGGATGACAGTTGGTATAAAATAGTGCATTACTAGAGCGGCCGGCAAGAGAGACATTGATGGACGAACCATCAATGCATAGTTGCGGCCAAGGCTCGTATAGTACTTTTATTAAATAATGCGCGGAAATTAAACTAAGTAGAACAATTCAGATTTTTTATTTGAAACGAAGATGACGAACAACTAATAACAATAGTTTTTACGCGCCAAAGTATTTTTTTTGCAAGCTAGTTTGAAATTTTAATTAAACCTTTGATAAGTTACCTCTCTGGTCGCCATGTTGCGGAGAAGAAGATTAAATTACTGGACAAATATGATTTTACGAAGTAATCTATTTGGCCGCTAAACACGACAGATATGTATTTTCATACAGCTATTGCCGGCCGCTGTTCGACCAGTATAGCAAGTTCGATTTATCTCTAAGAAGGTTGTTTAAATAATGCTCAAATTTTCAAGCATTTTTGAGAAATAATAAACAACTAAATCTAATACCAATTTAGAGAACAAAGTCGCGTGTAACAGCTAGTGAGTATATATTGCAGTCGCTCGGGAGACTTCAATCTCAGGTGGCTGAGACTGAGACGTGTTAGTTCGCATTAGTCTTCGTTATGTGCAGAGTGAGTTGCTCGAGAGCTGTAAACTTATGAATACCTATCGAGTGGGTAACTATTACCATCGGGGTTAAAGTGTTTTTCTCAAACATGCTCGAACTTGCTGTACTGTTCGAGCAGCGGCCGGCAATACTTGTATGAAAATCCATATCTGTCTTATTTAGCGGCCAAGTAAATGAATATGTGAAATCATATTTGTCGTGTAATTTAAAAATGGAACGATCTTCTACTCCAAAACACGGTGACCGAAGAGGTAACTTATCAAAGGTTTAATTTAAATTTCGAACTGGCTTGCACATAGAAAGCTGTTTAGTGAAAAAAAAATACTTTGGCGAGTAAAATTGTATTTTCAAATAAAAGTTCTGAATTGTACTACTTAGTTTAATTTCCGCTATAAAAGCCTTGGCCGCAACAAGGCATTGATGGACTAACGTATGTGTGGCTCGGCTTCGCCTCGGCCCACTATCAAACGTTCGTCCATCAATGCCTCTTTTGTCGGTCCCTGCAATAATCTGCATATTTGTCGACATAAAGTTTTATTGATAACGTTTTTCTTAAAGCTACCAATGCAGAATAAAGCTATAATTCTTTCGTACATCTTACGTGAAAAGCATCGTAACAGTGATAAATAAACAAAAAAGCATTAAAATATTTTACAACCTATTTAGTCGCCTAAGTAAAAAGGCTTAATCTTACCAATATTATAATCTCGCTAATATTTTTTTGTTCCTCAATCTCGGCAGAACGGCTCAACAGATTTGGATGAAATTTGGAAAAGTGTACAGTCTGGAATACATACGTAGGCTACTTTTCATACTGATGTTCCTGCGGTATTCAAAATGGTGCAGGTAAAACCGCGCGAAATAGCTAGTAGCTTATAAAACCTTATAATAATCTTATATAATAATAATAATTATTATTATTATAATAATGAGAAGACAAAACGTCCCCATAATAATAATAATAATCTTACATGCTTGGTGGTAGGATCCCTTCTGGGTCCGCCTGGCTAGCGACCACCCTTTATATAAAGTCTGCCGCCAAATGTTACCGCTCCGGCGGTAATGTGTTCCGGCAATATTGTATAAAGAGTCAGTTCCTTCCTAAACCCGTGTGCTTTCATCTTCGACCTCATCGTCACTTACCATCAGGTGAGATTGAGGTCAAACGCGGGTTTAGTCACGAATAAAAGAAAAAAAAAACATGAATTTATCCTATTTTTTTACAAGGGATCGATATCATCTATATTATTTTGTATCAACGCAAATCATATATATACGTATCATCTCTTATACGTACATACACGACTTCAATAACAAAAAAATGAAAAACGACAAACGAATGAAACAAAATAACCCTCATTACAAGCTACACTCATTACTAATACAGCAATTCCCTTTAATTCCAAAGAAACAATCACACTAAAACGTTTACTACGAAAAGTCCAATAAGCCCCTACTTTTTACAGCATCGTAAAGTTAACAGGTTTCCCTACAGCACCTGCTAATGTTTCTTTCAAAACGACAATATATTCTAAAAGTTTGATCTGAAGCCTTCGGAGGCTGCCTTCAACAATTTCGTTATTCTCGCCTTTGCTACAATACAACTTTGCATTCGAAAGCTGTTGCATACAAAGTGGGTGCATTTACACTGCGCTCGCGTTTATTTATTTTTTAGGATTGTAAGGTTTTACAACTTTGGGTTTTAGGTGGATTTGGGAAAAAGAGTTGGTCTGTGAAAGAAATGCGTTTTTAGTTTCTGAGTTACTTGTGAGTTTTAAGTCTGAAAAGGCATCAAAATTTCGTATGAAAAGCAGGTCTGATGAAGGCAAAAACCGTATTTATTATATAACTACAAATATTTTTTTATTTATTTTTGCTCCACAGATTTGCGAATGCAATAAAAGACTTAAAAAATAAATTAAGTGACTGCAATTTTTTTAATATTTCTCATTTTTAAAAAGACCCTTTTTCATTTAATTTATTGCGATTAAAATATTTTCATGCAGAATTGCTTCCATCAACACAATGCTTTTTAAGAGCCCACTACAAGGCCATGGAATTTTATCCTGGGTTTCTATGATTTTTATGAACAGGTTTAAATGAGAAACCTCCAATTAACAGCTGATAGATGAATATCAGAATCTTCAGGCCAACGGAATTACAGCTTAACTTGTCCCTCAGTACAGAAATATTCTTGTTAAATGTTTGTAGTCGGTCACCCATCCTTGTACCGGCCGGAACGAATGTTATGCACGTATAAAATGTGTAAAGATATAAATGTAAGCCACAATGCCTTAAGATATCCTTTATATTATTTCAGGCTATATAATTGTTCAGCTTTTATCGTGAAATAGTAACAAACACCCATTCATCCCCATAAACTTTCATCTTCTTCTGTAAATAAATAAATAAACAAGGAAGAAGAAATAATAGCTGTTGAATTTCTAATATAATAAATATCAAATAACAGAACCTATTTCAAAAAGTATTCTTCAATACAACTTCCTGTTCCAAATACAAAGTAATCAGAATAAACCCGAGAATGTTTCCAATTTTCCATTCCCATTGTTGAAAAGGCCGACGGTGGAACACGTCAAGTGGTATGATCATGACAATAGTTTCTGAGACATTTGTACAAAAGGCTCGAGTTTGGCAACCCTCGTCAGGAAATTAATATCTACATTTTGCAAAAAAATGAAAAGGGTCTCTTTTTTACATTCCTCTTTTAAGTAGCCATTTTGGTTAGAACATAATCCTTTGTGTCAGAACTGTCTCGGCTGCGTTGGGGAAAACTTCGGAACAACAATGCGAGTTTAATATGACAAATTATGTAGGTGGCCTATGATATGACAAGTCAGGAGTGGTGTTTGTTGAGGACATTTGTTTCGCACATTATAATATTTTACTACTTTCGTGAATAAATGATGTACGCGTGATTGATGTTGTGAACACATGACGGTAAAAGATAAAAGACACAATTTTCAAGGAGAGAAAAAGCTTGTTGTAAAGGATTTATCCTTGTATGAGGTTGTAAAAGGGCATAGGACCGATCCTAGTATGTAAAAAAAAATATGGCCGTTAATTTTTACATTTCAATATTTGTGCGAAGGCCGCTGATAACCGGGTTTTATCGTGATTGCACACGCCGACTGAAGGGGCACGAAATGCCAAATTAAAATGTAAATGTAATGAAATATAATAAAATCTCTTGAAACAATTTCATTTCACGCCTTCACTATCTGAATACCCAATATGCCGATTCCTATCCTATATTTTAAACAAAATAAAAGTCCATCTAGCCGTTCAGTAGCTATGAGGGAACAAAAAACATACCTACTCGTTAAAAACATAACCCTCCGTTGAAGGTAAAGTCGGGTAAAAATTAAAACCTAAAGGGCTTTGAATATGCTTCTACAATTTTTTAACGATAACTATACAGGGTGACTGGTGACAAATATGCAATACTGAAGGAGAGCACTCTGTACTCGATTCTGATCATAATTATGTTATTAAAGTAGGTACTTAATTTTTCACCAGAAATCCCTATGAATAAATAAAGAGACCTTACTACACTTTCCCCGACGCGCTGCCTCAGTCAACACGCACACAGCAGTGTTCCCGCCACACGCACACCACCACCCGCTAAGTATTTATTGTATTACGCTAATGTAACCATGCGTTGCGTAAAGAATTCTTTTTTTTTTATGAATGATCTCAAACTATCACGTCCTGGAATTTCGAAAGTGACCCACCAGTCACCCTGTATATAAAATTATATTTAAGCATTATAAAATGCAAAATATAGCTATTAAAATATTATCTGTTTCACAGAGAGATCGGTGTAATAGAAAGCCATTTCTTGGAATATTCTAAACATCTTTGAATGTTACCAGCAGGTGAACAGACATCTTTACTGGAAAAAATAAAAATACTTATTCCCACGTCTTGCCTCAAAAGCTGCGCTGTGCGAACTAGTGACAATACGCAGGTATCATCTGAATATTTTACGAGAAAAACACATTTGCTGAGTTACTGCGATAAAACTTTTAGTATATTTTAAATATTTTCAAACTCATACGAATTTGGTAGTTTCCTGTGACATTTTTCATACTTACATACATAACGTTATGCCTGTATCCCTTATGGGGTAGGCACAACACCAGAGGTTACAAGACCATCTGATGTCACGTTTGACAAATTTGGAGGTATTATAAAGATGGAAAGAGACTATTGTAGTGACAGGGGGTCAGCCTATCGCCCACAAAAACGCCTTTAAAACCTCTGTCCCTTAACTGACTTTTACAGTATGCCCGTGAAGAGAAGCAGCTGGCGCATTCTACGTTTTTCTTTCGCCAGCATGGAAGACAGGTGCTCGTTATTCCATTTATTTGTGAGTCCGTTTTAGTTAGGTGTTTCTTTTACCAATAGATTATCTTGAGCAAAACTTTCCACCTTTTGATATACTTAATAGTACACTCTGCAACAGAATAATGTATACCACCCCAGACGCACGCACACATACAATATGCATTCGCGTTGTATGTGTGCGGAAGACTCAGAATAACCAACTACATCGTGTCACAACAAGAAATAATATAACTACACGGATGTATAGATCTTTAGTCTCAGTACTTCGACGAGCTATGTCAGCCGTATAATGTGCAGATTATTGTTTTATATTATAGAACTCTGAAAGGTCTGCATTTTTTTTTCTCCGTTGCTATATTAATATGTCTTTTTTATTGTTAAATTATTGATTGATTGTTAAATTAATAATGTTTAAAGATATATCTTCAATATCTTATTTTTTGTTCAAATTTAATGAAGATATATTCATCAATAAACCATAATATATATTCATTTAAATTAAGAAATATTTTAATAATTTATTATAATTTAAAATGATATAAATATAATTTTTATGTTCTATATTCTAATTATATTTATATTCTAATTAATCAATAACTTAAATATAGTGCAAGCAATTGAAAAATAAGGTGCAGGTAAAAACTACTAATTAAAACAACACAATCTTTTCCAGATAATTATTTATTTTTTGCATTTCACAATATGTTACGTCTGACTAGGAATTTTTATTTCACAAATTTATTAAACGATTAATTTTAAAAACAATGATAGTTTAGGTAATAGTTGTTATTTGAAAGATTTGAATGACAGTTCTCACTTTAATTTTTCTGTCACTTGGCGTATGAACTTATTATATAATTGAAGTAATAATTCCATTGTAAATATGAATCAACATGTTATTAGCCAGAAACTATAAATAAGCTAAGCTAAGCTTATTTCTAAGCTAATCAACAATAACATCATTCACTCTGGATTATCTACTTTTTAAAAGACAACTATTACCTCACTATTTTATTAATAGCTAATTTGAGCGCCGTCGGAGTCTATGACCTGCTGCAACCGAGATCTCATACTGTCAACTAAATTCCAGCACAAGGCAGATCCTCTCATCTCCCAAGTTGAAATAACCCGCCCTTCTAATTTGGCTCTGGACCTCACTTGTGATGAATCCCAATTTAAAATCATTTGACCCCACAAATTCTCGATTGCGTTTAATGCGGCCGCTTAAACTAACAGGTAGGGTGTTTCGAGCATCATAACGTTGGCATTTTCTCCTCCATAATATTTTACGGCCATCTTTGTCGTCTTGAATGTCGTTTATCCGTAAAAATAACTACATTGCTAGACGAATCAAATTCCAAATATTGCTTTCGTTCATCAATATCTCTTTTGCTAGCCTGTAAATGAATAAATAAACTTAAGTTCCCTTGAAGTTTAAACAAATTATATTGCATGTATAAGAAAGTTAATTCATTTTAAGTTATAATATATTGTATATCTATTATATACTTCTTTATTTACCTGTAACAATATATGTTGCTTGCTTTCAAATGTCGTCACACAGTTTGCAAACTCACATCATATGTGGTGGCTGTCGAACGAGTGGGTAAAAATGGATATATCCCCCGGTTCCTCTTAACGACAAACAGATAGTTGCACTGTTTTTCTCTGAAAATAAAATTATCAACATAGAAATAACGATCACGTCTAATACAAGGATTAAGTCAGAATAATAATTAACTTAAAACTTACAAATATCATCAATCGACGTGCAATTCCCCTGATAGAAAAGTATTGATTGAATGAAACTATGATTTCAGCTCTCTGCAGCAATGTTAAATGATTATTCATTTTTAATTTCATTTGGGCACAAAAATCTGATAGTAGTAACAAGTAACGACGAATGCAAACCATCTAGAAACACGACTACACAATATTAAATAATAGAGGGTAGATTTAACTTTTTTTTTCTAAAGATATGACAATCTAAAAATAAATCTAGCAACACAATAAAAGATAATCGGGGTCTTCCACCTATTTTGTCTTAAGAAATGAGGCATCGTTGTTATTTCGAATAGTTACGCTAATAATAGCTACCTACTTCAAATTCAAACTTAATAAAAAACATCAAAAAAGTTGTAATATATTTCTTCTTTCAATCTCTAAAAGTGAATATGAAATCACAGTTTTTGTGGGATTCGATACCTGACCTGTCCAGATCTCATTCCTAGACACTTAAACCGCTAGGCCGTGGACGCTATGACTTGAAGTTGTGAAATTAGCATCATATTATCTTGTCTGCCTGCTATTCATCCATATAGCTCGTCATGTGAGACTTGAGAGTAGCTAAGAACGAGTTTAACAAATTAATGAATCAGCAGAAGTAAAGTATTTTCACAGTGTGCGTGTGTGCGTAAGCACGTCCACTTATTATGCTTGGATTGGTTGACTTTCGTGGTGTGAGTGAGTAAGGATGAACGCGCGTGTGCGTGCGACGTCAGATGGTGGTATACATTATTCTGTTGCAGGCTGTACGTGGCCGTTAGGGCAGTGAGGTTTTTGAGTGGCAACCACGTGCTGGGGGAGGCAGCGTAAGTAGGCCCCCCGCAAGGTGGACCGACGATCAGGTCGCGGACGCCGGTAAACGCTGGATGCGGACAACGCAGGACTGAGGGTTGTGGCTATTAGGGCAAAGTGTGGGGAACTCGTCTCCTGTACTGGACCATTTCCTATGTGTGGGGTGCTCGGCTTAGGCTGAGCACATGCTGCCGGGGCTCACGGGTAATGGCCATGGCGGTACCGTGTGACCAATCTATGACGGATGAGGTACACTTGGAGGTTTTTAGTGGGTCATCTCATCCCCATATACCCCGCCGCTCTCCCTCGGGCGGTCGACGTTGCAATCCGTTTGCAAACGGGGACGTGATTGCACGTCCCCGAAAAAAAAAGGACTGAGGGTTGTGGAAACCGCAACGCCATGGAGAATCTCGGGGTAGGCGTATATCCAGCGATGGACGTCTTTTCGACACGACTTCTTCGAAAGAAAAGGTATAAAAATATTTCTAAATTTAACAACGCTCAATATAATCAATATCAAGTGACACTAGAACAAAATATTATAGAAATATATAAAAACACTAGCTGACCCGGCAAACGTTGTTTTGCCATATAAATAAAAAAAAATAGATGTTGGCCGATTCTCATAGATACCGGATAAGCACAAAAAATTTCATCAAAATCGGTCAAGCCGTTTCGGAGGAGTATGGCAACGAAAACTGTGACACGAGAATTTTATATATTAGATATTAAAGAGTAAAGTTCATAGCGGACCTGTCAAATTTTTGACAACTCATGAAATGTATTAAAACAACATATAGTGCAAATAATTGCTTTTGACGACTGGCTGGTGTAGGGGTAACGTACATTGCTTTCTATACCATAGGTCCTGGGTTCGAAACCCGGCGGCGACGGATATTTGTGTGATGAACACAGATATTAGTCGTCAAGTCATGGATGTTTATATGTTTATTTAAGTTTATATTCTAATAAAAAATATGTATTTATTCAATATGTATGTTTATATATTTCTTAAGTATATCAGTTAACTAGTATCCATAATACAAGTTCTTTAACAATCTTAATTTGGGCTAGATAATGTTGTGTGAGTGTCAGAAATATTTATTTATTTA
The DNA here is from genome assembly GCA_944452665.1 of Stenoptilia bipunctidactyla. Taxonomy (NCBI): domain Eukaryota; kingdom Metazoa; phylum Arthropoda; class Insecta; order Lepidoptera; family Pterophoridae; genus Stenoptilia; species Stenoptilia bipunctidactyla. The sequence goes on from OX101730.1 coordinate 1,782,330, forward strand.
TTTAATTAATTGCTCATGTTCAGTTAATTCCATATCATCTTATTGTATTAGAAACCGCAGCAAGGATTTTAATATTTCAATCTCTCAAGTTACCCAATAGACTACTAGTATCCACTTGAAATGAAAATCCCGATATCGTTTCTAAGAAATTAAATCAAGTCTACACCAATAGTTTAGATATGAACAAACAGGCAGCATTTCAATGACAATACCATCTTTATACATTCACATACCTAACAAAAGGTAGTTTGACAGGTCAGAGACTGTATGGACCGTGAACATTACTCTTTATGATTTTTAGGAAATGTACACAGAAACATGTTGCAGACTATGACTAATACCAACGCAGCACTTATTTAAATTACTTCCAATAAACAGATCGTACCGCTAATGATTTTTCTTAAATATTTAAATCTTACAAAGTGACACTTTTGTGTCTCGCTTCCATAACTTGATAAAAGTCATCATCACAACTCTTTTTAATCCCACTACAGAGCTATGAGGCTCTCCCAAGCTGGCCCCGTGCTGGTTGGTGGATGTGAGTAAAATAAATGCATAAATTATCCTTGCCGACATATCAACTATGTGGCTCGGCAGCATGGTTGTGCTAAGGAGAAAAAACAACAGAACTATTGGTCTATCCTGGTATATGGTTCTATCCTAAAGTCTACCCTACATTTTATATTGGGTGAGATACACGCAGCGGACATATTTGTGTCCAGTATAATAATGCAATCAGGGCTCTGTTGGGACTATCGCGGAGATGCAGTGCATCAGGAATGTTTGCGAAGGCGCATACGGATGACTTTTACGCAATCATAAGAAAACGGTGCGCCTCTATGATGAACCGTCTCCGCGGTACCTTCAACCGAATCCTGAGCGTGTTCGTAGACCGGTGGGACTGTTGGGTCATTGGGAGCAATTACACACCGAGTTTTAATTTTAATTTAATTTATTTTATTGTGTTTTCTATTTTGTGTATTTACTAATAATAGGTTCAGTTAAATTGTTACTAACAAATTATGGTCCATGGTCTGAATTAAATGATTTATTATTATTATTTATTAAATAGACAAATAAGTAACATTACTGAAATTCTTTTAATAGTTTTAAGTAAGACTAACAAACTAGAATATTTTCTACTTTCATACTTTAGGAGAGCGATGTTTTAGTTTTTGAAGTTACGTATTTTATTTCAAAGTTTAGATACGAGTAACTTCTTGAAAGGAAAAATTTCAATTTTAAAGAGGCGAAACGTTCTTAAAAACTTTATAACTATACTTTAACGTTAAACGTTATATACAGGTAAATGGAGGGTTCTTTTCAATTAAATAAAAAAATATGAAGCCTATAAACTTATTAATGTTGAATATTCAGTTTGATTCAGTGTCTGCACTTTAAAATTAAAACACATTTCATGTTCATTTTCTCTTGAACTGTTTAACAGTATATTTTAATCTCATATACATATGCTCATTATAATTCATTAATATTATTAGCTTAATATCGTCATATACATATAATAAAACTGCTCTGACAATGAAGTTTTACTCCAGCCACAAATCCCTAAGTAGAAGCCGCATGATTGCGTATGCATAATTAAAGCTACTCTGCGACTTGTTTAAATAACTTATTATATTAAATCCAGCTTAAATTTAAAGACAATAGCTTTTCCATCGGTAATGACTGCTTTAATCGAGCTTTACAGAGCTTATTTATAAGTTTAAAACGGAAAGCAAGCATCGATGAAGTACGGAAACATATTAAAAGTATGCAAGAGCAGTCTGTTTTTCTTTAATCAGTTTATTTAATAGCTTATTAATATTGCCTGTTGGTAAATGAAATATAGAGCAAAGATTAGAGTAAGGATATTTAAATAAGTAGACAGTGTCTTTTTTTTTTCTTTTGACACACATTACCCAATTGAATAATCCTTTAAGAACTTGGAACACAGATAACTGGTAAAGGATAAATTACCATGAGAAATATACAAACATAAATAATATAAGTATATAAATATAAAAAATACAATTTACGATACAGCCTCTGTCGGCACATGATGGCTCGTTTGGAAATCAAAATAATGTTTTCTTCAATTATAATTTTCACATGTAAGTGTGATCTATATAAGTTAAAATAGCTTGTACGGCTCAAATAGATAATTAATTAAAATATATCAAAAACTACGCCTCGACGTAGTACAAAGTATTATTATTAGTTTTTGTATTAGGTAAAAATTTTCATTAAAATATTAATTAGGCTTAAAAATACATACATACATTACTTCACGCTGCATCCTTTATGGGGTATGCAGAACACCAGAGGTTATAAGACCATGTGATGTCACGTTTGATAAATGAGGTATTATAATGATGTAGAGAGGCTATTGCAGTGACAGGAGGTCAGCCTATCGCCCATAAAAATGCCAATAAAATCTCTTTCCCTTAACTGACTTTTACTGTATGCCTGGGAAGAGAAGCAGCTGGTACATTCTATGTTTTTCTTTCGCTCCCAGTCCAGCATAGAAGCATGCTTAAAAATATTATGTAACTAAATTGCCAATTTTGTATCGATTGCCCATCGTCTGAATTTTTCACACAAATCATTGACAGATCGATCTAAATTCTAAATTGAATCGGCTGTCCTCTTCTCATTGCCCAAGGGTGACTCATGGCCCTGCAGTGGGCTCATTCAAAAGGGTTGAATGGATCACTATTCATTCAATCAGACGTAATGGCTGACCCTATCGCCCATAAAAATGCCAATAAAATCTCTTTCCCTTAACTGACTTTTACTGTATGCCTGGGAAGAGAAGCAGCTGGTACATTCTATGTTTTTCTTTCGCTCCCAGTCCAGCATAGAAGCATGCTTAAAAATATTATGTAACTAAATTGCCAATTTTGTATCGATTGCCCATCGTCTGAATTTTTCACACAAATCATTGACAGATCGATCTAAATTCTAAATTGAATCGGCTGTCCTCTTCTCATTGCCCAAGGGTGACTCATGGCCCTGCAGTGGGCTCATTCAAAAGGGTTGAATGGATCACTATTCATTCAATCAGACGTAATCTTATCCCCGTAATATTTCGACCTTTATTCTTCGTACTAACGCATACACGTTCTTGAGACGTAATTTTCTAGGGCCGATTAAAAATCCTTTGCGTGCCAACGTTGATAGTACTTTGTGAAAAATATGCAGAAATGTAAGAATGCGGGCATTCGACTTCAAAAACAAAGGGGTTTGAAAATTTTTGGTGCACCTTCTGTCCGCCATTTTAATATTTTTTCGATTTTGCGTCGCACTATAAAACTTGTATATTTCGATTGCTGATATACAGACGAGCAAAAAATGTTATGTAACATATGGGTCTAAAACGTCACGTTTTAGAGATAATATGGAAAACAATTTTGCTAAATAATTCAAATTTTTCATATACTTAATCGTTGAAATACCTCTCAGAATGTATCAAATTAGCATGAATGTTTGTAGTATTATCTTGCACATTAGTTAAGAGTAAAAATAACTGGTTTTTACACCTACCTATCTAAAACTTGACAATGCCGTATTAACTCGGCAAAGCCGGCGCTGTAGGTACGTACCTAACTATATTATTCTAGTAACTTACAAGAAGTAATGACACAGATTACTAAAGAGTTACTACGTGTAATGATATGATTAAGAGTTTTCTTTTTTTAGAATTCTTTTACATATTTTGCTTGTACCTATTCGGAAATGCGGGATAGAGAAAAACGCGTCATTTCAACGCCCTATAACATTTAAGTCTGTCTTTAAATACTTATAGCCCACACGAGAAGAAGAAGATGGGCTTGTATATACACTTCTACAACACGGTTCCCCATGACATACAGGAACTTACGTAAAAAAGGTAACTATAAAGTGGATGACTTCTTAAATGAAAAGGAGCCATGGGTGTGAAAAAAACGCCCAGCTCTTTGCCAAATGTGAGACTTATATATACGTGATTATAATGTAAGTTATAAAGTAGATTGTAAAGTGTTTCTGGAGTTTCTTTATCTCCAATTCTTCTCCATAGTAGACTCCCATACCTCACACTAAACTAAATAATTAACTAATTGAATTAAATTAAATAGTTAAACAAATAGTTTACATACTACTTAAATAATACTGTTAATATTAGTGAATGTACTATTGTGGAAAAGTGGGGTCCACTAATACAGGTATTTTTATACTTAACAGTGGTCTCCAGCCCGGCTGTGTAAAATTATTTTGTTTTTAAATAAAGTTATTTTGTAGGTATTTGTATAAGAGTGCGTACAAATTGCTAGTAATGCAACTAGTAATGTAATATCCAACGTCCGATGCCTGCGCTCGCTGTATTTGGACGTGTATTGCGCCGAACTGAGCATTCAATACGGGCATCCTGAGTAAGATTTTTTCCGTATTTCGTCGCGAGCACGGTGCGTCGCCGCACACGTTCTTTTCAACCGACTTCCAAAAAGAAGAGGTTATCAAATCGTGTGTATTACCACTACACCAGCCGGTCGTCAAAGTTTCACATCGGTGTACTCAGTGAATAAGTTTTTCATACAAATTAAAAGTCATATGTTTTCCGTTCCCGTGGGAATTTCGGGTTATTTGCCTTGGTGCACCCCAACATCTCCCTAGGAATGTATGTTTAAGCTTCAGCTCTCTACGCCTAGTAGTTATGGCTGTACTTTGTCTATCAGTCACTCAGGCGAGTTTTAATATAGGTATGTATGATACTGATAAAGCTCTAATAAAAGTTAGAGCACGAATGAGGTCTTCGGACTCTATATCCCGTGTGATCTATTAATTTTGTGAAGTGTCGCGGAGATAGGTATTATGAAATGCAGAGCATTAAAAAACCAACATCACTAACATTTTTAAATCCTTGTCAAAACTTTGGCTGAATTGAAATGTCACCTACGTAGGAAAATATCCTCCGCTTTCGTACATGTTTTTTTTAAGTAGGTACTGAGTCGATTTCATTAAACTTCAATGGGCCACCTCTGACTTATTGTGATCTATCAAATGAAACAAGAATCATACAAATCGATTCATAATTGACCAATTAATCAAGTAACAAACATACACACGATTTGATGACCTCTTCCTTTTGGAAGTCGGTTGAAAAGAACGTGTGAAAAACTTACTTATGGTGCGTACAGATTGCTGTAATGGAACTTGTAATGTAACATTCTGCGCACTACACGTCTAAATACGCAACGTGCGCAGAATGTTACATTACTAGTTGCATTACTAGCAATCTGTACGCACCATTAAGATGCCCGTATTGAATGCTCAGTTCGTGCGGAATACACGTACAAATACAGCGAGCGCAGGCATCGGACGCTGGATATTACATTACTACCAATTTGTACGCACCCTAAGAGTGCACAGGTCTGAACTGGAGAAAAAGTCGTTGTGTATTATTTTTACTGACATGTTTCAGGAGAATATTGTAATATTCCCAAGAAATAAATTATTTTTCTTGTCTATTCTAGTCCTCGCGCCATAGCCTCAATAATTAATACTTAGGTACTGGGAATTAAAACTCCCGAACTCCATTAAGAGTAGGTAGTTAAGTATGTATTATTTTTTTTTGCTAAAGTAGCTATATCTGCATTCAATAACAATTAGTTATAGATACCTACACAATCTGAATTGCCACAGAGGGTTTTGCGCTCTATGAGCACAATCCATTTTAACGCGTCTAGCCGGCGGCTGGGAGAGCGGTGCGGCGCGGCGGCGTTGCCGGGTTGATATGGCATTGTCAGGTTTCAGATAGGTAGGTGTAGAAACAAGTTATTTTTACTCTTAACTAATGTGCAAGATAATACTACAAACATTCCTGCTAATTTGATACATTCTGAGAGGTATTTCAACGATTAAATATATGAAAAATTGTAATTATTTAGCAAAATTGTTTTCCATATTATCTCTAAAACGTGACGTTTTAGACCCATATGTTACATAACATTTTTTGCTCATCTGTATGTTAGCAATCGAAATATACAAGTTTTATAGTGCGACGCAAAGTCAAAAAAAAATCAAATTGGCGGACAGTAGGTGTGCCAGGCTCCATACAAAAATTTTCAAACCCCTTTCAAACAAAGTTTCTGAATTTGGAATTTATATATTTTTTTGTATACTAGATAAACAATTATTTTGTCCATCACTAAAAGATTTTGATGATTATATCAAAATTAACACTTCAAAGTCCCATGTTCATCAGAAAAGAATTAGGGTTTTTGAAAAAATAAATCACTTTGAAAATCACTTTGACAACTTAAAGTACTGATTGACGTTTCGGTTAGTCAGCAAAAGTATCGATTAGAACTTAAAAATGTGTGTTTAGAGTAAGATTAAGAATGATTTGTAGTTGATGATTATACCTGGTAACGCCAATTGCTGTTTATTAGTTTACAATATACAAAGCAACTTTTAACCAATTTTAAAATATGGTGATCAACACCGCGCTTATAATACTACCAAAACTGAATTTTAATTTAACTGAATTGATTACTGAATTGCACCTGACATGAGTATTGCCACAGTAGCAATTACGTCAACGCAAAACAATGCAGACTTGAATATCAAACCACTAACCAAGTGCTGGAGGTTACATGAAAGCTTTTAAATAATTGTACCATGTACCATTTTAGCACAGCTGTATACGAAAAGGAAAACCCATGTATTTTTTTTTTAAAGGTGTTATATTGGTTAAGTAATATGAAGTCGAGTAAGACAGCCAACGGGTTTTTTTGAGGATTAGCCGGATTGGTATGGCTTGGTAAGGAAGGATAAGTCAGGCAAATTTAGCTTAAACTAGCTGACCCGGCAAACGTTGTTTTGCCATGTAAATAAAAAAAAAAAAAAAAATAAAATAGATGTTGGCCGATTCTCATAGATACCGGACAAGCACAAAAAATTTCATCAAAATCGGTCAAGCCGTTTCGGAGGAGTATGGCAACGAAAACTGTGACACGAGAATTTTATATATTAGATATAATATTATTTTGTAAATGCGGGTAAGTGTGATAAAAGCCGAAATCAAAGGCGTATTAGTGATCATAACTCGTCACTGTTTCGAATTATCGGTTAGTCAAAAAATTCAGTAGGTACAAATATTTCGAAGTGCACACCTTTTGCGATACCGCGATACAACTTTCATAGTTCTAAATAGTTTCTATAAGACAGACTTTCAATGTTTGGGAATGAAAAATCGAATATCCATAGTATTTTCTTATTTCACTTAAAACGAAATTCACAGGAGATACCGAAATATAATAAATCACACGAATAGTGCTAAACGAATGATGAGCAGATAGTTTGATTTTTTTTTTTTTTTTTTTTTTCCGCCACAGAAGACAACCCCTCAGAGCACCCGCAGGCCTATTGACCGTACGAGAGCTCACTGAGAGGAGGAGGAGAATACGTCAGAAGTACGAAGGGGCACTTGCCAGGGGGTATTAGTCCCCGGCCAGATGACACCCAACAGTGTGAGACTTCTACTCACTAAACTCCCCCTTAATGATCTTTTGTCTTTCTACAGACAATCGACCGAAGAAATGAGCGACAGCCAGTTGGTGGTGCAGGCTGCGCGTAGAAAAATTTATAGGAAGCACAATGTGCTGAATCGACTACTTACATCAGCTATGAGCTGGCAGACAGGAGATTGTCCAGATCAGAAGAGAGCTGGTTTGGAGGATCCGAGAGAACGTCCTTGGGCCTACGACAAGAGCGTTTGAAACATTTTGGATTGGGTTGGTACCCGACAGTCGCACGAACTAGCCTATTTGGATGATTTTCGCACCGTTGGAAGTGGGATACGGATAGGGACTTAAGGTATTGCTGGGTGGTGGGGAGTTTGAGGTCCCTGTGTAAGTCCGCGTTCCTAACATAGTACGGGGCGTTTGTGGCCCTCCGACAGAAGTTATTTTGAACTACTTGGAGTTTGTAGAGCAAACGAGGCTTGGCGTGGGCAAATACGGGACCGGCGTACGTCATGACTGGTCTGATACAGACCTTGTATAGGGTACATTTATTGCGCAGTGACATTTTACTGAGGCGACCTATCATGCTATTGAGTCGGCTGAGGTAGAATTTAGCCAGTTTGGTTACCCTGGTGATATGGGGTTCGAACGATAGCGTCCTATCGAGTGTGACGCCGAGATATTTGACCGTAGCTTGCCACGGTATGGGGACTCCACGCATGCGGACGCAAGGGTCGGACGCGGCCGCCCTTCGACGTTCTTTGTGAGTGAAGCAAATCGCTGAGCTTTTGTCGGGGTTTACTTCAATACGCCACTTCGAGAACCAGGCGCTGAGGTTGTTGACAGCCTTTTGTAGCTTTCTAACTATTGTTGATATTTCGCGACCGCGATAGTAGAGAGCAGTGTCGTCGGCAAAGAGGGCGAGTTGGACACCTTCGGATGGTTTGGGGATGTCGTTAGTGTATACCGAGTATAGTAACGGCGCGAGGACGGAGCCTTGAGGGACTCCGGCTTTTAGCGGATGGGGGGACGAAAGCGTGCCTTCGAATCTAAAGCGGAAGGTGCGATTTCTGAGATATGACGAAATTATACGGACTAACCTATCTGGGAGACCTATACCGTATAATTTATGTACTAAACCTGCGTGCCAGACCTTGTCGAAGGCCTTGGCTACGTCGAAGAAGACGGCGCCAGTTTTGAGGCGTCCAGGGTAGAAGCCGGAGAGAGCGTGTTCGGCGATACGTTGAACCTGCTGAGGGCAGGAGTGTTGAGCGCGGAAGCCGAATTGTTCGGCTATGATTAGGGGATCACCGTCTATAGGGAATAGGTGATTTTTGATACGCGTGAGTATGATGCGTTCGAAGTTTTTACCCAGAGCCTTGAGGAGGCTGATGGGTCGATGGTTGGATGGGATATGATGGGGTTTCCCAGGTTTGGGGATGCCTATAACGATTGCCTCTTTCCAAGCTTTTGGAAAGTGACTAAGATCAAGGCAGGCGTTGTAGAGTATTGCCAGAATGGCAAGAATCTGATGGGGGAGGTGCTTGAGCGCCTGGTTAGAGATACCATCCGCCCCCGGTGCTTTTTTAGCATGGAGGCGTTTGATATGAAGGCGAATCTCGTCTTCGGAGACCTTGACGGGTTCGCTGGTCGGGGGTAGGGAGTCCTTGAAGAGGACGTCGTCTTCTACCGCCTTTAGATGGGCGGGGTCGACGGGTTGGGAGCTGGGGGAGCATTGAGCGGCAATGCTGTCGGCGAACGTTTCAGCCTTTTCATCATCTTCAAAGGCTAAGGTGCCATCTGGGCGGACCAGGGGAGGGACGTGGGAGACTGTGTCTATGCGAAGGCAGCGTGCCATTCTATAATAGGCCGTATGAGATGGAGTTATGTTTTCCATAAGCTCGTTAGCTTGAAGTTCTCTGTATTCCGCGAGGGATTTTTTGACTTTCCGCTGAAGTTGATTTGCCGTTAACCTATTCTCGGGTGTTGGATAGCGCCTAGCCCAGCGAAGTGCAACGTTTTTTTGTTTGATTAAAGCGAGGATGTGAGGAGGGAGTTTGGGTTTGGGAACCGGGACGGTTTTTTCGTTTTCACTGATGGCATTGGTGATGGCATCGGTGATAACGTCAACCGCACTGTCAATCCTGTCGGGACTATTGAAGTAGTCCGGAGGGAAGGCCAGTGGTGAGTCGGGAGCGCCAGAGAGAGTGGCAAGAGATTTCGTAAACCCTTTCCAGTTGGTAAAGGTTTTCGAAGAAGGGGTTGGATCGGAAAGACTGCCTAAAGTTAGGCGTACGGGGCGATGATCAGAGCCGAGGTCGTCGAGCGAATCAATAGAGCGTAGGTCTAGAGAGACGTTTTTGACCATGGCGAAGTCTAGGATGTCTGGAGGATGATTAGGATTGGCAGGATAGTGGGTGGGAGAGTTTGGACATAAGATATCAATATCTATATTCAGTGACTCTAGGATCTCGTCGAGTTTGGTGCCATTACTGTTGATTGAGTAGCACCCCCAGTCAGTATGTTTGCAGTTAAAATCTCCAAACATAATGACCGATTGGCCTAACCCCAGTATGGCCTCAAAGTCGCTGCGAAGGGGAGGCTTCTCCCTATCGCTGGGAAGGTAGATTGAAGCAATGATGATGGAGGGGTGGCCTGTGATGGCTACCTTGCATACCGTTGCTTCGAGGTTAATGAGAGGAGGAGTAGGGATTTGGATACAATGGAGACCACGCTTGTAGTAAATGGCAGTGCCGCCGCGATCAGCGTCGACTCTGTCATTCCTTACAAGCGAGTATTTGGGAATTGAGAGTCCTCTACGGTGCTTGGGTTTGAGCCAAGTTTCTTGGACTAGAAAGAGATCGAAGTCATGCTTTTGAAGAAAGAGTTTGACTTCGAGGTAATTGGAATGGAGTGAACGCGCGTTAAATGATCCGAGGGTTAAGCCCTTTGGTTTGGTCTTGGAGCGACCAGACGTGGTTGTGGGAGCACGGGGGACACTATTATTTACCGCCATTGAGAAGGTTATTTACGTGGCGAATGATGGGTTCGTGTTTGCGCATGACTTTAACGACTTCGGGGTAGGTTGTAGCTGCCTCGAGGTCAGCATCAATAGCTAAGTACGCGTCGATATCTGCGAAATCAAGGAGGGCCATTAGGCTTACTTGGGACTTAGCCTTAGTAGGAGGGTAAGGAGCTGGCTTCGGAGAAGAGATAGGCTTACTCCAGGCCGATGGAGTCGGCAATGGGGTGGGTATGGCCTGAGGGGCCTTTTGAGTCGTCTGAGGGACGCTGACGGAGGGTTGCGGGTGAGTGGAGGGCTTTTTAGGCACGGCCGTCGATGGGAGTTTGGACTTCGGAGCCCTGGGGCAGCCGCGGTAGTTGGCTGTATGACCAGAGTTGCCACACAAAACGCAAGCCGGGTCGGTGGGGGTGTCGCGAGTGCGGGTGCAATCGCGAGTCGCGTGTGGTACCAGGCACTTTACACACCTGGGGGCTGCACTACAGTTTGCCGATGCGTGACCATAGACTTGGCAGCGGTGGCATTGGGCTGGGAAGCCGGTTTTACGCGGGCCTTCCACGCGGACTTTGATATGACATACGTGTTCGAGATCGCTAAAGATGCGCTTCCCGTCTTGGGAGTTTTCCAAAATAACTAGGGCTAGAGGGAATTTTTTACCGGTGCTGGATTGAATTTTATGAACGGCTGTTACAGGATAACCTTGGGTTTTGAGGCATTCTTCGATATCTTGGTTTTCGATTTCATAAGGGACGCCCCTTAGTACCGCGCGAACTTTGCGCTCTTCCGGGAGAGCGTATGTGTGGTATTGGTATTTACCGTTAGTCAGGATTTTTATTAAGGCGCGGAAGTCGTTGACCGACGTGGTTTCAACTTTAAGGTAGTCGCCGACATTGGTTGCCCTGCTATATTGAATTTTTGGGTCGCTTGAATCGCACTTTTTGGAGATGACGGACCACTTATTTTTGTCTTTTATGAAGACAGGTGGGGGCTTTTTCACGGATGACGGTGCGGGTGCAGGGACCGCGTTATTAGGGGTGGCTTTTTTTCTCTTTGGAGAGTTTGGTGTCGGAGAGGCCTCTGGGGACCGGGGGGAGGACTCGTCGTTGTGACGTTGGTTTTTGTTCTTTTGTTTTTTGCGCGACGCGGAATGCCAGCCGTTGCTGGTGTCTGGGGCGGAGCTAGGCCTGGGATACGTTTCTTCTTCACTATCCGAAACATGAGGGGACGCGATCGACATCCGGTCGATTTCCGAGTCCGAGGCATCCTGAGTAGTAGGAGCCGCGGGAGCCTGGGTGTCGGGGGACGCGGGGGAGTCGCCAAATACCACGGGGAGTTGCGACAATGGTAAGGATTGCGAGTCTTGGGTGAGGCCCAGAAGGGACCGTTCGGGATCGCGAGGTGAACAGCGTGATTTTATGCGAGACTTACGTTTGCGAGCTTTTGATGAGGCGTTTGACACCACTGAAGGTGGTGCCTTGGGGTATGGCTCGGTGTTGGACCGGGGGACGGAGGGGGACTGGGAGCGCGGTTCCGAGCGAGGGATGGCTTGATTGGCCGTGAAGGCCTGAGAAGCCTGGTACGGGGAGGCCTGAGGGGCCGGGGAATGCGAGACCTGAAGGGTCGGGATAGACGCGGTGGAGGCCTGAGGGGCCAGAATGGGCGCGAATATGGCCTGATGGGCCTGGAGAGCCGTAGCGAATGCCGGGGACGTTGATGCCATGATTGAAATGAAAACACTTACCATGTCCCGGAGATCTTGATCACCTCCGGGCCTAGCCCTGGATTCGATGGGGGCCTCCATCGAACCCGGGGAACCTATCCTACTCTGAAAGGAACCCTACTCCTAACGGGGGGGCCTACGTGCCGGTGAACGGCGAAGTGGCTGCACAACTGCGCTGAAAGAAAAATCGACCTAACACGGACCTATTACCGATGAACGGCGGACGATCAGGCTTAGTTGTCACGGTTACGTATCCACCTGATCAGCGATGCTTCGGTTGGCAGTGGATGACTACCTTGAAAGGGCAGAAAGTCCACTCAACTTCCGCAGAGAACTTTCCGAAAAGAGCTTGACTTGAGACCTTACTCGCACGAGTGCGGGAGAGGGAACAAGGAAAGCGCAGTACGAACACTCGAGAGCGGCCGCAAACACGACCGTTCGGGAGCGAACGCAAACGGGAAGTGATAGTTTGATTAAATTTGTTAGAACATATATAGGGTTGATTTGTAGTCACCGGCCAAATTTTTTTTACACAATAAGTATCATTTATTGAAACGCTATTTAAAAAAAAAAAAGTATTTTTTTTTTTTTATACATACATACATAACCTCACGCCTGTCTCTCTTTGGGGTAGGAAGAGACAAGGGAACACCAATTGCTTCGATCCAGACATACCTCTTTCACTTCCTCCACGTTCATTAATCTTTTCATACATGATCGCCGGTTACGGGTACTTTTAACTAGGCCCTTTTTAAGAACGTCTCCGATTTGATCGGCGTACGTTCGCCTAGGTCGGCCCCTTCCGACAGCACCATCCATTCTTGCTCTGTACACCTCTTTCGTAAATCTTTTTTTGTTTTTCAAGGAAATTAATATATCCGCTTACATGTTAAGCAAAGCATCATCATCATCATCTCAGCCCGCGCTAGTCCACTGCTGTACGTAGGCCTCTCCAAGCAAAGCATGGTCACTCTAAATTATCAATAAAATAAAGTCGACTACGCGCTACTACAAAACATCTCGTAGTACTACTTCGTAGTATCAACAATGAAATACCGCGTCGTAGTAGCTATGTTGATCAACAACCAATATTTTTTAAAACGTTTGTGGTTCCATATTTCTACTTTTTTGTACTGAGCGACGCTACAATAAATATGCAGATACGTTTATATTGTATCAAAGAAACTAACATTTAAATTTGGCTGGTGACCAAAAAAACAACCCTGTATATGTTGGTTTTTCGTAAGTATTACTTAAAATTTACTAAATTATCATTAAAATTTGTTAGACATCATTCAAATCTGAATATAAAGGAATCGTCGGTATTAACTTTTGGTTCTTCTTATTGCACAGATCAAAATATTTTTGGTATATCATTTTCCCCTGCATCGCAACTTTTTCTAATAACAAAGGAATACAATTTTAACAAACACTTTGTTTTAAAAGACTTTAGTTTTCCTTTATGGTAATTAATTAAAATGGACCAGTAGTTCGATGGTGTAAGAAATAGAGTTTACCCGATTAATTCAACGATTCTGCATAGGTACATGTGTACAGTAGTCATTAGAGTTCGTCAGAAACCTCTGAATGAAAATTCAGGCATCCACTAGCCAGCTTTAGTGGTTTATGGCGTGGAGAAACTGTATTTTCAGATTGCTTTATAACTACTATGCATTGGGATCATTAAAAAGGATTATACATACATAACATCGCGCCAGTATCCCATAGGCTGCAAACTGGATGACAGCGACAGTGAGAGTGACAATAGAAAGTATTGAATTTGTATGAAACCGCGTCAAATCGCTCAAGCACCCGCTGGCGTCGAGAACGGTCAAGATTCGCCACGTCGTCGCTGCCTGCGCCGCTGTCGCTCTCGCTATCGCTGCCGTCCAGTTTGCAGCCTCATGGGCTAGGCAGAACACCAGAGGCTATAAAAACATCTGATGTCATACTGACTTTTACAGTATGCCAGGAAGAGCAGCAGCTGGTACATTCTATGATTTTCTTCTGCACCCAGTAAAGCATGGAAGCAAAAAACCAGTAAAAAGGATTATAACGATGACAAACTACTATAAAATATTGCAATATATTTCTCAAATGATTTCATATTTACATTCGTATAAGTGCCAGCTAAAAGATGCGTTTTATGTTAGCTAAATAAATAAAGATCCTACATAGAATAAATACAATTTAAAAGAATACTAGTATGCGACCCGTTTATTTGCTTTTCATATTACGAAGACCGACGCTGTGCTGTTGGCTTTCCAAGAAAAAAATATTTGCAGTTTTCTGCGGAATGCTGTAATATGATTCTTGTATGTTTTACATACTTTGACGTGTTTATGATATTGTTTGTATATTTTTATTACATTTTGATTCGCTCTTGTATCCCAGAACAGTAAAAGTTAAAGGATAACATACATAGCCTTCTATGCTAGATGTTTATTTGCGTTTACGTTCTAATAAAAAATATGTTTATATTCAATATGTTTCTCAAGTTTGTTACATGTTTGTTACTGGTGTTCTGCCTACGCCAATGGGGTAGGCAGAACACCAGCGGCTTTTGAGGTACCTAAGCTGAAACCATCTGATATCACGTTTGACACGTTTGGAGGAATTATAAAGATGAAGAGAGACTATTGTAGTCACAGGGAGTCAGTCTATCGCCCACGATAACGCCAATAAAACCTCTGTCCCTTAACTGACTCTTACAGTATGCCCGGGAAAAGAATCAGCTGGCACGTTCGTTGTTTTTCTTTCGCTCCCAGTCCAGCATGTAAGTCTTAAGTTTGTTATCCTTTATCTAGTATCCATACCATAAGTACTTTAAGAAACTTAATTTGGGCTAGATAATTTGGAGTGAATGTCAGAAATAATTATGTATTATGTACACAGATGTAAACTTATATAATTTATTACTTATATAATTAATACTTTTTGTTATATTCACACTCAACATATTTACTTAGATAAATATTCATTGAAAGCAATAATATATGTTTTGAGCAAAATGTTTAATAGATGAATCAATATTGCATGCTGATTTGACGGGAAAATATTCGCTCGCAATCCTGAAACATAATTACTAAATCATATCCTGAAACAAATGAATTTGGAATTCATTTGAATTGAAACTATCATCAATGGGAATATATATGTACTTACTGCTTGTTATGTTTGCTCTTACACTAGAAAGTATGTATATTTAAATTTCTATTGATTTTTAACGATAATATATAGTGGGAGGTGGGAGTTTGCGTTCCTGACAGCTGTCAAAATCATAGCTTCTTTACCCCTTCGGATCGGAAATAAACTTTATTCAGTGGACATAAGGAGCTGTCAGGAACGCATTCTCGCAACAGCCGCACTCTAATAACCTTTTACTTTATACACGACCTCTAATGATATGACCTCTGTATACTCTATAGGAACACGTAGTCCTACAAAATCAGGTAAATTAAACTCAATTTTAGCTATTTAAATTTCAAATTTCACAAAAATACATATCTTAACAGACGCACCACTTAGTAATATTACTCCAAACTGCTTAAAAATGAGCCCTTTTCTTACACATAGCTTACTAAAATATTCTTCATTTTATATTACATTCAGGTCCCAAAAGAGTTCACGATAGCATCTCGCCGAGGACCGCAACGTCTTGCGACAAAAACTGAGAGCCATGTGAAATACTACTATAACAGCATGGCTATGTACTACACTACCTTTATACAAGAAGGCACATATTTATATACCTAGGGAGACGACGTTGGATAAAAAGTGCTCTGACGAAAGCAATGTTCATCAAAGAATATGTCGTCTGCAGATAATAAAGACGCGGGAATTGTAGCCGTAAAATGAGTTCAGTCGTAAAGAAAGAAAAAGGAACGACATTTATTTTAAAGCCGCCAAATATAAAACTAAAATAAAGGAAATAAAAATGAAAAGAAACATAAAGAAACAAAAAAACCTTGCGGTAGAGTTATGTCTCTACGACAATGAAGCTAACATGGCAATCACTGTAGTTACGTCGACGAGGACTGGAAATTACTTACTTATACTTACCAGTAGGTACATTAGTTTAATTTTTCTATATTTTTTAAGCTATAATATACTCACGACTTGTAAGGGCCAAAACTGGGTTACGCACGTCCAAGTGTGTCCATACAAAAAAACATCACCGTCTTCAAACAACAATAGAGTCGGTAAACATGTCCATGGTTTATTTATTTTTAAGAAAATAGAGATGTTACCTTGCGAAGCATAAAACTACAAATGCAAAATATGAAATGTAATTAAACGGAATTTATGTTAATGGTGAAAGTTTTAAATATTTTTTATTCAATTACTTTACAACTTCTCCACGAATCGTGAAAACTTTATGATAAAACACTTTTTTCAACGAATATTATAATCGCGTAAAACTCCACATTTTAACTTGACTTTTTCACGCAACTGTCACTGACTCACGGAGTTAGTAAAGAAGACACCAAATAAGTGTTTTATTTTGTGTAATTATATAATAATATTGTAATGTATCGTATAAACTTCAGCTTATCAGAGAAGGACCGAAAATTTAGGCATAAACATGTACCCTACTGCGATATCACTGCACAGAATCCCCAGCACGATGTCGCAGCGATCCCTTACACGCCACAAAGCAACGTTGCCATTGTATTTCAAGTATTACTGAAGAACATGCTTGGACGGTGGTTCAAGTTATAGGCTATGCGATAGCTGTATCATTACAGATGCTAAGTGATCCTATCATAAAGTTAGGAAATATTATCAATCATCCTTTGAATAAGAAAGATATAAGCAAAATTTTCCGGTTAAAAAGTAGGTCTGAGTCTGCTGGCACGGTTATTGTAGAATTCACGTCTGTGACCCTTATGGAAAACCTTTTAAAATCAATCAAAACATTTTATACCAGTAATGAGGAGCACAAATTACATTCAGTGGTTTGTCTCAAAGCAAACGATTCACTGAATCACCATTTTGCATCGGCATACGTGGGTGCTTTGGGTTGCAAACTTGCGAATTTGATTGAACAATTGTGATTATGTTATTTTCGGTTTTGTTTATTTTATTTGTTTTTTTTTTCAAATGTGTGCAATTTCCTGGATTTTTTTCTCTGTCTCTTTGTTTTCGTTTTGTAACTCTTATTGTACCTATTGTCTGATGCAAATAAATGTTTTATCTATCTATCTAAAACCGGCCCAGGTCGCCCCCTCTGCGTGTCCGTGGTTCTAACTGCTATGACAAAGTGCCTGCACTATTTAGCTAGAGAATTTATAAAAAGTAGCGACTATGAACAATGCTGGACTGCAAACGGCAAGGTATATGTCTGTGAAAAATAAGGATTGCTGAATCGACTTATCAAATGCGAAGAGGACAAAGCTACGTAAAAGAAAATGACTAGTTTTCCTATTTTCACTAGTTCTAACTTTTATTGTATCATTGTTCTTTCTAATAAATACTCATATTTTAATAGCTTACATTATCTTTAAAAAAATATAGCTACTTACACATACATATCTAACTTTTACAAACAGTATACAAAAATTTCAACATAAATACACACATCAGAAGATTAATTAAAATTTCGGATTAATATTTTACTCAGAAATCTCTTAGCTTGATATGCATTATTTTTAAAATGAAATATAATATAATCATTAAAATAACATAATACAGTCAGTAATATAAAATTTTACAACATTCAATAACATACTAAACAACATAAATAACATTGATCTGTCCCAGTATCGAAATCAGCAACATTGATAATTGTATACCACCAAACTTCTCACCAAATAGCTCACTCAAAATATTAAACCAAAACATTAGAAGCATCAACAAAAATATGGCTGGCTTTCTTACATTACTAAACCTGAATGGGATATTATTACATTAATAGAGTGTTGGTCAAAAGTGGATAAATTACCGAAAAACGCCATTCCACTTTTTATTTGTAATTTGCTCGGGTAACTCACTGATTCGTTGCCAGCTGATAAATAAAACAAACGAGTTAGTTCAACGGTGGTTGGCTTCATTTTAACAGGTGGTTCATTCTTATAAAGTGGTGTGCGTGTACACCGCACATATATACATCACTAACACTTCAAATATACCTACCTAGCGGGCTATAACCAATTCGCAACCACCGACATCACTCAATATGAGGGGGTAGTTGTATATGTCCATAAAGCTCTAACAGTAACCATGGAAGAACCTGCGTTCCTACATGCTAACTATGTATACAGGGTTAATTTTAATAAGCGCATCACGTCTTGCAGGTAGCCTTTAAAAAAATACATAGTTGGTATATTAAAGTGAGTTTATTTTGGACTGAAGTTATCGTTTTTATTTTTTTATTTTTAGTTTATTTTTGAAGCCGGTTTTATTTCTTTAGAATATTTTTATTTTCTGAAAAATCGCGAACATTAAAAACCGTTGTAAGATGCCCACTCGTATTTATTTTACAACTGACATCTTATATTGGGTGTTCGTTGCTGCGTTGCAATCGCCACACTTCTGTGGACCTATGATGACTCATAAAATAACTTTTTTATATGTGAGAATCCGACCCATGAAAAGAAAATGTTATTTCTTCATGTGTGTGAATGGGCAATATTAATGATTCACTGAGTAAACTTAAACGAAAGTTAGAGAATTCATTACGCAACGCATGGTTACATAAGCGTTACGCAATAGATACTTAGCGGGTGGTGGTGTGCGGGTGGCGGGAAGCGAATATACAAAGGCTATACTATTTGAGTCACGACTCAGACTCTAATAGAGGAGCTTTTGTTAATGCATATTACTTGACAATACCTAATCAAACTCAGTAAAAAAATTGACTGAAATGGATTAGCTTTTGCTCTTGTAATTTTCAAAGAAATGCAATGACAAACCCTAGTACTGTATAATACATATTCACTCAAATAGATAAGCTTTTGTCAAGATGAGAAGTAGGTATATCTTTGTTTGATATACATTGCGATGAAAGAGATAAGCTACGAGAAGGGCTCCCGCACCGGAAGGCGGAATCAGTACGGTTAGGTGCGACGACGAGCGTAGCGAGGAGAAGCATGTTAGGTTGCATATAGTTATACACGTGCGCGAGCCGAGCGAGCGAAGCGAGCGGTGCCGCGGCAGTGGCCTGCGAAGCGCCATAAACCTGGTCAGCTATTATAGTCAACCCTGGACAATCCCGACATGGTCAAAAGTCAAACGTTAAGTCATCAAAATAACGATGGTCATAATGCATGCACATTTTATTTCAATCTTTGAAAATCAGAACAATTGCCATTTAAGTATAAAATTGAAGCCTACGATCGGTAAATATCGATATCAAATGGGATAGCTTTTGTTGCTGCAATGTTCAATTGAAGTTATCTCACAAAGTCTACACGACTTCGGTCAATTTCTGTACTAGAATGGATTAGGGTTTGGGCAAGTTTTTGTCATACAAAAGCTAAGCCAGTTCAGTTTGCACTTTCACTCTAATGGTATAGCTTTTGTAAATACGCTGGCGGGAACATTGCTGTGTGCGTGGTGAATGAGGCGGCGCGTTGGGAAAAGTGAGTAATGTCTCTTTATTTATTTATAGGGAATTCTGGTGAAAATTAAGTACCTATTTTCAACCGACTTCCAAAAAAGGAGGAGGTTCTCAATTCTTCTGTGTATTTTTTTTTTGGGTCTTTGTTACACGATATTTCGGACAATTATGAATTGATTTTGAAAATTGTTGTTTCACATGATAGAGGATACTTCATAGTTGGTTCCATTTAAATTTCATCGAAATCGGTTGAGTACTTCATTGACAATTTCAAACTTTTGAAAATATGTATGATTTCGGAGAATGTTTACGTTGATGACATTTTCAACTCAGCCAAAGTTTTGAAGTGAAGTCGTTTTTTTCTAATGCTCTGCATTCTTTGATTATTATTGAATAATTAAAATCAAACTCGAGTGCAGAGTGCTCTCCTTCAATATCTAAAATTTGTCACCAGTCACCCTGTATAATGACTCACGACAGATGGATTACCGTGTGCGAAAGGTTTTGGAGTAAAGAGGTAATGCTATATTGGTCAAATATCCGCTTGCAAGAGAAAAGCCTAGAGTAAGAGGCCCAGCCAGGTCAGTTTAGATAATAAAAGAAATGTAATTGTCAAAGCTCGCTCGGGTTTATCCTGTATTTCCTCTGTGTAGTCGCTCCTACACAGTCTTATCCAAAGGTCGTATTTCGTGTGCCAGTGATTTTTTAAATGATAGATTCCTGATTTATGATAAAGACACAACAAAAACACAGAATGTGCCAGCTGCTTCTCTTCTCAGGCATACTGTAAAAGTCAGTTAAGGGACAGAGGTTTTATTGGAGCTTTGTTTTGTGGGCAATAGGCTAACCCCCTGTCACTGTAATAGTCCCTCTTTATCATTATAAAACGACCAAATTTGTCAAACGTGACATTAGATGGTTTTATAACCTCAGGTGTTCTGCCTACCCCACAAGGGATACAGGCGTGAAGTTATGTATGTATGTATGTACCTGATCGTTGGGGTAGGCCTGGTAACGTGGCACCTTAGGCACCTGTAGTTAAGGGCCTCTTATAGCGTGGTGCGTACTTCCATACTTCCTGCCCAGATATAGCTTTATTAGGTTTATTAAAAATACGTTTAACTGGTTTATTTCTCAAAACTTGTAATTACTTACTTAAAAGTTTTGCCCTTCGGTAAAACGAAGTCCGCTCTATGTTTTGATGTAACTTTTACATGAATCCAACTTTGCATTTTGTATCAATATCCGTTTGAATTGATAAATTAGTGTTATGTTGTGACTTTTTTATCGAGCCAATTTTCATATATCATGTTTCTATCTTTACACAGCAGTTGGTTAAATGGTTAATTTTTGTGAATATTTTTTCAGAGACAACATGAATACATTACTGGATATTATTATTGTTCAAAATAGTGTATAAACGCTGCATCCTCGCCTTAAGGCTATCTAAGCAACAACTTAGACTTACACCTAGTCAAGGAGGGTTCCTAGGAGCTACCACGTCCGGTGAAACATAGAAAGCCTGAAGATCATAAATAAAAAATTGCAGACGCTGGAGCATCGTCGTAAGGTTGCCTGTTTGACAGTATTTTATCGGCTACATTTTGGTGCATACTCATCTTGTGACTTTTTGACCAAATTGAACCCACTCCTTTTTACCACAGGACTACCAGACGCAGACGCTTCGATAGTCCCCTTTTGGTACGGATTGCCAAGGTGTGGAACAATCTGCCTGCGTCTGTTTTTCCTGACCACTACAGTCCTGGAACTTTTAAGTATCGAGTGAATAGGTTTCTCGTGGATGGACGTGTAACACCATAGTCTTCATGTGCACTGTCCATCAGGTGGCATGAAAGACAAACGTCCTATCCTTACAATATAAAAAAAATATCGTTTCGAATAAAACCCATCGTCAATTCGTTTAATTGAAATGACACAAATCAGCTTATGACTTGACCCACGCGATAAGACCGTCGTTGGAGCCACGAATGAAGTCTTTTGACTCTGCAGCCACCATGCAAATTACTCAGTAGGCGCTCCGAGACTTACCAATTGTGAATGTAAGTGTACTTTTGTACTATAATTATGTCGCTCATATTTTTTGCCTTGTATTTTGGATAAAAAGAAAGCTAGAATGCAAATCTTGCTTCTACATAATACAAAATGGGTAATTCAATGAATCAGACACGTTTTGAACCAAAATTTTGTGTTCAAAATCACTTTGGCTCCAGGCAATCTACATTGTTAATAGTCATTATTTGTATATTTTATTGAGTTAATTACGAGTTTCTATATAGAACGGAAGATTTGCTGTCTAAAACAGACATTTTAAAAGGTTTTTTATCGAAACTCTTCAAATTCGCCGACATCTTTTAAAAAAATGTGACTGTTATCACCAAACTCTCAATAGGGTTTTTCTAATTTGTGCTGTTATTGTCGTCTTTTATTACATCGATTATAGGTCTTTCACTGTATGATTTCTGTATAACCAACATTTTGTAAATAAAAAACAATTATGTTCGACGACCGGCTGGTGTAGCGGTAACATACATTGCCTTCTATGCCAGAGGTCCTGGGTTTGATGAACACAGATATTTGTCGTCAAGTCATGGATGGTATTTATATGTTTATTTAAGATTATTCTAATAAAAAGATATGTATTTATTCAAAAAGTATGTTTATATATTTCTTAAGTATATCAGTTATCTAGTATCCATAACACAAGTTCTTTAAGAAACTAAATTTGGGCTAGATAATGTTGTGTGAGTGTCAGAAATATTTATTTATTATTTATTTATGGTTAGTGTTTTAAAATTGCATAACAATGTCAACTATTTATTTTAGCACTTATGTACCCTAAGAAATTATTATTTATCGCTCTTTTATCGAATAATAACCGACACTTGGTTCACTTTTTCAATCACATGAGTTTTGCTATTTCGTTCTTCATCAATTCATTAATCAATCAATCATTGCTCAATTCGAATTCCACCAAAAGAAACACAAGGTTTTCGAATAATTCTGTTATTATAATTACCAATTGTGAAGTCCTAAGTGAAAATTCATTATAAAAAGGTTAGTAGCCTTAATAATTATACAGGGTGTCCCATAACTAGTGGACCAACGGAAAATTAGAGATACAAAGGGTTGTCTGGAATCCGAAACAACAATATTTTTATTAGGCTAAGTAGTTTTTGATATGTACCGATTTTGAATATTTATAGGATTTTCTCCTACTGCGTGCAGAAAATGGATCATAACTTTGTTTTCATGCACTTTTTGAATTTGCAGATAGCTAAGAAAAGATAAATCTCTCTAATTAATTTGTAATTTGTGAGGAATTATTGGTAATCTGTTAAATATAATCTAAAACATGTATTTTTTTTAAATCCTAAAATTTATAAACCCAAAAAAGTATAGCAGCTTTAGTAGACTATTTACGGAACATACTGTACAAATATTGCTATCAAACATATTGTTTACATTTATTTCATCATCATCATCATCACAACTCCGTGTAATGGGCCCACTGTAGGGCATGAGTCTCTCCTCTGGGTGACGAGGAGGTTTAGGCCATAATCCACCGAGCTGGCCCAGTGCTGGGTGGTGGATGTCAGAATTTTCAGGGTGCCGATATGGCTTCTGACAAACCCTAACGACTACTGTATACAAGTACACAGCACCCGGGACCGACAGCTTAACGTGCCCTCCGAAGCACGGAAGTCGCCGTGAGAAACGAATGGTCGGCGGTCAAATCAAATCAAATCAAATCATTTTATTTGTACGAATATAGGATACATAAGATGTTTTATAATGATAACATAAATTTAGCTCGTGCCATATTCTGCCACTGAGGCGTGTACATAGTTATTTTTAGTATGTCATTTTTTACAGAGTCAGTTCATTACACACAGTCATTTTAACGATTTGTGTATAGGTCCAAACATGATAAATAGGTAGTTAAAATACAATTTAATTCGTTTTTCACCTACTTGAATTCTTTGTCTTTGATGTAATCTATTACAGTATAATGACATTTGTCTGCTAAAAACCCTTTCAATCTGTATTTAAAGCTATTATAGTTATTAATTTCTTTAATGGATTTTGGTAATTTGTTATAAATAGTTGGAGCCATCCCAAAGAAACTTTCAGCAAACAGTGCAGTACTCCTGGAAGGAGCACAAATAGTATCCTTGTGTCTTTTACTATTCAGTTTTTCAAATAAGTTGAGATTCTTTTTTACAAATAGGGCTGTTTCCAGTATATAGAGGCATGGGAAAGTCAGAATTCTAAACTTTTTGAAATAAACTTTTTGAATAAACTTTTTCACAGGATTGTGTGCTTTTCAGGTTATATATAGACCGTATACAACGCTTTTGGGCTTTAAAAATTTTTCCTTTATCCGTGAATTCTCCCCAAAATATGATTCCATATCGTAACACCGATTCCACGTATGCATAATATGCCGATAATACGGATGTCTCGCTGACTACTTTCGACAATTTACGTAGTGCATATGAAAATTTATTAACTTTGCTACACGCACTCTCTATATGCTCTTTCCATTTTAGATTAGAGTCAACTATCAATCCTAAGAATTTCGAACATTTGATTTCTTTTATTTCTTGCCCGCAAAAGTCAATATTGAATGATGTTGAGTTATTATGTCTGTTTGAGAATTTAATTATATTGGTTTTATTCAAGTTTATTCTTAGATTATTTGTGTGCAGCCAGTTCATTACTGAAGTCAATGTAATTTGGATGTCATTTTTGAGTTTATTTATGTCTTTATTGTAGAAGATTAAAGTACTGTCATCTGCAAATAATACCATGGGGTGTGTAGTTATACTGGGGAAGTCATTAATGTATATCAGGAACAATAACGGCCCTAAAATACTACCTTGAGGAACGCCGTGTTTGACTTCTCTGTATTTGGAGAGAAAGTCAGTTTCTGTAAGAGAATGTTGGCACATTCTGGTTATTTTGGTAGCTTGTGTTCTATTCTCAAGATATGATTTCATGAGCTTTAACGTCACGCCCCGAACTCCGTACGCATAAAGTTTATTAATCAAAGTCTTATTATCTACATAATCGAAAGCCTTTGTCAAATCCATAAGTAATGCACATACGGGTGTTTTCTTATCGACGTTGATCATAACATTTTTAAGAAACCTGTATAACGCCAAATTAATGCCTTTATTCTTTCTAAACCCAACCTGTTCTTCAGCTAGAAGGTTTTGCTGCTCAAAAAAATTATGTGAGGCTTTATAGATCACCATTTCAAATATTTTAGAAAAAACTGATACCATTGCCACCGGTCTATATGATGACATGCATTCACTATCTATTTTTTTGAATATGGGGTGTATGATTGTAGTCTTGAGTTTTTCGGGATAACAACCATATTCGATGCATAAGTTAATAATATAACTCAATACTGGTGCTATATAAATTGCAACGTCCTTAATAACATTTGTTGCTATGCCGTCGTAACCTGTACTGTTTGCATTTTTTAGGCATTTAATGATGCTTAAAATTTCGTCAGAAGTCGTAGGACCTATAAATACTGAATTTTTATGATTAAGATTGATTACACTATTAGAATTATTGATACCATCATTTTGTACTTGATCTATGTAAAAATTATTGAATGAATTTGCTACGTCTACGGGATCTGTCAGTTTAACGTCATTATTTACTATTTCATTTATATATTTTCGTGGCTGGTTGGTCTTAGATTCGTTTATTAATTTCCACGTTGCTTTCATTTTATTGTTCGATGTTTTAATGAAATAATTATTTTGAGCCTTCTGTGTTAGTTTCATTATATTTTTTAATTGTTGTGCGTATATTTTAAACTTTGTTTTATTTTCACTACTTGGGTTTTTTCTGTATTTCCAAAGCAAAAATCGTTTGTATTTCGTGCATTTTAATATACCTTTGGAAATCCATTTTGGTCGTTGAGAACTGTGCACTTTGATTTTGACCAATGGAAAAGATAGATCGTAAAGAAGCTTGAAAAGGACATGAAAGTTGTTAAATGCTTCATTAGGATTGTAACTGTCATAAACATCGGAAAATTTTAAAGCTTTTATGTATTCGTTGAATTTCCTAATATTGTCCTTATCGAAGTCGCGTTTGAATTTGAACCAAAATGGTATATTAATGGATTCCTTCACCGGACAATTTAGGAGTTGTGCTGTGTGATCCGATAGAGCCAGCTCCAGCACTTTAGTCTTACATCCGCGGACGTTATGAGCAAAATTGTCTAGACATGTGCCACTGCCTAGCCTGGTTGGCTCTCTCAAAGAAAATTTCAGGTTAAAGCTTTTTATTAATTGCTCGAATTCATTACTTTGTTTATTGTTCACTAAAATTTTAATATTGAAATCCCCGCAAAGTACGATTTTCTTTTTTTTATGACAAAATTTACTTAAGATATCATTCACTTTTTCGTAAAAGATACCTAATGTTTCACGTTTTACCTTTGGAGCTCCATACAAACAAATTATTATGACCTTATGGGTAGTAAGCTCAACAGCCGAACATTCAAGAATATTGGTAACACTAAGCTCTTCCGCTTCCTTTAATCTCCTATACTTAATGGTGTTTCTTATAAGGATACATGATCCACCGTGTCTATTTTTTCTACAACAGTAAGAACCTAAGGTAAAGTTGGGTATTTTTAACAGACTTACGTTTGATTTTATCATATTATGTTCCGTTAAACAAATGACCTGGACCGTGCTATTTCCGTTTTCTAATAGTCGGAGGGAAACAGTTAAGAGGTCTGACTTTTCCAGTAAGCCGTTTATGTTTTGATGATTTAAGTTGCTATTGTCAGTCTGTAATGATTCTGTGACAACTTCACTAGATTCTATATATCCAAGGTCTGTTTGTGTGCATTTGTCATTTGTCGCTATTTTTGAAGAAATATGTGGAAATAGTGGGCGTTTATAGTTTGAGTAATTTATTTTGTATTCAATATGCAAAATATCTTTTAACAATGTCCTACACATGTAAAGCGGAAAGTTTCTTCTGTTTGGCCTTTGTTCATAAAAACGCATATCAACAAATGTTACATTTTTGTACTTATTACAAATGAACTTAATTTCGTGGTTGAGTCTTTTTTCATTAAGAGTTTTATTGTAAGGTATTTCTGGTATCAAAATATTAGTGTTCTTAACAGAATCGAGCCAAATATTTAATCTTAGCTGAAATTCAAATGGATTGACATCATTTGCACCACCTAGCATAATTACATAGTCATCTTCAGACAGTTTTCGGATCGTATCTTTTTCTGTATCAATTAAACTTCTCATTTGGGCACCTGGTTTCCAGAAACAAGATACCGAATATTTAGAGCCTAAAAGGTTTTGAAGTATAGACTGCATGTGCTTGCCTCGTTGGTCCGCTACTATGACTACTCGCCTGATTTTTGTAGGGTGTTTTTCTTTACATTCTACCGACTTTTCCTTTTGAGATATATTTGTTTTTTCTTCTGTAACTCCAAGAACGTTTTCTATGGTATCTTCGATTTTAGTTTCATTGTCGGCACTAATAATAACTGAATCGCCTTTGGCCCTTGTTGGAATGCAGCTCCTAGGTGTTGACAGACTTAAAGTTCTAACACGATTTTTCTTCCTTGTTAGTTGAGGAGTCAAGCATTTATTTGATAGATTGTTCTTACAGTTCACTTTGTTAATATCTTTCGAGATTGTTATTTTCTTGTACATTTCTATAACCTTTAAATACTTTTCTAATTCCACTTGAAGGCGTTTATTTTCGATATTTAGGTTTTCTATTTCTTGATTAGCAATATTGAGTTCAGTTGTCAATTTCGCATTATTATTTTGCAATTCCCCAATAGTATTACTTTCGGCAAAAGATGTATCAGGCAAGCTCATTGTTGTAGTTTCAAATAATGTTGAAGTGTCTGTCATTTCGTGCAGTGAATCTGATCTTTTCCTTCTAAAGGTTACGTTATCGTCAGCCATGTTATTATTCTTATTTTTTAATATATGAATTACTTAAAAACAATATTTTAACTAAAATTAATACTATCTACTATTAATGTAATACTATACTAATAAGATTGTTGTTTGTTTTTTTTTCCTTTCAGTCCTCTTCCTTATTTTCCTCCCTATCCCCTTTTTTATTACCTAGTACAGACTGAGAAAATTAAACTATTGTCTAATTATATTGTAACTATGAATAAAATTGTCTAAATTGTGATATAGAATATAAATATAAAAATCAAATTCCCTCAAAAGATACAAAAATGCAATTAAGATAAAAATATTACTTTTATCTTTGATATATGAATTACTTAGATCATCACATAATATGGCCACTAAAATTAATACTGTGTACTATACTATACTAAAAAGATTTTTGTTTGTATTATTTCTTTCCTAGTACAGACTGTTGGTAAATTAAACTATTGTCAAAACAAAGTAAAATGAATAAAATTGATTCAGAATAAACATAAAAGTGGTTAACCTATCATACAACATAAATATCATTAGACCTTGAAAATAAACAAAATTTATTAAAATTGTCCACAATAAAAACAAATTCCGTCCAAAAGATACAAAAGCATGTTTTAAGATGAAAATATAATTATTACAAAATTGTCACAAACTTATCGAAAGAATAACAATTATAACAATAATATCCATCTGTTTAAATTAAATAAAAATAAAATATATTAAATAAATAAAAAGTTAAAAAGAAAAAAAAAACTGAGATAAGAATAAAGTCTCTACGCGGATTTGAATCCGGTACTCATCGGTACTTAGTTATCACTTTTTAGCACCTGTGTGTATTAGACCACGACACCACTGACGTCATGACGCATAATAGTTGACTACACTGTTGATCTGCGATTTGGTGTATTTTTGTCAGTTAAGATTGTACCGTTAATCCGTTTGCGTCACTATAGCTGTCCGATATCCAATCCTTTGTTCACTTTAAAAATAGAAGTTCAATACGTACAATTTTGACTCTTTTAGTAGATTTCACATGTAATGCTGGAACTTTTCTAGAATATTTTTGTTTATTTGGCTGAATTATATCACTGGTTAACTTTTTATACGAATTTCACTGTATTCGGTACACTTTTAATTTGCTATGCGAATTAAACTCCATCACCCATCCAAGTACCGACCGCGCCGAACGTTGCTTAAGCTGTGATATCGTAAGATACACACAGTAACCACGGCGCCACGACGACTTCACATTTATTCAACATATATCAACATTTATTTCGGTCCCTTTGAATTCTGGAATTCTTTGGGTAATAATTAGATGTAGCAAATTGTCCATTTTACAAACGATACCTAGGATGAAATTAACATTAATTTAGAATACAAAAAGTAATTTTCTACTGTTCCTGGTTCCAGGGCTGACAATGTATGAAGCCAAGGCATACTTCTTACATGTTTTTTATTTTCTAATCTAATTTCCTCTTTTTTATCTAAATTTTGTACAGAAATTACATAACTGAATGAAATCTTGAAAATTTAAGTAGCGTCGTGTGTGAGGTACAGGTTGTTGATTTGTAATCAGTTAGAAACTGTAATCACAGATGAGTTCCGTAACTTTTGAATAGCTCCGTGGGCGACACCAGGGCCGGGGTGTAGTCAGTAAAGTACAAACTGAGACTTAATAGAATATTGGATCTCCATGCTGGACTGGGAGTGAAAGAAAAACATAGAATGTGCCAGCTGCTTCTCTTCCCGGGCATACTGTAAAAGTCGGTTAAGGGACAGAGGTTTTATTGGCATTTTTGTGGGCGATAGGCTGACCCCCTCTCACTGCAATAGCCTCTCGCAATCATTATAATACCTCATTAGTCAAACGTGACATCAGTTGGTCTTATAACCTCTGATGTTCTGCCTACCCCATAAGGGATATAGGCGTGAAGTTATATATGTATGTATGGATCTCCGTAGTAAAATCTTTTGTTATAGAAAACAGCTCGTCTGCAAAGAAATAAACTAAGTACCACTTCCTGAAAATATAATGCTGCCAATCCTTCTTATAAAATACTGAGAACCTTTAAACAGCTTATGTATTATATTAGGGTCTTTCAATAAGGACGGGTTGATTTCAAAATAGTATAAAACAGGCTATATTTTAGACACTAAAGATTTTTTTTATCACTTGAAAGATCCATTCATGGCATTTTGTTTTGAATATAACATCATTCAACTGTCCACCGTGGAATAGTGGAATAAATTGAACCGTATAGATATGATATTTTCTTGTCGAGGTTTTTGAAGTCTCCAATAACCAAATGAAAAGACCAAGAACCTCGGCCTTCACTCAGTTTCAGTAGAATTAATGCAGCGGAGTCATTGAAAATTGGACTTTTCAGATCCGTGTGAAACTGCGGTGGACATTTGGATTATGTTATATTCAAAACAAAATGGCGTGACCCATTCATTAAAATAAAAAATAATTTCGTTAATACTCACACACAGCCTGTTTTATTCCCATCTTGAAATCGGCCCGTCCTTATTTTAATACCCTATAAATAATGGACTTTTTAAACCGGCTTTATTGTTTAAATAATTAAAGTAAATATTTTATTCAGGGTAGTTTTTTAATCACCGGCAAAATTTTTATTACGCTACAAGTATCATTTATAGGAACAATTTTTGCAAAAAAAAGAATGTATATTTTTATTAAAAGGAAATTAAAATATTCACTTACATATTAAGCAAAGGATGGTCACTTTAAATATTATAAAAGTCATAACTGAATATCATTATAATAAAGAAGACTACGTGCTACTACAAAATATCTTGAAGTACTACGTCGTAGTATTATGAATGAAATGCCGCGTCGTAGTAGCTGTGTTCATCAGCAGCAACTATTTGTAAAAAAGTTTGTAATTTTATTTTTTTCTACTGAGCGATACTAAAATAAATATCCAGGGACATTTATATTGTATCAAACAAAATAATATTTAAATTGGGCTGGTGACTAAAAAACAACATTTTAACTCAACATTTCGATGCCTTTACACTCAGTGGTAAAGAGAAACAATTAATAAAACAACCTTTTTACTTCAACATTAAATATATTGATTCACATTCAGATAAAGACGGCGACGATTATATCGATAAAAAATCCATTATTCATCGTAATATATTTAATGTGTCATAAACTGACCATCACCAACTGTTGCTTACTTTAATGTGCTTTCATAAAACCATTAATATCTTGGTAGCACGTACAGTCACGTGAATAAACTTAGCAACTTATTCGCTTGTAATAAGATTCAAAGTCCAATGAAAATGTATACATAGATTAGTTCATTTGACGACCGGCTGGTGTAGTGGTAATATACATTGCCTTCTATGCCAGAGGTCCTGGGTTCGAATCCCGGCGACGGCGGCGGTATTTGTGGGATGAACACAGATATTAGCCGTCAAGTCATGGATGTTTATATGTTTATTCAAGTTTATTCTAATAAAAAATATGTATTTATTCAATATGTATGAGTATATATTTCTTAAGTATATCAGCTATCTAGTATCCATAACACAAGTTCTTTAATAAACTTAATTTGGGCTAGCTAGATAATGTTGTGTGAGTGTGTCAGTATTAACGTGACTGTACTCCTGATTATTGCTTTTTTTGTCAACTCAAGGCCTCATACGTTTTCTTAAAACTCCTTTATTATCCTAACCTATTAGTACGGTCAGCATCAAAAGTTGATGACCACATTGAAATTTTCATAATCGCTAGGTATTCACCATATTGTGCCTAAATAATGACGAATATTGTTTATCTTCTATACTATTCTATAGCATATAGGGTCACCACATAATAATCAATAATATTTTAATAGCAGATTTAGAAAAATCCAAATTCAAAAAGACTCGGTGTGAATTACGAAAAAGTATTTTTTTTTAACATTTTTCATAAATTTAAATTTCAAAATTCTTCTAATTGATAAAAATTCAAGTTTAATCTGTAGCTTATGACTACACAGGAAGTAATAAAAACGTTTCCATCTTATTGTATGTAGTTATAAAATGAAGATTAAACTTAAATTTTACTCACTGACAACTATTTTGAAATATTAATTTATAAAAAAAAAAAAAATATATGATTTTTTTTTTCGAAATACACACCCACTCATCATTCTTAACCTGCTATTAAAAAATAATTCACTATTATAGACGGACCCTGTATATTGTTGTAATAATAAAACATTCAATGTGGTCATCAACTCTTGATGCTGACTGTACATATATTCACTGCGAATGATTTTGAAAATTGACGAATGAAAGGTTGTCGCTCTCACATTTAAAATTATAGCACATTATGTTGTTTATCAAACCCAGGTACGACAAGTCCTAAAACAAACAAACTTAAAGTGTACGGGAATTCGCATCGTAAATTAGATTAACTCGATTTATTAGAAAAGGCGATATTTCCAAATTGGAATATTTAATAAACACTAGACCACAACGTAGCTAAACTTAGGCTGGTATCTATAAAAATATCGAAAAATTACAATAAGAAAAATTACAATAAATGACGCAAAAAATCTTAAAGTTTATTGTGAACGGCAACCGGCATGCAAGGTCGTCTTTAAATTTTGCCATCTTTGACATTTTTGTTTCCGTCAAAGTTGTCATTGTCATGGCATCTGTCCTGTAATTTAATGTCACTTGAACTTGGAAGGACTGGAACTGCTATGTACGGTGGAGCTATTTTGAATAAATCTTGTGCTTTTTTAAAAAACAATGTCTATCTGAAATTAAGTGATTACTATTAGTTTGCGTACATATTCTCTTCAATATATCCTTGTGCTCGCATTCATTCAGTCAGCCCCAGAAACGGTAACATGTCATTTACACAATTTTTAAATATTGAATCAGGAATATGATATAAGTGATGATGAAGATGAAGCTAAGAGACCCAGTAATAGCGTTCCAATCTAACTGAATGCGATCATACAAGCTGAACTGTATTGGGTTATTTTGAATAAAACTAATAAATTTTAATAAACTCGCATTTTCTCGGTCTAGTATATCTTAAAAAGAATAAAAGATTATTTAGCAAATCAAACTATGTATTATAAAATTAAACTAATACTAAAGATCCATTTCAGCAAGAAAATATCGGATGGAATTTAAAAAACATCTACATGCAAAAACAAGGAATTTCATTTATTCAAATGGGTCTTTGTAATAAATAAAGAAAATCCCTGAACAAACACAGCAACTACATGGCCCCATTTTTTATTTAATGCCCTGGGTCTTTTCAACATTATGTGATTGGATTTGCCGTAGATGGATGGAGTCTTTCTTTAGTCACCTTGATCACTAAACACCAGGTGTCGACGAAGACAAACGTAGGTACATAAACCTTATTACTTACAAAACCTACATTTTCCAAACTATCCCGTGTAGATACTTAGTATACAAAACCGGCTTTAATATTAAAACGTATTTATAGGATTTATTTGGAATAGCAGCCATGCACCACGAGGTCTTAGGTTCTCACCTACGGGCCGTAAAACGTAGAATTTAGTTCCGGGCAAGCACTCAAATGTATCTCGGTTGTCGTAAATATCTCGATTCGCGTTTAATGTTTCAAGGGAGACTTATTCTAAATGAAATTTTACTTTATAACTATTTTGAAGTAAGTCGAAGCGTAGGATGGTTATTTTAAGTAATTATTGACTACTACTTATTATTTAATGTGTGTTTCTTATAGATTTAATACATGTTTTTTTAATACAGATTAAAAAAAATCCCCAGACAATCACACCAAACATGGCCCCAAAATAAGCATAGCTTGTGTTATGGGATACCATGTAGAGACTAGGGGGGAACGTAGAATATAAATACATGAATAGATAAACACCCAGACACGGATCATTTTTTTTTCTTGTCCCGTGCGGGAATCGAACCCGCAACCACTGGCGTCTGAGGCAGACAGTTTTACCCAATCGCCAAAGTGGTCGTCTAAATAAAGTAATGTAATTATTTTTCTTTAAAAGTTTTGTAATTATTACGAAATCTGAATGTTTTAAAGTCAAGTGATGGCCTTTTATCAAAAAAATACGATACCATCATAATGTAAGTAACAGGTAATAGTTAAGAATATTTACCTATAATACGTCGAAGTTGAAGACGTTGAAGTCGTCGTGGCGCCGTGGTTACCGTGTGTATCATACGATATCACAGGTTAAGCAACGTTCGGCGTGGTCGGTACTTGGATGGGTGACCGCCGACCATTCATATCGCACGACGATTTCCGTGCTTCGGAGAGCACGTTAAGCAGTCGGTCCCGGGTGCTGTATACTTGTATACAGTAGTCGTTAGGGTTTGTCAGAAGCCATCTAGGCGCCCTCAAAATTCTGGCATCCACCACCCAGCACTGGGCCAGCTTGGTGGACTATGGCCTATACCTCCTCTTCACCCAGGGGAGAGACTCATGCCCTGCAGTGGCCTCATTACAAAGAGTTGTGATGATGATGATGATGATGACCTATGATACAAGTTTTCCCTGTGCTGAAAAACCTATCTCAAAAGAGTGACAGCAAAGGCTTCACAAGTTCTTGATGACTAGCAAACTAGCAAGGATTACTTATATAGGGTCATTTTTATGAAGATCAAAATATTTTGAGGAGATGGTTAAGATGTGTGGATTCAAATTGATAATTTATAATTCTCGTAAGTTACTTAACACCATTTTAGTTTAATCTATTATTTAAGACTAAATAGCAAGAAATAAAAGCGTTTTTCCAACTTTTTCTATCAAGAAATACGTTAAACCCCGATTTTTCGATAGTCAGAAAAAAACTTAATACACACTTACTTACACTTAAAAAAAAAAATTAAAAAAATATATGCATTTATAATTTTTCTTGTCATAAATTTAATCCACATATTAATATTCTCTTAAAATGTTTTCATCTTCACAAAATTGACCCTGTATAGCGTGTCAGATATGTATGCGTAGATGTGAAACGTCTGCTTCTTGTTCGTCTAGTTCTTGTTTGAATCGCGTCACCAGCTATTTGCATACAAACTGGCTTGTACTACACCGTCTGGACTATGCGTAGGTTCGTATAAATTAGATTTTTATATTCGTAAAGTTAATGGAACGAACGGTTTCTGACTCCTCATAAAGCATCGCGATGATATTTGGTGCCATAACTTCTAAAACTGTCGCCTTTATTATAAAACTAGGTTAGGTGTAACACAATGAAACCAATTCTTATCGAGCGCATGAACTAGACATTTTACACCAGTGTGTACCGCTGCCTTATCACGTAAATATTAGCGATCAGCTATAATGGCGCAGTCATCACGCCATGGAAGCGCGATCCATTGCTTTACATCGTATTATGTAAGCGATAGCTGTTCAATCGTTCGTTGATCGCAGAATGCATTTATTGCTACGACACTAGCCCCAAAAACAATTTGGTAGCTAAAAAAGAAACTAATAAAATGTGAAACAGATGTTTGCTTTTAAAATTTCGCAGAAACTACACACGAAAAGTATGAAAGTCAAAGGGATTATATATGCACTTTTAGTACATCGATTGTACGATAGAGGCAGCACAGTCGTCGGATTGTTATGGCTTTGTTTTTGCTGTAACGTAATACGAATTAGTTATTTTTTAGCAAATCTTGCGCCATTTATGCCATAGTTTTGCTCTTGCAAGTTACGTGATAAGGTAGCCGGTCTTTAGTCGCCTCTTAGATTGGTATAGCTCAGCAAAAAAAAAGATTCTTAAACCAAACAAAAAAGACGTGTGGCACTCGGAAACTGCCGCGGTAAAGCTATTGCATAGTATTACGACCAGGAAAGGGTTGATAGAGCAAGACACGATTACATCTTGAGTGACAATTTATTAACAAATAGAAATAGTTTATATAGTAAGATGTACGTGCATAATTAAGTTAACAATATTTGATTTTATCTTGGTATTGATTTTATCGAGCACGTTTGATGAATAGGAAATAATATATTAATTCTCTGTGGGTCACGTTGGAGGACGCCACAGATACTCCCCCCTTAAAAAAAAGGTAAACACAAAATAACAATTCAATATTCTTACTCTAAAATTAAATACTACATAACAATTTCAAGCAAAACACTCATTTTTTTGTTGACGAATATTTATAGGATTTTCTCCTACTGCGTGCAGAAAATGGATCATAACTTTGTTTTCATGCACTTTTTGAATTTGCAGATAGTTAAGAAAAGATATATCTCTCTAATTAATTTGTTATTTGTGAGGAATTATTGGTAATTTGTGAAAATATAAGCTAAAACATGTAATTTTTTTTAAATCCTAAAATTTATAAACTCATTTTGTAATGATGCTGGTGTAAAAAAAGTACTTTGGTAGACTATTTAAATATTGCTATCAAACATATTGTGTATACATTTATTTCGGTCCCTTTGAATTGTGAAATTCTTTGGGTAATAATAAGATATAGCAAATTTTACGTTTCACAAACGATACAAAGGATGAAATTAACATTAATTTAGAATACAAAAAGTAATTTTCTACTGTTCCTGGTTCCAGGGCTGACAATGTATGAAGCCAAGGCATACTTCTTACATGTTTTTTATTTTCTAATCTAATTTCCTCTTTTTTATCTAAATTTTCTAAATTTTGAACAGAAATTACATAACTGAATGAAATCTTGAAAATTTAAGTAGCGACGTGTGTGAGGTACAGGTTGTTGATTTGTAATCAGTTAGAAACTGTAATCACAGATGAGTTCCGTAACTTTTGAGTAGCTCCGTGGGCGACCCCAGGGCCGGGGTGTAGTCAGTAAAGTACAAACTGAGACTTAATAGAATATTGGATCTCCATGCTGGACTGGAAGTGAAAGAAAAACATAGAATGTGCCAGCTGCTTCTCTTCCCGGGCATACTGTAAAAGTCAGTTAAGGGACAGAGGTTTTATTGGCATTTTTGTGGGCGATAGGCTGACCCCCTGTCACTGCAATAGCCTCTCGCAATCATTATAATACCTCATTAGTCAAGCGTGACATCAGTTGGTCTTATAACCTCTGATGTTCTGCCTACCCCATAAGGGATACAGGCGTGAAGTTATGTATGTATCTCCGTAGTAAAATCCTTTGTTATAGAAAACAGCTCGTCTTCAAAGAAATAAACTAAGTACCACTTCCAGAAAATATAATGCTGCCAATCCTTCTTATAAAATACTGAGAACCTTTAAACAGCTAATGTATTATATCAGGGTCTTTCAATAAGGACAAGTCGATTTTAAAATAGAATAAAACAGGCTATGTTTAAGACATTAAAGATTTTTTTATCACTTGAAATATTTATTCATGGCATTTTGTTTTGAATATAACATCATTCAACTGTCCACCGCGTCTTCGAATAGTGGCACAAATCTGGGGGGTTCAATTTTCAATAGACTGACAACAATCAACAGGCAGATCCATTTTAATCCAATTTTTAAGCCTAATTTGAACCGTATGTGTATGATATTTTCTTGTCAAGGTTTTGAAGTCTCTAATGACCAAATGAAATGACCAATAAACGGCAATAAACTGATACCCTGAAAGTCGACATATCCTCGGCCATCACTCAGTTTCAGTAGAATTAATGCAGCAGAGTCATTGAAAATTGGACTTTTCGGATCCGTGCGAAACTGCGGCGGACATTTGCATTATGTTATATTCAAAACAAAATGGCGTGAATGGGCCTTTCAAATAAAAGAATAATTTCGTTAATATCTCGCACACACCCTGTTTTATTCCATCTTGAAATCTACCCTTATTGGAAGACCTTATAAATAACAGACTTTTTGAACCGGCTTTATCGTTTAAATAATTAAATTATACTTTATTCAGGGTAGTTTTTTAATCACCGGCAAAATTTTTATAACGCTACAAGTATCATTTATAGGAGGAATTAAAAAAAAATGTAATTTTTACTAAACGGAAATAAAAATATTCACTTACATATTAAGCAAAGGATGGTCACTGTAAATATTATAATAATCATAACTGAATATCATTAAAATAAAGAAGACTACGCGCTACTACAAAATATCTTGAAGTACTACGTCGTAGTATTATGAATGAAATGCCGCGTCGTAGTAGCTGTGTTCATCAGCAGCGACTATTTGTAAAAAAGTTTGTACCTTTATTTTTTTCTACTGAGCGATACTAAAATAAATATGCAGGTACATTTATATCGTATCAAACAAAATAACATTTAAATTTGGCTGGTGACTAAAAAGCAACATTTTAACTCAACATTTCGATGCTATAACACTCGGTGGTAAAGAGAAACAATTAATAAAACAAACTTTTTTACTTCAACATTAAATATATTGATTCACATTCAAATAAAGACTCGATGATCATATTGATAAAATTTTTATTATTCATCGTAATATATTTAATGTGTCATAAACTGACCATCACCAACTGTTGCTTACTTTAATGTGCTTTCATAAAACCATTAATCTCTTGGTAGCACGTACTGTCACGTGTATACACTTAGCAACTTATTCGCTTGTAATAAGATTCAAAGTCCAATGAAAATGTATACATAGATTAGTTCATTTGACGACCGGCTGGTGTAGCGGTAACGTACATTGCCTTCTATGCCAGAGGCCCTGGGTTCGAATCCCGGCGGCGGCGGATATTTGTGGGATGAACACAGATATTAGCCGTCAAGTTATGGATGTTTATATGTTTATTTAAGTTTATTCTAATAAAAAATATGTATCTATTCAATATGTATGTTTATATATTTCTTAAGTATATCAGTTATCTAGTATACATAACACACGTTCTTTGAGAAACTTAATTTGGGCTAGATAATGTTGTGTGAGTGTCAGAAATAATTATTTATTTACATTCAAATAAACACTCGACGATCATATCGATAAAAATTCCATTATTCATCGTAATATATTTAATGTCTCATAAACTGACCATCACCAACTGTTGCTTACTTTAATGTCCCTTCATAAAACCATTAATCTCTTGGTAGCACGTACAGTCACTGATTATTACTTTTTGTCATTTCAAGGCCTCATACGTTTTCTTAAAACTCCTTTATTATTCTAATCTATTAGTACGGTCAGCATCAAAAGTTGATGACCACATTGAAATTTTCATAATCGCTAGGTATTCACCATACTGTGCCTAAATAACGACGAATATTGACTAACTTCTATACTGTTCTATAGTATATAGGGTCATCACATCAATAATATTTTAATAGCAGATTTAGAATAATCCAAATGCAGAAACACTCTGATGTGGTGTGAATTACGAAAAAGTAATTTTTTTTCAACATTTTTCATAAATTTAAATTTCAAAATTCTTCTAATTGATAAAAATTCAAGTTTAATCTGTAGCTTATGACTACACAGGAAGTAATAAAAACGTTTCCATCTTATTGTATGTAGTTATAAAAAGAAAGATTAAACTTAAATTTTACTCACTGACAACATTTTGAAATATTAATTTATATAAAAATTAAAAATATATGAAAAAAAAATTTTTTTCGAAATTCTCACCCACTCATCATTCTTAATCTTCTATTAAAATATCATTCACTATTATAGGCAGACCCTGTATATTGTTGTAATAATAAAACATTCAATGTGGTCATCAACTTTTGATGCTGACTGTACATATATTCACTGCGAATGATTTTGAAAATTGACGAATGAAAGGCTGTCGCTCTCACATTTAAAATTATAGCACACTAGCTTTATCCCGCAACTTCGTATGCGCTTAACTACCCTTCTCGTGGAAATGTCAGAAACTATACAACCAGACACCCACTGAAAGAAACTTTATACCAAGTATCACACCCATGCACTCAAGGAATAAGTTTTTTTCATAAAAACTAAAAATTATATATTTCCCGTACCCGTGGGAATTTGGGAATTTTTTTCGTAGCACAACCAGTCACTCTTTGAAGAACCTTCATGCCAAGTATCACATCCGTACACTCAAGGAATTAGATTTTTCATACAAACTAAAAAGTCCAACCCCTTCCCGTAGGAATTTCGGGAATTCCTTCCATAATACAAACAGATACTTATTGAGGAACCTTTATATCAAGTATCACATCCGTGCACTTAAGGGATGGGATTTTTTCATACAAACTAAAACATCATATATTTCTCGTTCCCGTGGGAATTTCGGGAATTCCTTTCATAACACAACCAGACACACATTGAAACACCTTCACACCAAGTTTCACATCAGTGCACTCAAGGAATAAGATTTTTCATACAAACTAAAAAGTTATTTATTTCCCGTTCCCGTGGGAATTTCGGGAATTCCTTCCTTAATGCACCCCTACATCCCCTAAATAATGTATGTTCCAAATTTCAGCTCTCTACGCCCAGTAGTTACGGCTGTACGTTGTCTGTCAGTCACTCAGTCACTCAGTCACTCAGTCACTCAGTACCTCAGTCACTCAGTCAGTAACGGAACAGTTTTATATATATTGATTGATTATGTTGAAATTTATCAAACCCAGGAGTAGATGATAATTAGGGCACCTAGATCAAAGAAGATCTAGGTGCACCTAATTATCATTATTTGTGTCTATTCATTAACTTTACATTACTATCAGTATTCATTCAACGCATCAACGGATTGTCATAATTCTTAACTTACATAGCTGTTTATCATTAACACTAGATCATCTGATCAATAGCTGATATAATATGTATCACATGTAAACTGATAACTGACCTGTCTATTCAAATAGATGGATCTACAGAACTATCTACTCGATAGATAAAATTTATCCGAAAGTAAGTAATCATTTACGCTTATTATAGCTTTTCAACAGTCTCAACTATTAAAAAAAAATAGATATTGGAGCGTTCTTCATCTAAGTGTTTTAAAATATAACTTGATTTTATTTTATAGCAATCGTTAATTCAAAATGTTAACTTTTTCATTCATTAATTAACAGCAACAACTTAAAATAACAACTGTTTATAAGTTAACATACAGTCGATATAAGTATGCAGACTGATACCTTATTTGATTTTTTGCTGACAAAACTTTATTACGTTTGAAATGAATATGAAGAAATGGCTATCATGGTTCAAGTAACAAAAAATAATAATCAGATTTATATTTGTATCATACTTCATACTAATATTATAAATGAGAAACTATGAATAGATATTTGAATGTTGGTTTTGCTTTCACATAAAAAACGGATGAACAAGATTTGATAAAATTTTGCATACGGATGCAGAATGAGTTTGACGGACATACGGGCTACTTTTCATATTTTCCTTTCGTCCTATTGTTTTAGAGCGTTGATAATTAAACCTCATTTTATTAACAGTTCTGGGTATTGTTTCAAATAAAGCTGAGGGACGCGTTAGTGAAGCTGCAGGGCAAAACAGTAGTTTTACTTACTTTGATAAAAAATATACGTTTCATCTCGTACATATTTAACTTGAAACTATTAGATTGGTACTGTATAGGGATAAAAATTTTCGCGAACAGTGCCTATAATAGTTTATGTTTTATAACTCCAATGGATAGATTGAATCAATATATATTTTATCAGATTGATATGATTATATAGGTTGGTTAGAAAAAAAAAACACATTTTTTAACAAACAACTATTTATTAACATTTTAAAGAAGGGATTCATTCATGATTTTAGGGTTTTATTAATTCTAATTTGACTATAGGTACACCTGTTAGAGTGATAGAGATATAAATCTAGTCTCTAAGTTTTTGAGAATTTCTTGAACACGGATATAAATGTCATCTCTAAAAATGTTTTGAACTACATGTTGCGCACAAACTTCCGCATCACAGTGACAAACTGATTTATTAGAATTTTCAAAGTGATCAGCGTCATAAATTTCTATCCGGATTACTTTTGTTCCAAAAGACATCATTCGTAAACTGGACGTTAATTTCTTTTGTTGGTTAAAGAA
This sequence comes from Stenoptilia bipunctidactyla, assembly GCA_944452665.1. Lineage (NCBI taxonomy): Eukaryota > Metazoa > Arthropoda > Insecta > Lepidoptera > Pterophoridae > Stenoptilia > Stenoptilia bipunctidactyla. The sequence continues at coordinate 1,824,112 of OX101730.1, forward strand.
ACTACTTTGAGTATTTTGATTTGGTTGGTTTTCATTTTCCAAGGTGTTTAATATTCTTTGAACGATTGTTGGATCGGCCATTCCATCAGACTCAGAGGCCGGTGGTGAGAGCGGTGAGTAAGAAGGTGTATAACAATAGTTTTCAAGCTGAAAATAAAATGTTAAATTTTATTTATCTTGAATAAAAATTGCATTCTATTAATTCTATAAAAACATTACTTTTAAATTACTTACCGACATTATTATGGAGCAGGTTACTAGTTTATTCTATCAGAAACAACTGTTTGTTCCAAACTTGTCAATACTCTATTTATACGCTAAATAAACTAGCTGCGTCCTGTGGGTTTACCTTGTTATTGAGTTAAGATATCTACATCACACCCACACTAGTCTGTGAGGTATGTTACAATTATATAGAAATATTTTATCACATTCTTATCTATACTAATATAATAAAGCTGAAGGGATTGTTTGTTTGAACGGGCTAATCTCTGGAACTACCAGTCCGATGTAAATAATTCTTTTTGCATATGATAGGTGGGTTCATGGGGGAGGTATATTTGATCCCGAAATTTCTACGGGAACGGGAGTTATGCAAGTGGAACTGCGGGGACCAGCTAGTAGAATTATAAAACAGTCACTAACTAAACCGACATAGTGTCGCGGTAGCTTAGAGGTCAGAGCAATTGCTCGGCAAGCGAGCGGTACTGATTTTACTTAGTGGCTATTTTATCAATTAGATATTCTATAAAAATAGATTTGAGCATTAATAAATGCAAAGAACATTGTAAAATAAAAAAAAAACACTTTGGCCTACCTACCGTGTAATTCCTAATATATGATAATATTATTGCAGAAAAGATAAGGTTTAGTTTACTCTTTACTTTTTGAAATACTTATAATAAAATATCTTTTTATAAAGTGCTATCAATTTACCTGACACCACATAGGCTAAGACTAAGACAATTCGGTCAAAATGCTTCAATAGCATTTTGTCTATTTTAGAAAACTTACACACTACAGTTTTTGTCACATGTTCTTTACTAATAAGGAATAGCTCCACGTGAATCTTTCATATTTAAACCCTGTCGATGTTGAGCAAACTCACAGATCGATTTTTTTTCCTGTGGGATAAAGTCACCTGAACATCTAACATCTCAAGTCAAGTGCCTCCTCGGAACCTGCAGTTCAAAAAAAATGTAAGTAATAACTGTATACTTTTTATTCATCAATATTCATAGACTGAGCGCTAACCTAACCCTAACCTAGCAGTTAGCAATACACGAACAACCTTTGGTTCGAATCCAAAATGAAAAACTTTTTTTCTGTAATTTTAATGTAGCATAATTATGTTGAACTATGTTATTTTTTAATTAAATTTTACATTTTATAATGCTAAATGTTTATTGATAAATTTAAAAATTTCAATCATTTTTATAATGTTTTCTGTTTTTAAATTTATGTTGAACTAGTTCTTTATTTTTTTTAAATGTTTTTCTCATTAGTGTATTTTTTTGTTTACAGGTCCAACCTTCTCGCCAACGATCTTTTCCTGTCAAGTGACTCTGAGGCAGAGTCATCTGCACCTGCACCAGCACCAGCACCAGCACCAGAAGAAAAGAAAATGAAGCGGAAACCCAGCAAGCTGATCGAAGGGTCAGCTCCTAAGAAATCGAAGACGAAAATTTCTCCAATTAGTCAGCCCGCTCGCCTCACAGCACGGGAGCTCTTCGGTGACGACAGCGATGAAGATGAAACACCTGCGCCCAGTAGCAGCAAAGCTGGTAAAACATTACCACCTCTTTACAACTACTTCACAAAAAGAGAGTCGAAGGGTTACACCAGGCGGACTAGTGAAACACTTCAGGGCAAATATTACGTTGAGCTTAAGATTTATGATGCAGAGGAAATTAAAAAAATTCAACCTATAAACAGATGGCGGTATGCGATTACCACTGTGAAAACCAGAACGAATGGTGATACAAAATGTTGGCGTCATATAAAAGGCTTTGTACGAGAGAGTCAAAAGGATTTTCAAAACTGTCCAATAACTCTTTTAGGCCTGTATGAAAGTTAAACACTATTAGTAATATTAGCACGCAATTTACTGAGTTAATTTCATTAATAATTTTGTTTATTCGTATACAAATATGTATTTATAAGTAATAATAAACGTTTTTATAATACATTTGTTTTATATTGTTTTTTTTTTTTCACAGTTTCACACGACAAAGTTTCAAGATCTCGAAAGTTAAAAGACTGTTATAAATGCAAAATTTTAATACCAGAAAATCAGTTTCAATATCATATGAGAACAAATATACACAAAGCAAATTGTTTATTGAGTAGTCAGTTCGATAATATTAATATTATTGCAACTGCATTCAAAAATAGATTGATAACATACCGACTGAATTTTTCTGAGAAAGATGAGTACCTCTGTCCAGAGACGCTTCTCAGAGATAACCAGACGGATATTACAAAGTTAATTATAATTTCACTGAATGAACACAATACCATAAAACTAAATTTTGAATTGTTTGCTTATTTTATGTTACCAACATCAGATGAAAAGCATTTAAAGTCCTTTAATGCGAAATATTCAATTGTTACTAAAAATACCGACTTAAATGATTTTGTACTAGAAATAACAAGAACATTAAAGGAAAAACTAACAGAGTTTCAACACTGTCAGTCTGGTTGGATGTATGTTTCTATAAGTCATCTCGAAATAAACATTAATAAATATTCACCTATGAGAGGTGGGACTTATATAGACCTACCCTCATCTATTAAAAATACTAAAAGTTGTATAAATATTAAAAATTAAGATATTTATTGTTTTTTGTGGAGTATAGTTGCTGCTATTTACCCAGCAAAAAGTAACGTGTGCAGAACGAATTCATATCCACATTATTCTTCTGTTTTAAATACTGAGGGAATGTCTTTTCCTCCTACATTAAACGATATAAAGCAGTTTGAAATTAACAATCCTAACATAAGTATTAATATTTATGGATTAGAAAATAAATGTACGGTAACTGGACCACTTTATTTAACAAAAAATAAAAAAAAATGTCATGTTAATTTATTATATATTGAACAAAACAACAACGGTCATTATTGTCTAATTAAAGATCTTATACGTTTAGTAAGACGTCAAGTGACTCGCTACAAAGGCAAAGTTTATTTGTGTGAAATGTGTTTACAATTTTTTAACAGTGATATGAAATACAAGTCTCATAACTGTTCAAAAGTTTTGTTAATGTTACCTGAAAAAAATACTGTTTTAAAATTTCAAAACTATGAAAGACAACAAAAAATAAATTTTGTTGTTTATGCTGATTTCGAATGCTTATTGTTAGACTGTCGTGAAAATAAATCAAAATGTAGTGAGCATACTCAGAAAATGAAACTACATCAGCCTTCATGTTTTGCATATTATATATGTTGCTCTCATGATAAAAACTTGAACAAATATGTTTCATATAGAGGAGAAAATTCTGTAGAAATTTTTGTTAAGTATCTGATTCACGAAGATGAACGATTACATAAAATATTACGAAATAAAAAAGAAATGAGTCCATTATCTACTGAGCAGAAAACACACTATCGAAACTCTACAGTTTGTCATATATGTAAACAATTGTTATTGAATGATAAAGTCCGAGATCATGATCATATTACATCTGAGTACAGAGGGGCCGCGCACTCTCACTGTAATTTAATGTACAGAGTTTGTTCATTCATTCCTGTGGTCTTTCATAATTTGTCTGGATATGACTCACATTTGTTTATTAAAGAGTTGGCAAAATATGAAGGCTCCGTTAAAATAATACCGAAAACTAAAGAAAACTATCTCACTATAACAAAATTAATAAAAACAAAGGAATATAACCATCCTATTCAAATAAAATTCATTGATTCTTTCCAATTTCTCAGTTCTAGTCTAGATACATTAAGCAAAAGCTTATCAGAAAAAGATTTTTTTAATTTATCACGAGAGTTTACCGATAAAAAACAATTTGATTTATTAAGGAAAAAAGGGATTTATCCATATGATTATATAGATTCCTGGTGTAAATTTCATGAATCACAACTCCCTCCAAAAGATGAGTTTTACAATAGTTTACGCAAGCAACATATAACTAATGATGAATATCAACATGCTCAAACAGTGTGGAAAACTTTCAATATAAAGTCCTTGGGTGAATACACTGATTTATATTTAAAATGTGACGTCTTGTTGTTATGTGAAATATTTGAAAAATTCAGAAACACAAGTCTACATTATTATAAATTAGATCCTGCTTATTATGTTACCTCACCAAGTTTAAGTTGGGATGCAATGCTTCTTTACACTGGTGTTGAAATGGAGTTGATTAATGATTTAGAAATGTATGAATTATTAGAGAAAGGAATACGTGGTGGCTTAGCACAATGTACACTTCGACATGCAGAGGCGAACAATAAATACTTACCGCATTACAATGATTTGAAACCCACTAGTTTTTTAATATATCTTGACTGTAACAATCTTTATGGTTATGCCATGACGAAAAAGCTTCCTATTTCTGAGTTTAAATTCTTATCTCAAGATGAAATTAATAATTTTAATGTGTTGAATGTATCAGATGATAATAATTATGGTTATATCCTGGAAGTAGACTTGACTTACCCGAAGTATTTACATGATAGACATAGAGATTTACCCTTTGCTGTTGAAAAGTTAGTGCCACCGTATGGAAAAACATCGAAATTGATTGCCAATCTTTACAATAAACACAAGTATGTGATTCATTATGTGCACCTAAAAGAATGCTTAAAAAATGGTTTAGTTTTAAAAAGGATTCATTGCATACTTAGATTTCGGCAAGAAAATTTTTTAAAAAAATATATTGATCTTAACACAAGTCTTCGACAAAATTCTAAAACAGCATTTGAGAAAGACTTCTTTAAACTATTAAATAATTCAATATTTGGAAAAACCATTGAGAACAAGCGTAAGCAAGCCGATGTTAAATTAGTGACAAAATGGCGAGATACCGATAATAAAACGAATAAACATCTCAATGCCGAAAAACTGATTACGAAACCAAACTTAAAAAGTATAACAATATTTTCTGAAAATTTTATAGCCGTGGAATTAAATCGTGATAAAATTGTTTTAGACAGACCGATATATATTGGATTTACGGTTCCAGAATATTCTAAGCAGCACCTATACCAGTTTCATTACGACTTTATAAAAAATAAATATAACGATAATGTGAAACTTTGTTACACGGACACTGATAGTTTATTATATTTAATTTATACAGACGACTTTTATCGAGACATGTATGATGAAATCTCGAAATTTGATACCAGTAATTTTCATGAAGACAATCCGTATCAAATACCGCGAGTTAACGAAAAAATTCCTGGCTTATTCAAAGATGAGATGGGTGGTGACATAATTGCTGAATTTACAGGTCTAAGAGCTAAACTATATTGCATAAATAGTATGAAAACTCAAATCAAAAAAGCTAAAGGTATATCTAAATCTGTTACAAAGGAATTGAAATTGAGTGATTACAATGACGCATTGTCAACTAATAAAATGCTCAGATGTAAGATGAACATGATAAAATCAATAAAACATATATTATACTCTCAAGAAGTAAATAAAAAAGTTTTGGATAGAAATGATGATAAAGTTCAAATATTAAACGATAAAGTTCATACATTACCGTGGGGACACTGTGATTCTATGTTTTTAGATTACTCTAGCGATTTTTAACATATTAATCTGTATTTTTATTATTATTATTGTTTCTAATCTTTCTTATAATTTGTTATTAATAGAAGACAAGTCAAGACGAATTGAATTGAATAACATTTATGCTATACAAATTAGCTGATGTGAAAAGTTTATTCAAATATTTTTATTTAATGAATTAATGTTATTTTCTAACAATCCAAACACATGTGTTACTTTAAGTTTATATCTAATAAAATATTTGTTATGATATCATAGATAATAAGTAAAATAAGATATTTATAAGATGTATCTAATAAAATTTAACTATCTACACTCTGTGCTTGTTATTTCAATAACCGAAGATATATCTATGATAATTTGTCAAAATTTCGATAGAACACATCACCGACATAAAATTCCTTGAAACTCTTGTTACTTTTTACTTACTTTATTGGGTTGCCTTATGTATAAGTGAGAGTGAATTGAAAAAAACAATCATTTGGTTACAATGAGGCTTAAGAAACAGCCGCTAAGCTTAGAAATTAGCCCTTTTGATGTTGAAGCGAAACCACGAATTGCAAAACATAGTGACTTGTTACCAAATAACATTCGATGTTTAATTTGTGGACCATCAAGTTGCGGTAAAACTAATGTTATGTTTAATTTGTTGTAACATAAGAATGGGCTTAAATTTAAAAGTTTGTACTTATACACAAAAACCCCATTTCAAAGTAAATATTGTTTTCTAAAAAATGTGCTATTAAATGTTCCTGAAATCAAGTATCATGTGTTGCATGATGATAGTCAAGTTATACATCCAAATGAGGCGTTACAGAACTCAGTTATAATTTTTGATGACGTGGTTTGTGAAAACCAGAGTAATATCCGTAATTATTTCACGATGGGAAGGCACAAACAAATAGACTGTTTTTATTTATCACAAACGTATTCAAAGGTGCCGAAACAGTTGATTCGTGATAACACCAATTTATTAATGGTATTCAAACAAGATGAAATCAATTTGAGACATATATACAATGAGCACGTTAATTCCGATATGTCTTGGAATAAATTTAAATCTATTTGTTCACATGTTTGGGGTGAAAAGCATGGTTTTTTGACGATAAGTAAGGACTGTGAACTGAATAAAGGGAGGTACAGAAAAAAAATTGATACATTTATAACTCTATACTAAATCCAATACTGTCATTTGCTTTCGATTGGTGTGAGTGGAAAGACTTAACATGAGCGTTGATTTAAAAAAAGAAATCATTTCGCTATCGAACAACATAAAAACCAAACTTAAGCAGTTGAGAGAAATAGAAAATGAAAACAACTATGAGTTATCTAAAATATTTAAACCGATCACTGAACCTTTGACGCAAATGTTAGAGGGGGATCAAATAACGGATAATCGAAATAAAGTGAAGTATGACATTAATGTCAGCACTGTAAGAGTGCCAGTCAAACTAAATGATCCTATAACTTCTACACCATCAATGTCAAAAAGTATAACAGAAGATTCAGATTCAGAAATTTTTGATTCTTTCACGGAATATACTACTGATATGGATGCCAAAGACGTTTCTATAACTAGACAATACCTAAGTACACTTTATGATGTAAATGTTCCTTTTGGAGTAAGGAAAGTGGGAGACAATTTAATGATGGGTAACTTACCAGTTAAAATAATTTCTTCACAAGATGGTGACCTGGAACCATATCGAATAAAGATTGGCGATGATGAATATGAATTGACTGCAGGACTAAAAGCAGTATTATTACATAAAAAACCAAATCTGGCATTAGTTACAAACGAGGACAAAAATATTTATAGAAGTATATTGATCAAAACTAATGCTCATAAGCGTGATTATGATGCGCACGGTCAGTTGAAGGGAGATAAAGGGGAAAAGTATCGAACAATTATCAAGCCTATGTTTGGTGAATCAACTTTGGATAATAACTATAAAAAGCTTGGTGGTAATTTAAACATTTTGAAGAGATATAGAAAAAATACTGACTTTATCTATTGGGATGATCCTAATGAGCTTGTTGAGAGATTGAAACTGCTCATTGCTTCTAAACAAGCTGGAAATACAAATCAAGACAATGAAATAATTTCCATCTTAGAAGAATTGAAAGAAGCAGGGATAATAAAATCATAAGTATTGGAAAGGTTCGATTAGTTATCTAAGAGCAGTCAAGAATACTAGAACCTAAAATGAGTAAAGAAGACGTGGTTAATGAAATACATAAAAATGCAAGAGTTAATTTTCCGCGCAGATGTGTTATACTTCGAGATATAGATGATCTTTGGCAAGCTGACCTTATTGACGTACAGAAAATATCTAAAATTAATTTCAGCTATAATTATATATTGATAGTTATTGACTGTTTTTCAAAGTTTGTTTGGGTCAGACCACTCAAAAATAAAGATAAACTTTCTGTTACAAAAGCATTTCAATCTATTTTATCACATGGTAGAGTACCTATAAACTTGCAAACAGATTGGGGAAAGGAATTCTACAATAAAAGCTTTAAAAGTATGATACATGCGCATTTTATAAATCATTACTCCACATATTCAAGCAAAAAAGCATCAATTGTTGAACGAGTCATACGCACTATAAAGGGTAAACTTTACAAGAAGTTCAGTTTGAAAGGTAACTTTAAATGGTTAGATGGAACTTTGGAGAAACTTGTGAATGAGTACAATGAAACGGAGCATAGAAGTACCGGAATGAGACCAGCCAAAGTAAATTTAAATACAAAACACATTGTATTACAAAACCTAAATAAACGATGCAAAAAAATAAATAAAAAAATAAGCTATCGTTTTGTCGTTGGTGATGTTGTTCGAATAAGTAAATATAAAGCTAATTTTGATAAAGGATACACTCCGAACTGGTCAACCGAGTTATTTAAAGTAACAACAGTTCAAAATACTGATCCACCAACTTATTTGATAGAAGACTCCAGAAGAAATAAAATTTTAGGCTCATTTTATGCTCAAGAGCTCCAAAAAACTAAAAATCCTGACGTGTATTTAGTTGAAAAAGCACTTAAGAAAAAAGGACACAAAATTTTTGTTAAATGGTTGGGATTGTCGTCTACAGAAAATTCTTGGATAAGCCAAATTAATATATTGCAAAACTGAAGAATATTATTGTCATTACTCGTTTGTATATGGAGGGGAAAGGTCTTGTTAATACTATTATAAATCGTCTCCCGTTTGAATTACATCTCCCTGGCTACAATTACTGCGGCCCAGGAACAAAACTGTGTGAAAGGCTTATCAGAGGTGATAAGGGTGTTAATAAACTCGACGAGTACTGCAAAGAACACGATATTGCATACATGAAATCAAAAAACTTAGAAGCTAGACATAAAGCAGATAAGACTTTAATGAAGATGGCGAAAAAACGTGCAAATTCATCTCAAGCAAGCGTTGGAGAAAAACTTGCAGCTAATATTGTTAACAAAGCAATGGCATTGAAGGTTTCCAATGGATCTGGATTAAAAAGTTCCTTTAAAAAATTAGTGTCCATTACAAAAAAAAATATTCGTAAAGCAAAACCAAAATGTAAAAAGCTAGCTATCGATTTAGCTTTCGCTGCTATTAAAGAGCTTGCATCAGATTCCAAAGTAGAACTTCCACGTGTTATACCACTACCGAAAACTGGAGGATTCTTACCATTAGTAGCATTAGTTAGTGGGCTATCTGCAGCTGGTGCACTCGTGAACAAGTCATCTGCGATCGCAAAACTTGTAAAAACATTTCAAACGGCTCAAAAAACATGGAATGTAGTGAAAAGCATGAATCAAAATTTTGAGCCAGTATGTCTTGGAAGAGGACTACAGCTCAAACAATATAAAAATGGTTTAGGTATTTACACTATGACAAAAAACTAATAAAGCAGCTACCTAATCGTCCTCTTACCAACATAGATATAATGAAATATGCAAAATATATTCCATATTTTCGAGGAGTATTCATGAGAGATCAATTACCTAATCGTCCACGAAAAGTTGAATGTGGTGTAATTAATTTAGATAGCTCTGAAAATCAAGGAACGCATTGGGTAGCTTATGTTAAGAAGGACAATTGTATCAAATATTTTGACAGTTATGGTGATCTAAAACCACCAATAGAGTTTATTAAATATGTTGGAGATAACATTCAGTATAACTATATAAATTATCAAGGCAGTCACCCATACAATTGTGGTCATTTGTGTCTTGACTTTCTCCTTAAATGTATGCTATAGAATATGTTTAAAATAAATTGAATGTTGGATAGTAATTTGCTAATAGTCGTCGATATCCCTTCGAATACATAAGTACTTTCGGGAGCAGCTAACTTATTGATTTAATTATTATTTATTATTGTTGTGAGATATGATCGACTTCAATAATAAAAGAAGAAAGAAAAGCTATAGTACCACGGTAAAAAAGGATAGTTCAACTTGTGACTTTAATAAACACGCACGTAAACTGCCAAAAGCTCTGAGTGAAATTAACAAACAATTTTTGAGAAATTTGGGATTTAAATTATGAGCATCCTACATATTAATGAAGTACCTCATTTCGACAATTCTATTGAAGGTTATGAAGTGCATTCCTATACACCGTACACCAACAGTTTCCGAGAAAATGATGAAATACGTATACCTATCAATCAACAAGACATATACTTGCTACCATCAGCGAGTTCTATTTACATTGAAGGATGTATAGAAGTGACAACGAAAGATGGTATGGGAAAAGTTGTAAAAAAAGAATGTCGCCTTAATAATAATCCTATACCATTTCTTTTCCATGACATAAGATATGAGATCAATGGAGTTGAAATAGATCGTGTTCGACACGTTGGTATAACCTCAACTATGAAGTCTTATGTTTCAATGAATTTAGGGGAGAATAAACAAGCTGCTTTGTGGGGTTGGAACTTGGATGGTACAAAATCTAAAACCAGTCTATTCAATGTAATATTACCTCTTAATAAATTGCTGGGTTTTGCTGAAGATTATAATAAAATTTTATTAAACTGTAAACATGAATTAATTTTAACTCGAAGTAAATGCAATATCGATGCTGTTATTCTCGACAAAGATGATTCTGTATCATTACGTATCGATAGAATTCAATGGCGTGTACCTCATATTAAAGTATGCGATCGTGAAAGGTTGGCACTTTACAAACAATTAGAAAAAGATAAACCAATACAAATTGCATTCCGGAATTGGGACACATATGAATATCCGCTTTTGCCTAAAACAAAAAAGCATTCTTGGTCTATTAAAACCGCATCTCAACTCGAAAAACCGAGATACGTAATATTCGGTCTGCAAACAAATAAAAAAATTTTAAAGGGGGACTGTTCGTTGTTTGATCACTGTAATTTGAGTAATGTTACGTTGTACTTGAATTCACAAACATTCCCATATGATTCAATGAAGCTTAACTTTGATGACAATAAATATAATATATTATATCAAATGTATATCAGATTCCGTCAGTCTTATTACAACGCTCCGATAGACCCATTGCTTAATATCAAAGAGTTTAAAGAAAAAGCACCGTTGTTTGTAATAGATTGTTCGAGACAAAATGATACATTAAAAAGTGGACCGGTAGATGTTAAGCTTGAAATAGAAAGTGATCTAGATTTTCCTGATCAAACGAGTGCTTATTGTCTTATAATCAACGATCGAATTATAGAATATAAACCACTCAGCAATACTGTACGGAAGATATCATGAAATTAATTGTGGATGTTCAAGGTTTTAAAACTGAAACAAATCAGTTTATACTAAAAGAAGTAGCTATAATGGAAGAAAATAAAAGAATGCAATCCTTTTTGATACGACAACCGTTTTCTTTCTATGATTTAACAATAAAAGAAATGAGGCAGGTTGACTGGATAGAGAGAAATAGAAATATTTATTGGAAAGAAGGATTCATACCTTTTTCAGATTATAAACGTTTGATTGCACCTTTGTTTGAAAATAAATGTATTTATGTAAAAGGCGAAGAAAAAGCAAAATGGGTTAGAGAAATTTTTAATAATTATAACGTTGTAAACTTAGAGAACTTTAATTGTCCTAGTTTGTTTAGTTTGTATGATCTTTATAATGAATGTACTAATTTACATACGTGTATTTATCATAAGAATATTTGTGCTTTAAAAAATGTTATTTGTTTGAGTAAGTGGTGTAATGATAATAAAATTTTACGCTAATTAACACTCATTTTTTTATTCATAGCAAATAGAAGAACTGCTTTACCTTTTCATATAAGTTAAAAAATTATACAGCAACATGAGTCAGATATGGCTTACAAAAAATAATATGAATATCTATGCTTGCAAATACATAAATAGTCCCATAAATGCTTATAGCTGACAAGGTGTTTAATTAAGAAGATAGAAACTGTCCTAATTTAATGGAATTATATTGTAATTATTCTATTTCTCCAGACATACTTTATTGTGTGTATCATAAGAATATATGTGTATAATAATGTTTGCTGTTTAAAAAAGTGGTGTTTTTAGAAAATAATGTACTTATTGTAAAAGTTTTTTTGTAACAAATAAATTAAGTATAAAAAATATTGTTTTTTATTCACAATACCCCCCTCCCCCTAATCTCCTAGAACATCAGCCAGTAAAATTCTATATAAATTGTTAACAATAAAATGCGACCTCATTTTATTTTTATTAGAATTGGTTTGAAGTATTGCTTGATGAAAATGTTAAAAGAAAATTACAATCCTCGTTATGATATGTATAATTCGCATGAAATGCGCTTACACTCATTTAAATATTATTGGGCAACTGACTCTCAGAAAAGGTTGGTGATGGAAATGGTAGACGCAGGATTATTTTATAGCGGTAATGGAATTAATGATAAAACTGTATGTTTCTCATGTGGAGGCGTTATTGAAGGATGGGAGATGTACGACGATCCTTGGATGCAGCATGCTATAAACTTTCCTGATTGTTTGTATTTGAAAGCTGTGAAAGGAAGATATTATATCAATAAGTGTCTGAACCAATAGTGTCAATATTACACTACTAATTTGAATTTATGAATAACAACGCATTGAATTGATATAATAAATTAATGCTATGAATGAAACTATGGTAAAATTGCGAGAGACCCGATCTAACTTAAACCCAGTCATTCATGTACGTATTTCAATATTCAATCATTCCATCATTCAAACTATGGTGAAATTATAGGGGTGACCTGGATCTAATGAATACTGACAGTAATGTTAAGTTAATGAATAGACACAAATAATGATAATTAGGCGCACCTAGATCTTCTTTGATCTAGGTGCCCTAATTATCATCTACTCCCAGGTACGACAAGTCCTAAAACAAACAAGCTTAAAGTGTACGGGAATTCGCACTGTACATTAGATTAACTCGACTTATTAGAAAAGGCGATATTTCCAAATTGGAATATTTAATAAACACTAGACCACAACGTAGCTAAACTTAGGCTGGTATCTATAAAAATATCGAAAAATTACAATAAGAAAAGTTACAATAACTTTGCTTGATGGTAGGATCCCTTCTGGGTCCGCCTGGCTAGCGACCACCCTTTATATTAAGTCTGCCGCCAAATGTTACCGCTCCGGCGGTAATGTGTTCCGGCAATATTCTATAAAGAGCCAGTTCCTTCCTAAACCCGTGTGCTTTCATCTTCGACCTCATCGTCACTTACCATCAGGTGAGATTGAGGTCAAACGCGGGTTTAGTCACTTATAAAAAAAAAAATTAATTACGCACAAAAATCTTAAAGTTTATTGTGAATGGCAACCGGCATGCAAAGTCGTCTTTACATTTGCCATCTTTGACATTTTTGTTTTTGTCAAAGTTGTCATTGTCATGTCATCTGTCCTGTCATTTAATAGAAACCTGTCACTTGAACTTGGAAGGAATGGAACTGCTATGTACGGTGGAGCTATTTTTAATAAATCTTGTGCTTTTTTAAAACAATGTGTATCTCAAATTAAGTGATTACTATTGGTTTGCGTACATATTCTCTTCAATATATCCTCGTGCTCGCATTCATTCAGTCAGCCCCAGAAACGGTAACATGTCATTTACACAATTTTTTAAATATTGAATAAGGAATATGATATAAGTAACTATGAAGCTAAGAGACCCATTAATAACGTTCCAATCTAACTGAATGCAATCATACAAGCTGAACTGCATTAGGTTGTTTTTAATAAAACTAATTAATTTTAATAAACTCGCATTTTCTCGGCCTAGTATATCTGAAAAAAAAAGATTATTTAGCAAATCAAACTATGTATTATAAAATTAAACTAATACTAAAGATCCATTTCAGCAAGAAAATATCGGATGGAATTTCAAAAATATCTACATACATCCAAAAGGGTCTTTGTAATAAATAAAGAAAATCCCTGAACAAACACAGCAACTACATGGCCCCATTTTTTATTTAATGCCCTGGGTCTTTTCAGCGTTATGTGATTGGATTTGCCGTAGATGGATGGAGTCTTAATGTAGGTCACCTGTGACCTTAGTAACCCTTTAGTCACCTTGATCACTAAACACCAGGTGTCGACGAAGACAAACATACATAAACCTTATTACTTACAAAAACTAAATTTTCCAAACTATCCCGTGTAGATACTTAGTATACAAAACCGGCTTTAATATTAAAACCTATGTATAGGATTTATTTGGAATAGCAGCCATGCACCACGAGGTCTTAGGTTCTCACCTACGGGCCGTAAAACGTAGAATTTAGTTCTGGGCAAGCACTCAAATGTATCTCGGTTGTCGTAAATATCTCGATTCGCGTTTAATGTTTCAAGGGAGACTTATTCTAAATCAAATTTTACTTTATAACTATTTTAAAGTAAGTCGAAGCGTAGGATGGTTATTTTAAGTAACTATTGACTACTACTTATTATTTTAATGTGTTTTTTATAGATTTAATACATGTTTTTTTTATACAGATTAAAAAAAAATCCCCAGACAATCACACCAAACATGGCCCCAAAATAAGCATAGCTTGTGTTATGGGATACCATGTAGCGACTAGGGGGGAACGTAGAATATAAATACATGAATAGATAAACACCCAGACACGGAACCTTTTTTTTTCTTGTCCCGTGCGGGAATCGAACCCGCAACCACTGGCGTCTGAGGCAGACAGGTTTACCCAATCGCCTCAGTGGTCGTGTAAATAAAGTTATGTAATTATTTTTCTTTAAAAGTTTTGTATTTATTACGAAATCTGAATATTTTAAAGTCAAGTGATGGCCTTTTATCAAAAAAATACGATACCAATAGTTAAGAATATTTACCTATAATACAAGTTTTCCCTGTGCTGATAAACCTATCTCAAAAGAGTGACAGCAAAGGCTTCACAAGTTCTTGATGACTAGCAAACTAGCAAGGATTATTTATATAGGGTCTTTTTTATGAAGATCAAAATATTTTGAGGAGATGGTTAAGATGTGTGGATTCAAATTGATAATTTATAATTCTCGTAAGTTATTTAACACCATTTTAGTTTAATCTATTATTTAAGACTAAATAGCAAGAAATAAAAGCGTTTTTCCAACTTTTCTATTAAGAAATACGTTAAACCCCGATTTTTCGATAGTCAGAAAAAAAACTTACTACACACTTACTTACACTTAAAAAAAAATTCAATTAAATAAAATATATGCATTTATAATTTTTCTTGTCATAAATTTAATCCACATATTAATATTCTCTTAAAATGTTTTCATCTTCACAAAAACGACTCTGTATAGCGTGTCACCAGCCAAATTTAAATGTTAGTTTCTTTGATACAATATAAACGTACCTGCATATTTTTTTTAGCGTCGCTCAGTACAAAAAAGTAGAAATATGGAACCACAAACGTTTTTGAAAATAGTCGCTATGGATGAACATAGCTACTACGACGCGGCATTTCATTGTTAATAGTACGACGTAGTACTACAAGATGTTTCGTAGTAGCGCGTAGTCGACTTTATTTTAATAGTAATTTAGAGTGACCATGCTTAGCTTAACATGTTAGCGGATATAATAATTTCCTTGTAAAACAAAATAAATACTTTTTTTTTGCAAAAATCGTTTCTATAACTGATACTTATTGTGTAAAAAGAATTTGGTCGATGACCACAAATCAACCCTGTATATGCGTAGATGCGAAACGTCTGCTTCTTGTTCGTCTAGTTCTTGTTCGAATCGTGTCACCAGATATTTGCATACAAGCTGGCTTGTACGACACCGTCTGGACTATGCGTAGGTTCGTATAAATTAGATTTTTATATTCGTAAAGTTAATGGAACGAACGGTTTCTAACTCCTCATAAAACATCGCGATGATATTTGGTGCCATAACTTCTAAAACTGTCGCCTTTATTATAAAAATAGGTAGGTGTAACACAATGAAACCAATTCTTATCTTTCTAATATATAAAATTCTCGTGTCACAGTTTTCGTTGCCATACTCCTCCGAAACTTTTCCTTGGTGGTAGGATCCCTTCTGGGTCCACCTGGCTAGCGACCACCCTTTATATAAAGTCTGCCGCCAAATGTTACCGCTCCGGCGGTAATGTGTTCCGGCAATATTGTATAAAGAGCCAGTTCCTTCCTAAACCCGTGTGCTTTCATCTTCGACCTCATCGTCACTTACCATCAGGTGAGATTGAGGTCAAACGCGGGTTTAGTCACTTATAAAAAAAAAATAAAAAAAAACGGCTTGACCGATTTTGATGAAATTTTTTGTGCTTATCCGGTATCTATGAGAATCGGCCAATATCTATTTTTTTTATTTTTTTTTATTTATATGGCAAAATAACGTTTGCCGGGTCAGCTAGTCTAATATATAAAATTCTCGTGTCACAGTTTTCGTTGCCATACTCCTCCGAAACGGCTTGCCGATTTTGATGAAATTTTTTGTGCTTATCCGGTATCTATGAGAATCGGCCTACATCTATTTTTTTTTTATTTATATGGCAAAACAACGTTTGCCGGGTCAGCTAGTGATTTATACTAATTGAACGCATGAACTAGACATTTTACACCAATGTGTACCGCTGCCTTATCACGTAAATGTTAGCGATCAGCTATAATGGCGCAGTCATCACGCCTTGGACGCGCGATCCATTGCTTTACATCGTATTATGTAAGCGATAGTTGTTCAATCGTTCGTTGAGAACACAGAATGCATTTATTGCTACGATACTAGCCCCAAAAACAATTTGGTAACTAAAAAAGAAACTAATAAAATGTAAAACATATGTTTGCTTTTAAAATATCGCAGAAAAGTACACACGAAAAGTATGAAAATCAAAGGGATTATATATGCACTTTTAGTACATCGATTGTACGGTAGAGGCAGCACAGTCGTCGGATTGCTATGGCTTTGTTTTTGCTGTAACGTAATACGAATTAGTTATTTTTTAACAAATCTTGCGCCATTCATGCCATCGCTTTGCTCTTGCAAGTTACGTGATAAGGTAGCCGGTCTTTAGTTGCCTCTTAGATTGGTATAGCTCAGCAAACAAAAAAGACGTGTGGCACTCGGAGACTGCCGCGGTAAAGCTATTGCATAGCATTTTTATCAACTTATGCAATTATAATTATTTATTTATTTTATTAATGCAGTAATGTTTGATCCAATATGAAGTTCCACAAGTTCCTAGTAGATGGCGCTGATTGTTTATCAAAGCCCGCATGTAAAGTTATGAACTCAAAGTCCGAAATCACCGCTGTGCCGGTCGGAGTAACACCCCCGTGTTAGGTTTTTTTCGTTACGGAATTTCTGGATTCGGTCCCCACGCTCAAGGCCCGCGATAGAAGCTATGCAATAGCTTAAAATGTTCATATTATTTTGGATATTTTGATTTCCATCAGAATACGGCCGCTGAGCCGCATAGCTCTATAAAAGGTGACTATTATGGGCTGCACCTGGAGACACAGCTCCTACAACATCCGGTTTAAACTATGATATATCCCAGAACCCAGAATTTGTTCTACTTTGAAGCTGAAATAAACTTTCATAATAGTTAACGTTAAAGTTCCTGGAATACCTGGAAATTCGTTAATAATATAGTTAGTTAGTATAAATAGACATACAGGGTCCGCTTATAATATTCAATTATATTTTAATATCAGATTAGGAATGATGAGTGGGTCTAAAATATGAAAAAAGTGTTTTTTTTAATATTTTTCATAAATTGAAATTTCAAAATTCTTCTCTGTCAATAAAATTTAAGATTAATCTACATTTTATGACTATAAATAATTAGATGGAAACGTTTTTATTACTTGCTGTGTAGTCATTAACTACAGATCAAAATTAAAATTTGATCACTTAAAATAATTTTGAAATTTTAATTTATGAAAAATATTTAAAAAAAATGTTTTATTCGTAATTATGACCTATTCATCAGTATTCTGCTATTAAAATATAATTGACTATAATAAGGCAACCCTATATATAAGTTTGCCAGTAGGTGTTATTATTTATATGTACTCTTCTTTGCTCTCTTCTATACAGTAATAAAAATGTATACTACGAAAATCTATAAATTTTTTTTTTTTTTTTTTTTATAATTGACTAAACCCGCGTTTGACCTCAATCTCACCTGATGGTAAGTGACGATGAGGTCGAAGATGAAAGCACACGGGTTTAGGAAGGAACTGGCTCTTTATACAATATTGCCGGAACACGTGGTCATGGGGTGTTCTCTTCAGTAGTCTGTCCGACTGTGAAGTAAAGGCACTCGGGTAAGCGACCCCGGCCTCCCTAGCTACTGCGTACACAACAAACGTCCCCTCCGTGTATGCAGCATCCTCATAATACCTTTTTCCTTCCCGTCATTCATAATTCCTTTCCAAATTACCCAATCCTTTCCTATCCGATGAAGTAGGAGAATCAGATATGATGAGGAAGGGAATAAGAAATACACTACCCCAGGAGGGTACCAGTCGAGCTGGAGAATCCCTCCCTGAGGTCAACTCAGGCTGCCCCATCGTATCTGGGGGGGGCAATATTCCCGACGGCGACGTGCATTGCCACACGTCACGTCTTGTCCCCCCAGCAGGCAAAAAGAGGGCAGGGGAATGCTTATTTGCGACGATGAATGTTTGTGGAGGAATAGATGATAAGATTGACGAAATATGCGAGGTGATGAATGCCAGGAAGATTGACGTGTTAGGTGTGAGTGAGTCGAAAAAGAAAGGTTGTGGAATGTCCACGCATGGCCGACTCTCTGCTTACTGGGCGGGAGTAGAAGAGTCTGAGAGAGGAAGCCAAGGTGTGGGCGTTCTTTTGTCGGAAAGAATGAGTGATTGTGTGAAAGGTTATGAGTATGTGAGTCCCAGGCTCCTGTGGTTGAGACTGAAAGTAGGTTTGACCAGGATTTTTATCCTTTGTCTGTATGCACCAGATATGTCCAAGCCACAGGCAGTCAGGGAAGAGTTTTGGGACAATGTAAGAGATGTGCTTGGAAGGTGTGAAGATAATGAAAGGATTGTTATGTTAGGCGATTTTAATGGCTGGGTGGGAGTAAAGGTTGTCTGGTAGAAATTGCTCATTATTAATAAGACCACCTTTTGTGCATTCCTTTGTATTTTAAAATTTGTAATAATTATTATTTTCTGTGGTGTACAATAAAGTATAAATAAATAAATAAATAAATAAATAAATAAAGCGTGATGGGTATGAAAGGGTGTTAGGTAATTTTGGTGACGAAAGAATAAATGATAATGGCACAAGTCTGTTAGATGTATGTTTGGAGAGAAAGCTTGTGGTGACTAACACTATGTTTAGTCACAAAATGATTCATATGTATACATGGCAGAGACAGTCTGAGAGAAGTATGATTGACTTTGTAATAGTGGATGAACGATTGAGAACGAAAGTTAAGGATACGAGAGTGTACCGTGGAGTAAATGTCGGAAGCGACCATTTTCTTGTGGTGTCAAGAATAGCAGGTCTGCTCAAAAAATGGCGACATCGCCCACAGGTACGTATGTCTGGAAGGAAAAGAGTGAAAGTCGAAAATTTGCAAGATGAGACTGTCCGTGAGAAATATAAGTTAGAACTGAAAGAAAGGTTGGAACCGCTATTGAATGATGAAGACTGCGAGATAGAAGAATATTGGAGTAGATTTAAGAATGGTATCGTAGAAACGGCCACCCAAATATGTGGGGTAAGTGTGAAGAAGAATGTGAGAAGAGAAAAGAACGAGTGGTGGGATGATGAAGTGAAAGGTTGTGTATTAGAAAAAAAGAAAGCGTGGCTAGATCTACTAGCTGTGAGGAGCAGAAATAGAATACGAGATGACTTGAATGATGATGAAAGAGTAGCAAAAGAAAAGTATGATAGATTAAAAAAGACTGTGAAAGATATTGCAAGCAAAAAGAAAGAAGAATGTAAGAACAAGCTTGATAGGAAATTCTCGGAAAACTTTCGAGCCAATTCCAAACTGTTCTGGCACTTAGTCAGAAGAGCCCGAGGGCAGGTTGGAGACTCGAAAGTGGGCGTGTTAAGAGATCAGGATGGGAATATTGTTAGTGAGCATGAAGATATTATGAATCAGTGGAAAGAATATTTCGAGAATTTATTTGAACGAAGTGCGAGTGATGTTTTGGAAAGTAGGTGGTCCAGTGGTGTGGCCAATCGTGAAAGTGAGATAAGTATGGAAGAAGTTATGAAAGCAATGGCAGGTTTGAAATTGGGTAAAGCGGCAGGGTATGATCGAATAGATGCCGAAATGCTCAAGGCGGGTGAAAGTGTCACTGCAAACCTGTTGTACCAGCTTTTTAATAAGTGTTGGCGGTCCGGCCGTGTTCCAGGCGACTGGTGCAAGGCCGTTATTGTGCCACTTTATAAAGGAAAGGGGTCACAGCAGGAATGCAAAAACTTCCGTGGCATTAGCCTTTTGAGTATTGTGGGCAAAATGTATGCAAAGATATTAATCGAAAGAGTGATGGATGAAACAGAAAGCAAGATCTGGGATGTGCAAGCGGGATTTCGAAAGGGGATGGGATGCACGGATCAAGTCTTTGCCTTAAGATCAGTAACCGAGAAGGTTCTGGCTAAACACCGAAAGGTTTTCTGCTGCTTCATTGACTTGGAAAAGGCGTATGACAGTGTGATGAGGAATGAACTTTGGTCAACACTATCCGAGTTTGGGGTGGACAGTGACTTGATACGGGCACTCAAATCCTTATATAAGGACTCGAGTGCTTGTGTCAGGTTGAATGATGACTACACAGAATGGTTTAGCATCGATCGCGGTGTTAGACAGGGCTGTGTAGCGTCTCCATGGCTGTTCAACCTATTCATGGATAGCTGTTTGAAAGATCTGAAAGAGTCTGAATGGGGTTTAAAAATGAATGAGACAGTGATCAAAACTTTGCTTTACGCCGACGACCAGGTTCTACTTGCATCGTCTGCGTCGGAATTGCAACAAATGGTCACTGTGATGCATGAGTCGTTTAAAAGAAAAGGTGTGAAAGTGAATGTTGGAAAGACGAAAGTCATGGTTATGGAGAGGAATGAAGATATGACGGAATGCAATATTATGATAGGGGACGAAAAAGTGGAACAAGTGAAAGAGTTTGTATATTTGGGGTCCTTGTTTACAAGAGATGGGAAGTGTGAAGGTGATATTGAAAGGAGAGTAAAAGCAGGAAATTGTATTAATGGCGCCATATACTCGATAATGGCAAGCAAAACTATACCAAATAAGGCTCGTCTTGCCGTACTTGAGGGAGTTTTGGCGCCAACGCTTATGTATGGTAGTGAATCTTGGGTGTGGCAGAAGAGACATGAAAGCAAGATTAATGCTGTGGAGATGAGAGCGTTGAGAAGCATGTGTGGAGTGAAATTGAGTGATAGGGTGCGCAATAGTGAAATAAGAAAGAGATGCGGATTGAAAGAAGATGTAGTGACTAAGATTGAAAAGGGTATGCTACGGTGGTTTGGACATTTGGAAAGGATGAGTGAAAGTAGATTTACGAAAGAGGTTTACAGAGCAAGAATGGATGGTGCTGTCGGAAGGGGCCGCCCTAGGCGAACGTACGCCGATCAAATTGGTGACGTTCTTAAAAAGGGCCTAGTTAAAAGTACCCGTAACCGGCGATCATGTATGAAAAGATTAATGAACGTGGAGGAAGCGAAAGAGGTATGTCTGGATCGAAGCAATTGGTGTTCCCTTGTCTCTGCCTACCCCAAAGGGAGACAGGCGTGAGGTTATGTATGTATGTATGCCGGAACACATTACCGCCGGAGCGGTAGCATTTGGCGGCAGACTTTATATAAAGGGTGGTCGCTAGCCAGGCGGACCCAGAAGGGATCCTACCACCAAGCAAATTTAATATAAAATTTAAGCAATTTTAAAATAAAGACGTAGTTAAAAAAAAATTAATAACTACGTCTTTATTGGTTTGGAGCGATTTCACCTTGAAATTGTTCAAATCTTAATATTTTTGTAAAAATTCTGTAAAAATAGTCAATAGCTAAGCATCTATAAAATATGCCGGTGCTAACGTTAAATAAGCGATGGAAAAAAATTGATTTAATACATGTTAGTCTACAGACTCGCAACTCGCTTCCTCGTTTCTCTAAAATAAAAGTTATTTTTAGTCTGCTCAAAAGTTTTAGAATTTAAAAAATGTCTAAAAATTATGTAATCGCCCTGTATATTACAGGGCAATGTTTTAGTCAGAAGCTAAATTAAAATGTTTTTTTTTTATACAATATAAACTTACCTGCATATTTATTATATTATCGCTCAGTAGAAAAAAAATAAAGGTATGGCACCACAAACTTTTTTACATATAGCTCTATTGGTGAACTCAGCTACTACGAAGCGGTATTTCATTGATTACGTTTGATAATACTACGACGTAGTTCTACAAGATGTTTTGTAGTAGCGCGTAGTCGTCTTTTTTAATGGTATTCATTCATTATTTAAAATGAATGAATCATGCTTTGCTTAACATGTGAGCAAAGATATTAATTTCCTTGTAAATTAAATACATAACTTTACGCCTGTATCCCTTATGGGGTAGGCAGAACACCAGAGGCTCCAAAACCATCTGATGTCACGTTTGACAAATTTAGAGGTATAATAATGATGGAAAGAGCCTATTGCAGTGATAGCCTAACGGCTGCAAAAAAGTCAATAAAACCTCTGTCCCTTAACTGACTTTTACAGTATGCCCGGGAAGAGAAACAGCTGGCACATTCTATGTTTTTCTTTCACTCCCAGTCTAGCGTGGATTGGAAGCATAAATACATAACTTTTTCGGCAAAAATCGTTTCTTTAAAGGTACTTATAATGTTAAAAACAATAGCCCTGTTTAAACTTCACCCAGTTATTTTAGTTTATTAGGAACGCTTTCTTAAGCGTTGCTTCATAATCGCTATAAACTCTCCATAGAATCTTAAATGTTCATAATTTATTCATAGCTATTATTGAAACAAAAAGCTGTTTACAAAAACAACGATATTTTAGTTCAGATTTTTGTACACTAAAATACTGCCAATAATTGGATTACCTTTCTTTATAAACCTTTTATAGAAAACCCTACGAAATAAACTACAACGCAAACTGCTCACTGAAGCAAACTTTTCATGAAGTTAGCCTACGAGTATAAAATTTTCATGAACACATTACTAGCTGTTGCCTTATAAAATTTTAACTCAGGCACTGTAAGCTTTGAGCTTTGTATACAGGGTTAATTTTAATTAGCGCATCTCTTGCAGGCAGCTTCTCCACGTCAATCCCAACAACATTTGTTCTACGACTTTTTAAAATTAATAGTTTAAAAAAAGCATACTTTTTCTTTCGCTCCCAGTCCAGCGTGGAAGCTGGAAAAACGTAGAATGTGCCAGATGCTTCTCTTCCTGGGCATACTGTAAAAGTCAGTTAAGGGACGGAGGTTTCAAAGGCGAGGCTGACCCCCTGTCACTACAATAGACTTTCTCCATCTTTATAATACCTTTAAATTTATCAAACGTGACATCAGATGGTCCTATAACCTCTGGTGTTCTGCCTACCCCATTAGGGATACAAGCGTGACATTATGTACGAGGGTGGATTGAAAAGTTCGCGGCCTAGTCAAGAAAACAGAATAAAGTACATACAAAAATATTTTTATTTTTCGACGTAATCTCCATTTAGCTCTATGCACTTCTTCCATCTGCTTTCCAGAGCTCCCATACCTGTTTTAAAAAAAGATTCCTCAAGGTCTTCAAAATACAGGTTAATAGCGGCTTCGACCTCTTCATTCGTTAAAAATTTCTGCCCACCGAGGTGTTTTTTCAGGTTTGGAAACAGATGAAAGTCCGAAGGTGCCAAATCAGGAGAATAAGCTGGATGTGGCAACAATTCGAAACCACAATCACGAATTTGAGCCATAGACTCGACAGACGTGTGGACTCGGGCGTTGTCCTGGTGAAACAACACTTTCTTTCTCAGTAATCCTGGGCGTTTCTGTTTAATTTCTTCACGTAAACGGCGCAGAAGGGTGCTATAGTACGCAGAGTTTATTGTTTCGCCTTTTGGAAGGTAGTCCACCATAATGACACCCTTAGCATCCCAAAAAACCGATGCCATCACCTTGCCAGCCGACAGAATTGCCTTTGCTTTTTTCGGAGTTGGTTCACCTGATTTTTTCCATTGTTTGGATTGTTGTTTTGATTCTGGGGTATAGTGGTGAACCCAGGTTTCATCCATTGTCACAAATCTGTCAAGAAAACCTTGTGGATCAGCCTCGAACATCTCCAAACAGTCGCGAGAAATCGTGAGTCGAATTCGCTTTTGCTCTACTGAAAGCAATCTGGGGCAACCTAGCCGAAACCTTAGAAAAGCCGAGTTCATGGACAATGATGATTTGCGTTCGTTCATATGAGATGCCTATAGTGTCTGCAATTTCTCTGATAGTCAATCTACGGTCTTTCATATGAGATCACACACTTTATTGATGTTTTCTTCGGTCGTAGACGTCATTGGCCTGCCGGAGCGAGGGTCATCTTCGATGTTCTCTCGTCCACGTTTAAATTCTGCAACCCATTATTTCACAGTGGTATAAGACGGGGCAGATTCCCCTAATGTTGTTTGCATGTCATCATGGATCTCCTTTGGTGTTAATCTTTTTTTAAACAAATATTTAATCACAGCACGTTGTTCAAATTTCTCCATTAGTGAAAATTTGTTCTACACACGTATTTATATTGTTCGTAAAATTTTATTTAAACAAGATATCAAATTGAAAATTCGCGGGCTGACAATTGAATAATGACAGTTCAAAATGACGGCAGAAAAAATAACAAAAGTTTTTTTTTTAATGTCCAGGCCGCGAACTTTTCAACCAATGTAGTATCTATGTAGTTTTCAAATATTTATAACCTCTGTTTAGAGGCGTAACTCTATTAACTCTGAGCGTAGGTATGCCACGACCCTTGCGCAGTAAAATATCGCTTCATAATAATAATAATAGGTACTTTTTACAAAATGTAGAGTAAAAAGCAAAATTTTCATGCATTTATTTTTTTCTATTATTTATAAAGATTTGTAAAAAGTGGTAAAACAAATGTTTTTGGGCTTGATGTGGAAAGTCACCCGCAAGAGGTGATGCGTTAATTAAAATGAACCCTGTATAATGTATACAGAGTTCAGTGTTATTATAATATAGGAAAATTATTGCGGCTCAGTCAGTTTAATGAAGGCTCATAAACTTGAGGCTTAACTTTGTTATTAAAAGAGAATATTAAGGTTAAAGATATTTTGCGCTAATATTGTAGTTAATTCTCAAGATTTGGCGATGGGGTAAACCTATCTGCCTCAGGCGCCAGTGGTTGCGGGCTCGTTTCCCGCACGAAACAAGAAATTTTCCGTGTCTGGGTGTTTATCTATTTATGTATTGACATTCTAGGTTCCCCCCTAGTTCGCTACTTGGTATCCCGTAACACAAGCTATGCTTACTTTGGGGCCATGTAGTTGGTGTGATTGTCTGGGGATTTTATTTATTTATTATTATTTTTAAGTGGTAAGTGAAGACAATCACATGGAATTAGGAAGGTGATCGTAACCAAGATGAGCTTTATGGTTTCGAACGACTGATCTCAGACCTTGGCTTTTTACTTTATAGTATTGTGGTTAGTAAAATGTACGACAAAGGTAATTTATTGGGCTTAATGACTGATAATTTTACTGTAGGAACATTGAACGTTTAATTATTTATATCATTTACAAGTTCTCTATTCATTTCAAAATCGTTTTTTTTAGTGTCAAAAAGTAAAGTTTTATTGATTGAAAATAACTTTTACTTATGTTTTATCTTAAATATGTGTTACTGCATCTTATTTAATTTATTAAAAAAAAATTGTACACACAAGGAAACTTAATTAAAATAACATATAAATTACAAAAAAAAAATGTACAAAGGCAAAGCTTATTTTTATAAGAAATTTCTTCCAGCGAGCCTGAGGCTGGAGAATGAGAATAGAAATAACAACTTAAGTGCGTATCTACTATGAACAAATAAAGATATATTACATACATTACATACTAAATACATACATACAATGAAAGATATAAATACATAAAATATATAATTATAAACTATTGTTGAAATATTATCAATAAACTTTCTATAATATAAAAATATATATAAATCATCAATTTAAAAACTTAAGTTTGAGAAAGATAATGTTCTCTTACTTTTTTTTTAAAATATATTGTGATTTTGACTCACGAATTTTGTAAAGAGTTCCACAATACGACAGCATGGAAATTGAATGAGTATGCAGAGAAATCGGTTCTTAATAATAAATTATTGTTGTTTCAAGATGTAAATTTACTTCCTGTTATCCTGAACTTTAATTAAATTACCTACAGATAGCGAAATGCAAAATACATTTAAATTTGTTAAATACATTTTACGTAAAAAGTAAATTCAATTTACACAACACATAATGAACTCTCAGAAGTCATAACCACGCGCATTAATATGTACACACTTTGCAACTTATTCGGCTGTGATAAGATTCAAATTCCATTGGAAATGTATTCATATTATTAGACGTGACTGTACATATTATAAAGAAGATTTCGCTAGCCCGTTTCCCTAATAGATAATAGGTTAGCTGACCATTAAAACAACCCAAAAAGGTTTTCAGTCGGATATAAATACCCAGCATAAGCCGCCCTCTATTTTCATGATGATGATACCTTCCCACTAAGTATTATGTTAACGATAATGCCCTGTTGCCATTATCACAAACGATACTACGTTATTTGTACGAAACAGGATTTCGATGTTTATGGATTATGAATAAATAAATATAAATAAATATTTCTCACACTGACACAA
Organism: Stenoptilia bipunctidactyla; assembly: GCA_944452665.1. Classification (NCBI taxonomy): domain Eukaryota; kingdom Metazoa; phylum Arthropoda; class Insecta; order Lepidoptera; family Pterophoridae; genus Stenoptilia; species Stenoptilia bipunctidactyla. The sequence goes on from OX101730.1 coordinate 1,851,260, forward strand.
CATTATCTAGCCCAAATTAAGTTTCTTAAAGAACTTGTGTTATGGATACTATAACTGATATATCTTCTTAAGAAATATATAGGTAAACATACATATTCAATAAATACATATTTTTTATTAGAATTAACTTAAATAAACATATAAACATCCATGACTTGACAACTAATATCTGTGTTCATCACACAAATATTTGCCGTCGCCGGGATTCGAACCCAGGACCTCTGGCATTGAAGGCAATATATGTATGTTTTACCACACCAGCCGGTCGTCGAATTATTTATCCACACTGCAATAAATCTTAATATAAAAAACTGTTCCGTTACTGAGTGACTAAATTTTTGACAGACAACGTACAGCCATATTTGCGTAGAGAGCTGAAAGGAACATTTCCTGAAGAATGGGTTTAGGGGTTTATTAAGGAAGGAATTCCCGAAATTCCCACGGGAACCCGAAATATAGGTCTTTTCGCTTACAAAATCACGGGCACAAGCTTGTATTCTATAACAGTCTTTACTGAATTATTAAATTAGGAAAACCGTTTTTTGTAACATTAATTAATGTGAGATTCGGAATGCAATGAAGTTCAAAGTCAAAAATTAATTCTAAATAGTAAAATACTAATATAATTCAGCTGAAGAGTTTGTTTATTTGTTTGAATTTCAGCAACTTTCGATTGGATTTGGAAATAGGATCAAAATATATGCGGGTTATACCGCGAAAAGCTCCTCTATAAAATTTACATAAACAAAGAAAATTATAAGATAGTAGGGCAGTTACTACTTAGTCAAGTTCGGGAGCAGTGGAATCCACTTTTAAAAAAAACTTATTTTATTTTAAATTCAAAGATTTATTAGAAATTTACTTATAATTAAACTTAATGTAGGGACTTATTGAGACGTAACCTATGGTCGCAGAGCTGGATGCAACTGACTTTCTTAGAGTCTAAGCTTTACATTACAATTCTTATCTTAGCTCAACTTCCTATGTTTAATTGCTTATTCGCCGAACCATACCACCCAAAACTGCAGCGTAGACAGTCTCACGCTCTTACTGTAACGGTCGTGGGTGCTAGGGCCGGTGACGTAATTACTTTCTTTAAGCTGTTTTGTTTTGTAGTCCTATCAAAACGCAAAACGCTTCGATAGTTCCTTTTTGGTACAAATGCGCCTGCGTCTGTTTTTCCTGACCACTACAGACCTGGAACTTTTAAGTTTCGAGTGAATAGGTTTCTCGTGGATGGACGTGTAACACCATAGTCTTCATGCGCACTTTCCAGGTGGCATAGAAGACAAACGTCATATCCTTACAATATAAAAAAAAACATATATTTACTTGACCGTGAGTCAATTATGTATTATAAGTACAAAACCAATAGGCTATTGTTATGCGCTGGATATCTCTTTTATAATAATATTATATAATGACGACCGGCTGGTATAGTGGTAACATACATTGCCTTCTATGCCAGAGGTCCTGGGTTCGAATCCCGGCGGCGGCGATTATCGGTGTGATGAACACAGACATTAGTCGTCAAGTCATGGATGTTTATATGTTTATTTAAGTTTATTCTAATAAAAAAATATGTATTTATTCAATACGTTAAGTATATCAGTTATCTAGTATCCAGTAGCACAAGTTCTTTAAGAAACTTAATTTGGGCTAGATAATGTTGTGTGAGTGTCAGAAATATTTATTATTATTATTATTTATTATTATACCGATAATATGCATAATAATTACAATTAGATTTCCAAGTCAAGGTTTGACGTATTTTTTTGTCCCTTTCAAGTTCAACTCGGAAAATACAATATAATTCTATCTTTGTTTTGCAAACCATAATAGTTATTTTGAGATATGGTTCATATGAAAAGAATTGATTATGTGCTGATTTGCGACAAAACTAAACGTAGTACTATTGTTTTGAGAAAGTAGAATGAAACATGAGACAGTATTTCTAAACATCACAATAGTATGTCTTTACTACTGTTTTGCTTAATAGCACTATTCTAGAAGCAGTTTTAAGACGCAAAAGGGGTGAGCATTTATATTGTTGTAATGAAGAAAGTTTAGGGCGTGGACACATGTCACCGTGGGGCGCCGTTTTCCGTGCAACGGTACGGCACATTCTGCCGCTGTAAAATCCACAGCACAGTACGCCGTGGAAGGCGCCGTGGAATTCTGCCGGGCGGCGTCGGTGCCGTACCGTTACACGGCCGTAGACACATAATACTGAATGTATTCACAGCTGTAGTTACGAAATATCACAAAAAATGAGAGATTGATTAACATATTATGTAGATTTACTAATATGTTAATCAATCTCTCATTTTTTGTGACATATTTTTGGCTGCGTAGGGCTGGGTCGATACGTTAAAGAAACGTTTTTAGTTATTAACTTCTTTTTGCATAACTTTCATCTAACTAATAATATAATATAAATACAAAAACTGTTTTTAAGCAATCACGTTTCAAACACACGTAAATATGAATAGCGCGCAATTTCGAAAACGAGCCCGAAAATTTGCCAGAGGACACATTATCACTACGATTAATTTTATCCAAATCCGTTGTGCCGTTCAGTCGTGATTGAGGAACAAACATCCATACATTCAGACATCCAAACTTTCACATTAATAATACTAGTAACATAAATAAATTTGTTAAGTACACTTAGGCGATAAAATCTGCGTAAAAAAGTCTTATATATTTAACACTCACACAAATTCAGCGGGAATATCGAGATAAAAATTAGCCTGTTTGCTATTCCTGGCTGTTAACTATCATTATGCCAAATTTCATTCAAATCCATTAAGCAGTTTTTCCGTGATAGAGGAAAAAACATCCAGACATACATACATTCATCCAGCCAAACTTTCACATTTATAATATGCAACATTTTAGTTTGCTTTTATTCGATAGATGTCACTGTACGTCGATTAAATCGTGCAAGAAGAGTTATAAATGACTTAGCCATATTTACTTAGTAGACTACTTTAGGTAATTCATTCTTACTTTCTCAATCATAATATCAGTAGGATTTCGTTATCTTAATTTCAAACAACTAATTTCTCAATTTCAAAATCTTATCTCCAAAATTTTGGTTACATGTTATTTTTACTTAATTTAACACATTTTAGGTGTTAATTAAAACTATCTGAAAATTTGACCCAAAAGAAAAAATAAAACAAGAGATAAACGAATGAAACAATTTATTTTATCTGATCAAAACTAACTAAAAGCGGCTGTTTAATGTGAGAACTGGTCCAAATAGTCGGCAACTCAACGAACGGCATTGGCTTGCTGCACTGAGTTTAGCGTTTGCCATAAAACACATTTTATTATTAAGTAAACTACGCTTAACTTACGCGGTTTTACCCGCGCTATTTCAAATTCCGTAATATCGAGATAAAAGGTAACCTATTCGCTATTCTAGACTGTAAACTATCACTAAGCCGTTTTGCCGTGATAGAGTAACAAACATCCAGACATGCATATGTCCATCCATCCAAATTTTCACATTTATAATATACAAAATTTAGTTTGTTTTTATTCGATAGATGTCGCTGTACGTCCATTAAATCGCGCAAGAAGAGTTATAAATGACTTGGCTATATTTACTTTATAGACTACAAATTATTCGTACTCACTTTCACAATTAATTATAATAATAGTAGGATTAATAAATAATCAACGACAGCAGAGCATTAAAAAAACCGACTTCACGTCAAAACTTTGGCTGAGTTGAGAATGTTGTCAACGTAAACATACTACGATATCATACATATTTTTTTAAAAGTTTGAAATTTTTAATGAAGTACTCAACCGATATCGATGAAATTTCAATGGGACCAACTATGAAGTATCCTCTATCATATGAAACAACAATTTTCAATATCAATTCATAATTGACCGAAATATCGTGTAACAAAGACACAAAAAAAATCAGACGAATTGAGAATGTCCTCCTTTTTTGGAAGTCGGTTGAAAATAAAGTCCGTTTAGAGTTAGCTACGAATAGCCCTATCGCCTCTGGATAAGCTCGTAGCAAAATGCGACTAATCCGAGTGATCCAGCTTACAAGGCCCGTGTAACATCCCGTTAGGGTCCGACTGGCTAGCGGCCACCCTTTATATAAAATCTGCCGACAAAAATATCCTCCTGCTACAGCTTGCTTTAGTAGGCACCAAACGCTTCCTTGGCGGAAAAATAATCGCTATTGCGGTGATGTATTCCGGCTATATTTTATAAAGAGCGAGTTCTTCCTCAAGCCACGTGCTTTCGTATTTGACGCCAATTGCACTAACCATCCGGTGAGATTAAGGTCATATATAGGCTATTTCTACAGGGTGACTGGTGACAAATTTTAGATACTGAAGGAGAGCACTCTGAATTCCACTCATGCTTCCATTCTGGACTGGGAGCGAAAGAAAACCTAAGAATGTGCCAGCTGCTTCTCTTCCCGAGCATACTGTAAAAGTCGGTTAAGGGACAGAGGCTTACTTGGCGTTCTTGTGGGCGATAGGTTGACACCCTGTCACTACAATAGCCTGTCTCTATCTTTATAATACCTTCAAATTTGTCAAACAGATGGTCTTATAACCTCTGGTGTTCTGCCAACCCCATAATGGATACAGGCGTGACGTTATGTATGTATGTATGTAGCAGTCTGAACTTGATTCTGATCATAATTATGTAATAAAACTAGGTATTTAATTTTCCACCAGAAATCCGTATGCATAAATAAAGAGACCTTACTACACTTCTCCAGGCGCGCTGCCTCAGTCAACAAGCACACAGTTGTGTTCTCGTCACACGCACACCACCACCCGCTAAGTATCTATTCCATTATGCTTATGTAACCATGCATTGCGTAATGAATTCTTTAACTTTGATAATGAAAATGACCCACAGTGAAAAAAAAACTACTTAAGACATAAACTTAAACAACAGTAAAACTATACTGTTGTGTTATTGTCCAATACGCAACGTGCGTAGAATGTTACATTACTAGTTCCATTACAGCAATCTGCACACACTATAAGAAACATTTTAGACGCAGTCTCATCTAGCCTCGAAGTTCTAAACGGCAGTGAAAAGAACATGATGAAACATTAGTCCTCAACTTTCTTTTTTCCTTACACAGATATTTTCAAAACTAGGTACATAGATTAAAAAAGGTACATAGGTGATATCAGAGATAAGGGCCAACGCTGTGTCTACACGCGTACCTTACCGTGTCGTACGCGCGTACAGCACGCGTGACGCAATTCCACTAGTAAAATTTAATTAGTGTGCTTGTACAGTTGTCTCAATGGAATACTTAACCTCTTACTATTTGGACAAACTTCGATTAAAATTATACAATAATAAAAAGGGGGAAATTGCGGGGGGGGTATCCAGAAAAAGATGCGTGGGGGGATAGGTTACCACTAGGGAAGCTCCCTAAAGAAAATCCCGACGCTCTTCGACCACCCGTTCCAAAATGACGTGCTGTTTAATAAAAACAAAATGGCGGACCAAAATGGCCGTCAGCAGTTTGCACCACTGTAACTTTGAACCTAGGTGTCTCCCAAGGACGTGCGAGGGCTCCAGGCTCTTCCCCCGGCTTTCTCTAAGGGACTATGGAGCTAAAACCCCGATCCAGGGTACATATGTCCTAGAGCCTGGGGGGTTGGAGGGGGTACAGGACACTAAGGCAAAGGTACCACTTAAAACGATGTACGGGCGTGTAGTACACGTGGGAGCTAGCCACGTCCCACGCGCACGTTCCTTCAATTCAATTCAATTCATTTATTTGTACGAATATAGGTCAATACATTAGATGTTATAGTTAAATACATAAGTTGCCCTAGACATATTCTACCATTGCGGCATGTACATTATAGTTTTAAATGAGAGAAAATAATAATAATAGGTATACAAAAGTCAATATTTCTTAGTTATCCTTACGTCCGTACCGTACGCGCGTAGCTACGCCCGTAGCAGTTTTGTATGAATAATCGCGAAGACACGCGTGACGCACCGTTGGACCAAAGATGGCTCTATGCTACAGATCACCAGGCCTTTCTCCACATTTTTTTCTAAAGTTGTAACATTCTTTTAAAATTTTAGCTGAAAACCTAAAAGCGGCGACTCATAACTTGCGCCAAGTATCCAAACCCCGCTTTTCACACACATTCAACAATTCCTGTGATTTATACATCAGTAAACTAAAGCGGGACACTCCAGATCCGCCGACCGCTGTAACTGCCTCAGGCGGCTCCAAATTATGCTGTTATTTAAATTTCAAGCGGTTTAAATCGGGAAGCAGCGGCTTAAACTACGTTGGTAGGTCGCTATTTATCTAGTACAATTATGCATTTTTTATGTAAACTGTTTTCATTTGGTGTCAGGGGATGATATTGTAAAGAAGTCTGTGGCTAATTCCTTGTATTTTCGGAAAGAATTTGTGTATCGTATGTTGGACTTAATTTTATTTGCGATACGGTAACTTAAAAGTTAATTTAATCACCTATTAGGATAGGGAATAACAACTCCATTTTCTAGCTCATTAAAAATCTGCAAAATTACCATCCCTAACCCTGGTCTCATATTAACGTCTAGATGCGGATTTTGCTTTGATGCGGTTCGAAGACCTATTTTTGATGATAAAGAATAGTGTTCCTTCAACTGAGTCCACAAACACTAACAACAGGATACCAAATCTTCGCGTAGATCTCAATGATGAAGATGATAATTGCGACATCCAATGTAATCAAAAGGACATATTCCCTCACACACACACACACACATAACTTCACGCTGTATCTAACCCCCCGTTCACACATGGTACGTTTTACTGAATACGTTTTACCGGATACGTTTTTTTTATCATCGATGGCGCATGGAGTTGTATGTGCGACTTCACACATGGCACAGTATTCAGTATACGTATTTTCGATACAAAAAAGGTATCCATTAAAACGTATCCCGTAAAACGTATCATGTGTGAACGGGCTGTTAGGCTGCAAACTGGACGGCAGCGACAGCGAGAGCGATAGCGGCGCCGGCAGCGACGCGGGGAATCTTGGCCGTTCTCAACGCCAGCGGGCGCTCGAGCCATTTGTCGCGGTTTAAGAGACGTACCGAACGAACAAAAATGTCGATACAGCGTCATGAATACTTTCACAGTTCATTGATACGATACGATTTACTATGGACAAAAGAAGACATAAATCCGTACTTTAAACAAAGGAAGCAGAGGCGAGTTTCATCGTAATTACGAAGATCAAAGACGAAATTCAATCAAATTCTTTGATAACACTAGAATATTTGTGAAAACATTAAATTATGCCCTGGATTAAATCATAATTAGGATCGGATTATTGTCACGAACCTATTATATCTCCAGCTGAAAAATCGTTTTTTATTATTTTCCATAATTTATTATTTATTCTTCGATTTTTGTGGTTGTGGTTCCTATCAATACTTTGTCGGTGTTCTTTCTAAAAACAGCTGTAATTATTTCTTTTAACGACATTTTACGATGCTAGTTATCGATATCGATTGGCAACAGACTACACAGTAACCGCTCGATCGCGCACTCCCCGCTAGACTAGCGCTCGTCGCTCGTTGCCCGCTGCCCGCGTCGCTGCCGTCCAGAACGCTTCATACAAACTCAATACTTTCGTTCGTGTCGCGGAAATCGCACTCGCCGCACCGCAGTCGCTCGTGCTGTCGCTGTTGCTGCCGTCCAATTTGCAGCCTTATGGGGTAGGCACAACACCAGAGGCTATAAAACCATCTGTTGTCACGTTTGACAAAAGTTGTAGGTACTTATTATAATGATGGAGAGATACTTTTGCAGTGACAGAGGGTCAGCCTATCACCCACAAAAACGTCAATATAACCTATATCTCATCGCTTTTATACAGGACTTGGAGGCGCTAAGTTTCAAGTGACACATCTCTTAATTTTCGTTATGTATGTACAGAAGCCAGCAGATCAAACGTTACATTACCTGTAAAATTTTCCCAACCAATTTTAACTTAATGTCGAGGGCATAGAGTTCAGATTCAAGTAATTTTTTTTTGACAGATTTGTAACGCTTGATGTGTTGCCTTCTGTACCGATTGCTCGATAGAGCAGTATAAAAATCAATGGCTAACAAAACCATTTTCATTCGATACGTATGGGTTGAGTTTGCATGGATTAAGACTATATTTAACTAGAATAACAGCATTCCTGATTCTCAGTTGAACACGTTTGAATATAATTATGACGGGTCAATTAGTGAGCAAGAGCTGGGTGAGTTCGATTAATGAGTAATATCACGTGCCAACAGCTCCAATTAAGTTTAATTTTGAATGTCATAATTGTGCCATACTGTGCGTAATTGTGTGCCTTTCTCTACAGACCATGCCTTAATTGGTAAATGCTGGATATTATTTCTACATGGAAATCTACCTTTGAACTTAGAAGATGCCATAGAAGAAATAAATACTTAACGTATTTTATAAAATAAAAGACGTTTTCTTGACTAATTCACTTTTCCTGTAACAAAAAAGACTAGAACTCTAGCTATCGTAGATATCGAGATCTCATTAGTGTCCAATTTTTTCTTATACATCCATAAATTATTTAACATATGCCAAGATTTATACTGTTGTCCATTGTTTCTAAGCGGCAAAAAAAACTTTTATTCTGAACTAATTCTCGCTTTGTTAAGTTTTTACAAACACCACTATCGAAGCTTACAAAGAATTTAAAAACCGTTCCTAGAATGAGAAGTGAATTATGTCCGCAAAATAAACCTTAATGTTTATTAATGGGCGCAAAACAATGTACATGAATAGATAATTTACGGCCCTTTCTTGTTTCTAATGTGTTTCTTTGTGGAAATTTTAACAAAGTTGACGTAGAAACTAAAAGAGGCACTTTACTTTTAGCTTTCAATGTTTCAAAACTGGAAAGATAAATGGTGTTTTAGTGTTATTTTGGCACTTTATGATTTATTTATGACTGCTGGCTTATTCAGCAGTACAAACTTTACTTTCTGGGGTCGATATTTGTGTGCTGAATATTAGATAAGTCGTAGATATTTGTATATTATTTTAGTTTATTTTTAATTATCCACAACACAAGTTCTTAAAGAAGCTTTATTAGGGCTAAATATTATGGTATAAACATCATAAATATTTATTTAATTCCTGACAATATGCTCTCGCTGTTTCACTCGTGTACATTCCTAGCTTTTAAGAAAATCAATACGAAAAGTACTGCGTTTTCCAAAATTTCCTCAACCAATGTGCCAGTAAGTCGTATTTGCACGTATATTGATTCCCCGCGTCCAGTTTGCAGCCTAAAACTTTCTCACCTCTAAAAAAGAACTTGGTCCAATGGGGAATACCATAGAGCATACTCAAGTGTGTTTTATTCATATACATATACTTCGGGAGATGCTTCTATCCAGCAAAGGGCATCTCCCGGCTGACAATGGTGATGCAAATGAACTTCATTTCAGTTAAAACTGTAATAAAATGCAGTTATCACTTTTATATTCGTACAAAAATTCCACATAAGAGAGAAAACACCCACAGGAAAAGAAATAAAGTAGGAGTTGTCCTGTACTATATTATATTTATTGTAAAACATTTAGCTTAGTAGTTTAATAGTTGACTAATAATACACAAATTAAGACAAGAAACCGTTAGTGCTATTTGAATGCCTAGTTAGCTTTAAGTAAAAAGGTTGCTAAATATCAGTTGCAAAATCTACGGTCTCATTTGTAAATCGTAAAAAGAATTGTATAAAAACTCTGATTGACTTTTTAATATTCTTAAAATTAGGATAATAACAATTTCATACCAAGTGAATCGCGGAACTCTAAAAAATTATAGACTAACAAAATCTGCCACAGAGTGAAGTTGTCACAGAATTTGAAATTGAAAAGTTCAAACATTCGCAAATAGAACGGTCTCTTCGTTTTTAGGTTATACACAATAGAACAAAGCTCTAGAGCTTTTTTTTGTTTCTGTGTGAAATGAAATTTTATTACGCTCTGGTGGGTTTGTTCCTTTTTTAAACTTACATACGGTTATACATTTATTTTTAGACTTTTCTGTGAATTTTATAATGTGATAGTTATTAGTCCATTTGATATTCATATGCATAGTCTTTATGAAAATATTTTACAGTGAGCTTTTTTTTTATTTCGGCATCAAAATTATGGAAGTGTTCAAAATTTATTGAACAACTTTGATATAAATATATATTTTTTGCCTTGTTTTATACACACATACATACATAACGTCACGTCTGTATCCCTTATGGGGTAGGCAGAACACCAGAGGTTACAAGACCATCTGATGTCACGTTTGACAAATTTGGAGGTATTATAAAGATAGAGAGACTGTTTTGTACATTGTGATTTTTTTTCTTTTTTCTCTTTTGTGTGTATGTACAATGAAGTGTAAATAAATAAATTAAGTTGATTTTAATTTTAAACAATCAAAATCCAAATTTATATTTTGTGTTAAAAATCTTGAATTGATATAAAAAATCTATTATTAAAAAGATAAAACATTAATCGATATAAAATCGCACCATTATTTTATCAATGCGACTTTTGTAGACCTGACGCACAACACGGTCTCTAAGATCATAGCTAAGTACTCAAAATAAAATAAAGTTTTGTAAAAAAAAAGTAAAGCTAAAATATAAAGCTTCTCTCTAATAGCTCCCAATTTTCTGATCATAAATTCTCTAAAATGTTCCCAAAACTGAGACAGTAAACTTGTTTTCAACCAATATAACCATTACGCCCTTTGCCTTATAACTTTTGACAAGTCAAAGGGCAAGTTTTAACCATATTAAAATGGGTTATCTCCATCTGTCAATGTAAGCTGACGTTCCATAACGATGTTACCAAGTTTGTTGGTAATTGAGTTCATTTTGGAGATGCTATTCGTCCATTTAGTATGTATTTCTTGGAAAAATCATAGATTTATACTAAAGTATAGGTATAAAATTGATATACATACATAACTTCACGCCTGTTTCCTAAATGGGGTAGGCAGAACACCAGAGGCTATAAAACCATCTGATGTCACGTTTGAAAAAGTTGGAGGTATTATAATGATGTAGGGAGATTATTGCAGTGTCAGAGGGTCAGCCTATCGCCCTCAAAAACGTCAATTAAACCTCTGTCCCTTCACTGACTTTTACGGAAGCAAAGTAGCTGGTACACATGCATGCAAATTGTATGTGTGCGGGAGACTGGGTGGTATACATCATTCTGTTGCAGACTGTACATGCTATGTTTTTCTTTCGCTCCCACTTAGTTTAAAATTTCTTTGAAACAAAACACTTACTAAGCAGTTATTCCCGTCCATGCAGCAATTACGATGATTTTAAGTAGAACACTATTGAGGCATGTATTTCAATCGTCGGATTAAAGTTATCTGATGAATAATAAATTTTTTACGTATTTAGATTTTAATTAGACTGAATAAAAATAATTATTGTAATTTTTTGGTTGTTTTTAAACCTAATTATACTAATTGCCTATCATTTTAATAATATACTTCTCATCAAAAAGTAGGACATTACCAATATTGTTATTTTTACGATAATTTAATTAAAAAAATAATCAAGTATCATGTTTGTTTAATCCATGTTTTTGTACTATTGTCGGGGTTAGCTTTTATCTTAACTTCTATCATTAAAAAATCAGGCCTGAGCCGGATTTGTCGCGGATAGCTATATTGTACACTTTAACTCGGCATTTATAATTCGGATACTATACGATTCAAGTGAGAATAGGAATGTGGAGGACCTCTATCTGTCAAATGTCACTTTCAAATTACGGTCAGCACAAAAATGTTCAGTAAAAATAATTATTTATTTTTACTTATTTTGTTTATCAGAGGTTTATGGCGCAACAGTAAAGAGTGAAATGTGAATGTACATGGTGAAATAATGTGGAACCCATTCCAACATTATACGACGTCGATGATTCTTCAGAAAATAAATTTCCATCATTAAGTGGAATGGAAGAAGTGGAAAACGTGGAATACAGGGTTGATTTTTAGTCTCCAGCCAAATTCAAAATTAGTTTTTTTTGATACGATATGAGCATACCTGCATATTTATTTAAGCGTCGCTCAGTACAAAAAAAGTAGAAATATGGAACCACAAACTTTTTAAAAAGTAGTCGCTGTTGATGAACAAACCTACTATGACGCGGCATTTCCTTGATAATACTACGACGTAGTACTACAAGATGTCTTGTAGTAGCGCGTAGTCATCTTTATTTTAATGGTAATTTAGAATGACCATGACTTGGTTAATACGTTAGCGGATATATAAATTTAAAAAAAAAATCAAAACTTTTGTTTTTCAAAAATCGTTTCCATAAATGATACTTATTGTGTAAAAAAAATTGGCCGATGACCAAAAATCAACCCTGTGTGTAAATAAATTCTAAATAAAATAATATTTTTTTGCTGACTCTACCTAACCATTTTGAATTGATAGCCTTGACGTCACAATATGGCGCTTAGCCAGTCTTATTCTCATTTGAAACGCATTTTACTTCATTTGGTGGACAGTAATGGTCTTGAAATGCCCTTTCACTTAAGTCTTTATAAAACCAGAACTACGAATATAAGTGGTGAGAAAAAGACGCTGTTTATTTTACTTCTTGGCAATTCCTTTCAAAGACTACATATCAACTATTAACTCATAAAGCAGACATAAAGATGTTTCAAAACAGCACAATATTGAAAACCTCGTATTAAATTACAATAAATATAATTTAACAGTTTTCCCCTGTTTCCTACTACTAAAATAAAACAAGAGATATTCATTAACCATGCACATATCATCCGTAGATAACAGAATTAAAACCGTTTTATTTCGCTTGAAAATAGCTTGGAAACGCTTGTAGTAAAATTAAATAAAATGGGAAACGAGAAAGTTTATACAGCTGCGTACCATCAGCAAATAAACTGGTTCCACTCTTTGGTTGCTTTAGTTTAGAATGCTAAATTGAAGTTTAATGTGCGCAAGAACTTAGCGATGCGCTCGTTTTATGTAGCCGCAGGAGCGTAAGTGAAAACAATAAATGAATTAGTTTGTATAAAGGTATAAAATTTTATTTTTATAAAAGCAACAACGATATGACTTTTGGCCCATATATTTTATTTTAAACATTTTAAGAAAACTTACAGCTAGGTACATTTATTAACAAATAAACAACAACACATGCTGGCATGAGTTGTAAGCTTACAAGTTTCCACATATAGTTATTGGCGTTAATAAGGGGAAGAAAAAAATAATAATAATTGATTAAAATTAAAAACAAACTTAAAATTATATAAGGTTCAAAAATAATAATAATTATTAAAAGCTGAACAGAAATGAACAGATTACTAAAATAGTCATAAAAGGTAAATAAGAAACCAAAAAGAAATAAGTAAGTAGCTTCCATGCTGGACTGGGAGCGAAAGAAAAACGTAGAGTGTGCCAGCTGCTTCTCTTCCCGGGCATACTGTAAAAGTCAGTTAAGGGACAGAGGTTTTAAAGGCGTTTTTATGGGCGATAGGCTGACCCCCTGTCACTACGGTAGTCTCTTTCCATCTTTATAATACCTCCAAATTTGTCAAACGTGACATGAAATGGTCTTGTAATCTCTGGTGTTCTGCCTACCCCATAAGGGATACAGGCGTGACGTTAAGTATGTATGTATGTATGTAAAGAAATAAGTAAAACGGTCTTAATTATTAATAATAATAAAAAACAAAAAAATATATACTATCAAACAATCAGTTGCTCATAATCAATCAGTGGTCTTTAAGGAATTTGTTACGTCATACTTGTTTTAACTTAGGATTAGTTACATTAATTAAATGAATATTAGTGTCACTCTTGCTTACATTAATTAAAGAAGTGCATGCTCTTAGCATAAATGAATTCTGCCTATGAATGTTTTAGTGATTGTCCCATATATTTCATAGGGCTTAAATTTGTAGCTGCAGTACAAACATCCATTCAGATCGCATCAAATTAACGCAAAACTTGCGCCGCGCGGGCACAACTCGTGACTGCACCAGAGCAGCGCGGCCGTCGTTTATTTTATAGTGTGCGAGTGAGAGAGCACGACGATTGTGGGAAGAGCTTGACGGATAAAGTGAGAGAGTAGTAGTTTAGTGAAAGAGATAGGTATAGTGCAAAATTATATATAAAGAGCCAATATTTTTTGAATAAATTAATTCCTTCTGATCACTCAATTGGTGTTTATCTTCCAACTCAACCTTCCCTAAAGTGGTAACCCCGACGAAGAAACAAGAAATCATATCAAGATGGCAGAAGAAACAAACTCCTCAACCTCAAGCCCTGCCGAAGTTTCCAGCATCGCACTTTCAATGCGCGTACCTCCCTTCTGGCGCGACAAACCAAGACTCTGGTTCATCACATTTGAAGCAGCCACGCACGACCTGAAGAAAGGACAAAACCAGCTTGCACAGTTAGTCATCGCACAATTAGAAAAGCACGATATAGAGCAAGTCAGCGATTTCATCTCGCCATCACCATCATCAACCGTCAACATGAATCAAGACTTCGTTCATCAACTTCATAAGTCAATAACGGCACTCACACCAACATACCTACCGCACAGCAACAAGCGAGATATGTTCGTGCACACTGACTTATTTACGTGCGATTCCGTATTTCTACGAGTTGATGCTGTTCGTAAGCCCCTGCAACCACCTTACGAAGGCCCATACCCAGTACTGAAGCGGAATAACAAGTTTTTCGAGATACAACTGCCAGGAAGAATAACTACAGTATCAATCGACAGATTAAAGCCGGCGTACGTCATGAACACTGCACCCCAAGACAGCGCAGCCGCCCCGGTTTCACTCGCGCCCACCTCACCGAGTACACCAGCTGAGAAACTGGATACAGAACGAAGAACTCGATTCGGCAGAAGTGTGAATCTACCTATACGCTTCGCTTGAGGGGGAGTCCTGTAGCTGCAGTACAAACATCCATTCAGATCGCATCAAATTAACGCAAAACTTGCGCCGCGCGGGCACAACTCGTGACTGCACCAGAGCAGCGCGGCCGTCGTTTATTTTATAGTGTGCGAGTGAGAGAGCACGACGATTGTGGGAAGAGCTTGACGGATAAAGTGAGAGAGTAGTAGTTTAGTGAAAGAGATAGGTATAGTGCAAAATTATATATAAAGAGCCAATATTTTTTGAATAAATTAATTCCTTCTGATCACTCAATTGGTGTTTATCTTCCAACTCAACCTTCCCTAAAGTTTTATTGTTGTTTTTTACTGATATTTTATATGATTTAAATGATCGTCTAGTCCTAGTCATAGGCCAGGGATTTCATGCTGGTTTACCTGTCCGGTAATCCAGTTATGGAATACGGGTACGCGACCCCGGCTTCCCAAGCTACTGTTCAACTCACACCTTTCCTTCCAAGATAACAGTATCCCCTACACCTACGTTCCTACCCCCAACCCCACTTTTCCTTTCCTTTACATGGTAGCATCCTCTACCAACAACAGCATTCCCAAAGAGGGTTAGTGTCAGGCAGGCGGCCGACTGTAAAAGTTTTTGCCAAATCCTATTGCAGTTTGTCTATATCCTAATGTGATTGTAAGAAGAAGACTTACTGCGCCGACCCCAGATAATGGGAACAGGGCAAGGAAATGATGACGTCTAGTCCTAGTCAATTCAACTTCATTCTAAACAAAACCAAATAATAATAACTGAAAGCTCCGGAATATTAATATTTAATTAATCTTAGTACTTGCCTATTTTAAGTTGAAAAATAGTAACTAAATAGTGATCAAAAAAACTAATTATTTTTTTTCATTCAAACCAATCGATCCTCTTATCGATTCTGTGACGCTTGAAGTTCAGTCGAATCTGAAAAAAAAGAAACGTCAAACGTCGTTTGAATGCTCTGCCGTTTACTTCTTCGTTGTGCTTTTTATTTTGGATTTTCATTGACCCTCGCGTGTTTATTGGACTTTCTGTTTATACGACTTCTACCTACCGACCTCTCGCTACTCGATACGGACTTAACTTGCATTCTATTCAACATGCAGTGCATAAATTGTGGTGTTGCTACCCAAAGACTGCGGCGACATATTACTTCTTCATTGCCTGCTGTTCTACTCGCTATCCTAGCACGATGGTTAACAATTGAGGTAAGAGTAAGACATCTACAGCTAGAATGACCTAAGAATTAATAAATATAAGAAACAAAAAACAAAGGTGACTTCAAATTCTTGTGTCTCAAAATAACTACATAACTAATCCAATGTCAATGGATCAGAAAGACTCATCTCGTCTTGTAATTGTCACGACTACAACAAGCTAGTTGCCTTAGATTTCATATTGTACATAAGTAGATAGTTTATTTAATTCATGTGGGTCTTAAGGAAATTAAGTTTGTTCTAGGTTCCAAGAGGTGCCAACATTTGTCATCCTTGTTATGAACTGCTAAATTCAGGAGCAACTAGTGATGTACGTTTATACGGCCATACATTGGTGTGCATAACTTGTGGCCGTTCTGTGAGAAATATACAACGCCATGCAGTAGAAAGAAATGAACCAATGTTGCAGGATTTACCAACATCACACCCAGCTTTCTATCAGGTAGATAAAATGATATTTTAACACAGTTTGTTCTTACTTTGAGATATTCTTACATTATTTAGTCCCATTTAAATGTATGTAGATACTCAATACTCAGTTCTCTGTAGATACTTAGATGAAACACAAGCTAATAAAAGCAGAAAAGTAACATTATGTAGATGGGTAGTCGAAGTGGTCAACGGGCGCTTCAAACGTGATTTCAAATTATTTCGGCAAAGATTTTTTAATTTAGCTTCACCCCACCTGATGGAAGATTTTAAAATAGCTGCAGCTATAATTAATAAATACCATGTTTTATTAGAAGATGGTCCAAACTCTGGTGACATAATACAAAGAGTGGCACAGTATATGGATCAGCCCAATCGCTTAGGTACCTTCGTAAGGGAAAATAATTTGAATAGGCAAAGATCTATGTTTTTAAGAGTGGATGGCCACCTGCCCCAGTTAGAGAATTTCCCAGTATTGGAGCATAACCAATTATTACTGTTGGCATTAGGACCATACCAGGTTAAACAAGCCCGGTCATATTATGGAGAGCACATCAGAGAAAATGGTACTTATGACATCGAAGTATGCCCGGATCTTGAAAGAATCATACATTTAGGAGGATCAAGACCTCAACTTTTAAGAGGCCGAATAAAGTCGAGGCATATCAGCCAAAAAATATACTATGTGTATATTTTATATGATAGTCAACAAACTAATAGTCCAATAGACGACATACTGTCTTATTACTGCAGCTGTATTGCGGGGAACAGGAGTTCGTCCACCAGGATCCCCCAGCCTGATCCCCCAGGGGATCCCAGTGAACTTGTCTGTTCATCAGGATCCCCTTTAAATAAAATTAAGTAAAGATAAAAACACACTGAGTACATTTACGTTTTTTATTTAAAGAATTATTTTACAATTTCCAGAAAATGGCCCACTGTTATGTCATTATTCAATAATTCTAGCTGCGTTTCCTGTAGAAACTTATCAATTGCAATTTGATCTGTCCTGCGAGCTTTTTTTGGTTGTCTTCGCTTAAGTTCAGCATCTCTTTTTAATGCGTTCAGTAGCTGGACAATATTAGGGCGCTTTCGACCAATCATTTTAATTAAACCCGCGTTCCAACTTTCGCTACAGTTATTAGTCCTATGTCTTTCGCCGAAAACTGACCACATTTTTATTACATTGTCATTTTTGAGCCAGTATTTCATGTAACTTTCTAAGTTAAGTAGTTTTTGATAATCTGTACTCATACTTAATATGTTTTTTTTAATATAATTCCATCCTTCAGTAATGTAATCCGTAGGTAATAATGGCAATGCACCACATAACATAACCACTCTCCTCGTATATTTATTTTTTACTAAATTTAGAGATTTTCCCTTTTTAAAAATATTCCGCTTGACATGGAAATAGCATATTTTTATGTCAGCATCAGGGAAATTTCTTTTGATGGCATTAACAACCGCGTGTTCCATATCAATTGTTATTTTTTTTGGGTTAAAATTAGGTATTTGAGATACAATTAGTTTAAAAAATAAATCATATGTCTCTGTTTTTCTATCACCCAACAATGCGTAAAGTAGAGGGACAACATTCGTTGAACCTTGAGAGCTACCAACATCTCCATGCATAGTATAAAGTTGTTCGAAGGGTTGAGTGCAACACTGAAAAGTTCCATCACAAAATATGTGTTCTATATTAGACAAAATTTCTATGTTTTTTTTTAAACAGAAAATTATTATACGGGACGACTGTTTTTCCAGTTCATGGACATTCAGATAATCGCACAAAACGAAATCTAAATGAGATTTCGGAATTTCAATTTCATTAACTTTACGACAGTTAATTTTTGTAACATCTGCGCTTTCATTCCTAACTTTGTACAATGTACTTTTTAAAGATTTTAAAGATGGTACGTCTGCCACAAAATCTATACCTTTGTTCTTCAAGGGGCAAAAACATTTATCGTATATTTCTCGAATTGGTCGAGAATCCAATTTTCTTATTTTTTCTTTACATTTATGTACTGTAAAATCAATTTCGTTTTGCTCAACATTCTTCACGCATGACAATGTATGCGGAATAGCCTTCACAACAGAACTTCCCTGAAAGAGTATAAGAGAACTTTACAAAGTTCATATTGGTATATAAAATATTCGTCCCTACTGATATTATAGTATACGCTTCACCTAATGAATTCACGCAGTAACCAAGTACTCCGTTTTGTTACTCTAAGTGCGCGTCGAGACTGAATGCGCGGTGGCTAAGGCCTAGGCGGGCGCGACAAGCGGTGGCGTGAGGTGGCCCCAGTGGACGCGCGACGCATTATTAGTAGAAAGCGCGGACACGAACGTTCGAAAACTCCAGCCCGTCGCGCTAGACTCCCGCTTAAGTCAGTCACTGTGGACGCAAAGGGGCTTTTCATATGTTTGATAATTAATGGTAATCTTAACTTACAACGACAGTCACAGAACCACCGCATTTTAATTTCCGCCAATTAGTACAGCGCCATAAAACATTACCATTTTTATATGTTTTCTTCTTGTGGTATTTACGTCCATCGCGCAGCATTACTTCACCGTGCTGTTTTATTACATGGCAGGAATATAGATTATCTTCCATTATATTTAAGTATTACCGTAAACTCTTATTATAATGCAACACAACGAAATAACAAAAGCATATGCATGTCATAGGCTTGACATTAGGTATTATTGATAAAATACTTTTGATAAACAAGGAGATTGCATTAAATTGCACTAGCCAGTTCGAATAAAATTCCGTATACCTAGATCAAAAAAGTTACTTTCAATTTTTAAAAGCATAATTGGACTCAGTGCGACAACATCTTTTTATGCTTATTTTTTTGAAGGGGATCCTGATGAACAGACAAGTTCACTGGGATCCCCTGGGGGATCAGGCTGGGGGATTCTGGTGGACGACGTCGGGAACAGAACTATGGGCTGTTGTTGTCATGTCATGACAATAATCTGGTACCTGGGGTGGGCGAGACACCAAAACTCTTTGTCAATAGAATAACAGAGTAAGAAATAAATAAATAAATCTGGTTTTTGTTGTTTTATTTCAATACCTATCTTTTATATGCTTGGTGACTCAGTGCGTCCGTTATCTAGTCCAGGTAGGATTTATCAATCACCACATAATTAAAGTTTCCCTAGCGCGTTGTCAGACAGACGTCTATACCATAGTCTGTACGGATATATTAACTAACAGATATTGAAGAGGTTGTTACTAGGTAGATTAAATAAAATATACTCTCAATCTAGACTGGAAGACTTAGCACAGACTATTAATGTAGTTAACAGTGATTTGGCCCATATACTTGACTGGAGCAAAAGTCACGGCCTAGTTGTTAACCCAGCTAAAACACAAGCTATTGTTATTGGTAGCCCAAATATGATAAACAGAATTAACTGGTCTACTATTCCTAATATAATTTTTGACGGTGCCAATATACAAATCAAGGAGTCAGTTAAAAACCTTGGTATTATTTTCGATCGCACTCTAAGCTGGAAGCCCCAAATTGACGAAGTGAGCAGGAAGATGTTTGCCGCAACTAACTCCTTAAAACGTTTGCGCAATCTTTTGCCTGTGCCTACCAAAATTTCCATTGCCCAATCTCTTTTTCTCCCACTACTTGATTATGCGGATGCCTGTTATCTGGATATCACAATAGAACAACTTAATAAACTTGAGCGCATTCAAAATCTCTGCATACGATTCATATTTGGATTGCGGAAATATGACCATGTCTCCGAATTTCGCACTAAGCTCAAGTGGCTACCTATTCGCTTTCGCCGGAATATTCACGTTCTATGTCTACTGTACCGAATTCTGTTCAATCCCATAGTACCTAACTATTTTCAAAACTACTTTAGGTATCGTCATGATCAACATACTCGTCATTTACGATCATCTGAAAATTTAATGCTAAGCACACCACCACATTCTACCGATCTTTTTGGTGATGCGTTTAAAATCCGCGCGGTATCCTTATGGAATGAGTTGCCTCTTAGTATTAAGTCAGCTAAAACCATCAATACTTTCAAAAAACTTTTAAAATCTTATTACTTATCCTTAACTGAAGAAGTCAATGTGTAGTTTATGTATGTATATTTTGTATTTGTATGTAATGTATGTTTATTGCTATTATGATGTAAATTATATTTAGATGTATGTTCATTGCTATTTATGTTGTAAATTATGTTTGTAAATTTTGTTATTCATAGTTTAGTTTTTCTAATAACTTACCTTTGTTAAAGCTCCATCTACAAATAACATTTTCTTGTACTGGGGTTGCCTGGTAGAAATCGCTTCCTGGCGATAAGGCCGCCCTTTATACATTGTTTTCTTTTAATTTGTTCTTTGTTCTGTATTTTTTTTATTGTGTATAATAAAGGGTAAATAAATAAATAAATAAATAGATTACTTCTTCCAGACATTTTAGGTGTATATTTGTGTAGGTAGATTGTATTAACAAATGTAAAGAAATAAAATAGTTTGTTTATTATTTTAAGCTTTTATTTATTGTCTGTGAAAACAGTCTATAATTCAATTCTAAGTTCGTTGTATCAAGTTTTTTGGTGGTTTGAAGGTTAAACGGTACTCAAATACCTACCACCCTGTGAAATCTATGTGGATCGCTAATCAAATAGGTATACTTTACTAACAATATCATCGCAGATACATACATCTATTGCAAATGCCTAGAAAAAAGTTCATAGCAATGTCACTTGTTTGCAGTGTTGATACTTAAATAACGTAGGAAAAGCACGTTTTTATTTTCAGGATTGTGAAGATATAAAAACTTCCTTAAACTTTTTTTATGTGAAATACTAATATTCAGCTATTCAGCTTTACATATTGCTAGGTACCATGTTTATGCATTGCTGGGGCAGTCGTCCATACTTCAATTTAGCCATGTATAAATCATCAATATCCGCCGTTTTTTCAGCCATTCTGCCGTGATTGAGGAACAAACATCCTTTCATCCATCCAAACTTTCACATCTTATATACTAATATATAAAGCTGAAGAGTTTGTTTGTTTGAACGCGCTAATCTCAGAAACTACAAGTGAGATTTGAAAAATTCTTTTTGCATTTGATAGCCCAACTCTTGAGAAAGGTTATAGGCTATATTTTATTCCGAAATTCCCACGGGATCAAAAGTTACGATAATATATCGAAGTTACGATGGATAATATAAGTAAGAATAATGAGCTAAAAGTGCAATGAAAAGGCTTGCTAGTAATTTACTGAGGGAATCGAGTCGGTAGACTTTTTTCTCAAATATGGAGATGCTTATGGCAGTACAATCTTCGGAAAGGTTATGTTGAAGAACGGTTAACTGTTGGTTTAGACAAAGAAAAAGTAAGGTCAGTTCAACCAAAAGGTGAACATAGATGAACAAGCATTATGACCGAAACCATCAACATCGTTATATTCACCGGTTTTTCCTATTTCTTAATACCTACCTATTTATCTTGTTAAAAGAAACAAAAAGTTTTCTTTCCAATTACTCTGCTAGCTGTACTTCATAAACTCTCATTTAGATATTTTAATGTAAACATATTTTCAATTACGAAGTATCTAATTAAATTACCGAAGGGGTTGTTTTCAACTTGTGAAACTTTGTTTCTTAGAACATCATGTATGCAAGCAGCCAGTTAATATTGAACCTCCACGAGATTAAGAAAATCTGACGTTTCTTAGTATTTGATTATATGTGGAGGTCTACATGTGTGGTGTTTAAATGTGAATACATGGTCCTACTTGACTGAGATGAATTTTTAATTTAATTATTTGAAAATGTTGGCTTTTAAGACTTTTGACATACCTACGTGTATTAAAAAGGTAATGATAATAATGAGCAGCAGACCCAAGTGGATATTAATGAACTTTCTTAGATAAATATTTTGAGCGATAGAATTTTAAGAGGATGTTTTGATTGTTGTTTATGCGATCAAACTTAATGTATTTTCAAGATTTATTTTCTTTATTGGACTTGCAGACCGTATTTCGAGTTTTAGTAGGTATACATATTGTTCAAAGTCAAAATCAAAAAAATATTTCTCTTTATTTATTTATTTCTTAACAAGATAGATGCTCTTGTAAGGAAATTTATACTATGAATGAGAGAAATTTCAAGGCACCTATATGACGAATTGCATCTAAATTACGTTTACAACTCCAAAGTCCTACGGCACAACTATTCTTCCAAAAACACTCTTCTACAACAATATTGCCTTGAAACCAAGTTCAATTCATATCAATTTCTTCCACGCTGGACTGGGAGCGAAAGAAAAACGGACGATAGGTCGATAGGCTGATCCCTTGTCACTGCAATAGTCTAATCTCTATCATAATAATCCCTCATTTTTTTTTCTTTTTATAAAAAATATGGATGGGAAGTTTGTGTTCCATGACACCTGATGTTAAGTGAACATGAAGACTAAGGTGGTACACGTCCATCCACGAGAAACCTATTCACTCGACGCTTAAAAGTACTAGGACTATACTGGTCAGGGAAAATAGACGCAGGCAGTTCAATCCAAACCTTGGCGATCCGTATCAAAAATGAACTGTCAAAGCGCTTAGTTCGACTTTTCGGAATATCTTCCAAATACGGATGGAAGTTCTGATGGTAAAAAGGCGAGCGTTCAATTTGTTCAAACAGAGCACTCGCGCACTCACCAAAATGTATCCTGTAGTACACGGTTAAACAAGCAACCTTACGACGATGCTCTAGGGTCTGCAGTAATCTGTCAAACGTGACATCAGATGGTTTTATAGCCTCTGGTGATCTGCCTACCCCATGATGTATCTGGCGTGAAGTTATGTATGTACGTATGTAACCGTATTCAACAATTCTATCCAGGCATAACGTATATTATGTATAATAACGACTAACACTAGAAATTCACTACCTATTTATTATATTTTTTATTTAAATTTATTGAAAACGTTTTTAATGCAATAAATTCTTATTATACCAATAATAACACTGTTCGCTGACCTATGAAAATAAAATAAAATAAAAAAAGATCTTCTTTAATAAAAATGTAATAAAACAATTTTTTATTTTTATTTTGTGAACTATGTAAGTACGGAGTCATTGTGAGTAAGCACGGAAATGTACGGAATATCACAAAGACAACTTTCCCAATATTTGTTATTCTTCAATATCGTATAAAATTCTTAAAAACATTTTCACAAAACACAACATTTTTGCTTACAATACTTGTTCCCAGGAACTGTTGTAAGCAAGACAGGTATGTACAGGCTTTGCTATGAAATTCCGATACATTTACAAACAATGCAACTGTGGGATTTAAAGTCGTTATCTTTTTCATTGCACTCGTGATTTCAGTGATGAACGCATCTCGCCTTTACGTTCTTTTTTTAATTTTTTGCCCAGTTTTGGCAGTAAGTGAACATTTTTTTTTCTTTGGTTTTTTCAAATATGAACGCAAATTTACCGTATAATTTTATATTAACTCTTTGATGATCAGTGAAAACACTGAGGTGGCTCACGTTATCATTTTATTGATCTCAATATTCGCGTTACCCTTAATTATCTGTGATGGTAAGTGACAATAATGATTGAGATGGATCTCAAAGGTGTAGGAAAGCATTGTCTCTTTAAAAATTTTGGCAACTATTGGTACTACTAGCCCGTGAAAGTTTTACGCCAGCTATAAGGAAACCTTTGACAACGTTAGGTTCTCTGTACATTTTTCTTACATTTCTTTAATTTATGGTTTCTGAAGTAAATAAAATAAATGGGAAAAAATGGATAAATCAACGGTTGGGTTTTAGCTTTTTAATTTTTTTTAACTTCACTTGCTCTGTACTTGTGTTGGGAAATTCCGCTTATCTATTACAAAGTTCCAAAACCAGATAGTTGCATGTTGTATTTAGGCATGTGCGTATGAGTCTGCCCGTACGCTCCATTCTTCAATACATATCCACGTGAATTTCTGTAACGGTATTAACTTTTCCATTTCTATATTTTCTAAGCTTTTTGTAATTTAAGTATTTAAGATGTTATCAGATCAATATTTCATAATAAATCCAGAACATAGTTTTGACCGACCAACGTTGGTACTTTTTGTATATAAATTAAATGAGATTTAACGCCTACTTTATATTTTTCAGAAATCATGGAAATACGACGGTGAAGGCCACTCCAATATCAGGGAGCCCCATAAGGACTCCCATTACCTAACAAAGAGGCATATGAGGTCCAAGGAAGCTGAACCCAAGAAGAGACTCACTACGCCAAGGCAAAGAAATAAGGTACCTATTAAATTTTACAATTAAGTATTTTGTTTACAACGTTATTTTTGAGTAGTTAATTGATAAGTAAACCAGAAATAATAATAACAATTACGCTGATGAGGACCTTTTCTAATAATTTAGTTCTAGACTCATGCAAAAACTGATATTTAATTAATATTAATAAAATTTTTATTACTTTTGTGTCTTAAAATCGACCGCGTTTAAACGACTGTTCAATTGAAAAACAGTTTTCATTGAAACATTCATTAATCCTTATATTTATGGTTCATTTGGACATCCGATGCAATAATATAATTTTACGATTGACTAACAGTTGTAAAGACAAGCGCTATTCAAATAATTTTTCATTACTATAAACCATGAAAATTTAAATTGCAGCCATCTGGACATTTATCTCCATTACAAGAAGAAGAAATAGAAGACGATGCTGGCGCAGCGGTTGCTATTGATCCACCACCAAACAAGTTGAAGCAAGAAAAAGTACCACGTAAGAAACACACAAAACCAATTGATACTTTGCCACCACCAATTGAAAATCAACCACCACCGAAACCCATCGAGAACCAAAACCAAAACCAAAACCCGCATACGTCATCATCACCAGCAACTGCAGCAACCGAATTGGTCAAAAATGTCCTTACTGAGCTAGGCAAAGAGTTCGTAACACATCAAGTAAATGAAGACTTTGTATTCGGCCAGTACGTAGGACATGCAATGAGGAATCTCACTACAGAGTTCCGAATCAAAATGCAGCATGAAATATTGGAACTTGTTGTGAAATATCAAAAACTTAGCCGTGGAGATATACTTGATGAAAAAGATCCAAAGAATATAGGGAATGTCCTTAAAAAAGTGGAGAAAAAGGGTGTGAACGATACTGACGAAGGATGGACTGACTTCAGTAATTTAGCCAATATTGTGGTTTAAACTCTGATGAGATAAATGTATTACGGCGCAAAAACGATTTTCATGTAAACTCTTATGTACTTTATTTAGATGTGGTGAAAGCTAAGCACAATAAATGCAATATACTTTATACAACTGTACTATGGATGTTTTATATTTAGTAATAAACCTAATTCTAAGCAAATCATTCAAATAATAACACTGACATATTCATACAGTGATGGTAGTTGATTCAAAACATTTGTATTAAAATTAGGTTCTGATATTACTGATGGTAAGGACTTCGTAAAGCATGTAAGTTTTTCTACCGTAATATTTTTCATCTGATATGCACTTTTTATAGCTTGAATTCCTACTTGGGAGAAGACAGCAGTATTATTATATAAAATAACAGTAATTTTCGAGATAGAAATGATCTTCATCTTAAAAATTCCCCTTGAATTCGTAAATTCTTCTGTTGAAATGTCACTTATTTCTCAGTTTTATTCGTACATTTTAGAAATTTTCCAGAAATAATTCCAAAAATTGTTTCTTATCTTAAAACAAAATGTCCTTCATTCCAAGACAAATTTTCGGCGGCATCTTCTCGTTCGTTCATTCTTCATTCAGAGGTATACGGAATCTTTGCGTTCATTTTGAGCATATTTCATCAAGTACACCACTTTATTCAAATTTTTGCATCGTTTTTCACATTTTATGACTACCTTCCATCTAAGTACGTGTGGATGGTTTATTTTTTGAGCACTTTTGTTTAAGTAAAGTAATCTAGCTGCGTTCGGGTGCTTACAGTAATGGCTTGGCTCTCCGGTTATTTGAGAATTGCTCTCAGTTCAAATGAGACACAGAGATTGATAGGAAATTTTTAAAATAGAGATGACATCTATAATATTTTTAACTAACATTTATTCGGCAAAATATAAACAAGTTTTAGCTTTGTCTTGGATACATTTTACAGAAATGGACTAAAGCATTTTATTTATTATAATACTGTCTAAAGTTAGAAGAAATTTTAAGCTACGTTTAAAACGAACTGTAAATCTAATTTAGCATAAAGTATCATGGAACGTTTACATTTAATAAATTTAAAACTTAATCACAACTTGAACAAATCCGAAATAAGTGAAACCAGTGATTTTTTGGCACATGGGTATAAATTAACGAATTTCGCAGTCTCCACCACTACTATACCAGTCTAAAACTTTTTACAGCGCCGCGTGCTTTAGAGAGTAAAATACTTATACACAATGGTGCTAAGTGTGGCTCGGCTTTCAAACGCTAGCGTGATTACGGTGAACCTACGCAGGTATGAAATCGTGAGTTGTTGAAAAGAGAAAATTTCAGTTGCCTCTAAAATGTATTTAAATTGCGAATTACATAAACCTATTCATGTTGACTTGTGACTGAAATGTTTATCTTCTAGTGAGTATATGAGCACATAATATGTTGTACTATGTATTAGGCTAAGCCACCCCAGTGAAGATTTGGTCCATTAGTGCAGTGCATGCTGTGCCATCTTTAAGTAAGTTGTTAGACATCTAATGCTGGACTGGGAGCGAAAGAAAAACGTAGAATGTGCCAGCTGCTTGTCTTCCCGGGCATACTGTAAAAGTCCATCTTTATAATACCTCCAAATTTTGTCAAAGGTGACATCAGATGGTTTTATTGCCTCTGGTGTTCTGCCTACCCCATAAGGGATACAGGCGTGACGTTATGTCTGTATGAATATCTGAGGCCCGCTGGCATAGACCAGGGTTAGTGTTAAAAACGCAAGAGTTAAGAGATAACTCAGGTTAATTGAATAAATTGTCTTGCACCATCCAGGGACAGTTTAGCCCGATTTACGGTGCGTTTCAATATCGAACCTCAATCTAAATCCAATTTTTTTTTTCATACAAAAACAAATCCGGATTTTGGTTGTCATGGCAACGCCCATACTTTTAAGTGTTTACAAAGAAGGATTTTGGATAAAGATACAATATTGAAACCCACCATTAAACTACTAAATATTTAACTCTTCTAGGTGACAGGGTTAAGTTGCTAACTCGGGTGTTGTCAGAAATTTTAGGCTACTTTGAAGCAATAACAGATGTCCAGTTGTAAACATAGTTTGGTTCGAATATTGTTAAAATTGCATAACCCAGAGCAATTTTTGGTTGTTGCAAGACTTTACCCGAGTTAAAAAAATAAGCATTGAACTCGAGTTAGTAGACGTCAAAGCTATCATTTTAACCCTGTGTTTCGTGCAAGTGGGCCTTAGTGTTTCCTGAGTGACCCCTGTTTATTGGAACTCTTCAGGATTCCTGGTTAATAAATAAATAATGATATATTGTACATACCACACTATTGATAAATTATTCCATATTAATGACCACTCTACGTCGTAACCTGTTAATAAGTTTGATATTTGAACTTTATCTTAGTTTGAAGAGGTCGGTTCTAATAAGGTAGCAGTGTACTGTAGGCTACCTTTACATATATTTTAATTATAAATATCATAATTATACGATGTTATAGGTTTATAGCGTACTTTTTCATGTATTGTAAATGAGATAAAAAGGTTAATTTGAAATATGTTTTAAGCCCTAAATTATTAATTGCTAAAACTAACTTTAATTCCAGGATGATTTAGGGTTTATGACAAAACTCTTCAAAACCATTTACGAACACTGAAGATTTTGACATCCAAAAATATAATTAAAATTGTATCAGCTTCTACTACTAAATGCTAAAGATTAACTCTTTAGAGTTGTCTTTAGAGTTGACACGTAATTAAGTGACTCTCTTCTTAGTTAATCTACGATAAATTCTAAAAGAGCTGGAGCGTTATCTGTGTAACAAAGGCCCTACTAATGCTAAAGTAACTTCAAATTAAAGATAAGTGAAGTTAATCAAAGGTAGTTTATATTGGTTGTTGAAGAATGAAATCGAATCAAGTGTTTTTATCGCAAAAACAAAACCACAGGCTCTAAAAGAGACTATTCTTTGTTCACGATTAGAAGCCGCAAGTCGACTGAATTACGGATTGTGAGACACTATCACAGTGGATCACTACCTCATTTTATATATCCTTGTAAAGAGAGTAACTACGCAAAGAAAATGATAAGATAATGTTTTTAAGTTTTTTACATTTAAAATGCTCAATTATTCTTAAATAAATGAAATATGTGATAAATAAAAATTACCCCACCAGGATTTGAACCTGGGACCTCTCGTTTTCCGGACGAGTGCTCTTCCAACTTTTTATTTATCACATTTTTCATTTATTTAAGAATAATTGAGCATTTTAAAAGCAAAAAACTTAAAAACATTATTAAAACATTGCATTGCTTAACTTTAACTGGGATTCACAATTTCTGTAAAGAAATTGATCTCGGGTGGTCTTAGCTGCAAAGTTTATACCATAAGATGGAGCTACGTTAGCTATATAACGTAAAAACATAAATGTGGTAAGTAATTTCTAGGCGTAGCGCCAGGCCCCGGTAGCTCAGTTGGAAGAGCACTCGTCCGGCAAACGAGAGGTCCCTGGTCGGGTAATTTTTATTTATCACATTTTTCATTTATTTTTGAAACTGATAAGAGTTTACTTTAATATCAAATATAGAGATGTAATTAGTATAGACTGTTCGTCAAAAGACAACAATTAACAGTAATAATATTAAATACGACAAAACCCCGTCCATAGTTAAAGAAAACAGATAAATGCTTTCGTTTCCACATTACTATACTACAATAGCCAAAAGAGTGGCAAAGTTGAAGTGGCAATGGTCAAGGCAGGCACAGAACGGATGACGGCTCGCAGGGCAGATGGAAGTTGGGGCGAATAACGCAGGACCAATCAGTGTGGAGAAACTTGGAGTCAGCTTTTGTCCAGCAGTGGGCGTCTCCTGACTTAACGATGATGGTACTATAATTCATGTTCGCAGACATGACTATAAAATAAATTACAACGCACTTAAGTCGGTTTTTCAGTTCAGTAGCTCCGATGCCACAGCCACACACACGTGTAATACTCATTGATCTTCTCTCTCAATTGTTGGTAAGGAATGAGTTTTCGATACCATTTTCTACAAAATATCAACGGCAGTACTTTAGGACTTATTCATATTTATCGCAACATATGTGCAACGAGCCCACTACAAGGCCATTGGTCTCTCTTTCGTATGTTTACAAATGT
Source organism: Stenoptilia bipunctidactyla (assembly GCA_944452665.1). NCBI lineage: Eukaryota > Metazoa > Arthropoda > Insecta > Lepidoptera > Pterophoridae > Stenoptilia > Stenoptilia bipunctidactyla. Next base: position 1,881,318 of record OX101730.1, read on the forward strand.
TCATTTATCTATTCCACAATTATTCACATACATCCAAAATTAACAAGGCACACTTTTTTACAATTGTCGTGCAGCGTGATATTACCACTTGCAACCGACCGAACTTTATCGTAAACATACAAATCGATAATGTTCTGAGATCGCACTGCAGTGATGCGCAAGATTGGGTAATAAATCAATAAGCTGGATAAGTGTTGGTTGGTGAAAGAATTTCTGGGGAGACTTCTAACGATTTTGTGTCATTTGTTTATTATTTTTACTTCCACAAATAAGATCGTTTGGGTGAAATTGCTCGTATGTTTACTAATACGAGCGATTTCACCCGTTCACATATAAAAGGTCATGTATATGCACTAAATTCTTTCTAAACAACTGTATTTTCAACCGACTTCCAAAAAAGGAGGAGGTTCTCAATTCGTGTGTATGTTTTTTTTTTCAATTATGAATCGATTTAAAAAATCTTAATTCATATGATAGAGAATACTTCATAGTTGGTCTCATATAAATTTCATCGAAATCAGTTTCGGTTAATTGGAAATTTAAAATTTTTGAAACAATATGTATGATTTGGGAGAATGTTTAGGTGGATGACATTATAAGTCGGCCAAAGTGTTGACGTGAAGTCGGTTTTTTTAATGCTCTGCACTTGTTGATTATTATTTGCTGTATCGTCATATTATACAATGAAATGTAAATAAATTAAAAAATGTAACAAAATAACCAAATAATTAAGTACCCCAGTGCGATAATCCTTAAAACGCACCTAGACAAAGGAAGCTGATTCTATTAGATACCATTGTTAGGAAGCTGTGCAAAGCTTTTTGCGAGACAGTAAGTAATGTTTCACCAAGTTTTTTTGTGAAAATAAGGACACTTCCGGCTCGTGGCTATAGAGCCTTTATTATAGGATTATGTTTTATTCAGTTGATATCATTGGGACAGGAAAGAACTACTTTATAGGTAGGTGGCTAATTTCCGATATGATTTTCTATTTACAGTAGGAAATAAAGTAACGTTCGTGTAAAGTATAAGTTATTATACAGGGTGACTGGTGAGTCATTTATAAAATTTTCCTTTTCTCTTCGTAAAGTATATTCAAAAATGCTTAAATTCGTAAATTCGCTATCCATAATTGATTCCATCGATCCTGACCATTCGTCTTTTACAAAGAGAAAAAAATCAAATAAGTATTAATTATTTACAGAGTAAACTTAACCGAAAGTTAAAGAATTCATTACGCAATACATGATTCTAATAAGCGTAATGCAATAGATACTTAGCGGGTGGTGGTGTGCGTGTGGCGGAAACACTGCTGTGTGCGTGTTGACTGAGGCAGCGCTTTGGGAAATGTTTAGTGAGATTGTCTTAAGTTTTTGCGATTCATACTATTAAATAAAACACTTTATAACATTTTAAATTTTTACTCGACGTTTCGGTGTCTTTGCAGACCCCGTGGTCACGAGCGACTGAGGTGTCAAGCGTTGCATTGATAGAGGAAAAAGTTATACATCATCATCTCCATCTGTTTCTCAGTCTCCGAGCGTAGCGTTCTGGATTGACACAAAACGAGCTGACAGTATCTTGAGTTTCAGGTCGTGCAACTTGCTGGATGTTAGATTTAATGTTTTTCAGGATAGGGTCCCATGTCGGTGATGGATGGTTGGAAACTACCTACTATTTAATACATAATTATGACCGGATCAAGTTCAGAGTGCACTACTTCAGTATTTAAAATTTGTCACCATTCACCCTGTATACGTTAATGGCCGGCTGTTGTAGTGGTAACATACATTGCCTTCTAAGCCAGAGGTCCGGGGTTCGAGATATTTGTGTGATGAACACAGACATTAACCGTGAAGACATGGATGTTAATATGTTTATTTAACTTTCTAATAAAAATTTAAAAGTTACTAGGCCTGGAATAAAATTTAGGAAACATTTTATCCAAATGTTCGTCAGATATCAGCGTTTACGAGCGGGAAGCCGCTTTAAACAGCCAGTTCTTAATAGTATTTGAGATTTATTAATTTATTATTCTCGTTTCCTATAATCACCCGATAATGTTTTTAGAAAAAATATATAGATTTCAGAAAAGAAAATCAAACTTTAATTTAAAATTTAAATTCTACTCGACAACGGAATTGAAAGCTGTAAAAGTGGTATGAGGGTGCTTACATAAAGAAACAGGTTACCGGTACTGACAAAACTGCACAGATTAGAAAGTATTATGTACAAGTACAGATAGGACACATCAATATTATAGGGAGTTTGGAATGCAAGCTTTTTTGCCGCTTGGCGGCGCTTATGTGCTTGAGGTTTTTTTTGTAAATTATGCACTATAGTAGTTTTTTATTATTATTGTTGATAAATATTGTCTTTCATAGGAATGAAAGTGTGCTAATTTTAAATTACAATGGTAACGAACTAACGAACCAGTAACTAAAATAATCAAAAACCAACACTTGCTAACATGTTTGATAATTATAAAGTTATTCGTCGAAATATGTGAATCATGAAATCTATCAAGCGTCACAATAATTTAGTTTTGAATTATATCAGTTTAATTGATGATAAACTAAAGTTCAATTGACGCTACTTTTGAGTTTGCAGGAAATAATATAAACAGCAGATATGTGTAGTTTACAACAGATATGCGAAGTACTTTCACAAGCCGGCAGCGTTTTGTGATCAAATAGCGAATGATTGTCTATCACTCATATCAAGTTGTTATTGCCAGTAGTAAGTGGCGCCACCAAACGTTAAAATGGTGCTATGGCCAAACTCTTGAAATTTAATAAAATGCTTTGATTGTCAATGCCGTGCAAAACTGTGCGGATCTGTATCCATCAGTCCAGAGTTAATTTGCATATAGAAACGATTGCATATATTAAAACTGTTTCTTTTTAAGTGAAATCATAAGGTAACATAGAAATATTATACTGATCGGTACTGACACCTCAGATTTGTCTGTACCGGAAACATGTTTCTTTATGTAAGCATCCTGTGGGTTTCCGGTACAGACAAATCTGTGCGGGTCAGTACCGATCAATACAGGTATAATATTTCTATGTAATCTTAGTGTGCTTACAAAAAGAATCAGGTTTCCGGTACAGACAAATTATATTCAAATCAACTCTGTACCGATAGTTTCACCTGTATAGGTTTGTCTGTACCGGAAACCTTTTTCTTTATGTAAGCACCCTTATCATATATACAGATAAAAACTAAAATAGTTTAATTTCTTTTTCTCAATATCTCCATTAATCATTGAACCAAATTATCTATTTGATAATAGAAATTTTCTCGTTCCATCAAAGAAACTCAGAGAAACTCAATCAACATCTTAACATCTGCTTAATTAAAAACTTCAGCGTAATATTCACGCATAATGTTTATTAAAGTAGAAGAAAGTTGAAAACACTTATCTTTTTAAACCCAGAAGAGTGTTCTTGTCACTCACCTAAATAAAGCACGAAAAAAATTAAAAGAATCTCAAAAACAGAAGCCCATAAATGGAAAGCCGTTAATGACATTTGTTAATTAAAAACGAGATTCTCATTTTGAATTTCAAACGCCGAAAGTCTGTAATCACTTTTTCCAGCATCCGGCATTTTTCTATTTTTTCCATTTCTGTAATTCTGAAGCAATTACTTTTAATAGGTAGGTACTGAATATCTGTGGAGTCTAATTAGGAGCGGGTCGCAAAGTTTTATAATTGGAATCTTGGCCTGACCCTTGCGCTCGGGACCTACTGAGGGTAAACATGCTGGTAATGGATAACGGATCGTATAAATACTCTATTAAAGGTTAAATAGATTACATGTCTCAATAAACATATAGATGGTACGATTAAATCATGAAATCATGGGTCAAACTGAATTGCAACTTTAACTTGTGGTTGATTCCTTCCTATACAACCTAATTAGGCTTTGACATAATTGTGAATGAAGTTATGTGAAGTGAAATATTCAGTTTACTTATACTTATAGGTACCTATTTTATTATGGGTTGTCTACGGATGACCTCTGTAATGGTGCGTACAGATTTCTGTAATGGAACTAGTAATGTAACATTCTGCGCACTACACGTCCAAATACGCAACGTGCGCAGAATGTTACATTACTAGTTCCATTAAATTAGCAATCTGTACGCACCATAAGTGACATACCTTATTACGTGGGGATAAGACCGAAGATGGATCACACGAACTTAGCTATAAACTGGATCATCATAAAATCTAAATAAAATATTTGGACATTTATTTAAACAGCGCCACCTAGCAAAAAAGTGTATGGCTTGTGTTAAAGGTAGTACCTACAATTGATAAACATACAGAATCTATGTTTTTTCCTTATTACACATATATTATTCAAAGTACACCCTATTCAAAATAAGCCAATACAAATATTTCTATTGCGCGGGGATCAAATCTGTGACCTGAGGCAGGTTACTCCCTTGACACAAGGGTCATCAAAATTTTAAAAAAATCTTGGAACACACACTTACCTTATTTACAGCTGTGTTTGCTGTTGAGTTTCTTGTCACTTCTTCCCAACAGATCGACTTAGCGAAGTGGTAGTAGATTCAGTACAATTTGTAAATCATTTGACCTATTTCAAGTGTATTAGGAAATTAATATTTTTTTTTGAGTTTGAGCTTCGATAAAAAAATTATACTTAAAAACCTAACATTAGTTCAACGATTTTTGTTTGCTGCACTCCGGCTAGATATTACTTTATCTAATAAAAAGCAAAACTTCAAGAAAATCACCATCATCATCACAACTCTGTTTAGACCAAGGCAGGCCATAAATCACCAATCACTTTTTGCTGAGTTGTTGGTAGAGAACAAAATACTATTATTTTATTTTCAACGATAATAAATTTTTTATTCAAAATTTTTTTTGTGAAATGTTACACAATTTAACATATTTTAAGTGAAGGTTCAATTTATATCAAATCAAGCTACGTAATCGTAAAAAAAATATAATATTCACCATTCAACCAAAAATTAGGAAAATTCTTCATACCCTTATTCAAATTACAAATAGAAAACCCTTTTCCCGAGATATAAAAGCGAACGACATTCTTGAATTTCTCCAAGTGTGTCCCTTACTCTGGGCCACAAGTAAATCCCGATTTTCAAAATTCCCTCCATTATCCAAAGAGCCTAATAATGATTTACGAGCGAAAACAAACCACCACTAATTGCGTTTAATAAATTGAAAAGTACGAGTCCTGTGAAGCGGTAGTAGGACCCGGCACTCATTCGTTAAGTTCTATAATGAATCGCTTAAGTTTTAGCGCTGTTCTTGCTGATATTTATTAGAATATAATTATTGGCTTTAGCTATAAATATTTATCGCCAATTTAGAACCGTAAATAAATATAGTTCTATTGTGAAAATTTGAGTAATGCTATAAACTTAAAAGTATATGTTACGGTGGATGAATTAATGTGTTGTGAAATAAAGGGTCCGCCATCTAACGTTATTTTTTTCAACTAGTGCTCATTTCGTGAATGGTAACACTTAGCTTTTGTCTGATTTGACAGATAATTAGTTTTATCCTTCCGCTGAACGAATATGGTTGTGTATACGCTTGAACAACTGACCATCCAATGCGTTTTCGCTTCGCTAGTTGGGCCTGCAATCGACTTACAAAAGATGCCGATTTTGCCAAAAAATCATTTTTTCAGATGAAGCTTATTACGACCAGGAAAAGGGTTTTAAAGCAAGACACGATTACATGTTGAGTGACAATTTATTAACAAATAGAAATAGTTTATATAGTAAGATGTACGTGCATAATTAAGTTAACAATATTTGATTTTATCTTGGTATTGATTATATCGAGCACGTTTGATGAATAGGAAATAATATATTGATTCTCTGTGGGTCACGTCGGAGGACGCCACAGATACTCCCCCCTTAAAAAAAGTAAACACAAAGTAACAATTCAATATTCTTACTCTAAAATTAAATACTACATAACAATTTCAAGCAAAACACTCATTTTTTTGTTGACATAATATTAGAAATATTTGCAAACCTAGCAATTTATAAAGTACTATGATTACGTAAGATCATAATATCAATTAAGACGAATAGCTTTTGTTTTCTCATCCGTTGGAGTGATTCCTTGGCTCGTTATATGATAACCTAAGAAATCGAGTTCGGTCTTGAGAAATTCGCATTTTTCCAGGTTAATAGTTATCCCATGTTCATGGAGGCGTTTTAAAATTATGTCCAGGTGTTGCAGGTGTTCTTCCTTTTGTTTGGATATGGTGTTCCACTTGGCACTTGGATTTAGATATGATGGCAGCTGGCTTTGTTATATCTTCATATTTTTCCAGTAATTTTCTTATGCTACTTTTCTTGTGAAACAGTTTCAACGCTCGGTTGATTTGCTCTGATGCTTGTTGCAGGCGTTGTCAGCTCAGTAACTTTCTCAATAAGCTTTTTTCCGTCGTTAAAACTGATATATTTGCCCCGATATCGACTAAAAACCTCTCGCCACTTTGTAGGTCGGCTAGGATAAGGCGGTCGTAGGGGTGAATAGCACAAAGTTCCGCCCTGGTTCGAGCTAATTGTAGAGCCCGTTGTTTTTTTTTCTGTTTTTTCCTGGCACTTTTCTTGACATTTATGTGTCTTTTTCTTGAATCGCTTACGATATTGACCTTGGTTACGATACCTCGATGCGCTTCTTGACCTTGATCTTGAACGGAATTCACTGCGTCAATACTTTTTCGTCATCGTTTTCGTCGCGTAGTGCAGCGATTTCAGTTTTCATATGTGTCAGTTGATTTGCAAGTCTTGTGACCTCGTTAACTTCATTACTTAAATTTTCAGATATCCGGTCTGCCATCTCACAAATTTTTTCGAGTGTTGCGTTTTCTAAAACAGATTGTACTTGTAGTTATCTCCTTGTTTCTGTGCGGCGACTATAGCTTCGAAATGGGTAAACCATAATTTGGGTTGGTCTTGCCAGAAGCGTGGGATACGTTCCGATATGTTTCTGGCGGCAACTTCAGGTTTCAATGTGACAGGATTGACTGGAGCACGTAGAGTCATTTTCCTTTTTATTTCTGGTCGGGTCCTCAAAACTTCTTGCTTAATTGGCTGCGTGACTAACTTCGGGGTCACCACTTATTACGACCAGGAAAAGGGTTTTAAAGCAAGACACGATTACATGTTGAGTGACAATTTATTAACAAATAGAAATAGTTTATATAGTAAGATGTACGTGCATAATTAAGTTAACAATATTTGATTTTATCTTGGTATTGATTATATCGAGCACGTTTGATGAATAGGAAATAATATATTGATTCTCTGTGGGTCACGTCGGAGGACGCCACAAAGCTCATTTTGATCTTGGCGGGTATGTAAACAAGCAAAATTGTCGCATTTGGAGCACAGAAAACCCGCACGCATACATTGAAAAGCCGATTCACTCAAAACGAGTCACTGTTTGGTGCGGATTTTGGTCCAGAGGCATAATTGGGCAATTTTTCTCGAAAATGAGCAAGGAGTGGCCGTTACAGTCAATGGCGATCGTTATCGGGCCATGTTGAACGAATTTTTGTTCACAAAAATTGAAGAGGACGATATTAGCAACATTTGGTTTCAACAGGACGGCGCTACGTGCCACACAGCCGAAGCTACACTCGATGTTTTGCGCCCTGTTTTTGAAGATCGCATTATCAGCCGCAGAGCTGATGTCGTTTGGCCACCTCGGAGCTGCGATTTGACACCGTTGGACTATTATTTGAGGGGTGCCCTCAAAGATAAGTGTTACGCCGACAAGCCAGAGACAATTGACGCTTTAAAGGACAATATTCGTGAAGCCATTGGTGAAATACAGCTGCACACAATCAATAATGTGCTTAAAAATTGGACCGATCGTGTAGGCTACTGCATGGCCAGCCGAGGCAGCCATTTGAATGAAATTATTTTCTATTATTAACCGGAAGGATTGTACTTTCAAATAAAAAAAGAAATTTGAGAAAATATTTAGTAGTTTTTTTCTTATAGCATTTTCAAAAAAAAAAAAATTTGGCGGCCCCTTTGCTTTTTCACGCTGTAGTGGATTACAGATTAGGATTAAATTTCATTTAGATAGAATATATAGATCGATTCATGCGGATATTGTAAAATTATGATTTAAAGGTTTCAGACAAATATTAAGTTTTAGAAACCCACAAAACTACTGATGCCAGAATTCTTCGATAGCTCTAGAAAAGAGAGCTGTGTTCTCAAATACAGAAAGAATAACGAACAAACGAACAAACCTTTGAGTTCTGTTCTGTATTTCTAAATTAATCTTTTTCAGCAACAAGAGTCTTAATGAATAACTTATTTAAAAAAAACAACAGGTGAGACGGATGTCGAACGCGGATTAATCACCGGTAAATAAAGACCTTGCATGTCAGTCACCATCTGCATATACGGTCTTTCAACGGGTCAATTTAAAAATGGAATAAAACAGGCTGTGTGCGAGATATTAACGAAATTATCCTTTTATTTGAAAGACCTATTCATGCCATTTTGTTTTAATTATGACATCATTCAACTGCCTGCCGCGTCTTCGAACAGTGGCTCAAATCTGAGAAATAAAATTTTCAGCAGACAGACAACTTTAATATTTTTTATCTACTCTCATATCATACATAATATTCAAAATATAAAACTCAGAACGAATTTATATTGACATACTTTTTAAAATAGTATAACGAAATGAAATTAAAAAATTAAATTATATCACACTACCTCGAACAATACAATGTTATAATAATTTTTTTTTTCATTTCGATACAGATAACAGACCATAGATTTCATTTTTTTATCTGCATCCTGCGAGCGCCGCGCTACGTTATATTCTGTGGCCGCGCGGCGCGTTTTGGCGCATGCGCGATAATGGCGGGAATAAATTTAGGCGCCATAACAAATTTCCTTGCAATCTTTTATTTAATATCTTCAGTGTATGAGATTAGATAAAGTAGTGTATGAAACTGCACATAACTAGGTATTATGTGACAGTTTCATAAACTACTATTTTAGCTAAAATTTAATTTATATGGTTGTAGATGACATGTGTTTCCAGCAAGATGTCACAAGACAATGGACATTTTGTATGAACGATTTGAAGGTTATTTCATGCAGACGTGAGTTGTGAGTTGGTTACCAAGGTTGGGCGATTTGATTCTGTTGGAAATTGGACATCTCAGATTTGTGCCACTGTTCGAAGACGCGGCGGACAGTTGATTTATGTCATAATCAAAACAAAATAATTTTTATATTATAATAAATATCGTTTATATCTAGCATACAGCCTGTTTTATTCCATTTTGAAAACGACCCGTCCTTATTGAAAGACCCTATACATGTAAACCATTATTGCGTGCCATTGTTAAAACTTATTATAATTTTCCATACCCATTTAGTTCATTCATTTTATAATATTCTAAGACATTACCTTTAATGAACTCATCGTGTATTATGGAGTCCACTGTCCTCTTCTCCTTGTGTGCGTAAAGCGCGCTCGGGGTTAATCGTACCTCTATGTGTTCTTTGTTATTGTTTTTTAACAGACCAGTTTCAAAGAAACACCTTACCTTCAGTAGAAAACAAAGCAATACAAACCACATACAGTTGGTCATATTAGAAGGCAAATTTTAAAATGCATGTGTAGTATCTAGTAATTTTTGTAACTGCTGTTACACCATCGGAACTTTCAAAATGCTTTTATATATTTTCAAAGTACAAAAATGCTATTTATTGACACACAATATTGTATTTTATTTATTCATGTTGCTGATTTATTTATTTATTTATTTGGAACTCAACTGCGTTACATAGTTTAATTACAAAAGTACTTATCTCTAAAACTTAAGACTAATAACAGATTTCCCACAAAAACATATTATAAGTACATCGAGGCATGTATTGTTGTTTGAACCACTCTAGTAATATACAATAGGTAACAGTAACGCACAGAGATTTCAGTTTACATACTTAGCGTTGGTATAACTATGCTAGGTAAGAAATTATATTATTTTTAAATTTAATTTTGCTACTCGCAAAGATATCTAATTGGTCAAACATTGTGTTATAGGTATGTGTTAAACGTGAAATAACTGTGTTCTTAGCGTAGTTCGTGCGATGTGTTTGCTCGTGCAACAAAGGAGTGAGTCGAGTTCTATATGGTGGTGTTCGGTACGTCACCATGGTCACCAACTCAGGACAGTCCACTCGGCTGTTGACGATGTCATATAGGAAGCACATATCCAGCACTTTGCGCCTTTGATCTAAACATAAAAGACCGTGTTCTCTGCAACCCTCCTCATATGATCCAGAGTTTTTGCGACTAAGGAAATTTAAATGCTTGACGAATATTTTTTGGATGCGCTCCAGGCGATGGTTATATGTGATATATTGTGGAGACCAAATCGGAGCAGCGTATCCTAAAATACTTCTGACATAGGCAAAATAGAGTAACTTTAAAGTTTCTGGATTTGTAAAGACCTTACACTGCCGCAAAACAAAACCAAGATTTTTATAAGCTTTGCTGGTGACATAGTTGACGTGTTCAGAAAGTAACATTTTATTATCAAAGTAAACTCCTAAATCACGAATTGCATTCGTTTTTTTATAAATTGTCCGTTAAAATTGTAGTTAAACTCTATTGGTTTTGTTTTGCGAGTGAAAGTTATACAGGCACATTTTTTTACGTTAATAGTAATGTTATTATTTATATAATATTGAAATAGATGATTAAGATCTTCTTGCAATTTTAAGCAGTCCAAAAGGGATTTTATTTTAACATATACTTTTTTGTCATCAGCGTACATAATAAATTTTGAATTTTTTATACAAGTGCTTATGTCGTATAGATAAGCATTATAGAGTAAAGGACCGAGATGGGACCCCTGTGGGACATCAGTAGGTTTATTAATGAAGTCCGACTTGTAACCACCTATCACCACGGCCTGAGAGCGATTTGAAAGGTAAGACTGAATCCAGCGCAGAAGATCACCATGAATTCCAAGTCGCTGTAATTTGTCTAAAAGAATCACGTGATCTACACGATCAAATGATATTTCTGATGATATGTTTTCCTCTTATTTAGTAAAATAAGAAAAAATAATTACTTTTTGGTCATTTTATATTAGAAATATTTTTATTGCAATCCCTATAAAGTTGTTCTGTCATAATAAGTTACTTCACATTAAGTTTTATTACTTATAACTTTATAACGTTATGTGTCAGTTCTTGTCATCAACACAACTCCATGTAATGAGCCCACTGCAGGACTATGAGTCTCTCCTCTGGGTGACGAGGAGATTTACTCCGTAATTCACTAAGCTGGCCCAGTGCTGGTTGCTGGATATCAGAACTTTCAGGGTGTCGAAATGGCTTCTGACAAACCCTAAAGATTACTGTATACAAGTATACAGCACCCGCGACCGACTGCTTAACGTGCCCTCCGAAGCACGGAAGTCGTTGTGAGAAATAAATGATCGGCGGTAACCAATCCTAATACCGGCCGCGCCAATGCGCTTAGTCTTAAGCGATAACATTTGATATGTAGTATACACAGTAACCACGGCGCCTTCAGTTTTTGTAGGTAATATAACAAAATAAAAACATAATCCATCTTATAGAAAAATCTACATACATAATACATACATATTTCACGCCTGCATCCCTTATGGAGTAGGCAGAAAGCCAGAGGTTATAAAACCATCTGATTTCACGTTTGAAAAACACGGAGGCATTATAATGGTGGAGAGAGATTATTGCAGTGACAGGGGGTCATTCTATTGCCCACAACAACGCCAATAAAACCACTTTCCTTTAACTGACTTGTACTATATGCCCGAAAAGAGAAGCAGCTGGCACATCCTATGTTTTTCTCCCAGTCCAACATGGAAGAAAACCTGTAAATACGAAAGAAAAAATTTTGCAATAAATACATAATAAATAAATGTTTATGACACTCACACAACATTATCTAGCCCAAATTAAGTTTCTTAAAGAACTTGTGTTATGGATACTGGATAAATGATATACTTAAGAAATATATAAACATACATAATGAATAAATACATATTTTTTATTAAAATAAACTTTACTAAACATATAAACATCCATGACTTGACGACTAATATCTGTGTTCATCACACAAATATCCGCCGCCGCCGGGATTCAAACCCAGGACCTCTGGCATAGAAGGCAATGTATGTTACCGCTACACCAGCCGGTCGTCAAATAATCAATTAATACAGAGCATTAAAAAAACCGACTTCACGTCATTTGGCTGAGTTATAATGTCATCAACGTAAACATTCTCCGAAATCATACAAATTCTTTCAAAATTTTTAAATTTTCAATGAAGTACTCCACCGATTTCGATGAAATTTATATGGGACCACCTATGTAACATCTTCTATCATTTCTTGGAAGTCGGTAGACAAGTAAGTTGCACTTTAGAAGGTGAAAATTAAAATGATCAACATATCATCATTTGAAAAAATATATTATTTATTTTCTTCAAGGTAGTTAAGTTTCTTTTAAAAAAACTTGTAAACAAGAATCCTTAAACAGTCCGCGATTTTTCCTCAAATTTCCAGATCGTATTAATTGTGTGGATATAGCGAAGAAACCATAAAAACTCCGTCTAAAAGCAAATAGTAATAAAAAAGGCAGAAAATTACCGTTCTGAAGGCCGCTGGATCGCACAGCTTTTAACAGCTTAAAAGGATTTTGTGTTTTTATCAAAATTGGGGCCGACCATTTCTTGTGCGTTTATTATTAAAAGCTCTATTTGAATTTGTCAGCGATTTTTAGTTACTAACTACAATGATTAAAGAAACAAAGGATTCAGCATTCAAGTCGTTACTTTTAAATATATGGTCGTCTCTTTTTAACTCAAGGGTAACCGTTGTTTTATCACTGCCTTAAATGACAACAATGTGGCCAGTCGCCATGTTACGATACAGTCAACAACAAGAACGTCAGTTGTCATAACGACTTGCTTTTTGCAAATTTTTAAGAAAATTCAAGTGTTTTTATGCGAAATCGTTGTTGTTTATAGTGCAGAAATTTGCATAATACAGATATTATCATGGTTAGATGCAGTGTGTTAGGCTGCCCCAAGAAAAACTATGAGCACTACGGCAAGCCGCCATCTTTGTTTCTGACTAAACAGGCACGTTTTTTCGTAGTTATTTCAGGTCCTCTTGTTTTTTAGTCATTGACTAACTATGATGGGGGTTTCGGCTGTCGTTCTGCCGCTTCTCTGCTAATTTATTGCGCAACCTGTAGTTGACAGCAATATGCGACCAAAGTGTGAGATACGATCATTATTCGTCATGTGCATAAAAATCCTGAAAATAGTTAAGCATGAAGGTTTGTGAATATGGACGTATGGTCACTCTTTGTATTCTTTTCCAATATACACACATCATAAAAAGTTTGAGATCACTTTGATAATACGACCTCGTCTTTGTTACGTTAGAATAAAACCAATTTTTTTTTTTCTAAGATTCTTCATTAAAAAATCAAATCTTTCAATAACAAAAGAATTTAAAATATCAATGTTTTTCTGTGTAAAAAGAGATTAAATCCTTGTTAACACTCATTCAGAAATCTGACCAACTTGATTTAAGCGTTTTTTCTGACTTTTCGAAGAAGGAGTTCATTCAAAAAGATGCCGAGGGGGTTAACAGAAGTTTTACGAGCAAGAATTGTTATATTGAGGACGAGAAATAGCGCGCAGACTGGCTGTGTCGTGAACACGTTACGGAATTATCGGGGCGTGGAAAACTTTTTCTTGGTCGGCCAACTGTTCTTACTGCTGCTTAGAAGCGTTACTCAGATTTCTGACCCAACAATCAATGCCACTAAAATAACAAGTTACGGGCTGCTACTGGACTACAAATTAGCACTCAGACCATCAGGAATTGCTTACATCAGGATTGATTACGAGCGAGGAGATCCTGGTGAGCACCCCTGAACCCACAGCAACGACAGCGACGCAGTTTGCAGTAGGCTAGACTCCGCCAAAATGACGAAAACAACGAGGAAATCATTTTGTTGGAATTGTCTCATCGTTGAAGAGTTCAGAATTAGTACTCATCAGACGTCTTCGTGTCTGGAAAAGGCGTGGGGACGCTGAAAGACAAAGAACCGTCATCGCAACCATTCAACAAGGCGGGAAATCACTATCCTTTTGGGACGGTATAATGATTGGTGCTAGAACGTCGCTGATCCCGTATCGTGGCTATTGCTATTGATGGAATCGTCAGGTCATTTAGAATAAACCACGGCCCTCGATTCGCAATGGTTGACGATAATGCACCCGCACATCGAGCTCAACAAATCAACGCTGCTCGGCGTGAATGCGACATTACCAGGTTAGACTGGTCTGCCGGCTCGCCTAACTTAAACCCGATTGAGCACGCGTGGGATTCTGTCAAGTGAGCTGTTTGAAACCGTCAGCCACCTCCCTTTCAAATATTTAATTACTAGTGCTAGTATATTTATAACCTTAATATATGTTCGTTCTTAATTACTAGCACTATAAAAAAAATCAAAGATTCTTCTAATATACAAAATTAAGCTAACTGGTTCTGCTAGGTTTAGAAGTTTGGGAAGTTCCCAGTAGTTCAACGGCTTGGTTCAACCAGTTGAACTAGTGGGAATTTTATTTCCATAATTCAACTTTGTACAATCCTCTCGAAAGTTGAACTATTGGGACATAAAAGTTGTAGTGGCATCTAAGTTCCCACTACTTGAACTAGTGATTTCAATCGTTGACAAGAAAAATATTAAACTTTTTGAGTCTTTAATAGAAAATAAATATATATTTTTCAAGGGTTGATCAAATACCTACTTATAGTATATTTATATATTGAATTGCAATCCAAAATCCTTGTTTTAAAACACATAAATGAATGAGTGTTGCCATGAGAACCAAAATCCAGGTTAAGTTTGGAATGAAAAATCTAGGATTTGAATTAAGACTCTATATAGAAATTTTACTTTTCAATCTTCTAATATATAAAATTCTCGTGTCACAGTTTTCGTTGCCATACTCCTCCGAAACGGCTTGACCGATTTTGATGAAATTTTTTATGCTTACCCGGTATCTATGAGAATCGGCCAACATCTATTTTTTTTTTTTTATTTATATGGCAAAACAACGTTTGCCGGGTCAGCTAGTATCCAATATATTTCTTGTGATCCACTTTGTTCTTTCATTACGGTAAAAAAAGAGGATCATAAAAAATATTCAACTTTTATTTGTTTTAAAGAAATACCAAATTAAATCTGGATTTTGGTTGTCATGGCAAAATTTATTTATTTATTTACACTTCAGTTTATAAAGGTACAGTAAAAGAAAAAAGAACACTTACATTAAACATAATAACTTGGCGGTCTTATCGCTGAGTAGCGATTTCTACCAGACAACCATTTTCAACCAAAGTTCAGACATCTAAGAGTTTAAAAACAAGGATTTTGGATAGAAATTCAATATAAAAGTTCACTATAAGTAGGTTTCTGAGTAATACTTTAAAATATGTGTTGAGTTTCTATTAAAGGCATAAATAACAATCAACTGCTATTCTTGGGATCCACTTCTCTTTCAAAAATAATATAAACAGTACAACTTTAATGTCCCAGTAGTTCAACTTTCGGGAAAATTGTACAAAGTTGAACTACTAGGACATAAAAGTTCTACTATTCAACTAGTTGAACTAAGGAGTTGAACTACTGGGAACTAGCCAGAAGTTAGGTTTTGGACTCATGCCGCCAAAAATACAAGACGCCATGAACAAAACTCTTTACTAATATTTAAATATACAGTGGTTCTTACGGTTTGTCACATCAAACAAGTCTCCCATTATTTTCACTGAATTGTTTTCCTTTAATTAGCTAAAAACTATTATTACTATTAACATAATTAGACAAAAGATGTTGTGTAGTATAAATAAATAAAATAGTAATAAATAAATATTTCTGACACTCACGCAACATTATCTAGCCCAAATTAAGTTTCTTAAAGACTATGGATACTAGATAACTGATATACTTAAGAAATATATAAACATATAAACATCCATGACTTGACGACTAATATCTGTGTTCATCACACAAATATCCGCCACCGCCGGGATTCGAACCCAGGACCTCTGGCATAGAAGGCATTGGATGTTACCGCTACACCAGCCAGTCGTCAAAGTATACGTAACTTAGTACCGAGTCTGTGAATTTATAACATAGGCTTCAGTCGTAATAAAATCTATATTCGAACGTACATTTCATCAATAAGTTTACTGTTACAGTATGAATCGAGAACTACGAGCTACTATCAACAGTTCTAGATTATTCCGAGCTCCTTAGACGTCCTAGCTGAAACTGGGCCGTTCTGGACGCTGTCGCCAGCGGGCGCTCGATTTGCCGCGGTTCAAGAGACGTACCAAACAAACGAAAATATCGATACGACGTCATTAATACTTTCACGGTTTATTTACACGATACGATTTACTATGGATAAAAGAAGACGGCCTAAACCTCCTCGTCACCCAGAGGTGGGCCCATTACACGGAGTTGTGATGATGATGATGAAAAGAAGACGTAGGTACCTAAATACGTACTTTAAACAAAGGAAGCAAAGAGGTGAGTTTCATCGTAATCAAAGGACGAAAAAATCAAAGACGACATTCAATCAAATTCTTTGATAACACTAGAATGTTTGTGAAAACATTTTACATGTTTGTTTTTGACGACCACTTTGGCGTTGGGGTAAACTTATCTGCCTCAGACGTCAGTGGTTGCGGGTTCGATCCCCGCACGGAACCATGAAAAAAAAATGTTCCATGTCTGGGTGTTTATCTATTTATGTATTTATATTCTAGGTTCCCCCTAGTTCGCTATATGGTATCCCATAACACAAGCTATGCTTACTTTGGGGCCATGTAGTTGGTGTTATTGTCTGGGGATTTTATTATTATTATTATTTGATTACCTATGTCCTGGAGAACATCAAATCAGAATTAGGACCGGATTCACGAACGTATAATATCTCCATAAGAAAAATCTGTTTTTTATTATCTCGCACAATTTATTATTTATTCTTCGATTTTTGTGATTAACCTAAAATTTCAGGTGTCTTACTTGTATATTTATTTACTGTTCCATATCGGTGGTTATTCTAAAAATATTCTACAAAGCTAGTTATAGATATCGATGGGCAACAGACGACACTATAACCGTTCGATCGCGCACTCGTCGCAAGACTGTAGCCCGCGGCCCGCGTTGTCGTTGCCGTCCAGAGTGCCTAGAGCGAGTTTTTAACTTTACTATCGCGTTAAGGTTTACTTCGTTTTGTATAGGATCGAAGCAGCGCCAACTAGTGACAAAATTGGGAAACCCAATTTGTAAGAACGTGATTGGTTATTTCAAGTGGTTTGATCGATTAACGCGATAGTAAAGTCATATGAATAAACTCGCACTAGGTCTACAGAACGCTTCATACAAACTCAACACTTTCTATCGTGTAGCTGCTATCATGAACAAAAAAAAATATTTCCATAAAAACCCATATTTAACTTTTTTTCTTACTTGGTTTAAATTGCAAAGCTTATCGTTGGTTACATTGGAGCCGATTCCAATGTACACACTGATTAAATTTGAATTGTACATTGTACTGATGTACTCGTCTATCTTTATTGAATGAACAGATTGTTCACTTTTAATTTTTTTTTTTTAGTGTGTGCATTGGAATAGGCATTTATTGTTAAAGGTTTCAATTTTAAATAAAACAAAATTTTAATACCAATGTTTATTAATAAAATTTACAATAATTCTTAAAATGTTATAATAAGTGTTCGAAATGCCTTCCTTCGGCGGCAATACAAGCGCGACATCTTTTTAAAAAAGATCGAGCTATCTTTCTAGCGTATCGTCCATTATTTACAAATTGAGCTGCTTCAGCTATTCTCTGCCGTAATTCATGTTCACTCCCAATGGGCTTCTCGTAAACTTTTTCTTTAACAGCTCCCCAGTAAAAAAAGTCTAAAGGATTCAAGTCCGGTGAACGGGCCGGCCACGAGATTGGTCCAGCCCGCCCGATCCATCTCCCAGGAAGCTCTTCATCGAGGTACTCTTACGGGGCGAGCAAAGTGCGCTGGGCACCCATCTTGTTGGAACCACATTTCTCTGTAAATGCTTAGCGGCACGTCTTCTAATAAATTTGGAAGATGGTTTTGAAGAAAGTCTAAGTACACCTCGCCAGTTAATGCATCAGGCAACTCAAAAGAACCAATTATTTTGCCATTCCAAATTCCGGTCCACATGTTAACTTTGAATTGGTACTGGGACCGATCCTGTCTCGTTAAATGAGGGTTTTCAACACGCCATTCATGCAGGTTGTGCATGTTCACGTAGCCGTCCTTTTTAAAAGTTGATTCGTCCGACCATAAAATTTTTGTTAGAAAAAGTGGGTCATCTCTGTACCTCTCCAATATCGTCCGGCAAAAATTCACCCTATTTTGGTAGTCACCGGGTAATAATGTCTGTACTCGCTGTACGTGGTATGGGTGTAGGTCATTTCTTTTTAAAATACGGTGGGCTGAACTTTTGGGCACTCCGGTGTTCGTTTCAATATATAATAATAATAATAATAATAATAATTGCATCACACCATAGTCCAAAATGATAAACGCCTATCACCCTTAAATTTACAAGACACAAACACCCAGAGAAATGAAAAAACCGTTGACTGTAAAGAAAAAATCGCATTATGGAAACAGAAGTCCCTACATGGAAGGCACTACAGCGACCTACAGCAGCCCCACGTCGATAAGGATGCATCGAACGCTTGGCTGGTGCGGGGCGAACTCTTCCCGGAGACTGAAGCCTTCATGATTGCGATCCAGGATCAGGTCATTGATACCCGCAATTATCAAAAATATATAATTCGGATACCAAATCTGGCGACGGATAGTTGCAGACACTGTCGTAGTGCGCCAGAAACAATACAGCACATCACTGGCGCTTGCCGAGCCATAGCGCAAACGGACTACAAACATCGGCACGATCAAGTGGCTGCAATTGTCCATCAACATCTAGCACACCAATTTAGGTTTCTAACAGAGAAAATTCCATATTATAAATATAAACCACAAATAATATTAGAAAATAGCCAATACAGGATTTACTGGGATAGAACAATCATCACTGACAAAACTATACACTTCAATAGACCTGACATCACCGTTTTAGATAAATTAAATAAAACTGTATTTCTAATTGACATATCCATTTGCAACACTCATAACCTTCTCGCCACACACTCTGAAAAGATATCCAAATATATCGATTTGTCAATTGAACTGAAAACACAATGGAAGGTTAACACAGTCAGAACAGTCCCTATTATCATTTCTTCGACAGGCGTCATACCAAACACACTGCACACCAATCTCAACATCCTTAATATCCACACGTCCAAAGTTCACCTTTTACAAAAAGCCGTCATTCTTAACACATGCAGAATAGTACGAAAATTTCTATCTCTAGCAAATTAATTATTAGTACTTGGCTTCGGCCCGTACACTAATTAACCTCCTAGGAGAGCATATATTTGAAAAAAGAATAATAATAATAATAAAGTCAATTTATTTTCTCATCACAATAATGTTTACATATAGGCAATTAATCTATTATAATATTTTTATTTACAATATTGTTATTGTGTGAGACTGGTGCCTAAGCTAGGCTCGAAGCCTGTGTTGCTGGACACCAGGTCTCCATTAAGTAAGTACATTTCAAAATTTCGTTATATAGGCGCTTATAATTTAAATTAGTTTTACATTAAGAGTTACATATAGCTTTAGAGAATTTTATCAAAAAAGAAAATGAAAAGTTAGTGTTACAATCATTACACTGTATAGGTAGTTTTATTATATATACATATATATCAATGTTTACAATATTAGGTATATTCATAGCTACTACTTTGGGTGTGTGCTTTGTGTACATGAGTGTAAGTTCGTGTGAGTGTGTATGTGTGTGAGAGTGTGTGTGTGTCTATAGAAAGTTATACATATATTTTAATACCTTTATTGGAAAAAGTTCCTTTATTTTGTGTTTTCATTTTAAACAAGACGACCGAAGATAGCTTCAGTGCTATCATAATTCAGTGTCTGTAACCATTCCGTTAGTTTCAGCTTGACCGTAGCTTTTGACATGGGGAATATGTTTAACTTTTTATTAATTCTGTTGTAGAGGAAGCCGCCCAACTGGCAAAAGAATCGGTTTGAGAATTTCGTTTTGAGCGTAGTGCATTGGAGATTTACGGGATTATATCTTCTTTTCCCACTAGTTAGGGATGGGTCATATTTAAGTTGTTTGTGTTGTTTGAGAACAGTCTCCAAAACAAACAGCTGACGCACGGTTAAAACTTTACTTTCTTCATATAACTGTGCCGTGGGATAACGATAGGGTCGAAATGAAGATACCTTGAGAAGGGCTCTTTGCGTTCTCTCCATTTCTAGTAACAAGGTTTTTGGCGCACCGCCCCAAGACGTTATGCAATAAGAAATTATAGACTGGGCAAGCGCAAAGTAGACTAATTTAATTTTTTTTGGATCAAGTACGTGCCTAAGAGTTTTGAAAACGTACATTAGTTTTCTCAGCCGACTGTTGAGGGAGTTTATGTGCTCGGCAAATCGTAAGGTGCTGTCAATGATTATACCTAAGTATCTGACGCTCTGTTTTTTACACAGACTTAGGCAGTTACACGAAGAAGTATTTAGTTCGGAACATGAATGGGCTACTATTTTATGCTGAGTGTCTTCCTTTAAATGATTATTTTGTAATGAAAATGTGATATAATTAGTTTTTTCCGTGTTTAAAGTTAGCAAATTACTTTTCAGCCAGCTTGACACCAGATCAAGACAGAATTTAATTGAATTGAATTGAAAAGTGAGCATACCCAGGTCATTTATGTATATAAGGAATAATGTCGGTCCTAGCACACTGCCCTGGGGGGTACCGTAATTAATGTTGCGGTCAGTACTTATGTCGTTACCTATCTTGACTCTCTGGGTACGCTCACTTAGATAATCTTGGAAAAGGCTTAGAGTGGTTCCTCTTATTCCTATTTTTCCCATTTTTTGGACAAGGATCGGGACAGAAACTGTGTCGAATGCCTTAGCCAGATCTTCAATCAATAGCTCTTACTGAAGTACTTGGGTCTTCTTCGACAGCCTGTAGAACTTCTTCTTCCATAGGGTTGGTGGGTCTGCCTCCACCATGCGTTTGATTTGGGAGGCGGCCTTCTGAGAAGAGCAACCGATGCACATTCGTAAACACCCGATGATCGGGGTAGCGAGCAGCGTTTGGGTACCTTTCGCGGTAAAGTCTGGCAGCAGCACTGGCATTACACCTGCACTCACCATAAATAAGGCGCATATTAGCGTATTCGCGAGTGGTATACGAAGACATCTCGGCACTTGTCACACACTCACACAATAGTCCAGAGGAAAGCAAAGGTCGTCGTTAAGAGAAAACAAACAGTCCGAATCTAAATCGCAAGCAATCACAAGTCCATAAACATAGCCAAAAGTAAACAGTACGAAATCAACACAAACGAATACGAAAACAAGCGCTGTAAACGAAGGAACGTAACGTACTGACTGGTTTGTAATGTGTATCTACAATAGCGAATACCTGGCGTCACTCTCTGTCTCTCTCGCACTTGGTAAAATGGCTCTCTCCATCTCAGTCACTTTAGCGTCCATACCTGTCTCGCTCGCACTTGAGAAGGTGACTCTCTCCGTCTCACTCAATCACTTTAGCACAAATACTATCTCGCTTACACTTCCTAGAAAGACTCCTTTGTCACAACTTACAATTTACGACTCTTTGGAAAACCTTGGGCCCATTAGAATATTTTTTAACCAGGTAAGAAAAAATTGTTGAACACTGGATTTTTATGAATTTTTTTGTTGTTCATGATAGCAACTACAATTTAGCACGTGTCATACCATTTTGGGATCCTTACTAAATGCGCGTAATACAATTTTTTTTCAATGCAGACAGTTAAAACTAGGCCATTTTTAATTTTTTATTTTTTTCTTGGAAATAAGTCCTATTTTTATGCAAGCTCGAGGAGCTGGATTTGTAATGTTGATAAAAGTTTAGAGAAGCATTATTCAGGGTTACATATCAAAAAAAAAAGTTTCCAAAAGTGAACATTTGTGGCAACAGCAGCAAAAACACTGTCACAGGGTGTGAAATTTTGCGTGTTTTTTTAAAATGCCAATAATTTTGAGAACACGTGACTTAGATTTTTTTAAATATTTTTCTGATAACCAGCATGACTTGCCTTGTCACTCGGTTCCGGGTTGACGTCGAGTTTTGGGACACCCTGTATAGAATGTATTAATGTAATGTATATATAGACGATAAAGTATGTACTTCTACTATATAATTATATCTTTCTAAAAAAACTTGCAATGTGAAATACAGTTAAGTAAATAATTGCCTTTATTTCAAACGTATAACAACGATTTATAGACAAAGCTTCTTCGGACATGTGAGTTTAAAACAGATTCTACCCTACAAAGAGTAAGAACGTGTTTTACTTCCAAATAGCGTTATTTTTCAGTTGCTCAAGACAGCGTTACGGTCACGTAATTCTGACATATTTAATCTAGAACACTCTGATAGAACAAACGTGTATCGTATAAAGTACAAAATAAGGATGCGAAACGTTTAAAAGTGGACGTATAATTGAATTAAATTTATTTTAATATCCTTTATTTTGTAGGTACATTTGTACCACTTTGTAACACTTTATTTAAGTTGAATGTTTTACAAATTGAAACTTACTAATTAGAAAAGAAAAATAAATACCCAAGAATTGAGCCTTGCGGCACGCCTGTATAAACTTGTGATCGCTTTGTCTTTTCATTCATATCCAACCTTTGTATTCTGCTATAATTAGAAAAAAGTACGATTATTTATTAATGACATGATAATGATTATGATTAAAATTCTGTTATGTGTCACGCAATAACCACCAAATAGATTGAAATGTTATATAGTGCACATGTAGATTGTGTTCTAAATGAACATATAGGTAGGATACAGTTGGTTTTTATTATATGCTCTCCTATTTCAGGTATTCTAGAACCGAAACTCTATAGATCGGGAAAGGAACTGTTTAATAAATGATCTACATACCTAAGTGTATCGAAGCTATGCCTAATTCTCAAGCATTGTTTTACTCATTTTTTATTACACATTTAAACTTTAGAGACTTTTTAAAATTACGTGTAAGTATAGCAAAAAAAAAAAAGTAACATAATATAACAAAATTGAGTTAGTAAAATATTCAATCAGATTCATTCATTCTTCATTATTATTCATACATTTACTTATTAAAATACCTGTGAGATCGGAAGGCAGAAGGATGAATACAGTATATTTGAGGATCAAACGAACTTCTAAAGTGAAGTTCGATCCTAATTATGTGAACAGCTTCTTTCGAAGCGATTGAGGTTTACTTTATGTAGTAGCGCCACCTACTGCTAGCCTTTGCACGGATTTTAGAGTCTATGATAAGGGTTCTTTTCTTTTTTTTTTTTTAACAACTGTCACGTTTCGCTCCCTATGTCAGCATCCAGTCTACAGAACTCATTTTGTTTAAAGTCAATCTGTCTTATTCCTGTTTGTTCATTTCACTATATTGGGGTTGGGTAAAATACAAATATAAATTGAAATTACTCCATGTTGAAACATATTCATATTATGCTTATTTCAAAGCATAATAACGGGTGGGTTTATATTAAATCGCTTCGAAAGAAGCTGTTCACATAATTAGGATCGAACTTCACTTTAGAAGTTCGTTTGATCCTCAATTATATTTCACAGCTTCTTTCTTTGCGATTGAGGTTTACTTTATGTAGGATGTTTAAAGATTAGTTATAGTGAAATGAATTGGCAGAGTAGTAAGGTAAAACTCTTCAATAGTAAATAAACATACTTATTGAAAACAATTCAACAATGATTAGGCAAATTATTTTTCGTTACAAAGTTTGTTATAATTTCTAGCAAGGACTGAGGAAGAATCCGACCAACCTGCAGTCTTTTTGATAGGTCAATAGAAACTCCTAAATAAATAGCTCTTGATGTAGCAGCATGTCATGTACTATGTGCACTAAAAATATTTTCATCAATACCACTGAGAGTTAAAGTGTTTTTAACCCAGTGACTTAAAGTTTGGAAACCTATATGTTTCTTAAAACTAATAAACAAATTATCAGGTTTCCTTAAATTTTCGTTTTATTTATATACCTACATCTGTAAGGTTTTTGCTGGACAAATTTCTGGACGAATATTAAAAAACGGAAACTTTACCAAGGTCTGTTTACTATTAAATTTAGAGGTTTTTATAAACCCTTTTATAAGTACCTTTTTTAGTTATTAAAATATTTTTAATCTTTGTCACGGATAAAATTTGAACACGATGTTCCGTTACAAGAGCTATTAGTGTAACAGTTTTCTTGGAAAAGAGTCTTTAAGTCAAGGTCTTCATTAGGAAATTTTGTAGGTAAGTAGCTCAATACAACTGCTGGATCCCAGGTAAGATCATACTTGATGTGGTTGGTCTTCACATAACGACTCCTTTCATGAAACTTTTTAACCTGTTATATTGGGAATTTATGTTTAATATTAATGATAATGCAGATCTATAGCTATTAATAGTACCGTACTTAGCACCCTTTTCGAAAATTTCAGTTAGAAAATGAACAATTATTGGTTTAGAAGTTTGAGTAAAACTAAAATTATTATTTTTGCAATATTCAATCCACGCCTTGATACCTCCTTCACACTGTCTCGGTAAGAATTATCCAACAAAGATGCCAACATAATTTCAACGGACTTTGAAGACAGTGATCTTTTTACTAACGCTTTCTGAACAATTTCGCGGCAACCAAGGTTAATGTTTAATGAAGGTTGAGCGCAGATCTGAAAGGAGATTTCAGCGAATTAGTATTTAGTAAATACAATCACAACACAACCTTTTAAACAATGGCAACCATAGTTGCGTGGGCCAGTATGGTACTACCACAATACCCACAGACTTTTCACTAACAATTTTCTGAAGAGTTTTTGCATCTGGGTCATTTTTCCAGGTTACATAAATAGGACATTATAAGTTGCATCTGTTTGCAAAAAGATCAACCGATAGTATTCCAAACCTATTTGTTATATTATTAAAGGTATAGTCACTTAGATCCCATTCAGTGTCATTAAACTGTTTTCGTGACAAACTCTCAGCTTCTATATTATCTTTTGAAGTAATATAAGATGTAAAGATATTGATCTTACGCATTTCACGCTATTTCCATTGGTCTCGGGTAATATGATCCATATGTGAAAACTGAACACTACCCATTCTATTTATACAGGTAATGGTAATATCTATTCTTAACAATATATCACAATCGTAACTACCATAATTATGCGAATGTTTTAAGTCCGAAAAAACTGCTTTTAATTCCAGAGTATTAATGTGTAGCGACGACTCGCTTTCCTTCCAATGACCCGCTGCCTCTTTTCCATCACAAAACCCGCCCTAGCCAGTATATGATGCGTCAGGATAGATAGTTTTAGTGTATTGGCCTGTTCTAAGAGGAGAAAAGCCCTCTTCTAGATAATTTAACCACCAAGTAAAATCATCTTTATTATATCTGGGTAAATTCACTACCTGATCATAAGTAGGATTTTTATTTGGTGACAATATTTTAAATTGCTCGAATAACTTTGTGTATTATTTTTTCTATTTTAAGAACTTTTTTTTTTTTTTTTGTGGGTAGTTTTAAAATAATTTTCTCTGAATCAAAAATAAACCCAAGGAATTTACATTGTGTTCTAGGAACAAAGCAACCTTCTTTCGTATGCATTATGAAACCTAAATTTATTAAAATATGTTTTGTAATCCAAACATTCTCATTACAATCATCACAATCTTTGCCAATGTAAAATATATTATCTAGATATATTATGGATGAAAAAATTATCCCGACGTAAAAATTCCATGACTGGTTTTAATATTTTAGTAAATACTTATATAAAGAGCGGTGCATAAGTCAAACGCTTAATATTTGAATTCATATAAAACGTTGTTATATTCAAATCGAAGGTACTTTCGGAAAGACTTATCAACATTGATGAAAAAATAACATGTAGCATTGTTTTGTTAACTTATCAGCGGTTCTGTAATCTTCCATTTTGAAGTGTTTTGTAATAAATTAATTCAAAGATTTTAAATTATTTATGAAGCGATTTTCACCGTATAGCTTGAGCACAAGAAAAAATTTGTGATAAAATTTACTTGGCTCATGAGAACATACGAATATAGCATTTATTTTTAATAGTTTATCCAACGCTAAAATATAATCTTTATGGCCATGTATTGACCTTGGGTAAACACAAGAGCTACTTTGTTTAGCGGGCAGATATTTAAAAGGTCTTTAGTAACCAGCTATTCACGATAATATTAATGGATCACTCGTTATCTAAGCCCATTTTTGATGAAAATATCGTAAACGTCCATCGCACTGCACCTGGTGGTTTATTTCCGCTGGTTGCTAGTGTTCCACGACCGTTCGTGGTAGGTCCTACGTGGCGGGTACGTGTAGCTCTGCTGTGGAGCTCGAGCCGGCAGCTGTGGCTGCGGAGATGATGTCGTCGTTTTTTGCAATTTGCAGCGTTTCAGCAACATCTCCTCCCAATAGATAATCATCGCAACTTGTATTGGTCAGCGTGTCACGCAGGCATACGTTTATGGAACTCATTATTATGTTACGATGAGTTTTAGTTTCCCTATTCTGGCTATCGCGACAAGCGTAACTCAGCAGTTTTAAAAGTTTTTGCTTCAAAGTTTCATTGAAAATGATTACCATCGCTTGCGATAAAGCTGCCAAGGCGATTCCAATTTGCCCTTTTTTTTTTTTTTGATGTATAGAATCTCGTTTGGTAAGAGTTTCAGCCAATGCTGCTTTTGCTTCTAAATTTAATAAAGGGAGCAAGTAAATATTTGCAAATTGCGGGTACAAGATAGTCCTCAACAGGCTTATCTTTAGATTCTTTAGATCTTCAGCCGACAACTGCTGGTTTTTAGACCTCTTCCGGGACATTAATCGTATCAAAAAAAAAAAGGCTGATAATGACGGAGGTAGCTCGGGCACTTCAAATCTTGGATTCGGCGTGCAAGATCGTCTCCACCGCAAATCAGATTAATCGCCAACGGCGATATTATCTGGTAACTGACTAATCAAAAGAATTAATTATATGCATCGAAACTCGATGACTACACGCACATACCATGTGGGTAGTTTTGTGTCAACGACATTTTTTCTAATATTTATTAAAATTATATTAGAGATTCTCCACCGTACACACTGCAACAGAATAATGTATACCACCCAGCCGCACGCACACATACAATAAGCATTCGCGTTGTATGTGTGCTCAGAATAAGTGCTAAGACTCAGAATAATGTTGACCAATAGTCGCACGCACACAACTAAAGATCAATTCTAACTAAGCTAACTAACTATATCGTGTCACAACAAGAAATAATATGACTACACGGATGTATAGATCTTTAATTTCAGTACTTCACGTGTAGACGAGCCTATGTCAGCCGTATAATGTGCAGATTATTATTTTATATTATAGAACTCTGAAAAGTCTGCATTTTTTTTCTCCGTTGCTATATTAATATGTCTTTTTTTATTGTTAAATTATTGATTGATTGTTACAATAATAATGTTTAAAGATATTTCTTCAATACCCTTTTTTTCTTTCAAAGTTAATGAAGAAATATTCATTAACAAACCTAATAAAATATATTCATTTAAATTAAGAAATATTTTAATAATTTATTATAATTTAAAATGATATACTTAAATATAATTTTTATGTTCTATATTATTCTAATTATATTTATATTCTAATTAATCAATAAATTAAATATAGTGCAAGCAATCGAAAAATAAGGTGCAGGTAAAATCTACTAATAAAAACAACACAATCTTTTCCAGATAATTATTTATTTTTTGCATTTCACAATATGTTGCGTCTGACTAGAAATTTTTATTTCACAAATTTATTAAACGAGTCATTTTAAAAACAATCATAGTTTAGGTAATAGTTGTTATTTGAAAGATTTGAATACCAGTTCTCACTTTAATTTTTCTGTCACTTGGCGTATGAACTTATTATATAATTGAAGTAATAATTCCATTGTAAATATGAATCAACATGTTATTAGCCAGAAACTATAAATAAGCTAAGCTAAGCTTATTTCTAAGCTAATGAACAATAACATCATTTACTCTGGATTATCTACTTTTTTAAAGACAACTATTACCTCACTATTTTATTAATAGCTAATTTGAGCGCCGTCGGTGTCTATGACCTGCAGTGCTGCAACCGAGATCTCATACTGTCAACTAAATTCCAGCACAAGGCAGATCCTCTCATCATCTCCCAAGTTGAAATAACCTGCCCTTCTAATTTGGCTCTGGACCTCACTTGTGATGAATCCAAATTTAAAATCATTTGACCCCACAAATTCTCGATGGCGTTTAATGCGGCCGCTTAATCTAACAGATAGGGTGTTGCGAGCATCATAACGTTGGCATTTTCTCCTCCATAATATTTTACGGCCATCTTTGTCCGACTTGAATGTCTTTTATCCGTAAAAATAACTACATTGTTAGCCAATCAAATTCCAAATATTACTTTCGTTCATCAATATCTCTTTTGCCAGCCTGTAAATGAATAAATAAACTTAAGTTCCCTTGAAGTTTAAACAAATTATATTGCATGCGTAAGAAAGTTAAGTTAATTCAAACTCACATCATATGTGGTGGCCGTCGAAGTGGGTAAAAATGGATATATCCCCCGGTTCCTCTTAACGACGAACAGATAGTTGCACTGTTTTTCTCTGAAAATAAAATGATTAACTGAGAAATAACGATCACGTTTAATACAAGGTTTAAGTCAGAATAATAATTAACTTAAACTTACAAATATCATCAATCGACGTGCAATTTCCCTGATGGAAAAGTATTGATTGAATGAAACAATGATTTCAGCTCTCTGCAGCAAAGTTAAATGATAATTCATTTTTAATTTCACTTGGGCACAACAATCCGATAGTAGTAACGAGTAACGATGAATGCAAACCATCTAGAAACACGACTACACAATATTAAATAATAGAGGGTAGATTTAATTTTTTTTTTCTCAAGATATGACAAGCTAAAAATAAACTAGCAACACAATAAAAGATAATCGGGGGAAGATTCACTTATTTTGTCTTAAGAAATGAGGCATCGTTGTTATTTCGAATAGTTACGCTAATAATAGCTACCTACTTCAAATTCAAACTTAATAAAAAACATCAAAAAAAGTTGTAATATATTTCTTTCAATTTCTAAAAATGAATAATCAAAGTTTTTTGAGGGATTCGATACCGGACCTGTCCAGATCTCATTCCTAGACACTTAGACCGCTAGGCCATGGACGCTATGACTTGAAGTTGTGAAATTAGCATATTGTGTTGTCTGCCTGCTATTCATCCATATAGCTCGTCATGTGAGACTTGAGAGTAGCTAAGAACGAGTTTAACAAATTAATGAATCAGCAGAAGTGAAGTATTTTCACAGTGTGCGTGTGTGCGTAAGCACGTCCACTTATTATGCTTAGATTGGGTGACTTTCGTGGTGTGAGTAAGTATGGATGAACGCGCGTGTGCGTGCGACGTCAGATGGTGGTATACATTATTCTGTTGCAGGCTGTACATCAGATTAATCGCCAACGGCGATATTATTATCGAGTAACGGACTAAATAGGAGAATTAATTGTATGCATCGAACCTCGATGACTACACGCACATACTATGTGGGTAGTTTTTGTGTCAACGACATTTTTTCTAATATTTACTAAAATTATATTAGAGATTCTCCACCGTACATCAGATTAATCGCCAACGACGATATTATTATCGAGTAACGGACTAAATAGGAGAATTAATTGTATGCATCGAACCTCGATGACTACACGCACATACAATGTGGGTAGTTTTTGTGTCAACGACATTTTTTCTAATATTTATTAAAATTATATTAGAGATTCTCCACCGTACATCAGATTAATCGCCAATGACGATATTATTATCGAGTAACGGACTAAATAGGAGAATTAATTGTATGCATCGAACCTCGATGACTACACGCACATACAATGTGGGTAGTTTTTGTGTCAACGACATTTTTTCTAATATTTATTAAAATTATATTAGAGATTCTCCACCGTACATCAGATTAATCGCCAATGACGATATTATTATCGAGTAACGGACTAAATAGGAGAATTAATTGTATGCATCGAACCTCGATGACTACACGCACATACAATGTGGGTAGTTTTTGTGTCAACGACATTTTTTCTAATAAGTCCCAACACCGTTGGGTTCTTCGGAATTTGTAATTTGATGTCTCAACCTCCTCGAATTATTTTCTTGAGAATTTTCTCTTCCTTCGATGCACAATTTTTACCATTTAAACTTTTAAAATTTAACTAGCTAATTAATATATTTTAGTCGACGTGCGCAGGCTACAGCACGGAAACGCAGAATGAGTTCTGTAGACTGGATGCTGACATAGGGAGCGAAACGTGACAGTTGTTAAAAAAAAAAAAAAAGAAAAGAACCCTTATCATAGACTCTAAAATCCGTGCAAAGGCTAGCAGTAGGTGGCGCTACTACATAAAGTAAACCTCAATCGCAAAGAAAGAAGCTGTGAAATATAATTTATAACATAAATACCGAGTCGATTACTGATGGTGAAAGTGAGGTAAGCATGGAAGAAGTTATGAAAGCAGGTTTAAAATTGGGTAAAGCGGCAGGGTATGATAGGAGAGATGTATAAAGGCAAGGGCTCACAGCAGGAATGCAAAAACTTCTGTGGCATGAGTCTTCTGAGTATTGTAGGCAAAAAAAGCCCTAGGCCTTTTTTTGCCTACAATACTCAGAAAAGGCCTAGTCAAAAGTACCCGTAACCGGCGATCATGTATGAAAAGATTGATGAACGTGGAAGAATTGAAAGAGGTATCCGGGCATGCGGACCTGAACCAGGAAAGAAAAGTTCGTTTCATAATCTAGTCCAGTTAGGATCAAGGACTTAGTGCCAACGCTGTGTCACGCGTTCGAACGCGCGTTTCATACATAACTGCTGTACCATACGCACGTTCGATACGGAAGTTTGGAATGCGCCAAGCACCGCGTATGATGCGTACGGTACGGAAATGTTTTGAAAGTTTGTATGTTTGAATCTCTCTTAGTAGGTGTTATATAAATCTATGGCTAGGTGTGCCTATTTGAAGATACGGACGTAGGTAGGTACGGTACGCGCGTTCGAACGAGTAACGCAGCGTTGGCACGTACACTTCACGCAAAGTTTCGCACAGCGAAGTCGACCAATATACCACTGTGTATTGGTCCAATTTGCCCGTCAATTATTCATACATACATAACTTCACGCCTGCTACCTAATGGAGTAGACAGAACACCAAAGGCCGTAAACTTGATCTGATGTCACGTTTGATAAATTTGAAGGTATTGTAATGATGGAGGCAGGCTATTGCAGAGAAAACGCCAATAAAACTTCTGTTCCTTTTAAAAGCACAGAATTTTAACACAGCTTTTACAGTATGCCCGGGATGAGAAGCAGCTGGCATATACCATGATTCTCTTTAGCACCCAGTCCAGCATGTCCAATTTTAATTGTTGACTCGTTTAGTTGAAATCGAAAATCTTATAAGATAATAATAAGTTCTCTAAACCTTGACATATTCAGAGTGCCTTATAATTTGCACGTGGACATTTATCTTCTACCTCGAAATTGCATGTTACTAACTCAAAGGGACGGCTAAAGGGATCACATTTTGAACATGAGATACCCCGATGTATCATGGACTTGGAAGTCATTCGACATCTCTTCCCGGAATCGTAGCTCTTAGTTGGGATATACTATCTCTAAACTTAATAACGTCGGATACAGCAATACAATTACAAATACAACGTGTACATATCTAATACTTATCAATATAAGTTTAAAAGCGTGTTTTTTGGGTTGTAGATATTGCTGGAACTCGTCAAAATTATGTCCTAACAAAACAAAATCGTTTATATCCTTGCTGCTTCTATGTTATTTATTATATATACTCTAATTTTCTGAATGAAATTGACCCGCATTGTTCTCAACACAGAACATTTAAGAAATATAATATTTAAAATGTGCATACATATTTTTGTTGACGAGGAGGATGACATCTTCGAAAGATGCCCGATATCCTGGGGATGACGTCGGGTTATGTGGGGTTTTTACCCTAAAACCCCCGATGGCCACCGTCCACCTAAAAAAAAGATGACCCGGAATCTCCTGAGGAAATGTTAAGCAAAAGTTGTTGTCTCCATTCTCCTACTTTTATTTGCGTTTCATTGCGCAGCTTCACTGAACTACTTTCGTTTCAAAACTCTTAAAATGTGCATACCTAGGAATAACAACAAAAATATTATTGAGTCCAATTCACATAACGTTCAAATATTAAATACTTATGAAGAAAATCGAAAATTCATTCCATCAGTCAAACAACAAATTAAAATTCAAAGCATTCACTTATCAGTCTTAACCAGTCGTTAATTTTTCACAACCAAAACCCGAAAAGTACCTCCCAACAAACAAAGCGTTTAAATTTAAAAAGGAGCAATTAACCAAAATGTTTTGCCGTTCTTCTCTTCCATAATTAGGTAGCTCCGAACAATGGTCCATAAAAATTGTGCTTCGTTTATAAAAAAAAATATTCATTAACATGAAAAATTTAATAAATTTAAATGCTTTTATGAAGCGTTGTTTATTTTAAATATAATTTTAATAAGTGAAGCTATGTAAAAGTTCATTAGACCTATACCTTGGCAAATAATTCAATGCAGTAAACTGACATTTTGAAATTTTAAAAAGAAAAATAATGATACCAGTTAAAAACTTCTTAATGTAAGGTACTGAATGAGAATGATTGAAATTGAATGGTTCTTTTTCATTCGTTTCGAATAAAAATTTTAACAAATGTATAAATACGTAAATTTGAGGTGTGTACTTTATTTTTAAAGTAACTTTATCAAAAATAATTGATTACCAAACATACAATGTGCTTTAAAACTGTCAAAGTAGAAGTGAAAGTAGTTGTTTGAAAATATTTAAAGACAACGAAAAATTAAGTGACGTTAAGCATCTCCACTTTAAAAATAAGAAAATGAAGTTATAAAATATTTTGTGAATCAAAATATTTTTTTTTTAATACTATTAAGATATATTTTTTTAAAATCATTCATTCACTTCAACCGCATCACTATTTTTCGTCTTCTCTATGGTGGGCACAATAGAACTGTCATTTTACTGCATTGAATTTATTTGCCAGGTTATAATAGCTTATCAAAGAAGTAGAGTCACATTTACGAATTTAAGTGACCCGGCGCGGTGTTTTTGCCTAAGTTGTATTTTAATTTTTAATCTCGAACCTGATCTTAGATTAAAAATCATAACCAAAATCGAGATTGCTATTTTTTTTTAATTCAAAGATTGAAAATAGAGACGGTATCAGATTCTAGTCGATCAGTTGAAGTCCCATTTATTTGAATACTACTGATCACAAACTCGTTACCTACATGTTTATTTCATTTAACTAGTTTAAATATAGTTAGCCACTTAGCATATTTGTATCTCTTTGTGCAACAGTATGTTTATGCTGTATTCATTTCATTTCGCAGTAGGTAACTACGTTTTTAAATACGCGGGCTGTGACTTTGCTTGTGTATTTTTTTATAAATCCAATTTAAGATTAAACCTACCTAGCGATATTGTTTCAGAAGTTCTGATGTCCTGTAGGAGACCACGGATTTTTTTTCTATGTCAAGCCTATATAAAATTACTACTATTTTTTACAATAGTCATTTCGGGAAAAAACTTAAAATACTTCGACTAAAATTTGCTGCATTAAGAAAGGTAAACCAGATGGTTAGATGTAGCAAGTGATTTTTTCATTCCAAACAATTTGAACACTCTTTTAAGACTGGACTTCTAGACGCACACAGAATTTCTATGCCTACATATTGGATATTCCAAGAAGTCGAACTCATTGACAATTAGCTTTGGTCGCCAAGGATGACTAACTGCCTATGTCTAAATAAAACTACTTTTTAACCGGTTTAATCGCGTATAATTAATATTTTACATTTTATCTCGACGTTTCGGTGTCTTTGCAGACCCCGTGGTCACGAAGTAGTTTTATTTAAATTATGAATCGTGAAAACTTAAGACAATGCCCATGTCTATTTTTCTAGAACACTATTTTTCTATTAATTCATTCATAACTTCACGCCTGTATCCCTAAGGTAGGCAGAACACCAGAGGCTATAAAACCATCTCATGTCACTTTTGACTAGTTTGGAGGTATTATTATGATGGAGAGAGACTATTCAAAAATTCTTTATTTCGTAAGTATTTAGATACATTTGAAATAAGTCAAATAATTTACAAATTGAACTGAATCTACCACCACTTCGGAAAGTCGATCTGTTGAGAAGAAGTGGCAAGAAACTCAACAGCAATAATCTTTTAAAAATAAGAGAAATCATCTTCTTGCATCCGGATATCACTTTTCACATCAACACTTATCCATAAATCTAACAAAGGGTTAATCTTAAATATTTTAGGATTTTATTATAAAATGAAGCGTACACATTGACCCATGAACGAGTTGATCTTCTGGAGTCTACTATTATATTTATACAATAGGCAATCAAGTACTAGACAGAAACGTAGACATAGATATAGAGGTAAAGATAGAAGCAGAGATAGACGTAGCGATAGAGGTGAGAGAGAATACAGATAATATGGATGGGGATGAGGATATTGCAGTGACAGGGGGTCAGCCTATCGCCCGCATAAACGCCAATAAAACCTCCGTCTCTTAACTGACTTTAACAGTATGCCCGGGAAGAGAAGCAGCTGGCACATTCTATGTTTTTCTTTCGCTCCCAGTCCAGCATGGAAGAGACTATTTTTCTATTTTTCACTATTTTTCTAGTTCTATTGCTTCCAAGTGTCAGTGGAATTAGTTTTCGTCGATGGTGACATGGAAGGCAAAGGTTTGATTCTTTTTATGTTTAAAAGACATGCATAGATTTCACTGCATTTAAATTAACAAAGCTGTCGGAACAAAACACCAAGTGGACCCATGAATTTTTGTTCCATCATGAACAAATTTTTCATTTCATTTTTGAAACATTTGTCATTACTTGTTCTAAAAGGAACCTTTCCCAAAACTAACACACTTCTACAAAATATAAAAAGTAAACTAAAACTTCACACATACTGTCACGTTCTTAGTTTCTAGTTCTTTCTGTAAAGAACGTACGGTACAATTATATATATTTTCCAGGCAAATACCTCTGCAGCCAATGTCCCATGGAGACTTTACAGTTTTATTCTTTGTGGCACAAAAATGCACGCGTCCCTGGGGAACAGAGTGCCTGCGAATATAAAGGCTTTTTCACAAGCGCATTGCAAATTATTTTAAAGCATTGTGACATTTAGGAAGTAGGAATGCAATTTTTTTGAATGAACGTGAATAGAATATATTTTTTAGTGGCAGCGTCTATGTCGTATTGTTGTGTCTAATAGATTATACATATAGTTATGCAACTAAGTATTTTTTGCTGAATGGACATTACCAATATTACTTTTTACACAATATACAGGATGTTTGGGCTTATTTTGTTTGTCACCGCGAAATCAAAATATAAATAAAAATAAATATCAAGTATAGACAGCTAATTTTGATTTTATTTAAATCTATACTGTTTTAGGCTTCTTTTAACTCCTAATTAATTCACTAGTCTTTGTTTTATTTGCTTACAAAGTTTCGAAATCGAAAACTTCAATGGCCAGTTAGGTATAGCAGATAACTTACTCTACAGGCCATATCAATTTGGCCGGCGATTGTTTGGTCCACCCTGCATATTTAGACTTAACAAGTGGTTTTCATCAATAACAATTGAATCAGTCGACGTCGGAATAGCAGTTAAAGAATAAGAACAAAATAATATAAGGCAAATAATATATGCCCGATTAAATTCCACCTAATAGTAACCATTTTATTAGACTTCCAAAAAAGGAGGAGGTTCTCAATTCATCTGTATGTTTTTTTGTGTCTTTGTTACACGATATTTCGGACTCGATCGGAATCGATTTTGAAAATTCTTGTTTCATATGATCGAGGATACTTCATAGTTGGTCCCATATAAATTTCATCGAAATCAGTCAACGGACTTCTCAAGTACTTTTAAAATTTAAAATTTTTGAAATACTATGTATGATTTCGGAGAATGTTTACGTTGATGATATTATAACTCAGCCAAAGTTTTGACGTGAAGTCGGTTTTTTTCTGCTCTGCATTCGTTGATTATTATATTCTTATTTATAATAGGCTTACTCACATTATAAACGTGCCTTTACTTGTCTGTGGAGTGCTTTTAACGTTACAAGATGCTTGACAGCGCCATTCTAATGTTCTTTTTTTAAATTTTCCTATACATTTAGAGTAATATCGAGTGGGACATACATTTTACATATTCTTATATATTTGACATCAAATATTTGCGTAGGCATTAATCATTGTTTGAATTTTCATTTTATCATTGTTAAATGATTAAACGCAAAACTTAGGGACTTCAAGGAGTCCTTGATTTTAACATACAAGGCTTGTAACTGGAGATGTACCTAATGTGGAACTGGGATTATTATTTTCTTAGCTACTCACTTGAATTCATTATAATATAATATATACATTTCTTTGTAAGGATTTGAAAAATATAGTGGAAAGAAATCCTTTCTAAAAAAGCTATTAATTTTAATATACAGGTTGGCAAATTTTAGATACTGAAGAAGAGCGCTCTGTACTCGATTATGGAAAAAAGTAGTTACTTAATTTTTCACTGCTCCCTCGGGCGGCATGGCTAGTGGTAGCTTCGGGTGTCGGGTCACCCTATTCCCTAAAATATGGTTGAGGAGGGTGATGGCAGGTGCTTGCGTTATACTCGTGAACGGGTGCTGCTAGCGGTGCCAGGTCGTTTTGCTGAAGACTTTATGACTATGTTACTTTTTTGAATTTGACTCTGACTTCTCCATCTCCATCCCATTCCCCCATGTTCACGTCCGTGTTAGTGTCCAGTTTCTGTCCACGACTATCCTCATCTCCATCCACATTATCTGTAATATCTCTCACCTCTATCGCTACATCTATCTACTTCTATCTTTACCTCTATATCTATGTCTACGTTTCTGTCTAGTACTTGATTGCCTAATGTATAAATATAATAGTAGACTCCAGAAGATCACCAACTCGTTCATGGGTCAATGTGTACGCTTTTATAATAAAACTCCAAAATATTTAAGATTAACCCTTCGATAGATTTAAGGATAAGTATAAAGTTTTATTATAAGATATCCGGATGCAAGAAGATTGTAAATTGTTATTGTTATTGTGTATTTTTAAAAGATGATTGCTGTTGAGTTTCTTGCCACTTCTTCTCAACAGATCGACTTTCCGAAGTGGTGGTAGATTCAGTTCAATTTGCAAATTGTGACTTATTTCAAATGTATTTAAATACTTACGAAATAAAGATTCTTTTGACTTTGACTAGAATTTCCTAAAAATAAATACTACTATGTTACTATTTATTTGTATGTGATATACAAATGAGTCAATCGCGTCATGTGACCTGGCACGCGGATCGCTGTCGACGCTAGCGTATCCATGCGTTGCGTAATCAATTCTTTAACTTTCGGTTAAGTTTACTCAGTAAATAAATAATATTTATTTTCTAATTATATTTTTTCTCTTCATATATGATCTCAAACTATCACGTCCTTGAATTTCAATAGTGAGCCACCAGTCACCCTGTATTGTTACTTAATCAAATTTTAAATTGAATTTCAAAATGCTTTTCAAGAAATTTCCACTAATTACTGCTTCTTCAAATTCCTGTAAATATTTTAAGAAATAACGAATTTGAAAAAATCTGGTAATTTATTAGCATTAAGGTGCAGTTTTGCTTGGTGGTAGGATCCCTTCTGGGTCCGCCTGGCTAGCGACCACCCTTTATATAAAGTCTGCCGCCAAATGTTACCGCTCCGGCGGTAATGTGTTCCGGCAATATTGTATAAAGAGCCAGTTCCTTCCTAAGCCCGTGTGCTTTCATCTTCGACCTCATCGTCACTTACCATCAGGTGAGATTGAGGTCAAACGCGGGTTTAGTCACTTATAAAAAAAAAAAAAAGTTTAAAGTCACGGAACAACTAACGAAGATTTAAAAATGGAATTTTATGATGAAAAAAGTAGTTTCCTCTTCCGGATCCGGGGTCAAAAATTATGACTTCCTCAAGCACCTAGATAAGCAGGAATACTAATGAATTAAATAAAACAAGAATGATAGGAATGGATAGGACTTTAAAGTTTTAAAGTATTATAGATACTTTGAAAGAATGGAATTAAAATATTTGTTATAACGAAAATAATTTCGTTCGAGTGAACGATCAATCAATATATATAAAACTGTTCCGTTACTGACTGAGTGACTGAGGTACTGAGGTACTGAGTGACTGAGTGACTGACAGACAACGTACAGCCGTAACTACTGGGCGTAGAGAGCTGAAATTTACAACATAAATTCTTTAGGGTATGTAGGGGTGCACAAAGGAAGGAATTCCCGAAATTCCCACAGGAACGGGAAATATAGGACTTTTTAGTTTGTATGAAAAATCTTATTCCTTGAGTGCACCGATGTGAAACTTGGTGTAAAGGTTTTTCAATGTGTGTCTGGTTGTGTTATTAAAGGAATTCCCGAAATTCCCACGGGAACGGGAAATATATGATGTTTTAGTTTGTATGAAAAAATCCCATCCCTTGAGTGCACGGATGTGATACTTGATATAAAGGTTCCTCAATAAGTGTCTGTTTGTATTATGGAAGGGGTTGGACTTTTTAGTTTGTATGAAAAATCTTATTCCTTGAGTGTACGGATGTGATACTTGGCATGCAGGTTCTTCAAAGAGTGACTGGTTGTGGTACGAAAAAAATTCCCAAGGGCACGGGAAATATATGATTTTTAGTTTGTATGAAAAAAACTTATTCCTTGAGTGCATGGGTGTGATACTTGGTATAAAGGTTCTTTCAGTGGGTGTCTGGTTGTATAGTTTCTGAAATTTCCACGAGAATGGTAGTTATGCGCATACGAAGTTGCGGGATAAAGCTAGTTTTATATAAAACGTCATGTAAGTTGCGTAACTCCCAAGAAAGTGAGACGTTCTAAATTTGAATACATAGTTTACTAAAATGTTACAAGTTTAGCTTTTATGACTGACACCCTTTCAAATTAATTTCATACATTTGGGAGATATGATGCCACAGACAGACACACAGATGCAATTTCGAATCCATAACTTCAGCTAGGTAGAAATAAAATAAAATTGTAGCGAACTAGGGGGAATCTAGTATATTAATAACTAGAATACAGGGTTAATTTTAATTAGCGCATCACCTCTTGCAGGCAGTTCTCCCCATCAATCCCAACAACATTTGTTCGGAAGAAAAAAAAATTAACAGAATTTTGCTCTCTCTCTGTTATTTATTACTCTGTATTTTTGTAAGTTACCCTGCAACCCCACGCCCGGCTACACGTGGCATGACGTGACGACGCAAGGTGCATGGCATCAGTGTTAATAGAGTAACAAATAAATATATAATATAAATGTTTAGAGACAATAAATATTTTTGTATGGGAAAACTTAAAAATTTTAAATTATTTATTTTAAAAAGTCGTACAACAAATGTTCTTGGGATTGATGAGGAGAGGCTGCCTGCAAGAGGTGATGCGCTTATTAAAATTAACCCTGTATAAAGACATTGAAAACATGTTATTGGACATGTATTTTTTGCTCCGTACGGGTATCAAAAACTCACGAGTCACATAGTTGAAATTACGCCACATTACATGCAGGTCGTGTTTGTATGTTTATTTCTTTTAAAATTGTGTAAGTATTCCTTATATTAAAGAACGATGTATAACTTTGTATGAGAGGTGGTACCCACCTCAAAGGACATGTGTGGTATATCGTTGAAAAGAGTTCATTTACTAGAACAAGAATTGGTATAGCACCTGTTTTGATTATGAGTCCAAGCTGATAACCAACCTCATTTATAAAAAAACAAAATTTAAAAAGAAAACCTAATTCAGGTGTTTAACAGATAATCAGAGTGGCGGTGTCGCTTACTTTCTATGCTATAGATAACCCGTCTGCTATTTTGACTCTGAACGGACTATCGTAACTTGGCGCAATAGTAACTTTGATTCAGGTTACTAAGACGTATCCAACGGCGTATCTTACATGGCTATTGCAGGTGGGTACCGAAATTATCCGTCATCCTTTCAGTGTCAATAATTCTCGTTCGTACTAAATAATATATATGTGTATTTTAAAATTCTCTTTACGGCGCGGTCTAAACTTTAACTTCATCATCTCTTATCTTTAAAAAATAAAGGCATCAGAATTTAAAATTCAACTCATAATCCTCAAGTATTTTTAGAACTTAACATTTAAAAAAATGTTGCCAAACAAAACAACCTTTTAAAGAAGCTATTATTTATCGTTACGAGTACAACCAACTCGGCGACCCCGCAACAACAATAAATTCACAAAAACTTCCTTACCAGTCCTCAGTAGCTTGTAGATTTACAAACAAACGGTATTTCACTAAAATATAAACAAAAATAAATTAAACTCTCCAGAAAGGAGGTAGTAAATGTCAGGAATAATGCTTTTAGTGATAAATGCTGTGGAGGTACAATCTCTTAGGGTAATTAAGAATCGTGTTTTATTTGAGTGTGTTTCAAGTCAATTTTTAACCTGTTTTAGACTCCACTACTTCGAATTACAAAATCACGATGTATGTAAGTTCAAAAGTATGAAAGGACGATGCACGTTGGTTCGACAGTTCAGTGGTCGCATTTTGGGGTCCCAGGTACTAAGATTATAGAGCATCTGAATCTGCATGTGAAAATAAATAATAATAATAAAAAAGTGGACCGATTTCAAAATATGACATTTAATGGCAAAAAATTCAAAGTTAATTATCTCGAAAACGGTTAGGTTTTGGAGTAGGGTGTTTCATAGTGGAATCAGTTAGAAAAGACGGGTACTGTACTACACGTCCTTGATGGATCTAAGTCGACTTAACAAGTAACCCTGTATATTCATATGCCGTAAATTCAAATTTAGTCAAATTTAGTAAAAACGGTTATTTTAATATTACAAACAGACACTCCGATTTTCTTTTTATGTATAGATTATCCCAGTTAGGGTTGCTATACTTTTGAACTCGCGACCGTCGGAATTCCATTCGTTGCCGAGAAATGGAATAAGTAATAATAAGTCTCCCAATTAAATGGACCTCTTGAAATTTGAAAAATTAACATCTCGTTATTGGGATCTGTAGTGTACATATCTTTTATACTCTTCAGTTTTACAATGTTTTCATACTATTAACAGATTACTCTGTACTTGCTATCGGAACGCTTTGTAATTTTATCTCATAGTCAGAAGACATTATCTGTATAAATATAGTATTTGCATTTGAATATACATCCTGTGTAAATAGGAAAACACATGCAGAATGATAAGTGACTCATATTGTTTATGTAATTACCAGTGGTGTCACTCTTAAAGTACTTCAATTTGACAGCTAATTTTTATCACATGCAACAAAATGGACCGGTCATGTTGTCATTTTACCACGATAGATGTCTGTAGTTCTAATACACCAATCAAACAAAAGATCTGCTGTCAGTTTTGAGTTGCGACAGGTCCGTCCAACCAGCCAGTCACAAAATGGCTGCTCCTCCTTGCATGTGCATATGTCGATGTTGTATTTTGTGATCTCCTTGTTATCTTGTGGTGATTTATGCGCGGCGAGCTGAGCTGAGGTTCCAGGTTCGAATCCCAGTAATGTAGTTTTATCTGGGCGAGATAATCTGGTGTTTACAATATAAGAAAATATTTATAATAATAGCCATGTTATAGTATTAATTATTGGACCGACATTCAGATGGCAGTACGGGAGCTTAGCAAAATGGCGGTGCGTCAATTGGGGTGACAGATTGAGGCGTTGAGTAGGCTCTCTATTCCTTTTGGTATATTTATCTTTCTCCATGATAATTACTGACCAGCCGACGAAGACACATAAGGAAATTTGACAATAGATGTCAAATGAAGCCGACATTGTGACAGGCGTGATCCCATGCTGCCTAAAATCAAGTCTTAAACTATCTTACTTACTATCATAAGTGTGAAAGTTCGATGGGTATTTGTTTCTCAATTACGATAGAACAGCTCAACAGATTTGAATGAAATTTGGCATAGAGATAGTACTTTTACAGTCTGGAATAGCACGTGATTTATCCCGATACACCCAGGATACAAAATTGAGCGGGTAAAACCGCGCAAAACAGCTAGTTAGACATAAAACTTATTACGAACAGTCTCCCTCACAAAAAGATATGTTACTTAGATACATAACAAAAGTAATGCAGGCTATGAAAAAACACAATTGACCTCTGTATCTATCTCTATTGAATTCCTAGTTGGATACTTACAAGAATACCTGTTTCACAAATACCGTGGGCGATTCTTGTGACAAAGAATAAACATATAGGGTCACTGGTGGGTCACTTTTGAAATTCAGTGACATGATAGTTTGAGATCATACATGAATACAAAAAATATAATTAAAAAATAAATATTAATTATTTACTGAGTAAACTTAACCGAAAGTTAAAGAAATAATTACGCAACGCATGGTTACGTGCCGCGATTAACTTAGTTGTATGTAAAGTAAATAGTAACATAGTAGTATTTATTTAAAGGGAATTTTAGTGGAAAATTAAGTACCTACTTTTATTACACAGTTATGTTCAGAATCGAGTACAGAATGCTCTCCTTCAGTATCTAAAATTTGTCACCAGTCACCCTGTATAATGAAAAATCTTAACGCTTACTTAATTAGTAATACAATACATATACATTTTTCTCTTTATTTATGTATGAAGGCCGCTTGAAATAAGGTCAGTCTTTTTCTGCAGAACTACTTAATTTTGTTTGCTGAAGATTTTACTTAAGAAAGTTTGTTTGCTAAGATTTTCGTTACTTTCTTCTACAAAACTTTAATGGAACTATGACGAAACTTTGTGTCACTATATTATATGCTCTAAATATACATTACCTTATGCGTACTAGTAGAGTGAATTTAAAGATTGATAAGCGAATGAAAATTACAGTAGGTTTTGTAAAAATCTTTACGCATTTGCTTTTTAGGAAGGTTTATTAATAAAGTTTACCATAGTTTTACCATAGTTTTTGAACCCTTTGCAACTTGCAAAGGGTTCAAAAACTATGGTACGTATTTTTTACAAGGTATAAATTCGCTAGGTTGAAATCTACTTAAGTGTCGGTATCCTTATAAAACGTGGTGGTGTGTCGCATTAACAACTTGTAAATAAATGGGTTGTGGTGCGCCCATAGTTTTTTTTCTATAATTTATGCAATTTACTAATTTTGAGTGATTTTAAATATTTTTTTTCGTCTTCCCTTCGAATAAACACCCTATATATAGAAACACATTTAGAGTAAAATAATCATAAAAAATACGAAAAGCTTTTTTCTTCGCGTTACCTTTTTGTGAATTAGGTAAATTATTTTACAACTTTTGCCATCTAAATGTCTTTGATGATTAATTGAACATGGCGACAATAACAATATTAATCATATTTGATTTTAAAATAATGAAATCTTATTTCTTAATGATAAAAAATTATTCCTTTGAGCTTGGAAGTGTAATTAGAGATATTATTGCATTATCTTACATAACGTCACGCCTGTATCTCTCATGGGGCAGACAGAACACCAGAGGCTACAAGACCATCCGATGTCACGTTTGACAAATTTGGAGGCATGATAAAGATGGAGAGAGACTATTGTAGTGACAGGGGGTCAGGCCATCGCCCACAAAAACGCCTTCAAAACCTCTGTCCCTTAACTGACTTTTACAGTATGCCCGGGAAGAGAAGCAGCTATGTTTTTCTTTCGCTCCCAGTCCAGCATGGAAGCAATTATCTTGCATGCATTACGCATTATCTTAATAATGCAAATCATTTTTTACGTTTTTCAATGTTTATTTACAAAAATACAGTGTGTGGCCTATCACAT
The DNA here is from genome assembly GCA_944452665.1 of Stenoptilia bipunctidactyla. Lineage (NCBI taxonomy): Eukaryota > Metazoa > Arthropoda > Insecta > Lepidoptera > Pterophoridae > Stenoptilia > Stenoptilia bipunctidactyla. Next base: position 1,925,792 of record OX101730.1, read on the forward strand.
ACATTGATATCAAACGTCTAGGTCTGAGTGAAGTGCGGCTTAGGGACCGCAGTTTGATGTGACTAAGCCAGTGATTCCCAAAGTGGTCTATATCGACCACCAGGGGTCTATGACAAACTACAAGGGGTCTACGTCAGCTGAAAAAAGTGGGGTCCATGATCTTCTAAGCTGTAGGATGCAGACTAAATAATAAAACCAGTATCAGGTAAGTAGGGGGTCTACCCAATACCGTTCAATTCAATTCAATTCAATTCTTTATTGCATTCCACAATGGTAAATTCAGGTAACAATTTAAGGTAGTAGTACATACATCATGGACCCTGTTGGGCACAACAACTTGAAAGAGGATAGAGGGGCTGATTTTACATTTACATTTTGATATCAAGTTTCATTATCTATTACATTGTATGTAAATACTATTCTTAATGTTATATTTGAGGAATTACAAAATTATTATTATCATGTATATTATTATTAAGTAACATAAGTATATTCAATTTTACTGATATTATAAGATACAATACAATTTTATCACTATTAATTTATTTTTATTCATCTGTAAAATATTCATGGATGGAGTAGAAGCTTTTTTTAAAAAGATATGATTTTACTTGTTTTATAAATTGTTATAACGTGTTATAACTTCCGTTAAACATGGCAAGGGGTCTACGACTAAAAAAGTTTGGGAATCTCTGGACTAAGCAAAGATAGGCGACGGTACGTTACTACATAGTAACACAGTTACTAAAACATACAATTAACGAAGTATTTAGAAAGTTTATTGATTATTGAAATATTAATAAAATAAACATAATTTTTTTTTAACAAGAGTATTGGCATAACTTTTCAAACGGACTTACCTAAAGTTATGACACCGCAGGCATCGTGCGCTGGATATTACATTACTAGTTCCATCACACCAATACCCGCCTTTAGAGCAGGCCACGAGCGCGCTCTACCGCGGCTCAGCTCGCGCTCGAGAGGCGTCCAAATCATGGGAACTTTTTTTGCAGGTTACTAAGCAATCTGTACGCACCATAAGCTATCCGTACATTTTTGTTTTTTGAATAACATCGAAAAATGCTCGATGCTCAATTTGGACGGGAGTTCGAGCGCCCGTCCTAATTGCGCGAGCATGAATTGCGCCTGTGTGAGTGAGACTTGCTCCTGTGTGCGTGACGCTCGTAGCCTGCGCGACGCAATCCGTGAATTGTCGGGTTTTTAGACAACATCAAAGGGACTCGGATTAGTAATTGGATAATTACGAGAGCAACTTGAAATGTGATTTTTTGTTTTTTAATTTATCGTAACGATTTTTATGTCAAATGAAAGCTCTGGGTATAAAACCAATTTAGATAATTTAAGAATTAATTTTTATCGTGAAATTGTAACCAACCAGAACTTTTAAAGTTTTTTCTTTATCATCTGTAGTCCTTTTATACAATTCTCTGCGCCACTAACGTCGCTGCATCAAGGCCTGGGAAGTTTTTCATTAGTACAACAATTAGCTTTTGCTCATGACTCCGTTCTGCTAATTTTCGAATAAAAATTGTCTATCTAGTAACGATAGCATTCTATAGTATTATTAAGAAAACTTTATTTAGCCTAGATAATGTGGTGTGAACGTTGGAGGGTGGATTGAAAAGTTCGCGGCCTAGTCAAGAAAACAGAATAAAGTACATACAAAAATATTTTTATTTTTCGACGTAATCTCCATTTAGCTCTATGCACTTCTTCCATCTGCTTTCCAGAGCTTCCATACCTGTTTTAAAAAAAGATTCCTCAAGGTCTTCAAAATACATGTTAACAGCGGCTTCGACCTCTTCATTCGTTAAAAATTTCTGCCCACCGAGGTGTTTTTTCAGGTTTGGAAACAGATGAAAGTCCGAAGGTGCCAAATCAGGAGAATAAGCTAGATGTGGCAAAAATTCGAAACCACAATCACGAATTTGAGCCATAGACTCGACAGACGTGTGGACTCGGGCGTTGTCCTGGTGAAACAACACTTTCTTTCTCAGTAATCCTGGGCGTTTCTGTTTAATTACTTCACGTAAACGGTGCAGGAGGGTGCTATAGTACGCAGAGTTTATTGTTTCGCCTTTTGGAAGGTAGTCCACCATAATGACACCCTTAGCATCCCAAAAAACCGATGCCATCACCTTGCCAGCCGACAGAATTGCCTTTGCTTTTTTCGGAGTTGGTTCACCTGATTTTTTCCATTGTTTGGATTGTTGTTTTGATTCTGGGGTATAGTGGTGAAGCCATGTTTCATCCATTGTCACAAATCTGTCAAGAAAACCTTGTGGATCAGCCTCGAACATCTCCAAACAGTCGCGAGAAATCGTGAGTCGAATTCGCTTTTGCTCTACTGAAAGCAATCTGGGGACCCATCTAGCCGAAACCTTAGAAAAGCCGAGTTCATGGACAATGATGTTTTACGTTCGTTCATATGAGATGCCTATAGTGTCTGTAATTTCTCTGATAGTCAATCTACGGTCTTTCAATATGAGATCACACACTTTATTGATGTTTTCTTCGGTCGTAGACGTCATTGGCCTGCCGGAGCGAGGGTCATCTTCGATGTTCTCTCGTCCACGTTTAAATTCTGCAACCCATTTTTTCACAGTGGTATAAGACGGGGCAGATTCCCCTAATGTTGTTTGCATGTCATCATGGATCTCCTTTGGTGTTAATCTTTTTTTAAACAAATATTTAATCACAGCACGTTGTTCAAATTTCTCCATTAGTGAAAATTTGTTCTACACACGTATTTATATTGTTCGTAAAATTTTATTTAAACAAGATATCAAATTGAAAATTCGCGAGCTGACAATTGAATAATGACAGTTCAAAATGACGGCAGAAAAAATAACAAAAGTTTTTTTTTTAATGGCCAGGCCGCGAACTTTTCAACCAATGTAGTACATCTCCCTAGGAATGTATGTTTAAGTTTCAGCTCTCTACGCCTAGTAGTTATGGCTGAACATTGTCTATCAGTCAATCAGGTGAGTTTTAATATAGGTATGTAGGATACTGATGAACCTCTGATAAAAATTAGAGCACGAATGATGTCTTCGAACTCTCGTCTAATCTACTAATTTTGTGAAGTGTCGCGGAGTAAGGTATTTTCAAATGCCGAGCATTAAACAACCGACTTCAATAACATTTTTAAATCCTTGTCAAAACTTTGGCTGAAGTGAAATGTCATCTATGTAAGTTATATTAATTTTTTAACATTTATGTTTTTTTAGTAGTACTGAATAGATTTCCATTAAATTTCTATGCGCCACCTCTGACTTATTGTGATCTATCAAATGAAACAAGAATCATCAAAATCAATTCATAATTGACCAATTAATCAAGTCACAAACATACACATAATTTGATAACCTCTTCCTTTTGGAAGTCGGTTGAAAAGTACGTGTTCGGCGACGAAATACGGAAAAAATCTTACTCAGGATGCCCGTTTTGAATGCTCAGTTCGTGCGCAATACACGTCCAAATACAGCGAGCGCAGGCATCGAGCGCTGGATATTACATTACTAGTTCCATTACACCAATGTGTACCCGCCTTAAGCGATCTGGAACCGTGAAATTTAATAGTCTTTTAATAGCTTTTTTGCATTCCCATTTTTGAAAGCTGGAATACTATCAAAATTTAAAATAAATTAAGTTTATATTTAAAATTTACGTCTTGATTCAACAAAAGTAAGTTTTAAAAGATATTTTTGCTGCGAAATAGTGCTGTTGCAATTTAAAATTTAACAACCATTTTAAGTGTGTTTAAGCATTTCCTGATATATGGAGGTGGACAAAAAACCTACGCAATAGATACACGGGTAATCTATATCCCATTTTGGTACGAAATAATTCGTAGGATGTCGAGTCGCAATTCTAAAATAGAGTTTTCATAGAAAGCTACGGCGCGCACGGGGCTTCCTGTCGTAATTTTAATATTTCGAATGTATTTTTAGAATGTATTTTTTTGGTAGGTATCTCATTTTTTAAACATTCTTGGTGTATCTTTTTTTTAAGTGTGATGAAAACAAAAACTAGAATCATTCAATTATTTTTAAACTCCAAAAGCTAGAATTTTGCAGGATATAAAAGTATATACAAGGTGAAAAGTTTTGTGTTTTTTTAGGCTTAATTTTAGTATAAATCAAAAAAAGAAAATTTTAATTTACCGAATATCATGGTCATCCTAATTGATACCTACGTTAAACTGTCATATTATGTTACTAAAGTTCCTAAAATTAATTATTCTACCTGAGGCTAACTAAAAGCTTGGTGTTTTGCTACTTAGTTCTACTGTGCTCCAAAATAGCATGCTCAATAGGAGCATGCCTAGGAGCAGTTTACATTAGAGCTAGAGCTAGTTTCAACTATGCTTATATTTAAGTATGAACGCCTGATCGACACTAGCATGCTTAAAAAAGCAAACCAGCATGCAACCATCGATAAATAGTCGAATCGACAAGAGAAATATTATTTTATCCTATTATGTAAGCTAATATGCGCCATCTAATATATAAAATTCTCGTGTCACAGTTTTCGACCGATTTGATGAAATTTTTTGTGCTTACCCGGTATCTATGAGAATCGGCCAACACCTATTTTTTTTTTATATATATGGCAAAACAACGTTTGCCGGGTCAGCTAGTAATAGATATAATTTCCCGATTTGATACCGTGATTAAGACCACAGAACCAAATATGTCATAATCTTAATAAATTACATACAGTAAATACCATATTCTAAGAAAATATCGATAAAAGGCCCGATATATCGTTGTCGACGGTAGCATGCTAGCCCCGCTGTTTAGATGCGCTTAAAGCACGCCCCCTTCCATACGCGCCACTTGTAGCATGCTCAAAAAATTCTTTTTTTTTCTTTCTTTCTTTCAAATAAGTATCTGTATTTTGAGCAACATTCCGACACACATGCTACTACGCTCAATTGAAGCATGCTTTCGTGCTTGAAATGAGCATGTGTAACAGTAGATTTAAGTGTAATTTATTGGTTCAAATTCAATGCATTAAAATTCTGCGATAGAAATATAAAAATCTGTTAATGTTATTTTACTGATATCATAAATGTAAAACTTTGGATGAATAAATGGATGTTTTGTTCCTCAATCACTGCAGAATGGCTGAATGGATCTTGTTAAAATTATGAAAAAAAATAGCTTATAATCTGTTATAGCTCATTAGGTTTCTTGTTATCCCGAAAAAATACAGCTTCTTACTGGACAGTATTGTTGAAACAATTTAATTACTAGCTTTGACAATAGATGGCGCATAAAGTCTTTCTAATGGCTCGGTTAACATTTCCCCCATCTCCATCTGCTTCCTGTCCATACAACAGCAAATACGTCATGCTCCTTCAGACGGCATGGCTAGTGGTAGCTTCGGGTGTCGGGTAACCCTCTTCCCTAAAATATGGTTGAGGAGGGTGATGGCTGGTGCTTGCATTATACTCGTGAACGGGTGCTGCTAGTGGTGCCACGTCATTTTTCTGATGACTTTATGACTATGTTAACTTCCCTATTTCTTCCTATTCGTGTCCATATCCGTGTCCGTGTCTGTGTCCTGTCCATGTCCACGTCTATCTCCATCTGCATTCACATTCTCTCTATTCTCTCTCACTTTTTTTTTTTATATTGTAAGGATAAGACGTTTGTCTTCCATGCCACCTGATGGAAAGTGCGCATGAAGACTATGGTGTTACACGTCCATCCACGAGAAACCTATTCACTCGACACTTAAAAGTTCTAGGACTGTAGTGGTCGGGAAAAACAGACGCAGGCAGATTGTTCCACAGCTTGGCAATCCGTACCAAAAAGGAACTATCGAAGCGTTTTGTTCGACTTCTTGGTAAATCCACTATATAGGGATGGAAGTTCTGTCTGTGTCTGGTAGTTCGGTGGTAAAAAGGGGTGGGTTCAATTTGGTCAAAAAGAGCACTCGCACACTCACCAAAATGTAGCCGATAAAATACTGTCAAACAAGTCAACAAAAAATTCTATCGCTACGTCTATCTTTACGTCTATCTTTATCTCTATATCTATGTCTACGTTCTATTTAGTACCTCTTTGACTAATGTATAAGTATAATAGTAGACTCCAGAAAGTCACTAATTCGTTCTTAGATCAATTTCTAAGCTTTTATAATATAATTCCAAAAATATTTAAGAATATCCCTTCGATAGAAGTAATGATAGATGATAGAATTAAGAAGATGGGCTTCCCTGGCTATACCTAAACTTGACAGTTTATTATGTACAGTTGTGTATATTTAAAATAAATGATCAAAAGATGATTGCTGTTGAGTTTCTTGCAACTTCTTCTCAACAGTTCGACTTTTGAAAGTGGTGGTAGATTAAGTTTAATTTGTAAATAGTTTGACTTATTTCAATTTAAATACCTACGAAATAACGAATTTTTTGACATTGACTTCTTACGTAATTGCTTTTCAAAATGAGATCCAACATTCTAATGAAAAAAATTAACGCGAACGAAATCGCGGGCAACAGCTGCTGAATTATAAACGTATATAATGGTACAAAGCTACTTAAAGCTGATAGAATTTACAGGAGCGTAGACTTTCCCTCAAAAATGAAATACCTATAGCCAGTAAGACTGTTTGAAAAGCTCTTGACTTTTGAAACGACACCCTAAGGCTGTGTTTCTAGTAGAGCTTTTTAGGGTAGACACTTAGATATTTTGATCTAAGCTTTGAACTTGTTTTTCGGCCAAACCGTCAGGCCAAAATTTATGTTACTGTTACTTTTAAACTACATCACCAAATATACAATTCCCTTAAGTATTATCACTTCATTATGTTACACGTTGTATATGTATTAATTGTCAATGTCTTGCTGTGTACCTAAATGTGTAGAAATAAACATAGTCATTATAATATTAATTTATTACTGAGGATATTGTTACTTATGGATCTCAGGAATTTTAAAAAAAATTCTCTGAACAATGACCAATATGTTGCTCTCTAAGGAAAACACACCCTAAAAATTCCAAATAAAATATTCTGCTAGGTATCCCTACGGCTCAAGGATAAGGCAATATTACGATATTATCTGGGTTCCTTTCCCGGCTAAGCCTTGCCTGTCATCTCGGCTCGGAAACTACCCGCATCACTGTAATATTGTTGAAATGTCGCACGAAAATTTTTATATTTTCATATTACCCTTCTACGTCCGTGGGAATACTTTTAGAGGTATGTTTAAAGCAGTTAGAAACACTTCTCAAACATTGTTTTTTTTTTATATAGGTATGTTATATCAGGTCAATCGCGGGTTTATCTATATTGTGGGCAACAATAACAAAAGGACTTGAAGCGAAGAAAAAAACATAGAATGTGCCAGCTGCTTCTATTCCCGGGCATACTGTAAAAGTCAGTTAAAGGGCAGAGGTTTTATTAGAGGATTTGCTTTGTGGGCGATAGGCTGAGCCCCTTTCACTGCTATAGTGTCTCTCCATCATTATTATAATGCGTCCCAATTTGTCAAACGCGACATCAGATGATTTTATAACCTCTGGTGTTCTGCCTATACCATAAGGGATACAGGCGTAAAGTTATGTATGTACCTATGTAAATATGTAATAACAAAAGAAAAAATGCAATTTATTTATTGAACATAAGCAGTTTTGAAAGGCATAACGGATGACCTTATTGCTATAAAGCTATTTCTTGCAGACAAACTAAGGGTTAAGTCACCAATACAAAAAGTTTTTGAGTCGAATCTTGGTTCGATCACAAGAAACGTAAGAGTGGATTTTTTTAATGCCGCCTGGGGGGAAGGTACTCTTAATAAAAGACATAGCAAATATTACTTCAAAGAAACTTGACTTATTTTGTAAAAAAAAACCGCATTAAAAGATTTCTCGAAAATTCACTTGTTTCACCCAGGAATCGAACCGACTAAAATCTAAATATGAAGACTTCGTGGTTTTCCCTTCATTAAATTAATCCTAGATCGATGAAATAATATGACAGGGTGTAATTTTTACAGATTATAGTCGGTTCGATTCCAGGGTAGCGAGCAAATTTTTGAAAACTATGAATGCGGTTTTATTTCTTTTCAAAAATAAAGGAATGTTTCTTTGGAGTAAAATTCGCTATCTCTATTATTTAGAGTACTTTCCCTCCAGGTGGAATTAAAAATCCCACCCTGTATAAAACTTTAGTAGGTACCCGTCCTTATCAATATAAAACTGTTACGTTACTGATTGAGGTACTGAGTGACTTACAGACATCGTACAGCCATTACTACTGAGCGCAGAGAGCTGAAATTAAGAACAATCATTCCTTAGGAAGTGTCAGAGTTCACTTTGGAAGGAATTCCTAAAATCCCCACGGGAACGGGAAGTAGGTAATAGGAATTTTTCGTGGGCAAACACTCGTTCCTAGAAAAACATCTTCTGAAATTCTAAGGGTGCGTACAGACTATGTAACATAACACGTTATAAAACATTGCTATATAACACGTTTCAGATAATGTGGACACTGAAAGATATAAAACAATTTATAATAATATGTTAGAGATATGTACAACACTGTTATATTTCTTCACTCAAGAACGACAAACGAACGACAATTGTTATATTACATTGTTACATTGAATTGTTAATCTAATCTGTACGATATTGTTTTATGTAACATTGTTAAATAACAAGGTTGCATAGAGTGGACGTTTTCTGAAACATAAGTTATATAACATGTTACATAGTCTGTACGCACCTTGAGAGTTTTTTAGATACTTATACCTAAATTATTCAAGAATCTGTATGAAAATTGTTGGAATGTGACAGGTTAGGGGTAAGGAAAAATTTGTGTTTTCCTACTTTAAACAAGTTATTTACTTATGTTAAAGGAAAAAGTTATTTCTATCCTCTTAAAGAAAATGAATTATATGTTTATTCAATTGAGGAGGAATCGAGAGAAATGTAAACAAAATAATGTAATTAAAGAGATATTTTATTTATATTTGTAGAGTATTTGTGTTTATAAAGCAAATATTTTGATTTTAATAACATGGCTTGAAAAAATGTACTACGATAGAATAGATTAAGATTAAATTATTTTATTTAGATAATGGACTAGTATACTGTATTTTATCGGTGACTTCTATTGGATTATGACGATTTACATCTAAAACATTTAAAACGATTTCACAATGCTTATATTGAACTGAATAATTTAAATTTATACAAATTTTCTATTTACAAACTACAGATATTGAAATAGGTACTTTAAATATCATAGCCTTCAGTCGAAAAATAATAAATCCCAGTTGCATTACCAGGATTCCAGAACCCAGCTATAGTGGTCTCTGCATTTGAACATTTCCCTTCCTTATACTTCTTATAATTATCACACTTATGTGCTAAAAACCAGGAAGGATTGTTCACAGTCGCCTCGTAAATTTGTACGCAGGCGTGATGGCTACATCTCGCTGCTTTTGTGGAGTCGAATATACCAGGCAATAATGGAGTACCGCAATTCGGTTGAGATTGTCCCCTTTTGTTTATGAAGAAGTCAATATCACCTAAAACACTTGTAGTGCCGAGACTTCCAGCATTGCAGTGGTAGACTTCCACGTAATCAGCTACCCCTGCCCGAACTTGCTCTTGGACTAGACTGTTGGAGAAGCATGGTCCTGCTGGATCCAAAGCAGTAATCCTTGCTATTTTCTGTCCTGTTTTTGTATAAAAAACTTCTCCGACTTGCCCTAGAATCTGACTTCCTAAACTGTGTCCAATGCAGTGCATGTTCTTTGCAGGAATGGAGCCCTTTTGGAGGTCTGCTAGGAACTGAGCTATAGCCACGCCAATGTAGTGGACATATTTGACAGCTCTTTCGTAACTTTTAAATTTACCTATCTTGTCGTTTGTATACGGGTAGTGATCAAACATGATCAGGTACATATTTGGGTGATTTCTAAATGTTTGTCTTATTGCTTGTTGCGTATTTTTAAGAATGTGGGAATTGTAGCCTCCGACGAAGAAGACAAATTTCCTAGCTTTGTCGATAAAGTCTAGTTCCAGGATTCCTTTAGCCGCCCCACCTATTCGGAATTTTCTTGTATTATTTATAGAATAATCGTAGATATAGACGTCTATTTCACTAACGTCAAGATTCAGATTTCGATTATGGTCACCTGCAATTAATATTAATTTCGTTATCCTGAGTTACGTTTATATAAATGCATATATTTTTCAAATTTTTTTGCGTTCCATGCTGTTCTTTTATTTATTTTGAAGCGCATATTAAACAGTTTGTGTATATCGTAAGTTAAACAATTAAAACATAGAATTCTAATGTTCAATTTTTTTTATTTATTTATTTAATCCGCTTGAAACAGCACAGGTCATTGGCGACTACTGTAGTTACAATTAAACTTAAACTAGGTTGATTGTCGCGGTACATCCATTCTGGTTTGAGCAATCTTTTATGTTATTTGGTTCAATTTATTATTCTACAATCCTTTACACGTATTTTTGAGGGGTCATTATGTTATGAAAAGAGTTTAGGTATATTAATTTTAATCACGATAATGATTTCCTCAACACTGAATATTTTTATAAAAACATGTATCGATTAACCAGTGCCCTAAAATTGGTTATTTTTCAATTTTTTTCTTGATTATAATAATAATAAATATTTCTGACACATCATTATCTAGCCCAAATTAAGTTTCTTAAAGAACTTGTGTTATGGATACTGATATACTTAAGAAATATATAAACATACATATTGAATAAATACATATTTTTTATTAGAATAAACTTAAAAAAAACATATAAACATCCATGACTTGACAGCTAATATCTGTGTTCATCACACAAATACCCGCCGGCACCGGGATTCGAACCCAGGACCTCTAGCATAAAAGGCAATGTATGTTACCGCTACACCAGCCGATCGTCAACCGAATTATCAGCGTTAGTTTGTATCCTTTGGATGAAGAAAGAAAGGAAAAACTTATCTGTGAGGTTGGAAGGAGCCGTAAAACTTTTAATATTTCAAGAATTAATCGCATTCTACAACATGGTATGAAAACGATTTAGTACATTTCTGGATATTGAGATGTATAATTTTATTTAGCGTGAACACAAAGATGAAATCACAACTCAAAAGTAGTCATCAATTAATAAAATCTAACTGACGTACTCATACTTATGCTTACAAGTATACAGCTTCCGGGCAGCAGAGACCAACTTAAGGTCTACGCTACGTCACGCCTGTCCAGTTTCGCTAGCAAAATTTCACTAGTGCTTGTACAGTCAATGTGATACTTACTTACTCTCTTACTACATACATACATAACATCACGCCTGTATCCCTTATGGGGTAGGCAGAACACCAGAGGTTACAAGACCATTTGATGTCACGTTTGACAAATTTAGAGGTAGTATAAAGATGGAGAGAGACTATTGCAGTGACAGGCGGTCAGCCTATCGCCCACAAAACCGCCTTTAAAACCTCTGTTCCTTAATTGACTTTTACAGTATGCCCGAGAAGAGAAGCAGCTGGCACAGCTCGCTCCCAGTCCAGCATGGAAGCAGAATATATAATCTCTCACTATTTGGAAAAAACTTTTTAGTTTTGGTTACTTGGTAAACTTTGGTAGTACACGTGGGAGCTAGCCACGCGAGCGTGCCGCGTGCCGTACGTCCGTGTCGTACGCGCGTGGCTACGTGACGGACGAGGCAATTTTGCATGGACGCGCGTGACGCAGCGTGTGCCGTAAGGGGATTCCCACACTGTTGACGCACTGACGCATCTACGAGCGTACTTGCGGAGGTCCGTTTCGACTAACTTCATATTCATAACGACTATCTTCAGATATGCCTTGTACAAAAGAAGAGTATATTTAAGTTATTCTGATGAACTTACATTTAATCACGTTGGAATGTAAAAGTAACTGGAATGGTCCATATTTTTCCAAGTCTCCCTTGCCCCATGATAGCACCGACACAAACAAACATGATGATAAACAAACAAACAACAATTTCATTTTCTTTTCTTAGAAATCACAATACAGTTTCCACACTTTATGTGCTTGCGCAGGAGTTGATCGTTATACTAAATGTCTCACTTATTGTAAAACACAACAATGAAAACGACATCAACACTATAGAGTTAAAAAGTTGTAGAGGTGGAATCATTTTAAATAATAGTACATTGTGTTCAATTCGTTATTCGTTTTTTATTTCAAGGATTTCACTGATCACTGATTTTGAAGATAATTATGACATTAGAGTGAATTACAATAAGAAAGTGTAATACGGTATGAAATTTAAAATAAATCGTGAAGCTGCGGTAACCCTTTTTTTTTACAAAGATGTTTTGTAGTATAGTCGTCGTTGTTTTAATGGTACTTATTCATAATTTAGAATAACCTTGCTTTGCTTAATATGTAAGCGAAAACATTAATTTCCTTGTAAAAAAATACATAGGTACCCTTTTTGAAAAAATCGTGCGCATAAATGATACTTATTGGGTAAAGAAATTTGGCCGGTGACTTGAAAACATACTGAAAAAACGAAAGAATGTATGTATACCATCGGAAAAACTCATAGGTGCCTAAGAGTTCTATTTCTTTTAGCTCTGTGGAGCTGATTCAGATCTGCACTACCGGATAAACATCTTCGCAAATCATGTGTATATTCAGAAGAATATGGTCCAATCAGAATCCACGAAAATTATTGATTTTATCATATCTTAATCTTTTGTCTAATTTCTTATCATGTAAATTTGGTAGACAGGTAAATGTCGTTTGTTATTCTGAAGCTAACCGTTACGTTTTTATCTTAGATAATTCAGATTTAATAAAGAATCCCACTTTTAATGGATAAGAAGAACTGGTTTAGATTGATTACAGGTTAATAGGTTATTAAGGTACTCTGTTGACACTTACACCGCTTGCGTTAACTCGTGAACGGGTGCTACTAGCGGTGCCAGGTCGTTTTGCTAATGATACTATGACTATTTTATTCCATTCTTGTTCAAATACTCTGGTCCCAGTTTGTCATGTTCGTATTGTGCATCCATAGCTCATTGCACCTGCTATGTAAGCAATTTGCTTGTGGCATGACATTGGCTCTCACAATTAGCTGTCTTGTGTTTGTTTTTTTTTTCATGTCATAGTCAATTTGTACCGTACCTACCTATTTGTATTAATTTGATAATTCTGGCTGAAAAAGAGTGCCAAGAGTTTTTTTCCGCCGGCTTTTTTTGTCTCTTGGTCTACTGTAATATCTTATTTAACAACTATCAACAACTAGTTAAAGCCGAAGTATGTGATGACTGACTTCATCAAGTGTTTTGTGAAATTCCTAAGATGAATAAAACTTTTTTTTTTTGATAGGTAGATATTTAGTTGAGTTCTATAAAAACCCCATAAATATAATAAATTCTACTAATATTATAAATGCAAAAGTTTGGATGGATGGATGGATGTTCCTCAATCACAGCAGAATAACTACAGAATTTTTGCATCGAGATAGTGTATAATTTTACATAGAGATAGTGGAACAACACATACACTACTTTTTTTCTCCATAAAAATAAATAGTTCATACCGGACCGATTTCTTTCCAGACTTTGATGTGACACTAGGTGACGCAATTAGTTATGAAATGGGAGATTTTATAACCAGCATTTTCAGTTTATACCTGGCTATTACTTATCAAACAGGGTCACTTTCGAAATTCGAGAACGTGATAGATTGAGATCATAGGTATATAAAGAGACAAAATTTATTTATTTATTATTTATTTATTACCAATAACAAAATCCACAGACCTTAAGTATAGTTAGATAGTTCACATAAGAGATACGAGCTTACGTCTAATGACGGATTTACATTTTATTATTAAAACTTGAGAGCCTAATATATTTTATCGTAAAGAATTTTATACAGTTTTTGTTTTTAATTAAGTAATTAGTTCTAAAAAAAGAGAGACGAAAGTAGGGAAAAATACAAATTATCTAAACTTGAATTAAGTACATGTTTTGATACAATTTGTTAAAAAATAAAATAATAATAATAACGTAAGTTGCTAAGTAACTACCTATTAATAAGAATTATTGAGTCAGAATGAGTGTGTGTGTGTGTGAGTGTGTGTGTGTGTACGTGTGTCTGCGTGGGTGTAAAGATATGGGTAAGTTTGGATTTTATTGTTATTCTTTTCTGTCTGAGTTTGAGAACACTTCTGTTAACTGTCTCCTAAATTGATTTTTGCTAGTATTAAATATATCAGTAGAATCAAAGTATTTATTATAGGTTTTTTGCGTTCGATAGATAATTGCGTTCTGATTATAATTTGTACGTGCGCTGGGCAGGTCGAACAAGGCTGTGTGTCTTGTACGGCGTGATGGGACTCGAAACCGCAGAAACAGTTCCGTGAGCTCGGAGCAATCGATTGCACCATGTACAACACTGTGCAAGAACATCATGTCGTTTAAAACTCTTCTATCTTTAAGTGACAGAATCTTATGAGTTCGATATGCGTTCTCATAATTTTGGATTTTAAGTTAAATAAATAAAAAATTAAAATCCCCAGACAATCACACCAACTACATGGCCCCAAAGTAAGCATAGCTTGTGTTATGGGATACCATGTAGTGAACTAGGGGGGAACCTAGAATATAAATACATAAAAAGATAAACACCCAGACACGGAACATTTTTTTTTTCTTGTTCCGTGCGGGGATCGAACCCGCAACCACTGGCGTCTGAGGCAGATAGGTTTACCCCAACGCCAAAGTGGTCGTCGTTACAAAGTTGGCTTCGATAATTCAGATTCTTTATAAATTTCAGTTGAATTTTTTCCATGCTATTTATATTTATTAGGTACTGTGGATTCCAGATATTACTACAGTACTCAAGTACACTTCTTACAAAGGCGAAGTATAACATTTTGATACAGTTAGTATCAGTAAATGGTTTACTGACTCGCAAAATGAAACCTAAGTTCCTGTATGCTGTACTTACGATGTGAGTGATGTGGTCATTAAATGATAGTTTGTCGTCCAAAATAATGCCTAAGTCTTTTATTTGTTTTACTTTTTTTAAGTATATGTCACATATTTTATAATTAAAATTGATAGGGTTTATTTTACGAGTAAAAGTCATTGTCATACATTTATTAATATTAACGTCAATTTTATTATCTGTATAGTACTTATTTAAACTAATAAGGTCATTTTGAAGATTGATGCAGTCTGAAATTGAACTAATTTTATTATAAATTTTCGTGTCGTCGGCATACATTAAAAATTTTGAAAATTTAAAGCATTTACCCACATCGTACAGGAGCGGCGATAGAATTGAGCCCTGGGGCACGCCTGAGGGTACATCTATGTAGTTTGACCGATAACCGCCTACTACTACAGCCTGGCTACGGTTTCGAAGGTAGGATTCCATCCATCGCAAAAGGTCACCACATATGCCTAGTTCTCGCAACTTGCGCAAGAGTATGATGTGATCTACACGGTCGAACGCTTTTTCGAAATCCGTATAAATCACATCTACTTGCGAGCCGCCATCCATGCCTTGCAATACGTCATTGGTAAGAACAGCTAGATTGGTGTTGGTGGAACGTCCTTTAATGAAACCGTGTTGGTTAGCTGGTATATTGCGATAAAGAAAAGGGTGTAAATAGTGATGGACTGTTTTTTTCCATAAATTTACTGATTGTATTTAACCTGGATATGGGGCGGTAATTCTCTATAGCTGATTTTGTGCCTTTTTTATGGACAGGAGTAATGTGTGCGGTTTTCCATATGCGCGGGAAGTACCCTTCTTTAAAACAACGATTGAACAATAGAGTTATAGGTTTGGTTAGAGATTTTGAGCAGTTAGTATAAAAAATGGGCGGAATATGGTCACTACCAGCGCTTTTGTGCGGATTCGTGGATCTAAGCAATTTAAAAATAAAATCGGCTTCCACATGGATTGAATTTAATGTGTCAGAACTTATAATGTTTACCTCGTCATTAGCTGTGGAATTCAAAATGAATACGGGTTCACTAAAATTTTTACAAAAGCACTCGTTGAATGATAAAAAATAAAATAAATATTAATAATTTACTGAGTAAACTTAACCGAAAGTTAAAGAATTCATCACGCAACGCATGATTACACTGGCACGGCGCTATCAACCCAGGATAGGTAGGTAGGTATCGAAGGCTTCACGAGCGGTCGTCGACCTAGTAAAACTCTTTATTTATTTACAGGGAATTCCGCTGATAATGAAGTACCTACTTTTATTACATAATTATGATCAGAACCGAGTGCAGAGTGCTCTCCTTTAATATCTAAAATTTGTCACCAGTCACCCTAATGGAGAGGCTATAAAAACCATCTGATGTCACGTTTGACAAAGGAGGAATTATTATGATGGAAAGAGACTATACTGACGCAATATTGTGTTATTATCTAATTTCTGTAATAGCATCATTTCTATTTAAAATTGTGTAACCATGTTGGTGTCATACATACATACATAACGTCACGCCTGTATCCCTTATGGGGTAGGCAGAACACCAGAGGTTATAAGACCATCAGCTGTTGTCGCGTTTGAAAAATTTGAAGGTATTATAAAGATAGAGAGAGGCCATTGTAGTGACAGGGTGTCAACCTATCACTCACAAAAACGCCAAGTAAACCTCTTTCCCTTAACTGACTTTTACAGTATGCTCGAGAAGAAAAGCAGCTGGCACATTCTAAGTTTTTCTTTCGCTCCCAGTCCAGCAATTTTATATTTTTATTATTATTTTTGCCATACTCCTAACACCTCAGGAGCAAAAGAAAAACACAGAATATACCGGCTGCTTCTCTTCCCGGGCTTACTGTAAGAGTCTGTTAAGGGACAGAGGTTCTATTGGCGTTTTTTTGGGCGATAGGCTGAACCCCTGTCATTGCAATAGTCTCTTGCTATGATAATCCCTCCAAATTTGTCAATCATGTCATCAGATGGACATTTGGCCTTTGGTCTTCAGCCTACCCCATAAGGGATACCTACCAGGCGTGAAGTTATGTATGTATGTATTATTTTTCATTTTAAAAACTACACGCCTGTCGGCGAAGAAGACCCGACAATTTCAATTATGGATCAATGTTCTTAATCTTCAATAGTCATAAATAAATGAAAAAATGTGATAAATAAAAATCACCCCACCAGACTCGAACCCACACCCCATAGGTCCCACTCTTGTTTGCCGACGAGTGCTCTTCCACTAAGCTACCGGGGCCTGGCGGTACGCCTCGAAATTACTTAGCACATTTTTTGTTTTTACGTTATATTGCTAATGTAGCTCCATCTAATGGTATGGCTTTGCAGCTAAGACTACCCAAAACCAATTTCTTTTCAGAAATTGTGAATCCCAGTTAAAGTGAAGTATTGCAATGTTTAATAATGTCTTCATATTTTTGCATTTTTATTTATCACATTTTTTCATTTATTTAAGAATAATTGAGCATTTTAATTGCAAAAACATCATTCGTCATATTTGTGTTATTTTCACATTCCTACATATACACTAGAATAGAATCGAGTTAACAAATAAACTAATAGATAAATGATTTATTTTGCATCAGGCATTAGTATAAACAGAATGAAACAGAAAAAAATATTTTTGTTGTTTACTCAGACCCATGGCAAATACTCGTATCTATACATCGTATAAATTCCACCTATAGATTTGAGATCAAATTCAGGCTCTTCGTAAATCGTATAGCACCTATTAAATTGTAGAAGTTACGTAACTTATATACTATTGGCTGGCTGTTTCACACAATTTTAAATCCCACGGGAATTTTGGAATAAAAAGTTGCCTATATGCTATTTCAGACTGTACATGCCAATTTCACTCAAATCCGTTGAACCGATCTGCCGTGATCGAGAAACAAACATTCACGACCGGCTGGTGTAATGGTAACATACATTGCCTTCTATGCCAGAGGTCCTGGGTTCGAATCCCGGCGTCGGCGGATATCGGTGTGATGAACACAGATATAAGTCGTCAAGTCATGGATGTTTATATGTTTATATAAGTTTATTCTAATAAAAAAATGTGTATTTATTCAATATGTACGTTTATATATTTCTTAAGTATATCAGTTATCTAGTATCCATAGCACAAGTTCTTTAAGAAACTTAATTTGGGGTAGATAATGTTGTGTGAGTATCAGAAATATTTATTATTATTATTATATATCCATCCAAAATTTCACATCCATAATATTAGTAAAGTCGTCGTGGCGCCGTGGTTACTGTGTGTATCATACGATATCACAGGTTAAGCAACGTTCGGCGCGGTCGGTACTTGGATGGGTGACCGCCGACCATTCATATCTCACGACGACTTCCGTGCTTCGGAGGGCACGTTAAGCAGTCGGTCCCGGGTGCTGTATACTTGTATACAGTAGTCGTGAGGGTTTTTCAGAAGCCATCTTGGCGCCCAAAAAATTCTGGCATCCACCACCCAGCACTGGGCCAGCTTGGTGGATTATGGCCTGTACCTTCTCTTCACCCAGGGGAGAGACTCATGCCCTGCAGTGGGCTCATTACAAAGAGTTGTGATGATGATGATGATGATGATGAATATTAGTAAGATAGCAAGCATGTCCACGCGGATTTACCCGCGCAACTTTTGATTCCGTAGACTTTTTTCAAATGTTGGAGCCGCCCAGGAAAAATCAAATACAAAAAGAGTTTTTCAAACTATCTAGTTTCTATATGTGTAAGCTCTTTCAAACAAACAAAATCATACCTTCTGCTTTATTACTAGTGATGTGCCGCTGGGAATATTCCAAATTCCCAGTTATTTACTCATTGGAAATTTACAGGAATATTCCCCAAAGTTCCCAACGATTTTTTTTATTTTATTTATGTTTTTTATTAAGTTTTTTTTTTAGTTTTTTTTACAGTGTGTCTAGTCACCGGTGTCGGTTGCCGTTAAGGCGAAGTAATGTGATAAATTTTATCGACAAACCCATAGGAAAAAGGCATTTTGCCTCTACTGTGTAGAAACGGCGGCCATTTTAATTTTTTCTTTACTGAGTCCGTATGAGTTTATTTACTAAGCAATATTAACAATATCATCTTTATACATTCACATACCTAACAAAAGTAGTTTGACAGGTCAGAGACTGTATGGACCGTGAACACTCCTCTTTAGACACGGCTCTGATAAGACTGGAGACTTAAGGAAATAATATAGATTACTTCTAGGGAATCCCACACGGAAAGGCCATTGGATTTTACAGGGTCAATAAAACAGTACGTGGGCACAATCATACAGTTATGATCTAGATAACAGGAAATTCTTTTACAGGGAATTACACAGCAAGCGATTCGTTGACTACATGAGTTTGTCATTTATTTACTTTCATATAATAAAACGTGTTTGTTTTTATCTTTGTTTGAATGTCATTTTAAAAGTTTGAAATATGAGGTAGGTAGTTGTCATTACGAAGTGGCTCTTATGAAAAGATTTAAATCCATAGATATGCCCGTGATAGATGAAATATATATGATAGAAGATGATAGATAGAAATCCATAGATATAGATGTACGTGTCTTACGGTTGTCATTTTTACTCGCACAAGCACGGCGCGTCCACATCAACAAACGTGATCACAAGACTTGTGCATGCACCTCTTTTAGTTATGACAATATTTCGTCAGTTCTTTGTACTGACAGGGAGCATCTATTGATTTAAATCTTTGCTCTTATGCATATCATTCGAAAAAGTAGACTTAGATCTAAGCTGACTCTATGAGCCATTTTTGATTTAGTAAACGCAAAGCTACCAAACCAATTTAAAAACTTGCTCGATGAGTTGTACTGGAATTTTCCAGAAAACAAGACTTTCATACAAAAAAGAAATGGTCATCATCTTAGATTGCGGATTCCGATTTAAATTTCATCCACACCGAATTTGTTATATCGAATTAAAATACAGGCTGTTCAAATTTTATCAAGCCTTATTCGGTTGAACAGCTAGTTTAGTCATATGTACAAATAGATATACATTATCGTATGTTAGCCCTGCCGGGAGCACAAAAATAAAATGATGCACCGAATCGGTAACAATTTCATAGTTATTCTGTATGCAATATTACGTTGAGCCCGTGAGCTATTTTTGAATAAGTTATTTTGTATGTTCCCGTCGCGTCCCGATAAACAGGTTACATTCATATGAAACCATTTTAAATGAAAACTTGTTTTGTCAATAAATATAAAACATATTGAGTTTCCTGTGACTTGGACGGGTAAACAAACAAATGATTCGGATACGTTTTATTGAATTTATATATTTTTAAAACAAATACACGTTTGTGAGTATGTTGACGAATACGTTTCGCAAATTTGTTAATTAACCGAGCGTGAATACTAACGAGGCTGTGTTTTTACTATTGATAAAAAGTAATAATTAATAAATAAGCTACGTAATTATAATACATATAAAGTTAAGCTTGTTTTCTCTGTGGCGCAATACTTTGAGCACTCGCTTGCATTTCCACGGAGCCTGGGTACAGTTCTAAGTTGTTAAAAAAAAGTATGCAGTATATTTCTTTTTTTAATAAATTTCTCTTTTTTTAAGCATAAACAGCCATTGAACAAAATGAGTTCAATTTATAAATTTATATTAGTCACAGACAAATAATGCCCAAACTTAATAAGTTTATCAAGAAAATAGTAAAAAAAAGTTGAAACTACAACGCAGTAACAAAATGTTTATCATATAATTTATTTTTCACGTTATTTTTAATAAAATTTTGTCCTTTAAATAAATAGATGGTGAAGTCTTAATCATTTAGATAAAAATACATACATTTCGAAAAAAAAAATTACCCGAGATATTGAGTTCTCGGTTCCTTGAATTTGATAAATTCTAAACGTTATCGATTCGACAATACCTAAGGCAGAAGATAATAATAAAGTCTATCAAGCGCCCTGTATCCATGTCAGCACAAAGTTATAACTTTTAATGAGTGGGTATTATATTACAATTAGCACAAAGCCTTTTGCTTACGTTCTTACATTGTTCCCTTTAAAGATTCCGTAGGTAAAAGAAAAAAAAATACATTATAGGGTCACTTTTTGTTAGATTGTCAAGATAAGTTTCTCAGGAACGTGTAAAGCTGATATTAACATTCTGCATTGCTTTTGTGTAGCAAAAAATCGGAAGTCTTAGTTACGCCTTCAAAAAATCGGTTTCTGCTCCATTTATACCACAAATATTGAAGCTCGGTAACGACAATCTTCAGGGTGACTGGTGACAAATTTTTGATACTGAAATAGAGCACTATGTACTCGATTCTGATCATAATCTATCTATATCTATCTATCTATATCTATCTATACTTATAATAAATGTGTAGAGAGGTCAATTCTGTACATTAAATATATTTTCAAAATAACTATCAGCGGGTGATTGATTAGTGATCGATACTGATGCCAAAAATGAAGTAAAATTCAAAATCAGTAAAATTTTTGTCTGTCTGTCTGTATGTTCCTTATAGAAACAAAAACTACTCAACGGATTTTAACGAAACTTGGTAAAATTATTTTTCATACTCCTGGGCAGGTTATAGCATACTTATTATCACGCTACAATCAATAGGAGCAGAGCAGTGAAGGGAAATGTTGGAAAAACGGGAGAAGTTACTTCATTTTTTAAGCTTCCGTTGCGTATGCAGCCTTAATGATTAAAGCTACATAGAAATCATGTATGACAGAAATATTCTTCATAAAATTATATAAAAAATATCCCACGACAGTATATGTCTATATTTTATGGTTGACTCACAATAACACGTGTAAATCCCGATAGCTTAGCAGTTCGGAGCTTTCTGATTATATTTGTTTACTCTTACGTTTACAATACTCTCACTCATCCCTAATAAAAAAAATAACATAATTACCTATTCAATAAAAAAAGAATCATAGAAATCGGTATAGAAACACCAAACTTATAAGGATTATTTTTGCGAACGGTTGCCGCGCTCGACGCGGCTCGCGGCGTTAGGGTATAAAAAGGCGGGAGGCGAGCGCAAGCTTTTGCGCGATTTAATATAGGTAGGTACAGAAGGAACAAGCGTTACATTACCTGTCAAATTTCCCAGACCAATTTTAACTTATTATCGAGGGCATAGAGTTCAAATTCAAGTAAAAAATTTTGACAGATTTGTAACGCTTGATGTACTGCCTTCTGTACATACAGAAATAAAATGGAAATCAAGGTTTTGTTTATTTCACGATCGTTTCTGCCTCTTGGAAGTCACAAACCGTAGATTTCTTCGGAATAAAAAGTAACGTATGTGTTAACTACTATACCAAATTACATTAATATTGGCTTAGCCGTTTGGCAGTGAAAAGCAGCCATACATAACTATAGGTACCTAGTATTGTATGTACACTGATAATAGCTGCATGGATGGATTTTTGCTATTCTTTCACGCAAAAACTAATTAGCTTTACCTGGAATAACAATAAGCTAAGTATAATTAATGAAGATATTGCATGAATTAAGTAAAATTGAAGGCATTAAATAAAACACTTTTTAACCGGATTAATGGCGTATAATTTATATTTTACATTTTAACTCGACGTTTCGGTGTCTTTGCAGACCCCGTGGTCACGAGCCGCTGTTAAAATTTAAAATGTAAATATACGCGATAAATCCGGTTAAAAAGATTCTTCATTTTTATTTTTGTTATTAAAGATAGTTAGGACCTTGGAGAAGAAAATAACCTACTCGAAATACTAATTCAATACAGACGAAGTTGCGGGCATCATGTATGTAATATACCTACCTACCTATACTTTTTCACAAAACCTAGGTGAAACTGCGGATCACTGCTTTGTTGTAACAGTTTTTGAAGTAATTCTGTCTGTTTATCTATCAGTAACGCTTTCACAGCTAAACTACTGAGTCGATTTTGACGAAATTTAGAATAAGGTAAGTTTTAACTTCAAGGAGGATATAATAATAGTATTTATCCAACTCTAATAAACGGTATCCACGCGGACGAAGTCGCGGGTCACAGCTAGTTATGTAATAAAAGTAGATATTTCGTTTTTCACAAGAAGTCCCAATAAACAAAATACTACTACGTTACTATTTACTTTACATACAACTGAGTCACTCGCGGCACGTGACCTGACACGCGGATCGCTGCCAACGCTATTGTAACCATGCGTTGCGTAATCAATTCTTTAACTTTCAGTTAAGTTTACTCAGTAAATATTTAATATTTATTTTTTATTATATTTTTTCTCTTCATGTATGATCTCAAACTATCACGTCCTTGAATTTCAAAACTGACCCAACAGTCAACCTGTATACCTTAGTTAACTTTTTTCACTGATTTAATGGAACTTGCCGCTTATAATGGTAGTTTTCATTTTAATCGGTGCCCTCGCAAACCCTACGGTCAATCAATTCTTTAACTTTCAGTTAAGTTTACTCAGTAAATATTAATTAATATTTATTTTTTATTATATTTTTTCTCTTCATGTATGATCTCAAACTATCACGTCCTTGAATTTCAAAACTGACCCAACAGTCAACCTGTATACCTTAAATATAGTTAACTTTTTTCACTGATTTAATGTAACTTACCGCTTATAATGGTAGTTTTCATTTTAATCGGTGTCCTCGCAAACCCTACGGTCACTTAAGACTGTTCTGTTACGTTTTATCTATGAGGTGAGTTTACACCGTTCTACCTAATGTCACGGAATACCGCAAGAAGTGAGAAACCAAAAAATTTAAGGAAAACCCAAAAACATAGTAATTTATAGTTATATCACAGAAACAGTGCCGTACCACGGCTCCGTCCACGGCGTGCTGTGCAGGTCGCATCGCTCATTGTAGGTATTGTATTGTTTTATTTATTTTACCATTGCAAAACAACGGCAAGAAGTGAGAGAAAAAAAATCAAAGGAAAAACCAAAAAAATGGTAATTTATAGTTATATCACAGAAAAAAATACCATTGCAAAACTCTTGGTGATGGATGAGCGCGTCCAACTCCAACTTGACCAGTTTTTTATATGAGACTTTTACTTTCATTTACTCATGTCTCAAAAGATTTGTGAAAAATAAAGTAAGTATAATAAATCACAGTTACATTTAAAAATACAAAACTTTTAATATGATTTATAGTTGAATTGTTTTCGAATGATTTTCGTGACAGTTCTCATTTTCCATTACGCGCAAACTATTTACAACTAATAAAATATAAATTGGCGCGTTAAGAAAATAAAAACTATGTCAATAAAATTGTTTATTTTAAAATTATAAATTGAAAATTAGTAAAGTGTAATTGTTATTATTAACTGTAAATAAATTAAGTAAATGTCATAAAAATATTAATCTTAAATAGACAGATTCATAGAAACGGAACGTTCAGTTGATAGTGATTGACACTACTGAATCGACATTGAATCGATGAATATGAGCGGCCATCTTGTAATCGGAACTACTTTAACAAAGTTACCTTGCTAATTCTTCGACTTGTATTTGCACTAGTGATGCAGGAATTCCTTGCGTTGGTTCACCGCCCTCCCTATCAAACAAAAGGCAAGAAAAGCAACGAACACGCACTTAGAATACTGTAACCCACGCCACCAGCTATCACCGACACGTGTTTCGCTTCAACTAGAAGCATCTTCAAGGTACAACGACCACCACCGAACTCGAAATTGCTTTAAGCGATAAGGCCGCCAAGCCTAATAATGGCAATAAAGAATATAAAATAATAATTTATTATTATTCATCATCATCATCACGACTCTTTGTAAACAGCCCACTGCAGGGCTATGAATCTCTCCCCTGGGAGACGAGGAGGTATGGGCCATAATCCACCAAGCTGGCCCAGTGCTGGATTGTGAATTGGATGTCAGAATTTTCAGAGCGCCGAAAATTGCTTCTGACAAACCCTAACGTCTACTGTATACAAGTATATAGCACCCGGGACCGACTGCTTAACGTCCCTCCGACGCATGGAAGTCGCCGTGAGAAATGAATGGTCGGCGGTCACCCATCCAAGTACCGACCGCGCTGAACGTTGCTTGACCTGTGATATCGTTTGATACACACAGTAACCATGGCGCCACGACGACTTCGATTATTACGCCATGACAATTCTTATGATTAAAATACTATAGTTGAATTCTTTTCAAGTGGTTTTTGTGACAGTTTAAAATTGACAATCTTTGTGACGTTGCCATAATGAAATAGTTTGATCTTCCATTCGATGGCTTTGACGTATCGAATCAGTTGGTGAAAAAAATGTATACAAACTTCCGATTGCAATTGATTGAATCAGGCGTTACTTTTCGGAAATCCATGACATATACTTTAACAAAGTTACCTTGCTAATTCCGCGACTTGTACTTGCACTAGTGATGCAGGAATTCCTTGCGTTGGTTCACCGCCCTCCCTCCCTCAAACAAAAGGCAAGAAAAGAAGTGGGTTACAGTATTCCAAGTGCGAATACGCACTTGGAATACTGTAACCCACGCCACTAGCTATCACCGACACGTGTTTCGCTTCAACCAGAAGCATCTTCAGGGTACAACGCCTGATTCAATCAATTGTAATCGGAAGTTTGTATACATTTTTTTCACCAACTGCAGTGCTAGCACGGATCTTTTGTCGATCGTAAGTTTACGAATGCTCGTATAGTATAGAGACGGTTTTGCAAGCAATAATTGAAATCTATCCATTGCCGCACGGTCAGCTTAAATAAATGTGTTCCTTGTTAATTTTGAATGTTTGTTAACAGGTTCTACTCTTAAATAACTGTAAAATAAAAAATTACATTGTTACTAAAAACTTGCAACCGACTCCATACTATACGAGCATTCGTAAACTTACGATCGACAAAAGATCCGTGCTAGCACTGCTGATTCGATACGTCAAAGCCATCGAATGGAAGATCAAACTATTTTATTATGGCAACGTCACAAAGATTGTCAATTTTGAACTGTCACAAAAACCACTTGAAAAGAATTCAACTATAGTATTTTAATCATAAGAATTGTCATGGCGTAATAATCGAAGTCGTCGTGGCGCCATAGTTACTGTGTGTATCAAACGATATCACAGGTCAAGCAACGTTCAGCGCAGTCGGTACTTGGATGGGTGACCGCCGACCATTCATTTCTCACGACGACTTCCGTGCTTCGGAGGGCACGTTAAGCAGTCGGTCCCGGGTGCTGTATACTTGTGTACAGTAGTCGTTAGGGTTTGTCAGAGGCCATTTTCGGCGCCCTGAAAATTCTGACATCCAATTCTCAACCCAGCACTGGGCCAGCTTGGCGGATTATGGCTCCTCGTCACCCAGGAGAGAGACTCATAGCCCTGCAGTGGGCTCTTTACAAAGAGTCGTAATGATGATGATGAATAATAATAAATTATTATTTATTGCCATTGGGCTTGGCGGCCTTATCGCTTAAAGCGATTTCTACCAAGCAACCCGGCGTAGTGTCTCTTGATCTATAAAGTATAGGATTTCAATATTTAATGCAAGATAATTTATACAAAGTAAAAAGAAGTTTAGATGTTGGTTGTCATAGCAACATTTTATGATTGAGATGTAATGTTCAGTTCCATTATAGGGTCTGTAACTAAATAGATTACCGCCGCCGCCGTACTTTTAAATGGACTGCATATCGGTATAATTTTTTTAAATAGTACTAGTAAAATTTCAGTACCCTTATTAGTGTAGGTACTGCTTCATCAAACACAATACCTGTACAAGTTATTAAAATCTAACTTAATTATATCAATACCCAAAATAATGTGTACCGGATTAATTTCTGTAGATGTTTTTAGTACAGAAATACTTTAACCTATTTCATTTCTGTACCGAAATGTATAGGTCAGCATATGTCCCTACGCTTCATATGCTTGCAACTAAACTATCGAACGTTCTACAGCTATTTAAAAATAAAATTTCTAAATCTTCTATGCTGGACTGGGAGCGAAAGAAAAACATAGAATGTGCCAGCTTCTTCTCTTTCCGGGCATACTGTAAAAGTCAGTTAAGGGACCGAGGTGTTATGGGAGGCTTTTTTGTGGGCGATAGGCTGACCCCCTGTCACTGCAATAGTCTCTCTTCACTATTATCATGCCTCCAAAGTTGTCAAACGTGACATCAAATGGTTTTATAACCTCTGTTGTTCTGCCTACCCCATAAGGGATACAGGCGTGAAGTTATGTATGTATGTATTTTCAATATTTATATGAATTCTGGAAAATTTCAGTTAACTAAAAAAAAAACAGTTATGCTACAATAATAAAAAGGTACACGAATTATTTCAATTGAATGTTTTTCGTTTTTTACGGCTTTGACCGACCATTTAGAATCCGATGTTATACTATAATAATTAACGAATGCAGAGCATTAGTCAAAACTTTGGTTGAATTATAATGTCGTCAATGTAAACATTCTCCGAATTCATAGATTTTTTTTAACAAGCATTTTTAAAATCGATTCATAATTGTCTGAAATGTCGTTTAGAAAAGACACAAAAAACACAAAAAAATACACACGAATTGAGAATCTCCTCCTTTTTTGGAAGTCGGTTGAAATATATGTATACATATTTTCAATGTTTATTAGGTAACAAATATACAGATCTCAGTTTTGTTTTCATTCTTACTAAAAATATTAATTTGAAAATTTTGGATGGGTGTACCTATGGATGTATAGATAGGTATTTGTTCCTCAATCACGGCAGAACATTTTTTCAGAACATTCATTGGATTTGTATGAAAGGCATAAAGTTAGGTAGTGTACTGTCTGGAACAGCACAGAGGCTAACCTTTATAGTTATATTACCGCGGAATTGACGACAAACTGAAAAATTGGCATGGCTTTGAAAGTACAGATTTGTAAATAATATGCGTACGTAGTACGTACAATTCAATTTGAGCCGGGTTCTTATCTTTGATAAAAAAAGTTTTATAATATCCTCATTGCAATAAACAATTATATTATTAGAAAAATCTTATCCTCTAACATTTCAAAATAGAAACAACAAGTATAAAATATGGCATAAAATATTTTTTCATTCCTTAGTTAAAATATTAACAACACAACTACCAAAACTAACGAAAAACAAAACATTACACATTAATACAAAAGCACCTCCAAAAAACAAAAGAACGTTCTCTATTCCCAAGCTGTCATCCACGTAGCAAAAATCCAGTAGTGTTACCACGGTACAGATATCTACAGTAATTCATGTCGGCCACATCTATACTAATATATAAAGCTGAAGAGTTTGTTTGTTTGAACGCACTAATCTCAGAAACTACAAGTGGGATTTGAAAAATTCTTGTTGCATTTGATAGCCCAACTCTTAAGGAAGGTTATAGGCTACATTTTATCCCGAAATTCCCACGAAATCAAAAGTTACGCTGGTAAAACCTCGCGCGGTGGCTAGTCTTTAAAATAAACGCCTACAGCGCAGCGCAGCGCCGCGGCGCCGCGGTCCGTTCACATATGATAGGGCTGCCCGCCTTCAGAATTTAAAATACATTTGCCTACTTTGTTTTGTGTGACAAAATATATACTTTTTTTATATAAACAAATAAAATACTTTGTGAATTGAATAGGAAGTGTTCAACAAAAATACGTTTTGTGTCAAAAAACCATGTTCAAGTTTGTATAACAAATCGGTCTTATAAATTAGCGACCGAAAAATACTTGCGCCTCGACTGAGACGTATACGAAAAGATGTATTATTAAATTTTAAAGTATAAACAATCGGCATATTAACGTAAAGCTCAATCATCAATTGTTTCGGCATGCAGAAACTTGCGACTGGCCGCATGCCCAGATCGAGCCGCGTGGAGTCGTCCGTCCCGTAAGTTGAATTACTGTAGATATCTGTACTGTGGTGTTACCTATTCCAGAATTCCAGTCACGTTCGGAGATAAAATCTCTACCGGCACCTATAGTGGGCTGGTGCCTGTTAGCCAGGGATCAACTTTATGAAGCTGCGACGTAGCTGTAACGCCGGATGATTTTATTAAAAAGTGCGCAGTAATAATACGGCTACAGTTACGATGTGCTTGGGATCGTTAATGTTGCTTGCGATGAAATAGAAAGAGTTTTATTAAACCGTAGATTTATTGTTAGGGCGTGAGGGTTGTATTAGTTCTGTTGTTATATAAATAAGCTCAGGTATTATACAACGTGTTAGCAAATTAACTACCTGACTTTACAACTATGTAGCTTTAATAATGTTATGTCTACAGGGTCGATTTTAAGTCACCAGCCAGATTTAAATGTTAGTTTCTTTGATACGATATAAACGTACCTGCATATTTATTTTAGCGTCGCTCAGTACAAAAAAGTTGAAATATGGAACCACAAACTTTAAAAAAAATCGTTGTTGATGAACATAGCTACTTCGACGCTGCATTTCATTGATAATACTACGACATAGTACTACAAGATGTTCTGTAGCAGCGCGTAGTCATCTTTATTTTAATGGTAATTAAGAGTGATCATGCCTTCGTTAATATGTTAGCAGATACATTAATTTCCTGGTAAAAAAATACATACTTTTTTTTGCAAAAATCGTTTCTTTAAATGATACTTATAATGTAAAAAAAATTGGCCGGTGACTACAAATCAACCCTGTATATAGAAGTCGGATTGTATAATCCACCGTATTACATTATGGCTCGCTGTTATCAAAAACAGGGCAGGATTTTGAAATGCGGCGGTTCAACGATTACCCGGATTTAATGCCGCATTAATTAGAGAGAGGTTTTAAAGGCGTTTTTGTGGGCGATATGCTGACGATAGTCTCACTCCATCTTTATAATACCTCCAAATTTGTCAAACGTGACACCAGATGGTCTTGTAACCTCTGGTGTTCTGCCTACCCCATAAGGGATACAGGCGTGACGTTATGTATGTATGTATGTATTAAAAACCCTGTAATTTCTGTACTTTCCCCAAAATCAAAGATTTGTTAAGAGGTTTCACTTTTACTAGAGGCAGTGATAGCGTTCAGTCAGCACGTAGAAAACATACCTTCAGATCTGTGATGCTCCTGTTTTAAAACATGGTTCAATCGAAAATATTTCAAATAATATGAAGGAGAATATTTTGAAAAGCAACAAATAATATTTTGTTCATAACACGTTGTTTCTTAAGATACGCAAAACTTTTAGTGTGACCTCCGTATAATAAATATAAAAAATACAAAACGCATTCAAATACGCAAAAAAACTTCAATCAGAAAAGTCCACTGCAATTTAACAAAATCAAAAGAATCGCCACTAAAGCTAGGAGTCTTTTATACTAACTGCATGTAGTTAGAGCGAACAATAAAAGATGGCCTATAATTATTCAAACGATCTCTGAAACTGGCGCACATGTAAAGACTGGGCTACATTGGCGACAATAAAAGGTCGAAAAATGTGTAAAATTTGAATGGAAAACATGTGTTCTGGAGACGATTTAGAAAGAGACCATTCTTTCATACACTCTTTTTTTCATCTTCGAACTGTTCTTAACTTCCCTACCATAAGTGAGTTAAGATCAAACACGAGTTGAATCGTAATTGAAGTAATAGATAAGTCGGCGTGGCGCCGTGGTTACTGTGCATATCAAAGGATATCGCAGGTTAAGCGCGCTTGGTGCGGCCGGTATTAGGATGGGTGACCGCCGACGATTCATTTCTCACGACGACTTCTGTGCTTCAGAGGGCACGTTAAGCAATCGGTCCCAGGTGCTGTGTACTTGTATACAGTAGTCGTTAGGGTTTGTCAGAAGCCATTTCGGCACCCTGAAATATCTGACATCCACTAACCAGCACTGGGCCAGCTTGGTGGATTACGGCCTAAAAACTCCTCGTCACCCAGAGGAGAGACTCATAAACCTGCAGTGGGCTCATTACACGGAGTTGCGATGATGATGATGATGAAGTAATAGAAACATTATGAATTTCTTGCTTTAGCTGAGTCGGGAACGCACTATATCATCATCATCATCAGGCCACTGCTTGACAAAAACCTCTTCCAGAATTGTCTACGTCTCTCGGTCCCACGACGCCCTCATCCAGCGTTTACATGCGACCTTGACCAGATCGTCGGTCCAGCTTACGGGGCGCCTACTTAGGCTACATAACTATCCACACAAACTTTATTCAGTGATACACATGAACCTCTATGCCACTTATCAGCAGGTGGTTTTCCGACTTATATAATCAATCTCTTCTCAGGAGTATGGTTGATTCATAAACCTGCAATGCACCTGAAAGATACTTTTAACAATGCAAAAACAAAAAATGTTTATAAATTTAAAACAACTCTATTAAAAATATTTCCAATATTTGAATAGTATTGTGTTTACTTGCTTAAAAATGAATTCGGATTCATATAATTGGGTCGGGAAAATATAGTGAATTTGCCGAACATTTATTGCATCTCGCCTAGGGGGTTTAATGTTTGGAATGAATGTCCGTATTGCACAAAAAATATGTTTGTTTTTCTGAATAACTCTTTGTAGCTACGTATTTAAAAATATATTTTCAGTGCTTAAATTGTTTGAGTTAACAAGGTTATATAAATACAATGAAACTATGGGTTCTAGATAACTTAACAACTAAAAGCATTACTTCTTTTGGTAGTTCTCGAAAACTTGAAGCCTATCAGGACTGACAAGAATTTTATTTATGTTGCAATTTATGTAAGCAAAGCTTGTGATATGAGATACCATGAAGCGAACTATGAGGGAACCTAGAATATACAATACATATATAATAAATAAAGAACGCCCAGATCCGGAACATTCTTGTTCCGTGCGGGAATCTAACCCGCAACCACTGGCGTCTAAGGCAGGTAGGTTTACCCCATCGCCAAAGTGGTCGTAGATATAATGAAAGCAATGATGTAATGAAAGGTTTCTGCTTTGGATACATGCTAAGCAACGATCGGTAATAGGTGATAACAGTTTCGGTTGCTACTCTTTATAGTTGGCAGCTAGGGTTGACAACTTTTTTTTCTAGAAATAAAGTATATTTGTGTCTGAAAAGAATATCAAACAGTATTTTGGAAAATTAAACAGTATTAAAAACGTATTTTAAGAAGTTCTTGCACAAATTATCAATGATCTCTAGCATATGTAACTTCATTTTATGAAGTCTTTAGCTTTTTATGCTGAAAACAGTATTTTGTATACTTTATTTTTGTTCAACAGTTAACAGTATAATGTAGTGAAAAACAGTATAATACTTTTAAAAACAGTATGGTTGGCAACCTTATGGGCTGCAGCTAGTATACAAGCTCATACAACAGCCGGGAACGTTTGCTTAATATGCCTTCCGTAATACAAAAGTCATCGTATTAAATTATTGGGCATCCTTGTACCGAACTGGCCAAACATTGCTTAACTTGCCATATTAAATATGACCCGAAACCACTATGCCTGAAGGATTTTATTGTATTATTTTAATTTAAATAATATAAATAAAATCATTACACATTTGATAGAATGACGCAAAATCTCAAAGCTTTGACCGATTTAGTCGATTTTTTATAATACAATCCTGCTTTTATCAAATAGGTATTTGATTTCACTTGTTAATTCATTTTTAGAAATACATTTAAAATTTTAAACATCAAAATAAAACAATATTTACTTTTTGCTGAATCGGTTTTTTAACTATAACACAGCCTTATTAACTGAACTCGTCACACATCACACGTCAGCAGAATCTGTCCTACGAACAAAGCACGCGTAGTTAAAACGTTGTACAAAAGCCCCATCAATATCTCCCCTTACTACGGAACCCGCCCCACAAAATGGCGACGAGAACAAGGGCCGTCGAATTCGACACATTGTGACAGCTCGAATGATGACAGCGCAGAGTAGGCTGTTTTAGAGACTATGATTCATGTATGATATGAATGTGAATATGATTTTTAATTAGTTAAATGTATTATTGATGATTTTTTTACCTGAAGTTTTTTTTTTGTTTTTACAGAAAAACTCATAGCCTTGCAGTGAGATCATTACAAAGAGTTGAGATGAAGATAATTAATACTAACATTACAAAGCTGAAGGTTTCGTTTTTTTGTTCGACCAAAGTAATGAATTAATAAATCAAATCAAAGCTCCAGACTATCACAACATCTCAGAACCTACTGGTCAAATAAAAAAAAATGCTTTACTGATAGCTATTTCGATATTTTCTGTCTAACTTACAAACTATCTAGTATTATCAAACCTAGTGGTCCTCGATTGAATCTCGTTTTTGTTGGATATTTGTGTTATATTATTTAAATTTATTTCAAAAATTTATGCTTGTCTTGCAACTTAGGACAAAAATATTTTTTTTAATATGAGAAAAATATTTTGAATTCGAATTCAAAGCCCTCGTTCCCTTTTAACAACAAAGTTAAGAAAAATAAAAAAGTCTCTGCTTCATCACTACTCTACGCCATGCAGTGCAGTCTACAAAATAAAGCATTCTAAAATCCATCTGCAAACTAAGTTGAACGATAGCCAAATATTAAGATTGCACGACAGCTGGCCATTTAGGTCATATTTGAAAAGAGAATAAAAAAGTAGTTAGTCAGGGTTTTCTGAAGGACTTAGAAACTTTATCAAACGAATAAATATAGAAAATTTGGACTTTTAGTTTGAGGGTAGTTTTAAATATACGTGAACTGTGTAAACCTTTTTAAACGTAAAAAGAATTGTTATAGGATGTGGTTCATTGGTCGAGTGATTAAGTCTCAGCCTGGCCATTTTAGAAAAGGACATTTTCTAAATTGGCTCGTAAATACAGGGTCAATTTTAATTAGCGCATCAGCACTTGAATTCAGCGTCTCCACATCAATCGCGACATTTGTTCTACAACTTTTTAAAGATTAATATTCACGGTCCATACAGTCTCTGACCTGTAAAACTACTTTTTGTTAGGTATGTGAATGTATAAAGATGATATTGACATTGAAATGCCGCCTGTTTATATGTAAACTATTGGTGCAGACTTGATTTAATTTCTTAGAAACGATCTCGGGATTTTCATTTCAAGTGGATGATACATGATTGAGGTGAAATATTAATATCCTTGCTGCGGTTTCTAATATAAGTAAATGATTTGGAATGAAACGAAAATGAGCTAGTATTTTCACTATATGTTGCTTTAATACATTTTATGAGTTATCAAAAATCTGACACGTCAGCTATGACAGTCAGCTTTTTAAGTTTTCCCTTTCAACATTTTTATTTATTGTCTGTAAACTGGCGTAACTCTTTTATTCTGATCATGCGTAGGCAAAATATCGCCACGAGGCAGACACTTTTTTTTATTCGTTTTGAAAGCAGATTTTTAATAAGTCATAGAACAAATGTTGTCGAAATTAATCTAGAGAAGCCGCCTGCGAGAGGTGATGAGCTAATTAAAATAAACCCTGTATAATAATGGTATGATGTATTCTTATATTGTGTGTAAATTTAAAAGCTCAATAACCAACGAATGCAGAGCATTAAAACAACCGACTTCAAACCGACGTCAAAACTTTGGCTGAGTTGAGAATGTCATCAACGTAAACAGACATTTTCAATGAAGTACCTAACCGATTTCGATTAAATTTATATGGGACCAACTATGAAGTATTGTCTATCATATGAAATAACAATTTTTAAAATCAATTCATAAGTGTCCGAAATATCGTGTAACAAAAACCCAAAAAAAACATGCAGACGAATTGAAAAGAAAGTTCGTTTGGATGAACCGTGAGCGCATACAGTTTGTAACCTGGGATTACATATAGTATTATTTTTTATCCTACACTTCGAATCGAGTCTGATGCGGATAAATCTGAGAAAAAGATATGAACGGCAATCAAATTTAATGGAAGTACCCTTAGATATACTACACTCATAAGTCCTCCTTGGTGCAGTTGACGAATAACTAGCTTTTTTTAGACTGGAGGAAAACGTGCAATCACGTCCCCAATATATTCTAATATCTGCAGACATCACTCATTCTCACATTGCTACAGCTACCTAGTATTGACTAGTAGATTGCGAAATGGCCAAAAACAAAATTGACACGTTCCAACACTGCAAGTTATAGGCAGCTTGAACATTTCATGCCTTTATCCCACAAACTCCTACATCCATAGTTATATTGCAGTCGACAGGCAAAATAGCACGTTCGCCTTGTTCAGTCTATCCGGCTCGAAGGACCATGAAGAAATGTAGTTCGGGTTAAGCAAACTTTCTCAGGCAAGCAAATGTGAATAAATGGAACAACACGTATATATTTTTTTAATTCAATCAATCATTTAAACTTTTACTTATAGGTAAAAACTAAACTTTCAATATGATATTATACCAAAAATAATAGAAATAAATTCAAAGTTTACAAATCTATACTAACATATAAAGCTGAAGAGTTTGTTTGTTTGTTTGAACGCGCTAATCTCAGAAACTACAAGTGGGATTTAAAAAAATCTTTTTGCATTTGACGGCCCAACTCTTGAGGAAGGTCATATATTTTATCCCGAAATTCCCACGGGATCAAAAGTTACGCGGGTAAAACCGCGCGCGGTGGCTAGTAACTTAATATACCATGGTTGTCTGGGAAAACTCGCTCCTCAGTGAAAAGACTGCCAAGTTGTACTGTTATATTAAACACACAGTTTTTTTTTTCATTTAATTTATCGTTCTTAACTGTTAACTGAAATATAAATTAGTTAACAAAATAAAAAAAATGCGTGCATTTTAGAAACTTTTATTGACATATGTCAGGGTCTTTCTATAAGGACGGCTTATTGAAAGACCCTATATAATTTGATCTTAAACCACTTTTGATTGAATTGCATTGAAAAACAGAGTTTACATTAAAGCTTGTATCAAACATTTTCTCCCTCAAAGCAGGCCACGGACACAATAAACAAGTGAGGGCAATTCGGGAACCTACCATGAACGTTTCAATTTCAATGCTAATTATCCACTTTGCAGGCAAAATGCGTAGCTGATCGCCGGACATCTCCTGTAACTTTTATATGAGCGAAGTTTCTGTGACAAAAAAAAACATGTTTAACTTTAATTTGAGTTATAATCGATATATTTGGTAATAGTCTGTGTTACTAAAATAAAGACCAAGTCAGCATAAACTGAATGATTAGGAATTACCAGAATTATATTTTAGCATTTGATGCGAAAAGACATTGCCAAGTTCTGTAGAGGTTATTCAGTAATATGAAAAAACTGTGCTACTTTTGTAATCAATATTTTGTTACAATTTACAGAATACAATAGGCATTTCAAGATTTCTATAGGCCTGGTTGATTCTTGCCATCATACTTAAGACGCTGACTAACTAACACTGACTTTTTATTAGTATATTTTGACGCCATGTTTAATTTAAGAGCAGCTCAATTCAGGAAGAGGGAAGCCGAGATATGAACAAGGAAAACAGTTAACAGAAATCCCGTAGCTTATTTTAACTTCGTTGAAGATACCAGAAAAGTTTAACTCCATCACATTATCATACAACTATTAATATTTTATGAAAATTAACCTATTTAAAAACTGATCCTCGCTGAAATGTAACGGTCTATATATCGCTGATTCCGGTCTTATTTGTATTATTCCATTTATCAAAACTTACACACTACACCTAGAGTATTTCAGAAACATTTAAGTTGCATAAATATCCCTAACAACCATTCTTTTTGCACAACGTACTTATGGACGCCACGCTTAGTTTAAACTTACAACTAAAAACTCGTGTCCCGAGTCTTTCGTGTTCATAAGCCAACATTATTATACACGGCAAATAGCAAAATCGCTTACATATATGAGTAATGATTTACCAGTCAAACCTCTGCTTCTATTGAGTAGCCTTTTTTATATATAAAACCATTGGAATATAACATTCCAAGTAATAGTACCCATCAGAACAAGGCTAGTTAATTTAAACTAGACGTAATGACAATGCGGTTAAATAAGTGTTGTGTGAAAAGGACTAATATAGGATATCCGGATGAAAGAAGATGGGATTCCCTGGCAGTAAGCTGTTATTTTTAAAAGATGATTGCTGTTGAGTTTCCTGTTACAACTTCTCAACAGATCGACTTTCCGAAGTCGTGGCAGATTCAGTTCAATTTGTAAATAATTTAACGTGTTTCAATACCTACGAAATAAATATTTTTTTGACTTTGACTTTGAATATTACTAAGTTTGCCTAAAGGTCGCAAAATTATTGTACCTTATTTTCATTTCTAGTAGTAGCTTCTATTAAACTTATCGTGCTCTTCAACTATTATGAGCTACAACGCATTTAAATTTGCCGCTCGACCAGGTCGAGTCCAGCGTCAATGTTGGTTCAATAATAAATTACGCGCTCCATAAATCTGCCTCTTTGATGTTCCCTCTCCTGTGAATTACGCCCCATGAACCTCTTGCTTTGGATATATAAAATCATATTTGGTACAGTTCACTTTTAGATTAGCATGCACGGATTCGCGTAATATTAGAGGAAGTCAAAATGAAAAATGTCGTATTTTTGTGGGTCTACCCATTCTGGAGTAAGGAACAGTATTTTTTCGTACTATCGTTTATCCAAATGATCGTATTTACGAAGATATTATTTAAGTATTTGTGTAGAACTGCTGGACTGGGAGCGAAAGCAAAACATAGAATGAGCCAGCTGCTTCTCTTCCCGGGCATACTGTAAAATTCAGTTAAGGGACGGAGGTTTTATTGACGTTTTTGTGGGCGACGGGCTGACCCCCTGTCACTGCAGTAGTCTCTCTCCATCATAACATCCAAATTTGTCAAACGTCATCAGGAGTTTAATAGCCTCGGTGTTCTGCCTACCCCATAAGGGATACAGGCGTGAAGTTATGTATGTATGCATGCATGTATTTGTGTACTTGAAGAAGTGGCTAATATAATGTCAACCCTAGGCATCAGTTCGCATTTTCTTTCATGATATCTTGTCATTCTTAGAAAAAATTAGTAAATATAATTATTTTATGATGATTATACAGATAGAGATTTATAGTGAAATAAAGTGAGATGCTTACAAATAATAAATATAAATAAAATAATAAAATCCCCAGACAATCACACTAACTACATGGCCCCAAAGTAAGCATAGCTTTGCAAATAGAGATCTAATATCTAAAACTCAGTTGATATCCCCGGCTTTTTCCAAGTGCCTTATAAAATTAGAATATTAGGCTAAAAACTTTCCAACTGCTTAACACGGAGGTTCTGATAAAGCTACACACTCGGGCGAACCTAAGAATTTCTATTCGTGATTTTAAGTATCCAAAAGCACTTACGAACAGCAAAAAAATTCCATCACTCTTACATGTAGGTACATCCTTAGAATTGATTTTGACCTATAAACAACTAAAACATAACATTTTCCCAAATTACCATTATCAGAGTGGCCTCCGAAGCAAAGTAAACCGCTTTATTAGCCCGAGTCGGCGAAGCGAGAAAAGTCCCAAACTCCAATTCCATACAAAATTTAAATTACCCATTACCAAAATGTCTAAAGCACTGTTGACCTATTGCGTTGTAACAAACAATCTAGGGTTGGCAAATATTTGTGAAGCCGGTTCATGCCCCACTAAATACGCTTTTACAGTTCCAATTGTTGACCAGCCCTGGATTGGTGGATGTCAATGGAGAACTTAGGTTTAGATTTATTGCGTTGAAGCTATAGTTTATTTTGTACGTATAAAAACCCTATTTTAGTTTTTTTGTTTAAATGAAGAAAATCATATCGTTTTCTTCTAAAACATATTCTTATATAAGTACTATAATCTTTTCTTATACAGTTGTTTTTAATTTAACCCAAACCCATATTATCTTTATCTTTTTTTGTATTTTATGTCAAATAAATGTTTTATTGGTGTTTTACTGGTATTTGAATAAAATACCATTTTGAACATACTTTAAGAAGCCGATTAACCGATTTCTGAGATTTTTTTAATAAAAGGTCTTGTCTTTCAACAAGATCCTTATTCACTATGCTCGGAGGAAAAAACAGTAGCTTTTATATGAGTGCCAGGATCTCAACCAATTTGGTAGCCAAGATGGCCAATATTAGCTCAATTTTTAATCAATGTTTAATTTGAATAGTATGCACAAATTAGGCGATTTTGGTTTTGTTTTGGTTTATGCCATTCTTTAATACCACATGTATTCTAGACTAACTTATAGGACAAGACCGACTTGTTAGTGTACTGTGGATTATACAGATGCATCAGTATCTTCACTGATATCATCAACCAGAGATAAATCCTTAATCCTTCTAGATCCTAACATTCTGCTAAGCTTATATTTTATGACTCAACATACCTCAAAAGAGGATTATGAGGAGATTTACACATTCGGAACAGTGATTTCATTCCGACTACTGTAGATATACAGGGTGACTAGTGACAAATTTTAGATACTGAGGCAGAGCACTCTGTACTCGATTCTGATCATTATTATGTAGTAAAAGTAGGTACTTATTTTTTCACTACAATTCCCTATACATAAATAAACGTTGTTTACTATATGCTTTACTTACGCCGGAGTCAATCGCGGCACGTGACCTGGCACGCGGATCGCTGCAAACGCTACTGTAACCATGCGTTGCGTAATCAATTCTTTAACTTTCGATTAAGCTTGCTCAGTAAATAATTAATATTTAGTTTTTATTATATTTTTTTCTCATAATGTATGTTCTCAAACTATCACGTCCTCGAATTTCAAAAGTAACCCACCAGTCTCCCTGTACAAATTTGTGTAATGTATTCTCGCATTACGTATTATAAGCTTAAAATGCACTATCGAAAATATTCATATCTCAGCTATAGTGAATTTCTATACGTTTTGTACGTGGGTCGGCATAGAATAGAATAGCTGGACAAGCGTATCATACGTACCTACCCTGATCCAACTGGCAATTTTTTATTTTTATTTTTTATTTGTTTATATAAGGTAGGTACATCAACAGCACGTTTACAATACACTTTTGACAAATACTTAAGTAGAAAGTCATGATCAGGTAAACAAGCCCTTAGAGGGCATTTATAAAGTTACATTTCCTACTTAACAATATTGTTAACGCACTACGAAATTTTGATATAAAATTAGAAAATAAGAAGTAGAATTAGGTACATAAAATTAAAATTCCAATAAAATCAAAATCATAGACCAATTAAATTAACGAAGTCGCTTATATCTAAATAATTAAATCTATAAGTAGTCAAATATTATGTCAAATTACTGTTATATAGGTTCATTCAATATTTTATTTCTAAAGTTAGTTAATGTGAACTAAAAATGTCAAAATTTATGTCATTTTATGGTTATTTTAGATCACCCTTCATATAAAATCTGCGAAATAATGCCGCTCCGGCGGTGATGTGATCCGGCAATATTGTATGAAGAAACAGTTTGCATCTATATTTATCTATGTATTTATATTCTAGGTGCCCCCCTAGTTCGCTTCATGGTATCCCATAACACAAGCTCTGCTTAGTTTGGGGCCATTTAGTTGGTGTGATTATCTGGGGATTTTATTTATTTATTTATTAGTTCCTTCCTAGACCCGTGTGCTGTCAACTTCGACCTCATCTTCACAATGGATGAGGTGAGCTTGAGGTCAAAGACGGGCTTAGTCTGTATTAAAAAAAATCTTTATTTTCAACCCAAGATTCTTTCATACAAAATAGAAATCTGGATTTTGGTTGACTTATTGCCATGACATTTTAGTTATTAAATTTAAGAACAAATATGGAGATTTCGTATTTCACTATTAGTCTCTCATCTATGTGTCATGTTAGACGTCGTGTTTATTTACAAGGCACACTCCACTTGGGGGGGGGAAACGCTGGGCGCTAGTGTAACAATATCTGAGTTAGACCCCAAACGGCGTGCATTTGATCTCCAAACAATGCAATCGTGTTTGTTTCAATAGCTCTGTGTCATTTATATGTACAAACAAAAGAAATAAGTAAGCAGATCTTTTGTATTTGAGCTTACCACAGGAATAGGAGGCGCTGTGATTATACATAGCGACTTAGATTCTGAAGAAGAGCACTCTGTACTCGATTCTAATCATTTATGTAAAAAAGTAGGTACTTAATTTTTCACTAGAATTCCCTATAAATAAATACTACTATGTTACTATTTACTTTACATACAACTGAGTCGATCGTGTCCCGTAACCTGCCAACGCTAGCGTAACCATTCGTTACGTAATCAATTAATTAACTTTCCGTTAAGTTTACTTTGCAAATATTTAATATTCATTTTTTATTACATTTTTTCTCTTCATGTATGATCTCAAACTATCACGTCCTTGAATTTCAAAAGTGACCCACCAGTCATCCTGTAGAAATGAAATGATTGTTTAGTGCATTTTTTTTATGGGATCAAGCAATTATCACAAGATAAAGTTATATTTTGCCTTCAAATATACCTAGAAAAAATTGATGCCAACTTAGTCACAGACTGTATTCTAATAGTGGATTTTAGTATGCTTCCATTTTACACTTTATCTGTAGACTGCCAGCATCAGTTGTAATAGCTGAAATTCATAATATTATGTTGTTATTATACATTATTTCTGTAACGAAAAAGAACGAACTGCCAACCCTAGCACCACATTAACATTACATTCAAATGTGGAGAATCAATTAGCGAATTTAATTGTATCATGGTAGCGAGAGATCGCTCATGAAACAATTAAATTATATCTGATATGTTTACGGGGCCCATGACGCTCTGAATGCTAAAATTTAATTGTGACAAACTTGTGTATTGAAGTGTTTATTGATGTAATACGAGGAATTCATATATGTACTTGATATAATAATGAGAGTTTGTTTACTTATTATTGAATATGTCGCACTCACAGAGACCAAAATATAACAAAAAATACGGTATACCTACAAATTTTACGGCTACCGAAAAATAATTGAACCATATTATACAATAGTTTAGTGTTATTAGATAGAAAGCGGAGAGGCTAAAATAGGATTGTGATTTGAGTTCGGTGATTTTCAGCGAACTTTCGTTTGTATAAATATTTTGTTGTATTGACAGCAGCTATATTTAAAGCCAAATGATTTCAGGTAGGACTTTTGCGAAGAAAATGAGCACCATTTCATGAAATCTTCGAACATATAATAAACACATTAACTCTAGGATCTTCTATCTAGTTTTTCTTTCGGCTTTTCTTTCAGACAAACTATGGTTAATTAAATAATTAACATAATACTAAGCCGCCATCGCGAAATTCTGACGTTTATTACTGTATAAGGTTTTAAGAAAAAAAGTGATGTGTATCCATATCTTGAGTAGCACATGAAATAAACTTTTTCTATTCTCTCTCTATGCCATACTAGCTGTTTCACGCGGTTTTACCCGCGCAATTTAGAATTCCGCGGGAATATCGAGATAAAAAATTAGCTTATGTGCTATTCCAGACTGCACACCATCACTATGCCAAATTTCATGCAAATCCGTTGAGCCGTTTTTGTGCTAACGCTGCATTACGCGTTCGAACGCGCATACCGTATGTTGCTAGTACAATTTCATAAGTGTGCATACTTAATTTGGCGCATCTCGAACGTCCGCTCGCACGCGTGGCGCAGCGTCAGCACTTATCTACCTGGATTGAGGAACAAACATTCATACCTACATCCATCCAAACTTTCACATTTATAATATTAGTAAGATAAGATTTAAATAAAAATATAGTCGGTTCCTAAATATCATCATTTGACCAACTTTACTCCTTGATATTCCAGCCTGCGTCCCACCCATCTGTATTATTTCAGCCTAATCCGTCATACCATTTCAGATGGTTTTAGCGTGGAAGCACACAGGGGACATGCCCTCCCCCAAATTCATGTAAAGATGAACCTCTTAAAAGAGTTGAAGCTAAAAAAAGATACCTGTGATTAAAAATTTTGTTATGACCCCGCCCCAAAATTCAATTGCCCCCCCCCCCCCAAAATGTTGGTCTGCGACCGCGATTGCGTGGAAGAATAAGAAACATACATTCGTCCATCCTCACATTACAATAAAGAAACAATACTGTACTTCTTAATAAACTCTTACTTTAAAATTCAACCTTAAACGTTTTGACCCACCGAAAACAAATTACCTTTAAGTAACCACTTACTATAAACCCGCAATAGAACAAGTTTTCGTTTGTAAATCATTACTTATAGTCTGGCAAATAATTCAATGCAGTAAAATGACAGTTCCAGTGTGCCCACTTTAGGGAGGGAAAAAAATTGTGTGGTTTAAGTGAATGAATGTAATTATTTTTTACATAATAATATCGTAATTTATGGAAAAAATTATTTTGGCTCACAGGATATTTCTTTTTTTATGGTGCAGTTAGCAAAGTCCAGCTATTTTTGAAATTTCATTCTTATAGAGTTATCTTTATTAGAAGTTATCTTGTCGATTTTACTCCTACTGTAACCATTTTAAAGCACAAGGTATGTCTGGTAATTAATTATTTTCATTAAAGTTACTTCAACGATAAAGTACACACCTAAAATTCAATTATTTATAAATCGCTTTAAATTTTTTGCAAAACTAATGACAAAGACTCGTTCATTTTCAATAATTCTCATTCAGCACTTACACTACGAATTTTTCAAGTGGCATCATTATTTTTCTATTTGACATTTCGTCAGCTTACTGCATGGAATTATTTGCCAGAGTATAGGTTAGCAGTAACCAGCCACTGCAGTATAAATATGCGAGGAAACGTATGTTAAGTAGGTTCGTTTAACAAACGATGGCCTACCGCCGGCAAATAACGAATGTAGTCTTATTACCGCGAGCCTTGACTGCGGCTAGTAAGTACGGATAGAAAAAAAATGTAACATCTTTTGTTTTCATAGCGGGTAACCGTCAGCATACCACGTGAAAACAAGATGTATCGAAGATGTATCGTAACTCCTGCTTACACT
The DNA here is from genome assembly GCA_944452665.1 of Stenoptilia bipunctidactyla. NCBI lineage: Eukaryota > Metazoa > Arthropoda > Insecta > Lepidoptera > Pterophoridae > Stenoptilia > Stenoptilia bipunctidactyla. The sequence continues at coordinate 1,969,837 of OX101730.1, forward strand.
ACATCCTATTTTCATTTAACTTTGAATTTGCAATTTCTCCTCTTTTTAATTTTTTTAATTTTTTTTCTCTATGTATATTTAATGTGTTTTTTTAAGTACCTATTTTAATTTTTTTAGCTCATTGTATAAAACCATTATGATGTTTTCTGTGAGACTATTGAAGGAAGCAAATGTAATTATTAAGTAATGTAATTCTTAATACCTATTATATCGTTTGCTTCTGTTTTGTCTCCTTGCAATAAATAAATAAATGCATACATTGCTTTAGAGGTCTTGAACCATTTTTGCATTATTGACTATCAAATTATACTCTCTGAATAATTTGAAAGCTTGTAACGAATAAAAAGTAGACTCTTTTTGGTTCAATAAAATATTTTTTATTTATTTACTTACGAGAAGGATAGAATAAGTAGGTGCGTACCTATATTCTTTATGTATCCTGTGCCATAAGCTTACATAAAGGCTAGTTAGCGCTTTATTAATATAGTTAAGAAAATATACAGGGCTGATTTTAGTCACCAGCTAAAATTTTTTTAATCAACAAGTATCATGCATAGAAACGTTTTTTTCAATAAAAAGATATGGATATTTTTTACAAATATATTAAGTAATATATTCGCTTACATATTAAGCAAAGCATGGTCACTCAAAATTATGAATAAAAACCATAAAGAATAAAGACGACTACGCGCTACTATGAAACATCTTGTGTGTGATACTACGTCGTAGTATCATCAATGAAATACCGCGTCGTAGTAGGTGTGTTCACCAATAGCGACTATTTGTAAAAAACTTTGTGGTGCCATATCTTTTTTTTTATATAGTACGCGAAACAAATAAAATATGCAGATATGTTTATATTGTATTAAATAACATACCATTTCAATTTGGCTGGTGACTATAAACCTTGTATATAATCATACATATACCTAGTCCTTGCAAGTCCCAATGGTACTAAGGGTGCGGTACTATTGTTTTAACACAATTTTGGGCCCAATCCCCCAATGTTAACGCCATCAACTAACATTGTAATTACTTATTTAGTGAGCTTGTTTGAGTAAGACACTTGACTAATACAAACCACAGACCCTCAAGAATTAAATCTTACTTTAACAAAAAACGCGTGAAAGTCTGACAGGTTTCTCATACGTTACCACAGAATAAGTAGTAGTACCGTTGGTACAGAAGAATTACTCCGCAAGAAGATCTAAATAAATTCGAGTCTTGCTACGACGCGATACGGTGGAATTCAGCTCGTACAGCATTACGTACCTGCAAATTTATATACCTAGAAGTTTTGTCTCTTTCTATCGCATGCCTCTTATCTTTTCTTACGCTGTTAGGGTTGCTGCCTAGTGAAGAATAATTAATCTCCTTATTTGTAATTAAGTATCTACCGATGTAGGTATTTTGTTTATTTATTTACTTATTTATTTATTTAAAGGCACAACGAACAGAGTACAATCTTAATAAATAGCACTTTACATTTTAATATTACACATTCAAAATTGCACCCCAATAATTTGTTATGCACAGCATTTAAATAACACAATTTTAATATAGTAGGCACACACCATAATATTTACTTAAAACTAAAAATGACTTAAAAAAAGTTAAAATAAAAAAAACTCAAATAGCAATTCAATTAACTTGCGACTGAAACAAACTAAAAAAAAAGGAACAAAAACATTTTTACATATTTGAAATTTTGAGAAAAGAATTTAGGTTTTGAGCATAAATATCAATATTTTTACAATTTTCATTATAGGATCTGCACATGCGATACACAGCATCATTATAAGTAACATTATTATTACAAAAAGGTAAATAAAACAAGGTTCTTACCCTCTGACTACCCACAACTTTTAGTGAAAACTGACTTAACAAATCCGGGGCGTCCCATTTGTTAAATATTTTGTGAATTACACACAGTTCAAGGCGTTTACGTCTTGACAGCAGTGTTTCAACACGATAAAATTCAAGCCTGGCTTCATATGTCGGTAGCTTACGTCTCATATCAAACTTAGAACACAAGTTACGAAGAAAACGTCTTTGAATAGCTTCTAGTCTGTCAATATGGATATTGTAAAAAGGAGACCAGGTAATTGCACTATATTCCAGTATACTTCTTACAAGTGAATAATATAAATTTATTAAACTCTCTGGCCTCCGAAAGGGTTTAGCTGTGCGGAAAATAAAACCAACGAGTTTATTAGCTTTAGACGCCAAGTATTCATAATGATGTGTATAACTTAATTTGGAATCCAGCCACACACCAAGATCTTTAACTATATTTTGTCGACTAACTGCTACATTGTTGATGTTGTATAAATACTGTACCGGATTTTTGTTTTTAGTAAAAGTGATCACGAGACATTTTTGTATATTGAGAAACATATTATTTTTATCACACCACTTGTGTAACTTATCGATATTATTTTGTAATTTTAAGGCATCGTCTTGGTTAACAACATCCTGATAGATTTTAATATCATCCGCGTAAGCTATACAGTTACATGTAAAAGATTCAATGAGATCATTAATGTATATGTTAAACAAAAGTGGTCCTAAATTTGATCCTTGAGGAATACCAGAAATGGATACATAGGGCATTGACTCGAAGCCATGAACAGTAACTACATTGGACCGATTTGATAAATAAGAAAAAAGCCAACATAAGAGTGTACCATGTATGCCTAAGTGGTGTGCTTTTAAACAGAGAATCTTGTGGTCAACCTTGTCAAAAGCTTTGGCAAAATCAGTATATAGAGAATCAGTCTGTATGTGATTATTGAAAGCTATATTTAAATGATGAGTGTATGTCAGAAGGTTTGTGGTAGTTGATCGACCTGTAAAAAATCCATGCTGCCTACTACTTATGACTGATTTGAGGTTAAAATATAAATGTTTGTATATGAGGCTTTCAAAAATTTTTGCAAAACAGCTAATTATACTAATAGGTCGGAAGTTTTTAACATCATTTTTGCTCCCTGATTTAAAAATGGGAACGATTTTGGAAATTTTCCATACTGCAGGAAATTTTCCAGTTACTAAGCTTTTGTTAAAAATTATAAACAGAGGTCGAACCAAAGCCAAGCCACAATGTTTGACAAATATTACTGGTATTCCATCAGGTCCAGCACCTTTTGAAACGTCCAGGGATTTAATAGCCGTTACGATATCGTTTTCTGTTATGTGAATTGAGGAAATACTATTATTATTCATTTCTGGAAATTCAGGGCTGTATGTATTTGTAGATTTTTGACTATAAACAGAGGCAAAGTGCATGGCAAATAAGTTGGCTATATCATTACCGTTATTGGCCTTCACTGAGTCATAGCTCATTTGGTTTGGTAAATCGTGTGTAATTTTTTTAGATTTTGTGTACCTCCAGAATGCTTTTGGATCTGTTTTAATATTTTCTTCTGTATTACGCAGGTAAGTTTGGTAGCATTTGTCAAATTCTTTCTTAACCCTTGATCTAATTAAGGAAAATGTATCAAAATCACGAGGGTTGCCAAACTTTTTATATTTCACGTGAAATTTATGCTTTTCTTTCATCATTTTAATTAAAGCAAAGGAAAACCATGAAGGCCATGAACGTTTAGATTTAGAAGTTGGCGTATGGTTTTTAATTATTTCCCAAAGTTGTTTATAAAAAAAATTAAGAAAATCATCACAACTTAGATCTTCATAGTCATCCCAACATATTTTACGCAGATCGGAGGTACAAGCATCAAAATCCGTTTTGTAAAATTTATATCTAATGCCATTATTAATTTTTAAATTTCTTTGTTTACAATAATTTAAAGTGATTTCTACAGGAGGATGGTAATTATCACGACGGCTCAACTCGGCAGTTTCTTGAGTGGTACAAGACGTCTGGGAGTTATGTAATACGAGATCTAAAATATTACTTTTAATGTTAAGAACGGTATTTGATTGGGCTAAGTCTAATCTTTCAACAAATTCACGCAATGCACGTTCCTTTTGATTTAGGTTTGTAGAATATTTGCTACTCCAATCGATGCCAGGACAATTAAAATCGCCTATAATTAGAGTTTTATCTAGCGAGGACTGAATACTTGTTTCATAATTGTCGAGTAAGTCTTGAAAGTGTTCAAAAGGAACATAATTAGGCAAATAAACACAGCATATATTCAGAGTAACGTTTTTTAGTTTGATTGAAACCCATACATCTTCAAGAATAGAGTTACATTCAGTTTTCTCCGAGGAAACCAAACTTTTTTTAACGGCAATTAGCACGCCTCCACCGTGGGATTTTTTAAAAGATTTCATAAAATTAACAGATCGGTCCTTGCGATACACAATATACCTAGAATCAAAAAGCTCCGAGGACGCCACAGATTCGTCAAGCCAAGTCTCGCATAAGCAAATTACGTCATAGTTGTTAGATAATACTGACCCGTAAATATCTGAAGTTTTAGATTTCATTCCTCTAATATTTTGATAGTAAACAGTTAACAATTTATCCATAAGTAGATACATAAAGTGCTCATATAATCTTTACCCAAAAAAAAAACAAAAGTCTGTAAAATAAGTATTTCTAGCGCAAGGATTCTAGGACCTGTTCATTTCTGATATAAATAAATGGCGATGTTTCATCTTTTCGCACGAACACGCGGCCGTTCCTTACCCACACAAACTTGTAGGACAATGCTCTAGCTTTGATTCTGGACATAGCGTGTAGGGACTTGTTTGCCGGGGATAGATGTTCCGATACATAAACAGGTGCATTTGGGCCGCTAAAGTTTAACAGCGATGATCCGAGCTTATTTGAAGGATGTGACTTATTAAAGCGAGCTACGGCCGAGTAAAACTCATCACGGCAGCGAGTACTTCTTAACTGCACTACAATGGCTCTGGGTCTTTTACTTTCCACGTTTCTATTTTTTTGGGCCACTCTTGTGCAGTTTGATATATCAGCCTCTTGTAATGTATACGACACTACACTAGCAATCTTGTTTACTATTGAGACGACATTTTCATTTTTTTGTTCAGGGACACCCTGTATCTCAAGGTTGTTGTCTCTCAGGTGTTGCTCAAGGATGTTAACTCGTTCATTCATAGATACTACGGTAGTGCGTAACTTTTCGCATTCTTCGTTGACGGCTTTATAATCCTGCATTATTGCGCTGGTAGTTTTGAGTAGGTCATCATATTGATTGCTGATGTACTGCACTGAACCTTGCAACTCACGAAGTTTCTCATTGACAGAACCAATTTCATTACGTACAGCCTTCCGTATTTCCTGGTTTATCAGGGATAACAAATCGTTATCGACGCGTAAATTTTGAGGACGAAATGTGACGTTACTTTCAGATGTCTCGTCTAACGTTTGGAAGTCCTCTTTTTTTGCCGGAGTATTAGAGTTATCACTCTTGGGTTTCTTAGCAAGACAGCCAGGACAGGACCAAGTTTTCTTACGTTCACTCCCTGAAGCGCCGTAGAAACTGATGAAGCGTTTTTCGCTTATTCCAGCACATACAATGTCATAGTATTCATTGCATTTAGTACATTTTAAAAACTGAGATCCCTTGATTGTTTTCTGGCACCCGGCGCAATTTATTTCTTTCGAAGACATTTTTTTTTTTCTTTTACTTATTTAACTTTCTACTCAATTAGTGGAAACACAGATTGCACAACGGTTGTATAGCATACAGTATATTGGTACAGTACAACATGCACAATCGTTGTAGAGCGTTTCTTCAATCAGCAACAAATCGTATAGTACAACACGCACAATCGTTGTACAGGTTACTTCAGTCAGCGGCAATCGTACAGTACAACACGCACAATCGTTGTACAGGTTACTTCAGTCAGCGGCAATCGTACAGTACAACACGCACAATCGTTGTACAGGTTACTTCAGTCAGCGGCAATCGTACAGTATAGCATGCACAATCGATGTACAGTGTTGCGTTGATATTCAAATATGGAAGGTAGATTTAAGATTGTCCACTGTTTTAAGTTAAATGGAATTGGCTTACTTGTTGCAATTAAACGATGAAACCGCATCAATACACTGGAACCACAATATATTAATCATTCAGCGCAAGCATAATTCTTCCCAGTGGGCTGAAAAGGCACTAATCACTGTTGTTTAATATTTATTTGGATTATTTTGAGGAGCGGTATTTTGGTGGTGTTACCTACACAATGTTATTCTACCTTTGTAAAAAATATTATTTCAACTTACCTAAAGTACAAAATAAAAAAAAAGTTACAACGAATAATTAGTAATACTACCTATGTTTTGTTTACTAAATTGAACATAATCAAATCTAAACATAATCTAATTGAATATTTGTTTCTTTCTATGTCCATTTTTAAATACTATTTGCGACCTCGATCATATAATTACTGTGAGTGCTATTAGGTAGGTAGGTATCTACAAAGCGCGCGCGTGACACACGACTGATTCGAACTCCGCCGGCGGAGCGCTTCGCTGTAGGTAAATAACGGATGTACCGCGCGGAGTGAGCCAGGCCTGACGTTACTATGGAATTTAAATATAACTGAATTCATTACTCAGTGAGTGGCAAGTCAACCTGACAATCATATGTACTTGTATTTTGTATTACTCACCGCTTTCTTCATACTTGACTTTTGGAAGAAATGTGTTTTCCTCGTTCATTAGGAATTCCTTTTGGGACTGATTTTAATACACGCTTGCTGTTCATTTTTGAATAAATGTAATTTTAACATAATGTATAAAAGAAGTGAAGGTTTTTTGTCTTCTATGTAGAACACAAGAATTTTTTGTAAACATTTTACTCAATACTAGCAGGCTCAAAACTTTTTGCTTGATGGTAGGATCCCTTCTGGGTCCGCCTGGCTAGCGACCACCCTTTATATAAAGTCTGCCGCCAAATGTTACCGCTCCGGCGGTAATGTGTTCCGGCAATATTGTATAAAGAGCCAGTTCTTTCCTAAACCCGTGTGCTTTCATCTTCGACCTCATCCTCACTTACCATCAGGTGGGATTGAGGTCAAACGCGGGTTTAGTCACTTATAAAAAAAAAAAAATATATATATAGAAATAGAAAATACTATCTGGTCGGATGTAAAAATCGGACAGGATTAAATCACATTATCCACAAATAATAATTATAAATACTCTTTATTTCCATTACACTTAAAAATAATTATGTACAAAATATTAAAAATGAACGACCATTTAGACGGCCCTATTACTTTAAGTGATTTCTTCCAGGCGACCCGTAGTAGATAGGTAGTAAATAGATAGGTAATTATTTAGTTAGAATTTTTTGCAAAAACTGTTTGGTAACCCTGATATTTTTCCATGATCAATATATCTGGGACTCAATGCATGAAGTTTCATCGGAATCAGTTCAGTAGTTTTTAATTTATTTCTTTGGCTGCGAGAGACAGTTCGACAGTATTTTGTAACTAATACTTTTAGATTCTGTATTATTTTAATCTTGTTTACTTCCTGAATAAACATCTGATATTTTTTCGTGGGCCGCAGCCTGCTATCCTATTTCTGAATTGTAGAAAAATTCAGTTACAATACATTCTCATTTTAATTAAACCCATTTAATATCAGACTAAACAACTTGGACACAAAAAATACGCGTGTTTTTAGCAGTCGGGTTTTAGTTTTAAACTTTATTTTTTGTACTTATTTTGGAGTAATAGTGTTTACATATTTGAAATGTGCTAACGAAGTTCTTCTATTTGATACCCCACATGAAACAGTAAGTTCTTTTTTTTAGTTCTTTACTACAATTATTATTTCACTTATTTTCGAGTAATAATTTTCACATATTTGAGCTGTGCTCACAAAGTTCTTTCATTTGATATCCTACACGAAACTGTAAAAGAAAAATATTTTTTTAGTTCTGCACTTTAAGACCCCTAGAGGGCGCTGTAGTCAATTTAACGTTGCCTTATACAGCCCATAGCCAGCGGACATTGAAGAGGCTTCAACGACACCTCATTTATTCAATTATGATTACTAGTTTAGAAGTTCTGAGGGAACAGTCGAACATCCACACCCACTTACATACATACTTACATAATTGACCTTTGAAATTGTATTCTTAAATGGACATTCTTTATTCACATATTATATTTTTTATTGACATCATATTATTTGAAAGATACTGTTTTATTTAATTTTGTTCTACTGAATTTTAATCTTCGTGTATTGAACTGTTATGAAATTGATAATTTTGTATGTTTTTTTATGAAAAATTTGCACACTACTACCAGCGGTTGAGTATGATGTACTTACCTAGTTTTAAGATCTTGTTAAGCATATTCAGCAAATAAATGAATTCTATCCTATACATACAGGTCAAAATCATAACCCTCCTTTTTGCTTCGCCGTAGTCGGTTAATAAAAACCAGGCTAACTCTATCAATGACCTTGGTCTTTTGGAGTCCTGACCTGAGTCTTATGGTTAAAATGTGAAATTTACTGTGTTAAGTCAAAATAATAGGTAAATAAAAATTATACTCTACCTTGCAAATGAAACCGCAATTTCGATTCAGTACCAGATGTAAGAGAGCACATAAACAACTAAACCAGATCGAGTATTTTATTAGATCAGCTTTCCACGATAAATAGCAGCACATTTACATCTAACAACATCAATATTTAATGGTATCAGAATTTATTGGATATTTGCTCTCGATTTATCTGCTGACCGTACATTTCCTAATGCACTAGCTCGCGTTCAACAGACGAGAACATAAATTGCACCTCACACTGTACCACTAATGTGTTTCACAAATAATTGAGTACACTATAATATGTATACTGTCTGTTTATTGTTCTATTGTTCACTAACTCGAGTTTGCGGCTTTTCTCGCCTCGTTACGCCGGCGAATTGCTTTTTAACTTGAAAATTGGTAGCTGCTGCATCGACGTCTTAAATTACGCGCAGTTTACCGGAAGTAAAGTTGCAAAAAAGGGGAGGAACAGGGGATGAAAAGTTTGTAAATGGCGGCGAATCGAAAATAACATTCCTTTTTTAAATTTCTTTATAAAAAACTTAAAATAAGAAAAACTTTTTCATGAAAGAGTTAATACGGGATTGCCTTAGTTTTTTTTTCGAATAAAGAATAAAGAGTTAAATTATGACATAACATAACTTCACGCCTGTATCCCATATGGGGTAGGCAGAACACCAGAGGTTACTAAACCATCTGATGTCACGTTTGACAAATTTCGAGGCATTAAGTATAATGATGGAGAGAGATTACTGCAGTGATAAGGGGTCAGCCTATTGCCCACAAAAAACCTCCAATAAAACCTCGTTCCCTTAACTGACTCTTACAGTATGCCCGGGAAGAGAAGCAGCTGGCACATTCTATGTTTTTCCTTTGCTCCCAGTCCAGCATGGAAGTAAGTAATTTACCTTGAATCTAGAGAAGTCCTTTAATCAACGTTAACTTAAATAACATAAATAAACTTGATTAAAGACAAGGGCAACTCTACTAAACATGTTGGTATGCTGCTGCAAAGTGACCCTGAGACATTACACGGGAGTGCATCGTTGGCATGACATGTTACATTAATTGTGAACGGTCTAGGTTGCATCATGATAGCTCCGTAGATGTGCTGGACCAAGGAAGGCGCTCGACCATAGGACCACGCGCGTGGACAGGCAATGGGAGCCTTCGTGACGCAATTTTGGCCAATGATACCAATGGTGAGCCCCACTAATGGCGGACGAGGTACACCATGGGGTTTTAGTAGGTAAGAGTCCGACATAACACGGTCCCTCCCCTCGAGCGACACGGTATCGATAAGGAACCACAATCAATCAATATATATAAAACTGTTCCGTTACTGACTGAGTGACTGAGGTACTGAGTGACTGAGGTACTGAGTGACTGAGTGACTGACAGACAACGTACAGCCGTAACTACTGGGCATAGAGAGCTAAAATTTGGAACATACATTCTTTAAGGGATGCAGGGGTGCACTAAGGATGAAATTCCCGAAATTCCCACGGGAACGGGAAATATAGGACTTTTTAGTTTGTATGAAAAATCTTATTCCTTGAGTGCACCGACGTGAAACTTGGTGTAAAGGTTTTTCAATGTGTGTCTGGTTGTGCTATGATAGGAATTCCCGGAATTCCCACGGGAACGGTAAATATATGATGTTTTAGTTTGTATGAAAAAATCCCATCCCTTGAGTGCACGGATGTGATACTTGATATAAAGGTTCCTCAATAAGTTTATGTTTGTATTATGGAAGGAATTCCCGAAATTCCCATGGGAAGGGGTTGGACTTTTTAGTTTGTATGAAAAATCTTATTCCTTAAGTGTATGGATGTGATACTTGGCATGAAGGTTCTTCAAAGAGTTACTGGTTGTGCTACGAAAAAAATTCCCGAAATTCCCACGGGCACGGGAAATATATGATTTTTAGTTTGTAAGAAAAAAAAATATTCCTTGAGTTCATTGGTGTGATATAAAGGTATAAAAGTTCTTTCAGTGGGTGTCTGATTGTATAGTTTCTGAAATTTCCACGAGAAGGGTAGTTAAGCGCACACGAAGTTGCGGGATAAAGCTAGTCAATATATATAAAACCTGTTCCGTTACTGACTGAGTGACTGACAGACAACGTACAGCCGTAACTACTGGGCGTAGAGAGCTGAAATTAGGTACATACATTCTTTAGGGGATGTAGGGCAGCACTAAGGAAGGAATTCTCGAAATTTCTACGGGAACAGGAATTATTGGACATTTTAGTTTGTATGAAAAATCTTATTCCTTGAGTGCATGAATACGATACTTGGCATAAAGGTTCTTCAAAAAATGACTAATTGTTTTATGAAAGCAATTCCCGAAATTCCCAAGGGAACGGGAAATATATGATGTTTTAGTTTGTATGAAAAAACCTTATTCCTTGAGTGTACGGATGTGATACTTAGTATAAAGGTTCCTTAATAAGTGTCTGCTTGTATTATGGAAGGAATTCCCGAAATTCCCACGGGAACGGAAAATATAGGACTTTTGAGTTTATGCGTGTACGAAGTCGCGGGCAAACGCTCGTCAATTAATAAAATAATTGTGGTGACACGGTTACGAACCATGTATGTACGATGAACTGTTACAAGGCGGCTTTTCACTATTCATTACATAAAATGCTTTAGCTAGTACCATATACATCACCTAGCCGGTCCCCACAGTTCCATCTGCATTACTTCAGTTCCCGTGGGAACTCCGGGATAAAATATAGTCTGTAGCCGGACTATTCAACGCAAAAAGAATTTTTCAAATCGGACTAGTAATTTCTGGGATTAGCGCGTTCAAGCAACCAAACAAACTCTTGTGCGTTATATATTAGAATAGATAAGTATAGTATTTTTTTTTTTCATTTTGTATCTGATACAGAAAATTTTGGTTAGAATTCATATTATCATTGTAATTAGCTTCAAAGAATATTGCAATCTAGATAGTACTCTACCACATACAGGGTGTAAAGTAGTATGTAAATACAAATGAACTTTAATTTTCCATTCATATGGTAATGCACAGTAAAGTGCTTATCGAGCTGTGACTCCTTTTGGACGACATGAAACTTTATTGCCAGCTCATAAGAGCTATTTTACAATAGTTTAAGATTTCCAAGTTGGTTAGGAATGAGCTAAATAGACCTATCATAGCTGCTGATTGTTTCATTTGTTTAGTTAAATCAGAGTTGGTTTGTTTATTTTGAGCTGTATGAATAAGAAGCTGTAGCTTAAAATATAAGTACTTTTTGATATTTTGAAAAGTTTGAAAATATACATATAATTGTATTAGGTAAACATAAAGTAGAAGTTCTAGTACTCATGAACTAAAGGAATTGTTAGCTAAACAATAGCCATCAGTACATAATGCTATGCTACCTCATTATTTACGTTCTGAGATAATGTTCATTATAACGTTAACACTCAGTTCTTATTTAACCAACTTCATAAAAGGAGTTTATTTGTTTTATTAAGTGTTAACTGTGTGTTCCGATTTTGATGATTATTCTTATATTTGAAAGTCTACTTGTCATGAGCCCTATTTGAAAAAGGAATCTCAAAAATAATCTGCAGGGTGACTGGTGACAAAGAGTAATATTTATGGTCCATACAATCTCTGACCAAGATGATATTTTCATTTAAATGCTGCCTGTTTATATCTACACTATTGTTGCAGAATTGATTTAATTTCTTAGAAACTATATCGGGATTTTCATTTCAATTGGATGATACTAGTAGTCTATTGATTAACTTGAGAGGGTAAAATATTAAAATCCTTGCTGTGGTTTCTAATAAAAGTATATGATTTGAAATTAATAGAACATGAGCTATTATTTGCACTTTATGTTGTTTTAATACATTTCATGAGTTGTCAAAAATCTGACTGGTCAGCTATGAACATTACTCTTTTAGATACTGAAGAAAAGCACTCTGAACTCGATTCTGATCATAATTATGAAATAAAAGTAGGTATTGAATTTTTCACCAGAAATCCCTATGAATAAATAAAGAGACCATACTACACTTTTCCCGATTCTTCATAGAAAATACTTCGATTAAGTACGGTGATGCTGTATTTAACAGTTTTAAGCGAATCAATCGTTAATGAAGTCGGTTTATGTAAAGCTTTGCATACGCTGATTACTTTACGGTCAGCATCATTGCAAGAATGAAGCCAAACGCCACCGGTTCAGCCACCGGATAAAGCTAAAGTGTTTTACGACATCCCTTTTTATTTTGAAAACGATACCAAATTTATTGCCTAATACAATTCACTGAGCTTGGTGACTTACAACGTTTACGGATCGGATAAGTATTAGATGTGCCCAGCGCGTAACTGCTCTAAGGGCAAGGGCGTCAAGTTCAAACCAAAATTACTTTTACTTGCAAACGTCTCGACGTCCATGGTCGACGTATTGATAACCTTTACGACTGATTAAAACGAAAATAGATAGCTTGACACTAACTCAGATTCCTATTTCACAATACACAATACTCAACTAACAATCTACAAACCAAAATTAAATTAACTACCTTACAAATTCTCAGCAACCAATTAAGGTCGTCGCGTCGGAACACAGATACGGCAATCCATTTCTCTGGCAGTTCATTTCGTGCTGAAGCCACCTATTTCTCACGAGCTGATCGTTCGGAGACCGGGCCGGCGACTTAGTATCAGATAATGCGGAGAGGAAATAAAGCTGCAGCCATTTGACGTGTAATTAAAAGATTAAGATAGGGATTCTTTGAGTTTGTCAATAGAGGAAAAAGAATACTTTGTAACGGATTTATGTTTGCATTAATTTTGTATCACTTTATTTTGCTGGGTATTGAGGTCCCCCATCCCTGGCGTTTGATCCGCCCCTCAAGTTACACCCTGTATATGTTGTATATATTTTATTTAGTTACCTATGTATTTATCACTTTGTATATATTGTATTATTTTTTATATAGTATTTATATTCATAAAACTAAACATAAGTTTTGTTATTGCCGAAGTTTGTACAGTTTCTTTTTTTTTCTATACAACTTGGGGTTATCTGGTAGAGATCGCTCTGAAGCGTTAAGGCCACCCATTTTACCATTCTTAAGTTTGTGTTATCATTGTATATATTTTTTTCTCCTTTTGTAATGTGTGCAATAAAGTGTTAATAAATAAATAAATTGTATCATATGTGACGGCGTGTGGTATAAAATATAATAAGTCTCAAAACTTTTTCAGAGCAATACATTTTATTTCTTAAACTATCATCGGCCAAAGTTGAAAATGCATTTTGTAATATCGACCAAAAGTGCCAAATCTTCAACTTTATAACATAAGCATAAATTGTAACTTGAATTGCGATGTTTTTCAGACCCTTCCAGTCCAAATGACTCAAAAGAATAAAAATTATTCCTGACTTTTATTTTTGACTTTAATTTCTGCACACAGTAAACAAAATACTGGCCTTATAAGATATACAAAAAAACTTCTTCAACGGAGCAACAGATTTTATAACCAAGTCATCGCTAGGATCCTGCAGTAAAGGTCACCCGAACAAACCTCATCATCAGATAATAAGTATCTCCACTTATCCTCTCGCACATTATCCCCTCCACCTTAAGGGCTTTTAATATACAATGCGTTTTAAATGAGAATAGGACTGGCTTAGCGCCATATTGTGACGTCAATTCGAACCGGTTAGGTAGAGTCAGCAAAACAATATTATTTAATTTAGAACTTATTTACATTTAGATATGAAAATTATTTCGATTTCTTCCATTCCGCTTAATGATGAAAATTCATTTTCTGAAGAGTCATCGTCATCGGTTTCCGTTCTTTTTCACCATGCACCCTCTTTACTGTCGCGTGTCAATAAAGTGTAAAAACTAATTTAATAATAACATAATAATAATATGATAAAGTTTTTATTTCTTTTCGCTATAATACTCTGATAAACAAAATAAGTAAAATAAATAGTTATTTTTACTGAAAAAATATTGACATTTGAAAGATAGAGGTCATTCACATTCCTATTTTCATTTGAATCACATAGTACGTACATATTATTTGCTGTTACCAGTAGTGTACTTTAATAGACGGTATGTGACGTCACAAAGCAAGATTCTTCCCCCTTTCGAAACAATCGCTCATTTCGTTATCTTCTTCAGCCTTACAATAAGTACCTACCCAATGTATTTTATTACCGATAAGGTTTTCCTGACATCTAGGTTTTCAAAGATGTACCTACCTACTTAAAGGATCCCCGTATAAGTGGCCCATAAGAGGTACCGAGGTACACTCAGCGGTTTATAATACCTTTGATTTTGACGACCGGCTGGTGTAGCGGTAACATACATTGCCTTCTATGCCAGAGGTCCCGGGTTCGAACCCGGCGGCGGCGGATATTTGTGTGATATTAGTCGTCAAGTCATGGATGTTTATATGTTTATTTAAGTTTATTCTAATAAAAAATATGTATTTATTCAATATGTATGTTTATATATTTCTTACGTATATCAGTTATCTAGTATCCATAACACAAGTTCTTTAAGAAACTTAATTTGGGCTAGATAATGTTGTGTGAGTGTCAGAAATATTTATTTATTATTGATTCTACTAAATAAAACTGTATTAACAGTTTAAGTCTTAGCTGAACTTTACACTGTGAAAAAATCTTACTCGTGGCTTTGTACACAAACCATATTGCCGTGCTATGCAGTAAAAATACTACTATCCTTGCCAAGAAAATGTTTGCCATAAAAAAAACCTATATCTGTCAAACTGACAGTTTGCTTTATTGGAATAACGCCCTTATTTGAATGACTAACGGTGTGGTTCCATCCTGTCATTATTGTCATTTGCAGAAATGTGTCAAAAAATAATGATCTTTTGTTCCGAAACGGGTATTTTATACAACTCAACATAATTTACTTACAGCATTTAAACATGAATAGGTAAATATATCCTATATTTTACAGTTCCTCGGTTTATGTCCTACAATTTGGTGTCCATTAAACTCGCGGTACACATATGGGCCAAAATGTATGAAGATACAATCTTGTCCTTTACTTGGATTAATGAAAAGATCGTTGTGTTCATTGCCTTAAGATACTCCTGATATTTTCTAAGTTCTCGCGATTCATACTATTAAATAAAACACAGTTTAACCGGATTTATCGCGTATAATTACATTTTAAATTGAACTCAACGTTTTGGTGTCTGCAGACCCCGTGGTCACGAGCGACTCACGTGTTTTATTTAAAGACTAACATTTAACCGCGGTTTCTCTATCCTAACCTCTATCCTACGACGACATTTAATTCGTGTAATCGGTTGCGAGCATTAAAAAAAACATTCCATATTTCTCCCCCCTCAACCCCTTTTTTGCAATAAAAAGTAGTGTGGACACTTTTTCAAGATTAAGTTTAGGTATATCCGTACCAAATTTCATTGAGATTGTTTCTGAGGATTTTAAAAATAAATTTCACCTCGTATTTTCATTAGAACCTGTTTTTCTTAGTAAAATTTAAAAAATGTCCCTCCTTAGGGTCTAGTCTATCTATATACCAAATTTTATTTAAATCGGATCAGTACTTTAAGCGTGAAAGCAAAGACTTTTTAAATTAATAGTTTTTAAAATTTTAGTTTTAACATGCAAGAAATATTTATAGCATCTGTTTAGAGACGTAACTCTATTTCCTCTGAGCATAGGTATGCCACGCATAATAGGTACTTCTTACAAAATGTAGATGGAGCAAAAATTTTTTGTTTTTATTTTTTGTGTTATTTACAGGCCTGGCTCACTCCGCGCGGTACATTCGTTATTTACCTACAGCGAAGCGCTCCGCCGCCGGCGTATTTCGAATGGGTGGTGTGTCACGCGCGCGCCCGTCGTCGGGACGTTGTAGATACCTACCTACCTAATAGCACTCACAGTAATTCTATGATCGAGGTCGCAAATAGTATTTAAAAATGGACATAAAAAGAAACAAATTCAATTAGATTATGTTTAGATTTGATTATGTTAAATTTAGTAAACAAAACATAGGTAGTATTACTAATTATTCGTCGTAACTTTTTTTTCATTTTGAACTTTAGGTAAGTTGAAATAATATTTTTTACAAAGGTAGAATAACAGTAATACCTACATCGGCCAACGAGTGATATGAGGCGCGCGCCTAATAACTTGTACAAATGGCGGCCGCCCGAATTATTCCGCCATAATAAGCATGTCACTCAGTTTTTCGCCCGGGAATAAAAGCAGATTCCATTCCGTGCTGGCATTTTTTAATAAAACGATGGCAATTAATTTTCCGTTCAAAATACTTGGAGAATTGTTTTCAAGAACAATGATCGGAATATAATATGCCTCCGGAATAAATTGGATGTAGAAAAAACTCAATGAATGTAAAATATAAAACCATTTTGGATTTATTATTTTAGTTTAGGTCCTACTATTAGTTTACGCTTAAAAGAGTTTTTGTTTTATAAAGGCTTTGTAAAACTTTTTCAGTGGCTATGTTTCTTTATAAAAAAAAAATATTTGGCATTCAGCTATCATTCGAGAGTCTATTAAAAGCCTGAGTTAGTGAGATATGCCCCGCAAAGACTAACAAAAAAGCATTCATAAATAGCAATTGTATATTCTTTTTATGGTTTTCATAACGAAGTAATTTTTTATTCGATAATTCGCAGTTTGTATAATATGAACAAAACAACATTTGGACGAAACTAACTTTCCTAAACTGTTTTGTATTTTCTCTTTAAATCAACACTCACCTTGTGTCAAATATCGTTATTAATCGTATTTATTTTATGTTTTTAGGGACGCTCCTCGGTGTATTAAATCTCACAAATGAACGAAAAATATCATCGCAGTATTTGGCGGCAAATTTAATATGAAAGGTATCATAGCAAACCTGTTAAAAGTTAAAATAAATAAAGGGGGTTTTATTTAATCCTATGTCAGAATTCTACCACCAAACAGGTCACTTGTATTAGTGTGTTTTTGCGGATATAAAATTGACTATTATACTGGTGGGACATTTTCGAAATTCCAGGACATGATAGTTTGGGATCATACACGAAGAGAAAAATAATATAAAACATAAATATTAATTTTTTACTGATTAAACTTAACCTAAAGTTAGAGAATTCATGACGCAACGCATGGTTACATTCGCGTAATGCAATAGATACTTAGCAGGTGGTGATGTGCGTGTGGCGGGAACACTGATGTGTGCGTGTTGACTGAGGCAACGCGTCGGGAAAAGTGTATGCCTGAAGTCTCTTTATTTATTTAAAGGGAATTCTGGTGAAAAATTAAGTAAGTATCTACTTTTATTACATAATTATGATCAGAATCTAGTACAGAGTGCTCTTCTTCAGTATCTAAAATTTGTCACCGGGCACCCTGTAAAATGCTGCACCAAATAATACTCATATACTTTCAAGATAACAGCACAGTACATTGTGTGATCGGCTTAAGCCATGTCGGCTTGCAATATTCCCACCGCCCTTGGATAAGCGTGTCGTAAGGCTGCAAACTGGACGACAGCGACAGCGGCAGAGCGAGCGACAGCGATAGAAAGTATTGAGTTAGTATGAAACTTCCATCCCTATATAGTGGATTTACCAAGAAGTCGAACAAAACGCTTCGATAGTTCCTTTTTGGTACGGATTGCCAAGGTGTGGAACAATCTGCCTGCGTCTGTTTTTCCTGACCACTAAAGTCCTGGAATTTTTAAGTGTCGAGTGAATAGGTTTCTCGTGGATGGACGTGTAACACCATACTCTTCATGCGCACTTTCCATCAGGTGGCATGGAAGACAAACGTCCTATCCTTACAATATAAAAAAAAAACCGCGACAAATCGATCTAACGCCAGCGGGCCGGCAAAGATTCCCCGCGTCGCTGCCCGCGCCGCTGTCGCTCTCGCTGTCGCTGCCGTCCAGTTTGCAACTCACATACATACATACATAACTTCACGCCTGTATAAATAATGTTTTTAAGTTTTGGCAATGAAAATGCTCAATTATTCTTAAATAAATGAAAAATTTTATAAATAAAAAAATTGCAATATAACGTAAAAACAAAAATATGGTAAGTAATTTTGAGGCGTACCGCCAGGCCTCGGTAGCTCAGTGGAAGAGCACTCGTACGGCAAACGAGAGGTCCCAGGTTCGAGTCCTGGTCGGGTGATTTTTATTTAACACATTTTTTCATTTATTTAAGTGTAATTGAGCATTTTAAATGTAAAAAACTTTAAAATATTATTATAATAAATAGTGATGAAAAACACCTAGAATATTGGCAATGGAGGCATGAATTATTTTTAAAAATAGAGTGTTCATTAATCAGTTAAATGGACAAAAGCCATTCCTATATTACCTATTTGGAAAGAACAATATAATTATACCAATAGGTATATAACAATGTACCTATACCAACTCAGATACATTTCTTCAAAAATACTAAAAATAAAATCGCACTTCAGAAAACATAAAAAATAATACCTATTCCGGAACAGCGAAATACTTTTATCTTCGCAAAATAAATGTCTCCGCATCAATATTACTTAATATGTCATATTTTTTATTCAAATTTACGAATAAGGTCCCAAGAGCAATGTCTCTCAATTTATGCACCTTGAAAGATATATGAAATAAGAAGGACGAATGGTTACCATAACTTAGGCTGGGGACTCGAGACAAGAATCTTTAATGGATTTAACTCAGATTTTGCAATTCTGAAACATCAGTTACCCTAGATACAATTTTGTATAATAAAACACTTTTTAAGCAGATTTATCGCGTACCTCGACGTCTCGGTGTCTTTGTAGACCCCGTGCCGAGATCACGACCGACAGAGATGTCAGGCGTCAGATTGATAGGTGGTAAAAGTTATACATCATCTCCATCTGTTTTTCAGTCCTGCTTTAGGCCAGGATTGAAAAAACTCTGAGTATGCTATTAAGTTCTGTTAAAGGTGAGATATTAACCCTCTGGTGATTGCCCTTAGAGTTAAGATCGTATAAATATTGGGCTTAAAGTTGTAATAGGCGATGAACTTGTAAGAGTTTCATCGGAAACCCGATATATTTCTACTCATCGGAAACCCGAACTGATACCCGAACGGATATTTTAAATACTTCCGAACACTTAACTATTGTGCCACGGACAATAGGAAATCGAGGATACGTACATAAGCAAATGTATTACAATCATCTAGATTCATTACATATTATAATGGATACGGCATAATCCCTACAGCCCGCGGGTCCGGAATGTACAATTACGGTCAACATGGTGGCATTATGCAAATCTAATCAATTCGAAATATCCGATTTCCATTAGAATTTCTTGTGTAGCTAAACTATCGAGGCATTGTAATTGTAATTTCCTAGTTAAGTTTAAAACAAATTGTTTTCGTAAATGACGTATTCCCTTACGTAAGAATAAGGTGTGTGAAAGAAAGGATTCATCAAGTAAACTTAAGAGTGAGGCATAGCAACGACTGCTATTCATTTGTCTCACAAGATAAGTTTTACGAAAATAGCCAGTAAAATCCGAGCATCGGCGGCGTCTTATGTATCATTTACATTATACATTTATGCTATATAAAATCCTCCTTGAAATCCAAGGACAGTCGTAAGAAGATCATAAGTGGACAATCATAAGTGGACATAGTGTTGGACTAGCATTTGGACTTGGAAGCGGGGACTCACTCAGAGTCAGAGTATATCTGTGCCATCATGTACTGTCTAAAGACACGCATTATCTACGTGACTTGCTTCACATTAGATAACCATATTTGTCTGTCAATCACCGTTAATTAGTGAGAATTTCGCAATCGAATGCCAACAGGATGAATATACTGGTTGGAATTTTTGAATGAAGGGAAAGTACTCTAAATAATAGAGATAGCAAATTTTACTCTAAAAAACATTCCTTTATTTTGGAAAAGAAATAAAACTGCATCCAAAGATTCTCGATAATTTACTCGCTTCACGACTAAAATCTGTTAAAATGACACCCTGTGATTTTATTGCATCGATCGTTAGGGTCAATCACTAGAATGAAATCTCTAACAAACTAGGATAATTTAATGAAAGAGAAACCATGAAATCTTCATTTTTAGTTTTTAGTCGGTTCGATTTCTGGGTGAAGCAAGCAAATTTTCGAAAAATCTATGAATGCAGTTTTGTTTCTTTTCTCCAAAGAAACATTTTTTGTTTATTGCTATCTCTATTATTTACAGTATATTTGTCCTGTTGGCAATCGATTGTGAAATGCTCACTAATTGACGGTGATTCACATACAAATATGGTTATATAATGTGAAGCAAGTCACGTAGATACTGCTTGTCTTTAGATACTTAGTACATGATGGCACAGATATACGAGTCACAGATAATTCAATTAGTAGCACTTTATCCTCCAGCGAGTCACTTAAACTATGATGAAGTCTCGGAAAAATCGCACGTATTTAAATTATTTTGTCTTACTTTGCTTTTCGAATTGGATTTTTCCGACGAACTAATAAATTATTATCACAATTCAAACAATTTACCTTGAACCTTATAAATTAACATTTTTTGGGCATACTCGTATATTCACCTAGTGCCGACTAGCTCTTGAGCGTACACAGCTTCCGATTTAATAGTACCTATGTGTATCAACGAATATACATACTCAAACATTTTTTAATATGTATACGGTTTTGATTCGTGCAGTTGATTTGTGTAGGCCATTGTTTAAAGATCTAAAAATATTGACCTTGACGGGACATAAATGCTTATTTGCTAAAGAGCTTCCCGAACTCTATAAAAACACAAAGATCAAAGAGAGAGACGACTAAGGAGAAAAATTTATGAAAAATTAATAATTCCAAAATGTAACAAAAAACTTATAGGTATGTATACCTAATGGCAATAAAAATCTACAATTTTCTACCAAGTGACCTAAAAGACCTGCCTGTAAATAAATTGAAGCACAGAATCAGAGATTTTGTTGAACTATTTGTGTGCCTTATTTTTTATTTTATTGTATTTTTAAGTCTTCTGTCATGTTAAATTTAAGTTACTTTCATCATAAGGTATATCATTTCTTTAATTAAAACGTATACCTACCTAATTTGTAAAATATTGCCAAGATTTTGGTTGCATTTCTTTCACTTTTGTTTTAAATGTTTATTTTTATTTTCTTTTTATGTTTAAGCCTTGTTTAATGCTACTTTTATAATTATTTCTTTAATTATGGTTTATTTTTTATTTATTTGTGATTCCGACCGTGACTTGTGGTTGCAATGGAAGACCAGCGCTAGCTCTAAACTAGCACTTTGCTGAATTGCTACCAATTTGTGGCAACATTTTCATGTAAACTTGTGCTTGAAATCCTTTTTATTTTGTCGCAAATAAAGAATCCACATGTGGCTAGTGGATAAATGCTTCTACACAATTAGGGAATAAATACAAAATAAAAAATACTATTATTTTATTTCACTAATGTTTTGTAATGTATAAGTAATGTATTAAGAATCATTCGTAATTTGACTGACAAATGAAACTACCTAATCTCATAACGCAATTATGAGATATTATTTTCTTAACAATGAGTACTTAATTTCTAATTTGAATACTTTCAAATTTAATTTGAAATGTTTAATTTAATAGAAAATGTACCTACTTCTAATTATCGGAATATTTATCAACTTACTATTAAGAATTTTCAAATATAATATTTGAACGCCTTGAGAAGGCAAATTTTTCTAGAAACAAACCTAAGACCTCTTTAACTGTGAAAAATATTTCGAAAAAATAAAATTTCATTTCATTTTATGATGCATAATTATCATAAGACACTCAGACAAATGCAAGGAAAGTTGGGTCACCACAGCGATCGTCAAAGAAAGCGTGACGTGTTATTTTATTATGTTGTATTTATGCATTTATTGTATTATGTATTTTATGTCAGTGTTCCTACTCGCTTATATATCGTTCAATTATAAAACGTATCCCTGGAAATAATTTCCAAAGCAAAATTGCGCAACTTCACATGTGGCAAAATAAAATCTTACATACATAACCTCACGCCTGTCTCACTTTGGGGTAGGCAGAGACAAGGGAACACCAATTGCTTCGATCCAGACATACCTCTTTCGCTTCCTCCACGCTCATTAATCTTTTCATACATGATCGCCGGTTACGGGTACTTTTAACTAGGCCCTTTTTAAGAACGTCACCAATTTGATCGGCATACGTTCGTCTAGGGCGGCACCTTCCGACAGCACCATCCATTCTTGCTCTGTACAGCTCTTTCGTAAATCTACTTACTTTCACTCATCCTTTCCAAATGTCCAAACCAAAAATCCTAATAACATCGAATAATTTAATTTAAGGGATAGTTGTAAAGACAGTGTTTTCTGCCCGAATGTATGGAAATCTTATCTTACGAACATTATAAATGTGAAAGTTTGTGAATGTATGGATGTTTGTCTACCTCAATCACGGCATAACGACTATGTAAGAAAGGCATATTTGGCAAAACAAACTTTCATTAATTAGACAAGTTTTTGAAGACTACTAAGATCAATTGTTTATATCAGAGAAATTTAAGCATATGAGTAGATAGATAATATTGTACGAACTTTGAATACTTTATACATTTACATGCGAATAAGTCGGATATGTAATAATATCTCGTAATCAGTGGAGGGCATAGAGGCGAATTATAGAGACTACCCATACTGACTACCTTTTATATAAGGTCTACCTTTAGGTAAATATATTCAATCCGGCAGTTATAATAAGGATGATTAGTTTGTTTTGAATAGTCCAACTCTTTTAGAAAGTTATAGATTAAATGTATCTAGATTAAATGTCTTTCCAATGGGATCAAAAATTATGTAAACAAACTGCTACTTTTCTATGCAATTCCTATCTATAAATTCTGATAATTTTATTGAATTGAATGTAGGTATGTAGTTTAATCTTAAGGAAGGAAAATGGTTCTTAGTATTGTTGTGAATGGAGGAAGGAAAAACGCTGGCTGAATTGAACTAGTCATGAGAATTAACTAGGTATTTCTCATGATTTATTGATTCTTTTTTTGCCTTTGAATTAGTTACATAATGATTTGTCATATTTAGTCATATCATATTATAATATTATTTCAGTTGAGGAAAACACATAAAAATCGATTCGTATACACAATCTTAAACTTCAATCAGTATTATTATGTACATAACTTCTCTCCCTTTGGGGTAGGCAAAGACTTTGGCAATTGCTACGATCTAGACATACTCCATCCACGTTCATTAATCTTTTCATACATGATTGCCGGTTTCGGGTACTTTTAACTAGGCCCTTTTTAATTATGTCTCCGATTTGGACATCACCATCCAATATAATTTCAGTTAAAAATAACTGAGGTTTATAGCAACAACTCTAATACATAGGGTACCTACTTATCAAAAGATCTTGGATCGAAGATTGTGATTGAAATCAATTCTGACTTTAAACATTTTCTTTAAAAAACAGCATATAATAATCGTGTCTACCTGCCCTGATTCCAAACCGACGAGTCATAACTATTCCGGGTCCTTCCCGCCTGAAAAGGCATGTTGAGCTTCACATGAGATACACTTTCAAAAAGCTTATGTGCTTCTACCATTGAATCCCGAAAAATTATGTTTTCAAATCAAGGACTGCATAGGTACCTACATTTTTTTTCTGTATGACGTCATATCGTTAAATTAGGTGTAGGTATTTAAAATTAACAGTAGGTACAGGAATTCATACTGAAATAATTCGTGTACCTTTTTTATTATTGTGGCATAACTGATTTTTTTCAGTTAACTGAAAGTTTCCGGTATAAATAAATAAATAAATGAAGGGCCCATTGAATGTCAAGGAAAAATATTTTTGAACAGATATATGTGAAATTGACAAATTCTGATTGTCGGATTGTCTGTCATCTGTCACTTGTCATTGTGTTTATTATTTACCTACTGAAGGTCACAGCTTGTTCTTATTTGATTTTATTTATTTACTTTGTTTGAATTCAATTAAATTAATAGTGATCGTGTACATTAAATGAAATCTGTTTAATCCTAATGCAAGTTTTCTTTCGAATATGATGAAGAAAGTTGTTTAGTTTCAATACAACGCCAGGTTTCACTATGGCGCAATACCAGTCTGAAGTGCATTCTTAGATATTCATATTATAAGCAATAAATAAAAATTATTTTTAAAAATGACTGATGCAAGTTCATTTTCTTCGTTGATGGCGTTGGTGGAAAATCATCTATCGAAAACAAATTTGCAAGAAAGCAAGTCGGAATTTGCTGGTTCCACTAGCGACCCAATTCCTGTGCCTTCATTTAACAGTAGCACCTTATCAGAGACAAGATTATCTTCCTCACAAGGACAAAAGTTTTCTGTGCCTAAATTAAATTCTACCAACAGTCCTATAACTAATATCCTAGCAGAGCAGGTATCTAATATGTTAAAGGCTAAGGAACTTAAAAAGCAACAGGAAGAAGAAAATCGTAGATTGTTAGAAAAAACTGCAAAATTAAAGTTGAATGATGGCCATGACTGTATTATTGACTTAATGCAGGCATTGCAGACTCCTCTAGGCCCACCACTGCAGCCCGAAGAAGAAACTCTTAGTAGCAGTGACTCATTAGAATCCTTGTTTGATCCAAAGTTTGTTGACTGTGATATTGAACTTAAAGCATTGTCGCAAACTCCTGAACCATTATTGCCTTGCATTACAGATATGGCATATATTCTTGATATTAAAATTCAAAAGGGAAAAGGTTCAGCATTCGGTAAAGTCCTGACTTCACGCTTAAAACCTGTTGCCGCTCCATATCTTAAAGACAGAACTTGCAACCCGAAAATAACAAGATTTAATTTTAATACACCTTCTCCGTGTGATATTATTAATGCCAAAAGGAGAAATATCCAATTTAGAGATCCGAGTTAGTTGGATGCATGCTGTGCATCTGCACTTAGCTAAGTTTTTATACTGAGAAATTTATTAATATTTGTATTGACTTTAGATTTTAATGAAATATTTTTTTTTATGAGATATTAAATAAAATTATTTAATGAGTAGCAATTAATAATCCCTGGCTACAATTTTATTACTTAATGTCATAGTAATTTTAAATCCAAAATGTTATAAGACATATTTTAATATAAAAATGAAATAATGAACTAGTCAGTTTTTCTTACTAAACCTATTATTTTTTGACTGATTAAAATTATCATTGAAAAGTTACAATTTATAGGCCCCACAAACCTTGGGTAAGCTTCTACAGACTCCCTCTCTCTCTTGGGTCGGTCCCTCATGTCTGAGGATCATGGTCAGCATCAGGGTTGCATTTGGAGCGAATGATCTGCCACCATCGGTTTCGGTATGGAATTTAGAGGTTGACGAGTCTTTCAATTGATTGATCCATCGACGCCCTCTACATGTCCCAAAAATAAAATTGAGGCACCAGGGAAATTAATTTATTTTGTAACATTTCAATGAGCTAAATGTATACTTATGTAAGTACTACTAGTACTAAGTACCATAATAAATGGTGAAAATGATTATTGGGAATTACTGTATAGCTAAATTCAATTTTCGAAACTTTCTAAGTAGCTACAGTAGGCAGCAGGTCAAAAGTCACAAACCTTTTAAGTTTTCCTAACCAATTTTTTAACTTAAATTCCAGGGCTTACAGTTCGATTCAATTACAATTTTTTGACAGATTTGGAACGCTTGTACTTACTTAAATAAAAACAAATCTAGGTATATGACAAAAGCTTAGAATTTAAACTAATGATAATAATTAGGTAACAATTCAATAAGTATTTGAATTATTATTTAAAGTAGTATTTGGGTCTTTTATAAGGTTTCGCGGCTAAAGGCTAAAATGGAGATCTATTTCCAAGACTGTATGTCCGTCTGTTGTATGTCTCTCACTCAGGAACCCTGCGCAGCCTCTATCTACCGATTTGCTGTCACTCCGACGACGATCGCTGGCTAATAAGGTTTGATCAGCGAAGGGGGATGTTTAGTGGGTATACTCAGGCAGGTTACTACTCTCCAGACTGTCAGGGTACAGCTATCGCTGCACAGTTCTATGGCTTCTAACCTTCGGGCTAGCAGACCCATAGATACTGCATTCATCCTCCTCCTAATAGAGTTCGCTCTCTTGGGTGCCAAATCTTTCCTTGGCGGGAAGAAAATCTCAAGAACCGTGATAGACAATTGAAGTTTTCACAGATTATTTATTCCGGTTGCCAATATAACAACAAATAGGTGGTTTAAAAACAACAAAATAAATATTTCGGAAGCTCCCATACCCACAACAGGCGTACACATTGTTGTGTCAGTTTCCTTTCGCACTTAGAAAGATTTCTGCGCAATAAATCGAGCAAGTGTTTAATAGATAAAATAATAAATAGGTAAGTGTGTCATACATATTAAGTAGATTTTTTTTTTGCTATATTTCGAGTAGGAGTATGTGTGAAGTAAAATTGAGTGATAGGGTGCGCAACAGTGAAATAAGAAAGAGATGCGGATTGGAAGAAGATGTAGTGACTAAGATTGAAAAGGGTATGCTACGGTGGTTTGGACATTTGGAAAAGATGAGTGAAAGTAGATTTACGAAAGAGATGTACAGAGCAAGATGGACGGTATTGTCGAAAGGGGCCGTCCTAGGCGAAAGTATGCTGATCAAATTGGCGACATACATCATGTATGAAAAGATTAATGAACGTGGAGGAAGCGAATGAGGTATGTCTGGATCGAAGCAATTGGTGTTCCCTTGTCTCTGCCTACCCCAAGGGGGGACAGGCGTGAAGTTATGTATGTATGCATGTATATTTTTGATTCGCCGCAGTCTTTAAGGCCAATTGGCTGTCGGTCATTTCCCTAAAAAGATAATGGTCAATAGAGTGGGTGTTTATTGGGTAAACTCTTTCTAGTGGAGTCCCACCCACCTCACACTGCAAGGGAAACCTAACTGCATTCACTTCTAACCAACTTGAAGTTTCTCGTGTTGAGACGAGGCTCTCTTGCAAACAAAATTTTAGTTCCGAATACCACAGTAATAAAGTCTTATTCGTAGTGTTTCATGATATGCATATGGTCATAGTTATTAAGTACTTCATGAATGAATTTCCTACCTATAGGGTTGCCAACGTTTTTTCCAGAAATAAAGCACCTATATTTGAGTTTGATCAGAATATTAAACAGTAATTTGGAAAAATAAACAGTATTCAATTTATTTAATGTTTTAAACACATATTTTTAGAGCTTCTTGCACAAATTATTAATTAAAGTCTAGCATTCTTAGCTTTTTATGCTGAAAACAGTATTTTTACACTTTATTTTTCTTCAGCAGTAAATAGTAGTGAAAACAGTATGGTTGGCAACCCTAGGTACCTATAACTACCTGTATGATTTTAGAAACATAAACGTACGGTACTCTATGACCGATAGAGGGCGCCATAATGAATTGAGTATGACGTCACATATGCAGACTATTACCAATGAACGAGGATGACTAAACGCTTCTAACAATGCATCATTTGTAGAAAAATTATAAATAAATTAGAAGTTATGCGAGAACAGATGATAATAGAGTCTTGTTTTGCTTCCATGTTGGAATGTGCCAGCTGCTTCCCTTCCCGGGCATACTGTAAAAATCAGTTAAGGGACAGAGGTATAACTGGCGTTTTTTGTGGGCGATAAGCTGACCCCCTGTCACTGAAATTGTCTCTCTCCATCATTATAATACCTCCAAATTTGTCAAATGTGACACCAGATAGTCTTATGTTCACTGCTGTTCTGCCTCCTCTCTCGTTTGCTACCAACAAATGCTGAAAAACTTGTTTTCATCCATCATAATTTACCACTGCTAAATTTTACTTACTTAGAGATTGTAATTTGTTAATAAACGTGTCTTTTTTTAATGATTCGGTATTCAGCCGAATAGTATGCATTATTCGGCCGAATACCGAACAGTAACTAAATATTCGTGGCATCTCTACCATAAGGGATACAGGCGTGATGTTATGTATGTATGTTTTTCTTACAATCCATTATTTCCAAATACCTAATAATAAACTACCTACCTACATAAATAAAACGTCTTCTAAAAATAAAATAGTAAAGCTATCAAGTGCAAAAGATTAGTTTCTAAGATAAGCGCGTTCATACAAACAGTTCATACATACCTATATCTCATACATTATAGGTATAAGGGATCGTTCGGAGATCGAAATTCGAACTTTTACAAGTTTTACACAACATTTCATACATTTTATTTTAAGAAATGTATCTTCACTCCTCGCTGCATTTCACTGCACGTATTGTAATAAAACATAATGAATCATACTTTTGATAAGTTGAGGGAAAAACCAAAAACTTTCAACACTGCTAATTAATATAGTAGGTAACACGTTTACCTATCCATAGCTACTTATATTAAATCTGTAGAAGTAAAAATTCTGTACATTGAAAATACCAAAAAAATAAATGGCTGGGGGTGTAATTAGACCGACACTGAACCCAAAAATGTGATTAAAAAATGTTTTGTCTGACTGTTTGTTCAGGCATCACGCAAAAACTGCCGGTTCGATTACGATGAAACTTGGTATAATTATTCTTTAATATCCTACACCACACTGGGTACGTTTTATCTCGGAAAAGTATATACAATAAGAAACAAACTTAATTTTGCGGTTCGATCCCTAGATCCGAATACTGTGCCAACCACAAAAATCTGTTTGTCGTAGTTGTAAGTATAGGTAAGTATAAGGACTGTTTTTTGAAATTTGATTTGAACGTGTCAATTCAAGTAGCGAGTGTTTGCTTTTATTAGCATTCTATAAATTGTATGTTTTAACTGCTGCTTGCAATTCTAAACCGTGCTTTTCAGTGCGACCTTTTTATTCCTTTTAGTTATTACTAAGTACAGTTTAAGGTAGAGTTATTTAGTTATATTTCTATAAGACGTAGGTATAGATTTTAATTTTAAAGTATAATTAGTATATGTGATATTGTACGTAGTGACCTTAGGTTATTTTATAAGTAGGTACTTAATACTGTTAGGTAGGATAAGTCAGTCGTATAGGTATAAGTTTCTAGAGATTTTGCTTATTTATTGAGTTTAGATTAGTTATCATCAGAAATAGGTTTATTTAAGTAGGTAGGTATTTTATTTTCTGTAAGTACATTGAGTATATTTTTTTTTAAATTAGGCAAATAGGTACATACCTACTTAGGTTTGCTTTTATAAGGCGTAGACCGTATAGAATTTATATTTGAGCTTAGCTGTAAATCAATGTTGATAGCTATTCGAACATATTAACAGGGAGTAGGTACGCTGCAGATACTTACTAACTATAACCGTGCAGAACTATTAGAAACTTTGGAAAACAGAGTTATAAATATGACATCCAAACAAAAACTACCGTGTCTGCCTTAGTGTTAATAATACTTTGGGAGAACTGCTATTCGGAATAGCAGGAATAGCGACATTGTTACCAGGAGGAAAAACAGCTCACAGGTACTACTTATGTTTGAATTCAGATCGATCTTGATCGCACAGGAAATCAGGTATGTGGCGTTACTAGGAATAGTGATAAAGCGCAGATTATTCGTTTGTGTTCACATATTTAAGGCAGAAATTTTAAACGGTTTATGTGCCGGGGAAAGTGTTTTGATTCTTAGAATTCATTTGATTCCGAACAATTTCCCATTTCAGTTTAAGAGAGTAGGTACAGTTTCTAGTACTTAGCTTTATGTTAAGCTATGGCAAAAAATAAGGCACAAGGTCAGACTTTGGCGTTGCTGGCGTCGATCTTAGCGTGAGTTGTTTTTCACATGGTAGGCTTTAGCGTAAGTAGTCCAAGGAACCTTTATGTTTATCGGGCTCACTGATAAAGTCGTGTATGCTGAAGCTGTCAATTGATGTCGTACGGTGACTATCTGTCGTTACCATTATCTTTGTGAGCATTCGATGCAATGAACGTCAGCTTCGCTATCGGTTATCCTCAGAGATGTAACTTATCTGAGATACAAGTATCTGAAATACAGATACAAGATACAAAATACGTATTTTGATGTTGTAACTATAAGACTCTTTTTAAATTCATTTCGTATCTTGCATTTAAATACCTTTCGTTTGGTATCTTAGTATTTTGTAGATACTATGTTTGCTAAAATACTTTTAGTAATAGATAACTGATTTATTGTATGTAAAAGAACTTATCCTGACTGAAAAACAAAAATCGGAGGCTTTAGACAATATTGAAGGTGATAAAAAAAGTCAAAAGATGAATCTTATTACATGTTTCTAGAGGATTCTGATTCCTCTGTTGCAAGTGCCGAAAACACTGGATCTACTGGCAGCACCGCTGACTTAGAAACATTGCAATACTTAAATAATAAAGATACCAACATAAAGAGCTTAAATGCTTATCCTGCAATAAAAAAAAATATTTTTCAAATATAACACCTGACAATTTGGGGGCATGATCATGATTCATGAGGCCCCATTGAAGAAAAATGAGTGATCAACTGTTTGAAGCACTGGTTTTACTTAAGGCTCAATTAAAATCTTAAAAGTATAATATTATGTTGTGTCACGTTTGCGCGATCAACGCGATTTACATGTAAAAAAATGAACTTTAATTAAAATAATGTTGTTTTTTACAAAAGATTATAAAATAAAAAGTATTCAAAAGATTCGTATTTTATATCTAGTATTTCAGATACCATTCCAGACCGTTATTTGTATCTGGTATCTGAAATACCTACTTAATGTGAGCGATGAAGCTTATTAAACACGATAGAAATAATCACAAGGCAGCCACCAAGTATCGAGAGTGGGCCTGGTTAAGATACAGGCTTATTCACAAATACAATCTTTATTCGCTGTTACGTTCCGTTATTACTTTACCATTACAACGCTAAAACCAATTAATACCGAGCTAATATTAACCGTCAGTTTTAGACACGTCCGCGCCCCTAGCCTTCCTAACCGATTATCTGTCACTTGCCATCACCCTACTTCAAGATATCACCTATGGCGCTGCAATCGAATGTCAGTCATTCATTGCATTTAGCGCCCTCTTTAACAGTACTACCAACATATTTCCGCTACCATGAAGTCATACAAACATCTTAATATCGCAAACTTATCGTTATCGCCAACATTAATTTAAAAGTATTTTGCATTTTGTATTCCAGATACTTTATTTAAGGTATCTTGTACATCACTGGTTATCCTGCTAAGCAGGTGCTACACAGGTCTACCAAAGTAAAAATCTACTACAAAAACTTAGAGAACGCTAGCCATGCCGCGAACAAAGATATCAAAGGTACCAAACTCTGTTAATCACTAGGTACTAATGAGACACAATTTATTGTCTTTCTATTGTAATTAGCTACAAAGGGCCCGCACCGAGACAGAAGTATTAATGCCGTTATATTCGATAAATTACGTTCTACACAAATAGCACTTTACACAAAAAACTCATTCATAAGTTTCGACGTCCACGCGAACAAAGTCGCGGGCACAGCTAGTTATGTAAATAAGAGAAGCTTTGATTCCCTTGAAATAATTTTCGAAGAACAAATACTTATGTAAATAGCACCAAAAGAAAAACTGTCCTTATAAACAGGCTGAAATAATAAACCTCATTTTTGTTTCGCTGTACCTACCTACTCGATAAACTGGTAATAACCTCATACATTATGTTATTATCAACTTAATACCTTTGAGATAAACATATATCATCACGACAACGTAAATACCGGTTCGCCTTAAACATTTCCTTGAGGAAATAAGTAAGCGTTCGGTATTAAATAGATTTCAATCAGATCGTTCACTCGCGAATCATACCTACTTATTTTCACATGGATAAAATTTAAATTAATTTATTGCTTTCCTCAACACGTGTGCTTTCATCGTCACAGACCATGAGATTAGAGTAAATCACGGGTTTTATTACCGATATAAATAAGGTAATATAATACAAGTAATATTTTATAAATGAAAAGGTCACCTAAAAGAGGTTATGTCATAGTGATAAGGCCACACGGGTATTATTTGTATATTTATTTTAATATCTTTTTAGCCCGCCTATACTGGGAAATCCAACAGATTTAAAGTACTTCTTATCTCTACAATACGTTTTTGCATATTATGACGAAACCCAAGTTTGAACTAAATTTTTCCTGATCGTGAAAATAATACAAAAAATAACTACACTGGTATTGGGTCCTTCCACCGTTTAGGTATCACCGAAGTTATATTTGCCGGCGAGAAATTTTCATAGCTGACCTGTCAGATTTTTGACAACTCATGAAATGTAATAACAACATAAAGTGCAAATAATAGCTCATGTTCGGTTAATTCCAAATCATTTACCTATATTAGAAACCGCAGCAAGGATTTTAATATTTTACTCTCTCAAGTTACTCAATAGACTACAAGTATCATCCACTTGAAATGAAAATCCCGCTATCGTTTCTAAGAAATTAAATGAAGTCTGCACCAATAGTTTAGATAGGTATAAAGAGGCAGCACTTCAATGGCAATATCATCTTTATACATTCACATATCTATCATTAAAGTAGTTTGGCAGGTCATAGCCTGTATGAACCTCTTTAATATGAAAGCATGGATTTAATTTTTATCTAATAAATTAAACACTTAAGAAACGGGACACTCAATGTGTTTTATTTAATTTGAGTGTTTGATGCCATGATCACAACAGACCATTTCTTAAGTTAATCTAAATGTTTCAATGATAATTTTAAAACTTATATCTACTTTTAAAGAAAATACAGTTTGGGACTTGGTCTATACACTTATTTTTAAAAAAACCCGATGGCGCGACCTCGTTTCAAATACGAGTAACATATAATATCTAAGGTCACAGAGAGTGCAAAAACCAAGGCTTGAAAAAAATTTCTTTTACAATGAGAGAAAGGCCGTTAAGCCCAAATTTTTGCAAATTTAACGGCTGGCTACATAAAATTAACATCTGCGTACAGCAAATACTAAATAAATAATTAATCACTATCGCTGGCTATAATGATCGCTTTATAACAACTTATCAGTAGTAGTTTATATACAATGAGTTTGGCGACCTTTTAGAATTCATGCTGCATGAACTTAATTTAAGATAAAGTGACAAAATGTCACTGATAAATTAAGATAAAGTGACAACGCTATTTTTACAAAAATATTTAAAAATACTAATAACTAACATTCTTGCTCTAATCGGCCATTTCCAATATCATCAGATTTGTATATAGTGATAGTTTATAAATAGTTTTATGCTTTTTACTCCGACCATTAATCAACACCATAAGGTTCAGTCGACACATAAAACACTCCCGTGGCATTTCCAGGGTTGCTGTACCCAGCTATGGTCACTTCACGACCGGCACACACTCCAGTTTTGAAAGCCCTATACGAATCACACGCCCACGCTAAGTACCATCCAGGATGGTGCACAGAAGCAGCATAGTACTTCACACAAGCCTTATGACTACACTTGGCCTTATCCGACTCTCCCTTTCCAGGGATAATACTCCCTGAACAATGTGGTTGCTTCTTTCCTTCAGAGTTTACGAAAAAATCAGTATCAGCCAAAACGCTAGTGGTTCCCAAACCGCCAGCGTTACAATGGTACACTTCGACATACTCCGCCATGCCTGAACGAATCTGATCTTCTATGAAACTGTTTGAGAAGCAGGGTCCTGCTGGATCTATTCCTGTTATCCTCCAAAGTTTTTCTGATGTCAGACTTGTGTAAGCTCCCCCTGCGTAGCCCAAAATTTGGCTTCCAAGACTGTGGCCAATAGCATGTATATTCTTTGAAGGAAAGCCTTTTTTATGTATATCAGCTAAGAATTTCGCTAATGCTTGTCCGATGTAGTACGCGTATTGAACTGCCTTTTCGTAACCTTTGACTCTTCCGTCTTTCGAAGAGGTATATACTGAGTGATCTATTATTATAAGATAGGTGTTAGGTACGTCTTTAAAAGTTTGTCTAATGAGTTCTTCTGTGTTCTTCTGTATATTAGATTTATAGCCAGGAACAAAGAAAATCAGGCGTCTTGTGATGTCAAGGTTGTAGCTTGAAGTGAGTCTTTCTGCAGCGACGTCTATCGGGAAGCTCATGTTCATACTGTTAGCAAAATCGTAGAAGAAAACATTCATTTCGCCAACTCCTAAATTCAAAGATTTGTCGTGATCACCTGTAATTTAAAAAAAGCTGTAAGCAAACATGAACATTTTTATTAGAATGAATGAAACTGTCCTCTACATGTAAGTAGGTAATTGTTTTTGTTACAAAGAATACATAATTTGATTTATTTATTTCCTCATTGGGTATTTTACTTTGTATTTTATTGAAATAACTACTCGTGTGTACTAGTAGGTAGGTACCTAAATATTTATTTTATTAGCAATGTTTACCGTTGCCAAACGTAAGATAATAATGCGATATTACTATACCGAAACATATTTACTATGAATAGTTGTAGTAGGTAATAGTACCTATATAAACAAACGGTACATTATATTATCAATAACGCGCATTGAACCTTAATCCTTACAGAACAACTTTTAAGCGGCTGTTAAAAACATTAAGATACTTTTTTAATACTAATACCTTTAAGCGCATAGGTATGTATACAAACGTCGGTAAAATCATTCAAAATACATGTTTAAAATTAATTTGATAAATCCAAATAACAGTTTTAAAACTGTGAGTACGCGATAAATACGGTTTAACTTAATTATGTGCGATTAAACCAACATATCGAAAGTTTTATAAATAAAAAATCAACTAAGATCGTGTTGCTTTGTTAATTAAACACATACTTACATGTTACATAATCCGAATATAAGAATGCCCGAAAAGCCCCTCCATAGACTTTAGAAACACTCACTAAAATTAAACAAAACAAAATAGTCTTTGTAAACATTTCGACCACTTTGCCGAATCGGCCTCGCACGTCCGCTCGCGGTAACGTCCGAATGATAAATGACACGTGACCAAAACAAGCGAGTCTTTTGAGCTGCGTATGCGTCACGTATTATCATTATTATGTCACCAAGGTATTCGCCATTGACAAAATAGTGCCAGGACTACTTGGCCATGTCCTTCAACTGCTTTAACCTTTTTACCGCTCATAATCAATACGGTGTATGGTAGAGATGAGGAAAAAACTGCTGCCTAATTAGAAAGTAGGTAATTTATGACAATAATTAATTATGTACCAACATGACGATAAAATGAGATCATGCGTTAAGTAGGTATCACAAACGCATAAGTCCAGAGCAAGGAAACGAAGAACAAGATAATACACGAAAAGCTGAGGGTTCGATGTCCCCTACATGACATACATTTGTACATACGAGGGCGGGTCAATAAATCCGTGACTTTTGGAATAAAACACAGATTAGATAAGATTATAAATAAATCATTTTATTTTTCAACGTAGTCTCCCTTGAGCTCTATACACTTTGTCCAACGATTCTCCAATTTTTTTATCCCTTCCAAAAAATATGATTTGTCGAGGTCCTCAAAACAGGCCTTTGTTTGCGAGATGACTTCATCATTGGAGTCAAATCTTATTCCACCAAGCCATTTCTTCAGGTTTGGGAACAAGAAGTAGTCACTCGGAGCCAAATCTAGAGATAAGGCGGATGAGGGAGCAATTCATAGCCCAATTCATGGATGTTCGCCATGGCAACTGCACATGTGTGCACCCTTGCATTGTCTTGGTGGAAAAGAACTTTTTTCTTGGCCAAATGAGGTCGGTTTTTTTTCAAATCGTCATTGATCGGTCGAATAAGTTGGCATAATATTCCCCATTGATTATTCTTCCCTTTTGAAGGTAGTCAATGTGAATTATCCCGCGTGCATCCCAAAAAATAGTCGCCATAACTTTATTGGCTGACAAACCCACCTTGGCCTTCTATGGCGCCGATTCACCCTTAGAAACCCACTGTTTCGACTGTTGTTTGGTCTCTGGTGTGTTGTGATGGATCCATGTTTCGTCCACGGTGACAAAATGGCGCAAAAACTCTTCCATATTGCGATTAAACAACGCCAAACCTTCCTGTGAAGATGTTACACGATTGCGTTTGTGGTTGACTGTGAGCAAACGCGGCAACCATCTTGCGGAAAGCTTTCTCAGGCCCAAATTTAAACCACTCAGCCCTACGGCTTCCATAACCTCTCGCACTTTCAATCTTCGGTCCGCCAACACCATATCGTAATTTTTTTCGATTGTTTCGGGTGTAGAGACCTCAACTGGGCAAAGATAGCTGTCAAACACAAACTAACTGATGCAGCAAGTTCAAATTTTGACAGGAGTCAACTAACAGATGCCTGTTGACAGGAGTAGTGTTGCTTTTTCAGTAAAGAGGTCAGAAATTCAAAAAGACACGAACTTATTGACCTGCCCAGGTACATACATACACAACTTCACGTTATAAAACCATCTGGTGTCACGTTTCACATATTTATAGGCATTATAATGGTGGACAGCGACTATTGAAGTGACAGGGGGTCAGCCTATAGCCCACAAAAAATTAAAACCTCTGTCTCTTAACTGACTTTTACAGTACGCTCGGGAAGAGAAGCAGCCGACACATTCTATGTTTTTCCTTTGCTCCCAGTCCAGCATGGAAGATTTTTTTTTACTATTAGTTTGTAGTATTTTCAAAATAGGTATAAGTATTGTAAAGATCGTATAAATCATTTGCGCACGCTCCAAAGCTAATTCCAAAATTTACTTACCAAAGATAATATTGAATCAATGCTAATATTGATAATTAATATGATAAGTATTATCTATTAATTTACAAAAACGTGAAACAAATCTTCCTATTCGTATTTTTTGTCATCTTCATAGGTAAATCACAAACCGTTCATGTGCGAGTAACTCAATCACGCACGTTCTCGAACAGTTGAATATTCTACCTATTATATTAAAAAGAAGAAGTCGTCGTGGCGCCGTGGTTACTATGTGTATCATACGATATCACAGGTTAAGCAACGTTCGGCGCGGTCGGTACTTAGATGGGTGACCGCCGACCATTCATATCTCACGACGACTTCCGTGCTTCGGAGGGCACGTTAAGCAGTCGGTCCCGGGTGCTGTATACTTGTATACAGTAGTCGTTAGGGTTTGTCAGAAGCCATCTAGGCGCCCTAAAAATTCTGGCATCCACCTTCCCACCCAGGGGTGAAGAGGAGGTATATATAGACTCATGCCCTGCAGTGGGCTCATTACAAATAGCTGTGATGATGATGATGATGAATAAATTGAAAAAAATCATAATATTAATTCTAGACGTAAATTTAACTTTACTGATTTTATTTTATTTTATATCGACCTTAATCTCACCTGATGGTAAGTGAAGATGAGCTCGAAACACATGTGTTTCACTTAACGACAAATTATTAAGTTGAATTACATTTGCATTTCGGTAGTTTGTAAAAGAATATCACCATGTCATGATCAATTTGTACTGTATGTACCTATTTGTATTAATTCGTATAATCCGGACTGAAAAAGAGTGCCAAGAGTTTTTTCCGCCAGCTTTTTTTGTCTCTTGGTATACTGTAATATCTTATTCAATAACAATCAACACCTTTTTAAAGCCGAAGTGCAAAATTGTGACGTCATTAAGCGGCCATTTAAACGTTCCCTCAATTCCCCAATTCCATGAAAGTTTATCCTGTAAGTTATATCTGACAAGCTTTTATAGATCCTTATAAATCCAGGTGAAGCATACAAATCAACACACAGAGCACAAACCGGCACCTAAGCTTTGTAAGGAACCCTAACACGATACGCTCTGATTTTACTGTCAACAATCGCTAGGGATCCGAGGCCCGAATTTTGAAAGCTTTGTTAAGAGTAGATACCTAGATCAAGAATCAAGCGTAGATCCGCTGAAATTTCTATATGGAGATATGTCTGTAGGGCACTGTTGCAAGCTAGAAATTCATTGAAATATACCAAGACTAAAAATATCATATTTAAATATAGGTTTTTACATACATACATACATAACGTCACGCCTGTATCCCTTATGGGGTAGGCAGAACACCAGAGGTTATAAGACCATCTGTTGTCGCGTTTGACAAATTTGGAGGTATTATAAAGATAAAGAGAGGCTATTGTAGTGACAGGGAGTCAACCTATCGCCTACAAAAACGCCAAGTAAACCTCTGTCCCTTAACTGACTTTTACAGTATGCTCGGGAAGAGAAGCAGCTGGCATATTCTAAATTTTGCTTTCGCTCTCATTCCAGCATGGAAGCAATAGGTTTTTATAGAGAACATTTTATCAATACCCGTCATCAGCTAACTTTAAATTAAATAAATTGTTTAATAGGTAGGTCTAGCAGGGTGACATATTTTTTGGGACATAAAATTGAAGGTACGTGTATATTATGTCCGGCTATCGCAACGCAAAAATCCGCGTGCGAGCCTCTCATACATTTTATATGAAGTATCGCATACTATTGACGTAGACAGAGACATCTCAGAGACCTATTCCAATTCCGCCACGAGGACCACGACAGAAGATTACGATCTGCTGATAATTACATGCTTAGCACTAGTCTTCATAAATCGCACTGCTTTAATAACTCATTCTCCTTATGAAATAAAATCTGCCTCTGCGCTGAACTCATTTAAATTAAAACTGAAAAAACATTATTTAACTTTATCGCAAGATTAATAGACGTATTCGTTATTAATGTATTATGTTTATTATATACGTTATATTGTACATTATGTATTAAGAATATCAGGTTATTTTATTTTATTGTATATTATTTTACTATTCATTTCATTTTATTATAAATTTTATTTTATTGAGTCCACATACTGACTCATGATAAAATGTCCCTATTGTCTTTTGTTTGTAATTAAGTATTATAAGTTCTTGTTATGTATTGTTTAGGTTGTCTGATAGAGATCGCTCTAGAGCGATAAGACCGCCTTTTGTACATTGTTTTTTTTTATGTTTATCTGTATTTTTTTTATATACAATAAAGAGTAAATAAATAAATAATTTAGTCACTGCTTGTGAAGGCATGCTACTCTTTTTTTTTCATTGGCCTAAAATTAATCAAAACGTGCTCTGTATATGCAAAAGAAGGCAGTTAAAACGACACATACCTGCCGCCTGTTTAATAAAATTCACATAAAAATACTTACCTACAACGCGGAAGTTACTTCCGAGGTACCTTTTATAGCAACATCAGTTTACACTTTGCAACCTTGTCTTACCTACTTAAAACCACGACGAAATGTTAACAAGTATTGTCACTAAGTATTTTATTACATAAGTAGGTTTAAGTAGTTTTCGTTCGTACGAGTAGTTGGCTTTACTCGCCCTAATTTCGATTCTGTGTTCGATAAGGAATATTGACGACCGGCTGGTGTAGCGGTAACATACATTGCCTTCTATGCCAGAGGTTCTGGGTTCGAATATTAGTCGTCAAGTCATGGATGTTTATATGTTTATTTAAGTTTATTCTAATAAAAAAAATGGTATTTATTCAATATGTATGTTTATATTACTTAAGTATGTCAGTTATCTAGTATCCATAACACAAGTTCTTTAAGACACTTAATTTGGGCTAGATAATGTTGTGTGAGTGTCAGAAATATTTATTTATTTATTATTTATTATCAAAGAAATTTAAAGCGCAAATCTTTT
Source organism: Stenoptilia bipunctidactyla (assembly GCA_944452665.1). Taxonomy (NCBI): domain Eukaryota; kingdom Metazoa; phylum Arthropoda; class Insecta; order Lepidoptera; family Pterophoridae; genus Stenoptilia; species Stenoptilia bipunctidactyla. The sequence continues at coordinate 2,010,119 of OX101730.1, forward strand.
TAATAAAGCCTCTGCGTTGTTTATATACCTATCTTATTTAATTAATTAAACTTATTCGTCCCTCTAAGTAAGCTAAGGAATTAACTAATCGTTATCAGATTTATACTAAGTAAAAAGGGACCCATTTATATTTAAATAAAAAAAGCCTAAGAAAACAACAAGGAAAAAAAATCTTCGGAGATTCAATTGAAAGACCCTGAAAGTAATTAAACCAGTTACCAGGCATCGATTCCCCCTTCGTTATCTTAATTAAAGAACTCGCTTTTTTCAATGGATTCCTAATCAGGAAAAAAATGTCTGCTAAAACAGGATAGCGTGGGATTGTTAGCCGTTTCCAAACTTGTAATTAACTCTGCTAAATCGACAGCTAGCTGATAAAAGTTGTTAATTGACTTTCCGTGGGGTATTTCTATTGAGGTAGTTTTTTGAACACTGTACTTACTAGTTTAATGACGATTTTAAATGACGAAGGCGAAATTAATCATTGCTACTGGGGCTTGCGGTTAATGCCGCTGGCGATACCACAAGTCATACCATCGATATAATTAGGTATCTAGGTACTATATCCCCGACTTTGCCCTACCTATGGGAAAAACAAAACTCAATCCGTTCAGACGTATCATGAAAAAAAGTCTATCTTAAAGAATATGTTCACGGTCCATACAGTCTCTGACCTGTCAAACTCCTTTTGTTAGGTATGTGAATGTATAAAGATGATATTGTCATTGAAATGCTGCCTGTTTATATCAAAACCATTGGTGCAGACTTGATTTAATTTCTTAGAAAGGATATACTTAGGGATTTTCATTTTAAGTGGATGATACTAGTAGTCTATTGAGTAACTTGAAAGGGTAAAATATTAAAATCCTTGCTGCGGTTTCTAATATAAGTAAATGATTCCGAATGTTGTGTTAATACATTTCATACGAGTTATCAAAAATCTGACAGGTCAGCTTTTCATGTTTCTAATATACTAACTGTAGTACCCGGCTCTGCTCGTGGCAGTTTGGCAAAGGTGAAGAAACTAGAACAAAAACTGTTCAGTAGTTGCAAAGAGACAGACGTTCCTTTCAATTATGTAGAATTATGTTCAAAAAGTATGTAGATATTCACCTAACTTATAATCTTGTATTTAAAATATTAATGCAATAATGTCCTTGCATTTTCCAATAAAAAACTATTCTTCAAGAGTTTGCAAACAGAGTACGTACTATCAAAATGTAAACAGAGTTTCTTAGTAATAATTAGCACGTTCAAACAAACACTTCAGCATTATTATATCAACGTAGATAAGGATGATTGAACAGAGAATAAATAAACCGGTCCGCCATTAATGGGAACGACCCTTTTTCGCAAGCTCGCACTTTACACCTCGGACCATTTATTTAAAACGTTGAAAAGCTAATAATTGCACCCCCACAGTTAGAGGCTTTACTTCATTATCCAGTTTACTCATCACCATTAAGCTAATTCAGTTATTGTTTTTGTTAAAGCTATTTTGGATTTAACTTATAAATTGGGATGCTTAAATGTTTTTGGCTGTTTGTTGAACAATGGAGAGAACTTGAAATGAAGAATGTTTCGAGGTCTCCTGGCACAGGCGTTATCAGTAAGGAGGCTCTAACAACTAGTTATAAGAATTTGTATGAATTGAATGTAAACTACAAAATGAAGATCGTTTTTTTTTCCGAAAACGATTTTTGTTCAGGATTTTTTGCTTGACACATCCGCGATTGACCCGTTTTTAAATCCTATTAAAGATATTACTAATTCACCAGTAAACTACAGTGTCTTACTTCTTACTAAGTATTTTACTTACCTAAAGTGAATGTTTGGATGGGTGTACGGATGGCGGATTTGGATGAAATTAGGCAAAATGATAATTTAGAGTCTGGAATAAAATGTAGGCTAGTATCTATCCCGATATTCCCACGAGATTAGAACTTGCGCGGGTAAAACCACACGAAACAGCTACTAAATGCAACACATGGCAACACTCATTGCAGGTGTTTTTGATCTTAAATCGTGTTTAGGTCTGCCGCTGCAATTTTAATATTGAATATTAAAATCCACAATAGGTCAGTTAGAATTGACTGGAAATGGAAAAATAATGCAACGGAAACAATTCTATGAAAAATAAAGGATTCGTTTTTTTCTATCGCATTTTTTTACGAGTAGCCACGGCCACTAGTGATCTGTAAAGACATAAAAATGAAAGGCAAAACAATACGGATACAAATGTATTTTAATTAATGCAATAAATCATGAAAACTTAAGACGAGATAGCGTGATTACGTTGCGTTAGTGTTTATTTGCTTCTGTTCTTTTTATTATGAAACCGGCAGACCTAAAAATGTGTAGCCGTACATTAAAGCCGTAAAACTGGAAAATCCTATTTGCTCGTATAATTTTACTGGCTTTTATTTCCTTTTATCCAGAATACGCATCAACGTACCTGTTACCTATAACTTTATTTTAGGTACCTCTTGCCGAAGAGACTGGTATAGGCGTCCTCTAATACCTAGTGCTGATCCCAGCAACTTAGCAAACCACAACACGGATTCGACGGATACAAGAAATCATCTTGAAAAGTCTTAGTAAGCGCGGGCTTGACCCATCGCTGTAACTAAGTTTAATGGGCATCCTTAGGCAGTTGTGCGTAGAATTACCTAATTTAGTTCTGGCTTGGCCTCCCCGCTTTGAGCCACCATTTCTGGTGAAAGGCCTAACGGACATGTACCTATAAAATCTTTTAATAAACTACTAGGAACTAATATTATGTAGGTAGGTATTTGGTTTACTATATTCGGTATCATGCATTACTTACCTTACCTTACATCTTTAGGAACTTCTTTCGTCCACTTCCAAGAAAAGGGTGGCCCGACGCGACGTTGGCGCGGGAAGTATTAGGTTCCTACTTAGGTATACAGAGTTTTTCACCAGAAATCCCTATGAATAAATAAACAGACCTTACTACACTTTTCCCGACGCACTACCTCAGTCAACATGCACACAGTGTTCCCGCCACACGCACACCACCATACGCTAAGTATCTATCTAACTTTCGTTTAAGTTTACTCAGTAAATAAATAATATTTAATTGTTATTTAATTTTCGAAGTCGTCGTGGAAAATTCTGACATCCACCACCCAGCACTGGGCCAGCTTGGTGGATTATGCGGCCTAAAACATCCTCATCACCCAGGGGAGAGACTCAAACCATGCAGTGGGCTCCATTAGGTACAAAGAGTTGTGATGATGATTTAATTTTTTCTCTTCATGTATGATCTCAAATTATCACATCCTGGAATTTCAAAAATGACCCACCAGTCACCCCGTATAATTAATTTAGTTGCTTGCTATAAAAATGTACATAGCGCGATGAATTAAATTGATAGATAGATGTTGACGTTTCAATTATTTTTTAATTTACACCCTTTTGTACGCTGGTTCCCTACCGCCCCTGGATAAATGAGTCGTAAAAGAAGACTAATTCGAGTGGACCTCGCATGGGGGAAGCAGGACCACTATTGGGTGCGTGTGATCTTCGACCTCATTTACACTTACCATCAGGTGATATTGAGGTCAAACAGATTAGTCACTGATGAAGGGATTATTTGAAAGTTGTTATAGGTAGATATTGTTGCTATCCAATATTTAATTTTCTAGTAGATAAACCACATAAACTGACACCATTTCCTATTCCTACTACTGACGATTAACGGCAATGAATTGGTGCAGAGTAATCGAAGTTTGAGATAAAGTATTAAATCCATAATATCTGTAGGTACCTAACAGGTAAAGGAGCCATCTTCAGTCGGTGGCAGTTCTTCATTTGGACCATCGGGTTTCCCAATTTATTAGTTATGTGAACCGGCCCTTATACCAACAGACTAAAGCTGCCGCTGAGCTTATATCCCGATGAGCGTGTGTCTTTCAGACCCCTATACAGGGTGACTGGTGGGTTATTTTTGAAATTCCAGGACGTGCTTTGAGATCATACATGAAGAGAAAAAATAGAATAAAAAATAAATATTCATTATTTACTGAGTACCTAAACTTAACCGAAAGTTAAAGAATTCAATACGCAACGCATGGTTACATAAGCGTAATGCAATAGATACTTAGCGGGTGGTGGTGTGCGTGTGGCGGGAACACTACTGCTGTGTGCGTGTTGACTAAGCAGAGCGTCGGGAAAAGTGTAGTAAGGTCTCTTTATTTACCTATTCATAAGGATTTCTGGTAGCAAAATTAAATAATAATAATTCTTTATTGCCAACAAAACAAGTACCTAAAGGGAATTAAAAAAAATATAACACAAATTTGGACAGTTTGGCTTCAAGCGATTTCTACCAGGCAACCCGTACTAAGATTTGTCACCAGTCACAAAAAAAACAACATAGAAAGTTTAAAAACAGAAATGAAAACGTACATCTGCGTGTATTATAGATTTAAAGACCTGAAAATAATTGAAAAAAAAAAACACTTTAATTGTTTGAAACTATACCTATTTTTATTGAACCTTAAAGCTACCTTTGGAAAATCACAGGTTTTCTACACAATAGATTTTATTGATTTTTACATAGCTTGTTTGATAATTTACAAGAGTAAGTCAAAAATAGATGGATTGTACAAGTATACACATGTATTTCTATATTTAGTCTTATTTTATACTTACAAATATAAAACTGGATTTTGGTTGTCATGGCAACGTTCATAGGTACAGAAGGAAGCAGATCAAGCGTCCCAAACCTGACAAAAAAATTTAATTGAATCTAAACTCTATGCCTTAGTTAGACATTAAGTTAAAAATTGTTTATGACGCTATATGTTTACAAACAAGGATTTAATTGAAATGTAATAAAGAAATCCACCTAGAGTCCGGCTAACGAAAGTAGAGACTGGGGATTTTCGCAAACTTTTTATATGGCAGTACTAGCATGAATATCAAAGTCGTTTTTCTGGTGTCACTGTTGTCAATCGAACGGTTGTTGGTGGTTTTGGTAATTGAGATTTTGGAATTTTCGTATTTGAAAATGAATAAAAAAATGAAAATTTAGATAGTTTCATAATCAATGTAGGAAACAGCGATACCAGGGACTCTGACGATTCATTCCATATAGAATCGCTGGATTCAGATTTTGATTACAATGAATAAGAATAATTATTGTATTTTGTTGTTTTATTTTTTAAACTGATAAATACTAGTTGCCTGTCGTTTTAATAATATAAACTAAGTATATTAAAGTAGAACAGTACCTACCAATTTTGATATTTTTTACGATACTTTTATTAAAAAAAAACAAGTATCAACGTTGTTTAATCCATTTATTTCATACCATTTTTGGGTTTACTATGATGCTATTTTTTAAATTCGCAAGGTTTTTCCAGTCTCTACTTTCACTAGCCAGACTATAGTAATGATTTTACCTAATTAACTATGTGGTCCAGATTGTATGTCTAATCATAATAGTATAAGAATCGCTTTATGACCAAACTAAGAAGTTCCAAGTTATGACTTATTTTATTTATTTTTTATTTTATTTTTACTTTATTTGGGAAACAAACAATACAATTTACAATTTTATTTTGTTTTTTCAATATTAAAAAAACTTAAGCCAACAAAGTTTCCACTGATAGGTTACACATTTAATAGGCATGGTATATTTATTAATCTAATTAAACACATTAAAAAAAATTTAATGTAATAAAAAAGAACAGGTTTTATGAAAATAAGAAGTACATTACAGTTAATATTTGACAGTGTGATGTGGCAATCATTTGCATTAAGTTGTTTGAAATAATATTTATAGGTACATCTTTACAAGGTATCATAATAAATATCTGTATACAACGTTCAATAATAATACATTATTTAAACAACATACATGTAAATTAATTGAAACTTTACAATTTTTTTGGCGAATTCCAAGAGCTCCTAGTGTGATACCTGACTTCGAAAAGTGTCACACAGAATTTCACTTCCCCGTAAGTTTACTAATACGAATCACTTAACAACGAATGCAGACCGAACAACTTAGCATTGAAGCCATGAAATCACGAATAACAGAACCTCTCTGTCATCAATTGAAAACTATTGCACACCACTCAATAAAAATGCTATAATTTTAAAACTATTCATTATTTTGACTTTTGAGGAAAGGAAAAATCATAAGTAGGTACAGGTATAAAATCAAAATGTAAAGTTATCGTTTATAGTAAAGACCATCTAGAAATTAGGTTGGATCCATAGTTTTTTTTGTTTTGAATACTTTTTTTACCTTTTATTCCCTATTTAAATTTTTCTGTGATCATTTGGTGTCTTGAGTTTAAGTCTCAATTTTTCTAGCATAAATTCTGTGTATCAATTTCGTTCCTTATGAAATTCGTCAATGGTTTCAAACAAATTCCACTTCTTTCTTCCCAGTAGGCTATAAAAGCGGTGATTCAATGCCAGACTCTACCTCATTATATGGAACAGTGGTTCCAATTACCGACCAAATCTTAGGCGTAAACAATGGAGGCAATATTTGAGAATGGTACCCAGCTCCAACAGCCGTGTAGGATACGCCGTTGGATAGATCTCGGTAACATGAATCAAAGTTACTATAGCGCCAAGTTCCGACCCTAAGTCCGTTCAGAGCTATAGGGACCTATAATTTTGATAACCACCTCCAATAGCCATGTAGGATACGCCGTTGGATAGATCTTAGTAACTTGAACCAAAGTTACTATTGCGCTAAGTTCCGATCGTTAGTCCGTTCAGAGCTATAAGGTCCTAAATTTCAGACAATCATATTGATAACCACCTCCAATAGCCATGCGCCGTTGGATAGGTCTTAGTAACCTCAAAGTTACTAATGCACCAAGTTCCGATCGTTAGTCCGTTTAGAGCCAAAATAGCAGACGGGTTATATATTTTGAAAAGGGTTTATATGCCGCCCTGATTATTTGTTGCACGCTGAATTAAGGTTCTTTTTCATAATTTTGCCTCCGGAGATTTTGCTCAAATATTAGGTTGGTTATCAGCATGGACTCAGAATCAAGGCAGGCGCTATACCAATTCTTGTTCTAGAAGATGAACTCTTTTCAACGATATATCACACATGTCTATTAAAGCGGGTACCAGATCTCAAAGTTATGCATCGACCTTTGATTTTAACAATTCGATCTTTTGTTAGACCTCTTTTTATATGTTCCATTAACATTATACTTAGAAAACCAATCGATGAGTGCATCCTAGGGTAATATTTTCTCTTTAAGTATTTCGAAAGCTTCTGGTATCGCATGTTGCAAACGCGGCAAGTGAAGCATTTTGTGAGCAAAAATATAGTTTGGGTAAACCAGCAGCCTGTACATATATGTTTTATCCTTGTATTTAAATTTGCCGTAACGGGAGCTTCGTTGTTCTTTAGTTGATATTTTAAAAATTCATTCCAGTATCCTATATTGTTGGGTTAGCTACCAGCTGAAAATCGGCGCCATGTTTTTTTTTACTTGAGGAAATCCTCTCGAAGTCGCTCAGGGGAGCGGCCAGGTTATGTCGGACTTTTACCGACTAAAACCCCTAGATGTTTCTTCACGCACCTGTTGGTGGGAGCACGGGGACGCTTACGCATTCATCTGCGAACCCGCCGGTGCCTTCCGCAGCGCGGAACCTCCCTCACGCAGCGGCATGGTAGAAACACGTAGCTAGCCGCTGTCAGCAAAGTCCTTTGGAAGCGACCGGCGGACACCCCCGTAAACACCGCCCAAGGCCTATACTCGACCGGATCAGGTCAGGTTGTCATCCTTCTACAACCAGTCACCTCCGGCGGATCAGAGCCGAGAATGGATCGTCCTCTCGAGTCCTTTCCGCGTCCTCTTTCTGTGACATGACTCGTTCACAGAAACAGGCGACCGCCTCCCACGACCTCTTGTCACTGACCATGGCCTTTACCACGGCCGGCAAGGAGAGGTCGTGTCCTACCACTGCCACAAGGGCCGCGCGTTCGCGGGCCCACGACTCTCCTCCAGCGTGTGCTGGGCTGTGTCTTCACTGCCAGTATTACAGTGAAGACACACCACCGATGACTCCCTTCGGGCCACGTAGCACAGGTATCTGCCGAAACTTCAGTGTCCGGACAGAACCTGGATCAGCCGGAAGGTGAGCGGTCCGTGCCGCCGGTTCACCCACTCCTTAAGGACTAGATGAACGGCCTCCACAGTTCTCAGACCCGCACTTGGCTCCACGAGCCTCCTCCTCTACCTCCGCAGCAAGGTGCGCTGGGCTGCCTTCCTCCACCCCCGGACTTCGTCGGGGGCTTGACCCACAGCTCGCGCGCGCGCCTCCACGCTTCTCTCGTACACGTCCACTAGAACCTTGGCATCGAGATCCAAGGAAGGCATACAAGCGAGCACACATTCCGCTCCATGGGACACCGTACGGTATTCTCGGATTGCTCTGACCGCCAGGACGCGCTGAGATGGGCACAGCGAAGTTACGTTCGGGCGAGTCAGAGCACCGACCCACATCGGTGACCCATAGAGCGCCCTCGACCTGACCAGTCGCCAGCATGTCGGTTGGATCCACCAATGTTCGGCAGGAGCCTTCCGAGCGCAGATGCGGTCCCGATCAGCTTGGGAGCCAATGGCCGGAAAGGCGCCCGGAAGCTTCAGCTCGATCCGAAGTCCGTAGACCGAAATGTTCGCACCTGCAGGACGCCCCCCCCCCCCCTCCGTAGTCCAGGAAACCACAGAACCTCGGTTTTGTCGAGGGCAACCCTGTGTGACCAAAGTGTCGTCAGCGTAGCAGACGCATAGCAGCATATCAGACTAAGGCGAGAGCGAAAAGCGCCCCGTAGCATCCAGTCTTACTCGATGTTCCAAAGGAGTGGTCCTACATACCCCTGGGGAACACCGCAACGAATCTCCCGCCTGTGGGTACTGCCGTCTCGTCTTGTACCTAACCTTTGCACCTAGCCACCAAACAACCTGTATATTGTCTAATGTTACCTTAATTTTTATTCTATTTCCTTGGTTTTTTTTTTGTATTACGAGAAATTAACGTATTGAATTGAATTGATATTTTATTGTGTACCAAACTGTAGTAAGCTAGCAGAAATCAAGTGCAATTGATTTTTATTCATTTTGGACAATAGAATTTGCGGCATCATACATAACTGACCGAGAAGAAAAAAATACTTATTACAAAATGTTTTGACTAAATGACTGCCTTGAGCCATGCAGATGAGACTGCTTGACTACCATGTATAGAAACTCCACATTATGCGTTATCATTTCAATATTCAGTAATGATTTAATAAAAAATCATTATCTTTATACAACTGTTAAGAAAGAAATAAGAATTAAAAAGTTTTTAACATGTTTGTTTTTGTTTAAGTTCCGGAAATAATAAATGCCATATTTTATTTTCATAAATGAAGAAGTGTCAAAAAACGGTATAAAGTGATCGCAACATTTTTTTAATAAATCGGTTAGTAAAGTATTATATTTCGATTCTTGTTAGTGGTTAGAAGAAAAAGAGCGCCAAGTCAATGTCAAGTGTTATTAATTATGTGTTAATAGGTTTAGCGGATTTGATTTTTTTCATTCCTAAATTGGCCGACATGGTTATAGGCTACTTATGATATAAAGGTTCTCATGAGAAATAAGACTACTATTCCGAAGATAATGTGGAAAAATCGCGAAGCCACAAACTCAGGTTCTGGCGAATTCCGTAGATTCAAAAAAACGCCTTATAAAATATTCATAGCAAAAAATTATCCACTTGGTATTATTTCATAGATATGAAGGGGTTCAATCATCATCTTTTCATTTTTGGATCAATATAAACAGTGCCTCAGTTTTCTTTTATATGCAGTTACATTGCATAGCAGTCAAACATTCTATTTCGCTAGTCGCCATTATTGTAATTGTAATTGTTTATTTATTTCAGTAAGAAGTGACACAACAGAAACAGTAAAAATATTACAGAGCATTGAAGCAAAAGGTATACATGAATAAAAAAGGGAAAGACTTTACTGCATTCACAACTCCCTAATAAAGGGCAGAGCCCTGTGAGCTTAGGATAAAGATTCCTAGAATTAATATTCATTGCCAAGGCAGTGGTCCATTCCCCATTTAGCCATACTACTTACTTTTAAAACAAAATCGTAACTTTTGCGTGGTGGCCGCCTTTTGTTTGTCAAGTGCGTACTTGTAAATAATTTAAATTTTCCTTTCCTCTAAATTAAGTTGATTGTCAAAGGAATAAACAGTTTTATTCCAAATGAATTGTATTTTTATTGTGTGGTGTGCAATCGTTTTCAATTGGTGTTGTTCGAGATCGCGTGGCTTCAGTGCTAACTTCTTCGTGGTGGCGTGCATTCGTTATTAAGTGATTCGTATTCATTAATCTTGTCTTAAGTTTTCACGATTCATAATTTAAAGAACACTACTTTTTAACCGGATTGGTCAGTCGCTCGTGACCAAGGGGTCTGCAATGACACCGAAACGTCGAGTTAAAATGTAAAATATAAATTATAGGCGATCAATCCGGTTAAAAAGTAGTTTTATTCGTATTAATTAACTTACGGGGACGTGAAATTCGGCGTTACACTTTTCAAAGTCAGGTATAACACTCGTTTGCTCCAATACAAGTTTGAAAAGGAAAAATATATTAAAATATCTGCAAACCTATCTTTTTACAATACATACAGGAGTACTATGTTACTGGAGCTATATTACACTACGAGCGGACTTTTTATGGCAGCTTTTAGAACAAAATCAAAGATACTGAACTTTGATTTATATACTACATATGTATAAGTATATGTTAATAAATTCAATCAAATCTTTTATATTAGACAAAATCTTACGATATTTACAATCATTCAAATTAATTGATAATATTATAAATCATAGTCTCAGAAGATATTAGTTACAACACAGCTGCCTTTTAGTTCAATAGATATGTTTCCAGACTGTGTGCGATATTCAAACAAAAAATTATCAGTTTTTTGTCTTTTTATTTAAAAAAATATAGAATAGAAGAATGTATAGTTATTCGTTACACTGTAAATAATAAAGTGGATAAAATCACAGGAATGTTACGGAAGTCTGTCACTGTGGCATAATGGGAACTTAAAAATCTATCAAACAAAAATTGGAATGCGCGAAATTGATGCATTTCGAAAAATTTCTACTGACCACATCGATACACTAAAATAATCACTCTTAATAAGTCACCAAAACTTGCTGTGCAAAATATTATTGATGGAAAAAAAGTTGTATTTAATTTTTGATGTTTTTCTAGATTTTTCCGAATATTTACACAATATCAGTTAACTTCTTTAGTTAAAAAATAAATATGTGTTTTAAATAGAGAGCAGTTTTTAATAAGGGCTCTAAACTACTTTTTTAATGCATTTTGATAAAAAGCCGATGCATTCAGCATATTGATACCGAAGCTAATTTTAAATAACTAGTAACTGTCAGATGGAACATAATTCGACAAAGAAACCAAAGAATTTGATACACAGTCGAGAACCTTTAACAAGTATTTAAATCACACTTTCCCATATCTTTTCATCAGAAATTTTCATACAAATTGAACAAAACTTTCTCAAATAAACAAACGAAAAGCAACCTTATGGAGGTAACCTATTCTTCGTCAATCGACACAAGGTCGTCGTCGGTTCTATTCCCGGTTCGGCCTCGCTTCTCTTTCGTGCGGTTTCACTGATGTCCTTCAACTGAGCCACCAGGGGGGCTATGTTGGTCTGGATCCATTCTTCACAGCTTCTTGGACCTGTTACTCGCTGGAGCTGGGGCCTGATCTCGTTTTGTAAGGTGAGTAGGTAGTTGAGAAGCCTGGAAATTAAATAAATTTTCGGTAGTTGCAATTATAGAAATAAAAGATACAAAAAATTTTATTAAGAATTATATTTTTCTATTGTTCAGAACACTTCAAACAAAATAAGTTAATTTCTTAGGTGAAAAACGTTTTAAAGGTTTTTCATGGCATTTAGTTTAATTTTAGAGTTTATCTTGACGTTTCGGTGTCTTTAGAGACACTATGGCCAAGAAACCGAAACTTCCTGTTAAATTTTTTTCTTTAATTTTTCAAATCGAATAACAATTATATCCTCTGTTTTTATTAAGTTTTACTATAATTTTATATATGAAAACGAGGGAACTCTGACTTCGAGTCTCAGCCGGTATCCATTTTATTTAGTTTATATCTATTTCTCAAACATGCTTGGAAATTTGAGCATTATTTGGACAACTTTCTTCGAGATAAATCGAACTTACTGTACTGGTCGAGCAGCGGCCGGCAATAGTTGATTGAAAATCTATATCTATGGTGTTTAGCGGCCAAATAAATTACTATGTAAAATCATATTTGTCATGTAATTTAAAAATGGAACGATCTTCTACTCCGCAACATGGCGACCAAAGAGGTAACTTATCAAAGGTTTAATTTAAATTTCGAGCTGGCTTGCACCTAGAAATAAAATATTTTGGCGCGTAAAAAACTATTGATATTAGTTTTTCGTCAACTTCGTCATTGGTTTTTCAAATAATAGTTCTGAATTGTACTAAGTACTTAGTTTAATTTCCGCGCATTATTTGATAAAAGTACTATACAAGCCTTGGCCGCAACCAGGCATTGATGGACTTACGTATGTGTGTCGGCCCATATTCACACGTTCGTCCATCAATGCCTCTCTTGCCGGCCACTGCAGTAATGTACTATGATATACCTTTTTTACAGGTTTACAAAGAGGAACTTCAAGAACTCTAGTTAGACAGAGAAGGCATAACTCACTCAACGGCCATGTTCCCGACACTTTGAACTTGCACTGGGTTCGTGTAGTTGTGTTCCAGCTGCCAGGGATTCAGCCACGATTGGACGCTGAAAAGAGGCGAATTATGTATACAGTTACATTTTGCACCATAACTTCAGTAACCATTATTTCAATACAGTTAATAACATAAATATTTGCCTCTAATGTATACCCACAGGTTCCACTGAAAACCAGCGCCGTAGCATACTTGTGATGCTATGGCAACAAAGCTGAGTGACAACCATTTGGTATAGCATATATGCCAGATTATTAGGTACTCTTTTCTCTGTTTAAGCACATATATAGCATACTTTATTATATGATTTATTTTTATTGTAATCTTTTCTTTTTTAGTAATTGCTTGTATTAGGTACTTATAATTTGATGTAATGCACCAATAAATATTTTCTTTCTTTCTAATTCAATTCAATCAGTTATGATCATATTATACCAAGTTAGGAGGGTAAAACCGAGGAAAATTGTTTATAAAAGAGGTTAACGCCAAGTACCACTGTCCACAAAATTTATAATCAATTAAGTCCAAGGCTGCAGATACCACTTTAAGATACATTGTTTGCCAACTTTAATATCTCCCGCATACGTGAAGGGCGAAGTCGCTCGGAGAGTGAGAGGCCATGATTAGTCGGTCTCCCTTCATCGACCGAAGTTACTGCATCTATTGTGTTCGCGTATATTTTAACGCGTTATCCGTATGTAGGTAAACTACGTCGATCACTTTTAATATAAATATACTCCTGCTATTGATTTATATAAAAAAAAAAAATATTAGGCTAATGATTTTTAAACCAAGTTATAAGTAATAAAAAAAAACCTAGAATATATAAATACATACATAGATAAATGCCCAGACCCGGAACATTTTTTTTTCTTGTTCCGTACGGGAATCGAACCCGAGACTACTGGCGTCTGAGACAAGCAATTTTACACCATCGACAAAGTAAAAAAAAATAAGGGCAAACAGCTGATCGCCTAAAATGGAAAGAAAAAAGGGAGGCCTTTGCCCAATTTTAATAATAAAAAGTGCTCCATTACAACAGACACACAGTATTTTCCTACCGTGTTCACTAGTTGACGCTGTTTAATATACGTACCTGATATTAAAGCGCGAAAGTGCTTATCTTATTACCTTGTCATATATCGGAAGTAGGTACTATTGTCCTTTGAGTGTCTTAGTGGACGTATAGGATGGAACCCTTCGAGCCAGGATTTGACTCGCACTTCGCCGATATTTGTTACACATACATAAATAAATGACCTCACGCCTGTCTCCCTTTGGGGTAGGCAGAGGCAAGGAAACACCAATTGCTTCGATCCAGACATACCTCTCTTGCTTCCTCCACATTTATTAATCTTTTCAGACATGACCGCCGGTTACTTATTTATTTTATTTTTATTTTATTTATTCTGGCACAAAACAGTCACACATTTTACAAAAGAGAATATAATTTCAACAATTGTGTAAGCAAAAAACTTAATTTACAAAAATTATTATAATTTCGGGATACACATGGCGAAGGGTTTGGCGAAGGGGTAAACCTATCTGCCTCAGACGCCAGTGGTTGCGGGTTCGATTCCCACCCTGAACAAGAAAAAAAAAATTCCGTGTCTGGGTGTTTATCTATATAATGTATTTATATTCTAGGTTCCCCCTAGTTCGCTACATGGTATCTCATAACACAAGCTTCGCTTACTTTGAGGCTATGTAGTTGGTGTGATTGTCTGGGGATTTTATTATTTTATTTATTTTTACATATTTCACATCTTATATTCAAATATATATATTTATGGCTAACAAAAATAAGTTATAAATATTAAACACTATTTATTAGAAGTAGTACTAACTATAATATTATTGAGAAGGCCTACAAGTTTTGCTTTAGGCTTTTCAAAGAATCATGGTACAAATCTAAGTCATGAATTGTTTATTATGCGAGTCAACACTGCGGTACAAAAAGTTATTGTGACAGTAGTTTTTACGAAGATTAGGTGGCACAAATATATTTAACTTTCGTGAGTGGCGAACGGGTAGTCTGGCATTAGAAATAAAATTAATTTCTGACAACAGTGATAAGGAATCGATTCTGTTGTTGATTACCTTAAACAAAGGGTACTTTTAACTAGGCTCTTTTTAACAACGTCGCCAATTTGATCGGCATACGTTGCCTAGGGCGGCCACTTCCAACAGCACCGTCCATTTGTTACATACATACATAACTTCACGCCTGTATCCCGTATGGAGTAGGCAGAACACCAGAGGTAATTAAACCATCTGATGTCACGTTTGACAAGTTTGGAGGCATTATAATAGTGGAGAGAGACTATTGCAGTGACAGGGGGTCAGCCTATCGCCCACAAAAAATTCTCCCATAACACCACGGTCCCTTAACTGACTTTTACAGTTTGCCTGGGGAAGAGAAGCAGCTGGCATATTCTTTGTTTTTCTTTCGCTCCCAGTCCAGCATAGAAGCATGTTATGGGCGCCTACTGTACCAAGACCGCTGACGTAACCGATGCACTCCGCCACATGCGCCGACGAAGACCTGACCTAATTTTTTGGACAAACTTCCGTTTGCCTACTAAGCAATATAATTGTTTTCCATAGTTTTCCTAATGTATTACTAATAATGTAAATTCATTCTATTACCTAAATCGTTTAGCGATAGATCTTTAATTGTAATTTAAAATTTCGGTTTTTTTTTTGGATCCTCCGGCTCTCAATTCTATAATTAGCATGATATTTCTTATTATGTTGTTATTGATATTTGTTAGTCAGTCAGTATTCCAATTAAGTGTAACCAATACATACTTGTCTCCGTACAACAATTGCACGCACTTCCCGCGTGCTACATTCGTCCTATCCACTGTGACCGCCAGCTCCACTCCCGGCCACTCGTGCTTCGGCAAACCTTCAGATACATTGTTGCAATCTTCCACGTTCACTTCATCTGTTAAGAGTAATTTTATATGTAGATTCCATGGCTAACTTACGAATATAATCCGAATTTCGTCGACGATTTTAAATCGGGTTTGGCACGTTAAGTGCCCTCCTAAAGCTGCGAAGTGAGACTGCCTCAGTCCACATTAATTAACAGGCACCTTTAATCAGGGAAATCTGATAGGAATACTAAGCGATAAAACCCTCAAAACTATAATAATAGTTCTTAAGAACAGGTTTTTGCTTGGTGGTAGGATCCCTTCTGGGTCCGCCTGGCTAGCGACCACCCTTTATATAAAGTCTGCCGCCAAATGTTACCGCTCCGGCGGTAATGTGTTCCGGCAATATTGTATAAAGAGCCAGTTCCTTCCTAAACCCGTGTGCTTTCATCTTCGACCTCATCGTCACTTACCATCAGGAGAGATTGAGGTCAAACGCGGGTTTAGTCACTTATAAAAAAAAAAAGGCGTTTTCCCATACTCTTTACACTCAAGCAGTAAAGTATTAGGCATACACCCAATTATAAAAAAAAACACACAATTCCCCGATTTTTATATCCCCGGGGTAACCTCTAATGAATGAAACGGGACAGGATCCTCAGAATGTGAAGAGAAATATATTTTTAAAAGTTATCATATAGTATTATTTTTATTTCAGATGTAAATATCAAAAATAATTGGACAATTATTGCCTGATACGATATCATACATATGCGACTCTTGATGCGAGATACGCTAAAAGCTGAAGATTGAAATCGGAAATATTTAAACTAAAATAATTAAAGGATGCAGAGCATTAAAAAACCGACTTCACTTCAAAAGTTTGGCTGAATTATAACGTCGTCAAGGTAAACATTCTCCAAATTCAGACATATTTTGAAATTTTCCATGAAGTACTCAATTCGATGTTATTTACATGGGACTAACTATAAAGTATCGTCTATCATATGAAACAAGAATTTTTTAAATCGATTCATAATTGTCCGAAATATCGTGTAACAAAGAAACAAAACAAAAAACGTACAGACTAATTGAGAACCTCCTCCTTTTGGAAGTCGGTTGATAAGTCTGCGTGTGAGATTTAGGCGGTAATACAAAAAAGACCGAAGCCGCTACGTCAGGATGACTTTTATACAAATAATAGCTGTTGCGCGCGGTTTTACCCGCGCAATTTCGATTCCCGCGGGATTTTCGGGATAAAAAGTAGCCTATACGGGTTCGGAAGAATCTCTCTAAGTAATGTTAAAAGAAATTTTGAAATCGGTCCAGTAGTTTTTGAGCCTATTCAATACAAAAATACAAAGGGTTCCTCTTTATAATAATAGTATAGATTTAATTTCTCAGAACATTTAAACTCAAACATTAGACCCAACAAACTGGTCCAGCTCTACGTTTGTTGCCATAGTTCCCGTCTAACAAAATGTATACATTTTCATTGGACTTTAAACCATATTACAACTGAATAAGTTGCGAAATGCATAGATGCATAGATGATATACTTGACTGCAGGTACATATATATCCATTTTATGGTTTCTGATTGAAGCAATAGAAATCTTTGAACTGCTTCAATCAAAAACCATTCAACATAATGAGTCGAAACTAAATTTCGATTTCGATTTACGAAATTTTCCTCTTATTGTTTTTATTTTACTTTTAAATCTATATTTGAACCCGCCATAAGGTAAGTCAAGATGCATACTGCATTCATGTACAGAAGGCAGCAGATCAAGCGTAACATTACCTGTCAAATTTCCCCAACCAATTTTAACTTAATGTCGAGGGCAAAGAGTTCAGACTCAAGCAATTTTTTTTGACAGATTTGTAACGCTTGATGTGCTGCCTTCTGTACATTTATGTAGATATCATAGTTGTATAGATAGTATAAAAGTTCTGAAAGCTACACATAACGAAAGAAAAGCAATTGAGCTAAAAACTCAATTCAAATGAACTTTGAAGAATGTGCCATTAAAATCCCTTAATTATTGGAATTTCTCAGTTTATAAGAAATGCAAGTGCAAAGGAGAGACATAGTATAAAGATAATGAAAATAATACGATCGCAACTATAACTTTTATCTAGTACACATCGATCGATAGAAAGGGATCGCTTCTAGAAGGGTTTAATATATACCTTGCGGTTGATTTAGCACTCTGAGGCAGTTAGCCAAGGACGGTAATGCAGTGGGCATCAACTCGCATAATGTTGCGTAATGGTCGAATCTATAACAAATAACTATATTGTAACAATACACATAGGTATATATTTTTTAATAATGGCAACTGTATTATTATTTCTCTGCTAAGAGTATAAAAAAAGCTCAATTATGCTGGGTTTCTCAAATAAGGTTATCGTTAATTTCACTCTGATTTTATCTTATTTTTACAATATTAATATTTAATTTACCATTTTGACATAGATTTATACCTAACTAAGAAATGATTATACTTTTTTGGTTTGCTTTATTTATTTTTTACTGCGAACAACCTAATAACTAACACAAGCTGATCTTTACCTTAAGGTACCGATATAAAACATTTTTTATAA
Source organism: Stenoptilia bipunctidactyla (assembly GCA_944452665.1). NCBI lineage: Eukaryota > Metazoa > Arthropoda > Insecta > Lepidoptera > Pterophoridae > Stenoptilia > Stenoptilia bipunctidactyla. The sequence continues at coordinate 2,028,449 of OX101730.1, forward strand.
GCGTACAACCATTTAATAATATTACAAAATGCAACGTAAATATAAAAGCGAATGTTCTACATCACAACCCAAAACGAACAATTTTGTGACTCAATACAAGTCCCAATATGAATACAATAAATTGTATGATTACCTTGACCACCCAGTTAGTATAATTCCGGCGAAGTTGACATTGGGATGGTTTCGAAACTCTCGCACCCACGCCAAGTGAGTCCCGTAGTACCGGCTGACTGGTGTTATTAACTGAAATATACAAATAAAATAATTAAGAGGTTTCATTGATGATATTTTAATGGACCACCTGTCACTGCAACAGTCTCTCTCCACCATTATAATGCCTCTAAAGAACAAAGGCGGATCCTTAGTTAGCGGAACTTGGCACGAGGGAAGAGCCTGGTGATCCCCAAGTACAGGGAAGCCTAAATGGGGCACCAGTCTCCCACTTCAAAACCTAAATTGGATTACCTCTTATAATATAGGTAGTTTTTAATTGTAGTATTGTGTAAGTAAAATATTATTGTGGGAGAAATGATGAAATTTATTTATTTATTATTTGTTATGTGAAATAATGAGCGTTTAGAGATTTCTAATCATCACTTATCTTAATAACTTATTCTTCTACGAATTTTCAACACATTGATTTTAAGTGTAGCGTTTTTAAAATAAATGAAATTCGTCCAAAAATTGAATTGTAAGTGCCTAGGACATACAAAACATATAATATTCAAAATGCAATATCTTTTCGTGTAACGTTCGTCTACAAGTATTTTTGCACTGGGTTATTCAGGAATGAATTCCGAATAGTCTAATATGTTTTTGTTTGTTAAATGCCACAAAATAACATCAACTAAAATCATATATGGCCCGCTGCCACTGTTCTTTGTTTTATAACCGCTGGTGTTCTGGCTACCCCATAAGGGATACAGGCGTGAAGTGATGTATGCAATAATTAATGATTTGTATCTCATTACAGTATAAGATTTACTCGTCGTGACACCGTGCCTCCGCTATAACCCCAACAGTTGGACTTGGAAGTAAAAAAAATATTTTCAAATTCGACTGGTAAGTATATTTTTCTTTTTTAAGATCAAATCTGCAATTATTTCAAGTATGAAACGAGAACATGCAGAGACAAAATCGAAATTCTAAGTCAACGCAATCCGAGCAATTACTTTATAAGATTGTTTAGAATTATTTGCCGTTTTGTACTAGAATATGCCTATTGTCGCGCACACAGTCACGGCATCACAAGATTCATATAATAAACACTTTTTAAACGACTTTATCGCATATAACAACACGGTCATAAGTGACTGATCATGGCGTCTTTAAGGACATCGAAACGTCGATTTAAAATTTAATTATACGCGCTAAATCCAGTTAGTAGTACATTACTGCAGCGGCCGGCAAGAGAGGCATGCCGAGGTACACATACGTAAGTCCATCAATGCCTAGTTGCGGCCAAGGCTCGTATAGTGCTTTTCTCAAATAATGCGCAGAAATTAAACTAAGTAGTACAATTCAGAACTTTAAAACCAATGACTAAGTTGACGAACAACTAATAAGAATAGTTTTTTTACGCAATAAGAATTATTTTTGTATGTGCAAGCCAGTTCGAAGTTTAAATTAAACCTTTGATAAGTTACCTCTTTGGTCGCCATGTTCCGGAGTAGAAGATCGTTCCAATTTTAAATTACATGACAAATATGATTTTATAGAGTAATTTATTTGGCCGCTAACCACGACAGATGTGGATTTTCATACAAATATTGCCGGCCGCTGCCCGACCAGTACAGCAAGTTCGATTTATCTCAAAGAAGGTTGTCAAAATAATGTTCAAATTTCCAAGCATGTTTGAGAAAAATATGTTTAAAACCCATTGACTTACCCGACTGCTCCCATTGGCTCCTTTAAAAGCTGACGCTGCCCAAATACTTGGGAACAGCTGTCGGTACATGTGGAAGAGAAGCGGGTCGAGTGTGAAGTCTTTGAGCTCGTAGTAATGCCATAGTACTGGCACTACGAGCTCGCCCAAATTGTAAGCTGAAATTGAAATTAAATATTGTTTTTTACAAAAAAAGAAAAAAACATTAAATTCTGTTAATTTTATTAGCAGAGTAATATTTTGATCTTAATCGCTTCAAGCGATTGTTACCGCATCGATAAATGCCGCAATAGCGATAGAAATATCACTTCGCAGTCATTTATTACCGATTCTAATTATTTAATTAATCTTCCATGCTGGACTGGGAGGAAAAGAAAAACATAGAATGTACCAGCTGCTTCTCTTCCCGGGCATACTGTAAAAGTCAGTTAAGGGACAGAGGTTTTATTGGCGTTTTCGTGGGCGATAGGCTGACCCCCTTTCACTGCAATAGTCTCTATCCATTATTATAATACCTCCAAAGTCAACGTGACATCAGAAGGTCTAATAACCTCTAGTGTTCTGCCTATCCCACAAGGGACACAGGCGTGAAGTTATGTATGTATGTAATTAGTAACTTATTTTTATCAGTTTTAGCGCCCGCGCACCTACCCGTCCTATTCCAATCTATGTCATTCTAGATTCCTAGGTTAAGTTACATTTACCCTTCTATAACATATTAAATAAAACTATAACATTGTAACACTATCAAGTCTAATGATTAAGTAGGTGTTGTTGACGACCACTTTGGCGATGGGGTAATCCTATCTGCCTCAGACGCCAGTGGTTGCGGGTTCGATCCCCGCACGGAACCAGAAAAAAAAGATGTTTCGTGTCTGTGTGTTTATCTATTTATGTATTTATATTCTAGGTTCCCCCATAGTTCGCTATATGGTTTCCCATAACACAAGCTATGTTTACTTTGAGGCCATGTAGTTGGTGTGATTGTCTGGGGATTTTATTTTATTGTTATTTATTTATTTATTAACCCCATTTAAATCAACTTTAGAAAGGGAGCCATATTTTTTTTTGTATACTACATTGGTTGAAAAGTTCGCGGCCTGGCCATTAAACAAAAACTTTTGTTATTTTTTCTGCCGTCATTTTGAACTGTCATTATTCAATTGTCAGCCCACGAATTTTCAATTTGATATCTTGTTTAAATAAAATTTTACGAACAATATAAATACGTGTGTAGAACAAATTTTCACTTATGGAGAAATTTGAACAACGTGATGTGATTAAATATTTGTTTAAAAAAAGATTAACACCAAAGGAGATCCATGATGACATGCAAACAACATTAGGGGGATCTGCCCCGTCTTATACCACTGTGAAAAAATGGGTTGCAGAATTTAAACGTGGACGAGAGAACATCGAAGATGACCCTCGCTCCGGCAGGCCAATGACGTCTACGACCGAAGAAAACATCAATAAAGTGTGTGATCTCATATTGAAAGACCGTAGATTGACTATCAGAGAAATTGCAGACACTATAGGCATCTCATATGAACGAACGCAAAACATCATTGTCCATGAACTCGGCTTTTCTAAGGTTTCGGCTAGGTGGATTCCCCATTTCCCAGATTGCTTTCAGTAGAGCAAAAGCGAATTCGACTCACGATTTCTCGCGACTGTTTGGAGATGTTCGAGGCTGATCCACAAGGTTTTCTTGACAGATTTGTGACAATGGATGAAACCTGGGTTCACCACTATACCCCAGAATCAAAACAACAATCCAAACAATGGAAAAAATCAGGTGAACCAACTCCGAAAAAAGCAAAGGCAATTCTGTCGGCTGGCAAGGTGATGGCATCGGTTTTTTGGGATGCTAAGGGTGTCATTATGGTGGACTACCTTCCAAAAGGCGAAACAATAAACTCTGCGTACTATAGCACCCTTCTGCGCCGTTTACGTGAAGAAATTAAACAGAAACGCCCAGGATTACTGAGAAAGAAAGTGTTGTTTCACCAGGACAACGCCCGAGTCCACACGTCTGTCGAGTCTTTGGCTCAAATTCGTGATTGTGGTTTCGAATTGTTGCCACATCCAGCTTATTCTCCTGATTTGGCACCTTCGAACTTTCATCTGTTTCCAAACCTGAAAAAACACCTCGGTGGGCAGAAATTATTAACGAATGAAGAGGTCGAAGCCGCTGTTAACCTGTATTTTGAAGACCTTGAGGAATCTTTTTTTAAAACAGGTATGGAAGCTCTGGAAAGCAGATGGAAGAAGTGCATAGAGCTAAATGGAGATTACGTCGAAAAATAAAAATATTTTTGTATGTACTTTATTCTGTTTTCTTGACTAGGCCGCGAACTTTTCAATCCACCCTCGTATTTGCCATGTTTTTTTATTTATTTTGAGTTCTCGATGTTTATCAATGTTGAAGACCATGGTAGTTTAAAAATGTATATAAAACCAGCTGCGGAAAATCGTCGGTATAAGAAAAAAAAAATCGGTAATATTTTACAGTAGCTCTCTTTTGCGCCAGGGATTCAATATTACTACAAGAAACAAACATTTCAATGCTTTTTATGAAATAATGACAGTTTCTTACGTCTTAGAACATCAACATTCAGTGGCCTCATCATGTCATCCCACATAAGTATCTTCAATTCTGGCCTCTTCAGCTTTATATATAAAGCCAAGTTTCGTATGTGCTCTAAATATAACGGGGCCGTTCCAGACTGAAATGATCTTTCTCGACATTCCGCGCAGAAGCCAATGCACCAAACCTGAAATATGTTCATACAAGTATGTTAAGGTGGGAATAAAATGTTGTATAAGCAAGTTCACAAGGGAGAGCTGACTTAACCTTATATGTGTATGGCTTTTTAAATAAAGATTAAAAAGGGAGGGACAAAATTAAAGATTTAGATTATTTTTTTAACATGCCACTTGCCTGCAAGCTATTTATATAGGTTTATATAGGTATTTATATAGGTAGCTATTTTTTTTATTATTTTTTTTTTTTTAATAGCTAGGCTATTTATTATTTTTTATTTAATTTATTTTAAACAATAAATAATTTGATTTCACACAAAATGTTCTTTATATTTATTGCAAACGTTATATTTGTTTTATATTTGTTGAACACTTTGCTGTTGCGACTTAGTATGTTTTTTTTTTACGAGCTTTGCTTATCTGAGCATTCCAGGCTATGCCTTTATTCAAACTCATTTTTAATTTGTGGATTTGTAACAAACACACACAAACATTGATATAATTTATACTATTACGATTTTGTTTTTACCTCATCAGCCCCAATATGCAGGTACTTGGCATCCGGTTGCACTTCCAACACCTGGTCAACCATTAGACGTACCAGCTCTTGAGATTGCACTCGAGATGGGCAAAGAGCAGATGGGTTTCTGGGAAGGAATATGAAATTATCAGTCTATCATCATATAGGGTGACTGGTGTGTCACTTTTAAAATTTAAGGACGTGATAATTTAAGAACATACATTAAGAGAACAAATATAATAAAAAAAAAATATTAATATTTTCCAAGTAAACTAAACCGACAGTTAAAGAATTGATTACGCAACGCATGGTTACGCTAGCGTTTGCAGCGTGCCGCGCGCCAGGTCACGTACCGCGATTGTCTCAGTTGTATGTAAAGTAAACAGTAACATAATAGTATTTATTTATAGGGAATGCTAGTGAAAAATTAAGTACCTACTTTTATTACATAATTATGATCAGAATCGAGTAATTCTGTCAACGCGGAGTGGAATCACATCAAAATGGCCTATTTAGAGAACAGCTCCGTCGTTCTTGGACACAAAACACATACACGCGAAGACTGGATGTCACAAAGAACGTGGAACCTCATTGAAGAAAGGCGCAGTCTCCATCTGCAACTCTTGGTAACCAGTGATTCGGCGATGCGGGAAGATGCCTCAGGCTGCAGTATAGACAGATACACAGAAACATCTACCGTAGTACCCGTCGTGATCGGCGAGCATGGGTGGATAGTTTAGCGGAATACGCCCAACGAGCTGCCGACTCTGGGAATCTCAGAGAGCTTTACAAAACAACGAAACCTTGGCTGGAAAATGTGACCAGACAAATAAGTCCTTAAAAGATACAGTTCATCGTGACATCAGAGGGGCAGCTTCAACGATGGCGAGAGCACTTTGAGAAGATTTTCCGAGTCACGAACGACCCCATTACCTCAACACCGGTATCAAGCTTGCCCGCGAAAGGGATCGATATTGACGTGTCTCCCCCTAATGGTGATGAAGTAGTGAAAGCCATCCAATCACCAAAGAACGGCTAAGCTCCAGGAGAAGACCTCACCACGGCGGAGATGCTGAAAGCAGACGTAGCCACCGCCGCGAACGCGCTGACGCCTCTCCTACAAAAGATCTAGTTAGCAGAAGGATTACCCGACGACTGCAATAAAGGCCCTCTCATCACCGTACCAAAGAAAGGCGACCTCAGTGAATGTGGCAATTGGAGGGGGCATCACTTTGGTCTCGATACCTTTTAAAGTGCATTGCAGGATAATACTAGACAGATTATCGAGGGCCGTTGAGCCTCTCCTTCGCAAAGAGCAGGCAGGTTTCCGACCCAACCGATCGTGCACGGACCAGATAAATACCTTGCGCATAATTTTCGAGCAGGTACAGAATGGCAGAGGGAAATGTATTTGACCTTTGTGGACTTCGAAAAAGCTTTCGATACGATTAATTGGAATTGCATCTGGATAATTGAATATGGAGTCCCCGAAAAAAATCATCAACATCATTATGGCCATCTACAGGAATTACTCTTGTAGAGTGACACACAATGGCCTCGTCTCGGAGAATATGCATGGCATCATGCGAAAAAACATTAAGTAACAAGCGACGCGGCATAGAGTGGGGAATTTCCAGTGTCTTGGAAGACCTGGATTATGCCGATGACCTATGTTTGCTGAGTCATAAATGCGCCGACATGCAAGCCAAGATAGACGACCTACAACGAGAGGCAAAGGAGACAGGGCTCAGAATCAACACTCGGAAGACCCCGGAAATAAGGTGCGGCGGCGCAACGAGCTCCTTGCCGTTGCGTATTGGCACAGAAGATGTGGAGAGAGTCCACAAATTCCCATACCTCGGTAGTGTTGTGTCGGAAACTGGAGGGACCGAAGAGGACATAACTTCCAGAATCGCCAAGGCAAGAGCAACCTTCGCACAGCTCTACCCCATTCGCCAGCAAATCACTGTGGAAGCCCTCTGCCCCAACTAAGGGACATAGGAACTAAGTCAAGTCACAGTAGGACAGTGAAAAAATATACAAGTGGTCCATAAATATTTAAGGATGCAAAGTACTTACTTTGGGTTTTCACGAAGCGAGGCAAATTTTGTATGCTTCAGAACATATTCCATGTGACCAATTGTTTGTATTAATTGTATCTAAAACATATGTCAAAGTTTACTTTCACAAAATACAATATCAAACTAAGAAAAAAAATAGGGGTAACATACAATAGACCCTTGTGTTCTTCATACAATATTTTGAAAACAATATCTGATAAGTACAGGGAAAATTAAGTATGTACTTAGTTTAAAGGTAGCTATATTATCCTTTTTAGCACCCAGATAAAATATTGTTCTTGAAAAGACACTGATTGTATAAACATTTAAACCGAGTTTAAATGTTTATTAACATTTAAACAGTAGAATCCGGACATTATGACCTTCAAGGGACAATACTATGTTGTGCTAACCAGATGATGTATAAAATGGTAGAATTATTTCTAACTAACGAAAACATATGTATTATAATTGTGAAAGTTTGATTTTCTTGTTTAGGTAACTAAATCATTTTGTAGAAATCATATGCTTCATTTTAATGGTTCATAAATATTACAAATTACATATCAGCATAGGTATATAAAGTTCAAAGCCTCACGCCTGTCTCTCTTTAGTGTAGGCAGAGACAAGGGAACACCAATTGCTACGATCCAGACGTACCTCTTTCGTTTCCTCCACATTCATTAATCTTTTCATACAGGATCACCGGTTACTTTTAAAATAAGTAACCGGTGATCCTGTATGAAAAGATTATATTTAAATAGGCCCTTTTTAAGAATGTTGCCAATTTGATTGGCATTAGGGATTGCAATCCGGCGTCATTTTCAGTCCGGCCGGATACGACCGGATTCCCATCAATCCGGCCGGATCCGGTCGGATCCGACCGGATTGATTAAATCAAGATGATTTTCGCTTTTTAGTACAAAATAAGTGAGTTAATCAAGTGTCACTGCACTTATATGTGCAGTGACACATGGTAGTTTATAAAAAATAAATCACAAATATATAAAATCGACTTTATTTCCTAACCAATGTTAAGACAAATAGACAACAAGAAAACAAGTAAAATTTAGTAGTGTAGGTAACTAGTAACAATTTTACGACGTAACGAGTAGCTCAGTCTTTCTAGATTTCACTTTCACAGATAGATCAATTTATAAGTAACAATATTAATTATCAAGTAACTATAATATCTAATAGATACAATTAAACTTACGTAATTAACTGAAATGAGATCAAAATCATTATTAAAGTATTTGAGAATACTAACAAAGAAGTCTTATAGGTATTTAGGATTATGACGGATACCATCATGATTTGATGAATCTGTCGAACGAATGAATGGCAAAAATTATCAAAATAATGAGTTTAGAACTCTTTAGTTTAATCAACTTCCGATAAATAATTATTTTAAGTAATAATTGTAAAAAATATAAGTATTAAAAGAAAATCAATATTGATTTTGAAAATAAGATCGTAGAAAACAAATATTGTTAATTGTGTCATCAGCTAAACAACTTCTAATAGAGCTGCAAATATAGCCGACGAACGACTCGCACGCATGAACACTATCCACAACGCATTTAAAGTACCTACTCATGCAACAGCTATATTATTTTCCCACAAACTGCTAGCACCGGATCCGGTATATTGGTACCGGATCCGGTAACCATTAAATGATGCCGGATCCACCGGATTACCGGATCCGTTTTTCCGGATTGCAATCCCTAATTGGCATACATTAGCCTAGGGAGGACCCTTTTGACAATACCATCCATTCTTGCTCTGTACACCTCTTTCGTAAATCCACTTTCTCTCATCTTTCATAGTATAAGTAATGTAATGTAATACACAGAAACATACATACACACACATGCACTACATGAAAACTAACTACCATAGAAAATCTGTTGTGTGAGTCTGTATTGGACAAACTTTTGCAGGGTGGGGTGTAGTTGCATTGTTATAAACAGTAGGTTGTGTAAACAAAACATTACACATTGTTTATCACAAGGAAAAAAAATTTTCAAGAACAAAAATCTATTGAATTTATTATTGAAATAAATTTGAAATAAACTCATCACTATTACCTACTGAAAGGCAAGAAACTTATCTTGAACATTTGCAGAATAATATAAACAGAAGAAAAAATAGTTTTACCAAAAACTTACAACTTCAAGATTAATCATCTTTGCATACTCTATAATATGCTTTACTTCATCTCTTGTGTATAGGCCATCACCGCTACTGCCTCTTACACTGCCAATGTCAAAGAGTTCTGAATGGTATGGGAATGTGTCCTCCCATTCCAGTAAGATGCCAGTTCCACCCCATAATTTTATACAGTTTAAAATCTGGAATTTAATTGGAAGTCTGTTCTAGCAAAGTTATGATAACACTAGTTTTTAGGTAATTTAAATATTTCTCATTACTTATTTAAAAATAAAATAAGGGTATTTTAATTTACTGTACACTGTGTAGGTAATTTTACTTAAATATTAGTGTTTACAAGATTCAAATATCAAAAAATTAAATAGCGAGAAGCTCAAAGATTAAAGACTTTTAACCTACCTTTTCAAAATAAGGAACCTTCAAAGGTGCTCCTTTTAGATCAAAATGAACTATCCTGCAAGTAATAATAGTTTAGGTTGTATGAATATGATTAAAATTTAAGCGAGATTTGGGTAGAAAATCCATACTTGTGCATGATTATGAACCGTCCTGATCCTGGTCTTTTAGTCTGTTAAAAATATCTTAGGTAAGCCTAATTTCTTTAGTCTAGCTTTTAATTTTTGGTATATGGGATAAATGAACGGACTTTTCTAGTTAGTCGGTATTACTTGATTGATTTCGATAGGATTGTATTAGCAAACAAACAAACTATAACTTAGCTCCCGCTCAACCAGTCCAGCTGATTTTGACACCGACACGGAAAGACTGACAGCCGTCAGCCGACGCTCCCAAAGATTATATTGATTAGTTCGATGTAGAGGGCGCTGTATAGTTATTAAAAAAAAACTCAGTAAAAGACATTAAATACAATCAAAATAAGCACGTTTATTTTCCGCGCATTATTTGAGAAAAGTGCCTACTATACAAGCCTTAGCCGCAACTAGGCATTGATGTATTATGTAGTGTGCCTGCCTCGGCGTCCTCGCCTCGGGCCACATTCACACGTTCGTCCATCAATGCCTCTCTTGCCGGCCACTGCAATAATGTAGTATTAATTGTATATTTTTGTTGTCATGATTATTATGTTGTTGTATGAGATGCTTTTGCATGCTTTTTTGTTTTTTTTCGCTCAATTAGTTCTAACATGCAATTACTTACAGTAGGTATTACGTGATGAAAATATTTAGGTATATTGATAATAACGATATACACAGCAGCCACTGCGCCACGACGATTTTTAAGCTATTGCTTAGATTCTATCGCGGGCCTTGAGCGTGGGGACCGAATCCAGAAATTCCGTAACGAAAAAATCTGCGCTTTTATGCGGGCTTTAATAAACAATCAGCGCCATCTATCGAGAGGCATCCATTCTAGGCAACATGACAATTTTTAGAGTTGACAGGTAAATAAACAATAGTTGGCTTTCATAACAAATCCTTTATTTCGCTAATCTGAGTAAATCAATGAGTGGTCAAATGGTAACGACCACTCATTGATTTACCGATCAAGAGTTACGAGTTCAAGCCCTGATAATCGCATTGGCATGAATTTTTTTTTATGTTTTCTTTTCTCCTTTTAAAATTATAAAAACATTTTTTTTTAAGTTTTTTATATTGGAAGCTTACTTTGTTCTAAGAGGATTAAATAAAAGAAAAGGCAGTTACAAACAGATTGATTGATTGACTAAGTTAAACAGAAATGATGACACCAAAATACGACATTAAAAAAATTGACAAATGTAAAAAGAATATATTGAACTAGCCACCGCGCGCGGTTTTACTCGCGTAACTTTTGATCACGTGAGAATTTCGGGAGCCTATAACCTTCCTCAAGAGTTGGGCTATCAAATGCAAAAAGATTTTTTCAAATCCCACTTGTAGTTTCTGAGATTAGCGCGTTCAAACAAACAAACAAACAAAAAAAAACAAACTCTTCAGCTTTATAGGTATATTAGTATAGATAATGAAAATCTAACCTGAAATTGTAAATTAATTTATCACATAGAATGCGAAAATATTTCGACTCAAAGGTTTTATAATACCTTAACAGCTGAGCACAAAAAAAACTGATAATTTTTTCCAGATCAAGAGTTACGAGTTCAAGCCCTGATAATCGCATTGACATGAATTCTTTTTTATGTTTTTCTTTTCTCCTTTTAAAATTATAAATATTTTTTTTAAAGTTTTTTTTTTATATTGGAAACTTACTTTGTTTTAAGAGGATTAAATAAAAGAAAAGGCAGTTACAAACAAATTGAGTGATTGACTAAGTTAAACAGAAATGTTGACACCAAAAAACGACATTAAAAAAATTAACAAAATCTAAAAAGAATATATTGAATAATGAAAACCTGACATGTACAAATTGTAAATTAATTTATCACAAAGAATGCGAAAATATTTCGACTCAAAGGTTATATAATACCTTAACAGCTGAGCGCAAAAAAAATGGCAGTGCATTAAATGTATACGGAAGTGCTCCAAGCCAAGAAAAAAAACATAAAGCTAAAAATAAGCTGGGTACATCAAATAGCCAGATAAGTACCGTCACTACTAGGAGGAAAAAGGCTTTAAAACCTCCGGGCAGCCAAGTCGCCTAGCATCACGCACACACATTCATGTGAATCCCTGGATCACAATTTGTCTCTAGACACTATTGATCTTGACACAGCTTCAAAAAGTTTTAATTTATCGACTGATATAAGTGCAGACCAAACTGGAGACTTGAAACTTGAAATAATTAATTTACAGAGGCAGTTTGAAAGCACGTACATGGAAATGGAGAATATTATAATTGAAAACATTGGCTTACAAAAAGAATTGTCTTAAGTTTTCACGATTCATAATTTAAATAAAACTACTTTTAACCGGATTAATCGCGTATAATTTATATTTTACATTTTAACTCGACGTTTCGACCGATAAATTATACGCGATTAATCCGGTTAAAAAGTAGTTTTATTTACAAAAAGAAGTTAGTCAATTATCTCGACAAGTGCACTTACTCAAAATTAAGTGCACCAAAACGCTTGAAACTAAAAACTCTACGAAACAAAACAAAAAAAGACAAAAAATTGTCGTCGGCAGACAATAGCTAATACACACAATGAAAACGTAGAGAAATTACAATCATTGCCACCATCACCATCGTACTCACTATCATCACCATTGAAGGAGAGTAACAAGGATTGTCTACGAGTGGAACCGGAGTCCTCACTACTAAAAACAAAAAAAATCTCCAGGCAGTGGAAGAGGATAAGGTATTGGTGACATCTAAGAAAAATAGACATGAAGAACACAGAATCTTTGTAATTGGTGGACAGCAATGTAAAGGTCTTCGTAACAGATTAGTAAGATCAAGATTTAATAATCCTTACGAAAAATATGAAGTTATATCTTTTACTATACCTTACGCAAACACTGAAGAAATATTGACGATGCTTAAGACCCAAAGAAAGAAAAGGACAAAATAATAATCTGCGTAGGTGAACACGACACAAACCCGACAAAAGTGTTGTTAGAAACATGTTTAATTTTAAATAAATATATTAATTGCAATATTATACTTCTGAGCGTAATTAAAAATAGATTTCTTAACGAAAATAAGTTGAATGACATGATACATAATTTAAGTAAACACTTTTTTAATAGTAAATTCGTACGATTACAAGACTGCGTTTGCTACACATGGTTTGCTATATGTAAGAAAATAAATTTAATAATTGATGAAAGTGATTATAGAAAAAAAATCTTGTCATTTACTAAGTATCATATTAAGAATAAACATTCAAAGGTTAAAAATATACATTCAAGTGCAGATTATAAATATAATTCAACTACTACTCAGGGTGTAACTAAAAAGGGAACAATTCCGTAATACTTTTTAAAAATGACTGAAAATAAAATAGACATAAAAATTGGACATTCAAATGCAAACTATAAATCTCATCCGAATACTACTCAGGATATAATTAAAAAGGGGACGATTTTGTTCTACTTTCTTAAAAAGACAAAAAATAACTTGGAAAATAATGAATTAAATTTTTTTCGTAAATAAAGTTAATTTAAATAATAATAATGATAGCAACTCAAATCAACTAAAAATATTTCATCAAAATATTGCGGGTCTTTTGTCTAAAACTAACTTGTTGGAAATTACCTTAAATGAATTACGGAAAAATCACAATATGCCGAATGTGCCTACTTTGAGACTTTTGTTAATTTGAACAATAGTAATTTATTTTTGCATGCCCTAAAAAGGTAAAATATGTATGACCTATTTTTTTTAATTTTAAGTCCTAAATCTGTACCATATTTCATGCAAATAAATGATTGATTCATTCATAACTTTACATGCGGGCTTTAATAAAAAATCAGCGCCATCTACTAGGAACTTGTGGACTTCATATTAGATCAAACATTACTGCATTAATAAAATAAATAATTATAATTTCATAAGTTGATAAAAAATACTATGCAATAGCTTTACCGCGGCAGTCTCCGAGTGCCACACGTCTTTTTTTTACCTATCCCTGTATAATTTACATAATGGTACAGAAGGCAGCACATCAAGTGTTACAAACCTGTAAAAAAAAACTTGAATTGGAACTATATGCCCTCGGCATTAAGTTAGAATTGGTTGGGGAAATTTGGCAGGTAATGTAACGCCTTCTGTACTAACTAACGAGAATTCTAATTTGAGTATTCGCAGTAGTTCCATCATCTTTACGCATAAATCGAACTAATGCGAAAAAAATCGTTTGTTCCATGGAGCAACCAATGAAACTAGTGCGACTAAACCGGTATTGCCACAGCATTGTGTGAAAGTGAAAATTTGTATGAAAAAATACATGATAGAAAACAAAGCATGATAATGACATTTCGGTAACTCAAAGAAAAAAAAATCGCTCGTTAAAATTGACTTTGACATAAAAGCCATCAGTCAGTACACCGCCATCTACATACCTATTCTACGCTTTGTTTTCATTGTTAACTGATAATTCCTCATTGGCGTAAAAGAGCTTCTCGGTTTGACTTGTAAGTATGTTTGCCCGCGATTTTCTCTCGTTTGGCTGAACCGATTTTAATGCGGATTTCAGAAAAAGATTTGTCATGTTTAGGAGAAAAAAAGGTTATATTATATAAAAAGGTTCTCAATTTATCTGTTTATTTTGTATCAGATATTTATTTTGTTCTCTATTCTGTTCGGCCGAACATTCGACATTTGTATTCAGCCGAATGTTTGATTGATTTGCTGAATAATTACCGAAGACTAGCAGTTCCACGCGGTTTTACCTGCGCAACTTCTGGCTAAAAATAGCCAATGTGCTTTCTGTACATTATTCTCTATGCCAAACTTTCACATTAAGTTAAGGAGCTAAAGCTTTAATCAAGAAATGTATGGAAGTTCTCTACTACCACGATGCGCGTTCGTTCTGGCGTTATCGAATCGGCGTCGTGACAGCTGATGGAGTGACAGTCAGCGAACCGATTGAACTGAAACATGATTGGTCGCTCGCACATATGATTGAAATGAAGTGAAAAGTGATTAATGATTATACAATATTTTTTATTTGTAAAAAAAAACATTTATAATAAAAGTAAGATTATTGTTTATTACTGCGCCAATCACGGATGGACGGCTATGTTTTTTTTTTTGATTAGCCAACTTACAAAAAGGATGTTCTCAATTCAGCCTGTATGTATGTTCGTTATCGATTATCTTGCTTTTGGCTGAACCGATTATGATGCGGGTTTTAAAAGGATGTTTGTCACATTCAGGAGAAACTTTTGGTATTTTAAGTGACTTCAAAAAAAGGAATGTATCAGTTTGATCCGTATTTATGTTTTTTCGCAATTATCTCACGTTTGGATTTCATCATTAACTTACTTTTAATTTTGAGCTAGCTATTCTATTTTTTTTCATATTATGTTAGCTTCCATATTTATAGATATTCGTAATAGATTTTTTAGTGATAAGTTCTTAGCCGACTGTTCGCACGAAGTTTTTAAGCGAATATCTCTTCGTTTGTCAGTTTCTGCAGCACGAGCAGCATGCTGGCGATACCTAGCCAAGACTATCTCTTGCTGCATCTTTAGTCGTCGTTTTTTTCGTTGGGAGTTTTATTCCTCTTATTTTCTTTTTTAAACGTCCTTCTCCCCAGTTCTGTACCTAGGTATATAGGCACAAAGTATGATAGTAGGTAGGTCAAAGTCATGGTGTTACAGTATCAAAACATTACAGTACCAGAAGTAGTAGGTAGTTACAGGTACCAGTACTAGCCCAAAACTTATCACTAAAAAGCTATCACTGCCTAAAATATCTATAAATGTAAAACCTAAATAACTATGAAAAAACTAATAACTAGCCCAAAACAAATGCCTAACACTAAAAAGTAAGAAATCATAAAACCAAAATAAAAGCAAACTCATTATTCCTTTTTACAAAAAGTGAACCGCCATCAAAAAACCGACCCACTAAAAATATTTAAATATTTTTCATAAACGATATCCTATTCCTGTTTCTATTCCGTCTATACTACTACCCCGTATAGTAAATTTCTGCCAAAAATGAATTAATACTAAGTAATAAGAACATTAATAATTTATTTGGGTAGGTATTTACATAGTTTTTGAAGTCGGTGCCAAACCAATAAAAGTAAGACTGCTGCCAAACAGAGAAAATTATTAGGCGAACGTATCAAGGAAATTACCTACATCCACTCACAACGATGCGACGTGTGACCCTCAAGCTCAAGGAGTGTGCCTTTCGGTATTTTTTCCGCCAAAGAAAGCGTAGCACTCAAGTGAAGTGTCTGGCCCTAAACTAGACAGTCTGTATTTTAGAGAACAGCGCCCTCTTCATTACGATTTCCTAAAAATATGAACAGTTTTATTTAATTTATAATTATACAAAACGTGTAACTATGTACTTCTTATGTTGTCCTAAAAATTTGGTTTCGTACTGACTTCTAAAATTATGTAGGTAAATACCTGCCCAGATAAATTATTAATGTTCTTATTACATTATTTAGTATTAATTAATTTTTGGAAGAAATGTACCAAAAGTTCGCGGTAGTAATATGGAGTGGACGTAATAGAAACAGGAATAAGTAGGATGGCATTTATAAAAATTATTTAAACATTTTTAGTGGGTCGGTTTTTTGAAGGAGGTAATTTTTTCTGAAAAATAAATAATAAGTTTGCTTTGATTTTGATTTAATGTTTTTTTTTATAGGTACCTAAATATATTTTATACTTGGGTACTTTAAAAAAACCTTTTACTAAATAAAACGCAAACACATATCGGATTTCTTTATTAAATAGGTTTTACAATATATAGGTCATTTAAAATTATCTGTATAATTACTCTGTGTATACAAAAATATAAGTAGAAAACAGTTTTAAATGTTGATTCAAAACATTTAGGCACAAAATACTTACACGAGTCAATTACAACTCGGTACCTAATCCAAATCTGAAAATAACACCGTGCCTGAAGATACAAATTAGCACCTATCTTTATAAACAAAATTGCGGAAAATAAATCAAGTAAATAGTTAAAAACTAAATAGCAATATGTGTGATAATTTCCACAAGCACCGATTAAATACAGGTATTTGGCAATAACTATAGTGGAGCGTAGTTTTGTCCCTTGTTTGTATAGCACCATCCCATTTCTTCTCATGGACGTCTTAAAAACGAACTAAATATTCCAAATCATAGAATATCTAGCAGTGTCTTTGAACATATTAGCAGATAGGTACCTTGATCAGCCGTCTTCCATAGCTAAAACCTATTCTTATTGTGTCATACTTCGTAAGTAAAATACATTATGTTTAACGAGTGCCATTCATAAAAAGGTACTTCTTAAAATCAAACATAAGAATAAACTATTCCAGATCGTATTATTTAAAGATTGTTAGCTGTACAGTTACGTTCAAGTACACGTAAACACTCACAAAATGGCGTCACAGCGTCTCATTGTTAGTTACACAAACACTGATCATACAACTCTAAACTTTATCAAGGATTAGTCATCTATCTGTTTAAAATGTGCCATTAAAATCAAACTACTTGCTGGCTGCAAACTGGCGACGACAGCGGAAGCGACAGCGGCGCGGGCAGCGACGCGGGGAATCTGGGCCGTTCTCGTCCTCGTCGCCAGCGGGCGCTCGAGCGGTAAGTCGCGGTTTCATTCAAACTCAATACTTTCTATCGTGTCGCGGAAATCGCTGCCCGCGCCGCTGTCGCTCTCGCTGTCACTGCCGTCCAGTGAATAATGTTATATAGGTACTTACCTATAATTTTAGCTGCAGAAAAAAGTAGTTAGTTAGGTACTATAAACTCATAATCAAAGTACTGTGCAACATGGTCTTTATTACTTAAAATTAAAAGCAAAATGGAAAACATTTTTATATCCAAATACCTGAACACGATTAAAAAAACTGCTGTTAAAAAAAATTACGAACCAAATAAATATACCTACTTTATTTCTTAGCCCTGTCCGCCCGTACCTAAGTTGCAACTATAAACGAAATATTAAAATCAAACTCTTCAGAATTTCATTCTCTGATTAATGAATACTATCTACAAGTTACTAAGGCTTCCCAGGAGATCTCTTAGCTATCATCCACATCATCGGGAAGGCTTCACCTAATACAATACACATTCAATAGTACCTACTTATCACAATTTACTCCATTTTCAATAGAAAAACTGCATAAAAATACCTATTAGCTTACCTACTTAAATAGTGTATGATTTTTATCAATTATAAAACTATTTTGATTAAACAAACAGGTAGGTACCAAAGTACATTTATTTTTATACTACTTACTGAGATATAAACTTGTTTAGTACCTAAGGATTTCTTATGGATCTATAGAAAGCACACAAACACAGGTCATTAACTTTATAACCTAAACTCCATTTAATTCCAAATTTAATACAATAATTCGAAAAAAAATAGTCACACACTTTTGGGCTAGTTCTAAATACTTAGATATAAAAGATAACTTAGAAACTACGTTACTCAGATTTCACTACCTTTAAATACGTCATGAAAGTTTAAATCGCACTGTCTAAAAACTCCAAAATTAATAAACTTTGCAACACCTAACTAAACATAGTTTTTTTTTTTGATAAACCTTGAAATAATTGCTTGAACTAGCCCGGTCCGAAATATCTTGTATTAATGGGCAATGATAATTTTAACGCCCGGATCCGGTTCCCCTGCGACATCTTTAGCTAAGGGCGCGTTTCCACAAACCCTAAAGTTCTTTGTATAAGGTATGACGCCCACCAGCAGACCGGACACGATAACCCAAATGCCTGCCACGTAGAAAGCAGCATCCCAATAGCCAGTGTTATCTCGAAGAGCACCTGAAATAATAAAGCAAATTTTATTTAGCTAACAATTAACCTTCTGTTTAAGTTACGTTTTACGATCTGTAAACAGACCTACCTAAGCTTTTGATGTATAGTTAATATACCGCAGGCTTGGTAGCAAATTTTATGATAAGTCATGAATGCACGTGGATGCAAAAAGATCCTTTTATTCTCATCTGATTGGCTCATGCAAACTAACATATACTTATTAGTTTGTTTTGCTATAATATCACAGAAGATAACTGAATAAGACCGGAGACAGGTATCACCATAAATATACATTTGGATTATATCCAATAGTACACAAAACATTACATTTACAATGTTTACTTAGACCTTATCTTCTGTTGGTGATTTCATACCTATCTATTATACAACATCAGAAATGTAATCTGGCGATTTTTTTATAAGTACCTGCCATAGGTGGTCCAATAAGATGTCCAAGGCCTTGACTCAGCAAAACAAGTCCATATGCCATTGTGAATCGCTCCAACGCAATCAATTCCACCAATATACTTGGTGTGTAAGAGTATGAACTTGAAAACATGAGGCCGAATATGACGGCATTTACAGTGAGTATGTAGAAACTGTATGGTTCTTTAGGGTCCATTATCCGGATAAGTACTGGGAATAAGATGATGGATACGCCACATAAAACAAGGCATACTGCATAGGTTTTCGTCACGTTCACCCATGGCAAGTCTCCCATCCAACCAAGACCCACCTGAAATTGGAATAAAATGTTGACATCAATATTTGTTTTCTGGATTTTTTTAACGCTTTTGTTAATGTTCCATTATTAGAAGTTGCTGCTAAAGCAAATATTTCATTTTAAACAGGTCAAAATACGATGGAAATCCTTTGTTCTTTACAAAAAATTAAATGTTTTATTTTTATTCTATTAGAGTTATATTATGCAAATGCTTCGAAGAAATTACATAGAAATATAACATACTAGAAAAATTACGGTTGAGTTCGATATGAAATTTTCATTTACTTACAATTCCAATAATAGTTGCAACACCGAAAACACTGAGCATCACTGAACCTTGAGTCTCTGTGTATCCACTCATCATCATAAAGTTGGAGATGTAGAAATATGGGACGATGAACCAGATGAAAAGCACCAAGGTGGATAAATTCATCATCAAGAAGTGGAACTCGGTAAACATGTTGAAATCAAAGGTTTTGCTGATCATGCTGAGAACTCGATGTGCCCATGACTGGAAAAGGAAATAGAAATATCCGGTTAGAAACATTTAAGGAATCCGACCAATTATGTAAAAAATATATTTGACTAGGTAAAGCTTCAAAATGTAGTTTATAATGTTAAAAAGATTACCTTTTCTTCGTGATCTTCTACAGACCACATTGAATTTTTATAAATGTTAGGACATGATGAAGCTCTTAATTTATATTTAGCGATGTTCATCATAGCACCACGATGCATAATAGAGTTTCGGTGTACACGAATGTCTCTTAAATAATTTCGGTCTGTACCAAATTGTCTGGAAAGCCAGTCTTGATTCCTTGGCGTAATCACAGCAGTTTTGTGTTCGGGAATTGGATTCAAAAGCTGTTCACGGACAATATCTAGCTTGGATTCAAATTCTTTCTTCTTCTCTTTTTTGCTCAATTTTAATTTCATTGACATAGTTATTGGTTTGCTCTTCGTTTTCGGCACAGTCTCCACGGGCAACTTTTGTTCTGAATTACTTCTTAAAGCCAACATGGAAGGATAATTTTGTAAAATTATGTTGTAGAGGCGCTTGTTTGTCGCTAATTGATCAAGCACTTCAGCTGGAACCTGCGAACAATTATTTATTGTATTAAAAAAAATCTATTATTTTAATAGCCGATGTTAATTCATTATTATTAATAACGCATACCTTTTCGTTTTGACGTAAGAATGTTGGAAGATGAATAACGGAATTGTTTTTGTGCATGGATGTTATGTTCTCGTTTAGTTTAGTGGTCGCCTCTAAATTTTCTTGCTCAGCTATAGACGCTACCAATGTTTTGAGTATGTATTCAGGAGTTTCTCCACTTTTCATCAATGATTTCAGTTCATCGGTACCTGGGTAAATGGATTCTCCTCCACCAGATCTTGCAGAAATGGAGACTGAACTTGAAGCTCTTTTAGATTTACTCAGCCTTCTTTGCTTTTTCTGTTCAAGTATTAACCATTCTGGGTCTCTCATTACCGCACCGCATATGCAAACATTAAGTACTGTGCCAGCTAATAACAAAAGTGCTCCACGCCATCCATATTCATCCAAAAAATACGTGGTTAAAGGGGAATATATGAAAGTTCCAAAACCAACCCCACATGATCCTAAGCCTACGGCCAGGTTGCGGCGTTTTTCAAACCAATACGCAATAGACACCACAGCCGTTACGTATAAAAGTCCCATGCCGAGACCTGCCATCATTCCGTAAGTAACATACAAGACTTCTACAGAATTACTAAAAGATGCAGCTACAAATCCTATTGTGGAGGCAACACCTCCGAGTATTGTCATTTTTTTGCATCCATATCGATCTACTAGAGCACTCATCACAGGACCTGCTATAAGAGGAACCGATATAAATAAACTTCCAATGAGAGAAGTTTTAGCTTCACTGGATTCAAAATAAATAACGAACTTTTCATGGATTAATCCATAGGAAAATGCAAGTCCGTCAGCAACAGTTGCGATCAAAAACGATGCTGCCACAACGACCCAGCCCCATCCCCCATCAGGAATATGAGGAGCAGCTTCGGAAGGTGGTCTACTAGAGCAAATACTGTCCGTATCATCACCTATACCCAAAAATTTTACACCTTCATTCGTGGACACGGCGTCGTCATCTGATTTGTCACTTCTATGATACGAAACTGCCAGTTCATCTTTGCCGTGCTCGTTATCCGTTTTTATAGAATTAATTGTATTAAGATCATTCTTAACTTTTACGACGTCGTCATCATTCACAGAATCGATGTACTTTATGTCATTAGTAATCAACAAAGGAGACGTAACCTTCTCCTCTTCAGAAGGTAGTTTCTGATCTTGCTTAAACGTCTTCTCTTTTCCTGGTATTCCATTTGAATAGACTCTTTGCGTGTCCATTAGATTTTCGGAAACTCCTTTTTAAGTACGATCTAAGTACGTACTTTATATATTTTATCGTCCTACACGGACACTTGGAAGACTTCTGAATTGGATTTACAAAATCCGCGACAAGAATTTACTTCCAAGCTGTTAGTTCTCTTGACCCGTGTCTTAACCTCGGATCTCTGGCCGAATAACGGCAGGGGCTTTTCGCAATAATTAAAGTGAGGGCGCTGGGGTTGTAGGTTGTCGGGTTCATCAAGGACAGGCTAGTCCTCGATTTCAAATTCTCAAAATCACTTTTGTTTCTTTTCCGCGCTTTAGTGCTGCACCGTGTACTTCCTCCTGACATGAAGAATTAAAGTTTTACTCGGACCACCATTTCAATGTAGTTAGGAACAAGTTTAAATCTGAAACAAAGAAATAATATTCTATAAGTATTATGTTAACAATAGTAGTCAGAATGTATGAAACAAAACAAAGTTGAAGCATCATAATGGATCAATGAAATGCACAAGACAATGGTTTGATTACCAGGAAAACGTTATAAGTTATTTGCATGCGCAGAGACATGTCGAAATTTCAACAAGAGTTTTGTATCATAATTACTAAAATTAAAGTATAATATGTTTTGAGATTATTTAATATAGAAAGTCTCATTGTATGAATGGAATATTATTTATACTTTTCGATGTTTATATTGATGAAATGTTAGTGTATGATATTTATAGAATACTCTTAATATGTACACTTAAATTTAAATCAAGAACCATAATAACTCTTGATATAATCTAGGCACCAGTATCCAAACAATTCGAGCGCTTTAGAACCAATTATTTGACGACGTAACTCGTTTAGGTTCTGTTGTGATCCTGTTCTGTCAAGTATCATGTAAATTGCCAGCCTACACCTTCCTGTTTAGTAAACTACCAATTTAAACACTTAAGTCGCCATTTGTCAATTCTGTTAACAAGAAAGATACATTCGGTACAGTGAAGACTCTTATATAAGGTAATTGTTTCCAAATTCCTTATTTTCTTACATATTTAAATCCGCATTATGCATCTGGTGGTGTCTATAGTGGCTAAAGGCTCAAGCCGCTCTCTTCCACGATATTTTGTAATACCTAGCAGGTAATAAAAAATGATTTTGCATTAAATAGCAGCCGTACAAGTAACATATCTACAAATAATTATCCACACTCTCCACTGTCAACAAACTGGGTCAAGTGCATAACAATTAACTGAGTACTCCTTACAGAACAAGTGAACATTACTCGGTGTTCGATTTTTGACATTATTTCGTGTCCCAGTTTGTAGACATTTAACGACGCCACTCCTGAGATAGTATACAGTGTTAAGTATCAATATACTTGCTCGTTAAGAGCCGGGTTTACTGACATCGCTTTATAGGTGATGAGTTCTGTCTTGTTTATGTCAGGGGCAAAGAAGCATGTGGGTTTCGTGTTGAGTAGGTAATCAGCGCCAAAGATATGCTGTTGACCGCATTAGATGGTTAATCCCGAAGCCAGTAATTCCAATGCGTATCCTGTCCTTCTATTGAGAACATAGCAAAGCGGAAATAGGTGGATTCAGAGCACCTAAACACATTCCTACTTGAGCCAGTCAATTGAGTTTGTACAATAAAATGTGTTCGCACAATAAATTAACCATTGCTCTGCTGAGCTGAAACCCAAACTGAAACCAATCGTTTGACTGACAGACTATAGGTAATTTAGTAAGTTAAGCCTGAAGCTACAATAATGTCCTGAAACCACTAAATCCTAAATTTGCCAAGCTGGGTAAACGTTTATTGGCGAAAACTGTTTTCAGTAGGTACCTATGTGGAATGATGTGGAATTTGATCGATTGATTAATTGAAGGTTGTTGAAGATGTCTTAAAATATAATAATATAATAATAAGTATCTATAAAGACATTAGTTATAAATGTTATGCCAAGCTAAATGATTCTATCGTTGTGCAAGTAAATAGGAAGAACTTTCGATAGATCGGCAGATACTATGAATAAGTATGTCCTCGCAAATTTGGATTTGCCTCTCCACCTAAAAGGAAATACCTCTATCTTGCTAATTCATTCACTAATATTGTCCGAGTCATTATCGCTTTGAGGAAAAGGGCTTCAGCAAATATTATCGTATCAAGTGCTAATAACATTAGTGCACCCACCCACTCCTGTAGTGACTTCATGAAAAAGATTTAAGTGTGCCAGGATTTTCTGGAATTTACTGAAACATGACACTAAAGTTAAATTTAGTTAACATAATTCATTAAGTAGGTACATTAAATTAAACAAACCGGTTTTTATCGCGAACAAATATAGGTACTGCACGTTTTAGCTTGGTTCGGTATCTTATAAACCCTGTTGGTAACTCTGACTGAGTTTCTAAGTCTATATTTTATGTAAAGTAACGCGCGTAAAACCGCGGAAATTATTAGTAAGTATTATAATAAAAATGGTTAAACACTTTCTTCATTTTGATAAGTAAGAAGTTGAAAACTGTGTTTTATCAAAAAATTGCGATAGTTATTGAAGATTTCCGAAAAAATCATGCCGATTGCGAGCATTTGGTACTCTACTCTCTGCTCATGTAGAGTCGATGCGAGTTCGTAGTACCTAAAAAACAACCTACTTACTTAATAAGGCAAGTATTTTTCATTAGTTAATTACTTGTTGTCGTCGTGGAGCCGCGGTTACTGTGTATATCAAACGATATCACAGGTTAAGCAACGTTCGGCGCGGTCGGTACATGGATGGCTGACCGCCGACCATTCATTTCCCATGGCGACTTCCGTGCTTCGGAGGGCACGTTAAGCAGTCGGTCCCGGGTGCTGTATTCTTGTATACAGTAGTCGTTAGGGTTTGTCAGAAGCCATTTTCGGCGCCCTGAAAATTCTGACATCCACCACCCAGTACTGGGCCAGCTTGGTGGATTATGGCCTATACCTCCTCGTCACCCAGGGGAGAGACTCATAGCCCTGCAGTGGGCACATTACAAAGAGTTGTGATGGTGATGAATTACTTGTATTGTTATATTTATATATTAAATGCAAAATAACTTTAATCGAGAAGACGGTTTTAAATTGTCTAGTACGTGGAACCCAGTGGTTAGGACTTTTACTAAACCAAAAAACAGCGAAAGTGGTGGGTCCGGTCAAAAATTCAGTGATACTGTGAGCGTGTTTTGCAAAAGTGACATTAATGTGAGTACCAGTAGTAGCAGATCAAAATGAATAAGAAAGGGGGTAGATCGATTTATCTGCATCTAACTGTCATCGCCACCTACCTACATCTGCCAGTCCTCGATCATGGTGCTTGTAACAGCATCGAAATATCGGACGTGCGAAAACAAAATCGAAAATCGTGGTAAGAATCCCGTAAATACATTAAATCATAGTGAAAAGTTATTAAGTTACCTACAAAATTAAGAATAAGAAATTCGACGTTGATTTCAGTGTTATGTAATTAGCATTGTATTATCTTATCACTAACTGTGAATGGAGTCAAGGACAGAATCTTATAACAGCTCAATGACATATATCTGCAAATGAGAGAGAGAGACAGAGAAAAAAATAGGAAATTACATCTACAGAACCGTGAAGCCTAGTCCCACGATACAAAACTTTTTAAACTTCTTTCTTGCTTTTTAGAACTTTACCATTTTTTTGCTGCAGACTCTATATTTAACTCTTTATTTGATACATTTCCTCTATATTTATATTTCTACTAAACTAAAATCACTGATATAAACTATATTAGGTACTACCTAAACGTTTCTACAGGGGTCACATAAATAATTTAAGGTATGGTATCCCACCCAACCCTAAAAAGCCGAAAACAATAAGATAGCGGGTGCTCTTCATGCTCTCATCTATACATATAATAAAATGGTAGGAAAGTCAAAACTGTACATTGAATATTTTTTTAAAAGAATACTTGGGGTATGATCTACAATCGAAACATAAACAAAAAATATAGTTTTTAGAATTTTTGTCTGTTTGTCTGTTTGTCTGTTTGTCTGTTTGTCTTTCCGGGATAAACTCAAAAAGTACTGCATGGATTTACTTCAAATTTGGCATGAAGATAGTTAAGAAGTCGGGTCAACATATAGGCTACATATTATCACGCTAGCAGTGTTATAATCGTAGGTGCGTTTGGTGCTGCATAGCGTTCACGCAGACGACGTCGCGGGCAGCAGCTAGTTTATATAATAAGCCGAAAAATTAAGTAATTTAATAAGTTACCTATTATACAAGGTTTTCCTGTTGGATTTCCCATAACTCTAGGGTCTTAGGTTTTTTTTTGATTTTATATTTCATACAAAATAATTCAATTAAGTCAAAACATCTTATGTAAAACACCTTTATGCGAAGTATGACAACGTGGCATTTTCTTTCCCTTTTTTATCGCTATGCACAGGTACAGTACGCAACGTTTTGAGTTGTACATTGTATGCAACGTTCCTCAACGTTTAAAATGTTTTTGTTTTTTATTGTATGGCTTCAGTGACACGCGTCTATTGAATGAATGTTAAAGAGATTTTACAAGCGTGATAATTTATGAACTCATTATATAAAGATTCATGATATCTTGGAAGTACGCATTTTTGAACCACATATTCTTGGGTAAAAAAAGACGTGTGGCACTCGGAGACTGCCGCGGTAAAGCTATTGCATAGCATTTTTTATCAACTTATGCATTATTTATTTATTTTATTAATGCAGTAATGTTTGATCTAATATGAAGTTTCACAAGTTCCTAGTAGATGGCGCTGATTGTTTATTAAAGCCCGCATGTAAAGTTATGAAATCAAAGTATCACCTCAGTGCCGGTCGCAGTGGGGGGTGTTAGGTTTTTTTCGTTACGGAATTTCTGGATTCGGTCCCCAGTGTCCCCACGCTCAAGGCCCGCGATAGAAGCTATGCAATAGCTTAAAAGTATTATTTTTTAGTAAGGAACAAAACCTCAAAGTTATGGGATATCAAAAAGAACACCTTGTATAATCTCTTCCGACATATGACAAAAGCATAATTTAATTTAAAAGATGATTCACCGGTCAATATTGTAGCGAGAGTTAACATGTCGCGGTCAAAACGATATTAAATTGCCGCAGATAAGAAAAGGCATGTTGCCTAAACGAATAATTATTTTTTACTATTTCAGTGACAAATTCGAAGATCTGTTACCTACGTTAAATGATATTCAAAAAAAATAGAAGCTCATTGCAATACTTTAATACATTTATAAAAAATGTATAGGTAACCTAAGTTAGTTTGTATTGATCGCACGAATTCTGTACATGAACTTGACAAGCTGTTCAAAAAATAATAAATCTGTCTTTAATTTTTTTACATACATACATAACTTCACGCCTGTATCCCGTATGGGGTAGGCAGAACACCAGAGGTAATAAAACCATCTGATGTCACGTTTGACAAATTTGGAGGCATTATAATAGTAGAGAGAGACTATTGCAGTGACAGGGGGTCAGCCTATCGCCCACAAAAAAGCCTCCCATAACACCTTAATTTTTTTTTTATTATTAAAGTTACTCATTTAAATATTGTTCTTTTTTTATTTCTATACACTTATCCTACTGTACTAGATACTCAAACGAAATCGCGCGCCAACCCACAAGCACTTTTTCTTTACACCTAAGTTTTTTAATTATTTATATGTAATATACGTACAATTATTTCTTCTTACATAGGTGTTGGGAGCTTTTATTAAATTATGTTAACAATATCTAATATAACATCATAATTACTTCCATACATTAAGTATTTAACGACGTCACCTAACAAATCCGAAGTTTAACAAACTTGGGTGGCAAAATATTGACTTGTAAGCATTTTAGGAAAATTAAGTTTGTATATACAATTTGCAGATACATTTCCACATAACTGACGTTAGTCATAATTCCCACAAATATTTTCCAAAACAGTATTAAGTACATATTAGTTTAGTATTAAGGTTGAGTCATTTTATTACAAATATAGCAAGTAGGTACTATACTATAATAGTTTTCAGATAAGTTAAGAATAAGTTGCGAACTGTATACATTTAGTTAGACGTGGATGACAGTACATAGAGTACCTGGGTATGTAAGTTTTTCCCGTGTGGAGTTGCTGGCCTCCCATCGGGCGCGTCCCCAGGTGGCGGATAGGGGAATACCCTCCAGAAATAGGGGGTATCGTTTCGACGGCGCGGACCAAAATCAGCTGCGGGGCCCTCGTCAATTCTCCAAAGGAGTATCAGCAGCTCACTTAAGGGAAACGATGAGTTCGGCTTGCCCGTGATCCCGCCACAAGGCGCGGAGGAGGAACATATTGGGGTTTTAGCCGGTTAAAGTCCAGGCATAGCTTTGACGCTTCCCCGAGCGTCATCATATCCATGGAGGATATCCCCAAGTAAAAAAAATGGTATGTAAGTTTTGGAAAATTTACATAAATAAAAAGATAAGTAGGTAGATAAAACGTAAATTGAGTAATACATACAATAACCAGCATTAAGGTAGAAAATAATTTTAAAAGAATAATATTGTCTTAAGTTTTCACGAGTCATAATTTAAATAAAACTACTATTTAACCGGATTAAGGTGACGAATCGCTAAACAATTTATCTAAAACTTAGAGTTTGCGCCCCGCTACCCGCAAACACCCCGATACTTTTACGCGGCTTGCGAGTTGCATCTCGCAGTCGACTTCGTAGCGTCACGACAGCCCTGATAGCTGTCAAGAGAGCCCGCTGGAACAGAGACTTCTATAGAGTTGCTCATACAACACTTTTTAATTTATTTTTATTTACATAATTATAAATATCAATAAACCTAGTTACAATCAGTTGGAGAGTATGATAATATATACAGGGTGTTAGGGTTAGTGCTGATGAATATTAACAAAAATATTTGGCCAAATTCAGTGTATAAAAAAGTTATGAACTTTTGAATTCTTTTATTTTTTTATTTTAA
Source organism: Stenoptilia bipunctidactyla (assembly GCA_944452665.1). Lineage (NCBI taxonomy): Eukaryota > Metazoa > Arthropoda > Insecta > Lepidoptera > Pterophoridae > Stenoptilia > Stenoptilia bipunctidactyla. Next base: position 2,057,322 of record OX101730.1, read on the forward strand.
TATTTCTAAATGCAACAGTACTCAATAAAATTGAATAACTTTTATTTGATCTTGCACTACCTACTACTACTAAACTACTTAATAGTTTTTAACTACACTTTCAAAATAAAACATAGTTTGTAATGCCTACTTAAAAGTGAGGTATAAATGCAATGTCAAGGCCACGCCACTTATAAGTTAGATACGGCAGATTATAGCAAAAATAAACATGCAAGGTATTTTTTATTTTATTACATGTAATCATTTGCATTTGAATATTAATAACGCCACATATTTATTAACAATTTACACAGTTATAAATATGAACATTTGATTTTTTATAAATTTATTGTTTCACTTATTTACAGTTTATCTACTAAATTAAATACAAATTACTTAACATATTTTTATTTCACACATTACTAAGGTAATATAATATCATTTATACTAGAAGTAAACAAATAAAATACAAGACACACTAGCATTTACATATTTGTAGTTAATATTTAGAAAATGGTATAACGATATTTGAGGTTGCAGCATTAGCAACTTCATCAACGCCAGAAACAGAATTATGAGTAATATTTGGGTCAGTATTTTCATTGCTATTTCCAATAACGTACTCTGGATCACGAATTGGCTTATTCCTAATATGTCTTGGATCGACAAGTTCAGGAAGAAGACAATCGTAATAGAATTTTAGCATTTTTCGTTCCATAACATCTGTCCAAAACTTGTCATCTTTTTCTATGATTTCCGTTTAAATTTGGTAGTCGCCATACCATATCCCCAACAGACAATATTTCATTTTGCAGATATGCAATTGTCCCTCAATTTGGAAATACCAATCCGAGTTTTGGTTTATGATTATGTCGCCATTTTTGTTTTTTGTATAAATGTGTAGCTTGTTCTTTTTAATTGCCTCTTCTATGCCAATTTTAATAGGCGCTATGGGACATTTAATTTCTATCAGCATATCACTTGTGATACCATCGGGCGTAGCATCTAGAAAAGGATATTTTTCATCGATAAATAAGCCGCAATTTTCAATTTTGACTTTATTTATTGAAGATAGTTGCTTGAGAGCTATTTTCTCATATTTTTTTCCATGGCAAATAGATTGAACATGATCAATTCTGATCTTTGGCATGAAGTAATAAAAATAAACAGAATGCTTACTGCTGTCTCAGGCGCGCAATCTAATGCTATGTCTGGAGAAGCGCTATTCTTCGCTTTTTTTTAGTGTCTGCAATATAATATACTTACATTACTCCACATATCATTATGAATATTGCAAAAAAGAAAAAAAAAACAATATACCCACTGTAAGTTTAAACATGCTTTCAATGTTACATGGAAGATGCTTGTTGTTTTTAGCCGCAGACCTAAATAAATAATGCAATTAGTGAACTTTGAATTTTCATTAATCATAATATCATAATGTTGATGGATACGTGATAAAATCTTACGTGGGCAGCACGTTTTGTAACTCTGTATAGATCGGTGAATTATGGTCTTGTTTTCTATATTAAAAGAAATTATAAATTAAAATATTATTACTTCAAAAGAGAACTGATATTTGAAGCAAGTAGATCATTAAATTAATATGAATGTAGGCAAGTATTATGTATACATACTGTTCCGTAAAATCAAAAGTCATTGATTTATTTATTTTCACTGAGATCCAAAGACGACTCCATGACTGTACTCTCCGAACTTTGTTCTAACATTTTTTTTCTGAAAAGTATTTTTGTAATTATATATAAAAACCGTTTATTAAAATTCAAATAGTTTTATAAGTAGCACTCGACTTTTAGTTATAATAACAGTAAATTGCAATTGTGAACCCATACTACAATTACCACGAAATTGCGATCGACTTTTCATAAATAAAAATAAATAAATTACAAACGCAATATAACCACTCTCACATTCTTTAGAATATTTTTTGGACTACTAAGTACCCAAAAAGTAAGACCTACCTATTTACTAAGTATAAATACTATTATAAACAAACAATGTGACTGACAAATAAAAATGACGATTACTTACCTTTTCTTAGTCATATTTTTACATAGCTCAATAAAACAAGCTTTCCTTTTCCTTTTAGAATAGCCAACACATTTTTTTCCCATTTTAAATTAATTATTTGTAAGTTGATTTTGCGTTAAATTTTGCACAGCGATCGATGGCGGGCGCTTGCTCGACTGACATAAACCCGTCGTTGACAGTGGTCACCGGGGGACTGAGGTCACTGAGGGGAGATTGATTTCATACAAGATCGCGCGCGGACTAGCTTGTTCAAAAAGGTCGTATACGACAAAATGATTTATTTCGTTTTAATCAAAATCTACAAAAAAGTTTTGAAAAACATAACGGGCATATTGAAGTGTGTAATAAGACTAATTTACTAAGAAAATTTTGGTTCTATAACTGGTCTAGTTTGCCCGTAGTATACAAATCTCTGTTTTAAAAGAGGATTCTTTGACAATTTTTTCTCTGTTACAAAAGTTAACAAATCGTATTTTTGCAACGGCTAAAATGGAGTCAATTAAATGAAGAATCATATTATAAAATATCACTTTCATATGTTTTGTAACTGCTGGGAAAAATCGAGATCCCCATCACCCAAATTTCCAATTCGTCGTCTTAATCGCGTATAATTTATACATATTTTACATTTTAACTCGACGTTTCGGTGTCTTTGCAAACCCCCGGTTTAAAAGTAGTTTTATTTAAAAGAATAAGTACTTAGAAATAAAACCTGTCTTTCTTTCAAAACGCAGTTCTTAATAAAAAAGCTCTACTAACTAAAAACCTTTTCACGATTCTTCATATTACATAATTTAATTTCTTTCCTTTTATATTATCTGTTTATCTTTCTTTTATTTTTGGCAACAATGTTAGGTTTCAATAAAGACTGCATCGTTAAATAGAAGAAACAAACTTCGAATTTTATTCCTTCAGTACAACTTTAGAAGACGGAATGCGTTTTATTGCCGAAAGACAACAGAAACGAATCGTTTTTATAAACATCGTCTGAATGTCGCCGTTTGCTTTAACTGCAGATGGCCTAAGTTTCTGCAAAACTTAGTCAAATATGATAAAATTAATTAAAATTATGTTTAACTAGCTGCTGCCCGCGACGTCGTCTGCGTGAACGCTATGCAGCACCAAACGCACCTACGATTATAACACTGCTAGCGTGATAGTATGTAGCCTATATGTTGACCCGACTTCTTAACTATCTTCATGCCAAATTTGAAGTAAATCCATGCAGTACTTTTTGAGTTTATCCCGGAAAGACAAACAGACAAACAGACAAAAATTCTAAAAACTATATTTTTTGTTTCTGTTTCGATTGTAGATCATACCCCAAGTATTCTTTTAAAAAAATATTCAATGTACAGTTTTGACTTTCCTACCATTTTATTATATGTATAGATAAACTGTCTTATATTGTAACGAATCAACAGAAAAAAAATTAACCGGACTTTATTGCGAGACTTCGAGTGTTCGAAAAATACTGAAACTTCGAGTTACGTACCTGGTTATGTGATTCTAAGGGTTGCAGGAAGAAATAATTTTTAAAAATAATACTTATTAAGTAGTTAGTATTACCAAGTAGAAGGAACTATATACTCTTTGTTTTTACAAATTTGACCTTATCTATTTTTAAATGTACTTAGAATTATAGTTTTTTTTAATGAGTACTGTGTTGTATAAAATTAATGCTGTTGAAAAGTGAAATCTTAGCAGCCATCAGTACTTACAGTCAACATCCCAAACAACAGCAGCAATCGAACTCACGAGCAATAAAAAAAAAACAAAACACTTTTCGATTCCAAATTTAAAAAACTTCAAAACAGCGCAAGAGTGCCAACCGCTAACACTCCCGAGACGCCATTTCGCGCGACGTCAGTTTACGTAAGACGTCCAGATTTTGTGCAAGACGAGACAGTTTTGGCGGCAACGCCCGACGTTACTCGTAATATAGAATAATATTCATGGACAGTTACCAAAATACACGCAGGCACAGACGAAGAGGACATTTTGTTGTGGTAACATTAACGTAGAGTTTGGTACATCATCAGGCAGAGCTCGTAACTTTATTACTAAGAATACCTTAACTAATTTCCACAGTCAAATAAATAGCTTTACTTTATGTCCGATAAAAAGGCAGGTAATGCAATGTAATTACTAGCACCGGGAGTTATTATCTAACGTAGTTGGTACGGTCCGCAGCAGGGCACCATTTTTCCCTTTGAGTTGCATTTGTCGTCGAGAGGTGATGATTACTTACGTAGCATCAAGAAACCCAAATGCTTTTGTGCCTCTTTAATATTTAAAAAACTCTGCTAAGAGCTACCTCATTACATCAATAAATACATAAGTACTAGTAATCACTTACAAAGTGGGGTTAACTAGGAACGACAACAAGCTATTCTAAGAGGATTAACCAACTTGTGTTATACAGATTACAAGCGGAACATATATTTTAAATTAGTGTACCTACTCACAGACCATAGACAATTTGGAAGGAAAACTTTTTTTTTTCAAGACTTTACCTCAAACTCTGCACCTCATACTCCACGCGATAAATAACCACTCCACGAAGACCGTCACTTAAAACGATAAAATCTTTGACAAGTAACTTAAGCGATGAATAATTTGTATAGCATGTGTCCTGCTCATCACGTCTCGCTTCGTGAAAGTCTTAATTGGTTTATATTGGTATTTAAATTGAGTCAATTTGACTTCATTAAAGAACTTTTCGGTGTAAAAGTTATTAAATTCATATAAATACGGAATAAATTGGTATTTCGCCTAGGTTAATGGATGCCTTAATACATTAAAAAGATTATTCAAATAAGCATACCAATAACACACCAGCCAAAGAAACGGAAATGTTCTAAGTAGTAGGAATATTGCGGTTTTGTGCGCCACCAAAAAGAAACGTTCCAAGGATCGACGTATTCCAATCATACTAAAATTACCAAAATCTACGCACCAAATATGAACCCGAAAAATACGTTAGTAAGAAGAATCGGATCGATGAAACCCGAGGGTATTCCGTTTTGAAACCTTCGTTCTCCAATCAAACTCGTCAATTGGTCATCAAAAGGTTACGCCACAGCGGCTAACAATCATGCACAGGTCACTGCCCGCGATACCTACATAATGCTCGTATACTACATCATTGAAGAAAGCAAATAGGTAACCTTTATGGCTCACTCAGTGACATGACGGGGACTGCAACATCCGGCAATGCTCAGCCTCAACAATGGCGCAATAAACGTAGGTACTTACAGACTGTAATCCGACGCAGTGTCGGTCAAGTTTATTATCAAAACATCGAGTCCAATTGATGATAAACTTGACTGTTTTGGTGGTGAAATTGTTTAAGTATTCACCTTCAATAAAACTTCAGAGAACCAAAGGTTGTATCCCAAACTATTAGCATAACGACCTTTTACATAATTTGGTCTGTGATTATAGGTACTAGAAAACATTCTGATTTTCCTGTACTGTCTTCATAACGCAGTCAGTTTGAGCCATTTATTATAATTGCCAATTAGGGAAAATTATGCTTGAACTTTAGATGTTTAGTACGCCAGTTTCTACTAATATGGTCTTACTATGCGGATAACCGGTAGGAAAAACTTAGAGGACATGTCTGATCACACAAGATTTATAGATACTAGAAGTCTACAGGAACTTAAAATAATAGTATATTATGTAACAAGTGAGCGAAGTTGCTAATTACAGTCGAGGCTGCGATTTGAGCCCGAGCCGCAGGCGAGGGCTTAATAATGAGCCGAGACTGTAATTAGCAACGCTCACGAGTTACATACGACGTTTTTCAACACACTTGTGAGTAAAAGACAGACATACGTGGTCATAAAATTTATTTGAAGCAGCTGTTAGCTGCTGCGCGTCAGTAGCCCTGTCCCATTACACGTACACACGCTGTTGTTGCTTGGAGGCGCCGTGCTGCTGCTGCACGTGGCCGCGCGCCGCCTGGACGCGCGCGCTCATATATTTAATGTATAACCCGGATCAATAAAATATGTTCTGTTTACTCGCATGTAATTTGCACTAAGGTACAATTCAACTTTGTAGGATTCATTATATTATGCACTAGGGTATAATATATTACTGCACGCGTGACTTATAGCCCAGTTTATAGTTCTAAATTCAATAGAATAAGGCTCACTTTACGAGCAAGTGTGTTGAAAATACTTTTAATGAAGTTTTAAGAAAGTCGGTGTCCGCGAAAAGAAAACATTTTGCTAGTAGATGTTTGTCTTAAGATCCGGATGCAAGAAGATGAGATTCCCTGGCGGAAAATTGTTATTGTGTATTTTTAAAAGATGATTGCTGTTGAGTTTCTAGCCACTTCTTCTCAACAGATTGAATTTCCGAAGTGGTGGTAGATTCAGTTCAATTTGTGAATAGTTTGATTAATCTACGAAATAAATATTTTTTTTGACCTAGACTTTAGAGAATGCAAAATTGAAATATTTATTTAGGTTAAAACTCAAGAAGCTAATCAAAGGGAAATAATTCTCGTTTTTCTAAGTTTTTAGCTTCGCGTCGATACGAACAACTTATACTTAGTGGCGTTCGATATTATGATAATTATATAGAAGTGATTATTCGGATTCGGTTTGCAAAATCGATTCAAAATATTCAGACTCACAATTAACTTATTGCAAAACTTTCCAGCTCCGTCAAATTGTAGTCAAAATTCTGACTACAATTGTACGTTACAGGTAATGGAACCTTTGATAGGTAACTCAAACAGTCGACCTATTTCGAGATGGTTAACCAATTGAACAACGATACAGCAAACATTTCGTGATCCTTGAGCGATGATTGCGGAAGAATCAATAGAATTCTTGATCTCGTTGAACATAAATCTAGTTTCCTATAAACGGCTTCTAGTTATGTAATTAGTTAGTTGGATCAGGTAACCTTGCGGATTCTATACGTTTGAACTGGTAGTCTGAAATCATGTTGGTTCTGCTGTGCAAAAAGCGCCCTTATCTATTACCTTACGTTAATCTTGATTTATAGTGAAAAAGAGCATAGTTCTCCTCTTGACTCGTGGATGGACGTGTACCGCCATAGTCTTCATGCGCACTTTCCATCGGGTGGCATAGAAGACAAACGTCCTATCCTTACAATATAAAAAAATTACTCTAAAATTTCAATCTCTACGTCTTAGACCTCGAGATTACCAGATCTGCAGACATTTGAAATGGGTCTAGTCAGTTTTAGAAGTTACGGTGATACCTACATGCTTTGCTTAGTTGTGAGCTGTGTGAAAAGCATCATTTATTTTATTAAATCAACGATATGTGTCTGCAGCTATGCCCTAGTATGACCACCCATACTAAAGAACCGGAGTGACATGGATTAATCGTCACTTTCAATGCGCTTCTGTAAATTATTCAGAGCATTTCGGTTCTTCATTACGGCCAGCGAACTCCCTTCTTATTTTATTACATTTTATTCACAAAGAGTTTGGTTACTTCTGAACCAATAAAGTCTTCTCCGATTTCATCGCCAATTCGCAACCGGTAACATTATAATGAGACGAAAGAAAAAAAAACAAAAATAATTCGTATCAGCCAACTAAATACCACCTAAATACACAATTGCCACAAAGCCTATTCCACCTTATCATTGACACATATAATGCCTAGTTAATGCATGCCAGTTCAAACCAGAAACGGTCGCTGTCGTACGCAGTGATCGATATGAACGAATGGGAATGATTGGCGAATGTAGTGAGCAACCATTAAGTTGACAGCTGAAAGCCTGTTAGTGGCAACTTCGGCTGTGTTTATTAAGTACAAGTACGATTGTAAAAATGACATGCAAGTACAGTCAGAAGAAACTCTACAATGTAAGCAAAGAAGTGTTTTTAACTGTGACTAAACACTCCTTGACTTCTTTCTCACCTGGTGCTAAATAAAGTTGAGGTCGAAGATGAACTCTACGATTTTCACTGGAATGAGAGGTTTTCAAACTGACATTTAAAACTATAAAAAAAGTGGTAACTATATTTCATTTTAGATGGCACCACATGCTTTTCTTACAAAAGTGCAATGTCAAATGTCTTTTCGTATAGAATTTTGACAGCTAGCTTTTTACCAACGCCATCTTTTGAGAGAATAAGATATGATTTTTTCTTTTTAAAATCAATTAGAAAACTCCTCATTAGACAATTTTTGCGACACGCTTAGGTCCATCCAGGTACAACTACTCTTAATTTACGTAAAGAACACTGATAAATACAAATTATAGAATGAAAACATGCAGTTTGCATTTTAGATGACAAAGAAAAAAATTTTTTTCTGTGTATTATAGTTAATAAAGATACATTATAGATAGGGATGCCTAAGGGCCAAAGCTGCATCAAGCGCGTGACACAAATTCGTCAATTTATACAGTCGTGTCAATGGAATACTTAATACTTTCTTACTATTTGGCTAAAATGTAAAAACGATGTACGCGCGTGTAGTTCACGCGGGAGCTAACCACATCCCAAGCGCGCGTAACACGCGTATCGTACGCGCGTACGGTACGTACGTAGCAGTTTTGTACGAATACGGGCGTAGACACGCATGACGCAGCGTTGGCCCTAAAGCAACACGCCTCCTCAGGCGGAATGACACAACAATTTGACCAGTTGGTCGGGGATCAGGGCAATAAGACAGAAAGCGGCGAACAATTCGGGCAGTATCGAGGGAGACGGCTCTGTTCATGCGTGCTGCAGGGCTAGCATACAACCATAGATAAATAGTCGAATTGACATGATAAATATTATTTTGTTATTTTATCCTTATATGTAAGCTAATATGCGCACAATAATAGATAGAATTACTCGATTTGATACCATGATTAAGACCACAGAACCAAATATATCATAATCTTAATCAATTTCCTACACTAAATACCATATTCTAAGAAAATATCGATAAAGGGCCCGATTTATCGTTGTCGACGGATGCATGCTAGCCTCGCTGGCGAATCCCAGTCTTTCAAGGTGTCTAGGCTATGTAACAATATTATTAACTCAACGATGTTTAAGTGACCAATTAGACACAAGTAACGCAATAGTTCTTACCTAAGAGAACATCAAACATCAATCCACCCATCAATTTTTCAGGTTTACAATATTGGAAGAATTTACTGCCTATTGACATAACCGCGCTTCTTTGAACTCCGATTTGAACTCTGACTCACAAGCTTTCATAATAATATGTACTTATATGATTTATTTATCAACGTATAATTGTAAATACTGTCAGTTTTTAATCAATCTAACGCGATCGTAATTTAAATAACAGTAAAAAACGTCCTCACACAACCTACGTTAAGTTATGCCATAACGGGTTGCACAAATTCCCTGTTTTAAGTGCATAGTGTGCACTGCGCATGCACTATGGTATTCAAAAATTAAACCTCAACAATTACCACCACATAAAAGGTCATACAGTTTAGTCGCCACAAAACACAATAAGCGCGTGACGAAGTTACTGATGCGTTATCTCCGCGCATACGCGAATTGCATTCTATTCAGTCTACATGTCGTCCGGGTTAACAACAAAAAAACATATAAAGGATAAATGTTAATTAAACAGCTATTGTTGTCAGCAAAACATTGTAGCTTTTTGCAGTCGTTCCCTTGAATATTTTCCGTGCTGTCTGCGACAAAATGCAATACTTTGTAGTTTCTGATTTTAAGAAATAATAATAACAGAGATAGGTACTTTGATTTCAATATTCTTAATCAGTGTGATATAGTTATGTATCGTGAAGTTCTTAAGTCACTGGGCTTTCGGACACTCTACTTGATGAAGATTTTTGCGGCCGACTGTACATGAAACAAAACTGAATGTTTCCTCATCTCGTTATCAGGTATTCATTTGTATAGTAACTAATTTTTTTAAAAGATTGTTATCTCATTGGCATGACAGATAAGAAAAAGACAAATCAACTACATTTAAATCACGACGTAGAAAGTAAGTAAATACGTACGGGTGAGCGAATGAACACAAACCCGTTTTTACGTTCCAAGAAATACCATCAAAAGCAAATGAACGGAAAATAACCAGTCAACTTTATCCTCCATTCAATCGGGTATCTGAACTGGCCATGGATTGAGGAAATCTAAACTTATAGACAGCCTTGCAAAAAGTAATAAAACATACGCGCAAACAACCCAGATATCTCACATAGCATGAAACAAAGGATCTATTTATACAGATATTTACAAACCATATAACTGGATTCATCTCTCACCTTCATCAGTTTTCGATAGACCAATCAAAAGCCATTATCGTGACGTCATTTTCATTTCTAACCAATAACAAGATTCGTCTGCTGGTCTGTCTAAAATAGAGTTTTGCGAGTTGACGCAGTTAAATGCGTGCGCGCATTCGGAAAGTTTTTACGTCATCGATTAGAGCACCTTTACATGCACCGAGGAATACGCCCATGGGTTACGTAATCATATGGTTGTGGGAATAAATTATCTGGGTGTATTGTAAAGGAAAACCATTAGAATACGTAATATGCGGAGTAATTCATGCAGCGCAGCCGTCGCTTAAATTCTTTGCTCATTAGCATAGGTTTATTTTAAGAACTAAGTATGATAATTAAAAATCCTAAGTACAATCTTATGTTTTTTAAGTTTGAATCGATTTTAGATAGTACTGTTCACTACGATTATGTAACAGAAGGAACTATACAACTCATAACATATATGCACCACAAATTGGTTTCAACCATTTTTATTTTTATACCTCCTACAAAACTGAAGCAAAATGTATATTGAATACTTGCAAAGGTATTATTACTTAATATTATCTTTTGGCTGTATGAAGAGTTGATAATCCAATGTTTTTCAATTTACTTGAAAACCGCAGATGCATCATAACCGAGAAGAACCACCGAGAATCGATTATAGAATGGTATTCTTCTTCAAATAATACCATCCTATCTCCTACTATTTGTGTCTTAAGAATCTAAGCAATAACAACCTATGAAGAAGAAGTAGTGGTAGACAACATCAAGACATTGGTGGATAATGGGTGATCATTATCTTCATGAGCCGAGAGATGCACACAGACGGAGGCCTCCCCCAAGATTCGTCATGTCGCCCGGACCCGCGCCGCCCTCATCCAGCGTTTGACGTCACAAAGTGTATAAGAATACCAACTGTGAATAAAAGTTTTCATTTCATTATGTAATGAGCAGCAGCATCTTTCTGCGTTGATAACTACCATGAATTCTGAACAAGCCTTTTAGGTTGATATTATTACGATTTTATTATATTTTATATATATTGTCTTTACAGATACCGGGATCAATACCATTATTATTGATACAAATAATTAAGGAATCTTTTGAATCGTAACAACTTACAATAGTACCTACCTACCTTTGAATTTACAAGTCGTTAATAAAGGTAAAAGTTTTGCATCTTCCTGTCTAAACGAAATCCAGGAACCAAAACTGTCGTCAAAACAATATCCCAAATGGATATGACCAATGTTAGACTCTAAAGATGTCATATGATCCAGCATTGCCAAAATCACTGACGTCAAACCCAACCCACAGTCTCGTTCCTTTGCGTATTTCGGAAACTCCTTGGCGGTGCAGATGTTTGCCCCATTTCGTGAATCATTTTGAACCAAAATTAAATTACGTTCTGCATTACTGAATTTAAAAAAATGTCTAGACAGAATTAAACTCAAACAATTGTGTTTATTTAAATTAACTTTAGAAACGGGAAATTTAACATGTTTTTTATTTATTTTGAGTCCTCAATATTTCAGCACTGTTGCAAGCGCCGTGATTACGCGGGAAACATGATAAATATCCAGTTTCTAAAGTTAATTTAAATGTTGATAACCATGATTTTTTTTATATAGGTAAGTACATTAAAATAAATCAAATGATTTACAAAATAAAATGAATTTACAACTATAACTGAACGTTGATCTGCCGAGAATAAAATGGCAAGCAACACAACGGCAAATATTATATTTAAAAAACAAGCAACTAAGATTTTTATGGCCTATTGTTATACAGGGTGACTGGTGACAAACTTTTGATACTGAAGGAGAGCAATCTAATATTGTCTTAAGTTTTCGCGATTCATACTATTAAATAAAACACTTTTTAACCGGATTTATCGCGTATATTTACATTTTAAATTTTGACTCGACGTTTCGGTGTCTTTGCAGACCCCGTGGTCGCTCGCGAAATATACGCGATAAATCCGGTTAAAAAGTGTTTTATTTTTAGGAGAGCACTCTGTACTCGATTCTGATCATAATTATATAATAAAAGTAGGTACTTAATTTTTTACCAGATAAATAAAGAGACCTTACTTCACTTTTCCCGACGCGCTTCCTCAGTCAACACGCACACAGCAGTGTTCCCGCCACACGCACACTACAATCCGCTAAGTATCTATTGCATAACGCTTATGTAGCCATGCGTTGCGTAATGAATACTTTAACTTTCAGTAAATAATTAATATATTTTTTTATCTTTCTCTTCATGTATGAACTTAAACTATCACGTCCTGAAATTTCAAAATTGACCCACCAGTCGCCCTATATAAACCCTTTTTCCCATCTTTTGATTATTTGAACATTTAACCTATTAATTCTTTAAAGACTGTGTAACTAAATGTTAAGAGTAAAGATTAACTAGACTTGAATACCAACTACGTGGTCCCACATATACCTAATGTTGTTTATAGTTCAACGGAGACTACTCAGCAGAGTTACAGCCCGTTCACACATGATCCGTTTTACTGGATACCTTTTTTGTATCATAAATACGTATACTGAATACTGTGTCATATATGTGAAGTCGCTCATACAACTCTATATTGCGTATCCGGTAAAACGTATCCAGTAAAACGGACCATTTGTGAACGTGCTGTTAGAGAGGCATTTACGGACTACTAAGAATGGCCCACCGGTGTATAAGCGTGTTCTAAGAAGCGACTAATCCCATTGGCGCCAGACGAGTGGTCGGGGATCTGCCTGATAAGCTGTTTATAAAGTATACAGGGTGGAATTTTTTAAAGGCTCCTGGGGGAAAGTACTCTTAATAATAGAGGGCAAGTTTTACTCCAAAGAAACATTCCTTAATTTTGGAAAAGAAATAGAACTGCATATGAAGATTTTTCAAAAATTTGCTTGCTTCACCCAGGATTCGAACCGGCTAAAATCTAAAAATGGTTTTCCTTTCATCAAATTAACCTAGTATGTTAGAGAGATTTCATACTTATGATTGATGCTAACGATGGGTGCAATAAAATGTCAGGGTGTCATTTATACAGATTTTAGTCGGTTCGGGAGAAGCGAGTGAGTTTTCGAAAATCTTTGAATGCAGTATTATTTATTTTTCAAAATATAGTAATGTTTCTTTTTTGTAAAATTTTCTATCACTATTATTTAGAGTACTTTCCCTCCAGGGGCATTCAAAAATTCCACCCTGTATACTGTATGAAGATAAACATTACGCTTAGGTTCATGAAGGACTATTGGATTATTCTTAGGATTATTGTGTAGCTTTCCGAGTTATAATCTCTTTTCATGCGCACACTATATTAAAATTAACAGGTATTTATAAATTATGATCTAAGTCAAGGCTCGACGTGGTTGTGTTTCGTATGAGGAAAATAATTAGTTCCAGCTTGGCGCCATTTAAGCCCAGCACAATGATTAGTTTAAAAGACCTGCAGACTATAAATTACGGAAAAATAAATAATTTACAACATTCAAATCGAAATTAAAAAAAAACACACAAATACGCTCTTCAATGTTTACACAGATTTTTAATAGTTTTCTCTACGAATTACATAAGGGAACGTAAGACGATGTTTACATGTCCTTCTAATTATAGTTTAACGATCCACTGCTACCATTTGACGCTAATGAACCGAAAATGCTGAAACATGTACTAATTGTAACGCAAACTATTTCTATTTGAACGCCAGAGACCTGCCGGAGAATATAAGTTATTAAAGACACGGGACTTCCACGAGAATGATTGCCAAAAATATGTCCTTCAATTATTTTCTCACGAATGTAGAGTAAGAAGTCAAAAAGGTCGTTTGTAATTAGATACTACACACTAGATTGAAACTGATAAACTCTCTAATCTAATCTATCATTAGGCAGAAGATGGCTTTTGCTAATTGTCAGGAACGTAGATTATTAAAGGACCAAGGACATTGCTAACCTAGCATTGCTGAAAGTAAAAATGCAACGTAATACTATCCCACTAAAATCGATTTTCTAAAATACAACATACAAATTAATATAGTCGCCGATGGAAAATAATCAGAAATTAAATTGATACATTCAGGCTTTATTTTGCGGAAATCCATCACAACTTCTGTGACCAATTTATCTTATTCCACGACTTTTTAGCAAGAAAACTTTTTAGTTTTGCATTATTCTTTGCACCCTGAGAATGTTTTGCACCATTTTACTTTGGTGTTCCTTAAGATTGTCCTTTTTGATGCGCTATTTGCTTCTGTGAGAGGAGGGGCAGTGCACCAATACACAAAAATGCAAATTTTATCAGTCGAGAAATTTTTCGCTTTTGCTCTCGTTCTCGCTGTTGCTGCCCTCTAGTTTGCAGCCTAAGGTCCAGTGTTACCTCCTAATAATATGTAATCTACGTAGTAGCTAGCTAACTAATACATTGGCTTAGAAAACTGAATTACCCATTTTGAATTTTGAACTTAATCATCAGGTGGCGAAGTAGCTCTTATTGATTTCACAGATTACCAATCGTTTAAAATTAATTAGTCAGATTTTATGCACGTTTCATTGTAATTTACAATTCGATTCGAAATTTCGTGTCCTTAGAGATATCTGCTATTTAATTAATTATCTTCTTTATAATATTAATCTCTAAAACTGACTTCAAAGAAATAATCACGCCTATTGAACACGCCTTTCTTGATTCAATGGTATCTTGTATGGCTTTGTGGGTAACATCAACCTTTTTTTCCATGGTTGTCGCTAAAGCGATTAAAAAGAGGATGTGCAGCAACTCATCTAATAATATCTATCACACAGCGAGCGCTAACCTCAATTGAAAATTATGGTTTGTTAGTAGCCTTATATACTAACATGTTTTTATGAAAACAGTCCTTAATAAACTGATACTACATAAACAAAAAAACAATGTCTACCAAGGTCTTTTTTATTGACCTAGACTTGAGGTAACTTATTCATACCATTACTTTAATCTGCCGTCTTTGTCTATTATTAACCCGACGACGACGGTCTTTCTCCATAAGACCCGACCAATCAATTACTTACTCGTCTCATGCATTGCTCGTTAGTCTATTCTTGTATCGTAACATATTCATTATTAGACGTAGCAATTGTTTCAATTAAATTGTACAGCAACGAGAATGTTCAATATAATGCTATTTATGTCTGTGAAAATTTCCACTGGATAAATGGACTGTTTAATGAAAAGGTTTCATATGAACGCGTTATGCCTGCATGATTTTTTTCGCTATAGGTACACTCGTTTATTTCAAATGTTTTCCATTGCAATATAAACCTAGAACCTAGGAACACTAGTTTCTTTGTACAATACACTTTTCTTGGATTGAAAAAGTACCAAACAGACATCATATTTGTTTGGTGTCAGGTCAGCTGATACTTGATCTTAGCTGATGTAATAATGATTAGGTCAAAGGTCACCCGAGTTCAATTTTACTACTTTGCCTAAATGAAATTGTGTTTGATAGTTTTTACATTGACTAGATCAAAATGTCAAAATATCGATTAATTGATGAGAAGAGACGATTACGATTAATTAAAACTACTGGTAACTTAGGTTCATGTCAATTCAACGTGATTAAGATCTTAAGATCATAACGCAATTATAGCAATATGTTTTTAGTTGTCATGGCAATGATGCTCATAGGTACGAGTTGTTTTTGATACATTAAATTAGTTAATGTATTTAACCGTTTAGGAGCATAAGGTCAAAAGAGCAAAATGGCAAGTGGGTTGCATATTGTCAAAGAACTGAATGCCAAAAGCACACAACGTCCAAAGCGCATAACGTCAAGAATCCACTTTAACGGGTTTACTACTTCGATACATACATTGATCTCAGTTCTTTGAATAGTAGCTTTAATAAGGTTCGAGGTGAAGCAGTGATCCAAACAAGAATCTCTTGGACGCTGGCAGATACATAGATACTTACTTCTTGCTAAAGTTTAAAAATAATGTTTAAAATATTGCAGCTTTCTAATAATTCACTAACAACATATATTACTGGAACCCGCCTCGATTTCGTGTGATAATATTGCCTTAAGTTTTCGCGATTCATATTATTAAATAAAACACTTTTTTATTCGGATTTATCGCTTATATTTAACACCCTTATTTCAATAGAGAAGACGGTTGGAAACTATCACCGACATGGGACCCTGTACTGAAAAACATTAACTTTAACATTCAGCAAGCTGCACGACCTAAAATTCTAGATACTGTCAGCTCATTTTGTGTCAATCCAGAACGCTACGCTCGAAGACTGAGAAACAGATAGAAGTGATGATATATACTTTTTCCATCTATCAATCCGACGCTTGACTCCTCAGTCGCTCGTGACCACGGTGTCTGCAAAGACACCGAAACGTAGAGTTAAAATTTGAAATTTATATATACGCGATAAATCCGGTTAAAATGTGATAAGCGAAAAATAAAAATTAAACCTACGGCTCCTTATAGTTCACATCTTTTATCGAAATATTTCCCTAAATCAGGAACTGCTTAGGTACAAAACTGTTAATTTCAATACCTAAGTATAACTTTTATTTCCCAACCAGCCCTGTATATCTTATATTAATGCAAATATTATTCCAGATTTTATGGACAATAAGTAACGACAAACATAGGCAAGTACTTTATTGAAAAGGATCCTACACAGTATACTCTAATTGACTTGCTGTCACTAGCGATTAATTCTCCTACTGTTGGCAAGAGAAACAAATGCACACCAATTATGAAACAACCTTCGGAGTGTTGTTTCATTTTACACGATTCGTTATTAAAAAAATAAAGAAAAAACCTTTTTTTTGATCGCATATATTATTATCTCCGGTCAAAACGAGTATTTGAAACCGATGGAAACTGTCCATCACGCCCTGGCAGATGACCGTAACTTGGCTACTACTAATGCTTTGGAAGTAGCTAGATTTTGGTCAAAAATTTAGGGAATTGTTGACACGAGTAGATGAAAAAGTATTTTATTTAAGAAACGGCGTGTCAGTTAAATGATGTTTGAGGACGTGGACATAGATATGAATAAGAAAACAAATATTTAAAATCTGGGTCAGGGTCGCCACTCCCGGCTTCAGAGTAATTTACGATAACGCGAATTTTATGCTCAGATCGTCTGTCACAGAAAGTTTTCCTATTTTACTATAACAACTTACGGTTTTTCATCAAATTAAAAATATAAAAAAGGAGGTAGTGTAATCTTTGTTTATAGGTAACTCCTATAAAAAAAGAATCTACCCACTCTTTATGTCATTTCTTATGCTAAGTGACGGTGAAGCCGAAAGATGAAAACACACGGAACTCTGTAGGCTTGCTTATAAAGGATTTATAAGAAATTAAAAATTAAAAGGTGAATAAAAACACAGTTAGGTAATACTTTACACTACCCGCAAACCGCGGCTTCATTCGCATCAAAGTTTTGACTTGACACACGATCTCACAGTCTGAAGACCAATAGCTTGAAAGGTCATTTCTCGAATGATGACGTTTATTGCGCGATTTAATATACTAAATGCGCCACCTAGTGTCAGAACGTGAAATCAAACTCTTTCTTGAAACAAATCAATTCCGTAAGACCTATTGATATTTCGGCATAAACAGTAGTTTATGTGCTATCCAGATTATTAATGTGTAACATTTCATCGAGACCCGTTTTTATAATTGAGAAACAAACATCCCTACATCCAAACTTTTGCATCTATTTATGTATTTATATTCTAGGCTCCCCCCTAGTTCGCTACATGGTATCTCATAACACAAGCTCTGCTTACTTTGGGGCCATGTAGTTGGTGTGATTGTCTGAGAATTTTATTTTATTTATTTATTATTTATCTATATTATTATTTCCTAGGAAATAAAAAAACTAACGACTTTCTCAAGGTTAATTATTTTTATATTCGCCTTCAACATTTATATTACAAACAGGGTATAAATAATATAAATAAACAACACAAATCTGTGTATATTCTCAATAAGTTTTCGCGCTGAGATAAAGAATTAGCTCAAGATTTACCTTGGCAAGATAAGCTTGTAGAGTTCCTTGCAAATACCTGTACAGGTACCTAAGAGGTCGTTAAACCTGCGCTCACGCAATTGCGACGACGACGGTGCGGAGCGCGGCGCTTAGGCAGAAATGTTGTTTATATCAACTCAGTGTTTTTTCCATGTTTGCACAGAATTTGATCATTGACCTGTAGATTTGAATTTTCGAACAGCCAGTAGAGGCTTCCTATCAGAGTACTTCCTATGAATTTAGTTAGCTCCCATTTAAGTCTTTGTCTCTTGCAAGCGACGATGAGCTATCTGACATTTCCCTTGTCCTCGCTAACAGACGACATAAACAATCACTTAACAAAGTCATATAGTAATTTAACAGTTCCATTGACTGTTAATAACCCTATATAGGCCAAAGTTAACAAGGGAATTTTTGTCCAGGTTATTTTTAGCGCATCCTAAAAATAACCAGGAAAACTGGTTCCCAAGAGAGCGGCGCCGGCGCCGACCGTAAGGTTGCCCTCAATAGCTTTCTCGTACAGGATATTAGTTAAATCAAACGGGTTTTTACAGGAAATTGTAAAGCCGAAGTGGTTTATTCTTTCATAAAACTGACACATTTAATTCCCAAATTAACTAAAAAAGCACGCGAATAGTTTACGCGTTATTAATTCTACTATCTACAAAAAACTGTGGCCAGGTGCCTGTATGCAACAGTTAGATCCAGCAGTCATTTGACGACTTCGAAATTATATTTAAAAATATCTAAGTATTATAGTAAGCTATCGTTGTAGAGTCGTGACACCAGTATACGATACCATATAGCAGGATAAGCAGCGTTCGGCCCGATCAGTACAAGAATGGTTGACCGCAAATTAATAACTATTAATCACGATGACTTCTATGATTTTCAGTTGTTCCCATGTGCTGTATTATATCTGTAGTCGATAGAGTTTGTCGGTGTCCTGACCCGATTTCTACCCGCGTTCTACCATCCACCAACCAGCACTAGGCCAGCTTGGCTATGGCCTAAATCTCCACGAGACAATAGGTATCTCTTGGATACACGTATACAATGTACACGTACCACCATTATCAACATATATATACTTGCCAACAGAAAGCAAATCTCCCATCCTTGTTATGGAAAAAAGCAGAATTTCAACCATAGTTGATTATGTGAGTTGAACAACAATAAAGGAAGTTTTCAAGATTCATTCAATATTATGAATTCGAAAATAAAAACTGTGATTATCGCGTACAATAAACATGTTTGGTCAAAGCAAGTTCAACACCTACTGAAATTGAAACTGTTTGAGAGATTATATATAACACTAGTATTTTATAGAATTTTCGAAATTTTTTACAGCTTGTGAAAACCCAGGCAACAAGGAATGCCACTTACTTATAGATTCTTTTCTTATAGGCCTCTACCGTAGGAAAATAACTTGAAATTTTATAACCGAACATTATGTGAACAGTACATATTTAGTCAACAACTAAATTACTTACAAATTTTCATCATAATGTGACAAATATTTCGGTGGTAATAACTTCGATTTTATAGGATATGTTTCGATATTACTACTTAAATTGAAAGAAAACAAATAACTGAACATAATTTAAAATTCGAACATTACAATTGTCAAGAACTCTATCTTGAAATATACAAATGAAATGAACTTGTACATGTAATCCTCTTTAAAAAAGAATCGCCGTATCTTTTAAAGCCACAGATGATAAAACACGTTCGAGACAAGCTTTCTTTATTTTTGAAATGACCACGGCTCTCAGCCTTGTATAAAAATACTGACTGGACGGGCGGCCCTCGTTAATTGTTTAAAAAACGAAAGTGACCCCTGCAGATGGGTACCTACTACAAATCAAAAATAAAGTAACCATGTTGTGTTTTTCTCCAAGTACTTACACCCACACGGTCCAAAGCAGTTTTTTTTCTTGGTTCACATCACAATGGATAGGTAATATCGGAAAGCAGTTCTAAGATTTAGTTACTGGCAAATATAATGAATTTTAGGACTAAAATCCATTTTATAACCAAAGTAAACACGAACCTTGTTATATAAATAACAACAAAAATACTTAGGTACAAAAAATTATCAAATAACGTAAATAATTGAGACCAAAGCACAAAAATCTTTCGGAGATTGGTGATTGTTCAAATTCTGATAAAGCAGTTAGTGTTAATCCCAGCGCTAAAAAGGATTTTCTTATAAATTGCTTTTTTATTGTAAGTAAATACCTACATTTCGACAAAGGTTTATCTTCAATCATACCAATGTGATGTAGCGCAGGGATTAGAGACAACAAAGAAAAAACGCGAGTTAAAAAAGGTACTTCTACGTAAAGGATTTAATATGAAAGTGTGGTGGCAATGTCAACTGAGTACCTCAAATTATTTTTATTAAAGATTAAGCCCGCGTCTGGACTCAACCTCACCTAATGGTAAATGAAGAGAATAAATAAATAAATAAAATCCCCAGAAAATCACTACTCACAATCGACTACGTGCCCTCTAAATAAGCAAAGCTTGTGTTATGAGATACCATGTAGCGAACTAAGGGGGAACCTAGAATATAAAATACAAAAAAAAAGATAAACACCCAGACCCGGAACAATTTTATTTCTTGTTCCGTGCGGAAATCTAACCAGCAACCACTGGCGTCTGAGGCAGATTGGTTTACCCCATCGCCAAAGTGATTGAGAACACGGTGTCTGAAAAGCCACAAAATTTTCGAGTTATTTAATAAAATGAAATCTGGCTATAATACCTAAGCAACATATAAAGTTACCAGAGCGAACAACTAGAGAACATATTTTATTTATGACATCAGTTCTCGTAACCTCTTTACGAGACTAAAATGCAACTACAACGCCATCGAGCAAAATTCAAGGCCTGTCTCTCAAGAAGCATTCTAAGTGCATGCACATAATACAAACAAAGGTTTTAAGGTAGTAAGCACATCGCACACTGTAGCTAAATGGCAATTTTTTCATACTGATATTTCCACTAAACGGCACTTTTAAATTCATTGTAATTTTAAATAGGAAGCACACAATAGTGGTCAACAAAATTACCCCTGGAGAAATTATCATTGAATATCCGTATTATAAAAAGACACTGATTTGAGCGAGCGACCCTAATTGGTCCGAATGACTTGCTTGTGTCCACCACTACCACCATATATCTCTAACCTTACCCTTCTTATCTAGTTTATCCGTCCCATCCGTAGTTATTTATGTATACTCGAGTCATGATCGAATAAGTCTGAGACCCTGAGACATAACATTGTCTAAAAAGACCCTGAAACGCCGATTTAAAATGTAACATAAATCAAAACGCGAATTGTTTAATATAATAAATAATTAAAACATCAGATAAAATTAAGTGCATTTTAAAGCATCGAGGTTTTTCGCTTATTTATTATTGAATACCTAAAAAACCAGCGAGGAAGACGAAATACCGTGGTAAACACTGCATGACGTCCGACAGACACGTTCCATGCATTATCCAAATAAAGCGAACCCAAACTGATTTAGGATGTTTTGTAGGGTGACCACACTAAGTGTTTTCTTCCGGATACAGTGTTTATTTTTGATAAGGTGCGCAATTTATGTTTACGCATAGATTTATAAGTCGTTAAATTGCAAAGTACGAAGTGCGTTATAAAAGAGTTTATTTAGTTTCGTGATGTTTGAACCGAGAATAGCGCCTGTGTGATTTTCTAGATAAAATAGCGTACACATCAATAACTCCACTTTACATCAAATTTTTTCTAACACTGAAAACGAAAGTGACGACATTTGATGTATTTTGACTATGGCTGGTGTAGTGGTAGTATACATTGCCTTCTATGCCAGAGGTCCTGGGTTCGAATCCCGGCGGCGGCGGATATTTGTGTGATGAACACAGATATTAGTCGTCAAGTCATGGATGTTTATATGTTTATTTAAGTTTATTCTAATAAAAAATTGGTATTTATTCAATATGTATGTTTATTTTTCTTTAGTATATCAGCTATCTAGTATCCATAACACAAGTTTCTTAAGAAACTTAATTTGGGCTAGATAATGTTGTGTAAGTGTCAGCAATATTTATTTTTATTTTTTTTTTTACTGAAAGAACTTTCCAAATCGTTCTATTACGTACTTTATATAATGCAAACAAAACTGCGCCGTATAGTTTAGTAGAGTAATTACTCCAAGTTTGCAAATCATTCCGAAACCAAATTCCATCTAATTTAAAAACATACAAAAATATCTCCGCACGTCAAACTGAAGCTAATGTAAGCTCTGCATTGGTACCACTTCAAAACAGTGACGTCATAACATCAGTTATCTTTTATATCGGTTTGAAATCATTGGTTTTATCGATTCATCGAAGAGGTAGCAGACAATCTTGATACCAACATTGAGATTGAAAGTGGATTTTTCTTCATAGATCAGACCATATTCGTATTTTTTTATACAATCTACATTTATAAGGGGAGGATGGAAATATAGGTGGACATTTTAAATTTTAAATTTGATTATAACTTTACCTAATATACCAGAAATCGTTTTCAGTTTTAGCTTATTCCAATAAAAAGATAAATCATAAAAACTATAAAATATAAATAAAACAACGCTCAAGGACGATCAAACAATAAGTATTTTTTTAGTCATTCATTGTAAATACATATAACTTAACAATGTTGTGACTGGTTGCAACTGGTTAAGCAAACGAGCAATTAGTCACCATTTTAATTGCCATTTTCTTCTTTGCCGAGAATATTTTTGCATTTCTCTGTCAATAAAAGAAGCAGTTTTTGTTAGAACTTCTATTTTAGAAAAAAGAATGACAGGAACCTTTTAAAACACAATTCAAAAGTACAAATAATTGTGCGAATTATCCCTCCATCACAACACAATACCACAGAGAACACACTCACTCTCGGTTTTTTTTTGTCCCTAGCCTAACGGTATCATCTCCAGTGACTGGCCACTCTATTTATGGAACAGACAAAAAAAGAATAAAAGAAAAGTAAGTAGCGCTACCAGTTTTTTTTTTAAGGTCGAGGGACCATAGCACGGGTGCACTGCGTGAAAAAAAAACAACCGAGACAGTCGGCAGACATAACTTCGGGAATTTTCCACTAGACTGTGTGAACGAGACAGTGTACTTTTTTATGGCGCCAAGGCTATTTTGTTGTTAATTCTACAATGTTTGTTGGAGTTTGAATGATTAACTGCCAGTTATTTCTGAGTAACGAACCGTCTTTTGGATCAGAAAAAAGATAGATTGTTTTTATATTTTGTAGTCTCGTAAGTATCGCTACATTAAGGAAAATGTAAATGTAAAATGTAATCCGCATGTAGTAAAAGAAAGTAGGAAGACACTAAAGTTGTCAATATTAATGATTTTCAGTCAGCAAACATCTGCTTTAACCCACCTGCCTCATAGAGCACGGATACCTTTTTCAAACAGAGACACAGTTTGATACATTCAAACATGTTACCTATGTCTTATATGAATCATTTAGTGTGTGGATAGTAGGTCTCAGTTTATGTCATGTTCATATTCATAGCATGCTGTCATATTTTTTGTTCTTTTGACAATCATTCGTGTTTGCTAACGTTTCAAATTGTGATCGCATTTCCCAAAAATATGTTACCAAACGACGAGTTTGAAACTTCAATAATCCTAAACAATTCACTGCACACTCGTTGATACAAACGCTTTGTCAACAAAACATATTCTTACCGTTGTTTTGAAGACAAGTTTTTAAACATCAGGTATTTCGTAAGCAAACTTTCATTTATATCTTTACTACTAACTTCCATCCGTGGTTTTACCTCCGCCAAGTCCCGAAGTCGTCCTCAAATAGCATATTTTCGGGAATTCGGGATAGTCTCCTTTCATGTAAATCTAGGACAGGGACTAAATGCACCATTTCGTCAAAGCCTCTACTGAAGTATTTGCGAAATAATTATAAGTTATAGTTATTATAAATGTTAATAATATTTCTAGGAAACATATTTTGTTATTAATACAGCACAAAATAACTGCACCGCCACTCGGACACATTTTATAGGTAAGTTAAAAAATAAAACTTTGTTTCCGTTTTTGAAACTCAAATTATTAATGTTTTATCGTGTTATCTTTACGCTGTCTAGATAATAATAATAACATTTGTTTGTTTACATTTTTTTTTGCAGTTGGTATCGGCTATAACAATATGAGGTGATGACAATCAGGTTGTGAAATGTTTTATTTTCACAACACGACTATCAACTTTAAATAGATAGATAGTTTACTTTGTGACCAAAAAGTTTTAACTCATGACCGAACTTTCCTTCCTTGTGAACATCACTGACAAAAACAAAAACAAATGGTAAGTGCAAGAAATATGTCGATGACAAATTATGTTATCAAAATCTTAAACTAGATAGTAGATTTATCATTTCACAATTTTTACATTTGTTTAGTTGGATCAATAACAGCGATAAAATCGATCATAATCAAGAATGACACATCACTGAGCTGCATAAAAGATATTTTGATTTTTTATGATTTATGATTTATTCAAATCATTTCGTAACCGTAGTGGACAACCTACGCTTTGAGGGCGAAAAATGTAGAGTCCGATTCCAAATTAATTTTACGCGATCAGTATTAAATCAACGTATTCGGGTACGTGAATACGTCAAAATTTTTTTTTGCTCATTTAATATTGTACTGAGATACAGTATAATTATATCGACACGGACTAAAGGAAAACAGCAAAGGAGTCCCGCAGGGGAGTCACCTTGGACCGCTGTCTTTTCTTCTCAACATAAACTCAACTATAATAACGAAATGGTTACATTCTAAAGATTATTATGAAACAGAGAAATTGCTTGAACAAAGGTAATGATAATCACACATATCCACATGCAATTACTCAGACACATACACCACATGCATACACTCATGCACATACACACAAACACAACTACATATTGGGCATACTATAATTTAAATAATAACAAATATATAGATAGTGTAAATATAGTTTTTAATGAAATTTAGACTTTAATTTTAATGAATTTTGTTTTATCTTTTTTTATTTTTATTTTTGTATTCATAGTGTTAGGGTTTTTTTAAACCTTTAGTTTGTTAAATTAGAAATAAAATGTATGTTTTATGTAAATAGCAGATAAGTCATTCATGTATGCAAGAGCGTTGCTTCCTGACACAGGCCTTAATAAGCTTAAATGGAGGCATCAACCTTTATGATTATTATTGTAATGCTTTTAAATTAATTAAACAAATTATTATTATTATGTATCCTTACAGCTACACGCCTTTCGGCGGAATACACCCGACAATCGGACCTGTCGTTCGGGTATCAGGGCAAGAGAGAGAGAGAAATTGGCGTACGATTCGGGCAGTGTCAAGCAATATCGCTTTCTGCATACGTTCCAAATGTGACCAACTTCCTTTAGAAATACAGGGCTGATGACATTTCAATTGTGATTTTAAACTAAATTAATTAATATGAATTTACGATGCAGAGCTATACTTTTCATAATAACCTTATTATTACTAAAAATTATGGCGGATCATGGCTGCACTTCATTATTATTTATACCATATGTTTTGTTTTTACCTATGATTATAAATAAATAAATGATTTATGATTTAATGAAACAGTTCTTATAGGATATCAACGTTATGCCAACTCTATTTAATGTATAGCATTTTTCAATAGGGTAAGTAACTCAGTGAAACTAAATGTATTTGTTCTATAGATTATGTTTGTTCTTGAACCACCTTTGGTGCCTTATTCAAATTATTTAAATTACTCAATCTACCAAGCATTTGTTGTGTTGTTGTTTATAGTGTGAAAAATATTAATTTTATCATTTTTTTTGATAATTTTCAAAACTTAACATTTTTTAGTATTTAAAATGCTAATTATATTCATGTGTTATTGAGGACACGATTAGACCGTTAAGAGAAAGTATGAATGAATTACCTACGCTATGGTAAAGTGTTATAGTTCTATTTATGTAATTAAATAAAACATTTATCCGGGCTTACATGCTGGACTGGGCAAACTGTATAAGTCAGTTAAGGGACAGAGGTTATATTGGAGTTTTTGCGGGCCATAGGCTGATCCCCTGTTACTGCAATAGTCTCTCCCACATCATTCTAATAGGTACCTTAAAAATTGTCAAACGTGACATGAGGTGGTTTTACAGCCTTTGGTGTTCTGCCCGTATGTATGTATTTAACCGGATTGTATAAATAACTTTGGTACTTTTTATTGACAAGTTTCAGTAGGTTTTCACACAGTCCCGTCACAAGTATCATTGATATACAACCTACTAACAGTTACGGCTGCTTTTTGCAGAAATTTACGGCAAAATAAGCCTTTAACCTTCCACATAAAATAGATTTTTACAAATACAACTCATAGTTTTAGATATAAGAGTGGTCAGAAAAACAAAATCTTCATTTTTATTATATTAGTATACCTACATCTATAACGAAACTATACTGGTTGAAAGGATTTGTCTGTTCAAATGTTAGATATTTCAAAAAGACCCAAAACACAATTTTTATAATATCGGAACTGGATATTAATAAATTATTCTTAATGTCAAGGGCGGTTTAAATACAAGCAAAAAGTTAGCAAAAAAATCTCGTAATAAAAAAACGAATGTTTTCGTCCGAATACCATTCTGGTTATCTGTAACAGGTCTCCTATAACCTGTAACGAAATGTACTTGATTTATGTTAAAAAAGGATAGGACGTTTATGTTTCATGCCATCTGATGGAAAGTGCGCATGAAGACTATTGTACGCGTCCATCCACATCCATCCATTTTATATGATGTAGAGTTACGAAGGATATCAAACTGGCAGTGAAAATGAAAACTTTTTATTCGTCGTAGGTAATTTTATACACTTTACGAACGTCAAACGCTGGATGAGGGCGGCGCGGGTCCGGACGACATGACGAATCCCGGGGAGGCCTCCGTCGAGAAGTGTGCGTCTCTCGGCTCATGAAGATAATGATCGCCCATTATCCACCAATGGCTTGGTGATGTCTACTACAACTTCTTCTTCGGCTTTAAAAAACGAAATGAAAGTAGAACCCTAGGTAAACTGAGAGGAAAAAAGCCGGCGGAAAAAAACTCTCGGCACTCTTTTGTAAAAAGTGCTTATCGTATATTTTTTATATAATTTTATATATAATTTTTATATATTTTGTATTAAATGCAGTTCTCGCATAAACGCCAGATATTATTGATTCATGTTTTATTCAGGTATTATTTATTTATATTTAGTCATCGCACTACGAAGGACGTTTGCTTGAAAATATAAAAACGATGCAGATACATGGTACTAAGTATGTAAGTACCTATGTATACTAGGTACTTAAATACTGTAAATACTCGAGTCTTATCATACAACATTCTCCATCTTATGTGAGATACTCAAGATACCTACCTATTACTATAATTTATCGATACACAGTAAACTTACCGTGACCGACTTTAATTTTTGATGGCGAAACCATAGTACAGATATCTACAGTAATTCAACTTCCTACAAACGGACGAAACGCGAGCTATGCCTACATTACTCGATCTCGGCATGCGGCCAGTCGCGAATGTCTAAATACCGAAACAATAGTTGATTGAGCTTTACGTTAATATGCGGATTGTTTATACTTTAAAATTTAATAATCTTTTCGTGCGTCTCAGTCAAGGTGCATGTATTTTTCGGTCACTAATTTATAAGACCGATTTGTTATTCAAACGTAAACATTGTTTTTTGACACAAAACGTATTTTTCTTGAATGCTTGCTATCCAATTTACAAATTAATTAATTTGTTTATTTAAAAAAGTATATTTGCAGTAATAAAACTAAATGAAAGTAATATAAATATAGGCAAATGTAATTTAAACGCTGAAGGCGGGCAGCCCTGTCACATGGGAACGGACCGCGGCGCTGCGCTGTAGGCATTTATTTCAAAGATGCGGCCGAGTTGTATTACTGTAGATATCTATACTGTGGCGAAACTGTTGGAATACATTGATGCGATACCCACAGGTCTTATTTACAATTCCTAAGCCAATTTGGGAGATAAGATTTTTTTAAATTGATTCGGTGTTTCTCTTTTAACAAAGGATGGTCTACCATGTCATCCGATGCAGTTCGTTCCACATCTTGGTGACCCATACTACTTAAATGGAATTAGGATCAAAGCGTTTCGTTAGATTATTTTTTTATACATGTTCTGCCTGTGGATAAAAATCCAAAGGCTAAAGGGTGCTAGTCCAATTTGTTCAAAAACATCGTTTTGATCTAGAAAAAAATATTCTGTAGGTAAGTAAACCAGATAAAAAACAAATGTGTGTATCGTATAGGTAAAGCCTAATAAACATAGGTAGTAACTCGGAAAATATCTAATAATTTTATAATTTTACATCGGCTGTTTGTCTTCTTATTACCATAAAATTAAATAAATTATACAGTTGCTTTGTCTCCATAACACATAACACAAGCCTACAGTAGAGTTACCGAGTTTGTGTGGTAAATTAGGGTCACAATTAAGATTAAAAAAAAAAGCTATGCGGTGTCGTGTGTACATGCAGCAAACTACCTATCTAGACCAATGCAAGTGAGTACATACAAATTGATAAGCGTACTGTGTGTTTTATCATAAAAACTTTACTGCCACATCTAATAACGCATTGTAAAACGTGAATTTCACTCGACAAGTTAAATAATTCTATACGTATGACAATGAAACTGTTTATAAAGCGACCTACTATCTAATAGACAGCAGACGTAATCAGTTATCTCAGTTATAAACGTAATTGTATAGTTAATACCTTACAGGCATAAGTTTTATCATTTACCATCTTCTACTCTTATTAGGAACATCTTCAGAAGGCGCCTAATCTAATAAAAAAAAAACAGCACAGATTATTAACGCCCCTAATAACAATTAGCGATATTTTATCTGTGCTTCAAACGGTTCAATCAAAATTCTAACTACTTAACTGTAAGTATCTAATCATTTTTCTCAGAACTCTACATTGAACTCTATCAAAACTAATATTAAGAATGACGGTTGAAATTAGATTGACATTGTCTAACAAATTCTAATATTTGGTATGATATAGGTACTTACAAGACTTACCTACTGCTTAAAGAGTTTTTAAAATATAAAGTTAAGCTGGAGTAACACAAAAACCTAACTTCCAAACTATGAATCAAATATAAAAAGCCTTAAACGATCTTTGGACCATTTGAAACGTTAAAAAATAACAATAATGCACAATGTTTCGCGCGAAGCGAACCGAATTCCAGTTATCATGAATGAACCATGACGCGGGCAAACCATGTTTATCCGAGTTCGCCGAATATAAACATGCAAGTACCACGCTAATCGGCCAGTCGTTGTCCTGATTCGAAAACCGAACACACACAAATCAGACAGAGAAAGAAACATTTCGAATAACTTACCCTTTCAAGTCAAAGACTCGAGCTGCTTATAAAAGTTCACACACACGATCAGCTGGACACTTTCGTTTGAATAATCACTGTTTTTGTCGTATAGCAAGACACGTGCGCTCGGCTACAGCACCAATACACTTCTGACTTTTTGCTGTCTCATGAAGCAACGACTAGGAGGCGAGACGGTACACGCCGCGCCTCTCTCGCGGCCGCCGCATTTTTACACACAAAACAATTAACACAAACAATACTTAAAAAAAATTACTTAAATAACACGAAACAATTAATTATACGTCCTCTCCTTCGGGAAGGGAAGCTGCGAGTGCCTTTATCAACGACTGATATCAATGTTTACACAAAATAAACTTTACAACTGCAAATCCGAGATACAACAGTGGAATATTACTTTTAACAAATATCTACTCACTTTTGTACTAATTATAATGCACAAAAACTCTTTTTCGTATGGCAATTTTAGTTTGTTTCACAAGAGGTCAATAACTTTATGTAATCCATTGATAAAGAGATAACCTAAAATTTGTCACTCATCTTTCAAGGTCACTCATGTCGCTAGGAAGGAAAGGAGTTCTATTCAAAAGAGGTTAACATAGAGCTATAAGTTTTAATAGAGACGATAGAGTATCGGTAGGGTATTAATCTATAGATTCCGGGTTACAACTCGGAATGACCTCATTCCACAAGGTCAAGACAAGTTCAAATACTTGTAGAATAAAATAATCAGAAGAATGAAACAGTGTATTATTTTATCATTGGTTTTATACAAGCATTTGATTAAGCAGGTATGTATGCATTTTTAATGAATACATGATTTAATATTCGTATTTAAAACTAACACGTTGTTAATTCGGTACTTTGCAAAAAATATCTCAACAAGTAGAGTACCTAAGCAGTGTACTTGTTTTTGGATAGTTCTTACAACTAATCTGAATTCGGGCACTAACTCAACACTGGACCAAGGTAGCTTAGTTGGTAGAGTATGTACCCGCCTGGCAAGTGGGAAATCTGGGTTCGAGTCCCAGTTGGGTTCGATTTTATTTAGTACATTTATTATGTTTTCACATTGATTAATTTGAGTGAGGTTAGCAAATACTGTAGGGCAGGCAATGAATAGTCCTATCACCTTTTAGATAATCCTATCGTAAAATAGCTCTAATCTTTGTAAACCCTGGTATGGGCCAACAGCTATCACCTTTCGTAGATGAAGTCAAACAGCGGTGTGAGCACAGAACTTTGTCGATTTGTAGTTCGTATAGTATGGAGTCGGTTGCAAGCTTTTAGTAACAGCGTATTTTTTTATTTTACAGTTATTTAAGTGTACAATATGTTTACGAACATTCAAAATTAACAAGGCGCACATTTATTTAAGCTGGCCGTGCGGCAATGGATAGATTTCAATAATTGCTTACAAACCGTCTCCATACTATACGAACATTCGTAAATATACGAGTCGATAAAGTTCTGTGCTCGCACTGCTGATAGTAAAAAGAGTACCTTAGATAATTTGCTTGACAGAAAAAAAAGTAAAAAAGCTGTTAAAACTTTTAACTAAGTACAGTATTTTAGAGAAACATGCTAAGGAGTATGTTAACGAAAATTCCTACGGGATCAGGAGGTACCCGAGTGATACCACATTAAACTGCTCCTTACCCAACGTGACCATACGTCCCGCTTTAGGCGGGGCAGTCCAGTCCCGCTTTCAGGGTGTCGGTCCCGGTGTCCCCAGCAAGGACGACACTGTAGCGCTTTTGCAAACAGTTTTTTTTTATTTATAATTTAGTTTTCCTGATATTTAAAAACACATTTTTAAGCAGACAATTACAAAAATGCGACTTAGAAATCACGCCACTACAGGGCCTTAGTAATTCGTACCTACTTACATATTTATTCTATGGTTAGTGCTTTGATTATTTATCCTTACCAATAAAAAACCACCGAACTAATATAGCTAGTATAGCTAAGTGTTGATAGCTTGAGTTATTCTCACTCCATTCATTACCAACTCGCTGGGGGGTGAACGTTGAATCCCGACTTCAAGCCGCCGCAAATGACGACATTGTTTGTCAACTAATTCTATTAATTTTATCTAGGTAGGTATGCAAGTATTGATAGATTTTTTATCATTTTCATGACCTTGATAATACCTGATGGTCAGTGATGGTGAGGCCGAAGATAAAATAAATAATCAATACAATAAAAATCCCCAGATAATCACACCAAGTACATGGCCTCAAAGTCAACTAGGAAGAGCCCAGACCTGGAATTTTTTTTTCTTGTTTCTTACGGGAATCGAACCCGCAACCACTGGTGTCTGAGGCAGAAAGGATTACCCCATTGCCAAGGTGGTTGACAAAATCGCAACAAACGAACTAAGTGCTAACGCGGCGTTACGCGTTCGAACGCCTACCTACGTCCGTATCTTCAAATGGCACACCTACCCATAAATTTATATAACACCTACTAAGAGAGATTCAAACATACAAACTTTCATAACATTTTCCGTACCGTACGCGCGTATCATACGCGGCGCTTGGCGCATTCCGGCGTATGAAAGCAGTTTTGTATGAAACGTGCGTTCGAACGCGTGACGCAGCGTTGGCACTTAGAGGGCCGCCAGACTGTTGAAAACACGTTGAAAACCAATGCTTCCAACCAAGGTTAAGGGAGGTTAAGTTGTTGTCAACCAAACGAGTCATCCACACTGTTACAAACGGTGGTTTCCAACAAGGAGACAAACAAGAACACAAGCCAAGGTCACGCCAGGCCACGCCCCTTAATCGTCAGTGTGCTCTGATCTCTCGCGTTGGCAACATCTTCGCGATGGCAGTTTTGTATGCAATTGAGGATACAAAGAAAGAAAGGTTGAAACGCAGGATAAAAAGCTTCAAAACTCGAGTCATTTCTAGTTATAGTTACATAGTAAAATATACAATAACAAGCGTACACACTGTCCTAAAAACAGACATACATCTACATAGATAACGCAAATGCATATCCTTTGCGTGTCCGAACCCCGACCAAGCGTCAAGGTTGGTCGCCTCTAGATTTAATATGTATTGTAATATGCGTGTATGTATGTCTGTTAGAAAATCGAGTCTACAATATCAATATCGTTCTTAATAATCGATTTCATCGGCGGTATCGGTGTCTCTTTTTGTATTTTCCAGTAATAAATATCAGCTGTGACGTCACAATAGGTCTTAAAAAGTCGGCACGCTTGGTTCGAATACAAATCGTGGCACTTGCGTTGTCTATGTAGATGTATGTCTGTGATTCTAAACACCGCCGTTTCCAACCCGCCAAGGTCATGTAATTTGGTTGTCAACAGCCGTCTTCACTGTTGGAAACACGTTGTAAACTAGCAAGGTCACCTTGGTTTGAAGTTTTGTTTCCAACAGTGTATTTGGGCTTTTAGGGAGGAACAGGATGTTCAGAAAACATTGCCGGACCACATCACCGCTGGAACGGTGATATTTGGCGGCAGATTTTATATAAAGGGTGCTCCATAGCCAGTCGGCCCTTCGAGCTGGAGTCCACCCTTGGTGGGGTTCTACCAGAATTCCGGGAGTTTTATTTTACCGGCTGTTGCGTCTCGGCCTACATTTAAAGACACCTTGGCTATGGCTAGTAGTTAGGTTTAAAATCCTACATATTGAGTCCTATGGTCATCTTGACGATCACTTTGGCGATGGTGTAAACCTGTCTGCCTCAGATGCCAGTGGTTGCAGGTTCGATTCCCGCATGGAACAACAAAAAAAATGTTCCGTGTCTGGGTGTTTATCTATTTATGTATTTATATTCTAGGTTCCCCCTAGTTCGCTACATGGTATCCCATAAGACAAGCTATGCTTACTTTGGTTTGATTGTCTGGGGATTTTATATTGTTTATCTGTAAACTCTATAAGCATGCAGTGAAATAGTCGAAACTTTAAGCATAATATTGATGCTTTTATACCTACTCTATATTTAGGTAATTATTTTTTTAAGCTACGAAAATTTGGTATAGGGCAATGAAAGCTGTCCAAGAAAAAATATTCTAAAAAAATAAAACCGACATCAAAATTGAACTAAAAAGTAAAAAATAAAAACGATAACTTCTGTCTTAAGTTAACTCACTTTAATTTACACTTACCAGCTTAGTATTTTTGTAGTTGGTGCCTTTTAAAGATTGATTTGTATGCTTTAATTTAATTAGGTACTCCTACTTTAATTCGGGCAGGCACCGCCTTCAAAGAATACTTAGTTGGTATATTAGAGTGAGTTTATTGACAGAAGTTATCGTTTTTGTTTTTTACTTTTTAGTTCAATTTTGAATTCGGTTTCATTTTTTTAGAATATTTTTATTTCTAAAAATGCAGTTATGACTATCCGAAACATATGAAATTTCGCAGGTTTATGCTACTGGTACTATAGAAAATAGTGCAATTGTGTTTCATTAAAAGCGCATCGCCATTTTGAACACACATGACAATTTGCTTGGTCATGTCAAGACGATGCACGTTTTATAAAATTCCACTATCTCAATCCTTTTGGAAATGAACAAATTAAAAGCCATTTTTTTGCTCTAAGCTATGAACAATTTTTATTTATCACATTTTTCATTTATTTAAGAATAATTGAGTATTTTAAATGCAAAAACTTAAAAAAATTATTATGAGCAATTATATTTAATCTATTTAACAGCGAATAATAGATGAATGTTATTATTTCATTTTATTTTTTTTTATTTTTACGAGATTAAACTCAACCCGGGTGAAAGTTCTTATCAAGGCCCATAGGTACTACAATTCCCTATGGATGATCATACAACAAAAATATTTAAGAA
The DNA here is from genome assembly GCA_944452665.1 of Stenoptilia bipunctidactyla. Lineage (NCBI taxonomy): Eukaryota > Metazoa > Arthropoda > Insecta > Lepidoptera > Pterophoridae > Stenoptilia > Stenoptilia bipunctidactyla. The sequence continues at coordinate 2,092,016 of OX101730.1, forward strand.
AAAAGACTTGATTTTTTTACATTTTTGATAAGTTACGTTCAAATTTAGTTAAGTTAAATTTTATTTTATTTAGTAGTAATGTATAGTAATGTATTTTTATTTTGATAGACTTCAGATAGCCCACATGTAAGTTTATGGTCAATTTATTACCCTTTATGAATAATTTTATGAGAAGCTGTCATTTTTTTTTGACATTTTATGTAAAAAGTGTTTATAGTGCTCGTATTTTCATGAATATTTTTCAGGTTATCTTGGGCGACCAGATTCCCAAGATGGCCCATTAATTGTGTGAAAATGCCAATAACAGTACTACTTTTTTAGATCTCTTGTTTCTCAAATAAATATTATACAACGTCCATTATGTATTTCTTTACTTTACTCAACGGTTCGATTTTACAAGGTTTTGAAATTAAGTGGGTCTTTATTGGCGCCCGTAAATATTCCCACATCAAAGTCTTTTAGATGTAAAAAAAACATAACCTATACATGTTCCAAAGATGATATGACTTACATTATGTTAATAAGAGAAATATTTTTTTAGTAGACGGCCTTGTTCATGGTAGCGTTCACAAATTCATTCGATTCCCAAAAACAATAAAGATTTACTTTTAGATAAGTCTTAAGACACATTAATCTTAGGTATATCAAAAGTAGGCACTGTAAAAACGGTTTTTATGTAAATTTTTTTTTTATAAGAAATCTGAAAACACACGATAAAAGTCCTTGGCAGTAAACTAAATTTTTTTTAAATTGATGATTGCTGTTGAGTTTCTTGCCCCTTTTTCTCAATCTCTACCATTAATACGTAGTAGTTGCACAGTACAGATATCTAACTCGGCTGCATCTTTGAAATAAATGCCTACTGCACCGCGGTGCGTTCACACGTGGTAGGGCTGCCCGCCTTCAGCATCAAAATTACATTTGCCTACTTTGTGTTTACTTCCATTTAATTTTGTGACTGCAAATATACTTTTTTATATAAAATTTGTGAATTGAACAGGAAGTGTTCAACAAAAATACGTTTTCTATCAAAAAAACATGTTTACGTTTGAATAACAAATCGGTCTTATAAATTAGCAACCGAAAAATACTTGCGCTTCGACTGAGACGTACGAAAAGATGTATTATTAAATTTTAAAATATAAACAATCCGCATATTAACGTAAAGCTCAATCAACAATTGTTCCGACATGCAGACAATCGCGACCGCATGCCGAGACCGAGCCGCGTAGGTATAGCTCGCGTTTCGTCCGTTTGTATGAAGATGTATTACTGTAGATATCTCAATGATCTCAACAGATCGACTTTCTGAACTAATGAAAATTTATGAAGTACTCACCTATTAAAAACTTGCGTAGCTACTGCCACTAGTGAATTTATTTATTTTCTGGTTATCATGACTACGTTCATACTTTGATAGTGTTTTAGATGGAAGACCGAAGATAAAAATACTAATAAACTACAACTAAGTATTTTATACTCAAGTTTCTATAATCTTTGTATCTTTTTGCTCGTGTACCATAAACATTAAAAATAACAATGTAGAACAAAACTAAACAATGTATGGTGTACGAATAGAAATATCATGTGTTTTATCAACACGTTTCTGCAGTCTTCTGCTTTATACAGGATGTTAACCATATTTTTACCATGACCTATACTTACTCTGCTACATTTTTCTATTATTAATAATACATATTAAATTATATGTATATTGTGTTCTGAGTGATGTTTTAATTCATTTTTGTTTATATTTATAATTGGTTTACGCTGCACTTCGATCAAATGAAGCTCTCCCTAAAACAATGGCTTCAAGAATTTGTCATTTCGACATTATCTAGAGATGGATTTAGGTCATCACTATGTCAGCTGATTGGTTGGTAATATGATAATTATGACCCCAGAAATTATTCTATCGTTTAACCAGAAGTTAAGTTTCACAAGTTATGAACATGCTTGCAAGATAAATAGGTCTTGAAAAGTGGATATTGCTGTCGTCCATGTTTCATTTAGGCTTGTCTCACTAGTCACATTACACAGTGCTCCATTGGCTACTAGGAGACAGATCGTGTACGTACACTGCTTGTAAAGATATGTAATTAGGGACGCCAAATTACGGCGATGAGTTTGACGGCGTATTCCATGCATTGCTGTAAAGATCATGATCGGCTTTAGCTCACCTGCGCTCTTTTTATTCAAAACTAACGAAGGTACAGGATAATAGCAATAAAACACAAAGTAAAGGCAATATATTTTATTAGATAAGTTAATATTTCTATATATATTTTTATTATTTTATGGAATACATGAATCATGCATGTAACTAGTTACATAGTTTACAAGTTGTCTTTTTTTATATAGAAAATGGTGATGTTAAGACCTATCAGATTACCATAATGAAATAACTGGAGACCGTTTTTAGTTGTACGTCATCGGGAATTTGACAGGCATTCATATTAAAATATTCATTACTATTCTGTAAGAGTTGATACAATAAGAGGCTACTGGAATATTAAAAAAATTACAATTGTCAAAAAGTTTATTCTCGTAGGCAGGTGCTACATAATACATATTTTAGTTAAACCTTTTGTAAAAAAATATTTTCATAACGTAGGCAAAGTGTCTTGTCATCAGTCTTGTCATTTTTTTTATATGGTTAACGCTTCGAAAGAACTAGTAGTGGATTTCTAATGGTTTTATTTGTCAAAGGTTTTAAATATAAGCAGGACTGTTGCCAGTCTCCAATCATATAACGTTATTTTTTGTTCATGCGAAACCTAGTAACAGTTTGTTCAGAATCGGTAGCAACAGTTAGAATAGTTTTTATACCATGTTATATTATAACTCAATAATATTCACAGAGCCTTAAATTATGTACGCACTCACTCACACGCATATCGTACGCGATCCTAGGATGCCAAGTAGGTACCTACGACTTATGAAGCGGTAGCGAGCAAGAGCCACGAGCCTGGTATCCTCACTCGCGCGTCAAAGGCTAGGAGCTTGAAAATTACTGAGTTTTTAAGGTAATACCATAATTTTTTGTACACCAATTTTTTGAACGAAAATATTTGACCCGAGTACTGAATTTCGCATGAACCAAAAATTGACGTTGTATAGGCATCCGAGGTGAACGTTAATGAAATGATGTTTGTAATACAATAATGTTTCCTATATTCAACAATTGGTATTTTTTATATAATTACCTATGACCGTTATAATTAGGCTAAAAGTGCAGCATGTTTCTAACAATAAGTATAATAAAGTCCCTTTAAGGTTCATTAAAATCACAATAAGTTTAAAAATACGAAATTTTGGTGAAAGAATATGACTTCTTCACGCTTAATAGCTTAAAAGTTTTTGAGTAAAGTTTGTATTGAAATAGTTTATAGATGTAAAAATTGAATTTTTCACCCCGCGAGCATAGCCAAATTTTGGTGTCTACTTTCACTAACATGTGATGTAAGTCTAAAATAAGAATAAATAAGCTTAAACTAACTATCGTCTAAAAAAATATTGTGCAAAGCTACTTTGTGAAAATCCGAAAAAAATAGGTCTCTGTAAGGTAAAAATAACAAAAATATATTTCATTTCCGAAATTTAAATCAAAATAATTAATTAGTGACAAGGTCTGCTGTATTAAAGCTTTCAATATATAAACGATAAAATGAGTATTATCTTTATTATTGATAGAAATATCGCGTACGCAAACTTATTGTTAATTCTCTTAGAGTGTGCACCCTGTATATACAAAGGAAGTTAAAAGCAAGTTGTTTCTTGAACAATACGGACCCGGTGCAATAATAATTATTATTATTAAAATATTGAAATACCATGACCTTTTTATTTAGATTTTATTTTAAGACCCGTTTCTTCAGAGAAATTTTAGTTTTAAAAACTGTCTTTATTATACTTTGTAAATTGTGAAAGGCGAGAATGGTATCATTGGGACCGAAACTTGTCATATTATTTCAAAATAACACCAGTAACTTAACAAAATGTAATCGTTAAAAGTTAACAAAAATAATTAACTAACTATTTGCATCCTACATTAAAATAATTATACTTAACAAACTATTATGTGGAAGTAATACTTAATTTTAATACAAACAATTATTTTCTACAAAAAACATATTTTACTACTAAATAATACCTATAATTTAGGAACTTTGGACCTATTCATTGAAGAGAACATCAAATAATATTTTTGAATAATGAAAACCATCCTTTATTTATAAATAAATTATAATTATTACTAATAAATGTCTTTTAGGTGGATAGTGTCGCGTCTCGGTAATGATTTTATGAGTAAAGCTTACGTAGTCTGTTAAACGTAAATTTTAAACGTCATCTCATTATTTATAGGATAACTCGTTCAGTGTTCAAAAATTCAACAAGATGTACACGTACCTGTCTTTAATGTTCTTGCAACTCTCTTGAAGAACTTTAAGTATGCGAAATTCTACGGGTAAAGGTTTAAAGTTTCTTCGGGTTTAACAGATATTAACCGTGCTCGGTATGCAATTCTAAAGATTTATAGGTTTTAGAGCACAGAACATACGCAGGGAAACCTCAACGAGTTTTTTTCAGTGATGACATTTGGAACAATGGTTTAACAACGCAACGCACCATTTGATGTGCGAGCGAATTACTGATTAGACCTGTCGATTGCAGCGAAAAAATTCGGCAAGCTTTTGAAGCTCAGTCAAATAAAAAATTGTCAGCATAATATGTCTTATATATGTCTACAGATAGTCATTGGATTTAAGTTCATTGCCGAAAGTACTTTTTACTAGAAGTTCTTTATAATAAACTCGTCGTCGCTTGTCCTTATATTTAACTTCCGCTGGAAAAGTTTATCTCATAAAATTTCCGAATCAAAGGAGAATTATTATTTAGTTTGTATAAACAATTGTATAATCAACATAAAAAAATCTCTAAGAAATGCCTACAGCAAAAATTATCTACCTAAATAATCGTAATAATAAACTACGAAAAAGAGTAAATTGCCGTCTAACTATCATGGTACCTACGTGCTGGCTACTCTTGTAATAAACTATATTCCGACTACAAAAAATTGAGTTTCCTTTGCCAATTATGTGTTAAGACCTACTTTATTTTTAACCATTCGTTCATATACTATGGCCCAAAAATTGTGCGGTAATCTGTAAATTAAAATCTAAGATTCCCACTGTACATAACATATCAAATTTTTAAAAAGATCGTTTAAATTCACATCTTTTCGATTGACGCAGTGACATGTGCCAAACAAAATATTTTGTTTTTAACTATTAAAAAAACAATAATGTTCGAACTTCGAATACATTAATTAGATTCACTATTCAGTGGCAATGTTTTTCAAGTGACATTTGTCTAACAGAGTGTTTTGTTTTTTAAATAAATAAAAGAAGTTTGAAGACTGTTTATCGTGTCTTTTGTACTTGTACTCCTAAGCCATACTGCTGCTGCTCTTATTATCCTCCAAGGCTTCTTTGCGCTCCTGGTAATTCTTGACGGGTTGTATAAAGGAAATCAGCACCCCGGAAACGATGATCCACCCCCCACCAAGATAGAAAGACAGCTCCCATGATAAAGTCACATCGAAGATTAGACCTTAAAAAAAAAGATTTTTAATGTAATTGATCATCGAGTCATTGAGGTGCTTTGAGCAACTGGCGCCCTAGTAACCACGGGTTCGATCAAACACGATTTAATTCCATTAAAAAGCGTAATCGTAAAATCTTAGAATTAAAGAAAATTAAAGAAACCTTAATTTGAGAATGCATATGTTTGTCAATTTGGGTAGTTTATTCTTACATAATCAATAATTACCTGACAAAGGAGGTCCAATCAAATGCCCAATGCCCTGTGCCAATAGCACCAACCCATACGCCGCAGTAAAGTCATCCAGAGAAACCAAAGTCACAAGCAAGCTTGGTGTAAACGTGAATGACGCTGCGAAAAGCAACCCAAACGCCGCAGAGATACAGGCGAGAATCCAGTAGTTGGACGCAGCAGCTGGTATGGCAGCGACAGTGGCGCCACACAGTACCAAGCATACGGCGTACAGGTTCCCGATTGAAACTTGCGGTAAATCTCCGATGTAACCGAGGCCCACCTGGAAACAAATAGTTACATGAATTAAGATTTGACGAATGTGGGATGTTACGAAAGAAGCGTTTGACGAAAGTAATCGTTACTCAAAACACTGAAGTTTACGACCCAAACCTCTTCATCACATCACTCTAAAGGAGACTTGTGGAATAACAATAGGATTTTCCAGCTTACAGGTCACCTACGGCCGGCTAGTGTAGCGTTACAAACATTACCTTCTATGCCAGAAGTCCCAGGTTCGCATCCAGGATGTTTGTTGATTTAAGTTTACTCGTTTAATATTTTGTTTTCTACTATAGAAGAAGTTATTAAAGAATCATAATTTAGGCTAGATAATGTTAACGTGAAATGTGAATCTTAGAAATATTTATTTAATTACCATCAAAAGAAAATTATGCCCTTGAGCCATCATGTCATGCCATCCAGTGATCGTTTGCGTCGGAAAAACGAACTACATAAGCAAGGTATCTTGACTAGAGGTTGCATTGCAATCCTATATTTTTTTTCTTCATATTATAACCACTTCCTCAATGTAAAAAAAATACTGCAACCTCCATTCGAGATACCTTATTTATGTAATTTGTTTTTATTTGTGTCTACTCTGAGCTGCAGAGCTGTACGGTTGACACTTTTCAGGAGCGTTTTAATTTAGAATTTCTTAGGAATTTGGCACTGAATCGAAATCCGCCGCCAGACATTATTTTGGAAACTGGAGATAAATTTTGGCAACCAACCTACTGGATATGACAATAATAAATCAACGTAACGGGACAAGATTGTTTATAGTGTGGTACCTACATACTTACTAGGTACTCGTTTACTAAAAGGCGGAGTCGCGATATTTCTTTTGTATTTCTGTTCTACTCTACTCTAATCAATACGACCTGCTAGTGCAATGTTAACATAATGTATATTGCCTTCTATGTCAGAGGCCTGGTGTTCGAATCCAGATAAATACAGATATGTATTAGACGTCAAGTCATAGATGCTTATGTCTATTTAAATTATTTTCTAATAAAAAATATGTAAACTAATAATCAACGAATGCAGAGCATTAAAAAACCGACTTCACGTCAAAACTTTGGCTGAAGTATAAGGTCGACAAGGTAAACGATCTCCGAATTCATACATATTTAAATGGAGTACTCAATCAATATCGATGAAATTTGTATGGGACCAATTGTGAAGTATCCTCTATCATATAAAACAAGAATCATCAAAATCAGTTCTCCCAGTCAAAAGTTATGAGGTAACAAACATAAAAAAACATACACGACGAATTGAGAACCTCCTCCTTTTTTTGAAGTTGGTTGAAAAATACATTTATGTTTTTATATTTCTTAAGTTTATTATTCGTTCTCTAGTATCCAAAACAAAAGTTCTTAAAGGAACTTAATTTGGGCTAGATAATGTGGAGGGAATGTTAGAAATATGCATTTAATTTTGCGGTTAAAATCCAGTACTTACTCAATGAAATAACGACAACCAAACCATAGTTATATTTGTGATTTACCTTCCTTAAACACATACGAAGTCGTCGTGGCGCCGTGGTTACTGTGCATATCAAACGATATCGCAGGTTAAGCGCGCTCGGTGCGGCCGGTATTAGGATGGGTGACCGCCGACTATTCATTTCTCACGACGACTTCCGTGCTTCGGAAGGCACGCGGTCCCGGGTGCTGTATACTTGTATACAGTAGTCGTTAGGGTTTGTCAGAAGCCACTTCGGCACCCTGAAATATCTGACATCCACCAACCAGCACTAGGCCAGCTTGGTGGATTACGGCCTAAACCTCCTCGTCACCCAGAGGAGAGACTCATAGCCCTGCAGTGGGCTCATTACACGGAGTTGTGATGATGAACACATACGACTTTTATATTATTGCTATTAGTTTTGTTAATTATTTAAGTATTCGTCCTGTATTTTATAATTACAATCCAGTAGCTATTATTGGTGCGTACAGATTGCTTGTAATCGAACCTGTAATGTAATAACCAGCGCTCGATGCTGCGCTCGGTGTATTTGTACGTGTATTTCGCACGAACTGAACATACACTGCGAGCATCCTGAGGCAAAATGTTTCCGTATTTCGTCGCGAGCACGGTCCGTCGACACGCGTTTTTTTCTGTCCGCCAGACTTCAGAAAATTAATAGATCACACGAGACATGGATTGCGAAGACCAGTTAGTAGGCAGAGATCGCGCCAAACATTGCCCTCTGAAGTTGTTGCAGGGATTTTCGCGCGGGTGTTTTACTTACAAAAAACCTTTTATAAGTTGTAGTAAGTACCTACCTAGTCCAAATATAAGCAAATTTCTAAAAAAAAACACAAAGAACATAAACTTCTAAATACTTAATACCTAAAGTTTGCGCTAATAGATGAATTTCTATTACTTAATAACAAACATTTTCGAAATACAGATTTATAACAAATCATAATTCTTGTCAAATGAAACAATTCAATCGATTTAAATGCAAACGTAAAACAAGATACCTACTTATTCATTTTCTCTCAATAGGTAGGTATAGGTAAAGGTTAACTCTCACATTTATTTAGAGATACACTATTGGAATATTATAAATATGAAATAATCACAATACCTTTCTATCGTAATAACCTGCATAACAACTCGACACGATAAAACAATATCAAGTAGGTACCTACATACCTTCAATCAAAATAAGACATATAACCATCTATCTACATCGGTAATTGTTCCAAGAACAACGTAGGTAATAAGATTTTACCGCGTCGGCCATAAGATTTAACAAGAATATTCTAGATATATCAAACAATATTAAAAAGAACTCAGTTTACAGCTTTACAGCTACCACATTATAACTAAAAATATAGGTTCATACAACATTGGCTTCTCGAAATTTCTACTAGGTATCTCAAATTTCCGAAACAATTGTTGATTGAGCTTTACATTAATATGCGGATTTTTTATACTTTAAAATGTAACAATACATCTTTTCGTGCGTCTCAGTCGAGGCGCAAGTATTTTTCGGTCGCTAATTTATAAGACCAATTTGTTATTCAAACGTAAACATGATTTTTTGACACAAAACGTATTTTTGTTGAACACTTCCTATTCAATTTACAAAGTTTTTTATTTGTTTATATAAAAAAAGTATATTTGCAGTCATAAAATTAAATGGAAGTAAACACAAAGTAGGCAAATGTAATTTAAACGCTGAAGGCTGGCAGCCCTATCACATGTGAACGGACCGCGGCGCGCTGTAGGCATTTATTTCAATGATGCGGCCGAGTTGAATTACTGTAGATATCTGTACTGTGGTGTAAGTATGATATTGAACTATCACGTCCTCGCATTTGGAAAGTGATCTACCAGTTACCCTACATATATGAAGTTTCACCACAGCTAAAGTTTACACGAGGATTTAAAAATGTTATTGAAGTCGGTTTTTTAAATACATCAATATAATTATAATGATAAATCATCAATTCATAAAAAAAGTGCTGGAGAGATCTAGACGTTGGTTGCGGCGCACCACATTTTATAAAAGGAGAAAAGGCAGAGAATTGCTTACAGTTGATAAAACAAAAACTTTACAAGTTCTGGTTTGTTTACATCTTTACCATAAAAATTAATTCTAATTTATCTCCTAAACGATTAAACTGATTAACATCATTCAAATGGATAAATTGGTTTTATGCCTAGAGCTTTCATTTGACATCATAATCATTAAGATAACTTAACAAACAAAATATCACACTTTGAAGTTGCTCTCGTAATTATCCAATATTTATGAAATGCAAAACAATAAAAAATAATTCAATATGAATTGCAATCCGCGTCCCTTTGATTTTGTCCAAAAAACCGACAATTCATGGATAGCGTAGAGCGCGCTTCGAGCGTCACTACACAGGTGCAAGTCTCACGCACACAGGCGCAATTCCTGTTCGCGACCGGTGCTCGCGCAATGTGAACGGGCGCGCGAACGCCCGTCCACATTGAGCATCGAGCATTTTTTGATGTTATTCAAAAAACAGAAAATGTACGGATAGCTTAGAGCAGGCCACGAGCGCGCTCTACTGCGGCTCAGTTCGCGCTCGAGAGGCGTACAAATCATGGGAACTTTTTTTGCAGATTACATTACAGGTTCCATTACAAGCAATGTGTACGCTCCATAGATTGCAATAAGGAAGACACTGAATAAGCAAAGTCCTAGGTACTTTACAGGGTGTTTTTGTTAAGACTGAGAAGCGTTTCAAGGTTGATAGGTGGTATAAAAGATGAAAAGTAATAATAATTCAAAGTTTTTTATTAGTTTTTATTATAATGTTTTTAAGTTTTTGCATTTAAAATGCTCAATTATTCTTAAATAAAATGAAAAATGTGATAAATAAAAATTACCCGAATCCTGGTCGGGTAATTTTTATTTATCACATTTTTCATTTTATTTAAGTTTATATTATCTTACTAACATTCAAAACTAAAATTTTATTTCACTTCGACATAGGGTTGCCAACTTTTTTTCAAGAAATAAAGTATATTTGAGTTTGAAAAGAATATCAAACAGTATATTTGAAAAATAAACAGTACCTATTCAATTTATTTAATGTTTAAACACATATTTTTATAACTTCTTGCACAAATTTTAAATTAAAGTCTAGCATATAAAGTGTTTAACTTTTTATGCTGAAAACATTATTTTGTATTTTTCAACAGTAAACAGTACAATGTAGTGAAAACAATATAATACTGTTAAAAACAGTATGGTCGGCAACCCTACTGCGACATCATGTGTCTTTTTTTATTTAAGAAGTACCTATAGGTATTGAATTCCACTTAGCGCACCTATTTCGAATCGGTACTAATGAATCGCAACTAAAGTATTACACGAAGCACACTTCATTTTAAAAATATTGTAGAGCAACAAAAGATATCGATGATCTTTTAAATCTCGCACCAACACCATTCAAGTTTCATAATCAAAAGTGGTACCTACTAGAAATTTCGAAAAATTCGTTGATAGTACCAGGAACACATAACATCAGAGGAAATGATACCTACTGTTTAGTTGAACTATCCCAAAGGGTCGTTTTCTCGTGGTCCCATTGAATCCGAACAATCTATATCACTAAAAACAAAAGAGAAATAAAAAGAAATCTTACCATTCCAATTGTATTAGTAATTCCAATTAAACTCAACATAAATGCTCCATCATCCTCACTGTACCCCACTTGCACCATGTGTTCAGCGAGGTAGAAGTACGGCACGATGAACCAGATGAAGAGGATGATGGTGCCAAGGCACATAAGGTTGAATGTCACCTTCTTGAAGAGATTCACGTTGAACATGTCGGAGAGACAGGTGACGCAGTCGTCGTACCATTTCTGGAGATGAAGAATAAATAAATAAATATTAATTTAATGTTTACACTATAAGAGAATAGGAAGGAGAAATAACATTGGTTAACCGGCTGGAGTTATAGTTATAATATTGTTTTTTATGCCAGAGGTCGTGGGTTCAAAGCCTTGTGGCACAGTACAGATATATATCAGTATACAGGGTGATTGGTGACAAATTTAAGATACTAAAGGAGAGCACTCTGTACTCGATTCCGTTCATAATCATGTAATAAAAGTAGGTACTTAATTTTGCACTAGAACTCCCTATAAATAAATACTACTATATTACTATTGACTTTACATACAACTGATCTGCGTGACCTGGCACGCGAATCGCTGCCAATGCTAGCGTAACTATGCGTTGCGTAATCAATTCTTTGACTTCCGGTTAAGTTTACTCAGTAAATAATGAATATTTCTCTTTTATTATATTTTTTCTCTTCATATACGAACTCAAACTATCACGTCCTTGAATTTCAAAAGTGACCCACCAGTCACCCTGTATATCTGTACCGTGCTAGTGGGGTGGATAATTGTGTAATGACCACAGATATTAGCAGACAAGTCATGGATGTTTATATGTTATATTCAATTTATTTCTAATTTATGTACCTACTCAATATGTATATTAAGTAAGTGTACATATTAATTGTTTTAAACTATCGCGGTTATTTTCACTTTGATTTAATGTATTTACGGGATTCTTACCACGATTTTCGATTTTATTTTCGCACGTCCGATATTTCGATGCTGTTACAAGCACCATGATCGCGATCATGGTAAGAATCCCGTAATTAATCTGTTATCTAATATCCACAACACAAGATGGTATGATTGAGTAGTTATTTATTTAAACTATGAATTTCAAAGTACAGATTTGTTGCAAAAACTCGTTGTGGCGCCGTGGCGCGTGGTTACTGTCAAACGATATCGCAGGCTAAGCGCGCTCGGTGCGGCCGGTATTAGGATGGGTGACTGCCGATCATGTATTTCTCACGACGACTTCCGTGCTTTGGAGGGCACGTTAAGCAGTCGGTCCCGGGTGCTGTATACTTGTATCAGTAGTCGTTAGGGTTTGTCAGAAGCCAATTCGGCACCCTGAAAATTCTGACATCGAACCAACCAGCACTGGGCCAGCTTGGTGGATTACGGCCTAAACCTGCTAGTCACCCAGACGAGAGACACATAGCCCTGCAGTGGGCGCATTACACGGAGTTGTAATGATGATGATGATGAGTTTTTAACAAATAACAATACATATAAATAGACACGTAATGATTACAGCTACAAATATAATTGTAAGTAAGTATATCTTCGCAGACATGAAAGCGAAATTTTTCAGCAAACGTAGGTATTATGCAGAGCAGCTCAATTTAAATTTCTTAAAGAACTTGTGATAAGGATAAGTACTCGATAACGTCAAATATTAAATGTATAAACTTGAGAAATATACAGGGTTAATTTTAATTAGCACATCACATCTTGCAGGCAGCCTCTCTACATCAATCCCAACAACATTTGTTCTACTACTTGTTAAAATTAAAAGTTTTTTAAAATTTTTATTTTTCCAATACAAAAAATATTTGTAGCCTCGGTTTAGAGGCGTAACTCTATTTACTCTGAGCGTAGGTATGCCACGACCCTTGCGCAGTAGAATATCGCTTCATAATAATAATAAGCTCTTCTTACAAAATGTAGAGTTACGAGAAAACACTTTTTTGTGTTACTTATCAAGATTTGTAAAAAGTCGTAGAACTAATGTTGTTGAAATTGATATGGAGAGGTGATGCGCTTACTAAAATTAACCCTGTATAAACAAACATTATAATGTTAGGAAAAAACCTAAATAAACGTACACAACTTTCCATGTTTTTGTTAAATTTATGTCTGAAGAGTTCTTGACAGAATGTCGTTAAGAACACTTCAGACATTACTTTTAAAATACAATAAACTCTATCAATTAAAGACCGCTTTACGTGGTAGTTTATTTTATTTTAAAACATGAACCGTAGCTGATATTTTGTTAAATATGAAAGATAAGTACCTATCGTAATTGTGATAACAAACGCAGCTATATAGGAAATTTATGAAATTTTAAAGCTTTTCCTTTCTCCTGGTACTTACATAAATTTATATAGTTAATAATATAATTTTGATCAAAAATTTAAAAATGACTACCTATGTACCTTAACCTAGATTTTACGTTAACTTTTTAACTAATTAGTTAAAAAGTAAATGTAACTATAAAATCTAACTACAATACATTAATGCGTCTATTTTCCCTGACCAGTATTAGCCCTGGTACTTTTAAGCGTCGAATGAATAGGTTTCTCGTAGATGGACGTGTACCACCTTAGTCTTCATGTTCACATGTTCACTTACCATTAAGTGTCATGGAAGACAAACGTCCCATCCTTATTTTATAAAAAAAAACGTAAATAGAGAAATATTAGACCATGTAACTCACCTCTTCCTTTTCGACAATAGTAATCATAGAATTCTTATAAATGTCCGGACAAGACGAAGCTTTCAATCTGTAACCTTTTATATTAAGCATAGCATTACGATGGCTTATTGAGTTAATCGGCATTTTCAAATCCTTCAAATAATGATGATTAACTGACAGTTGCTTCTTTAGCCAGTCCCTTCGGTTCTCCTTGCTATCCTGCTTGATAAGCTCCTTGTCTTCTTTTGTTTCAGATTTGCACTTCCTCAGAACTCTACCTTGTCTAGGATTCTTCAACTGGTAGTCATCCAAAAACTTCTCCTTCCGAATATCATACTTCTCTGAATGAGTTCTTTGCAATAATCGCTTGGGATATGTGACGACTGGTGGATCGTTATCCTCACTGTCCTGTTTCTGTTTTGAATCCTGTTTTTTAATTGGACGTCTTACAGCAAAGGCTGGGTATTTTACTTCCATATCGTAGTCTTTGCTTGTGTTTTTTACTAGGGAGTCCAGAATATCCATAGATACCTGTAAATTATATAAATGGGTGTTAAATAAAACTCTTATTTGTTTAAATAAAGAACGAATACTGCCTTTGTGTTGATGGATCAAAATTATATCTACACATTATTAATTTATACAAAATTGTTTAATTATCCAATTTGTAATAAAAACATCTAGCCGACTTTGACCACGGTAGCGCCTGAATAGGCAGCTTAAATACGGTTGGTTTGTGGAAAATACATGATAACATCTAGTGAACGTCAAATTAAATAGTGAAAACTGAAGAAACTCTTACCTTGTCATTATAAGTAAGGAACGACGGCAGATTGTTCAACGACTCCGAACGCTGCTTTACTTTATAATATTTTTTTCGGAACAGCGCCATATTTTCGTGTCTTCTTATTGAAGCAACCTCATTATTTATAACTTTTTCAGGTGTCAACCCCTTTTGGATAAGACCCTTCATACTTTTTCCGCGTGTTAACGATACCAAATCATTGTAAGGATTCGATAGTGATACACAGCTTGAATCTAAATTCTTATCGTCTCCTTTTGAAGATGCGTTGTCTCTGTCTCTTTGCTTCTTTTGTTCTATGGTCCACCACTCAGGGTCTCTCATTACACATCCACAAACGCAGAGGTTTAGTAAGGTTCCAGATAAAAGCAGAATGGTACCACGCCAGCCATATTCTTCGATGAAATATTGAGTCATAGGGGCATAAACAAATGTCCCAACGCCTGTACCACATGCTCCCAATCCTACAGCCAAATTCCTTTTCTTCTCAAACCAATAGGCTATAGATACAACGGCTGT
This sequence comes from Stenoptilia bipunctidactyla, assembly GCA_944452665.1. Taxonomy (NCBI): domain Eukaryota; kingdom Metazoa; phylum Arthropoda; class Insecta; order Lepidoptera; family Pterophoridae; genus Stenoptilia; species Stenoptilia bipunctidactyla. The sequence continues at coordinate 2,107,278 of OX101730.1, forward strand.
AACGTAAACTAAGCCGAGTCCCAAGCCGGCAATCACTCCAAATGTTATCATCATCATTTCCAAAGATGTAGAAATAGAAGCTAGAACGAAACCAATAGTAGAAATAATTCCTCCCAAAATAGTCATACTTCTGCATCCATATCTGTCTACCAAGGCACTCATAACAGGACCAGCTAAAAGGGGAACAGCAATGAACAAGCTGCCAATCCAGGCAGTAGTCGACTTACTGGCCTGAAATTCTTCTAAAAATTCGATGTACAAGAGGCCGAATGAAAAGCTTATTCCATCTGCTATCATTGAAATCACAAAAGATGAAAAAACCACCACCCATCCCCACTCTCCATCTGGTATACCAACTTTAGTTTCTCCTTCTGAGAAATCATTAATATCATCATCTTTATAACTTAGGTTTTCTGTAACTGTCATGCCAGCAATGGTTATTTTATTATTGTTTTTAGTTTGAACATCGTTGATTTCATCAGATTTTTCTTCAGTTTCATTAACAATTGAAAGAAGACATTCTTTATTGCTTATTTCGGGGCTTGAAAATGAGTCTGATTCAACACTAGTGGCTGATGCATCATCCTCACCTTTCACGAAGCCAGAAGTTGATTCGGATAAGAGAGATTCACGGACAGCTCTGTCTTTGTGTGACTCCATAGTTTTAGGTGTTCTACTGTTTCTTAAAATAACAGTTCGATCTGGATCAACCTCCATGCTATATTGTAGTATCCCTATTATGAAAGTAAGGTTTTAATACTGGCAGTGTCTATTATTATTTTAGAAAAACTAAGGTCTTAATCTTGGGTCTCTGGCGGAGTAGCGACTAGATTGTCTCGCCGCGCTGTTCAGCTTCAGGGTATTGGGTTTATTTTGGGTGGATACCATTAAGATGGAGGTGCTGGTGTCTGTATTCGTGACGTCACCCATACACACGTGTTGGTGACGAGTGACGCGAAATTCGCGCCACGACTTAGCACTTGATTAACTTGTGTCTAATTGTTTTAACTATACAATCGGTTTGTTTTATTCTGAAATAGACAAAACACATTTTTTTAATTTCTGTTTTATCTGACAATGATAATATAATTCATGTTACGCAATATTTTAAGTGCAAATTTGATTCGTTTAAGTAGGTAAGCAGATACCCATTCTAGTATTATTTTAATCGATCAAAACACTTACTTAATGAAAACCTTGAAGGTTCTTCATTTCAATTATGCTAACAAGAAAACTTCACGGAATTCACTTATTATAGTTATATTTTTAAAATAAACCTACTTACTGCATTATATGTTGACGTCCACACAATTTTGCTAACTCACCTGCGGAAAATTATATGGAAATGTTCCTGTCTTACTTCACGTCAAAAAACACGACCACCCCGTCCAATTTCCGCACAGATTATACAAGACAGCTTCTGCGATCAATAAAGGGTGGCGCTGAACTTGAACCAGTCTTGTTGACCCACCCTTTGAACCTTCAAAGCAAATACTTTCGTGCTATGAGTAGGTTTCCTATCAGCGGGCGGAGGTCTATTTAACTTGGCAAGATAACTGGCCTGGGCTAAGTGACGTTTACGTGACGTCACGATGAGGTTGTTAGTATGAAGTTTATTTTCATAAACAACGATAGAAGATGGCAAACTATTAATATAATATACAACATACAAATTAAACTGTATGACGCATTTGTACGTACGGCAAACAGTAGTAACGAGCAAATACGAAGAAATAAGTATTTGCTTAGTTATTTTTAGAAGGCGTTCTGAAAAAAGTGATATGAGAATAAACTTTTTATAAATCAAATACTTATAGTGCTATAATTCACAAAATTTAAATATGGCTTAATAGATGATTACGTTTGTTCAAGCTAGTTAGATATATACCTACTTAAGTACCTAATAGTATGATATTCTTAAAGTATATAGAAAGGTTAATAGTTTATAATAACAGAAAAGATATCAGCGAGCGTTTATGCCTGATTGATTATTAAAGGGCAGTACCTTAGGGAATAGCCCCGATTTTTAGTAGCTATCATCAAGGTCACGCAAATAATATGTTATGAGATTACGCTACGATTATTAATATGAAATATTTTGTTGTTCTATAATTATCTTTATTAGGTTACAAGTAAAACTTTCACTAACAGGGTACATGTACTTTTTAACCCTCGACGCAAAAAGAGGGGTGTTACAAGTTTGACGTGTCTACTCTCTGTATGTGAGAGTAGGTATGTCTGTGGCATAATAGCTCCCAAACGGGTGAAGCTATGTCAATTTAGAGTTTTTCTTTTGTGTATCTAAATGGAAATTACGGGCGACTGTTATTAGAAATGTTTGACGAAAATTTGTTGAGCGGTTCAAAAGTTATAGGGGTGAAAGTAGGGTAGAATAACCGAATGTCAAGGTTTTTAATATTTTTAAGTAAATCTTGTTAATTTCTTTGTATTGATAAACGTTTTAGCAAGTACTACGACCTGATAGCTACTTATATGAAGATTAATTATTCTATTTACTTATTAAGGACAGATGATGGGTATTTGTTCTATCATTACGAATAAGTACTTTTTTTTCTACATACATACATACATAACTTCACGCCTGTATCCCGTATGGGGTAGGCAGAACACCAGAGGTAATAAAACCATCTGATGTCACGTTTGACAAATTTGGAGGCATTATAATAGTGGAGAGCTATTGCAGTGATAGGGTCAGCCTATCGCCCACAAAAAGCCTCCCATAACGCCTCGATCCCTTAACTGACTTTTACAGTATGCCCGGGAAGCGAAGCAGCTGGCACATTCTATGTTTTTCTTTCGCTCCCAGTCCAGCATAGAAGCAATTTTTTTTCTAATAATTAATAAATAAATAAATAAATATTTCTGACACTCACACAACGTTATCTAGCCCTAATTAAGTTTCTTAAAGAAGTTGTGTTATGGATACTGGTTAACTGATATACTTAAGGAATATATAAACATACATATTGATTAAATACATTATTTTAATTAGAAAATAAACTTAAATAAACATATAAACATCCATGACTTGACGACTAATATCTGTGTTCATCATACAAATATCCGTCACCGCTGGGATTCGAACCCAGGACCTCTGGCATAGAAGGCAATGTACGTCACCCCTACACCAGCCGGTCTCGTTGTAATTGTGTCTGATAATTTATCAGATTGAGTACGAGTACAACAGGATTGGACATAAATAAGCGGATATGGACGTCGTGGCAGAACCTTAATTTTAGTTATGTCATGATTCCCGCACGGAACAAAAAAAACAAAAAATGTTCCGTATCTGGGTGTTTGATTTTTATTTTCTAGGTTCCATAGTTCAGTACATGGTTTCCCATAACACAAGCTATGCTTGATTTCTAGTTATGTAGTTAGTGTGATTCTCTGGGGATTTTATTTACAACCACTTTGGCGATGGGGTAAACCTATCTGCCTCAGACGCCCATAGCTGCGGGTTCGATTCCAGCACGGAACAAGAAAAAAAATGTTCCGGGTGTGGGCGTTTATCTTCTATATATTTTATATTCTAGGTTCCGCCCTAGTTCGCTACATGAAATCTCAAAACACAAGCTTTGCTTACTTTGAGGCCATGTAGTTGGTGTGATTATCTGGGGATTTTATTTATTTACTTAGCCCAAATACACTTACCTAACTTTAGTACTTTTAATTGAAAATCAAATGAGTGAGCTTAGATGAATAGACGATCAACACAGGTAGGGCAAAGCGTAGAATAACAAATAGGATTTACGCAGGTGATGCTGCGAAAACACGAGAGATGAAATGAAATTCTTATTAAAAAGCATATGTAAATAACTGATTAATAACTTAAATTAAACTATATGGTAGCAAAATATCTTAATAATGACATCGTATAATTTTCGTGATATGGCTTTCACAGCTTTGTATGATAAGTATAAAATTGGTTATATCCAAATTCCGATGTATCTTTTATGTTATTGTAATGTGTGGTTACTAATTCTTAAAGAATACCTGTGTTTTTTTGAATATGTTCATCTCTGAAAATAACTGACTATAAAACAGTAAAAAGCTGCTACTTAGTAGGTACTTATTTCCATATTGCTTGTTTTTCTACAATTGCGCATTGAATTATTTTATACCTTTATACCTTTTTATAATAGGTAAGATTTGATTATTAGTTTATTATTATCAAAATAAAATGTGTATGATTTTTTTACTTATATTGAGTAAATTACTTTTTGGTCCGTTTTTGGTGCTTCGGAGGGCACATCAGGCCGTCTCCAGCAGATCTCTTAGAATTGCTTTCCAGCTTTGGGTTTTAGGTAGTTATCAAAACCCATTCAACCAATTAAGCTAAAAATCATGTCGCATTACTCGGAAAATCATAAATAACTAATTAAATTGTGCAAACAAAAATATTGCGAAAAATATTTATGAATAAGTAGGTGATAAACATGGATAAGTACCTACTTGCAAAACGTTAAGGTATGAGAAACAGCTCAAAATATTATTTCAATCTAGATAATACCTCCTATAGTAAGATACTACCTCTATTAATTATATTCCTATGTACCTACTAACCATGACATTAGACATTTTATAACCAGCATTAACAGATTTAATTACCTACCCGTGGATTGGCACGCAATGCGAAATTCAAATCAATTTTATTTGAAAACTGCGTTATTGTCATTTGTTTCTAGTTAGGTAGTGTTTTAATTTTGTGAAATTGTTGTTGTTTTGGCACGGTACAGATATCTACATTAATTCAACTCGACGGCATCTTTGAAATAAATGCCTACAGCGCTGCAGCGCCGCGCCGCGTTCCGTTTACTGTGACAGGTCACAGGGCTAGCATTTAAATTATATTCGCCTACTTTGTATTTACTTCCATTTACTTTTGTGACTGAAAATATACTTTTTTTATATAAAGAAATAATATAATTTGTGAATTGTATAGGAAGTGTTAAAAAAAAAACGTTTTGTGTCAAAAAACCATGGTTACGTTCGAAAAACAAATCCGTCTTATAAATTAGCCACCGAAAAATACTTGCGCCTAGACTGAGACGTACCAAAAGATGTATTATTTAATTTTAAAGTATAAACTATCCGCATATAAACGTAAAGCTCAATCAACAATTGTTTTGGTATGCAGACACTTACGACTGGCCCGCATGCAGCTGAACGCATGCCGAGATCGAGCCGCGTAAGTATAGCTCGCGTTTAGTCCGTTTGTATGAAGTTGAATTACTGTATACATGGTATTACCCATGGTATACAGTGGTATTACCGTGGTTTTGGCCACCATGGATAAACTGAAAATGCTTAAGTATGTTTATCAATTTTGAAAACTTTTTAAATGGAAGTTCATCCACCCGCGCCCGTCCACCGCCAGCCATGTGCCTGCCTCACGCCCGAGCCGCGTCCACCCAGCACACGCAATTTTAGATCAATTGATGTGTAAAATAAGACTCAAATTATACACACAACAAAATTGTAATGCGATTTGGACACATTTTGGATGTGGATGAGATGTGAGATGTGGATGAGATTTGGATGTGACGGCGTGCGCTGGGCGAGCGCGTGTAGTTATAACGCTCGCGCTGCTTGACAACGCTGTTTATTTAACATTGGTTAAATGGCTTGGTGGGTGTTTCGGCCGTTGAGTTTCGTCCGCTCCGGTCGAACAGCATTTTTATCATTATTAATATTTTTGAGTAGTGCTTCGGACGGACCTTTTTTAGTGGAAAAGTAACGTCAGAAACATAATTCAATAATATTATTGTACTTTGTGGCCCTGAATAAATTATTATTTAATTAAACAGGACTGGGAGCGAAAGAAAAACATAGAATGTGCCAGCTGCTTCTCTTCCCGGGCATACTGTAAAAGTCAGTTAAGGGACAGAGGTTTTAAAGGTGTTTTTGTGGGCGATAGGCTGACCCCCTGTCACTACAATAGTTTGTCTCCATCTTTATAATACCTCCAAATTTGTCAAACGTGACATCAGATGGTCTTGTAACCTCTGGTGTTCTGCCTACCCCATAAGGGATACAGGCGTGACGTTATGTATGTATGATCTCTCACGAGTCGTTCCTGTGTCTGTGACTAGTGGCATGTTGATGGTCATGCTATAATCGACAAAATCGAACCACAAATATGGTAGAATCATGGCATGGTACGATGAATTAAAAAAAGTTCAAAAAAAACCGCGAAATTTTGGAAACTTTTAACTTTATTACAAGAAAAAATCAATTATATTGAAATATTAATAATGTGAGTGCAAAGAGATGGAGAGCATTGCCATATAATATAGGCAATAAAAACTTATAAAAACTTGCGAAACAATTGAAATAGATGACAACATTTCTTGTAACATTTTCGATTTGGAAAAAAACTAAATTTCGATAGAACATTGTGTCGAACTATTAGGATGACTTTTTTGTTAAGAAATAATTTTGATAATATTTATACAATTTTTTACGATTCATAATTTAAATATTTTTTATATACTCAGTTAAAATCACATGTGTCTTAAGAATCGGCTTTCAAGAATCTTATGACTTTGAAGTGATCTGCTTTATTGTACTGCAGTTCGATGTTTCCGAAATTTAGAGGAATGATTAAGTATTCATATCTTTTTCTTGTGGTTGTTTTAAGCAAATTGTACTTTTTCTAATTTTTGTTCGATAGTTTTTTTATTTGAAAAAGATGTGTTTTTTAGAGATTTCTCGATATATCTCTTAAACTGTCGGAGCAAACGACGTGAAATTTTTCTGAGTGTAAGATATTATATCGTATTAAATGCTGTAAGAAAATATTTTCAATAAAATGCACACAATCGTTACAAAAAGCAAAAACAGGTTTTGAGACTTACGTCCTCTAGTTCCGAGTTAAAAGTGTTAAAACAGATCAGGCAATTCTAACCTTTACGTCCACTGGAAAAGACCTTATATTGATCGTTCATGGGATCGACAGCTCAGTGCCGCTCGGTTCGTCGAAGGGGGAACACGTATCACTTTGTCGTCGGCAGTGCTAAGCTTACGTTACGATAAAAGATTAAAATACATACTAAAAATTTATAATTGAAATAAAAACATTATATCTAAGCGGCAGGGATAGCGCGCTAGTCTATTAATCGGTTCAAAAACCAATAGTGGGTTTTGAAACTATTTATTTTAAAACATGATAACTAAATTTACGATGCAAGATGAGGTATTGACTGACGGAGGTCTACTTATAATGGACGGCATGTGAATTTGTATGAAACTGTCGATCGCTACCAGATTATTCTGACCTCTGCCTCTGTCGAAAAGAAAGCGATGTGAGTAGGATGCAAATATAAAAATGCGATGTAGACATACATCGCCGTTTTTTATGCAATTCGTGACGATTTAGCCTAGTACGAAATTCAATGTATTTAAATATTATGTATCAATATTACGATATGAAAAAAACACTTTCGATTGCCTTATCAACAATATTTTTCAGAAATAAAAAGTCTTTGGCACAGATTGAGCTTCGCAACAGTGGAGTCGTCATCTGAACTAACTAATTTACTTACGGTTAAAAGGTTAATCTATTTACTGATTTTATACTTTTACTGATATCACTAAATAATACTGTTTTCTTTTTAATTCACCGTACCGGTTTGTAAGGATACAATTTATTTTTTGAAAAATATATTCTTATATCAAATTATTTTTTACAGAAAGATAATAAACGTACCTACAAATAGTTTCATAATGCCTAATAATACCACAGCTCCAATGAGTGAACAAGAATTATGTGACATAATGATTTTCTCTGTAGTTTTTATATTAGCTCGTTTTTCTAGTTTTAGCAAGTTTTTCTCTGTAGATTTGATTTAGTTTAGATTATATACGTACTCTATTTGGCAGTGTTAATAATAATTTTTTTTTTTTAATATTTATAATTGTGGTCATTACTATACAGAATTAATTTTATTAAAATTTTATAAAAAAATTGTTAAAATTAACCTTGTAGATTATTTATTTAGAAATTTTATTCAGTGTTATTTAGTAACTTAAGTCAAAAATAATCTTTCATTTAATAATATTTTATATCCTTTTAGTTATACAGGGTGGATTTTTTTTATTCCACCTGGAGGGAAAGTAGGTAGGTACTCTAAATAATAGAGATAACAAATTTTATTAATAAAGCCACATTCAAAGATTTTCGAAAGTTCGCTCGCCTCACCTGAGAATCAAACCGACTAAAATCCGTAAAAATATTTTTATTGCATCGATCGTTAGGGTCAATTGCAAGGATGAAATCTCTCTAGCATACTTGGTTAATTGAATGAATGGAATACCATGAAATCTTCAATTATTTTAATTACTAACAAAATTTACAAAAAATGGCCATCGAAAATTTGTTATCTCTATTATTTAGGGTGTTACCAGACCAATCGATCTATAGTCGATCGAAGTCGAAAACTGATATGGTAATTTAAATTGATAGACGGATACCGTTCCACTAACCAGCTGATCGACGGTTGGTCGACGTTGATCTAGTAATCCCAACTATATTCCATTAGCTCGATTGACGTCGACAAATCTATTCCATCATTGTTTTACAAATTAAGGTGAATTTTGCTAAAGTAAAAATAAAAGTATCTGCAGACTGGCAGGGTTTTGGATTTGAACGTGGTATTTTCATCGATAAAACTGTTTATAGTGCTTCTCTAAAGTTTTATTACTATATGTCAAGCCACACACTTCATAGTAAAAGTCTATCATCGTCAGTGTAAAATATTTGTGTTCTCATATAATAAGTTGTTTTTTAGGAGATCGCACATTTGGATACAATAGATAACGATAATTTGCTTCCCGAAATCTCGTTTCAAAACAGTGGCAAAGATAATATTTGAAGACATGAGTCTATGAAGGTGCTAAGTTACAAAACTAAAAATGTTCAGAAACGGTACTTAAAGATTTTATCTTTATCTTTGGAATATTTTGATTATTAGAAGGCGTACCTAATTAAAATTGTATTTATTGGAAAGGTGTTGAGATTTTTTAATAGAAATGAAAAAAACAAAATTAAAATTATTAAATTTCACTTATTTATTGAGAAAAAAAGGAACATAACACCTTCTTAATTTACCAAAAATTTAAAAAAGTATTTTTTTTTTAGGGAATGAATGTGTTTTTCTGTATAAATCAGAGAAATTATGTTCAACAGAGACCTTTAAAAATCTCATATAACCTAAGAATTCAAAATTGAATCGTAGAAGTAGCGATGTTCAGGTTTCACAAACTTTAACTGTTCCCGTATATTGTCCCGTTTTTCTTTGGTTATCGTGCCATAGTTCCCTTCCACCCGTTCAACTTCAAAACTGTCAGGAGAGCTATGTTTTTTAAGTATATTAACTTTCTTTTCTGACGACCACTTTGGCGATGGGGTAAACCTGCCTGCCTCAGACGCCAGTGGTTGCGGGTTCGATTCCCGCACGGAACAAGAAAAAAAAAATGTTCCGTGTCTGGGTCATCTATTTATGTATTTATATTCTAGGTTCCCCCCTAGTTCACTACATGGTATCCCATAACACAAGCTATGCTTACTTTGGGGCCCATATAGTTGGTGTGATTGTCTGGGGATTTTATTTTATTATTTATTTATTTTATTCTTGAAGGGGGTAATTTCATCATAGCACTCTTTAAAAAGATAGGAGCTATATTCTTCCACTCGAATCCATTTGACTGCATCTAGAAAATTGACCTTTCCTTTGTTTTCATCCGTTTTCCTGTTCAGTAATTGTAGTTTATTTGCAATATCATTTAAAAGGAAAGGTTTGAGAGTGAACGTTGGAAAGACGAAAGTCATGGTTATGGAGAGGAATGAAGATATGACGGAATGCAATATTATGATAGGAGACGAAAAAGTGGAACAAGTGAAAGAGTTTGTATACTTAGGGTCCTTGTTTACAAGAGATGGGAAGTGTGAAGGTGATATTGAAAGGATAGTAAAAGCAGGAAATTGTGTTAATGGCGCCTTGTACTCGGTTATGGCAAGCAAAATTATACCGAATAAGGCTCGTCTGGCCATACTTGAAGGAGTTTTGGCGCCAACACTTATGTATGGTAGTGAATCTTGGGTGTGGCAGAAGAGACATGAAAGTAGGATTAATGCTGTGGAGATGAGAGCGTTGACAAGCACGTGTGGAGTGAAATTGAGTGATAGGGTGCGCAACAGTGAAATAAGAAAGAGATGCGGATTGAAAGAGGATGTAGTGACTAAAATTGAAAAGGTTATGCTACGGTGGTTTGGACATTTGGAAAGGATGAGTGAAAGAAGATTTACGAAAGAGGTGTACAGAGCAAGAATGGATGGTGTTGTTGGAAGGGGCCGGCCTAGGCGAACGTATGCCGATCAAATTGGTGACATTTTGAAAAAGGGCCTATTTTGACAAGGGTATTCCCTTGTCTCTGCCTACCCCAAGGGGAGACAGGCGTGAGGTTGTGTATGTATGTATGTATGTCATTAATTTTTCGAAAGTGACCTGACATATCTTTAACAGTATTATTACGCGAAGCTTTACATATTTTATTACGATACTGATCTGGTTCATACACAGTCTCATGCTTTCGTTAAACCTTGGAAATCTCTGTCGGAATCTAAAAAGGAATGACCCACTTCTGTAAATTTATGATCTATCACTTTTAAGTAGACTTTTCTTATCATGTATTGGTATAAGACGATCATATTAAAGTTTTTATTCTGACCTGCACATGAATCTATTAAACGTATTAGACTATTAAAAGTTCTTTATTATGACAAGCACTGTAAACTTCGACGAATCTTAGCAATGCACTCGCAACTTCACAACCACCCCGATCAGCAATGTTCTCCGTCCAAGTTCAACAAACTGCCCTTTCTTTTTTACCATTGACAACATGTATTCCATGGAATTCATTGCTGCCTCTACTATTTTCCTGGCCCTCGACATTTTTAGCAAGTTTTGCACTATTTGAAAGCCACTATACGGAGTATTTTTATTTTAAAGCAAGAGAAATACGCAAAGTAACTTCGCACCGATAATCAAAACAAAACAGTGACAGTCGTTAAAGAAGGTGTTATGTGCATCAACATAACGCCTTTAATCTGCCAATCTTTCAATGAACTCAGAAGAAGGCGGGGTTTTTGAAAATGAAGGTGATAAGTACGTACTTATCACCTTCATGCACGAACATGATTGATTAAATATGTTTGTTTTGTTGTACATTAATGGAGTATGTTACCATAACCCATTCTTGCAATCTAAATGAGTAATTTAATGGAATTTATTTGATTTTCATGGGGTGTCAAGTACCCATAACACTTTCATTGACTTACAAATATATTTTTATGTTACATATCACCTTCACGACCTGACTCTTTTTGTACCTATTGATTTTTTCGATGTTTTGAGAAGGGCAGTATGAAGTTGGGGACATAACACCTTCATTTCTGCAAAAATATGAAAAAATTCAAAAATGTCACTTAACACCTTCATAAACTCACGTCTTCATTTGTATTTGTACTCCTTATTCCTTATATAATCAAGATACAAAATTTTTTAGATCAGTTAAAATCAGTGGCTGACCATTATTGCCTTTTTAATTACGGGCTTGGAGCAGTGCAGGTTATTGCCGAACATCAGAAGGGTTTTTATTCTAGACAGTGTTCAATAAAACTTTAGTTACGTTTTTGACATTTAAGAAGAATAATTTTTCAAAAATTACTTTCCAAAAACTCAATTAAATTCAAGAACATAAGGAAATTTCACTCTTTTTCTAAACATAGTGTTCTCGTTATCAGATAGTCCTAAGGTCCATCCATCTCCGGTGTCATCCAAACGAGTCGTTTTTTGGACACCCTGTATATACAAAGTATGTCATCATTAATATTAATATTTTTTGCTGATTTTTCACTCTTTGTTTATTTTAAGAATCTTTAGTTTTATAAAAAATATACAGTTATTTGCGTTAGATGTAAATATGACTGAGTTTTGATAAAAGTTACTACGTACAATGCATACGGAAGGTTGAATTCATGCTAAAAATTCATGTTCGTCAAAACTCTCCTTCCTTGTAGGGATACAAATTATAAATCCGACAAGACTCATCATAATCTCCTGTCCTAGAATCTATAATTCGATTTTTTATTACAATAAAATAGTTTTTTTCTTCAATATTTTTTAATCTACATTAGGTAAATATTGAGCATTCCAGATATTGCTTAAATATTTAAATACACTTCTTAAATAGACATGAAAATTTTGGTATTCATACCTACACACTTACAGGCATACACTTATAAATTATTATAAAAATGTTTGCTTACAGTATTTTTGAGTTTCAAATATTTTGATTCGATTCTTATTCCAGGTAAAAATAAACAAAAGGTCTGATTGGTACTACCAAGTCCAAGTCTTTATCATAATCTCTTATCCTGTCCTAGAATCTATAATTCGATTTTTTATTACAATAAAATAGTTTTTTTCTTCAATATTTTTTAATCTACATTAGGTAAATATTGAGCATTCCAGATATTGCTTAAATATTTAAATACACTTCTTAAATAGACATGAAAATTTTGGTATTCATACCTACACACTTACAGGCAAACACTTATAAATTATTATAAAAATGTTTGCTTACAGTATTTTTGAGTTTCAAATATTTTGATTCGATTCTTATTCCAGGTAAAAATAAACAAAAGGTCTGATTGGTACTACCAAGTCCAAGGTCAAATGCATATTGCAAAGAAAACTAAATGTCTCTTAGCTATATGGTATGGGGACAATAAGTTAAAAATTGAAGTATTAGAAAAGGACGACCAGTTTTGGAAGACAGAAATGGAACCCAAACTTGTCTCATTTTATATGGAGTGTTTGTTGCCTGAATTGGTGGATCCTCGCTACCCTACAACAAAAAATTTTCGAGACCCATCAATAGTAAATGTTTCCACACCTACCTTGTCGACGATCAACGATCCACCATTTGAAGTAAATAATAGTACTGATGACGTTTTATTTCTTCATAGTCAACCAGTTCGACAACGAAGATTGGATTTTTCGGAATTGTAAAAGATTGTTTTTTTTCTTTTGTAAAATACATATATACCTTTATACATTATTAAGTTCAAACTCCGTTTTTTAATATGATAGTTACTATGTATAGGTAATGCCATTGAATTCAACATAAATATCAGACGTAAATATAACAAATTATTAAAATCGATCAAATTTAATAAAGGAGCAACAACTGCAATTAATCACATTAAAAAAAATACAAAAATATAACACGTTAGGTACTTATAATTAATGAAACACTGACATTCAAATATTTAACATTTTTTCACTAAACAATATTGAAGAGATTATAAAAATACTTTTAATAACAGTTGTTGCGACTCCGTAGATTTCTTGTTCCTTAGCATTGAACGCTGTTGACCTGCGATGGCGCCATTGGCGCGAAATTCAAATCTTAAATGTTTAACGACGAGTGTAGCGTGAGGGGCGCGTGAGGGGCGCGCGGAAAAGGGCAGTGCGTTTTGAAGTTATATTTGCTGACAGTGGGCTCTTAAAAAGTACTTGGTATAGGTATCTACCTATTAAACCCGTGCCGACGAAGCCACGGGCAATGTTCTAATATAGATACATAAGAAGAGATTATTTTATATACAGTACCTATCGTAGATAGTCATTGATTTTTGGGGCTATTGTTATTTTTTTTTTTTGTTTAAATTGGAATTATAAGACTGTAGGAGGCAGGAACTGGTACAAGTGAAACGGCGGTCGAAGTTTAGCAAACAATATAATTTGCAGTAGGTACAATAAGTTTACAGTAAGCAGATTAAACAAGTACAGAAGGTGTCCGCGATCGCGAAGCGCACTTCAGTCCGGGCAGGCTTTCATGGTTCACAGCACTTCCTAACTTGTAGTTATAGAATAGAATAGAATTTATAGTTTATTCGTTAATATTTACAATTCTTATTTTTCGTTTCTTACTTGATATATTTTAAGACTGATTATCGTGATTTATCATGTTTACTGTTGATTTTTGTGATTGTATGTATATTAAACTTTATCCTTTCCCAACAATTTCCTGACTTTTACTCTAATAATATAACCAAATTAGCTAGTTTTTTATTCTGACTATAAAATTTTCTTAAAACTAGACACGGTCCGAAACATTACTCAAAAATATTAATAATGATAAATGTGCTGTTTCGGCCGGAGCGGACGAAACTCATCGGCCGAAGCACCCACCAAGCCGGTTAAATAGCTATCTTCAAAATGGAAAAATTGTAAGATAATTTGAGCCTTTAATAAAACAAAATATAAAATACCATGCATACCTACCTACTTTGATTTCATACAAATCTCTAATTTCATAGTTTCATAGACCTAAAGAACATGGTAGGTAGGTACTCTTATAAATTATGATAATTAAATACTCTTTATTGTCATTAACCTTAAAAATAATTATGTACAAAATATACAAAATAAACGACAATTTAGACGGCCTTATCGCTTTAAGCGATTTCTTCCAGGCAACCCGATAACATTAGGTATTTTGCAATTATCTTATTAATATATCCTCCTCGACACCCAGGAGAGAGACTCATAGCTTTGCCGTGGCCTCATTGTAAAGGATTGTGTGTAATTATGATGATGTTGCATCACAATAATAATGATGCAACATAGATATCAATTCCAATGTGACACTAGCTCCCCTAGCGGCGAATAGCGGAACTTATGCTTGAAAGATACAGTATCTGGAGAAACTTTTAACATACCTACCTAACTAACCTTTTTACTGATAAAAGTAGTCTGGCTAACGAAACTAGACACTAGGGATTTTTGCAAACTATTTATATGGCAGTACTGATGACTATTACTGCATGACTATCAAAATCGTTTTTCTGGGGCCTGTTTAACAGAACACGAAAAATATTAAAATGAGGAATTTTTAGCTTCATTTCAAGAATAACGTGTACAAAGAATATGGCTCAGTCAGTACCGATGCTCAGTACTCAAGGCTTATGTCAAAGTCTATGATAAACTTCTGACATATAAGACTGACCGACTGAAGTGTCATTGTCATGTAGGTAAATTTTTAAATATTTTCATAATATTTGACTTCATGAGCGCCATCAATCAAATGTGAATAAGTTACTTTTTAATCTTAAAATTAATTAAGACTCAGTATTAAATAAAATTAAATATCCTGCCTCAGTGATTAGGTACTTTGATTTGAGACGCACAGAATGAAACGATTGATGAACGATACATAAATGAGCTATGAGTATAGATTAGAACTCTGAACGCATCTTTTTTTATAGATAATTAAACGGGCCTGGAATTAGTTCCGAACGCATCTTTATATGAAATGTTGCCAAGTTTTAGGGTTTTACGATAGAAACATAACATTAATACATAGAATGAGGAACATGTCTATTAAATTATCAAGTTTTAGTCGGAGTGGAGTTCCATAAACAAACTTAAAAGTGTTTTAATAATGGGACATTTCCTATCCATTCGAAACATTTATTGTTATGTTATTATTGCATAAATAATAAAATTACAATAAATTCATATTGTCGAGAAATATACTTAAGTACAGTAGATAGTCAACATAGTTATTTAATCAAATAGATACGTTGCCGTAATAAATAATTGTATTGCAAAAATTTGAGGAGCTCAAACGGTGACATTATTTAAGTTATGTCTCGTATAGTTGTGCCTGTGAAATTCCCTTATTTTTATGTTTCTTTTAATGTTTCAATAAATTTGATTTCTAAGCAAAAGTTGATATTTATATTTTAAATAATTAATCTGAAATGCATGCTCATGATTAAAATTAATAATCAGAAACAATGAGAATTATGACAAAATTATATTTATTTGTCGGAATAATCTATGTTCTGGTTGGGAACATTAACACGTTCTTTTTCTCGTTAAGTTTCGAGAGACACGTGCGTCTTTAACGCCGAAAATAATAAAATAAGCAAAAATGACTGAAGGAACTGCGACAATTCGCACTCGTAAATTCATGACCAACAGGTAAAATATACGTTTTAACGTGTATGTTTCTAAACTTATCTAATAATCATGGTGATTACTGAAATGCCCATCTTTGACAGGTTATGTTGTATGATAAAACGTTTTGTATTTTCAGGTTGTTGGCTCGTAAACAGATGGTTTGCGATGTCCTCCACCCAGGCAAACCCACAGTCAGCAAGACTGAAGTAAGGGAAAAGCTTGCGAAGATGTACAAAGTTACACCTGACGTAGTTTTCGTTTTTGGGTTCAAGACCAACTTCGGAGGTGGCAAATCTACCGGATTCGCTCTTATCTACGACACCTTGGATTTGGCAAAGAAATTCGAGCCTAAACACAGGTTAGCCCGCCACGGTCTTTATGAAAAGAAGCGACCAACACGCAAACAGCGCAAGGAACGCAAGAACAGGATGAAGAAGGTGCGTGGTACCAAGAAATCTAAAGTAGGAGCGGCCGCGAAGAAGTAAAGTGCTTAGAACTGTAAGTTAATAAAAAACACAAAACCAAATATGATGTTTGACTTAAAATCCCCAAAAGTTTTTGAAATACCTCTACTAAAGTTCTAACCTATATCCAAAACACAATTCTTGTTTTCAGTGCACCAGTAAGCTACTTTGTATTTGAACTGATCATCAGGACTATGATTCTAATAGATAATGATTAACATCTTATTAAATGAGAGAAGAGTGTTATGCCATCAAAGTTTTTGATCATTGAAGCTATTTGTAGTTATATTGAAGTAATAAGTTTTGATTGTGTTTCAAATCTAAACTTTAAATTTAAAGTGATTTAAGTTGATAATATTAGTAAAGAGTGGGTAATTTAAAAACTAAATTGTTTATGATGGATGTCTGCCACTTACAACTATCGTAGGTAATGAATGAATAACGGAGCTTTTGTGATGTGGTCAGCTATATTAATGAAATATTTACGAATATTATTTTGTGACTTATATTAAGAAAGCACTTCTTTGTAAAATACTTTTTAAACAGATTTATCTGATATTATTTTAAGTGTCCGCTCAGCCCGTGACTGATTTTATTTTAATTTATATTAGAGAATTGTTTTATTTAACATTATGAGAAAGCTATTCTTTAGGCCAATACCATATGAACATTATCTCCAAACACCATTTTTTTCTATCCAACATTAGACTATTGAAAAACTGAATGCTCAGCATTCCAAAATTTAGATGCAACTTACAACTTGTGATCACTTTTTGAACCAAGGCGCTTAACACTGCTGAGATGTTTTATAGCATGCGACCATCAACAACAATGAATCAAGCCTTTATATCAATATTTTCCTAGAATATGACACTTGAGAGTATGTATTTTAAGAATAAGGCAGCATTGGTCCTGCGCTGTCTGCGTCAATCATGGTATTGAATCAACATTTTTTGTAAGCTAACATGATGGAATTAAATAACTCGTTATTATTTATCTTGATGATTTGAGTCTATTGATGGTTGCATGCTAGACCTGCTGGTGTGCTGTCTATAATTGATTTAAAAATGTGTTTATGAAATAATACCAAGCATTCATATTAGATTCCACCTGCTAGTAGTTATACAGGGTTGTTTTTTAGTCACCAGCCAAATTTAAATTTTATTTACTTTGATATGATAATACAAATGTACCTGCATATTTATTTTAGTATCGCTCAGAACAAAAAAAATAAGATATGGAACCAAAAATTTTTTTAACAAATTGTTGCTGTTGATATATAGTCATCTTTGTTTTAATGGTATTCATTCATAATTTTGAGTGACCATACTTTGCAAAAGATGTTAGTGAATATATTTCCTTGTAAAAATTCAAACCTTTTTTTTTCTAAAATAATTCCTACAAATTATATCTACAGTGTAAAAAAAATTTGGCTGATGACTAAACTTTGAACACCAAAACTTTTATATACCAGCGTGATTAGAATAACATTTAATATTTAGTACTATAAACTTAAATATTTGATTATGATTATGATAAAAAAGTATGTGATTGATGTCTACACAGGTTATTTCTTCATATTAAAACAAAATGTGTCCAACCATTTGATGATTCATAAAAACTGTTGGATGCACATTTTTTTACTTATCATCCAGGGTGTAACAGACGGAGTGGATCTACGGAATCTGAGAGGTATTAGACCTCAATACCTATCAGTTTATTTCAGGAATATTTAATGGTTCTTGAGAAATTTGGGAATTAGGCAGTGATTTCAAAGAATCTGATTTTTGGAAAAATATTGAAAATACAGCCTAACTTTCAGGTCCATGCTTATGAGTTACTAGCTTTATCCCGCAACTTCGTATGCGCTTAACTACCCTTCTCGTGGAAATTTCAGAAACTATACAACCAGGCACCCACTGAAAGAACCTTTATACCAAGTATCACACCCATGCACTCAAGGAATAAGTTTTTTCATACAAACTAAAAATCATATATTTACCGTTCTTGGCTTCTATACAGCGTGACTGTTGATAAATTTTAGATATTGAAGGAGAGCACTCTGTACTGGATTCTGATCATAATTATGTAATTTCACCAGAATACCCTGTAAATAAATATTTCAACACACTTGCTCGTAAAGTGAGCCTTATTCTATTGAATTTAGAACTATAAACTGGGCTATAAGTCACGCGTGCATAATATATTATACCCTAGTGCATAATATAATGAATCCTACAAAGTTGAATTTTACCTTAGTGCAAATTAAATGCGAGTAAACAGAGCATATTTTATTGATCCGGGTTGTACATTAAATATATGAGCGCGCGTGTCCAGGTGGCGCGGCGTGCGAACAGCTTAGCTCACTTGTTACATAATATACTAAAGAGACATTACTACAATTTTCCCGACGCGTCGCCTCAGTCGACGCGGGCTAGTTCCCAGTAGTTCACCTGGCTGAACAGTACAACTTTGATGTCCCAGTAGTTCAACTTTGTAGAATCCTCCCGAAAGTTGAACTACTGGGACATAAGAGTTGTACCTACTGTTTATATTATTTTTATTTTAGTATGTTTTGAAAGGGAAGGATCCCGTGAGAAGTTAATTATTATTTTTGTGTTTAATAGAAACTGAACACACATTTTCAAGTGTTAATCAGTTACCTAATAATAGTGGACTTTTATATTGAATTTCAATCCAAAATCCTTGTTTGAAAACTCATAAATGTCTGAGCGTTGCCATGAAAACCAAAATCTTCTCTTCTCTTTAAAACAAATAAAAAGTTGAATATTTTTTATGATCCTCTTCTTTTTCCACAAAGAAAGAACAAAGTGGTTCACATTGGAAATTATTTTTTTTATATCAAGTCTTAATTCAAATCCAAGATTTTTCATACCAAAATTAACTTGGATTTCGGTTTTCATGGCAACACATACATTTATGTGTTTACAAACAAGGATTTTGGATTGCAATTCAATATAGAAATATACTATTAGAAGGTATTTGATCAACTCTTTAAAAATATGTAGGTATTCATTTTCTATTGAAGACTCAAAAATTTTAATAGTTTTTTTGTCAACGCTTGAACTGACCAGTTGAACTAGTGGAACTAGATGCCAGTACAACTTTTATGTCCCAGTACTTCAACTTTCGAGAGGATTGTACAAAGTTGAACTGAGCAGTTGAACTACTGGGAAGACATGAATAAACATACAGAAGACAGCTATTCGTGCTTGCTAATATCACAAATAGTTCACCTCACAAATATTAATTACCCAAATCAGGATTTAAAAGCATAGACAGCAATGTTTCCTATACTACATCAGCTAGCAAACATTGCTTACTGTGATGGCTATGTATTGAACTTTTTATACGTTTGTGAAGGCTGACTTACCCAAGCAGCTTAAAGTTAAAATAAATTAATTCGTCCTTCAACTGAAATCGATTTATTTGTACTAAATATGTACCTAATTATACCTATATAGTTTATAGGAACTAACTTTTTCTTCAACTTCACAGTTGATAGGAATATTTGCCTCATTGGCAGAGTGTTCTAAGATGCTAACATGTAAATTGTGAGGTTGCGGTTTGATTCCCATACAATGAAAACGAAAAATGTTCCAGGTCTGGGTGTTTATATATTTATAATATAGGTTCCCCCTTAGTTTGGAGCCATGTTGTTGGTGTTGTCTGGGGATTTCATTTCATATATTGTTGATCTAAAAATTCATATGGGAAAACCAATTAAAAAAACTGGTCGAAAGTGCTCTCTGCACACATTGGTAGAAATACAACTGCTAAAACATGAAAAAAATAAACAAAAGAGAGCTACTTTATACCTACTTACTTATTAATGTCATGACACAGCCAAGCTGCTTGCACAGTGATTTAGGTACCTACATTTAATATTCACGAGCTCAGACAATTCTTTTTCCAGGGGCAACGCAGGCTAAAAAAAATTTTTACTTACTTAAAACTTCGACCACATAACAGCTGTACCTAATCACTATTAGATACTGTTTATACAAAGAAGGTTATTCAAAGTTACAACATTTTTTATTATACTGAGTTCGAACTCCAAATTGATCGGGTTAAACCTTGTTGCACTTAGCACCTTTTGCATGAGACAAGCCTATTAAAGGCTACCTAATATTGTAAGTTTTTAAGCTCAATCATTATTAATTTAGCTGTTGCTGTTAATAAACCCGCAGGAGTATCGGGCTAAAAGGCTGTTGAGCCCTTCTGCCGTAGGTAATGGAGGAGAAACTCTCATGCGACCAAGACTTGAACCTGGTTAATAATTGTTTACTTAAATCAATTCATCATGTCGAACCTGGTTTTCCCGCTTGTTGGGCGGGGTACTCTACCACTTGAGCCGACGATTATGATCGCTGCTAAAATATAACTAACTGTTAACTGAATAGAGATCTTTAATTTAGAATTTTGCAAAGCAATGAGAAAGCTAGAGTCGTAAATATAAGTGGAGAGAAGAGTATAAAGTGGAAGGAGAGCACTCTGTACACGATTCTGATCGTTACTATGTAATAAAAGTAGGTACTTAATTTTTCACCAGAATTCCTTATAAATAAAAAAGAGACATTAAGTACTACACATTTCCCGACGCGCCGCCTCAGTCTACGTGCCTACTGTGTGCACAGTTCCCGCCACACGCACACCACCACCCGCTATGTATCTATTGTATTGCGCTTATATGAATTCTTTAATTTTTGGTTTAGTTTTACTCAGTAAATAATTAATATTTATTTTTTCTCTTCTTGTATGATCTCTATCACATCCTCGAATTCCCAAAGTGACCGACCAGTCACCCTAAGTACCTGCTTTTATTAAGCACATAATTTATGATCAGAATCGACTACAGAGTGCTCTCCATCAATATCTAAAAAAGTTGTCACCAATCACCCTGTATATTTTTCAATTTGCATTCAGACCCACCTAACGCCTTGGTCACATCAGCAACTAACACTTGAGGCGTCAATTCGCTATAAGCGAGGTTCATTTAACCGCGTAGTTGCGCCCGCTTTGAGGTAGCAACCCTTCAAGGTCCGCTAGCTACCGACCACCCTTCATGTAGAATCTGCTGTCAATTATCACCGATCGTGGCAATGGGTTATGAAGAGCCAGGTCCTTCCTAAACCTTTGTGCTGTCATGTTCGACCTCATCTTGATTTACGTTTAATTACCGATAAAAAAGCGTCACTTTTATTTAGTTCGTCTCATCGCTGCAGCTCGCAGTGCACATAGGTACAGAAGGCGTTCAAAAGCATTCAAAAAAATAAGTGAATAAAATAAATAAATAAATTTCCTAGACAATCACACCAACTACATGACCCCAAACTAAGCAGAGCTTGTGATATGTGTTACCGCGTAGCGAACTAGGGGAACCTAGAATATAAATACATATACAGGATATACATATACCCACCAGTCGGGTACTTTCGAGATTCGAGGACATGATACTTTGAGATCATATATGAAGAGAAAAAAATAAAAGTAATAAAAAATAAATATTAATTATTTACTGAGGAAACTTAACCGAAAGTTGAAGGATTGATTACGCAACGCATGGCTACACTAGCGTTGGCAACGAGAAGCGTCAGGTCACGTGCCGCGATTGACTCAGGCGTAAGTAAAGTAAATATTAACAAAACTTTATTTATTTATAGGGAATTCTAGAGGATAATTAAGTACCTACCTACTTTTATTACATAATTATGATCAGAATCGAGTACAGAGCTCTCCTTCAGTATCTAAAATTTTTCACCAGTCATAAACGCCCGGAACAATTTTTTTCTTGTTCCGCGCGGGAATCGAACCCGCGAGCACTGGCACCTGAGGCTGACAGTGTTACCCCATCGTCATAGTGGTCGTCATCTGAACTCTATGCCGTCTACATTAAGTTTAAAAATTGGTTGGGTAAATTGGGCAGGTTTCTTAACGCTTGATCCTTGGAGCTTCGCATTTCGTGGCCCTCGGGGTAGGTTCAAATGCCAAATGAAAATTTGCATTACAGCCTGTTCACACATGATACGTTTTACTGGATACCTTTTTTGAACCCTTTTTGAAGTCGCCCATACAACTCCATGCGCCATCGATGAAAAAAATCGAATCCGGTAAAACGTATCCAGTAAAACGTTCCATGTGTGAACGGGGGGTTACTTGTCAACAAGGCTCGGATACAGGTATATTCCGCTATTTTTAAAACCGGTTCCGAACCTTGCTTATCAGATTGCGGTTTGCGTAGTGCAAAGTATAACATAATATAAGATACTTAGGGTCTGTTTCACAATGTATGGATAAAGTACAAAATAGCTATGTAGCACATAATTTATTTGGAAGATAAAAGTTCCGAATAAGAAACTTCGCGTTTCACAATCATATTTTATCCGGCACACAATTATCCGAAACATAACGGAGATTGCAGTGCCAAAATTCGCATGTTTCGTTTTTGTTTGTCTTTTTGTTACGAACAAATAAAGTTAATAAGTATTAATTTTCTCTAAGTAGTTTATGTATGTTGTTTTTGTGATTCGAGAGTGGTTAAATCTTTAACTTCAAAAAATGTCGACGCTAAAACGTGAAAGAAGCGTCGATTTCAGCCGGGAAGAAGTTGACCTTCTAACTTCGCTTGTTGCTGAACATAAAAATGTACTTGAAAATTAAAAGAGTGACTCAGTCATCTGGCAGGAGAAAGAGCAGTGCTGGAAGACGCTGTTTAATAGCACAAGTGGGCTAAACTTTCGCAGTGCTAAAACTTTAAAAGCTAAATACGAAGGCTTAAAGAGGGCTATAAGAAAAAAGTCTGCCTTGATACATGCTGAAACCTATCGTACAGGAGGTGGCCCTAGTGCTGCTCCTCCTCTTATCTTATCTTATCGAGGAAAAAGTCAAAGATATGATATTGTTAAAAAATCAATCAATTGTTGTCATTGAATAAACAAACATCACGGCTTCTTTAGTAAGTCTGAACCGTGTCCTAAAGTCCGTTTCGTCCAATGACTCCATAGTTAGTTCTATGCTGAAATACAGGATTCTTGCGCGGTGTTGTGATGCGATCAAAATATTCATCAAACTCATTTTCAAGAGTTTCAAAAACGTCCATCATATTATTAAAATAAAACGTTTTCTTGTCTTACATGTGGCAAACACAAATCTCTTCTATAGATTATACACTTATGTTTCAGATAAATTGCGCTATTTGCCACTTCATCGGACTCATAACTTATGATGGACTTTATGTGACAAATAGCGCTATCTGACAGTCGTGAAACGCAACAATAGTGTTTATCCTACCAATAAGTAATAAATAGCTTATTTGGAACTTATGTAGAACTTATCTGTACATTGTGAAACAGACCATTAAAAAATAAAACAACTTTATTATAACATTGCGTAATTTATTTCGTATTTAATCAATTCAATAACTTATAGTTAAAAATTACAATTCAACATTCACTCACAATGGACACAAACTAAAACCATGATAAAAGGAACTTAATTATATAATGTATTTCCTTTACATAGTAAATGTAATTCAATTTCTTTATAATAATTTAATATACATAAATAAATGACTATTAAGTTTATTTTATATTGAATACAATGGTTGTTTATCAACCTAGACAGTACATGCACAAAAAAAGATACTACACTTTAAAAACTAACCTACTATTACTGCTACAGTCAAAAGCACATGGATATTAGACATACTGCTTAAATTTAAACTGGTTACTTTGATGGGTACAACCACAGGGTACAACCTTAAAGAGTCGTTGTTTTTTACTCTTGGTAAGAATGACCAAACCATAACTTTTTAATATAGGTACTGCTATCTATAAAACCTCTCGTTATACGGAGTTTACTCTAAGACCCAAGTTAATCTTAAAAAAGGAGCGCAAATTATAATTGCAATGGACCAGAGGTCATTATCGCGGTAAGATACTGTAAAATTGTCAACTAGTAGATGAAAACTTGTGCAAAAAGAATCACTGGGGCACTGAAATAGGATTTATCAGGAGAGATTTAAAGAACTCGTTTTATATTTACTTCAATCATTTGCTAAATCTATTAGCCGAATCCTTGTGCAAAATAAGCATTAATTAAGTGAGGGGCTAAATATCCTCATATTACTTTTGACTGCACAATATTTTGTACCATAAACAAAAAAAACACTTTTATTGCACCGTAATAATTATTACAAAATTATCAAACTCCACTAATTAAGTTGAATAATACTTAAATAATAGTCAAAGGCAGTAAAGTTTACTTTGTAAACTGCCGGTAGATAATATTATCTTAAAAAGCTAACCATATTACATGAATAAAACAATAATCATAATTGCATAGCCTTGTAAAATAAACATTAATAATGAGAAAATATGAAATTAAATAGAATGCAAAGTACACTACCCGGTCGATTGGAAGTCATTGAGGTACGAAAACCAGTGATGTATTTTATTTAGGAAATAAAAGTTTAAAAGTAGATTCGATCTCTTTGACGATGTTTTAATTCAACTAATATTGGGCCGTATATACCAAGTATAGATCAAATTGACGTTACATAGTCATTGTTTAAGGCTATTTGCGATATAATTTGACCACGTGTATAAATACTGTCGCGAATAAATGATAAATTTTATTACCTAAAAAGTGGTGATTAAATAAAATAACGAAATGTGAAATCTTAAACGCGCTATTTAATTAACTTTAACTTTACACCATGCTTAAATATGGAGAAATTACGAAACTATCCCGTTATTTTTAGTTAAGCTCGAGAACATGGCCGATATTGATGTTTTATTCAACTATAAAGGATATAAGCGGATTTCTATATTGGATTTCAATCCAATATCCTTGTTTGTAAACAATCAAATGTATGAGCGTTGCCATGACAACCAAAATCCAAAGAGTAATGTTCACGGTCCATACAGTCTCTGACCTTTCAAACTACTTTTTGTTAGGTATGTGAATGTATAAAGATGATATTGTCATTGAAATGCTTCCTGTTTTTATCTAAACTATTGGTGCAGATTTGATTTAATTTCTTAGATATCTGGATTTTCGTTTCATTTTCTCATCATCCAATCTAGTAGTCTTTTGAGTGACTTGAGAGGGTGCAATATTAAAATCCTTGCTGCGGTTTCTAATATAAGTAAATGATTTGGAATTAACAGAACATGAGCTATTATTTGCACTATATGTTGTTTTAAATACATGAGTTGTCATAAATCTAACAGGTCAGCTATGAACATTACTATTTGTATGAAAAAAAAATCTTGAATTGAAATTTACGTTCAGTACCCATAAAAATCCACTACAACTTGTACCGTTGAGAAGTTAATATTTATTATTCTGGTCTCTGCAGAGTTTTTAATTTTTTTTTTTTATAAGTGACTAAACCCGCGTTTGACCTCAATCTGGTAAGTGACGATGAGGTCGAAGATGAAAGCACACGGGTTTAGGACGGAACTGGCTCTTTATACAATATTGCCGGAACACATTACCGCCGGAGCGGTAACATTTGGCGGCAGACTTTATATAAAGGGTGGTCGCTAGCCAGGCGGACCCAGAAGGGATCCTACCACCAAACGAAAATTTTAACAACAACTTGGCACACACAATTCGTAAAACTTTCTTTATTGTTACAATAAATAAATACAGAAGGACGCAGATCAAACGTTCCAAACCTGTCAAAAAATTGTAATTGAATCTGAACTCTATGCCCTCGACATAAAGCTACTAGACCACAAAATGGCGCACAAAAATGTAAGTGTTTAATGTAAATGGCAACCGCGTCGTCTTTACATTTCGCCATTTTTGATACATGCTTCTATGCTGGACTGGGAGCGAAAGAAAAACTTAGAATGTGCCAGCTCCTTCTCTTCCCGAGCATACTGTAAAAGTCAGTTAAGAGACAGAGGTTTACTTGGCGTTTTTGTGGGCGATAGGTTGACTCCCTGTCACTACAATAGCCTCTCTCTATCTTTATAATACCTCCAAATTTGTCAAACGCAACATCAGATGGTCTTATTACCTCTGGTGTTCTGCCTACCCCATAAGGGATACAGGCGTCACGTTATGTATGTATATTCTTGTGCTCGCATTCTAGCCCCAGATAAAAAGAAACGGAAAAATATCCTTTGACAGGTCTGTAGCGCATGATCTGCTGCATTCTGTACCATATCGTATAGAGTGATAAAAGCTTTTTGACAATTATTCTCACAAATTCTACCAGAGCTCTCTCCAATCAGGTACCTTCATGGCACTGTGTTATCAATCTTTTTTCATGTACAGAAGCCAGCAGATCAAGCGTAACATTACCTGTCAAATTTCCCCAACCAATTTTAACTTAATGTCGAGGGCATAGAGTTCAGATTCAAGTAACATCTTTTGACAGTTTTGTAACGCTTGATGTGTCGCCTTCTGTACAAACAGTATTTTATAGCAACGCACATTTGCCTTTACTTTTACGAGTCTTTGCAAAAATATAAGCCGTTCGTTATATAAGGTGGCGGTGGATGAAACAGGAATCAAAATGTTAAAATTAATTCGTTAAAAATGTGAAATACGATTTTTATGTATTCCAAGGTCATTTCATAGCCTGTAAAGTAAAGATAGTCAGCCGATTTCAATGTTACCACGTATTAACATTACGCTTCTTAATTTTAGGTGTGACGCAGATGAAATTAGGGGTTTGAAGACTCAAAATCTGCTAACAAATAATATACCCTGGCAAATAATTCAATGCAGTAAAATGACAGTTCCAGTGCCCACTTTGCTGAAGATGTGGTTTAAGTAAATGAATGTAATTATTTTTTAAATAATAATATCGTAATGTATGGAAAAAATATTTAGGTTCACAAGATTTATCTTTTTCTATGGTTCATCATCATCATCACAACTCTTTGTAATGAGCCCACTGCAGGGCATGAGTCTCTCCTGGGTGACGAGGAGATTTAGGCCGTAATTCACCAAGCTGGCCCGGTGCTGGGTGGTGGATGCCAGAATTTTCAGGGCGCCAAGATGACTTTTGACAAGCCCTAACGACTACTGTATACAATTATACAACACCGTATCGTATGATACACACAGAAACCGGTAACTTCTATGGTTAGCAAAGGGCAACTATTCTTGTAATTTCATTTTTAACTACAGAACGAATTTAAAAAGCAAGAAGTTATAAAGTCGATTTTACTTCTACTGTAACCGATTTAAAGCACTTGGTATGTTTGGTAATTAACTATTTTCATTTTACTTTAACGATATAGTACACACGTCAAATTCAATTGTTTATAAATTTCTTAAAAAAAATATGCAAAACGAATGACAAATACGCATTCGTTTTCAATCATTCTCATTCAGTTACACTACGAAGTTTTTATTTGGTATCGTTATTTTTCTATTTGACATTTCGATCTGTCAGTTTACTGCATTGAGCCCAATCAGCCCAATAGTTTAGTCCGGAAGGAATGCTATTTACATTATTATACTAAAACCACAGATTATGTTAGGCATGCTAAATTGTGTAAACGTTTACGGGTTTATACTATTTAAGCTTAATTTGTGTGAAGGTATTTGCGGGGTATACAGGTATACTATTAGCTATTTTTTTATGTTAAAACATTAAAATGCAAAGAACAGTTATTCTGATTATCATAGTTACATACTTAGTGCTAGTTATAAATAATGGGAATGGCTTGATCCCTTACATAATATATACAGAAATATTTACGATATTGAAGTATGTGTTTACTTAAATCATTTAATGTGTTTTATGAATTTATTTTCTTGTTGAAATAAATAAAATAAAACAATTTATCTGACCACAAACATTGACAACAACTATCAAATTTATAGTTCAGTATTATTGGTCTAAGAAAGTCTTTATTACACCGACAGAAGAATTTTCTAAATAAATACGCAAGACTGTCCTTTTGAGCGGTAATTTTGTATAGATTTGGATTTAATAAGAAAAGTTGTGTTTAACAGTTACATTATTTTTTATAGTAACTTGGTTTTAACCGATGCGTTGCTTGACTAAAAGACACGGAACTAATAAGAATTCTATTTACCTACAGCAATGAGGCGAGTCATTAGTAATATAAAGTTTTAAATTGACCAGCATAGCATAAATATGAGCGGAAATATAAAATGTTGAAGAAAATGTCATTTAATACACTAAATAATAATAAAAAATACATATCACTTCAAGATTTATCTTACCTATCAAATTGTTTTTGGTTTAAATATGAAAACGTGAAATTAAGTTTTATAGAATTTGTACTAACACATTATTTAATAATTTAATTAATAGTTTTGACACACTCACGACACATTTTAAATATTTGTGCTTTGCGGATTTTCATTAAATAAACGAACCACGATTTTCAAACGTAGTTTACGAATTCAACAAGTTCTGACGAAATTGTCATATTATAATTGTTTAATTTATTCAGTCTTAATCGCAAAGATATTTTCTTCTCCAGAATGATTAGCTTTAGATGCAAACGCCTTTAAAACAAATTAAAAAAATACTTTTCAAAATTTTACAAGATTCAAGCGGTAAAAGAAAATAAATGTGCTAAGACTTAATTGCTAACAGACATTTTTAATTAAACAAAAAGCACCTTTACTGCATTGTAATAAGTTGCATAACGCAAATTGATATTACGACGATAAAACTTCTTTTTTGAGTTTTGCAAAAAGCACCTTTACTGCATTGTAGTAAGTTGCATGTCGCAGTTTGAAATTATTAAGATAATTTAATTTAAGTTTCTGTTAATAAGTCACTTTGCTTATAAACCAATTGGTGTGCGTTTTAAAGTAGATAATTAAAGCTGGCCAAGTTATTAGATTTGCAAAGTAGGTAGCTTACTGAATTTTTAATATCCAAAAAGATAGTTTACCAAACTCGTCATCTTATAACGTTATGGTTAATTATTAAGACATTTTTTTGATATTTGGTAACTATAGCAATTGAAAACTTTTATATAGACGGATACTGGCGGCAAAGTTTAACTGACAGTAATTTTTATTTTTATATTATAGATGGCATTGTCGACGTTGTTTCCTAATTCCATTAGAAATAAATTAGAATAAACGTGATTTCTAGATCAAAAAGTGGTTACAATGATTTACTGATAATATCTGTTTAAGATATTCGCAATATACAAAATTTTAAGTTTCAGGCATTCTCAAGACCGCAACAATTATAAATAAGTCGTTTTAAATAAATAAAATAGCTGTGTAGTCTTTACGCTTAAATCATTTCACATAATTCATATTACCGAAAGACATTTTACCCAATTCTACTTTGTATTTCTATTTTCAAATATGTCTAAAGTCAAAATTAGAACAATCCATTTTTTTGATTGAAATATATTTTAACTTTAGCGAAATTCAAAATTAGAAATTCCACAGTTGAATCGGCCCCATACTTACTTACTCTAGTACTAGTGAACATCGTAATTCTGTAATACGTTGGTCGAATTTGAATTCCTTGTGGTAGTATTTAAGATCGGTATTTCTACGGTATCACATTTTTTTATTGGGTTTCTTTATTTTCTTGTGTTTCTTGCGACTCTTGCGTCGGCGGTTGTCTCGAAGGAGAGTGAGCTCGGGCTGTTTCTTCCTTCTTTTGTTGAACGAACCTGGAACAGAAAATTGCATGAATTAAAAAAAGAAAAGTCTTTCTTTGCACAGTTTACCATGAACTGAACATGTAAGATACATACATACATAACTTCACGCCTGTATCACTTATAGGGTAGGCAGAACATCAGAGGCTATAAGACCATCTGATGTCACATATGACTAATGAGGTATTATAATGATGGCGAGAGGCTATTGCAGTGACAGGGGGTCAGCCTATCGCCCACAAAAATGCCAATAAAACCTCTGTCCCTTAACTGACTCTTACAATATGCCCGGGAAGAGAAGCAGCTGGCACATTCTATGTTTTTCTTTCCAGCATGGAAAGTAAAGTAAAGAAGATTCGGGGTTTTATTCAGAGGACTGGTGTTTGCGCCTGTAGATATCTATTCGCGAAGGTTCATTCCTATCTGACTCACTCATTCCCCTATCCTTTTCCCAAGTGTGAGCAAGACAACGACTCTGACGCAGCGACGACGGAACTTAGCTGTCAATCGAAAGAACACTCGAAATCGATGCGTGATGGCGGTCGTGCCTTGAAATTAGAATACAAATTGTTTACTGATCCCAAGTACCCAGTGCTGAGTGATATTATAGTGTGTCGAGATCCCCGGGGAAGAAGCAGCTGCCAGCAATAATCGGGTCAGTTTCGCTAACATTTTTTACCTTGTCTTTTCAACTTTTACCCTTTTCCGAATATTGCGCTCGCAACTGGCTCTTGCGTCGGCTTGTCTCGTTACTTTCAACTTTGGTCCATTTGTGTCTTTGTACTACATTCATATGCATGCATAAAATGGATTCAACAAAGGTCAGGACCGTCACGCCGTCAGGAAAATCTTACATTTTATGGATTTTCTGGTGTATACGGCGACTTGTAGATGTGGATTTACAATAATCTTTTAGGTCGCAGTGTAATGAGGGTATACAGGGTGACTGGTCACTTTTGAAAGTCAAGGACGTGATAGTTTGAGATCATACATGAAGAGAAAAAAATAATAAAAAAATAATATTAATTATTTACTGAGTAAACTTAACAGAAAGTTAAAGAATAGATTACGCAACACATGGTTACGCTAGCGTTGGCAGCGATCCGCGTGCCAGGTCACGTGCCGCGATCAACTCAGTTATATCTAAGTAAATAGTAACATAGTTGTATTTATTTATAGGGAAAAATTGATCAGAATGATCAGAATCGAATACAGAGTGCTCTCATTCAGTATCTAAAATTTGACACCAGTCACCCTGTATATGTGGCAATGATATAAAAACAGCGATTTGATCAATTCCCTAAATAATTTGGTCAAGTACCGGAGGATTTTAAAATGACAACAGGATTTTATCATTTTCCCAAACAAACAAACAAATGCCACAATTGATTTAGTGAAATGACAAAAGTAACGGAAGATGTAGTCGTAAAGGTTAAGTTGCGACGACGAGCGTAGCGCTGAGGAGCAGTTAGTTTGTGTATAGGCCACACGGCCTTAAACCTGAAGAGCTATAACCCAAAAGTTTTGAAAAAGTTTGAAAATCAGATTATCTGCGTTTCTACAATTGTCCTTTGGAAAAAAATATGGAAAACAAAAACGTGGCAAAACGTTTACGGGATATTGAAATCCGTACTGAAAAGATTCAGATTTAAAATTGATAACTACTATTAAATATTTTTTTATTATTTTACTGAATTAATTATGGTATACGTTAAATCATTAGGTTTGTTTAGGAAAATAATAAAATAAATAACATCCACAAACAATCACACTAACTACATGGCTCCAAGCTAAGCAGAGCTTGTGATATGGGATACCATGAAGCGAGATAGGGGGAACCTAGAATATAAATACATATACAACGTTATTTTTTGTACATACGAAACCTGAAAACAGTTTGTTCAGAATCGGCAATAGAATCGATTACAATAGTTTTTATACCATGTTAAAGGAGAAAGAAAGTCGTAGGCTTGGCGGTTAACAAAACGAAATGTATATCAAAAAATTCATTAAATTATTCTGTATTTGTATAAAAAAACCTACAAAAATATTAGATCTGTGAAACAAAATAAATTATAATGAATGTACTATGATAACGGCGTCTTCACATTTTTATGATTATTGTTTTAGAAATATCAAGAATTCATTAAAAAAAAGTGTAATATATTTTTTTTTATTATTTCACATGAATATTGAAACATTTTTTCACATTTTTATGAAGTTATCAATAAAAACATTTGAAAAATATTTTGGGGTTTTCATGTTTTTTTTGGCATCACAGCAGTAGATTTGACAAAAGCATGCTTGCTTATGTCAAATCAAATCAATCTCCAAACTGTCATTCGTTTCGTTTCTTTTCGTGCGTTACGAGTGCTCTCAGTGTGTTTTCTGCGTTTCTTTCTGTGATTTTTTACTAACTTGGCTTCACATACGGACTCGATTACCTGCTACATCTGATACTTTTGCTTTCATACCGGACACCGATAAAAACGATGGATCGTTGTGTGAATTTTGGTATTGCCACTGGTCGCAGTAATACCTTACGTAGAATTGTCTTGGAAGATGAAGCTACACTGTCAATATTTCGTGCATGAGTTACATCTTGCCCTGTAGGTAAGTATTGCTGCATCATCCTATTTAACCTATTACTTAGGTATAGCATTACTTTTGTTAAATTAATTAACTTAATGTCATATTATTCTGATCAGGTCAGCAATGAGGACTTTGTGTGTGTAGCTTGTTGGAACCTGTCGCAACAAGTTTTATCAGGACAACTTCCTGCTGACATAAGACGTGTTGGTCACTCCAGGGTTTGTCTCCGCTGTGGGCGCTCTTTGGCAGGCCTAAGAGTAACTCATCACACACCCCGTGAAAGAGCTATCTATAATGTCATTGCAGAGTGGATTATACCCAGAACTGTGGGTACCTTTTTTTTACAAATATGCTAGCTCATCTGAATTGGTACACACATCAATTGCAAAAGATTGCCATTGTGATCATTTTCTCTTAACCAAAGTTGATAAAGATTCATACAAGTATGCTGCCCATAACAGTCCCCGCAATAAGGCGAGCGGTAAAAACACCTGCCATCTATGCCCGAGATTCAGGTTCGAATCCTGGCAGTAATAATATTTGTGTAAGAACACAGGCATAAGCCCTCAAGGCTTATGCCTGTTTATATATTATACGAGCTGACCCGGCAAAAGTTGTTTTGCCATATAAATAAAAAAAAATAGATGTTGGCCGATTCTCATAGATACCGGATAAGCACAAAAAATGTCATCAAAATCGGTCAAGCCGTTTCGGACAGAACGTACGTGCCTGCATCATTGGAGGAGGGTGAAACACAATTGTCGACAATAGAAGCGAATAGATCACGAGCTGTCACCATATGTCGTTGGGTTGTAGAGGTTGTAAATGGTAGATTTAAGAGAGACTTTTAAATATTCCGACAAGACTATTTTAGTAAAGCATCTAAAAGTTTAATGCGAGATTTTGAGGTTGCAGCAGCACTTTTAAATAGATTTCATTGTTCCCTTCTATTGTTGATCGGGTTGATGCTGGGGAAATAATCAATCAAATTAATATTAACATGAAT
The DNA here is from genome assembly GCA_944452665.1 of Stenoptilia bipunctidactyla. Taxonomy (NCBI): domain Eukaryota; kingdom Metazoa; phylum Arthropoda; class Insecta; order Lepidoptera; family Pterophoridae; genus Stenoptilia; species Stenoptilia bipunctidactyla. Next base: position 2,141,053 of record OX101730.1, read on the forward strand.
AGAGAAAATAGTTTAGCTAATTTTGTAATAACTAATAATTATAATAGACGTAGGGCTGATTTTGAATCGATTAATGTAGAAAATGAAGATTTAAATGAATTTCCCCAGCTTACATATGATGAGTTGATTTTAATTTCTCTTGGTACCTATCAAATTAAACAGGCACGATCTTATTTTGGAGAACATACGAGGGGAAACAATGGTTATGTAATAGAAGTGTGCAGGGAGGTAAGCAGCAGTCTACAGCGAGATCTGTCAACTTCTAATAATGCATGGCTTTTAAGAGGACGTATCTATTCAAGACATATAAGTCGAAAAACTTATTTTATATATATTTTAGTTGACAGTTCTCGCAGAGGCAGGGAATCTATTGTTCAGTATTGTTGTAACTGTATAGTCAGAAGAAGAGCAGTAGGCTGCTGCGCTCATGTGATGTCTGTGATCTGGGCTAGGTACCAGGATAATGTTAATCCACCTGCACAGTTCTTGGATGATGTATTGATTATTATTGAAGATGAATAAAAACATTTAAAGTAAATAAGTGTTTCATTTTGATCTCCATTACCTTTACAATATCAATTAACAGGATGTGTACCAATTATTTATTCTCCTTATTTAACTAAAAAAGATGTGTTAATGAACTGATTGTAATAGTTATAATTCTCCAAAAAATCTCAATAGCCTTAGTTGTACCTCTACTGTTAATTTTTCTTACCATATTTCAAGTATTCATAGCTCTGTTTTCAGATTGCAAAATGTTCTGAAACTTTCTATAATTATGTTGTTGATATTATATATTTCGAGCTTTAAATTTCATAGTGTTAACTAAACAAAAGCCCTGGGCCCAGGCATGTATGGGAAGGTGGGTTTCTCCTTTTAACTCAATAATCTCTAAATAATCTTTAATAATGTTCATACAAATCTACTGCGCGCGTATTACCTTACGCTGCCGAGTTACTTGTTATTACTCGCGATCACAGAATGTACCTACGCTGTTGCTTGCATGTATGAACGTGTAGCGAGCGAGCCTATGCCTATTTATCTATCCTGCGGAGGCGCCGCGGCCGGGCCGCATAGACAGTACCGACACTCGCTTGTCCACGCTCCAGTCCCCGACCTCCCCGACTTCCAGCCAGTCAGCCGTGATCTAAATAACTTGAGTGCATGAGCCAGTGCGTCGCATCCGTATACGCCTCCGCAGCCCACCCGTTACGCTATCTGGTGTTTACGTAAATTTAAACAACATGAGTTATAGTTATTCAAACGTGCAATACACCGAAATGGTGCGAACACTAGCTCTAAGTGGTGACAATGTGTCCGCGGCAGTGCAGAGCTACCAGGAGCAGTTTGGTGTTCACGTGTCCTGGAATATCATGCTGAGTGCAACACAAAGGTCGAGGGGTTACGGTCAGTTCCGTCCGCCGACCGCCATGAATCGAGGTGTTGCTAGAATACCTACTACTGTGCAAGAAGGGATTTCGGACTTCGTGCATAATAACCCCGAGAGCAGCACGGCACAAGCAGCCCGAGCCTTTAATGTGAGCCAAAGTTATGCTTGGCACACACTCCACGATGACGGACAGCATCCGTACCATTTCCGTCAAGAGCTGTGTGAAAATGACTGGGCGCCGCGAGTGGAGTTTTGCCAGTGGATTTTAAGTAATCGGCACGCAAACATCTTATAGACCGACGAGTGCACATTCACTCGACGAGAACTTTTTAATATCCATAATAACCACTTCTAGGCTCATGAAAACCCACACCTAGCATGCCCTGATTCGTTTCAGTATCGTTTCTCGGTCAATGTTAGGGCGGGCATTGTAAATAACAACCTTATTGGACCTATTTACTTGCCGCGGTTAAATGGTCAGACTTATTTAAGTTTATTAAACTCTACATTGCCAGTAGTATTGGAAACATTGCCGCTGGCAAACTATCGGCTTATATTACCAGCATGACGGAGCCCCTGCACACTTAACTCGTGAAGTGAGAGATTTTTTAAATACAGAGTATGGCGGACGCTGGATCGGTCGAGGTGGACCAGTACACTGGCCAGCAAGGTCGCCAGACCTTACGCCTCTAGATTTTATCTTTGGGGTCACGTCAAAAACCTAGTGTATCAATCGGAGCCTCAAAGTGAAAGTGACCTTAAATGAAAAAAAGTGGGAATTCGAAATTGTAAAAAACAATCAATTTACAAAATCTAAAGCGGTACACTTTTGCAGTCTGAAGAATTGGTGAGTATTTATGATAATAGTATGACATTTGTGTATACCGATTCTTTGCACGAAAATATTTGACCCGTGTGCTAGGTTTCGCATGAACAAAAAATTACGTTGTAGATAAACGCCCAGACCCGGAACTTTTTTTTAATTCTGTGCGGGAATCGATCCCGCGACCACTGGCGTCTGAAGCAGACGCCAGTGTGTCTTTGTATTTGGGAGTGAACTTTTTGAAGTATCACATGGCTAGTTTAGCTCTTCGCAGGCTTGGTCATGGGTTTTGGACCATTCGAAAAGCTCAGTCTGGTCCTCTACCGGATACACACACGCACGCACACACACGCACCTGTAGACGTCGTCAGTGGGCTGCAGCGCGCCACTCGCCAGACTCAGCCGCCGGCCTACGCTGCGGCCCACGTCCGGCGCCCACCACGCCACCACGCGGCCCACCACTGGGACTCGCCGCAGCACGCCTTCCTGCCAGAGGCGTTCCGCGCTCTCGCGTTCGAGCTCTTCTTGGGCGGCTTCAATACCTGTAAATAACACACGTGTAATGAAAAGGAGACCCGCAATTAATCTTTGGACCCTGGGCCCAACTGTAGACAAGAACAAATAGTACTTAAGACAATATTAATACATTTTTAATACAGTTGCTCAAAAAGTAGCGTATTGCAGGGACGTATAGCGTCCGGGATGTGGGCACACACTCGTGCTTTTTCTTTACCTTTTCCGAACTCGTGCGTTCTAACTTTCAAAATAATGTCTATAAAAAGAAAAAAATTAAAAAAAGTTTTTACTAAAAAAATTCATAGAAGTTTTTATGATTCATGCATATATTTCTAAAAAGAAGCTGTTTCAATATCAGATTGAATGATTTGATTCAATGAGTTAGGTTAGGTTTCATCTCATTTCATTTTAATTTCATATCACAATACAAAAATTCTACTGAAGACTTAGCTGTATGGGCATAGTTCCCTTGCCTACCCAGAATGGGTGAAGAAAACAAAAAAAGCCCTGCTTATATACTTTTACGGTTGGCGCCATTTTGTTTATTGTGTTTTATTATTTTATTGAATTGCTTCATTTTTTCGCAAATGTATTAAAAAAAAGACTAGTGACACTCGGAGACTGCCGCGGTAAAGCTATTGCATAGCATTTTTTATCAACTTATGCAATTATAATTATTTATTTATTTTATTAATGCAGTAATGTTTGATCTAATATGAAGTTTCACAAGTTCCTAGTAGATGGCGCTGATTGTTTATTAAAACCCGCATGTAAAGTTATGAAATCAAAGTATCACCGCTGTGCCGGTCGGAGTGGCGGGTGTTAGGTTTTTTTCGTTACGGAATTTCTGGATTCGGTCCCCACGCTCAAGGCCCGCTCTATAAGTCGATAGAGATCTGTGGTAAGGAGCTTCCGGGGCAAAAATTTAAGCAAAATATTATGTTACAATTTTATTTTATTTCGAAGTCGTCGTGGCGCCGTGGTAACTATGTGTATCATATGATATCGCAGGTTAAGCAACGTTCGGCGCGGCCGGTACTTGGATGGGTGACCGTCGACCATTCATTTTTCACGGCGACTTCCGTGCTTCGGAGGGCACGTTAAGCAGTCGGTCCCGGGTGCTGTTTACTTGTATACAGTAGTCGTTAGGGTTTGTCAGAAGCCACTTCGGCGCCATGGAAATTCTGACATCAACCACCCAGCACTGGGCCAGCTTGGTGGATTATGGCCTAAACCTCCTCGTCACCCAGGAGAGAGACTCATAGCCCTGCAGTGGGGTATTACACAGAGTTGTGATGAGTGAGTGAATGTTAAAATAAGCCACCAACCTTTCTTTAACACCTCAGCCATGTCTGTGAATGCCTTCGAGTTTTCTTCCACCTCTTTCCCCGCGGCCACGACGAGGTCTAATAACTCGTCTATGTCTGTGTCCGCTGTTACCATGCCGAACCTGAAATGTGAATTAAATCAGGTTATATTAACCCAGACTAAGTAGTTACGCATAATAAAAATAAAAAAATAACCCCAAGACAATCACACCAACAACATGGCCCCAAATTAAGCAGAGCTTGTGATATGGGATACCATGTAGCGAACTAGGGGGAAACCTAGAACATTTATAGATAAACGCCCAGACCCGGAACATTATTTTTTGTTGTTCCGTGCGGGAATCGAACCTGCGACCACTTGTGTCTAAGGCAAACAGTGTTACCCCATCGCCACAGTGGTCGTCTGACTAATACATTAGATTTAAACCGATTTGTTTCATTTTATCCCTTGAAGATATCGCTCTGCTGAGATAAGGCCGCTTGAGTCGCATATTATTTTGTATATGAAACGCAATAAAATCTAGTCAAAAAACGCAATTTAATAATGTTTTTAAGTTTTTGCATTTAAAATGCTCAATTATTCTTAAATAAATGAAAAATGTGATAAATAAAAAAATCTTTTATTAATTTTATTTATCACATTTTCATTTTTTTAAAAACGTAATTTAAAGATAAAAAGACAATATTATTTACTAGCTGTTGCGCGCGGATTTACCCGCGCAATTTCAAATCCCGCGGGAATAGCGGGATAAAAAGTAGCCTATGTGCTATTCCAGGCTGTACATTATCACTTGGCCAAATTTCATCCAAATCCGTTGAGCCGTTCTCCCGTGATTGAAGAACAAACATCCATACATCCATACATCTAAACTTAGTTAAAAGTTATGATTATTAGTAAAAAATAAGATTTTATCAGGAAGGACCCACCACTGTTTGTTATGAAAGTCTTAAGGCTTTTTCTTGAACATGCTTTAAAATTTGAGCATTATTTAGACAACCTTCTTTGAGATAAATCGAACTTGCTCTACTGGTCGAGCAGCGGCCGGCAAAAGTTGAATGAAAATCAACATCGTTGTGGTTAGCGGCAAAATAAATTGCTATGTTAAATCATATTTGTCGTGCAATTTAAAAATATAACGATCTTCTACTCCGCAACATGGCGACCAAAGAGGTAACTTATCAAAGGTTTATTTTAAATTTGGAACTGGCTTGCACATAGAATAAAAATACTTTGGCGCGTAAAATCCACATTAAATTTTAAGAATTGTACATTCAATAATTGTATTAATAAAAGTTCTATTGTACTACGTAGTTTAATTTCCGCGCATTATTTGAGAAAAGTACTATACAAGCCTTGTCTGCAACTAGGCATGGATGGGCTTACGTATGTGTGTCGGCCCACATTCACACGTTCGTACATCAATGCCTCTCTTGCCAGCCGCTGCAGTAATGTACTATAAGAATTGATCATGACTTAATAATAGATTCCAAATTCCAAACATAGTAATTTATATTGCCGCTACCAAGACAGATATGGATTTTCATACAACTATTGCCGGCCGCTGCTCGAACAGTAGAGCAAGTTCGATTTATCTCGAAGAAGGTTGTCAAAATAATGCTCAAATTTCCAAGCATGTTTGAGAAAACAAAGCTTTAATAACACGTTCCTTAATTACAAGCAATATTTAACCAACCTGACACAAGAAAGGCCCTCTTCGTTCTCGCCGCAGGAGAAAGCGCCGTCGGTAGCCCGCAGCGTTTCCACGAGTTGTCTATTCAAGGCGTTGAGGTCCTCGGCCGGCGCTTCCTCCCAACCCTGGGGCACGTATCGCACCCCGCCGAGACCTGCAAGTTAGCATATGGCTGTTATTCTTTATAATAGACTGTGTAAGGGATCCGAAACAACTGAATCATGACCCATTATGCTGATAATTCGTTTGAAACTGTCAAACTTGTAAGGTCAATGATTGACCGTCAATCGCGTATAATGCACTTAAGACATTTTAGATACTGTACGAATTCTGTATTCAGTAAATGTCAGTGTCGAATGAAATGGAAACAAGTTCGTCACCCAGGAAACCGAATATCGTCAAGAAAACTTCGACCTACTAGAATTTAGACGGTTTGCCATAACGAGCTTATCGATAGTACATTTTGTTAAATAGACATAAATCACCTCGGTGAGTGAGGTGCCCTCACCCTTTCGAGATAATTTAACAATGTCATTTCATAGAGACACCTTCCTATTTGTTTTTAAAGACTAAACAGAAAATAACAAAAAAAAAAATTTTTTTTCTATGTAGGTATTTTAGATTTGTTTATTTTTTCTTCTTCTTGTTTAATATAGTATTAAAACTGAGATGTAATTCAATGACACTGATATTTTTTTCAATTGAGTGTCAAGGAATACCTGTGAGATTTTGGGGGAATTTTTGTGAAATTTAAATTGAATGTAGGTAAAATATCTAAAGTCGAATCCCTAAAACATTCTGAATTCAGCCACTAAAAGACATCAGTTCAGCTATGAGTTGAATGTTTGTGTTATGCAGATCGGTAGCTCAGTTGTATGAGCACCTGTCCGGTAAACGCGAGTCCCAGGTTCGAGACCTGGTCGGGTGATTTTATTTAGCATTTTTTCCAGTTATTTAAGAATAATTGAACATTATTAAATGTAAAAACTTAAAAAAATAAATACTAACCAGCCCAACCCGGTACGGTCAGCAACCTCAAAGTCGGCAACTGCTTCACCCTGTCCTGAAACGGCTCCTTCAAAGCCAGGGTCGCATGAAGCACGTGGAGTTGCGAGTCTAGCAGGTGAGAGAAACTCTCTACGCTGTGAGGAGAGAGCAGAGAGCCCTCTAGCGGGCAGTAGCGCAGGACGACGCCGTAGGTTTCTGTCTCGCACACTTCTATGCTTAGCTGGAAGTTGTTGGAATGAAATATGTTTAGCATCGAAATCCTAAACATATAATAATAATAAAATAAAATCCCCAGATAATCACACCAACTACATGGCCTCAAACTAAGCAAAGCTTGTGTTATGAGATACCATGTAGCGAACTAGGGGGAACCTAGAGTATAAAGTACATACCTATAAAGATAAACACCCAGACACGGAACATTTTTTTTTTCTTGTTCCGTTCGGGAATCGAACCCGCAACTACTGGCGTCCAAGGCAGGTTTGCAACATCCAAAGTGGTCGTCAAAAATTAAATATAAAGTAATGTTATCAATATTTATTTGTTAGATTACCAAAACAAGTAAGTCCGTAACTGACTTTAATTAATGAATGTTATGATGTTTTTTGTACCTATATCCGGGGGCTTTGTACTTTGTGCTGAATAAATAAATAGTAAAAATAATTCAGTTTAATTCATTAATTGCCACTAATAAAATCAAGAAGATATTCTATTGGGGAAAGACAATGAGAATGATCCTAACTTTTTGGCCCCGTAAGTTGTACAGAGGGATTATAGGAATTTGAAATCCAAATTCATAAATCAACTATATAAATAATTATATAATTTAACATGTTCGACTCACCATATCAGCTTCCCGTTGCAACACTTGCCCGAGCCAGGAGTTGAGTTTATCGTAGTATGGCGGGGGTTTCTCGTCGCCAGGCGGCGCGAATTGGAATACTACGCACGCCGACGCTGCGCTTATGGCACCCTAGTACATAGGGTTAAATTAGGAAAGATTTTTGTGTACAATTTACCTATTTTCTGTGAAGTAGTATTAATATAATTTTTATTTTATATTTATACAAGCCGAAGTCCCGCCAGCCTACTGAGATTAAATACATCATCACAAACTAAAGTCCTATTTTGCCTATTCCCGTGGGAATTTCAAATATTCCTTTCTAAGTGCATCCCTTCAACCTCTAAAGAATGTATGTTCCAAATTTCAGCTCTCTACACCCACTATGGCAGTCGTAGTGGAATACTACGCACGCCGAGGCTGCGTTTATGGCGTCCTAGTACATGGAGATAAATAAGGAAAGGTTTTAATACCATATTTTTATTATTTGGTAATCATTATTATTAATTAGTTATCGTTATTATAAAGTATTCATATAATATTTCATTTAAATGTATAGAATGAAGACTTTTAGGCATAGTTTGTCGTAGTACGGCGGTGGTTTCAGATTAGTATTGGAATACTTTATAGAAAGACTAAAGAGAATTTATCGTTTTTGATTATATTTACAATTTTAACTCGAATTTTAATCAAGTTACGAGTTAGCGCTGAAACGTCGAGCAAAAATGCAAAACATCTGTTTAAAAAAGTGTAATATTATCATACTTACAATTATATCAACGTTCGGATTCTCATCGCCTCCTGGTCTTTCACTCTGAAAATTACACCATTGAATATTACTTATCTACAATCTGATAATTCCTCGATATTTAACCTCCTGTTAAGACTACGAGATAGGTGTGTAAAATTCTGACACTTACTTGTGTAAGAATGTATTTTAAGATTGCACACTCCCTTACTAGTTTAGTTTATTAGGTACTTTACTAGTTTTATGAAAATATTAAAGTAGGTAATATAGCAATTAGCAATGTTAGTTTATCAGTTAGAAAAGATTTTCTAAGCGGAATGAGGACTCTTAATAGTGCGTATGCTGCTAGGAAAACTAGTCAGTAATTTCTTTACCCTTTTATCTTCACTTACAGAGATTGATTAAAAAAAACAGCATTAACAACAAATAAAAAAAGATATAGAGGTTTTAAAGGCGTTTTAGTGGGCGATAGGCTAACCCCCGGTCACTACAATAGTCTCTCTCCATCTTTATAATACCTCCAAATTTGTCAAACGTGACATAAGATGGTCTTGTAACCTCTGGTGTTCTGCCTACCCCATAAGGGATACAGGCGTGACGTTGTGTATGAATGTATGTAAAACTTTTTCACTTTTGCCGATCAGATAGCCCCTTTATCAGTTTAATTAACTTGTGTGCATTCAATTAAGATTCATACATACTATTAAGATTCAAAAGCAGGTTTGTTTTCCTTCAAAAAATACTCACAATAATTTTCAAAAGTGCATTTTCCAGTACAATCTTCGCCGCTCTCGCCGAGCGGAACGCGTCAGACAATCTCTGAGACAATTTCCTAGCGCCCGCACACCGTAGGGCTGCCCATAACGGTAAAGCGGGCAGTCTTGCCGCGCCGCCTGTCAACCCTGCCAAAGCCGCAAGCGCCGTCTCTCTGCTGCCAGCCTGGTATATCAAAATCAGACGGTCTAACTACGAAACGAATTATATTTTACATTTTGTTTTGAGTTTAAAAAAAAACATGTTTGTTTGGGTTGTGTTGGCACATGTCATAGAATAAACGAAATAGGGTTTTAACGATTAATTAATAATTATTCGAGATATTTCTCCTCCCTGGGGATCCTATACTTCTTGTCGCGGGCTTTTGGCCAAACTACAAGATAGTTTTCTGTGTGGATTATTTTAAAACAAGTTCGTCCAAAAGTGATTCTTCAAGCATTTAAGACACAATATTTAAATTGACTCGTCTACTACTTGACAATTTTTTATTTTTTGGACTACTAACAGCCGTTATAATGGGGACAGGTACATTAACCGACAATAAATTAAGCTTTGGACATAGTGAGAACGCGCCTTTACATCAGCTATGATAGCGATAGGTCAGTTAGAGAAACTAACTATTAATAATAATAATAAACTCTTTATTGTACACCAACATGGTTATTCTTATTCATGTTATTTATTCATTATTCTATTCTGAACCAACTAGGGTCTGATTCATGACTTGAGGACTAATATCTGTGTTCATCACACAAATATCCGCCGCCGCCGAGATTCGAACCCAGGACCTCTGGCATAGAAGGCAATGTATGTTACCGTTACACCAGCCGGTCGTCAAACTACACAAACTAACACACCAACTATGTAGCCAAACCCCAAAATAAGCTTTTTGTAGAAGCTTGTGGCACGGGGACCACACCCTGGAACTATCACACAGGGACCACACACTATAAGTATACCAATAACACCGGCGGTTAACAGTAACCCGTGCCAGTTTAGCTGACTTCATGTCCCAAACTGCCGGCGGAATTGTCCACCAATGCACGGGTCAGGTCACCCGGGCAGTCATCTATTCTTGTACTCTGGCAAATAATTCAATGCAATAAACTGACATTTCGAAATGTCAAATAGAAAAATAATGATACCAGTTAAAAACTTCATAGTGTAAGTACTGAATGAGAATGATTGAAAACGAACGAGTATTTGTCATTCTTTTGCATAAAATTTCAAAGAAATTTATAAATAAATGAATTTGAGGTTTGTACTATATCTTTAAAGTAACTTTAATGAAAATAATTAATTAACAAACATACCTCGTGCTTTAAAACGGTTACAGTAGAAGTAAAATCGACATGATTAATTCTTGATTTTAAACTCGCTTTTTCGTTAAAAATGAAATTTCAAGAATAGTTGCCCTTTTTTCATACATACCTATTATTATTTAAAAACTAATTACATTCATTAACTTAAACCAAATTACTATTTTTTTTCCCTAAAATGGGCACACTGGAACTGTCATTTTACCGCATTGAATTATTTGCCAGGGTATAGTCATTGATTTACACCGGGAGTTTTATTGTTTACTTATGATTTAGAATCTTGAACTCAAATTACTTACAGCATTGACTCCTTTCGAGGTGTCATTAGCCGTTATAGGCTCGGGAATTTTGTAAAAAGTCTGAGAATAGTTATTAAGGAAATACATTTCAATAAACACACTAAAAAAAGCTATAATAAAAATATTAAAAAAAACCGACTTCAAAGTTGAACTAAAAAGTAAAAATTAACTGATATACATACTAAAGAAAAATATAAACATACATATTGAATAAATACATATTTTTTATTCGAATAAACTTAAATAAACATATAAACATCCATGACTTGACGACTTATATCTGTGTTAATCACACAAATATCCACCGCCGCCGGGTTTCGAACTGTTATACCGAGCTTGCTCCAAGAGTTTTTAAAAAAAGATTTTAAACTGATCTAGGATTTATTTGAACTTTACAAAAGAATAACTTTTACAATTAACACTTTTTAAATTAATTTGCAAGAGCGTGTGCAAGTTGTCGCGACAGGATCCAGACTGACTATCCAGACCTCCATCAAGCTGCATTGAAAATGACCACACATACAGCCGTTTGCTGATACTGCACTGAGTCAGCTATTAGCCCTACAGGTTAGGGATGTAACACCTCCCCCCTTAAAACTAAACTTCGTGAACAAAAGGGGAAGTTTAGGTTTATGAAGATCTAAGCCTAGGCGCTACAGTAGGAGTTTCATTAACAAGAGAATCTAAATTAATATTATTTAAACTAACATTTTCGTTTGAATTTGGGTAATTTATCTTAGGCTTTAGTCCACGACAACTTTCACACTTACAATATATTATAATTAATGAGATTATAAAGAATATAACTAAGGTAAAAATTACATATAGACTACTAGTATAAAATATGCTATATTTGACAATGTGGGGTTCATCTAAGATTGAATCTAATGATTTTACGTCAGATAACACATCCAAATTTGTTTTAAGGAAATTTACAGGTTTTAGCTTGTTTTTATGAGAAGAAAGTTTTGATTCTATACAACATGAATCATTAATTAAGTTAAATGTAGGTTGAAATACTTTTACATTTATTACATAATTATTTTTAGGATACAGTTGGATATTGTCACTGAAACCGATACAGTTTTCAGGTAAATGTAGGATTCCGGTTCCAATTAAATTAAGTTCAAAAGTTTTAGTTTGATTACATTGAATTAAAATCTTTTTATTTTCTGATTGTACATAAATCCAATTATTATTAGTAAGAGAATGCCAAACGTTCAATTTTCCATATAAAAACTTAGTATTACAGGTTTCGGGAATATTTGAAATAATCTCGGTAAAGAACTTAACTTCACATACAGGACTGCCACTTGTCAAAAGTGTATCCACCGAATTACAAACATAATTATAGGGTTGTAATGTTTTACACTGTTCTAAACTTTCCAAAGTCATAAAAGATGTTTTATCGACAGTAATACCCATATACTTAATAGAGGGCATAATCATAACAAACGATGTTTGATCTGGGTGTGCCATCGGTAAAGGCATGACGTGATAAATCTGGTAAATCTTATTATCTACTAAAGGAATCATTAAAATAAATACAATTTTGCCGTTATAAAAATAAGAGGCGCATTGAGAGATATTGAGAATCATATTAATATTGCTTAATTCTAAGGGTACAGGTAAGTCGCGAGACTTGGGCAAGTTAGAGTGGTTATCAACTAATTCTTGATTTTGTGTAGGCGTGATAATTGAGGGATGAAAAACATTATTTCTTAAGAATAGCAAAGAATTAATTAAATCTTCTAACCTAAAGGAAATTAACAACAAACTACTTTCTAACATATTTAAAATGAATTCTAACTTAGATCTTATCACTAAATTATCAGATACATTCTTAACGTGTAAACTTAAGTCATTCAGAGCGTCATTCAAAATAGCTTCGTTAATATTAAACTTATATAATGTTTCATTAAATGATTTTATATACGACGAAGTTACCAGAATATTATTTTTTAGAATGGAAGCCATTTTGTTTTGACTTTTCTGCATGTTTTCTATGGCATTATTATACATTAGAGCATCGTTTTCGTCAAGTGTGCCAAATATGTGTTTAAATACTGTTCCTACGGCTCCAAACCAAGCTGCACGTTTTTTTGTTTTTACTCGAGACAAGGTGAGACAGAGAAGCCATATCTTTGTTAAGATCTTCGAAGCGGATGGTCAGGGGTTCGAGCATATGATGGCAATTTAGCTCGTGAACAACGTTACTTTGTTTGCACAAATACCTAAAAGTACCTAAAACACTTTTTATATTATCTAAATGGGGCTTAAAGTAAGATATATCTATAGGTATTACTAAGTTTAGATTTCCGTTGGAAATTTGCAATTTTCCCACTGGTTCAAAATATAAACCTGAACTTTGTGGTATGGGAGTTATGAATTCCTGACTACCTTGAATGGGCCTGTAAAAGGAAATATTACTATTCTATTAATTTATTCCAATAATTCTTATACTATATCATTAAGGGTAAAATGAAATTAAGATTACATTTTATTTATAGAAACTAACAAGTTAAGGTACCAATTACATTAAAACAGACGAAGAACTTTGTTCAGTTCGCAGAACTATTACTATGCACCATATCAGTAGCTAATAAAGCGCTATACGCTAAAATGTCGTGTAAGGAGATTTAGTGAGCCGTATTCATAGTCATGTTTTGTTACAACAATTGTCCGAACTTTATTTATTTATCACTTCTTTATTTCAATATTTTATTATTTACTTAAAAGTGTTGTTTAGTTACTAATTTAGATATAGAAATATGGTTTATTTATTATTGTTATTTAATATATATATTTTTTCTTACATTTATAGTTCCGAAAAGGTTTTAGAATTGAATAACAAGAAAATATTCCTAACGCGGGTTTAACTTGGTCGAAGTGATGTTTAACATGTTTCCTATTGATTAATAACGTGAGAGTGTTGTTATTGTGAACTTTAATTATCTTATAGGGTCCCTTCCACAGTGGGGACATTGCTTTTCGCAGACGTAAATGGTTTTTAAGATATACGTACTCTCCGGTTTTATATGATACTGGTCTTGAGTGACTATCGTAATAACGTTTAGACCTTTCCTTGGATAATCTAATGTTTTCAAGGGCTTTACTTTGGGAGTATTTTAAACGTTGTTGAAGTATTTTTACATATTCAGGATACGTCGCGTCTAGTGAAGATTCAAATAGAGAGTTTGGTAATAAGGGTTTAGATCCGAATAAAAGTTCATATGGTGAGTAGTTAGTGGTACAGTGAGTGTTAGTCAGAATGATCTTCGTTCACATAGGACTTTAGGTATTCTTTCAAGGTGGAATGACTACGTTCCAGTGCACCTTGTGTTTGTGGGTGATACGGAGAAGACCATAACTGTTTAATTTTAAGAAAGGAACAGGTTCTTCTAAACAAATCCGCTGTGAAATTAGTGCCTTGGTCGGTTAGTATATATTTAGGTAGCCCAAATAGAGAGATGAAATGTATAAGGCATTCGCTAGTTTCTTCCGCAGTAGTGCTACGGATAGGATATGCTACTGAGTACTTCGTGAGGTCGTCTTGCATCGTTAAAATAAATTTTAACTTTCCTGGGCCTGACTCAGGGAGTGGTCCCACTATGTCGAGGGCTACTCTCTCAAATGGTACAGTAGATGTACTCGTGATTTCCATGGGGGCACGATTTAATCTGCGAAGTGCTTTGTTAGATTGGCAGGAAGAACATGTTCGAACATATCCTTCAATGTCGGACTTCATACCTTTCCAGTAGTATGATTCAGAAATTCTTTTTAACATTCTATTGCAGCCTAGATGACCAGCTAAAGGTAAGTCGTGATTTTCTTTAAGTATTTTTCGAATTTCTGTTGGCGAAGGGTAAATTATGTTGTTATGATAAATGTGAACTTCTATGTTAGTATTATGGAATAAATGTGAAATAATACTAAATATTTTTATGAATGAGTGTTTGTCAAAAGGGTTTCTAAAGTCGGAAATGGCAACTGAAGTAACTGTTTCATCAACTGAAATTAGTAATTCGTTTCTAATATTTTTTATACTTTCAAAAATGTCTGGGTAAGAACAACTGTCGAAATGATAGACTTTTGTAAAAAGAAAATAACACTGTTTGTTTTTAATGTTAAATTTTAAAGAGGAGTTAAGTGTTCTTTCTAGACTTGTAAGGGCATCTTGTTCAGGGTAAAGGTCCAAAAATTCTTGTACATATGGATTAGATTCATCAAGGTCTATTGATGTAGGAATTATGATGTACTTTTGATTTGCTTTAATTAGGTTTTCATTATGTTCGATAATGACTGTGTTGTAGGTTGTTAGAGGGTCATTAGAGTCTTTCAAGAATTTACTATAACTGTCTTCGTTGAAAATATTGTCATTTTCTAAAGGGTCGAGAGTACCAGGGACTTGTGAGTCATTTACTATTGGGTTAACCGGATATCGTGAAAGAGCGTCTGCTGCGCTATTGAGTCTGCCTTTTCTGTACACAATTTCATACTCGTATTCCTCAAGTTTTAGCCGCCAGCGTTGAAGTTTGCTGCTGGGGTCGGAGTGGTTAAATAGCCATTCAAGTTTACGATGGTCGGTTACAATTTTGAATTGATGGCCGTAGAGATAGGGTCTAAAAGTCTTACAACCAAAAAGTATAGCAAGCAATTCTTTTTCAGTAGTATTATAATTACTTTCGGCTTTGTTGAGAGTACGGGACGCAAAGGAGATGGGACGGTCGTTTCCTATTTCACCCTGGGAAAGTATGGCACTGATTGCAAAATTTGACGCATCACAAGTAAGTATAAATGTTTTTTGAAAATCAGGGTAAGCTAATAATGGAGCGGAGGTAAGTTTTGATTTTAGATCTTCGAAAGCTAATTGATGTTCGTTTTGCCACATAAATTTGACATCCTTTTTTAAAAGAGATGTTAATGGTTTTGCTATTTTGGAAAATTCTGGGATAAAACGCCTGTAATATGAAACTAAACCTAAAAATGACTTGATGTCTTTAGGAGACTTGGGTAAAGGAAATTCTCTGACAGATTTAATTTTTTCAGGATTTGGATGCACGCCCTTATCCGTAATGATGTGTCCCAAATACGAGACCTCTTTTCGAAGGAACTCGCATTTATCGGGCTGTAGTTTCAAGTTGAATTTTCTAAGTCGGTCAAAAATGTTTAAAAGGTTTTTTATATGGGATGGAAGATCGTAAGAATAGATAACAATGTCGTCTAAGTAGACGAAGCATTGTATACCCTGTAGTCCTGATAATGCAGTATTCATAAGACGTTGGAATGTCGAAGGTGCATTTTTTAGGCCAAACGGCATGCGATTAAATTGGAAATGACCCTGTGGGACGGAAAACGCAGTTTTTTCTGAATCTGTTGGGGACATTTCAATCTGATGGAACCCTGAAGCGAGGTCTAGAGTGCTGAAGTATTTGCTTTTTCCCAACTGGTCTAAGATTTCAGTAACGTTGGGTATTGGGTAAGAATCACCTATAGTCACGTCATTTAGTTTTCTATAGTCGATGACTACGCGCCATTTACGCTGGCCCGAGGCATCGATTTTTTTTGGAACTACCCAGATTGGTGCTGACCATGGAGAAGTAGAGGGTTTGATGATGTTTTCATTAAGCATTTTAGTAATTTGGGTTTCTACTTCTTTTTTATGGCATTCGGGGAATCGGTACGACTTAACATGTATCGGATGATCTGAAGTTGTTTTTATTTCATGCTTTATTGCTGTAGTGGTTGAAAGTGGTTCCCCGGGGAGGTGGAAAATGTCACTATACTTTGAACATATATTAGTCAAATGGTCTTTTTCTTCAAGATTAAGATGTGAAGTACGTAAGGACTTCTTTTGTTCTTACCAAACAAGTGGAATTGGAATCATAGAAAGGCATTACGGGTTGAGACATATCGATTAGATTTATTGGAAGAAGAGTTAATTTCATATCAGATTTGATAGTCGTGTCTTGGTCAGATGTGTTTACAACAGAAATGTTGACACGATTGTTATTTTTTACTTTGACAATGCAATTCGCGATTAAAAGTGAATTTATTGGATCAGCATCAAGAATGATTCCTTCTCCGATTTCTGGGTTTGATACGGTACATTCTATAATAGCTTCAGTTCTGGAAGGGATTGTATATACGGGTTCGTTAAAATTAAGGTTTACCGTTTTGTCGTTGAGTTTTAATGTTTTGAGTTTGTAATCGATGTTGCTCTCTGTTAAATCGAGGATGTCTGTGCCAATAATCCCGTCGTAAGGAAGATTAATTTTGTCAATTACGTGGAAGTTATGAATCATGTTTTCGTTTTCTATAAGTAAAGAAATCGGTAATAGTCCTAACGTTTCCACAGGTTGAACAGAGTCTATACCTTTAATTTTAACAGTTTTATTTTTTAGTTCGTTAAAATTGTGCACGGAGTGTCTTTGTATCAAGCTGATTGCAGCACCTGTATCTACGAGCAGTTTAAGAGGTTTGTGAGAAATTGATGAGTTGACGATGATGTAAGGTAAGTATTTTTTTAAATGATTTATATTTAATTCGTAAATTTCATTAATGCTGTTCTCGATTGTAGGAGTTTTAGTTTCTAAAGAATAGTGCGGTATTTGGATATTCCGTGTTACCAGCTGTTGTGGCTTACACGAATTAGATAAACGAGGAGGTAATTCCTCTGTATGAGGACCGCTAGCATTATGAAGCTCATTGGATTTGAGAGTGCTATGAGATTGGGGCTGGTTACCCTGTTTGTTAGCAATGATTATTCGGGACTGGTTACCCAAGGATTTAGTGCTATGAGATTGGGGCTGGTTACCCTGTTTATTAGCAATGATTATTCGGGACTGGTTACCCAAGGATTTAATAATATTTTTAGAGTTTGCATAGGTGCCATTTATTATTTTTGAGTCCGATAGACACCGGCTCGGACTAGGATTTAGTTTAAATTATTTGAATTTTCAGGATTATAGTCACTATTAAGAGGTTGTTCTGCTTCAACTACATGAATGTTTCTATCGCCATTAGGTTGAGGTATCGTATTTCGTCGGCTATTATTATATTGACGTTTCCGGCAGTTTTCAATCGTGTGACCCTGTAATTTACAATATCTGCAGAAAGTAGATCTAATTGGTCCCATATTTGGGCGAAAAACTTGAACTTGATTATTAAATGTTGAAGGTCTTGTAGGTCTAAAGTTTGAGTTGCGTTGGGGTCTATTTTCAGGAGGCGTAAAAGATTTACTAGAGAAGTGTACTATTTTTTCTTCTGAGATTGCTATGTTTATGGCTTCATTTAAATTTTTCGGGTTTCGGAGGCGAACATTATTAGCAAGTTTTGGATTAAGGCCCAGAGTGAAAGTATTCAGGGCTAAATCTTCCATAGCTGCCGTTCTACCTGCTAATTCACTTTTCCTAGTATTGGATAGGGTTATTTCTGTAAGGAGTTGACTTAAACACGTTTCAAGGCGAAGAGAATATTGAGCTACGGTTTCGTTGTAGTTTTGTTTGCATTCCTGTAAGTCTGTCAAAAGGTGTGCGTAACATTTTCTTTCACCAAATTGTGTTGTGAGAAATTCTTTAAGTTGGTCCCAAGTATTGAATTCTTTAATAGCGCAGGCACTTTCCGCACGACCTTGGAGTTGGCTTAATATGTACTTAAAAAGGACGGGTTTTTCACCTTCCGAGGCTAGATTATAGGCATTTGTGCAATTATTGAGGAATGGTGTCAATTGTTCCCGAGATCCGTCGAAGGGCTTAACAAATCGAAAAAGTGCATTCAAATCAATATTTACCGGTTGAACAGGTAAAGGTTTATCTAGTTTTACCTTATCAGAACGTGTTTCTGTTGCCATTTTGGATTAAGATACTATCGAGTATTTATAAATTGAGTGCGTTAGATATTTGTAAACTAAAATATAAATTTAAAGTTTAAAGATTAAAGATTTTAAATAGTTCAAAACAAGACTATAGATTTGGCACACGACTTACAAGTTACAGATAAGAGTCTAATGTTCTTGTTATGACTTCGACACGATGGTAACGGAACTTAATATTAACACAACGCTTAAATATATCACTGCACGTCACTTTAGGATGGATTTAAAATGTTAATGTTTTGAAAGAATGAAGAAAGTTCTGACTTACAGGAGTTTGACGATCAGGAAGTAGGTTACCAATAGAAACCTCATGGTGATTCTCTGGAACTGGAAACAGGTACTGGAACTGGAACCCTTCCGTGATTTTGGTTCCAGGGTAGAGTAGACTCAGGGGAGCGAGCTGTTGTCGCTACGGATGGGTCTGGATCACTCGTGGACAGG
Source organism: Stenoptilia bipunctidactyla (assembly GCA_944452665.1). Classification (NCBI taxonomy): domain Eukaryota; kingdom Metazoa; phylum Arthropoda; class Insecta; order Lepidoptera; family Pterophoridae; genus Stenoptilia; species Stenoptilia bipunctidactyla. The sequence continues at coordinate 2,160,107 of OX101730.1, forward strand.
TTTTAAAAATTAAACCCGTATTTGATGATTGCACTAAACAAATTTGGCTTTTCGCACTATTTTACGTAACTTTCACTGGGCACTTTCTTTCACATACACGTAAATTAATTTTGACTTCCTGGGATCTGTAATCTGATCCCTTTTACGCTGCCACCAAATGTTATACCGAGCTTGCTCGAAGAGTTTTTAAAAAAAGATTTTAAACTGATCTAGGATTTATTTGAACTTTACAAAAGAATAACTTTTACAATTAACACTTTTTAAATTAATTTGCAAGAGCGTGTGCAAGTTGTCGCGACAGGATCCAGACTGACTATCCAGACCTCCATCAAGCTGCATTGAAAATGACCACACATACAGCCGTTTGCTGATACTGCACTGAGTCAGCTATTAGCCCTACAGGTTAGGGATGTAACAGAACGCAGGACCTCTGGCATAAAAGGCAATGTATGTTACCGCTACACCAACCGGTCGTCATACCTAAAATTAGAGATTGCAATGTCGAATACGACTCAATATCGAATGTGACTCAATGTCAGCTAGTAGTAAATGACGATGAGATTACGGGGAAACATTGCCGGTACGATGTTAGCGAAATTCCATAAAAACAAGTAAAAAAGTAACTCATTTGACATTCTTAAGATGAATAATAGAAAAATGGCCAATCAGAATGCATTCGTATCACGTTATGGTATGACGGCCGGGGTAAGCCAATAAAGCGTTCGTTTCACGCCATATCAAAAAAGCCAATCGGAAACCATCGGATTGCCGTTCACTCTTAAGGGTTCGAAGTTCAATTACCAATTAGGTTTTAAAATAGCTTTATATTGGAAAACGTTGTTACTCGAGAGGGGTTGGTTAAGCAACATGTGCGATGATAAATACTACCTCCTATAAGATTTGAAGTTATTTTAAGTTTATTTAAGGGTGAAAACGCATTTTTGTACGCATTTTTTTCGTTTATTCTTTTCGTATTTAAAAATGTCAAAATAAAAGGATACAACAGTGGGCAGTCCAGGTACTCCAAACCACGGGCCAGGTGTGAGGGTGACCGAGTCTGCTATACTGTAGCTCTGGAACATACAAAAAAAAAGGTTCAAATTAATTATCTATACTTTATATTCGCTTCGATGTCCTCTTCGCATAAACGTTCCAGTGACTCTATGTCCATGCCACTTTCTGGTTATTTTTTCTGCTGGGGAATTATTGGTTTATACCACAGACATTCATTTACATAGACAACGCAAATGCATGTACTTCGCGTGTCTTAACCCCGACCAAGCGTCAAGGTTGGTCACCGTTAGATTCAGTTACTGGTATGTATGTCTGTGAAAAAATCGATATCACAATGTAGATATCGTTTTTAATAATCGATTTCTTTGGCGGCATCGGTGTCTTTGAATCGGTTTGTATTTTATATCACAAAATATCAGCTGTGACGTCACAGTAGGTGTTAGAAAGTCGGCACGCTTGGTTTCAATACAAATTGCGTCATCTATGTAGATGTATGTCTGCAGGTCTAGCATGCGACCATCGATAAAGACTCGAATCGACAAGATAAATATTAATTTTTTATTTTATCCTATCATGTTAGCTAACATTATTTTTTTAATTTTTAATAATTTATTCATTATTACTTGATTTTGTATTTGATATTTAATTTTTTTTTGTTTCTTTAATTTTGTAACTTTTATTTTTATAGTCCTCATTATGTATTGATTCTATGTTTACCTAGTGAGAATATTAAGGATTTACAATTAACTAACACTAGATTTAAATTTCATTTTTATTTTACTAACCATATTGTAAATACCTGTTTTTTCTCCAATAAATAAATAAATAAATAACATGCGCACCATAATATATAGAATTACTCGATTTGATCCCATGATTAAGTCCGCAGAACCAAAAATGTAATTCTTAAAAACATACTCTAAATTACAAAATATAGATAAAAGGCCCGATTTATCGTTTTCGATGATCACATGCTAACCCCGCTGTGGTTTATATGGTTTTTATTTATAATGCTTTTTATTATTTATAAGTAAATGTTTGTTCTTATTATGAATAAATAAAATAAAATAAGCTGCCCGTATAAGACGGCCAATCAATGATGGTTTTCACTTGGCTAGTAACCAAGCTGCCGGCAGAAATCACGACGGTGATGTGTTATGACAATCTTTTACTAAGAGCTATTTCCTTCTTGAACACATGTGCAAATTTTTTCACTTACCATCAGCAGGCCTATTATGGATCTCAAAACCATGCGATGCTATCATGAAATAGTTTTGACGTAAAACATGTCATGCGATCATTATTCGGTATTACTTCTAAGCAAAATCTCATAGCTAAGCTGTTGCCATGTAGACTGAATACAATAATCCCAATATACAGGGTGACTGGTGGTGGATATACAGGACGTGATAGTTTGAGATCATACATGAAGAGAAAAATAGAGGTTATAAAACCATCTGATGTCACGTTTGACAAATTTGGAAGCATTATAATGATGGAGAGAGATTATTGCAGTGATAAAGGGCCAGCCTATCGCCCACAAAAAACCCTCCAATAAAACCTCTGTCCCTAAACTGACTTTTACAGTATGCCCGGGAAGAGAAGCAGCTGGCACATTCTATGTTTTTCCTTTGCCAGTCCAGCATCTTACCTGATCTCTTTCCAAAACCGCTGGCAGCGCCAAGGCGTGTCCCAATACGTGTAAATGCACGTTCTTGGCGACACAGACTTTGGCCACCGCCTTCAAGTTACTGCCCAGGCCTAGCGGCGCGCCGCCCACCTCGCAAAGCGCTAGGAGCGGCATTCGATTTGCTTTCACGTCCTCTTCGCATAGACGTTCGAGGGATTCGATGTCCATGCCGCTGCCTGGAATGGATGAGATTTTTTGAACATGCACCTATGATACAATCTATACTTAGTCGTGTAATAAAACGATTAATGTAATGGGTCTGTTTGTTTTTTACATGGTAATCTCGGAAAAGCTCTTTTTCAAAAAGTTAAAACTCTCTTTCGAGTTCACATTTCGTACATTTCTCCATACAAACAAAGGAGCGTCATAGCGTCTAATAGTATGATATTGTTTGATCTTGTCAATATTTAGGTTTGTTGCTAGTCAGAATAATGCTCAAAGAAAAAAATACGAGATTATGATCATTACATTAATTTGGCATTAATAATTCGTATTTATTCATACTCATATTCTTTATTTGCATACTATGACGGTATAAAAGATAACAATATATAATAAGTTCAACATCATAGACCCTTTCGGGCAGAACAAAAAAGATACTGGAAAGAGAGGGGGAAGTTTTCATTTCCTTTTTTTTTAAATAAATCATTATCATTTAGGTGTTCGTTAATGGAGTAGTAGGTTTTGTTTATAAGGATTTATTTTAATCTATTTACGTAAACTTTGACTAATTTTATGTTTTTGAATATATCTGGTAATTTATTATAGATTTTAATACACATTACGTACGAACTAGAAGCATGTTAATTCATTCGTGACCTCGGAAGGGTTAATTTATTTTGACGCAAAGAGTACTTCGATGGAAGGTCTTGGCGTTTATTGAAAAATAATGTTTTTACGTACAAATTTACGAATTTCAAGAAAATTAAATTCTTATTAAATTATTTATACACTAACATATTAAATTTATATGTTTGACGGACCTAGTTTATTTATCACTTACTTCATATAAGTATTTTTCATGGATATTAGTTATCTAACTTTGTCATACCAACAAGTCTCAAAAGTATTTTAAAATATTTTGTGGTTCGATTTCTATAAGAATATATCGTGCGTCTCACCAAAAATGTGTGGAGCTGAGTGAAATAACAAGCTGTTTTTTCCGAACTCAACGACGAGTTCGGCTAAGCGAGCGGCGGGCTCTTAACAGCTTTCAAGAACCTTTTGAAGTGTTGATAGATTACACTCAATTATTTTTTTGTATTTAAGGATTTTTTGTATTTTTAATACAAAAATCCTTCAAATAACAAAATCCACATCCAAAATCAAACTTAAGTAATTGAAATAGAGATGAAAACCCATTGACAATTGACTTACCCCTGGAATCCGCCGGGACCGGCCGCACACACGCCAACGGCAGCCCGAGTTGCCTACAAAGATGCTGAACTACGCTCAACGGACTCGCTACACAGCTGTACACGCAGGGTAGACGACTCGTGAAGGCGAGGGCTGGAATTAAAATGTTAAATTAATCAATTTAGCTGCTTAGAACAGCCCAAATAATTAAAATCTACTAAATTGAATTTTAATTTTTAAATCATGTGACTTATATTTTCAAGTTTGTATAAATGTACATACATACATAACTTCACGCCTGTATCCCTTAGGTATGGGGTCGGCAGAAAACCAGAGGCTTTTGGGTTAGGCAGAAACCATCTGAGGTCATGTTTGACAAGTTTGGAGGGATTAAAAAGATGTAGAGAGACTATTGTAATGAAAGGGGGTCAGCCTGTCGCCCATAAACACGTAAATAAAATCTCCGTCCCTTAACTAAATAATTAGCGAAGACGCTAATAATTGCTAAACTTTTTATACGTGCAACCTCTGGGAAAAATTTACGAAAAAAGCGTATGGAGCTCTACGTGTCCAATATAATAATGGATTCAGAGTGCTGTCAGGACTACCGCGATTTTGTAGCGCATCCACTATGTTCGCTGACGCAAGGGTCGATGATTTTTATGTCATCTTAAGGAAGGGAACCTCGACTCTTAAATTTCGAATTAGTGGAAGTCCTAACAACCTTTGCAAATATTGTACGCAAAGGTCGACAGTACAATACATAGTCACTGGAATGCTGTACATGTAAAGAGGAATGTATAATTGTAAACTGTGTTAGACTTAAGCAAAAAATTGTATCCCTTATTTATTAACCTAGTTTAAAAGTAATGTATTACTAACATAGCATAATATGGATCTATGGTCTGAAATAAACGATTATTATTATTAAGTCTACAACTCTAGTTCTAGTAAGAATAAATCTTAGTTGCAATTTTCCACACCGGATCAGATAAGCATGTAGCACTTTAGTTATGTATTGAAGTTGAAGGCTTTTCACGTCACTTTAAGCGATGCAATAGTCATACAGAATATGGAAACCACTTACAATTATTACTATTATGTCAGAGAACAGAATAAAAAAATAATGTCAGCAGTAAACTGTCATACCTCCATCCTCAAGATATCTCGGGTATCTGTGGTGAAGCAGCATTTTCGTGACCCTAACCAACCCTTCCATCTGTTCCTGGTGGTAGAATGCATTGTAATCTGCTAATCTGAAAACAAAACAATTAAGATTTAATACAGCAACTCAATCTTCAGGCTGCAAACTGGACGGCAGCGACAGCGACATCTTGGCCGTTCTAAACGCCAACGGCCGCTCGAGCGATTTGTCGCGGTGCAATACAAACTCAATACTTTCTACCGTGTCGCGGAAATCGCAGCCCGCGCCGCTGTCGCTGTCGTCCAGTTTGCAGCTTCATACATGCATGTGTAAGACAAATTGTTTCTGATACAGACAGTATGGCCTGATAAGTCTAAGCAGTGTTTTATGTGCTCATTCCCATTGAACATTTACCAAGTAAGGTTTTCCTAAAAAGCATAGATTATCAGGGCTTTATAACTATCGACCATACGTCTAAAGCCGTATTGGCTTAAAGCTATCAACTTTTCTAACTATATCTGGGTGAATTTTAAGGTATGGTAACGATTATGGAACCTTACCGATGTGTGGCCACAAATGTATAAGGTACAAGAGGGTTATTTACCATTGACCATTTGGTACCTATACTCCTGTTCATATTGTTAGTTTTGTATGTATTACAATACTAAGATTATAATTGACACCATTTCGTTATGATTAATAATATTGAATAAGAAAATAGTAACTTGTTTGTAGGTTCCCAAAAATATGAATGGCGCCGTGGTTACTGTGTGTATCATATGATATCACAAGTTAAGCAACGTTCGGCGCGGTCGGTGCTTGGATGGGTGACCGCCGACCATTCATTTCTCACGGCGACTTCTGTGCTTCCGGAGGGCACGTTAAGCAGTCGGTCCCGGGTGCTGTATACTTGTATACAGTAGTCGTTAGGGTTTGTCAGAAGCCGTATCGGCACCCTGAAAATTCTGACATCCACCCTCCAGCACTGTGCCAGCTTGGTGGATTATGGCCTAAACCTCCTCATCACCCAGGAGAGACTCATACCCTACAGTGGGCTCATTACAAAGAGTTGTGATGATTATTATGGATTAAGCCCGGGTTAGACCTCAATCTCACTTGAAGAAACCACACAGGCTTAGAAAGGAACTGGCTCAAATATTACCGGAACACATCACCGCTGTAGTGGTGATATTTTGAGGCAGGGTTTATATAAAGTTTGGTTGTTAGCCACTCGGGCCCTGATGAAAACCTAACACCAAGCGGGGATCATTAATAATATAATAATAATAATCATTTACTTGCCAGAATGTGTGTACAAAAAGATGCTATTACAATAATGACCAGTTCAAAAACTGTCGGATACAGGCGTGCAAATATTATTTATATGCAGTTATTGAAGTTAGGTACATGTCAATAAAAAAAAAACTTTGTTGTAACATGTACTATAATTTTTTTGTATAAAAGTGTAGAAAAATGTATGTTTCCCTTGAAAATAAATAAATAAATTAGTAGACGGATAGATAGAGTAGGAAATAGTAAAAAGTAATTGTCAAAGCAAAAAGGTTGTTTTGTGAAAGGAAATAAGATTATATTTTAAAGTAGAAAACAGTGTCTAACAGACATTGCAACATGTACTATGTACTCAAACATGTATTCAAAAGATTACAATGAAATGCTTTGTATTTGCTCGTACTAATTGTTTGTCATTGTTCAAAGTGACACATTTATGTTCAATACTTTAATGCACCATATCAGTAAAGAAATGTAGCTGATAATAAAATATTCGTAGCATTATATCGTAAATGTAAAGCAATGCATGGATTCAAAAATTATATATTTTAGGAATGATTGCTAATTTTATGTCATTTTTTAAGAGTTCAACACCGTTCAGAAATGGCTAATGTCATCCCTGTTTTGTAAGTAGATTTTTTGATAGGCAGATACTTTGGGGATTCATTCACGTAGCAGGAACAGTATCACGAATTCTATTACGTTACGCTTATCGAGGCATGGTGGGGCTATTCTTACAAAGTAGGTACATACATTTCTTGAAAAGAAAATTTTAGGTGAATATTTTATTTTTTTTTCATATAAAATCCTCAGACAATCACACCAACTACATGGCCTCAAAGTAAGCAAAGCTTGTGTTATGGGATACTATATAGTGAATCTAGAATATAAATACATACATAAAGAAACTCCCAGAACCGGAACAATATTTTTTCTTGATAGTTACGGGAATCGAACCCAGGATTGGTTTAGTAGCATCTATACCACATTGATTAACCGAAGCATAGAAGCTTTTTTACTACAAATCCATTATTAAATCGTTTAAACATTTACAAAGATATTGTAGCAGATGCAAAAAATATAAAAACTAAAATTGAAAACAATGTCCTAAAAGTTTAAATTTACATAAATTTTAATTAGAGAGAATAAATAAAATTCATTCAATGCATGCAGAAAAGCACATCGAATTTAAAATCAGATAACCAACTAACCTAACAATGAATAATCAAATCAACAGCTTGGCTGTCACTTTTCATTTACAATGCTATAAGACGATATATAGTGTGTTAGGCTTCGGATTTCTGATACTTCACCCACATATACTACGTTAAATTTCATCGACAAAATACTATACAAAGGGGGGTCGCACACCTCACCCCTGTGAATGAGCCATTTAAAAATTTAATATCTCTTACAAAAAAAAAAAAACTACGAGAACTTACTTCTACGAGTTCACTGAAACAATTTTTTTTCACATTTTCATGTCGCCCCAATACACAAAAATGGTTTTGTTAGGATTGAGTAGATAACAACCAATTAAAACAAACTGAATCTTTATAAAACACTGCAAGTTCTTGGTGAAAAACATACGGCCTATGCTACAATAAGTTGGACAGCTCTGATTCAGATAATGATATTTGGCAATAAATTACAAAGAGAAGAGATTAATTCCCTAAATAGAAACTCATCACAGGCAGTGCAATTTTGAACCAACCTTACATGGCAAATCATATAACAAATTGATATATTTAGAATAGCATTATAACAATGTGATACTTGATATGTAAGTAGAAATATTGTTGTGCTCTTAAAAAATTATAAAGATAAAAGACTTATCCGTATAGTCTTTTATCTTTATAATTTTTTAAGACAGAACACAGATATCCGTAGAACTCAGATATCCTGATAGTTATGGCGATTATGAAAGCATTTTTTTAATGTACATGTTATGCCTATTCAAACCCCACCCAAAAAGTTTTTGTTGACTCTGGGTATTTTTTTGGCCATGGCCTTTAGGTGGCTTGGGATGCAGGTTCTAAGTATGTGTTTGATTCTGCATCAATTGTGTTTTGGAGTTGCAGAATTAGCTAGGATACTTAGTTATAGTAGTTGTGATGGATTTCCCCAAAGTAATACCTCTAATCAGCTGAATAATTTCCTATTAAAACCTGCCTAAACTTCAGTTTTTTGTTGAAGTTACATAAATACTCAGGTACACAAAAACATGGTTAAACCAACTGTTATCAAGTAAACTGTAAAAACTAAGTTGATAAGCTTTTATGGCTGTTTTTAAAAGAGGTCATGAGTAGCTACAAACAAATTTACATGTAAATAGAGACAATTGTTTGCATAAATTAAATATGAAGACTTTGATTTAAAATTCAATAATTATTTAAAAAGTTAATACAAATATCACAATACCCAAGAGTTATTATGTTCGAGTGCACTTGTCACATTTCTGGTTGGAAAGGTTTTTTGGCAGCTAAAAGATTTATCATGAAGTTTTATTATTTTTACATATATTTTTCATCTCTATGTAATGTAATAAATTTCTTAATATCTTGTTTATTCAAACAGCTGTAAATATTATCAAATAGGTACTTTATGAACAATGTTCCATAAAATTTATCACATAAGAATAACTACCTAATTGTTGATAAATTTAATAACTTGTTTCATAGTACAATACTAGTTTTATAACATTATGTAAATGTAAAAGCTGAATCAATAAACTATATTGCTATAATATATTGCTAGTAATTCAACACAACCTTTATAAAAACTTTTTAGATGAAACAATACTATCATTATTAATAATTCAGATAGGATTGTTGAAAACTAAATGAACTATAAAATGACCATTGATAAGCAATTTCACATTCTAATATAATCTTATTACATTGCTACTTAATCAGTTTATTGTTATAAAGATTACCGCAGATAGTAGCCTATATAATTAAATCATAGTATGTATTCAATTTACTTACCTGAACATATGTGACATCCATCTCGTAGTTTCACTGGCAATATGGGCACCTAAACGAGCTGAATGGCTTCTTTCTAGTCTACCAAACAATGCTGAAATGCTGTGTGAAAGAATTGCAGCTCGCGTTACAGCGTCAGTCGGCAGAAGTGGCGGATCTACGGTTTCTGAACTTGGGTCTGTTTTCAACACTAAGTCTTCAAGAACCTTAAGAATATCGTCCATTTGCATCTCATCCGGCTCGAAAAAACCGGCACTAATTTTACGAGGTTCTCGGCGCTTCTCTTCTTCTCCTGCATCTTGGGCATTTACACCAGCTTCGAGGCGACCAACTACTTCAGAAACCTGGAATTCCAATCCACCAAAAGGCCGCCGCTCCTGGTGAAAAGTAAAACAATCAGCACCAACTCAAAATATGAAAATTGCTTGGTTGATATCGAAAATTTACCATTTTTGACGGGGCCGCACTTTTAGGACTATCATTTTTGGATTCACTCTCAGACGCAGGTGCATCTCCCATTCTGTCCTGCGTGGCAAATTTAGTGAAAATTAACGATACAACATAAAATTTTGTAAACGTCACTTCTTCTCTTCAATGTTTTGACGGACGGACGAAAGGATATCACAGAGAATAAATAGTATCTATCACAATACGTACAAATCTCCTAAAACGTAACATTCTTTGCGAACGCCATCTATATGTTAACGGAAAATAATAAAAACCGTATCTTACAGAAGCTTATTTTCCTAGGTAATTAATAAACTTCCGTAAGATTCTAAACGAGGGATAAATTGTATTTTTTTACGCTCATATTTTCGCAAATTTATCAATTCGCGATGGCTCGTGGTAAATTAATAAAGTTACGGATATTCATTCGTAATTGAATTTATAAATGATTTGTGAGTCACATTAAACTACTTAAGTAATGTTTATAACGCGGCTTATAGGCACATTTATTGAGGTGTCCGATTAGTTTCGAACTCTTATGGAGTCTTTCATCCGGGGTGAGTCAGGGGGGGGGGACAGTTGCTTATTAGCTCAGTTTCTTCAAAGATCACTATCTTACACTACTCTAAATAACGGTAAACCCCGAACTTTTATAGTAATACTACTTGACGTTAGATGACGCTTCTTCTCACATTAATTTTATTATGATAAAAAATATATTTTGTTTTGTATACAACCTGTAACATAATGGAGAGATAATACTTAAGGGGATTGTATATTTGGTGATGTAGTTTCTAAGTACAGTAACAATTTGTGGTCCTTACGGTTTGGCTGAAAAACAAGTTCAAAGTTGAGATCAAAATATCTAATTGTTAACCCTAAAAACAGCTGTTAGCTTTTGATGAAATATATTCGATAACAGATGGCGTAAAAATAAAGTGATGGATAACTAAGAAAGATACTTCAAAGTTCAGCCGGTGCGGGAAAGGTCATAAGGTCACTGACTGCGGCACAAGTCTTGTTTTAGCTTATTAGGTTGACTAGGGTTGTCAAAATATTTTGTTTACAAATAATTAAATAAATTGTATGAAAGTCTATGCCAGCACTAATCATGCTAATTCTTTTATTGTATATTCTACGTATCGTAGAGAAGCTAACCCTTAAGTTTTATCTCTTCATTTTATTATAAGTTGTATAAATGCAAACTGATTTTTATAGTATTCAAATGTGTTTTTTATATATTTTAGTGTTCTGTAGGTATATTATTCATATATTATTCCTTAAAAAAGATGCTTACGAAAAATCTTGTAATCCTGTCCTGTAGTTGCATACAACTATAACTACCGCAGTTGTATATCAATACTAATAATTGTTTAAATATTGAAAGTGTTTTAAATTATACTGATACCGTGGTACACACAAATCTATGCCTTATTCCTAAATAAATGACAGCAGAGCTGTAAAGTTAACGATATAAAGCATACCCGTATGAATTCAGTACTATCACAATGAGTACTCATTACTTTTGTGTCGTTACTCGGTACTCGTTACTTTAGTACGAATCGTATGCGTATCCGTATCGTATACCGTATGACACACCATATTTAAGAAATAAATCTAGTCGTATAGTGTAATCGTATTGTATGACCTCGCGGTTTCGCAACATTCGTAATTGTATGAAAGCATATTCATAAATTACACATCAAAATTAAATTTAAAAAACGTGCAAATTAAATTGTCGGTCTTGTCAAAATTGAATCGACATAATATTAAATATTTCTTAATAAATAAAAAAAGACGTGTGGCACTCGGAGACTGCCGCGGTAAAGCTATTGCATAGCATTTTTTATCAACTTATGCAACAAAAAAAAAATTCAAAAAGTTTTATTCATCTTAGGAATTTCACAAAACACTTGATGAAGTCAGTCATCACATACTTCGGCTTTAACAAGTAGTTGATAGTTGTTAAATAAGATATTACAGTAGACCAAGAGACAAAAAAAGCCGGCGGAAAAAAACTCTTGGCACTCTTTTTCAGTCAGAATTATCAAATTAATACAAATAGGTACAGTACAAATTGACCGTGACATGAAAAAAAAACAAACACAAGACAGCTAATTGTGAGAGCCAATGTCATGCCACAACCAAATTGCTTACATAGCAGATGCAATTAGCTATGGATGCACAATACGAACATGACAAACTGGGACCAGAGTATTTGAACAAGAATGGATTAAAATAGTCATAGTATCATTAGCAAAACGACCTGGCACCGCTAGCAGCACCCGTTCACGAGTTAACGCAAGCACCAGCCATCACCCTCCTCAACCATATTTTAGGGAAGAGGGTGACCCGATACCCGACGCTACCACTAGCCATGCCGCCTGAGGGAGCATGACGTTCTTGCTGATGTCTTGACAAGAAAATAAGTGAGTGGGACAGTCACCAGCATGTCATAGTCATACATATACTGCACAGCCAAGACGTAAACAAAATTATTAAGTAATTAGAAACTTTTAGAAATATCCTGTTGTGCTTAATCCCATGCCTTTTTATCATCTAAGTAATCTTTAGTTTTATAATAAGCTTTTCGAGATAGAGTGTTTTTAATGATTGATTTAAATTTATTGAATGGCAGGGATTGAATTGACTTCGGAATTTTGTTATGTATACGTATTGACATTCCAATAAATGATTTGCTGCTTTTAGCCAGCCTTAATTTAGGAAACGCTAACTTATGGTCGTTCCTAGTCCTTACAGAGTAATTTGTATCATGATTATCTTTCCTAGTTTTAAATTTATTACTATTCTTATAAATATACATAATGTTTTCATAAATATATTGTGATGCAAGGGTCAAGATACCAATCTCTTTAAACTTTTCTCGAAGAGATTCTCTGTTTCCAAGTTTATACATTCCACGAATAGCCCTTTTCTGCAGTGTAAATATCGTGTCAATATCTGCGGCATTGCCCCAAAGTAGGATGCCATAGGACATTATACTATGAAAATAACTAAAATATATATGCAATTATAATTATTTATTTATTTTATTAATGCAGTAATGTTTGATCTAATATGAAGTTCCATAAGTTCCTAGTAGATAGCGCTGATTGTTTATTAAAGACCGCATGTAAAGTTATGAAATCAAAGTATCACCGCTGTGCCGGTGATACTTTGATTTCCCCACTTACTTTATACCCATACTATGATACCCACGGGTGTTAGGTTTTTTTCGTTACGGAATCTCTGGATTCGGTCCCCACGCTCAAGGCCCGCGATAGAAGCTATGCAATTCTTAACTTGTCTCTCACACATTAATTACCTTTGATATACAGTTAAAACTTGGAGGAGGAATTTCCGTAATATAGGTAAGTACTTTACTTAATTCACCGAATAAGCGTAAAACATAATGCAAAAAATAATGCACCAAAAGATGCGAAAGTATGTACACATGCATACGAGTGTAACGATTCGATACTCAGTACTCGGTTACATGATACGGAACATACGAATGATGCAAAAGATACGAAAGTAACGATTCGATGTTCGGTCGGTACCACTGACCTCTATCTTTACCACTGGACTGGCGGCTGTCAAAGTGCTTTTGTGCCCGTTTGATAATCGCCATTTTGGCGCTGTCGGACGTAGCGAGCAGTAGCGAGTGTCCGTGGTACTAAAACTAGTCGCTTACACATATGTCACATGTCCTCATTCTTGATAACTTTTATATAATGCTTATAACAATAACAACATAAAATTCGAATTAATATTTAAAAAATATAAAATCACTTAACAATAAGCTAGCACTTCTCTGGCGGCCACTTGCAATATACGTCAAAATTTGTTCTGCGGACACTCGCTACTCGCTAGTGGCGCTTCAAATAGGCACAAAAAAATAGCTGTCAAACTTACGGAACAGCCAGTCCAGTGGTAAATATAGAGGTCAGTGGTCGGTACCCATGACATAGAACACGCAAAGGATACGAAAGTAATCAAAGTAACGAGATTCATACGCGAGTAACGACTCGATACTCGGTGCTAGATGGAGTAGTCGTTACCCAGTAACGAATAAATACGGTTCGTTACAGCTCTAAATGACAGGATTCAATCAAGGTGTCATCTACAGATTATCCTCTCTGGGAGATTTATCTTGAATGAATCATTTACTTAAAATAATAGTAATAGTAGAATAATAGTAGACTTTGCTATAAGCTAGTCAGTTCAAGGAATTTATTGGAGCAAGTCGTGTATTTCTTTCTCCCGCTATCTTTTATGACAATTAGAGGTTTTCTGACAGCTCAGTAAAAAAACAAAACGGTACAAAAGGCTTCGATAGATGGCGCTTTACAAAAGGCGAAGTCTTGCAAGTAAGTAGGCAAGTAAGTAAAATGTTTATTTGGTACAAAAATCTGTTTTTTTAATTTATATTAATCTATTTGTGTTTGTAAACACAAAAAAAAAACTACATATAAAAAAAAACAATACTTAATGTACCAAAATGGCCTTCACTCAGCATATGCTGCAGTGCCCAAGGGACCGCAACGCTGATTTTCAGTGACAGCCAGAGATCGAAAAGAAATTTAAATTTAAGTGCAACTCTGCGTAAAATAACATCATAAAATTAATATTAAAAGTAACTAAAAAGAATTCTAAAATAAACACCATAAAACAAAATAAAACCTATATAATAAAACAAAAGGGTACACCTATTATAGTAGAACTTTTTAAGTAATAATTTTTTATTGCATAACAACTAATAGCATAAACCTCTTTTCGCAGAATATCGTTGGGCATTAACTCATTTAGCATACATTGAAACCCATAATTCTGTAAGTCAGAATTATCTGTACGCATAATTTTGGTATCCATAATAATCACAATGTATAATCATCACATCGCAGAAAGTTCAAAACCAGATTCATCTTATGGCATATATGTCTTATCCATAACAATTTAAAAGTAGAACCATCATTTCGCATAATGCTTACAGCAAGAATCATCTTTTATACTTTTAGCCGGCTAAAACTAGGTGCAGCCGGCCACATGTGGTTAAACCTAGGTGTATCCATTTCGGGGTTGTGGTGGCCGATCACCTCGCTGCGCTCGGATGATCGTCGCCTCGCTACGCTCGGCTTTTTATATACACTCTTGAGTCGATGGTAACTATGGCAAAGCCAGGTTAAGGGGTCGTGGTTAAGGGGGTTGTGATTAGGCTACACCTAGGTTTAGCCACCGGTGTGCGGCTGCACCTAGTTCTAGCCGCTATGATGAAGGCTAAACCTAGTTCTAAGGGTGTTATTTAACTTTAGTTATTAGTTTATTTAAATCAAGATTTTAGTTATTGGAAGCTTTACAATATGCAATTTTATACAAATGCAATTTATAATAATGCAATACGTAACCCTTTTATGATTATTGCAACACTTTTCTAATCAGGCGTTATCATTTTTACTATTGCTATTTGTTGGGGGTAGTAATCACATGAATCATTATTAGTTGTCGGGTACCCTTAGTTGTCATATCGATATTGTGTTGATCAAAACAAGTTAAAGTATATTAAATATGGAAAATTCAGTAGAAAGTGTTTTAAAAGTGTTTAAATCAAGCAAAGGTGGAATTAAATTAGATATGGTATGATGATATAGTATGCCTAGTCAAAGTATGCCAAATAATCTGTACTCTAAATGAACGTTATGCTAAATGATATTATACAAAATTTTAACTATGCCAAAGGTAAATATGCCAATAAAAATTCTACTATCTTAAATGTATGCCATTCTAAATTCGGTCATAAGCACATTATGCCTAAAAATATTTATGTCAAATATTTTTTATGCCTAATTAATGATCGACTAAAGAAGTTTCTGCGAAGTCAGTTATCCCAAATAGGTTTCGGAGTATCAAGTTTCTACCAAATAGACCGCACCCAAAACAAAATGTACAATTTGAAAACAACATTAAAATTACAAAATTAAAAAGTAAATCAAAAGTATTTCTATTTACAAAATAAAATAAAAGGAAGGATTAAAAGCATCAATGTAAATCAACAAGGTGTTTCAGTGAAACATATTATACAGAAACTTAGACCTAAAATTATCAGTAGGTATACTCTCTCTCATATATATATTTATTGTTATACAATACCATTTTGTAAATTAAGAAGATATATCTTAAAATTATGTTAGAAAGTGCTAACTGTAAGAGAATTTCGTATCGGCGGGGGAATATTATTCCAGCACTTTGTGGCAGCATATCGGAAAGCTTATCTGTCATATAGCCATTTATTCCACACTGCGTTTTTAAAAGTAAAATAAATTAATTGACGTCTGTATCAGAAATTGAACTTATAAATAAATAACCATAGATGGTAGATACCCTGTAGATACCACTTAACTACATTAAAGTTCACAGACTTAACGTCTTCGGCTTTTTAAAAGTGCCATCTATCTTTATGAGCTGTCAGAAAACTCCTCATTCTTTCAAAATTACACACGGTCTTCTAAATAGCTATCAATCAAAGTCAACAATCAAATGTCAAAATCGTCTTTCTTGACGTTTTCTTATTGATTTAGCTGTATTCTGATAATTTGTAAATAAATTAAAATAAAATAATGTCATTAGCGAAAATATTTTCGATGTCTTCACGAGGTAAATGAAACTTTAAATGCTATTGTTAATTTACCTGGCAGATTTTTAAATTTGTTACGCAACCTTAGTTTATAACCTAGGTGCGCAATAACACAGCTGATTTCTATTTTTCTTATACCAGATACAGATAGAAGAATAATTAAGTTTCTAATAAATTCAATTGTATCATTATAATTCATTTTAGAAACATAATTTATGTTTGCTTTTAGTCAAATTAAAATCCATTGTTTTTATATCTTCTAGTCCGTGGTGCCAGCGCCGGTACAGCTATCATGCGACATGCACAATACAGTACAGCAAAGGATGACCAAGCAGCATACCCCCCAGATGTGCCTGGGTATAAATATGTAAATGCTGAAGACCAAGATATGTCTTTCAAAACTATGACTAATAGGGCTGCACAAACCATCTTTTGGACTGAACTTGCTAGAGGTTTTGCTGTGACTCTAGCTCATATCTTTAAGGCAAGTAATCCGAATATAAAATGTGTCACAAATCAAACAAAATCTCACAAAGCAACAAGAAACGTTTTCACCTGGATTAACATTTGCCATAGTAACTTTAATAACTGTATGCTAGAAATTCTGTTGTACAGCTAGCTGATTAGGGAAATACTATGTGAATGGACTTTAGAGGGTATGCTAAGCAGTCAAATGCTGGAGATTTGTAAACAGTTGTTGTTACAGTATTGAAGAAGACATGTTGGTTCTCAAAGAGATATAAAATCCACCAATGTTGTAATAGGTAGGCTGCAACAAAACAACTCACCCACACAAGATACTCTTAGCCCTATAGTGGGCTCATTTAAGTATGTTGTGATGATGATGATCACTTTTCTCTCTGTAACACCAATTAACTTTGGTTAACTAAGAAGTATCCAATACAAATATTTGTAGGCACACTCTTTTCAGTATACCTAAGCTAATGTTTTCTTTTAAATATCTCTATTTTAGGAACCAGCTACAATCAACTATCCATTTGAAAAAGGGCCTTTGTCTCCAAGGTTTAGAGGTGAACATGCCCTGCGCCGCTATCCCTCTGGTGAAGAAAGATGCATTGCCTGCAAGTTGTGTGAAGCTATTTGTCCTGCGCAGGTATATTATAAAACTATAATTTGCTTTTAATAAATGACTAAAAAGTAGGCAAAGTAATACTTAAGCTAATAGAATTTTTTTAATTATTGATGTGACTCCTTGAATTTATACATTGTCATTTAACCCCTGGAGTGCCAGCTAAATTTATCTAAAGTTTTTTAGCTTACCAAGGTGCACAAAAATTCATCAAAATACAATAAACTTCCTAAAAAGTGTATTAAATTGTTTATCAATAATACCATATATGATTTCGTTGTATTGTTTAATTAATACAGTAATCATGCATTATAACAAATCTCATTATGACATTAGAAAAAGCTTATGCACATATTTGTGTCCGTAACATGCGGGAATTATATCAAGGTAATTATGTTAAGGTTGTCTGTAAAAAATTGCTAATCAGCAATAAGACCACCTATGCTAACGTAATTTTTTATGCTTGTATTTATACTTTTTTACTGTAACATGAAGTTTGAAATATATAAATACATCATATATTTTTTCAACCGACTTCAAAAAAAGGAGGAGGCTCTCAATTCGTCAATGTTTTTTTAAATGTTTGTTACCTCACAAATTTGGACTGCGTCAACCGATTTCTATGATTCTTGCTTCATATGGATACTTCACAGTTAGTCCCATATAAATTTAATTGCGATTGATTGATTACTTCATTTTTTTTACATATGTATAAATTTTTTACCAAAGTTTTGATGTGAAGTCGGTTTTTTAATGGCTGACGAGACCCGTGGGTGTAGTGGTAACATACATTGCCTTCTATGCCAGAGGTCCTGGGTTCGAATCCCGGCGGCGGCGGATATTTGTGTGATGAACACAGATATTAGTCGTCAAGTCATGGATGTTTATGTGTTTATTTAAGTTTATTCTAATAAAAAATATGTATTTATTCAATTATGTATGTTTATGTATTTCTTAAGTATATCAGTTATCTAGTATCCATAACACAAGTTCCTTAAGATACTTAATTTGAGCTAGATAATGTTGTGTGAGTGTCAGAAATATGCATTTTTTATTTAATGCTCTGCATATGTTGATTCATACAATCTTGACTATAAAATGAAATTCACAAAGTTTTATAAAAAAGAACATGGAGTGTATCACAATTCAAATAATTTTATTGATATTTACCTAATTTGCTTTGATCTAAGGGTTACTTAAATAATATTTATGATAATTCTAAATACTTTTTTTATGTATCAGGCCATCACTATTGAGGCTGAAGAAAGAAAGGATGGGTCTAGGAGAACTACACGCTATGATATTGACATGACCAAATGTATCTACTGTGGATTCTGTCAAGTAAGTTTATTTTTTCTCAGTAATTTAATTATTTGTGGTGTCCACATGTTTAATAGGATGGGTGTCAAAGCAGAAACATTGCAATCGAAAGACACCGATGTATTAGTTCCGTTTGGCGCATATTTTGACGTTTGCATAGTAATTAAAACATCTAGGGTACTTAATTAATTATTTAATTTAAAAAATCCATCATGGATCTTTGTGGACTTTTATATCCATTTTAATCCAATCAATGGAATTTTACAAGGAATGGATCTTTTAGGATATGCTAGTGCTAAAAAATCCATTAAACTTATGTTAAGGAGGTGACACACAGGTATAAGTACTTTAAAGAGTGATGAACTTACAGCAACAAATGCTATATTCCATTTGATATCGATATTTACAGATCGTTAGCTTCAATAATAGGTGGATACTTAAATGGCAATTGTCCTGATTTTCAAAGATAGAACTAGAATTTACATGCAATATGACCATCGCTATTTCGATGACTTAACGTTTGGCTTTTGACCATGTCGGGATTGTCCAGGGTTGGCTATAATAGCTGACCAGGTTAATGGCGCCTCGCCGGCCGCTGCCGCGGCACCGCTCGGTTCGGTCGCTCGGATCGCGCACGTCTATAACTATATGCAACCTAATTGCTCCTCTTCGATGCGCTCGTCGTCGCATCTAACCGTGCCAACTCCGCCTCTCGGTGCGGGAGCCCTTCTCGTAGCTAAATCTCTTTCATCGCAATGTATCAATCAATCGATTAAGTTTTGTTCGTACGTAACGTGTGAAAATATCTCGAAAAAAAGCTTATCTATTTGAGTAAATATGTATACAGTACTAGGTTTTGACCTTGCATTTCTTTGAAAATATCAAGACAAAAAGCTAATTCATTTGTGTCAACTTTTTTACTGAGATAGATTAGGTATTGTCGAGTAATATGCATCTTCTATTAGTCTGCCTCGTGACTCAAATAGTATAACCTTTGTAAATACGCGCCCGGGAAGAGAAGCAGCTTTCACATTCTATGTTTTTCCAGCATGGAAGAAAGGTATGGAAACAAATAAATATCGTATTACCAAATAGAATATACCTACCAGGATATCAGAAACCGTAAAGAGGTATTTTACTCTACGGATCAAATGTTCGGACCAAGGCAAACAATATTTGCCATAATACCATCAATGGTACTGTCTAATGGTATCATGGCAAACAAATGCTTCTGTGTGTCAACTTCTTAACATAAGTTTAATGGATTTTTTAGCACTAGCATATCTTAAAGATCCATTGAGTGGATTAAAGTGGATATAAAAGTCCACAAAGATCCATGATGGATTTTTTTAATGGATCTTAGTTAGTAAGGGGGCCGTAGCACATCGGCGGATTTTTAGTGAAGTCTTATATCTAGACGTTGTCGCGTCAATCCCGTCTGCTTGCTATAGCACAAAATCCGCGCGGTAAAGCTTCTGGCTTTGGAATTTCTCAGTAAAGGCACTTTCAGATTTAAAAAGTTAATAAAAATTCAATGTTAAAACCAACATTCATGTGTTTTGTAGGTAGGAAGATAAGTTATGGCGCCCTCTCAGAACCAACAAACGAAAAGGCCCCCAGTTCTCATTAGAATATTAGATAGTAACAGAAAACAGTAACAGTATAGGCCAGAGGTTGCCAAACTTCTTTCGTCGTAGACCCCTTGCTATGTTTTATGACTTTGGGTAGATCCCCTACTAACCTGATATTGACTTTTTTTTATATCGCCATTATTTTTATATCCTACAACTTACAAAATTTTATAAACATATACATATTTTACTTTTTGGTAGGTACTTTTATAAATAATGTATATGTCTTTATATTATAAGATAATGTAATGTGAGTAAATAGGCACTATCAGTTAAAGTTGAGAACCCCTATCATGGACCCCATACATTTTTTTGGCAGTCGTAGACCCCTTGCACTTTGTCATAGACCCCTAGGGGTCGATATACAACACTTTGGGAATCTCTGGTATAGGCACTACTAGGTATACGTACTATAGTTCGGCCGTTCAGAGAATGCGTTCCTGACACATCGCGATTGAAATGACGACGTAACTTTTTTTTAACGTAATGGCGTTGCAGTTACGATAAAAAATATTTTTGCTGGTTGTTTACCGTTTTAACAATTGATGAGCATTAAAACAACATTATTATATCAATAATCAATGAATTTTATAATTTTGTGCCAAACTGAGTGTCAAATAACTTGGTAAACAATATTTTTCAAAATCCTATACTGCGCTATTACAAGGTTATGTCAAAGCTTCATATTTGTAGTGCTGTGCTAACAATAACAGGCTATAACAGTATTGTAATCTGTTCTTAAACAGGTATACTTTATGAAATAATACGTTTTGTTTTTCTGTTTAAGAATTTGAAAATAAAGGACTATAAGATTTTTTTTTTTTTTTATAAGTGACTAAACCCGCGTTTGACCTCAATCTCACCTGATGGTAAGTGACGATGAGGTCGAAGATGAAAGCACACGGGTTTAGGAAGGAACTGGCTCTTTATACAATATTGCCGGAACACATTACCGCCGGAGCGGTAACATTTGGCGGCAGACTTTATATAAAGGGTGGTCGCTAGCCAGGCGGACCCAGAAGGGATCCTACCACCAAGCATAGCATAGCAAGATAACTTTTATTAAATAAAAAAATAAAACTATGACCAAACCGAATGCGCAAAAAAAAGTTGGTTACAAGCAAAAGGCATTGACGCAAATATGCAGATGCTAAAAGCAGAGCTAATTAAATTAGTTAAAGAAAATAAAGTGGCAAATGTGCGATACGAAATCGATGAACTGGCTCTGGAGTACGGTCATCGCGTTCTAAGAATTCCATAGTATCATTGCCAATATAACGCGATGGAGCTAATCTGGGCTCAAATAAAAGGTTACGCCGCCCGCCACTATACTTCCCCGCCATTCAGCACGAAAAAGATATTAAAAGAAGCCTGCGGGGAAGTCACTAGAGATGACTGGGCAAAGGTTGTTGAAAGACTAAAAACCTGATTATGGAACATTTTGACCGAGATATCATGATTGATTCTGTTATTGATAATAAAATAATTATATATGTAGGCGAAGATGATGATGAAGACACTACCTCCTCAAGCGAATCGGAGTCTGGTTAATATTCTGTACGCACATTCAATTCAATGTACTTTATTGCATAGGAATACAGATTGTAACTTTGTAACAAAAAATAAATAAAACAATTTTATTATATTTATATTACCTTTTTTCGGTTTCCACTTAAATTACTAAAATATAAATTTTAAATGATTCCGCCAATTTAAACGAACAATTTTAAACGCGGCGTTTCATTTTGGAGGAACGGTAACGAACTCAGTGTTATGTTGTGCCCATCACTAGTCGTGACTAACTGATAGGTGTCAGGAACGCATTCTCTGAACGGCCGAACTATACCCACATTACACCCTAAGAACTTTATTTGCGATGGAGCGTACCTATAGCCGATGCATTAAAGAAAGGAATCATAAATGGCGGCATTGACAGGCGGTTAGCAAACAAAATTTCAAAAAAATGTTTTCACTTCAAAAATTATAAAAACAAGAACGGGTTTAGCTTCTGACTGAAAGTATTAAAAAACGTGGCGCCGTCCAATATCATCATAACGTTATTATATTTTTCATCGAAAATAGTGCTTTTTTGGGCCCGTGGCCATTGAAGCTCTACTCTAGCGTTACTATAATCGAATGGACGATAACGCTCCAGATTTTTTTCTTCTTCCAGTATTTTGATACTTAGTCTTGATGACATGATACACTATTTGCCGTGTAAAATGTTCCCTCGCTCTCAAGGAGACATAATCAAAACACCGAAAATAAACACAAAAATAACAAACTGGTAACAACGGAAATATATAAAATATGTATCAAATCTATATAATTTATAATGATTTTTTTCTTATTGTATGCGCCAGAGTGATGATAGACGGCACTAGTGTGCGAGCAAGAGAACATGCTAAGCGCCGCCATTTTCAATTCCTTTCTTTTTTAACCATGTTATAACAATGTGTAGGTACCGTGCTTATATTTGTCCACACGTTTTTTATTTATACATGTTTGACCTCTTTATCACCAATAAATATTATTTGGAGGTGAGGTTGACAATAGCAATAAAAAGAAAAAGTTAAGACGGAGCGCTTCGAAAAATCAAGTGAAGCCTATTTTTTATGCATGTGGTGCGTGGGCCAGTGTTGCCGTGTTATTGAAGCTACTCCAAAATAAATCTTAAAGATTATTTAAATTACAAAAATAACGCTACTAATCTATAAAAATAAAAGTGGATCTTCCAAATGTAGGTACGTTAACAATTATTTTCTAAACGGTTGTGCTCCCACGAGCCGTGATAACAACTGACAAGCAAGGCGTAGTTTCGCTTTGCGTGTGTGCGTGTAAGTGCGTAAGTACACAGTAAGGCGTAGTTTTCACTTTTTTGTCCGTAGTGGTCCGGCTTAACTTTTTTATTTGGTCTGAGATAGCCAGATTTACGAAGGAACTCGCTAGGCTGTTCATGAAACACTGGGGAACGCATCGCTGCTGGAGCTAAGATTTTTGATGAGGTTTTCTATGAAAGGTGGTCTCTAGCCAGGTAAACCCGAAAGGAGTTCCTGCTAAGGATTTTAAAGGTTAACCGTTTGAAACGGTAACCGAAGTGTAATACCGTTTGTTTCGGTATTTATTTTTTGTCAAGGTGGTTTTTCCGTTAGGCACGGCATGAAATGGATCGTAAAACTGTTATCAAGGCGAGTAGGGGTTTGTGAGGCCCATCCTTATGAGTATGTTGCGCTTAGTTTGTGTTCACGAAATACGTTAAAACTGTAGCCGGAACGTTTTGGCTACCATTTTAGTTAAGGTTAAAAACGGTTCCTACCTAAAATAAAATCTCTTTAATTTTCTAATGTTCCTTAATTTTGGTTTCCAGGAAGCGTGTCCCGTTGATGCTATAGTGGAAGGCCCCAACTTTGAGTTCTCAACAGAAACTCACGAAGAATTACTCTATAACAAGGAAAAGCTGTTGTCAAACGGTGACAAATGGGAAAGTGAAATAGCGGCGAACATCAAAGCCGATCACTTGTATCGTTAACTCTGCGCATATTACAAACTAGTGTAAATAAACTATTGAAAGTTATTTTGATCTATTAAAGTTATTGTAGGTAAAACTTTGTTTTATAAGAAGCTGGATGAATATTTTGTTCATGCAAAATAAATGTTATAAAGAAGGAAATTAGTAGTTAATTATTGAACATCTCAAGTCTGCGTTTCATTTCTTCTTTACCAGTTATAGGTAAACTCAGTAAGACATATTGACAGATTACTCCTTGAGCATGAGCTAATTAGAGTTAAAGGATATGTTTCAGTTCCTTTGTATCTGGGGCTAGAATGCGAGCACAAGGATATATTGAAGAGAATATGTATACAAACAAATAGTAATCACTCAATTTCAGATAGACATCGTATTAAAACAGCACAAGATTTATTAAAATCGCTTCTCCCGTACATAGACATGCCATTCCTCCTTACTTCAAGTGATAGATTAGAGGAGATTTATAATAAAAATATTATAATCTTTTTCATTTTAAATTGAATATTTTTCATCTTGATATTGAGTTGCGTATAATTAACAATTTACATCGACGACGTAAGTAAGATAATAAGTGTATAAATAAATTAATAATATCTCCAGACATTAACACAAACTACATGGTAACGGAGTTAACAAGTCTTGTGATAAATAGATACAACACCAAACATCTTTTTGTTCCGTGCAGGAACCGAATCTGCGACCCCTCGATTTACTTAGTAGCTTCTTAGACCACCACTGCGCCAAGGATGACGTGTACGTACCTATTGGGTAAAGTGTAAACCTATCTGCCTCAAACGCCAGTGGTTGCGGGTTCGATTCCCGCTCGGAACAAGGTGTTTATCAATTTATATTCTAGGTTTCCCCTAATTCGCTACAGGATCGTATCGAATTACGCTACGCTTACTTTGAGGCCATGTAGTTGGTGTGATTGTCTGGGGATTTTATTATAGGTATTTTTTCTTAATAGAATAGAAAGCTCACGAAATTTGTGCTATAGTTTCTCACAGGTTTGATCTTGAGACCTCTAGATATCGGTAACCAGTAGAGTACTAAGCACAGCAAAGACTGTATTTTTCTAAACTGGCTTTGTACTGGGTTAAGTCTCGAAGTTTATAATTAAAACGCCGTACAGAAGAACAAAAGACAGCCGGAATAAATTTTTTTTTTCTGAATTTGCCCGACTTGTAGGTAACCGAAGTGCAGCAGGGGACTGCGTGAACCGTTACAATCTAAATAATACCTATACCCAGAGTTATATTTTTACCCCGAAGGGTAAAAAATATCAAAAGTTTTATGCATTATGTAATACATTTAATGAAGGTCAAACACGGGGCGACTTGGAGAACGTTGGGGGAGAGACCTCTGTTGAGCAGTGTTCGTCAAAATAATTATATCTGCTTTAGTAAACGAAATAAAATTAGAAACCTAAGTAGACCGAAAGGACCGGCTTAATAGCCGCCCCTGTGGATATAATGTGTGTGTCATAAACGCGACTAATACGAGTGGCCTCCGCTAGCGACCACCTTTCATATAAAATCTGCCACCATATTATAATAATATCGACATCTTTCATCTCCCTCTCCAAAAATTAAAAAAAGAACTCTTTTTGCATCTCCATGTATAGTTATTTATTTTAATTTCATTATTGTTCCTACTAATGTATTGTGTGACCGTGTTTTTCGTTTAAATTTATAATTTTTGGTATGGAAACTTCACTGATCTCTGTATAAATTATATATTTTAACTATAAGTACCTATAATGACTGTTTGTTTCCTGAATAAATTAAAATAAATAAATAAATATATGTCCGCTCCAGCGGTGCTGTGTTCCGGAAATATTTTATGAAGAGCCAGTTTTCTAAATTTGTGTGCTCGCGACACAGCGGTGCGAGCACAGAACTTTATCGAATCGTATGTTAACGAATGTTCGTATAGTATGGAGTCGGTTGCAATTTAGTAGCATCGTAATTTTTTAACAGTTATTTAAGAGTAACAACATGTTTACAGAAATTCAAAATTAACAAGGCCCACATTCATGTAAGCTAGCCGTGCGGCAATGGATAGATTTCAATTATTGCTATCAAACCGTCTCCATACTATACGAACATTCGTAACAATACGAGTCGATAAAGTTCTGTGCTCGCACTGCAGTTTCCATGTGTAACCGCGCCCTGCGAGCCTCCATCGTAACGCAGCATTGGCGCAGAGATCGTTACTAGCGAATTAATAATAATAATAAAACTCTTTATTGTATACCAACATAATTACACAGATTAAATTTAAATAACAATCACAATTAACATACAAAGGGCGGCCTTATCGCGATTTATGCCAAGCAACCCAGGCATTGATGGAAATGGATGTGGGCGAGGTGTACGGCTCGTAAACATAAACAGCATACGAATAATAACATACAAATACATAAACGTTTACATAAATAATTATGTACCTTCTATATAAATAAATACTATATCAATATACATATAAATAAAGGTATATAGACAGTAAACATGGACAGTGTTTCACCTGGTAATGCCGTTTAACGATTCGCTTAAGGATGCGCAGTGTGCGCGCCAAACGGATCTCAATCGGGAGCTCGTTCCATAACGACACCGATCGAATAAAAAAGGACTTGCCTAAAAATGTGGACGTATGCGATGGTGTCGCCAGGAGTAAATTCGATGAGGAACACTATCAACATTCACTCATTGGTTAAAACTTATAAGTTTACAATGGGCATTGTTCATTTTTTTATTTCCTTCATACGAAAAACATTTCGAGGAATAATGTTCCTGATTAATAGTCGATTTAAAACATTTAAAAAGGTTCAGGTTTTATAGAAGCCAAACGAACTGAAGCCAATCTCGAATGCAGAAACCTACAATGGCTGGTTGGAAGGAACACACCAATCTCAACCGACAACAAAATGCTTATTTATAAATGCATCATAAAACCTATCTGGACCTACGGCATACAACTGTGGGGATCAGCAAGCAATTCTAACATAGAGATTCTCCAACGATTTCAAAATAAAATGCTAAGATCAATCTCGAGAGCCCCGTGGTTTATCAGGACCAGTGAGCTACACGAAAATCTCAAGATCAATACAGTGACAGAGGAAGTGAAAAAGTATTCTACCATATACAAACAGAGACTGAGTACTCACATAAACTCACTAGCTCGTGACCTACTCATAACTGAACCAATCAGACTGAAGCGTTGGTTGATTCTAAACTTGGACACCAGAACCTGAAAAGGATGTGGATGATAAGAGTGTTCTTGATGAAGAGCACCTTAAAAAGCTATATTACCGGAATGACACCATCTGATAATGGCTAAGCTTAGCCGATGGCAGATTATCGCGAGAGAAAAAAAAAAAAAAAGGTTTTATAGATTTTTAACAAAATAAATTTGACCTTTATTTAACCTTGACGGCATCAAATCGACTAAGATGTTGATTTGAATCAATTTTTGAAATGTTTTTGTTTACAATCCATTACATGACTTAAGCACACAGACCATGACACAGCCACAGTTAATATTTTTTTTACTGACACATGTTCATAAATT
Organism: Stenoptilia bipunctidactyla; assembly: GCA_944452665.1. Taxonomy (NCBI): domain Eukaryota; kingdom Metazoa; phylum Arthropoda; class Insecta; order Lepidoptera; family Pterophoridae; genus Stenoptilia; species Stenoptilia bipunctidactyla. Next base: position 2,187,803 of record OX101730.1, read on the forward strand.
TAATGTCATTGATGAAGTCAGTAGGTATTATTTACCATGTTTTTCATTTATTTTGAGTTCTCGATATTTCGGCACTGTTACAAGCGCCATGATCACGACGGTACATGGCGCTTGTAACAGTGCCGAAATATCGAGAACTCAAAATAAATGAAAAACATGGTAAATATCCCGTTTCTAAAGTTAATTTAAATGTTAATGACCATGCCAGTTTAAAAACTTATACAGTAGGTATTAATTTTATGAAATTAATAAAAATTTATAGACGCACTTAACTGCAGTTGCAATTAGTCTCTCAAAATAGGTTAAAATTAATATAACACAATAAAACTAATAAGTAAAAGAAATTAACAATGCCCATTATATAATAATAAAAAAAGCAATTTCATTGTCAATTCATATATTTAATTAGAGGTCACTGTTATTCGTTCATAATGGGTGATTATTAAAAAAAAAAAAGAAAAAATCTACACTTAAAAATGAAGCTAACAATATTTGTTTCATAATTACATTTAAATAATAAAAACTATAATTGTACTAAGTTATTATACAATGTCTTATTATGAAGTAAATAAAGCAAAAGCAACAAATTATTCAGTCTTGATTTATTTTACTACAAAGGCACTATCAATATTTAGGACAATATATCTAGCTTGTATGATTTCCTCCTAATATTTTATAAGTGTACCTATCCAGATCATGCAGAACTAAGTCAAGTCCTCTGTCGGCATCTATAGTGAGCACTTCATACCCTAGGTCAGGTTTAGACAGCCAATTTTCATAGGAATCATGCACCTGAAACAATAACATAAGATGTATTGGTAAAAACTTTTTATTTTTGAGCCATCTAAAGTAATGAGACTAATGCATGGCTATATGATTCTCTCCGCTGGGCGAAAAGGAGGTTTAGGCTGTAAAAATGCATAGTGGTAGCATCAGTTGCTGGGTCACCCTCTTCCCTTAAATATGTTGTGCATCCAAAATGGCTGGTGCTTGTGTTATGAATGGGTGCTTCTAGAGGTGCCAGGTAATTTTACTGATGACACTATGACTGTTTTATTCCATTCATGTTTGAATACTCTGGTCCCAGTTTGTTATGCTTGTGTTGTGCATCCATAGCTCAATGCACTATGTAAGCAATTTGGTTGTGACATGACATTGGTTCTAACAATTAGCTGTCTTGTGTTTATTTTTTTTTCATGTCATGGTCAATTAGAATAACTAAAATATACCAACTTTGCTGTATTAACCACAGTCAATGTTCTTTATCCCCAACACTGCAGAACTAAGTCTACTCGCTAGTTGTGAGATATGGGTGCCCCAATGCAACTTAGAATCTTAGGTTATTCCAAGCAAAACAGTGTTATCTACTAGATTCAACCTGTTCCTATTGAGACTCAAATCAGACTCAACTTGTTTTACATTAAAGTTTTTAAGTTTTTGCATTTAAAATGCTCAATTATTCTTAAATAAATGAAAAATGTGATAAATAAAAATTAAAAATCCTGGTCGGGTAATTTTTATTTATCACATTTTTCATTTGTTTTACATTTCCTGCAGAGAATTTTATACATTTAGTTTTTTTATCATTGAAAGCTAGATTATTTGTATTGACTTGATACCCAAGTTGAGCCCTTGTTTGACTTAAGCATTTGAACTACATTTGCCAATAGATTTATACATATTATTTTAGAGACAACAGACAGGCTTTTTCTCAGTTATTCAATATAAGTAAAATGGTGATTATTCATAAATTTTGTGACACTTATAAAAGGCAATCAAGCATTTATACCTGCTGTAGATATTCCAGTGGAACTTCAGATTCTTCTGTTCTGCCTCGTTTCATCATTCTCTCCCACACTACCTGGGGTGAAGTTCGTAAGTAAACTGAAAATAAGCATAAAAGAACTTTGTCAAAATATTTCTCCAAATTTTTATCTGCTTCAATGTTAGCTGATATAATTACTAACACTGGATTCTATGTGAGGTGCTTGAGGTTCATAACAGAAAGCTCTAAACAGACATCATTTTGCACTCTTGATTCATAACTACTTGCTTGTTTAGTGTTCTTTTTTGAAGTCAATCTATATATTCAATGTCATAAGGGTCCCGTTTTACCTTTTTGGGTACAGAACCCTAAAAATGATTTTGGCTGTTTATTGCCCCAAAAGTTAATTCTGAAGTATTCTATAGCACATACCAAGACTATTATTTATAATTGTGTAGAATTCTTAATATATTACCAATAAGATCAAGGCTCACATCCAGGCTTTTTTCTGTGGCATCAAACCACTTTTGTAACACCTGATATTCAGGATCCAACAAGAAATTTTGTTTTCTTGCATTTTCCACAAAACAGTACCTGCTGTTTTGAATAGACCTGGAATTTAGGAACAGGATTACGACTTATACTTAATGTCAATTGCTTTAAACCATGATAAGGATTTCAACTTACCTTTCAAACATTTTCACAGTAATATTAGGGTTAGAAGGTGGACTAGTCTGAATTTTAAGCCTACTAAGGTGCACATAATGTTGGAAAGGAAAAGTCCATTTATTCAAATCACTATATAGTAATCCAAGTAAATTGTGGCCACTAACATTCCGCCATTCTTTCAAAGGTTCCTGTAATCATAGAAATAAAAACTACAGATTTCGACAAATTATAATTTACAAGCGACAGAACTGAGAGTAAACTTACGGCATGTGTTTCAACGTTATTAAATTTCTCAAAGAACTTGATACAGGTAGACTTCCCAGATCCAATATTGCCTTCAATAGAAACCCTGAAAGGTCTCTTAGAAGCTGAATAGGCGGCTGCCGCAACGTTTTTAATACTTGCCATACTCAATTTCAAACTGCAGATCTCAAAATATAGTGTAAATCCAAACAATACCTGTAGATTTTTTTAGGGTAACTTAGAGCACTTTGTTTACACTGACAAGTTATGTATTGAATGAAATGAAAAGTAGGTAAATGTTATTCGATTTTGTGTAAGAAGGCAATTACTTTATTTACATTGGCGTGTTCATGATTAATTTATAACGGATCGAAAGCTCAAAGCTGTTTTCTTTACAATGAATAAAAGACACCTGTTTGTTTTCTGTTTGACATATTGAAATGTGAAGTTTTGGCGCGAAAACTGTCAAACTGTCATTTGACATCTTTTTAAAAGATGCAATGGCTTGGCTACTAGATCTTTCTGCTAAAAGACTAGCTCAATTTTCAAAAAGTACCATATTCAACACGCTTAGATGCATAAAATTGACTCTATGGTAATCCGCAGCTCTTTTCTGGTGTCATATCTTGTGAAATACATGAAGATGCAACCATAAAGTAACTTTTGATACAACATGAAATTAGTAGTTAGATCGTTACCTAAACGTGTTGAATATTGAATTGAATATTGAAGATGCACTGGCATTTTTAGCACTAGTTCACCTAAATTGAAGAATCATGTTTCATAGTTAAAAATATTTTTCAACACCTTCACAGTCGATATCTAAATAAAAGTAGTGCTGGTTTTATTTTCAACTGACTTTCAAAAAAGGAGGAGGTTTCCAATTCATCAGTATATTTTTTTTTGTGTTTTTGTTACACGATATTTCGGACAATTATGAACGATTTTGAAAATTTTTGATCCATATGATAGAGGATACTTCATAGTTGGTCCCATATAAATTTAATCGAAATCGGCTGAGTAGGTACCGTAACGTTGGGGTGCGCCTTACATTTTGTAAATAAAGAGTTTATAAGCGCAAACCGACCTTACGGCAGATGTAAGAATTACATTTGAAAAGATTAAAAGTAAAATAATAAAAAATGACGCGGGTTGTCCGCCAGATAATTTTCTCAGTCTTAAGTTTGTTTTTGATTCTGAAAGTAGCAGGATCCGAGATTCTGCTACGCTCCTCTGCCACCAACCTAATAAACGATATTTATATTCATAAAATAAATGCTAAAACAGTGAATAATAAATGTGTTTCTGATATTTAAAATCTTTATATTTCATAGAATTGCCGCCTAACGGTCCCCTCTACGGTACCTACTTCATTGAAAATTTCAAAATTTTGAAAAAAAATTAGTATTTCGGAGTATGTTTACGTGGTAATCGAATCCGGAACTTTTAATAATCAACGAATGAAGAGCATTAAAAAAACCGACTTCACGTCAAAACTTTGAGAATGTCATCAACGTAAACATTCTCCGAAATCATACATATTTTTTCACAAGTTTGAAATTTTCAATGAATTACTCAACCGATTTCGATGAAATTTAAATGGGACCAACTATGAGGTAACAACAACTCTATCATATGAAACAACAATTTTCAAAATCAATTCACAATTGTCCAAAACATCGTGTAACAAAGACACAAAAAAGAACATACAGATGAATTGAGAACCTCCTCCTTTTTTGGAAGTTGGTTGAACAGCACATGACCGTATGTGTTATTCAGATGGAAAATGGCTGATGCTAAGAGCGTTGCGTAGGGTCAGTATAGAATAGAATTAGTGTCCCTGTACCTACAAGCGTGTAGTAAAGGCGACTTATCCGAGTGTCCTCGTTTAGTGGTGCGATCCCGTCATTGAAAGTAAGTATCCTAACCTAGGTCTTCCGAAATCCGTGTGAGGTTGCCAGGTCGGGGCCTGATTCCTCTTATTGGATGGATGAGCTGCTTGCCTGACGTGTGGCATTAGTATTTGAATGTACCGTCAAAAAATACATATACCTAAATACATATATATAAAATACATATACCTGTACCTATTTGTATTAATTTGATCATTCTGACTGAAAAAGAGTGCCAAGAGTTTTTTTCCGCCGGCTTTTTTTGTCTCTTGGTCTACTGTAATATCTTATTTAACAACTATCAACAACTAGTTAAAGCCGAAGTATGTGATGACTGACTTCATCAAGTGTTTTGTGAAATTCCTAAGATGAATAAAACTTTTTGAATTTTGAATTTTGAATGATTTTGTAAAAAAACTTAAACTATTGTATCTTGTCATAGGGAAGGAAAAAAACTGGTGTCTGAGATACAGGCTCGGCCTAGTGCAGATGCCAGTGCTGCTATTCTAGAACAATTAGTACAATTTGTAAATTAGTTAATCTAGTTCGTAAGTCAAAAAAGATTTTTCTGTGAAATAAATAAATAATTTATTTATTCGCTACGTGGTAACACATTTCACAAGCTTTGCTTGCTTTGAGGTGTGTTGTAAAAAATGACCGTTTTGAGACAAGCATTGAGCGCCGAGTCGACGCTTTTGAGCGTTGAAGACTTGCGAGCGTTGAAGACTCGGGCTACAAAGCGTTTACATTTTTAATAAAGGTGAGTATTTTTTTACAAGGGGAAATTTTTTATAAGGGGATATTCTGCATTTCACATGACATGACATGTTCATATACTTAGTTGACGCTCACGCTCGTTGAGCGTTTTGGAACTGACTCGAGCGTTTTAGCGTCGACTCGAACATTTTTACAACACTACTTTGGGGCCATGTAGTTGGTGTGATTGTCTGGGAATTTTATTGATTTATTTCCTCGATAAAAATACACACGTTCAATTGAAAAACCCAAGCAGTCGGCATGAACATTTTTTCTATAGCTAAATTCACCTTACAGCCCGTTCTCACATTGTCCGTTTTACTGGATACGTTTTACCGGACACGTTATTTTTTCATCGATGGCGCATAGAGTTGTATGAGCGATTTCACGTACGGTACAGTATTCAGTATACGTATTTACCATACAAAAAAGATATCCAGCAAAACGGATCATGTGTGAACGGGCTGTTAGTTTGTAAAAGAACAGCGGTGTGGTGTAGGTAAGTTCTACGCCTTGTAGGGGCTCAATATTGATGTTATTTTAAAAACAAAAGTAAAAATAAAAATAAATGAAATAAAATCCCCAGGCAATCACACCAATTACATGGCTCCAAAGTAAGCATAGCTTGTGTTATGAGATACCATGTAGCGAACTAGGGGGGAACCTAGAATATAAATACATTTAAATAGATAAGCACACCCAGACACGGACCTTTTTATTTGTTCCGTGCGGGAATCGAGCCCGCAACCACTGGCATCTGAGGCAGACAGTGTTACCCCATCGCCAAAGTGGTCGTCATTATCATATTATATATTATTTTTGTACGATATAGTAATTAATATCCTACAAAAATAACAAATAATACTTTTTTTAAATGCCGATGAGAAAAAGTTTATATAATATTTTTGTATGTAGTATAAGGCCACCCAAATTGCACATTTTATGTTCTTTAGTATTATTATGATATTTTCGTCGGTCTCCGTGGTATAGACGCTACTGCGCCAATCGTGAGGTCGCGGGTTCGATTCCCGTATGGAACAAAAATAAAATGTTCCAGGCGATTATCTATACATTTATTGATATTCTAGGTTCCCCCCTAGTTCGCTACATGGTATCCCATAACACAAGATTTGCTTACTTTGAGGACATGTAGTTAGTAGTTGGTGTGATTGTGGCACCAAAGTGTTTGAATTCAATAAAGCCTTTGTTTCAATTCAAAAGCAGAAAAATCAAAATTTTGCTGAGCTCTTGAAAGGATCGTTTTTTTTATTCAATTTTGTTGGCAAAGCCACTACTCGTCACCGATGTTTGATTCGACAGATTTTCTACCAAAACTGCAAAATTAAATCACGTGAACACAAAATTCAAAACGTTTCATATGATAGCTAAAGTTTTTCTTGCCTTGTTCATGAAATGTTGATCAACATACAATTATATAATTTGAAAAAAAACAGTAATTACAAAAACTAAAAACCCGAATGCGGAAAACAGTAAGTTCAAAGTAAAAAGCGCGAAACAATCACATAAGACTATAAGACCTTTTAATATGTATTTGTAATAAAAATACTTAGTAGCAGAAGGAGGGGAAAAGCTTCAAGTACAAATATAAAACTTATAAGCTCACAGACATGTTAGTTTAAGTAAGCATTATATTAGCAAAGATTCACAAGATAGGAATATACTTTAATACTTAATTATTAGCTTGTCCCCGCCTGCTAGGTACTATTTTTTATTGAAAATAAAATTTCAAAGCTCTTATAGTGTTGTGTGCTTTTTAGTTTGAATTTACTGTATTCCGCAGTCGGGTTTTTAGTTTTTGTAATTATGTACTTTTTAATTCCCGCTTTAGTTAGATGCATTGTACAATTAACACCTGAGCAGATATTGGCAGTCTTTATAGGCACAGTCTGCAACAGAATGATGTATACCACTCAGTCCCCCGTCCCCTCCCATATAGTTTTCGGAGAAACAAAATTCGATGTTCCGGCTTTCGCACTCACTTAGGTATCCCATATAAATCGCGTCGAATGAAGCTGTCACATAATTTCAATCGAACTTCACTTTGCAAGTTCGTTTGATTGGCAATTATGTTTCCAGCTTCATTCTTTGCGATTTGAGTTTACATATTGTAGGATGTTCAAAGCGATAAAGTGAATATATTCAAAGAGTGTTGTTTGCAGGGTAGTTCTAGGAATGAAAAAGAAACAAGATATCATTTCTTATTTAAACATGGTCAAAATTATTACAAATCAACGACTTGTTAATTATTACAGCATCAATGAATTAATTCATGATTAGAATACAATATCATTGAATTATTGAATGATTACAATATCAACGAATTATTTAATGAGATAGAATAGTTCTTGCAAATTGGTCTTGACTCTCATTGTTTATTATACATTTGTTATAGAATTTTTGCAAACGTAATAGATGAATTGGACCAACCAGCGGTCCTTCTAATGACATCAAGACTAATACCGAGTCTGTTGGCCGCAGATGTACTGGCATGACGAGTACTGTATGCTGAAAATATCGATATATCTATACTGCTTTGTGATAAACAGTCTTTAATCCAATGAATCATTCTCTGACTTGAAATTGATTTATGTGGCTTTTTGTAACTTATGAAAAGGAAAACGTTATCGTTTTTACGTAAATGTACAGTTTGATTTAAATATTCTTTTAAACATCTTAAAGGACAGATTTTTAGATTTTCATCAAAAAACGGTAAAATTAAAACAGGTTGATTGACACCGGGTTTAGAGGTTTTTAATAAATCAGGAATTATAATATTTGTTGTGTTGATTTCTATATTTTCTCATCTTATTTTGGAAAACGTCTGGATTCGATGTGCAGTTACTAAGGCCAACAGAGTCAGTGTCTTTTAAGAAAGTTTTTCCAGACTAAGGCTCTCATTAGGCCATTGCTGTGAAAGATAATTAAGAACTACTGTAGGGTCCCGGGGTAAACTGTACTAGGATTTGAAGGCCGTAGTCTAAAGACTCCTTTCATAAATCGTTTAATACTAGTATAATCTAAAGCTCCTCCATGTAGAAAAGATAATGCCGATCTGTACGATTTTATAGTGCCATATTTGGCTTCCGAATCAAAACAAGAAGTTAGGAACTGAATGACTGAACGTTCATTGATTATCGTAATAAGACTTCCCGGACAACCTCGCGGCAACCAGTCGCAGGCTGCAATGCAAGTTGTGAGACCGTCTGAAAGGAGAATTCAAAAGATTTACATCGAGTTCGAACGAAATAATTTCGGAGATAACAAGATTCTTAAAAACTGGGAACCACGCCTGAGTTGGCCAATACTTTTACCACAATACCCTCGGCTTTATCATTAATAATTTTTTGAAGCATCTTTAAAATTAAAGAGAAAGGTAGAAAAGCATAAGATATTAATTTTTGCCATGATATTGTGGATGCGTCGACTGCCCAAGCATCTGGATCAGGCGTCCATGTTAAACAAACATTGCACTTGGCATTTCTACGACTAGCAAATAAAACTATTTCTGGGCGTCCTAACTTTGATTCTTTCACTAAATCATAATCGGATAACTCCCACTCTGTATCAACAAACTTCTTTCTATATAAACGATCAGCATCACAACTCTCTTTTGAATTAATGTACGAGGCAAAAATTATAATTTTACGCTGCTCACACCATTGGAAATGTTATTAAAATACAGCTACACTAATGTACACTACCCATTCTATTTAAACATGAAATGGCAGTAACATTGTCAATTCTTAATAAAATCTAACAATTACATAAATCTTTAGCAAATGTTTTTAACGCGAAAATAAAGCTGCTCTAATTTCCAACTCGTTAATGTGCATTTTTGATTCATCATCTCTCCAATACCCGAACGCATCAATACCGTTACAAAACGCTCCCCAACCAGTAGTGGAAGCGTCAAAAAATATTTCTGATCTATAGTTATAATGACGAAGAAAGGAAACGTCCGATTGTATATGATTAAGCCACCATCGCAAATCAATCTTTATAAGTTCTGTAATAAAGATACGTTGTTCATAACAATTTTTCTTCAACAAATACAAATACTTATGTCGCTCCAATTCTTTAGTGTACAACCAAGAATAATCTATGGCAGGACAAGCAGAAATTAACAAACCAATAAACCGAGCAAATTCACGTAATTTAAAAAAAAAAACAATCTATTTAGCATATCAGTAATTGCATCTTTGATTTTTATTATTGTTGAATCAGGTAGTTTTAAAATCATACGTTCGGAATCAAAAATAAAGCCTAAAAATTGACATTGTTTGCTGGGAATCAAACAACTTTTTTCGGTGTTAATAATAAAGCCAAGGGACTGTAATAACCTCATTGTATATTAACGAACCTACACAATAAATATCGTCCAAGTAATTTACTGACAACAAACCCTGATTACGTAAATACTCGATAACCGGCTTTAATATTTTCGTAAAAACATAAGGCGCTGTACATAGGCCAAAAGGTGAACAGTTGAATTCGTACAGTTTATCACTGTACTTAAAGCACAGGTACTTTCTTTGAGATTTATTGATATTTATAAAAAAATATATGCATCTTGTAAACTACGGATGCCATGTAACAATTATGAGTGACAAATTTTAAGGCCGTTCTTTAATCCTCCATTTAAAAATGGGAAGTTGAAATGAATTTGTTCAATTGTTTTAAATTTAAAATGAAACAATTTTGACCATTAGATTTCGGTACTAAAAATACAGTAGACAAAAATTCACCGGAACAAACTCAGAAATTGCATTAATTCTAATCAATTTTTGCAAAGATTCATTAAAATCGAGAGATGATTGAGGATAAACATAAGGCGTTATTTTTTGTGACGGAGTGGAATGAAATGGTATTGTGTACCCTTCTACCCACGAGAGAATTGTGGCATCAGTGGTAATTTTTAACCATTGATTAATAAATTATCGCAAATTGCCAGCGTGCTGTACCTGGTAATCTGTCTCTGACGACGTGTTTGCTGGTTGCGGCGTGCCAGGAAAGGCGCCCGGTAAGGAGGCGGCGTCGGCGGCGGTGAGCGGGCACGCCGCGGCACTGATCGGTTAAAAGGGTACCTGGGTGCCGGAGGAGCCTGCCCTGCATCGAATCGACCCGCTTGTTTCTGGTGCAGGGCTCTGAAGTTTAACGATCTTTATCTATTATCAGAATTTACGAAACTTTTTCTTTGTTGTGTTGCCCTTGCTGTATTTTTCAACGTTTATCCTGACCGCTGAATAGTTTGAGCAGATTTTAACTTCTCCGTCACATTTTCTCCAAAGAGATATTTATCTCTGGCGGTATTTATGAGGGTATCTTTAAGACTGCTATCGTAATAAAACTACGCCTGGTCTTAGTTTCAAAATAATGGCTATCGCACAAAAGTCGGCTAGCGTCACTTATGGGTTTTTGAGCAGAGTCTCATTTGACAAAATCAACTCCGTAGCTTGAGCCAATGCGGCTAAGGTGGTTCCTATTTGATTTTGTTTTATAAATAGGGAGAAATCTCTTTTGACGAGAGGCTCAGTTATGGCGGCTTTAGCTTCCGGGTTAAAAAGTGGTGCTACAAGAAAATCGCAATTAGCAGGTATAAGATAATCCGCAAGTATTTTTTGTTTGGCCTCTTTATTTAGGCCTTTAGCCAGTATTTCATGCCATCTTGCTGCGACATCCTTATGGATGTTATTAACGAAAGTGCTTTCTGGCTTAGGAGCATCACCAAGGATATTTAATATTTCCTCATCCAAGTTTTTATCTTTTTCTTCCTCTAAAGGCAATACATTTTCAACCTCTTGAGATGGCCCCGGTATAGGCGACATGAATGCAAATGGCGGACCTCCCGGTAATGACGCCGACGCATCGTAATAAGTGCACGAATTTGTCACAGCTCTTTGTTCCGGACTTTGCGGGTAGAACTCGTTAAATATAAAAGTAATATTAACCAGACAGAAAATACCCAGTAAGTATGGTAAGTTCGCATCTGTTATATTTATTTAGTAACAGTAAAAGCCCAGTGTGGCAGTTACGCATTACAATTTCTACCAGACAGAAAATACCCAGTATGGTAGTAAGTTCGCATCTGTTATATTTATTTAGTAACAGTAAAAGCCCAGTGTGGCAGTTACGCATTACAATTTCTACCAGACAGAAAATACCCAGTATGGTAGTAAGTTCGCATCTGTTATATTTATTTAGTAACAGTAAAAGCCCAGTGTGGCAGTTACGCATTACAATTTCGTGACAGAGACAACCCAGTATAGTAGTAGCTCGCATCACTTAAGGGACAATGCACCAATATACTTATGTGTATCTTCTTCCTCTGAAGAATCAACGACAGGTGCTTGATTTCTCTCCAATTTATCTTGCAGCTTCCTGATCTTGCGTAATATTCGTTCCCCTTTATCTTCGGATTTCCTTTTAACCCCCATGTTCAGAGTAACTTATTAGTTGCCATGGATTTGAAGACGTGCGAAGACTTGAGCACGGAAACGCACAATGAGTCGGAGTACACCAAGAAGGATGGATCTTGGTGGGAAGGACCGTGGAGGGTGTGGTTAGTGTTGCCAACAATAAAAAAAAAAATTAGTTCTCTCAATCACCGTGCGAAGGCTGATGCGTGGCACCGCATACTACAATATTTAAACTCAAATCGCAAAGAATGAAGCTGGAAACATAATGGCTGTCTGACTCACTCACTAGTGATATACCAGACGCGTGCACATCAATCGATTTAAAACGATTTCTCGATTCGATCGATATTGTTTATTAACCGAAAAAATATATTTCTAGATGATTTCCTAATATTATTATAAGGTAATAAATTCTTTTACATAATAATATGTATTACAGTAAGTAGCCAGCTAGTTTTGAAACAAACTTTTTTAATATACATAACTGGACGGATGATTTAATTATAGTTTATATTACAGAAAAGTATTCGTACATATTTAAAAACTAGCGTTATAATCTATTAGTTTATTTGATGTAAAAAACATACTTGTGTTTCCAGACTGCAAAAACTCACATTCTCATCGAAAATAGCAATGGAGTTTCCGGTCATTTCAACAGTTTATTTATCTCTAATTTTTACGACATTATTTTGGATTAATTCAGATAAACATTAAAAAATATACATTGTTTTGTTGAATATAACATGTTTTCATTGGTGTCGAGCTTATGAGGAATCTCCCTTTAAAGTGGAAATCGGGGAGGAGACAATGATTCAGCGAGGTACAACATTCAGGCGTGCGGAAGAACCTTGAACTGAAAATTACTAGTTGCCCGGTATTCATTCTTTGAGTATTGTAACCATAAATGTAGAGCAATTTATGAAACGCATACATACCTAATTAAATCATTATATCGAAGCCATTATTTTCCTCTTCTGCGACATAAACATAATGTAGATTCGTATTATCAGATAAAATGTATAATTTTTGGTTGCTGTATCGATAAACTAATAACAACGACGAAATAAATAAATACTCAAATACAGACACGTACTATTATTAGAAACATTTGTATGCTTACCAAATTGTATTATCTCTAGGTATAGTACTATTGAAATTCGAGATAGTGGATTCTGTTGGTTCAAGTTATAGGAACGGAAGGAATTATTAAAGTCTTATCTTTATTTGGTCAAATCTTAGGCAGGAAATTTTTTTTTCTCAAAAAATTACTTTTCTCCTGAAATTCGAATTAAAAAATCACGATGTATGAAAGTTTGAAAGTATAGAACTACGACGCACGTTTGTTCAATAATTTACTGTAACAAAAATGTTATCTTATTTATGAGTAAACCAAACCTAATCTTAAAACACGAGTGTCTCAAAAGTGTTTTACAATTAGTAAAAAACTTAAAACAACAACAAAAGAGGATAAAAATTGTGAATAACATGAAGTTTACTAAAGAATAAATACTAAAGTTGAGTAAAATACTTTCAATATGCTCGTCTACCTAATTTTCTACTCTTATAATTTTTAGTATAACATTTTCATACCCGTGAATAAAACTCAAAATGCAGTCAAAAACATATTTTATTTAACATAACAATACATACTTACATACATAGCTTCAAGCATTATGGGGTAGGCAGAACACCAGAACAGAACAGAGATCATAAAACGATCGTCTGAATAACGTTTGAATAATTTGGAGGCATCATACTGATAGAGAGAGACTATTGCAGTGACACGGGGTCAGCCTATCGCCTACAAAAACCTCCAATAAAACTGCTGTCCCTTAACTGATTTACAGTTTGCCTATGAAGAAAACAGCTGGTGCATTCTATGTTTTTCCTTTGCTCCCAGTCCAGCATAACAATTCACACCTAAAATTTTAAAACCAAATTTCTCGGTAACAAGAAGGATGTGGGATAGCTTCAAATAATTTTTCTATTCGCTCCCGCTTACAGCTCAATCGCTGCCGAAAACAAATTGTTGCTATATATTAGTATCACACTTGTAAACATAGATTTAGTAAACGCGCGGGCTTAGCACGATGTTGGTTGAAATTATAATATTTATAATAACATTCTTAATATTCTACTTGTTCTATGTTCATTGGAAACTATACAACCATCTCGACAAAAATGGTGTGAAGTATTTAAAAGCATATCCATTACTCGGGAATAATATGAAATCAATGCTTATGAAGAGTCATATGGTTGATGATTTCAAAACTGTGTATAGCGCATTCCCTGAGGAAAAGTAAGACTTTCTTTTTTGAAACAGATTTAACACGTACATATTTTACATTTTAACTCGGTATCCTTCAACATATGCAGTGTTACGAGTGATAGAAACAGTAGTAACAATTATGTAAACAACATGTTATTTAATATAGCGAATACCTATTTTTTTATTTAATGATATGCTATTTAAGTCTATATTATGGGTAGGCGGAATTGTGTTCTTGAAAATACTTGAGACCAGTCAGTGAAATTACAAGAACATCGGATGCTTATAGTTTACGTTTTGGATTCGCATCGCATTATTTATCCAAATTTTATTGTAATAATTGAATTAAATAAGTCTATGGACCCGGTTACTTTAGGCGATTCCCACACTGGTACATCAGCAGCGAACTTGCGGAAGTGCGTTTCGACTTATTTCATACAATTCAATACAGTGTTTTAATGATTCAGTGCACGTTTTCTGGCTTTCATAACATAAGAAAACTTGTCTAATGTAATGTGTTTGATTTCTGTTTGACAGTAAAGTGTATTTATTAATACTTATTATGGCGTCATTGATAGATGTCATGGCCCTTTTTAATATTGATTCTATAATAATATTGATTTTCGTATGCAGTATTTTATTTCGTCTTTAATTTAAATATCCTACTAGTATAAATTGCTTCCATGATAATGTACCAGCTGCTTCTCTTCTCGAGTATACTGTAAAGTTCAGTTAGGAGACAGAGGTTTTATTGGCGTTTTTGTGGGTCATAGGCTGGCCCCTTGTCACTGCAATAGTCTCTCTCCATCATTATAATACCTCTAAATTTAAAGTGACATCAGATGGTCTTGTAACCTCTATTGTTCTGCCTCCCTCATAACTCATAAAGCATACAGGCTTTGAGCAGTGTATTTATGTACTAGTATAAAATAATAGTATATTATGTAATTAGCAACGCTCACGAGTTACATACGACGTTTTTCAACACACTTGTGAGTAAAAGACAGACATACGTGGTCATAAAATAACAAACACACTTGATAACAAAGCTGTGAATTTTGATTGAAAAATGGCGCCGAACCTCGCGCATGCGCCATTTTCCCTCAAATGTGTCAATGTACAGCCTATTTTAAGTGAAAATGTTTAATTTGGAGTGGTGAATGCAAATATTGATGACAAATGATTGTAAATTGTGAATAATTTGTTTAATATACAAATTTATTTTACTAATATAAAGCGCAAACATTTAAAAATGTATATGGATTTGAAGTGGTATAAAACCTCTTTGTTGTTTCTGTAAATATTTAGTGTATAACCCGGACCAATAAAATATGCTCTGTTTTCTCGCATGTTATTTGCACAAAGGTGCAATTCAACTTTGTAGGATTCATTATATTATGCACTAGGGTATAATATATTATGCACGCGTGACTTATAGCCCAGTTTATAGTTCTAAATTCAATAGAATAACGCTCACTTTACGAGCAAGTGTGTTGTAAAATATTATACCAATAAAGGGCGATTGCTTACTTGCTTAAGTACAAAGTTGTACAAAATATCGTCTTTCTTTAATTTTAGACGAATCAAAAAGGAATTGTCAAAGCGCTAAGCGAGTTTTTGAAATATACTGCTTTTAGGGATAGAAGTTTTGTCTACGTCTGGTAGTTCGATTTTATCATTATCATTTTAGTCATGTTATTTTCGTTATCATCGTACTTTATTTCCAGGTATGTGGCTTTCATCGAAGGCAGCTCCAGTGCAATCTTGCTCCGAGATCCAGAAATCATCAAGAACGTTACTGTAAAAGACTTTGACTGTTTTGTGAACCACAAAGATATCCTCGCAGAAGAAGTGGATTCATTGTTTAGTAAAAGTCTCTTTGCAATGAAAGGTAATATTCATTTGTTTTGTTAATTTGAATGTCTTTGAAACACAAAAGGAAGAATAATATGAGTTATAGTACCAACATCTTATTTCAACAATATGTTTACATAATTTGAGACATGAACTGTTTAGGGCTAAAGTATGATTTAATAAGCTAGTGGTATGGATTCTATAATTTATCAGAAAAATAACAAAAAATTAAGTTTATAAACCAAAACCCGACTAGGTACTAAAAATATGCTCTAAAAAGTACAAAAGCAGAAAATAGTCTCCGCTGAAATATTTATGTATTTACGTCATATTGATAGAGATATGTTGAAAGGGTAGCCGTGATCGTAGGCCACGTTGATTTTTTTTTATTTTTAAAATGAATCTGTTTTGCTATAAAAGATGGCATACGACCACGGCTATCCTTCAAACATCTCTATCAATATGACGTTAATACATAAATATTTCAGCGCAGACTATTTTCTTGTTTCGTACTTTTTAGAGCGTGTTTTTAGTAGTTGGGTTTTAGTGTTTAATCTTTTTTTTAATTATTTTGGAGTAACAGTGTTTACATATTTGAAATGTGCTAACGAAGTTCTTTTATTTGATATCCCACACCAAACTGTCAAGAAAAAAATTAGTTTTTTACTATAATTATTATTTCACTTATTTTGGAATAATATTTTTTACATATTTGAGCTGTGCTAACAAAGCGCTTTCATTTGATACCCCACACGAAACAGAAAAGAAAAAGAAAAATATTTTCTTTAAGTCCCCTAGAGGGCGCTGTAGTCAATTTAATATAACTTTATGTAGTTTATAACCAGCGAACAGTAAAGAGGCTTTCAACGACACCTCATTTGTCTAATTATTATAACTTGTTTAGAAGTTGTGAGGAAACAGATGAACATCAACACCCACATACATACAGGTCAAAATCATAACCCTCCCTTTTGCTTCGCCGCAGTCGGGTAAAAATAACTGTCATTGTACAGAAAGAAACAAAACAACATCGGATAATGATGAATAATGAGTTTAAAATGGGTGACTCAACCCACGGTCTAGCAATCTTATCTAATGTTCAGTGATATCAACACCACAGATTAGAAAGTATTATGTACAAGTACAGATAGGACACATCAATATTATAGGGAGTTTGGAATGCAAGCATTTTTGCCGCTTGGCGGCGCTTATGTGCTTGAAGTTTTTTGGGTGGACTATGCACTATAGTGGTTTTTATTATTATTGCTGATAAATATTGATTTTTATATGTGAAAGAAAGGGTGCTAATTTTACAGTACAATGGCAACGAACTAACGAACCATTAACTAAAAAAACAAAATAAAAATTTTGAAAAACCCACGACGCGACGGTTAAAAAGTAATTGAAAAAGAATAAAATAATTTAAAATCCCCCGAATGAAATGATTTATGTGACGAGAGATAATTAACTTGAAATGCTTTTTTAAAAGTTCACTTGGTCTCACACAGAGTCGGTCATATTATGAACAACATACTATTCGTTTTCATAGCACTTCCCTACGCTTACCTATTCGGTTCTCGAAGATGTAGATGTCGCGATAACATAGGTATTCAACTCCCTATGAACTTTAAAAGAAGAGCAAGAAAATCCGTCTGGGGCTGCCATTGAATGAATTGGTTTTGTAGTTTTATATTGAAATTTAAAATATTGATGGCAGCCCTCGACGAGTACCATTCAGTATAATTTCCTTCTTCTCAGGGAAAAATGTTTAAAGTTTTAGTTTTTTCATGTTTGAAAGCCGAAATTATTTCATTTTATGAACTACAAAAAGGCAAATCGCGTAAACTTTGAGAAAAACGTTAGTGGTACAAAAACACAGGGTTGAAGATATAAATAGAAGATTAAGCAAGAATTTATCAGTACTAAAAATAGAGTAACATAAAATAATATCATATTTTTATGATAAATTGTTTTCCTCGTCATCCTCGTCACCACAACTTTCTTTATTAAGTAGCTGCTCGTATCTAGAAATGCTTGTGTTTTGAAAGATTTGTAAAAATTCTGCTTATCTTTCTTCACTTTTCATACAGTCTTTCTAAAGAGACAATACTCCTGAAATCGTAATTTTTATTGAGATTTTAAAAATGAAATAAATTATGGTCTAAAGTGTATTTTTCAAAGTATGGCAATCTGTAAACATTGAAGGGGCAACTTGCTTCTTTACTCTTAAAAAGGGATTTATTGAGACGTTAAATTGTTTTTCTTTCTGAAAACTACTTCTTCAATTTTATTACTACAATAAGTAAGTTCACATTTTGTAAATTTTAGCGTATTTCATATCTTAATATTGAACTTAAAAGTACATTAATAAATATGAGCGGTAAAAGTCATGAAGTGACATTTCCCAAGACGGTGGTTAGTTCCAATTTTTGCCACGTGCCAAAAGATCCTTGTCGGACTATAAAAGATATGATACTGGCATGTCTAAGACGAAATTGCTTGAAGCGATCGAATATCAGGGCTCCTATTGAGTGTTGCGCTCTTGGTAGATGAACTTTATTTATTATCTTAAAATATCTTCAATTTCAGTTTAAATAAAATACTTAAGCGCTTAATACCTGTACGCTTAAACAATCCAGGGAAAAGGGTTTTCTCTCATATAACGTATGGTTCAAAAGTAATACTTTTCTTCTGGACTTTTATTTATCATCAAAGATTGAGATTAATGAGCAACCTAGATTAATACGATTTAAAAGAATCGTAAGTTTTAAATACAAATAAAAGCGTTTTCTACTCGACAGTCAAAGAAATCGTTTTTTTTTTAATTTTTGACACTGGTATGAATCGACCCATTCAAAACCGCTATGCTATCACTGGTATGAAACCCTCCTGGTATGAAACAGCGAACTCCCCTATTTTCCAGGGAGTATGATTTATAGATTTGTCTCAATCTAAACTGCCGAGATCTTTAGTCGCTAAAGTCAATTTTCACGAGAAGAACAGTTCATACATACAGAACCTCACGCCTGTCTCCCTTTGGGGTCAGCAGAGATAAGGAAACACCAATTGCTACGATCCATATAATATCTCAGTATATTATACCTACCTCTTTCGCTTCCTCCACTTTCATTAATCTTTTCATACACTTCCTACTGTATTAAAACTTACGTGGGCAAAACCATACAAAGTCGTCAGTATGGCACTGGTTCCCAGGAACGATATCTATACGTGCATTTCGAAGCGCGGAAGTCATCGAGATTAATTAATGTAAAGTTACTCATCATTGGACCGACCGCGCCAAGGTCTTGTACGTATAATAACTTTAGTACGATGTGAATAATTTACCGTTATAATTTATTAATATCCGTCTGTTGCTAAACACATATGCACAGTGGGCGAAAGATCTTCAATGGAAGTCTGGTTGCATCAGGGAAGGAATTTTTAAAATGCCCACAGGAATGGTAGTAAACGCGTGTAGGTACGAAGTTGCAGGAAAAAGTTCGTCATATATAAAAAAACTTGATCAAAGGGATTCATTGCCAAATTTATTAACTACTAACGTTTTCGTAACTATTCTTTTTAAAATATTATTTCCCGATAAAGCATAAAAACGATACCTTTCAGGGGTTGAATTCTGAAACACTTGTACATTCATACATAACTTCACGCATGTTTCCCTAATGTTTTGTTTCTAGTCTATATAAATGATCTACCCTATATGGCAAAAATCATGAGATTGTATAGCTTGCTGACGACACATCATTAATTTTTAAAATGATAAGACAGAAAATAAACTACTACGATGTAAACAATGCTCTCGCAAGTGTTGTTCAGTGGTTCAATATAAATAATCTAGCGTTCAATGATAAAAAAACTAAATGTATAAAATTCTCTGCACCAAATGTAAAACAAGTTGAGTCTGATCTGTGGCTTAATGGGAACAGATTGAATCTAGTAGATAACTCTGTTTTTCTTGGAATTACCTTAGATTCTAAATTGCAATGGGGCGCCCATATCTCACAACTAGCGAGTAGACTTAGTTCTGCAGCGTTCGCGGTAAAGAAAATTCGCTCATTGACTGATGTTAATACAGCGAAGCTGGTATATTTTAGTTATTTTCATAGTATAATGTCCTATGGCATCCTACTTTGGGGCAATGCCGCAGATATTGACACGATATTTACACTGCAGAAAAGGGCTATTCGTGGAATGTATAGGTAAACTTGGAAACAGAGAATCTCTTCGAGAAAAGTTTAAAGAGATTGGTATCTTGACCCTTGCATCACAATATATTTATGAAAACATTATGTATATTTATAAGAATAGTAATAAATTTAAAACTAGGAAAGATGATCATGATACAAATTACTCTGTAAGGACTAGGAACGACCATAAGTTAGCGTTTCCTAAATTAAGGCAGGCTAAAAGCAGCAAATCATTTATTGGAATGTCAATACGTATATTATATAACAAAATTCCGAAGTCAATTCAATCCCTGCCATTCAATAAATTTAAATCAATCGTTAAAAACACTCTATCTCGAAAAGCTTATTATAAAACTAAAGATTACTTAGATGATAAAAGGGCATGGGATTAAGCACAACAGGATATTTCTAAAAGTTTCTAATTACTTAATAATTTTGTTTAAGGCTTGGCTGTGCAGTATATATATGACATACTGGTGACTGTCCCACTCACTTATTTTCTTGTCAAGACAACAGCAAGAACGTCATGCTCCCTCAGGCGGCATGGCTAGTGGTAGAGTCGGGTATCGGGTCACCCTCTTCCCTAAAATATGGTTGAGGAGGGTGATGGCTGGTGCTTGCGTTAACTCGTGAACGGGTGCTACTAGCGGTGCCAGGTCGTTTTGCTAATGATACTATGACTATATTTTATTCCATTCTTGTTCAAATACTCTGGTCCCAGTTTGTCATGTTCGTATTGTGCATCCATAGCTCATTGCATCTGCTATGTAAGCAATTTGGTTGTGGTATGACATTGGCTCTCACAATCAGCTGTCTTGTGTTTGTTTTTTTTCATGTCACGGTCAATTTGTACTGTACCTATTTGTATTAATTTGATAATTCTGACTGAAAAAGAGTGCCAAGAGTTTTTTTCCGCCGGCTTTTTTTGTCTCTTGGTCTACTGTAATATCTTATTTAACAACTATCAACAACTAGTTAAAGCCGAAGTATGTGATGACTGACTTCATCAAGTGTTTTGTGAAATTCCTAAGATGAATAAAACTTTTTTGAATGGGTAGGCAGAACACCAGAGGCTATAAAACCATCTGATGTCACGTTTGTCAAATTTGGAGGTTTTGTAAGGATGGAGAGAGACTATTGCAGTGACAGGGGGTCAGCCTATCGCTCGCAAAAACGCCAATAAAACCTCCGTCCCTTATCTGACTTCTACAGTATGCCTGGGAAGAAAAGCAGCAGACACATTCTATGTTTTTCTTTCGCTCCCAGTCCAGTACAGAAGAATATACTTGCTAACTCATTTATTGTCGCCTCGAAGCCTCCAATCAAATAGTTTAGCTACTCTTGTTTTCCCATACAAACTTTCAACCTCTTAGAGGAATTGATTGAATCAGGCGTTACTTTGCGGAAATCCATGACAACTACTATAAAAAGTTATTTTGCTAATTCCGCGACTTGTACTTGCACTAGTGATGCAGGATTTTCATGCGTAAGTTCACCGCCCTCCCTCCCTCAAGCAAGAAGCAAGACATGCAATGAACACACACCTGGAAACCCACACCACAAGCTATCACCGACACGTGTTTCGCTTCAACCAGAAGCATCCTCAGGGCGCAACGACCACCACCGAAGTAAATTAGTATCGCCAAAAGCCAGCTTATATTATATTTTAAATCAATTATATCAAGTCGGCAAGCATAGCCATACAGGCTCGACTATATTTAAAACTTACTAAACTCCATAGGATGGCTGTACAGAACGTTTGGTTCAATCAAAAATGCAAACATCTCAATATCATTCCTAAATATATCAACATTCGCACAAAAACTTTCTGTTCATAAGAAAAGCAGAAAAAATCTGGTTAAGTGAAGAGACTCGTCATTGGTTCTCTGTTCGCGATAATTTAAAGTTACATTTAAAAATTTTGTATTCTGAATTATCCTTCAAACTACATAACGTGGAATTTGATCTTCTAGACGAAAAAGCTAGATATTTCGCTTCAATTGAAGCTCACAAAAAGTACATATCCCAGAGTAAAAAATTAAATAATCTTAGCAAACACCAAGAGAACCAAGGGCGGTCCGATCATTCTAAACGGGAAGCTCATACATTTCATTCAAGAGTCAAAAACATGAGTAGTGTTCAGTTCAGTGAAAATGAAATGTCTTTATTGAAAAAAGGTTTAAAATTTAATTTGCCACCATCCATAAACCAAAAGTCATTAGAAACCTTAGCTGTGGATTCAGAGGTGACTTCTATAATTGGTCATCCTAAGAGAAATGTTAGAGATCAGGTGGCTACCCTGATCTCTAACTGTAAATTTAGTACGAATGTTTCTCATGAGCGCAACATTGTAAAGTCAATCAAATCCAAAATTCTCAGTAACAATCTAATAGTATCAAAGGCTGATAAGGGTAACTGTATTGTCATCTTGCCCAAACAGGATTACATAGATAAAGTTCACAATATTATAAATGGAGATGACTTTGCGGTGTTGCGCTCGGATCCGACGAGGTCCTTCACCGCCGCGGTGGGAAAGGCGGTGAAGGAATCTCGATTCGTGTTCCCTGACGGTTTTCCGGGTAGATCTAACATTGTACCTATGAATCCACAAGCTCCAATAATGTATGGGCTTCCTAAAATTCATAAAGAAAACGTACCAATAAGACCAGTTGTTTCTTACGTGGGTGCTCCAGCATATGAGTTAGCAAAAAGGTTAAATCAGATCCTGAAGGTTAAATCTTCCTTCAAACCATTGTATAGTTTATTAAATACTCAGGATCTGATCAACAAAATAAAAGACATTGCTATTCCTTCCAATGCCATATTGCTTTCTTTGGATGTAGACAATTTATTTACTAACGTTCCATATATGGAGTCATTACAAATATTACAGGATAAGCTTGAACAACAACGTTTGCATCCAGAGGAAGTATATGAGCTCCTAAATTTTTCACTTATTTGTATGAAACAAAATTACTTTAGATTTCAAAATAAATTCTTTACTCAAAAGGAAGGACTAGCAATGGGCTCACCACTGAGCCCTTTAATGGCAGATATTTTCATGGACAATTTTGAAACCAAAAATATTATCGGGCACCCTTCTATACTATATTATTATAGATATGTTGATGATCTACTCATATGCTGGACCGGAACGGAGAAACAACTGATAGAGTGGGTTTATGATATTAACAATATCCATTCAAAAATTAAGTTCAAATTAGAGTTAGATGAAAACAAAAGTTTAAATTTTCTAGATTTAAATTTATCAATAGTTAATAATAAACACGTTTTTCAGATATATCGTAAGCCCACTCACACAGACACAGTAATTCCTGCTTCTTCTTGTCATCCTTGGCAACATAAAATAGCTTCTTTTAACTGTTATATACATCGTCTAATGACGGTCCCGTTAAGTTCTCAAAATTTCAAAAAGGAGCTAGACATTATTTATCAAATTGCAATTTCTAATGGGTATGACAAGTCAGTGATTGACAACTTGATAAAAAAGAAAAAACAACAAAAAGTGAGCTGTTTGTTGTATGGAGCGCCACGTGAACAGACATTGAATCGATTTAGAACTAGTCTGACATATTTAGGATTCATATCGGAAAAAGTTTCTAGGTTATTCGAGAAAAATGATGTTCGCGTTGCCTTCAAGACAAACAGCTCGCTTAAATCTAGAATTTGCAATTTCAAAGAAAAAGTTGAGGATGGCAAGAAATCAGGTGTATACAAATTAAGCTGTGGGGGCTGCAGCGGTGTGTACATTGGCCAAACGGGACGTAGTTTTGAAACTCGGTATAAAGAACACATTGCAGCTTATAGATTAAAACACCCTACTAAATCCCATTTCGCCAAACACCTGCTGGAGTCAGGCCACAGCTTATCTAATGATCACACTTACCAGATTTTACACAGATGTGATAAAGGATTACGTTTGAATATTTTAGAACAACTAGAAATCCTGAAACATGGAAAACATAGTCAAATTTTTAATGAGCTGTCTACAACGACAAGTAATCCTTTATTACACTTATTTATTGACACTGATGAGTCGCGGAGTCATTGAAGTTTGAATATTGTTTAGTATTCCATTTCAATGACAATGTGACTCATAATTACCCTAAATAATGAGTGGGTGGGGCTTTGCGTTAATATAAGCTGGCTTTTGGCGATACTAATTTACTTCGGTGGTGGTCGTTGCGCCCTGAGGATGCTTCTGGTTGAAGCGAAACACGTGTCGGTGATAGCTTGTGGTGTGGGTTTCCAGGTGTGTGTTCATTGCATGTCTTGCTTCTTGCTTGAGGGAGGGAGGGCGGTGAACTTACGCATGAAAATCCTGCATCACTAGTGCAAGTACAAGTCGCGGAATTAGCAAAATAACTTTTTATAGTAGCTCTTAGAGGAAGAATTTTCAAAAATCTTATATTTGCACTATCAAGTTATCGGAAGTCATTACAACTATCTGTTTGCAAATAAGTCAGTCAGGTTTGCTTTTAGTTTATTTAGATTATATTTCACGTAATTATTTGTCGAAAAACGGGACGCGGGTTGCGTTGAGTTTTGTGACAAGCGAGAAAAGGTTGCAAGCGCAGCAGGTGAAACAGAAGTGGGGAAAGTTCCTAAGTCCTATGTTAAAAAATGTATAATTACTAGATTGATTATAAACCCAAACTAGTTCAGGTTTTTGATCAAAAATCTGGATTGATACAGGTTTATGATGAAATTTTGTTAAAAATTTGTCATCTTCCGGTTTTTTATTAAAAACCTAAGTTTTTGATCAAACATTTTCGCTGACTGAGACTTAGGGACTTTCCCCGCTTTTGTTTGACCTGCGCTCGCAGCGCCGCACCCTTTTCCCGCTTGTCACAAACCGCTACTCAGCCTCAGACGGACAACCCGTGTTCATTTTTGCGACAAATAATTACGTAATATATAATTTGAATATATAAAAAATTAAGTTCAAAAACTAAACAGGTTATGATTTTGACCTGTATACATACAGGCCACTTTGGCGATGGGGTAAACCTGTCTGCCTCAGACGCCAGTGGTTGCGGGTTCGATTCCCGGACGGAACAAGAAAAAAAAAAGTTCCGTGTCTGGGTGTGTATTTATTTATGTATTTATATTCTAGGTTCCCCCTAGTTCGCTACATGGTATCCCATAACACAAGCTATTCCTACTTTGGGGCAATGTAGTTGGTGTGATTGTCTGGGAATTTTATTTATTTACTTATATAAAATCATAACTCTCCTTTTGCTCCGCAGTAGTCGGGTAAAAAGACAAACCTGACTGGCTCATTTATTAACTCACAGCCGAAGCTGCTGAACTGTTTTCACTAAAACTTTGCAAACAGATAGTTGAAACGATTTCTGATAACATTATAATGGACATCCGCTAAGAAAGGATGTTTGATGATTCGCCTCCGAAGGAGGGTTAATATAAAAAAAAGTTTTGTATTGAAGTCCGTCTTTTTAGAGCTTGAAGCCTGAAAATTTGTTTTTAGGCTAACAATTAGAAACAATTATCTTAAGGATTTTTGAAAATTCTATCCCTAAAAGGGGGAAAACGGGGTTGACAGTTTGTATGGGGAAACTCGAAACTTCATAGGAATCCTGTCAGTAAATAAGTAAACAAGTGTTTCAAGATCTTTCACAATTCAACCCCGCTGTGTCGTTATCGTTTTTACGGAGGTATTGTTTTTACGGTTTATCATGTTAATCAGACTGATATAATTCCATAATTAGATTGAAGGAGGAGAATATTGATTGTACAACGAATGTAAAATTTCGATGGATAAGTGATTATTTTCTTTCTACTAAGTTTCAAATGACGATGGTGTGATAAGCTTGGTCTATATCTCAAGGCCAGTGGGTGACCTCTGTGATTGTTTTCGATTTCAAGTCTAAACATAACAGCACGTAACATTGTTAAAATACCTATTGTAAATAATATATCGAGAACTTCATTGTTATTAACAGTTTACTTGTTTTTTAATTTTCGGAACACACATAGTGAAATGCCTGCCCTGAATAAAATGATAGCTTCTGTCATAATTAATGCGTGATATATGTTTCTGTAATATATGGACACACTGATCCAAATTAACATCAGAAAAAAATACAGGAGCAGTTACAAAGGTATTTTTATGTAAAATACAGAAATTTTATCATATAGATTTAAGTAGGCAAAGTTTGATATGAATACGACATAAGTATTTAAATCGACTAACAATAACAGAAACTGAAGATACGAGTAATATCTACTGGTACTCATATCTATCGTTAACAACCAATTCAAATTTTCTTTTCTAAGCCCATGTGCTGTCATCTTCGACCTCATCTTCACTTACCATCGGGTGAGATTGAGGTCAAATGCGGGCTTAGTTTATAATTTAAAAAACATTTAGTCTTTAATTTAAAAAACATATATTTTTACGCATTCATACAGCCTTAGGGCCAGCGCTGCGTTACACGTTCAAACGCGCGTACCGTACGTCCGTATCTTCAAATAGGCACACCTACTCATAGATTTATATAACACCTACTAAGAGAGATTAAGCAATTTGGTTGTGGCATGACATTGGCTCTCACAATTAGCTGTCTTGTGTTTGTTTTTTTTTTCATGTCACGGTCAATTTGTACTGTACCTATTTGTATTAATTTGATAATTCTGACAGAAAAAGAGTGCCAAGAGTTTTTTCCCTCGGCTTTTTTTGTCTCTTGGTCTACTGTAATATCTTATTTAACAACTATCAACAACTAGTTAAATCCGAAGTATGTGATGACTGACTCCATCAAGTGTTTTGTGAAATTCATAAGATGAATAAAACTTTTTTTTTTTTTACAAATGTTATAAATATACAAACTTTCATACCATTTTCGATCGCGCGTATGATACGGACGTTGCAGTTTTGTATGAAACGCGCGTTCGAACGCGTGACGCAGTGTTGGCACTTAACCAGTTCGTCACCTATTAAATTAACATAATACCTAACGCATCTTTAATTTAAATATAAAGAAAAAATAAATTTGGTTGGGATTGTTACTTTTTTTCCATGCTGCATTGGTTTCACTAGTGGGGATTTCTGGAACAAAAGTAACAAACCCTACTGGTGGGGATTTGCCGGTGGGGATTATAGGAATAAATCGAGACCCATAACCTTGCAGTGGGCTCATTGCAAAGAGTTGTGTCGATGGTGATACAAAACCATATTGTTGAATACTATAAGTTTTTTTTTAATAATTTACTTTAAAACAATAAATATAGGCAAAACTATGGTGTTTATTTAAGGAAATAAATATCTTGCATACCAGGATATAATTTGACTCCCAAAACACTATTTAATGAAAAAGTGCACCAAAACTATGCATAAAACAGTACATTTGCGTCAAAATAGTAGTTTATATAATCTCATTCGGTAATGTTCTAATTATGAAATGAAATACAGACTTTTATTGGCACATTTTATTTACATACTTCTATAAGAAAATTAAAAAAGTAAATTAAAGCATTATTCTCTTAACAAAACAATGCTTTAAAACAATTTTTTAATTATTAAGGCCTATTTAGACGACGCCATTTTCTTGAACATTCAAGAGCAATTATTGCATGAAATCTAGTGGGAGCAATAATTGCTCTTCAATAATTGTAAGCAACTGTTTACATGCGGCCAGTAATTGAAAAATTGAATGCAATTCTTGAATGCAAGTCTGGATAGGAAATAATTGCCAGTGCCTTTTGTTTACACCAAGGAGATTATTGACAGGCAATATTTGCGTTCAAGTTTTGACCTGTCTAAACACAAACTTTTATGTCACTGTACCACTTTCTGACGCGTTGCTTCAATTATTGCACGTATTTGACCAGACAAAATTTTCATTCAATATTGAACGTTCTCAGAAAAAGCCCACATTTTGTCCCGAGTGTTTCTTTCATATTTAAAAAAAAGTAATAGGTAGGTATGGCTCAACAAGTATTTAAGGTTGGTTCTGCTGATTTAATCAAGTTTATCGAAATTTATCGCACCCATGAGTGTTTGTGGGACTTCGTTAACAATAATTATAAAAATCGTGATGCGCGTAATGCGGCACTTGCAGTATTTGCAGAAGAATTTGGAGCTGAAGGGTTTGAACCTAAGGAAATAACAAACAAAATAAAAAAATTAAGAACTCAGTACCCCTTGGTACTGAAACGGGAATCGAGAAACGGGAAAAAATAAATTCTATGAGTACCAGATCTGGTAGTGCTGATGTTTATTGAGTTGTTTTAATTTGATGGATTCTTTTTTAAGGAAAACTTCTGAAACCAGGAAAACAATAACTATATAGTAGTGTTTTGCTTTTGTATAGAAGGTCCAAATTTTTCTAGCAAATAATTAAACTGGAAGACTTTTTCAATATTTCTTGTCTGAGAGTAGCAGCAACTAATAAAACACCCTTCTCAACAGCACATGTTTGCAAATAGTAGTGTCGGAAAAACGAACAAAACTAAAAGAAGCGTTACTCACAAAACACGATAGAATTAATCACTGGACAGTTACTTAGTACCGAGTCCGTGGCCTTGGGTATAACCCTGGCTTAGTCACAACAAAATCTTTATTCGCGAGTCCGTTCCGTCAGTTACAATGCCAACTCAATTAATACCGAGCTATTATCGACCGTCAGTCCGAGATACGTCAGCGCACCTAGCCGTTATAACCGTATCTCTGTGACTTGCCATCATCCTACTTCAAGATACAACCTATGGCGCTGCAATCGAATGTCAGTCATTCATTGCATTTAGCGCCCTCTTTAACAGTACTACCAACATACTTCCGGTACCATGAAGTCATACAAACATCCACTGACCTCACTGACCTCTATATTACCACTGGACTGGCTGCTCCGTAAGTTTGACAGCTATTTTTTTGTGCCTATTTGAAGCGCCACTAGCGAGTAGCGAGTGTCCGCAGAACAAATTTTGACGTATATTGCAAGTGGCCGCCAGAGAAGTGCTTGCTTATTGTTAAGTGATTTTATATTTTTTAAATATAAATTAGAATTTTATGTTGTTATTGTTATAAGCATTATATAAAAGTTATCAAGAATGAGGACATGTGTATATTGTAAGCGACTAGTTTTAGTACCACGGACACTCGCTACGTCCGACAGCGCCAAAATGGCGATTATCAAACAGGCACAAAAGCACTTTGACAGCCACCAGTCCAGTGGTAAATATAGAGGTCAGTCACTGTCCTCATTCTTGATAACTTTTATATAATGCTTATAACAATAACAACATAAAATTCGAATTCATATTTAAAAAATATAAAATCACTTAACAATAAGCAAGCACTTCTCTGGTGGCCACTTGCAATATACGTCAAAATTTGTTCTGCGGACACTCGCTACTCGCTAGTGGCGCTTCAAATAGGCACAAAAAAATAGCTGTCAAACTTACGGAACAGCCAGTCCAGTGGTAAATATAGAGGTCAGTGCAAACATCTTAATATCGCAAACTCATCGTTATCGCCAACAGTAGTACATACAGTAATTGCATGCAAGAATTGGTTCATGCTGTTTACACCACGAACAGTTTTGAATGGAACTTGCTCCTATAGTGCAATAATGTTACGTTTTGTTTAGACGATACAAGACATTTATTGCTTCAATTTTATGGTATACCACAGGCAAGAAAATGGCGTCGTCTAAATGGGCCTTTAAAGTACAATGTGTCCCGACCAAGGAGGTTTCAATTCAATTTAAGTACACATTATCTGTGGTGAGCGCGCTGCGCGCGCAACGCGCATGCGTGCTGGATCCGAGCCATAAACCAATAACAGGCGTTTTCCATTTTGACGCTATTTCATACATACGAATTTGAGTAATATTTTGTTGAATAAAACTTTAGTAGCAAAAATATCTAGCAATACCGATAATACTAAATAACCATACCATGAGATTAAATAAAGTAGTGTATGCAACTGCATATAATTAGGTATTAAAACACCCGTGTAATCTTATTTAAAAAAAAACTACACTCATGTTTTAATACCCTCTATTATAAGACAGTTGCATAATAGTAGTTTAATAAAGTTATGTGTATAATCAATAAAGTATGTAATGCTTTAAATATTAAAATGTAACACCTGATCAGATTCAGCCCGATAGACATTGTCAATTACAACCCCGGCATTGTCAAACTCTTAACCACGTAGTGTTATTGAATCGACCTTAGAGTGTTTTATATGAAGCCGAGCTCAGCAAGGCGTCTGCTTACCGAGTTAAGTGAGGGTGGTCGTCAACTACAACCCTGACGTTTTGCCTGACTTAGAATATAACGCATCACTTGAAATCGCTTAAAATTTAAAAGCAAAAAAAATATTAACCCTGCGTCTGTCTTTATGACATTCTCGACAATAAATTAAACGATTTTTTTTGTGCACAATGAAGGCTAACTTATTAAAATTTTTTTTTTCTCAAACATGCTTGGAAATTTTAACATTATTTTCAAAACCTTCTTCGAGATAAATCGAACTTGCTGAACTGGTGGAGCAGCGGCCGGCAATAGTTGTATGAAAATTTATATAAGTCGCGTTTAGCGGCCGAATAAGTTTCTATGTAAAATCATATTTGTCGTGTAATTTAAAAATGGAACGATCTTCTTCTTCGCAACATGGCGGCCAAAGAGGTAACTTATCGTCATCGAACTGGCTTGCACATAGAAAAAATTGTACATTCAATAACTGTATTTTGAAATAAAAGTTCTGAATTGTACTACCTAGTTTAATTTTCGCGCATTATTTAAGAAAAGTACTTCACAAGCCTTAGCCTCAACTAGTCATTGATGGACTTACGCATGTGTGCCGCGGCTTCGGCTCGGCCCACATTCACACATTCGTACATCTATGCCTGTCTTAACGGCCGCTGCAGTAATGTACTGATAATTTATAATACTAACAGAAGTATCAAAATTAGATAACATTTAAAAATAAGTTGGGGCTCGTTTTTTCCAAGCATAAACTAATTGTGAGAAAACAGTATGATTTTTAGGTACTTTATTTGACTATCGTTATTTACCGTATATGTGCAATAGCATACCTATATGAAAAGTTTTGATGCACATTTACTAATTTTCCTTAAACTTCTTTAATGGACTGGGAGCGAAAGAAAAACATAGGATGTGCCCGCTGCTTCTCTTCCCGGGCATACTGTAAAAGTCAGTTAAGGGTCGGAGGTTTTGTTGGCGTTTTTGTGGGCGATAGGCTGACCTGTCACTGCAGTAATCTCTTTCCATCATAATACCCCAAATTTCTTAAACGTGGCATCAGACGGTTTTATAGCCTCTAGTGTTCTGCCTATCCCATTAGGGATACAGGCGTGAAGTTATGTATGTATGTATGTTGCTAATTCTGGGTAAAAATATTTTTTTTTATTTGACGTAATTTTTAACTACATTTGGCAAGAGTTAAATACGAGTATAAGCCTTTATTTATATTTTTCAAACGGACGTAACCGCGTATGTTTTACAACTTAGCTCGATGTCATTTCCTTTTTACCCACGACGGAACGGAGACGGTATATGCGTTTGGGGTGAGAGGGTGTTTGTGCAAACCAATGTTACCATTTATCTCCAGAACCACTGGTCAGATTTTAATGCGGTTTTCAGTAATCGCTTTGGATTTGATTGGTGCATGTTCTTAGATAGGTGTAGCGGTAACAACTCACCAGGGGGCGCTGCAGTAAACATTTGTTTGTAAAAGCCAATGTTACCGTTCATCTGCAAAACCATTGGTCCGATTTAAATGCTGTTTTCAGTGATCGCTTTGGATTTGATTAGCGCATGTTCTGAGATAGGTGTTACGGTAACAACTCACCAGGGGGCGCTGCAGTAAATATTTGTTTGCAAACCATTGGTCCGATTTGAATGCCGTTTTCAATTATCACTTTGGATTTGATTGGTATAATGTTCTTAAATAGGTTTAACGGTAACAACTCATCAGGAGGCGCTGCAGTAAACATTGGTGTGCACAAACCATTCTACGTAATATGATATCGAGTTACGTTACAACAAAGCCCCAGCAAAGTTGAGCCACCAGCAAAGTTGAGTTGTAAATACTTATTATAATACTTCACTATGTATTTAAATAAACTGCATGGGTTTTCCAGCGGTGGTGGGGACATTAGAGGGCTGATGAGGAACGAGATGTTGTGTAATGTAATGTATGGTTCATAAATTATGCTCTTTAAAAAGTTTGCAATAAAAAACAAAATAAAAATTTTGAAAAACCCACGACGCGACTGTTAAACAGTAATTGAAAAAGAATAAAAAAAATTAAAATCCCGACTGAAATGATTTATGTGACGAGAGATAATTGATGGGAAAAGCTTTTTTAAAAGTTCACTTGATCTCACACAGAGTCGGTCATATTATGAACAACATACTATTCGTTTTCATAGCACTTCCCTACGCTTACCTATTCGGTTCTCGAAGATGTAGATGTCGCAATAACATAGGTATTCAACTCCCTATGAACTTTATAAGAAGAGCAAGAAAATCCGTCGAGGGCTGCCATCAATATTTTAAATTTCAATATAAAACTACAAAACGAATTCATTCAATGGCAGCCCCAACGAATAGTATGTTGTTCATAATATGACCGACTCTGTGTGAGATCAAGTGAACTTTTAAAAAAGCTTTTCCCGTAAATTATCTCTCGTCACATAAATCATTTCAGTCGGGGATTTTAAATTATTTTATTCTTTTTCAATTACTGTTTAACCGTCGCGTCGTGGGTTTTTCAAAATTTTTATTTTGTTTTTTATCCTTACTGTCAGCCTGATTATTAATATCCAGTAAAATAATAATTTTTAGGATTCCGTACCCAAAGCAGGACCAAAGGACAAAAGGGGACAAAGGCTCTGCTGACCGTCTGACTCGCATCATGCATCTCATAGACCGAGATATTTAAGATATAATGATATGATATGTATAATATATGATAGAATAGAGATATTTTTCACAGATAATGTAAAACTGTTTTCGCTGTAGCAAAAAATAGAAAAAAAAATTAAAGGGGCTCTCATTCAACAGACACACAGCAGCTTTCTATCGTAATCACTAGATGGCCCTGTTTGCAATCTTATCTTATTGTTTTGCCATTTATAGGAATTCTATAAGTATGTCTTAGTGGACGTACGGAACCCTTTGGCTTCATCTCTTGTCAAGTCTACATACACAATATTCTATTTTCTACATCTTTGTTGCAGATAACAAATGGCGAGATATGAGATCCACACTGAGTCCAGCCTTCACGGCCTCAAAGATGCGTCTCATGATACCTTTCATGAAAGAAATCAGTTGCAACATAGTTCAGTACCTGCAAGGTAAGATATCTTCGTCCTCATCAGCTGGGCGTCGCCTTCTACTGAAAGAAGGCCTCTCCTAATGAATGAAAATGAATGATAATCAACGAATGCAAAGCATTAAAAAACCGACTTTACGTCAAAACTTTGGCTGAGTTGAGAATGTCATCAACGTAAACAGTCTCCGAAATCATACATATTTTTTCAAAAGTTTGAAATTTTCAATGAAGTACTCAACCGATTTCAATGAAATTTAAATGGGACCAACTATGAGGTATCCTCTATAATATGAAACAACAATTTTCAAAATCAATTCATAATTGTCCGAAATATCGTGTAACAAAGTCACAAAAAAGAACCTCCTCCTTTTTTGGAAGTCGGTTGAAAATGAAAACGAAAAGTTTTTATTCACAGTAGGTATTCTTATACACTTTGTGAACGTCAAATGCTGGATGAGGGCGGCCCGGGTCCGGACGACACGGCGAACGCTGGGGGAGGCCTCCGTTCAGAAGTGTGCGTCTCTCGGCTCATGAAGATAATGATCGCCCATTATCCTTCCATATCTTCTTCGGCTACTTCTTCGGCTCTAAGAAACGAAATGAAATTAGGACCCTACGTAGACCGAGAGAAAAAAAAACAATTGGAAAAAAAAGTACTTACGTATGCAGTAAGTACTCGTAAGGGTATTTCAGAAGTCATTTCAGTGCCTTGGAAATTATGGTAGCCATCAATTAGCACTGGGCCAGCATGATGCGTTACGGCCTATACCTCCTTGTTACCCAACGCAGAGACTCATGGCCCTACAGGGGTCTCATTAAAAAGGTTCACTCGTTATCGTCCACCTAGGGTTAAAAATAATATGTTAGTCTACTCACTCTATTTTTATCACTTTTGCAGATCATCAAGGTGAGGATATTGATGTGGATGATCTGGCAAGGAGATATTCCAACGATGTCATCGCCTCAGCAGGCTTTGGTATCAACGTCAACTCTTTAAGAGACAGAGATTGCGAGTTCTACAAAATGGGACAAAATATATTAAAATTTACCGTGTGGCAAAGAGTTTTGATGATTTTTGTCATTAAATTTCCGCTCATCGCCAAGGTAGGTTTTCGATTCACGTAACATAGGGCATACTACCTAGCACGAGTATAAGTATACGGGGATAAGAACGCGTTTAAAGAATAAAGGAGGGTTTATTCAAAATGGTAGAAATATCGTAGACATCGGCAAAAGGTAATGAGTGTATATCAGAACATCATATTTCAAAAGTATAACTCTTCCACTCCTGTATCTTTTACTTTGACAAATAACACTTTCGTCTCGTCCATCATTCCACGTTTTTTTTATTTAATACATGAGAACACTAAATAATGAATTTTGAACGCTAAATACGAAATACTGCTTGACGCCCTAAATAAGATTGTCTTAAGTTTTCGCGATTACTATTAAATAAAACACTTTTTAACCGGATTTATCTCGTATATTTACATTTTAAATTTTGACTCGACGTTTCGGTGTCTTTGCAGACCCCGTGGTCTGGGTCTTGTAAAGGGATGCAGCAAGATTGACTGTGGCTGTGGGCAATCTTGTTCCGAAAAAAATATCTTAAGCTTATGCAAAAATACTTTCTCGGAAAAAAGGGAGACTGTACTAAATGGTTACCCTTATTTCACCCTCACGCCCCTGATAACGCCAAAAGAGCCTTGTCGGATGATACAATACGTTAGTGTGCGTGTAGTTACTTGTGTTATTGTTCCCGCGACGCTGGTTGCAACGAAATACTGTCAGCATGTCAATTATTCAAAGAAAGTCCAAAGTTTTTCATAGTAGTTTCTTATTTAATTGTTTTGAATTTTACTAAAATTAAATAACAATTTTTTTTGTAATATAATAATTGTATTCGTTACTTTAAATATATGTTTTTAATATGTTTTGTTGGGGTCGAACAATTATTGCGAAACTCTATCACTTTCTACAAGAAGAACAATATTCAAAGCGAATAACAGTAACAGCTGTGAATTTAGTCTGTGAATTTAGCGTTCTTGAACGCACCACCGAAACGACAGGGGTATCTCTTTGCACTGTCGCAAGAATATTGAAGAATATTGAAAGAAGAAAAGGAGCTGATATCACATTCCACTGCATTTACTTCACACATAAAAAAACGTCGTTCAAGAGACAGTAATACATTTTAAATGAACCGTGAAATTATTCGGACTACAATTCAAAATTTTCATGTAGAACATAAAGAAATACCAACTTTAGCAAAACTCTAGCCAGTTTTAAAAGAAAAAAATGGTTCAATGGATGCTAGAGAACTTTATATTTGGGGTTTTGAACTGACGGTGTTTGTTATCATGGAAGCATGTAGAAAATATTTGAAAAGGAATATATGAAATATTATTCTTATGGCTTTGAGCTTGTAATTAAAGTAGGTGAATCAAGTGACAGTGATACCGAAGGGTTTGAAAGTGACAGGGACAGCTTATTCGAACAAAATTTATTATTGTACATAATAATAGGGAATTTAAGTAATTTTTATTTCCTTTATATTATTTTTAATTTATTTTTTTTAATTGGTTTTTTAGTCATAGTTTTTCAAAATCATAATACCTAAAATAAACGTATTAATAAATCTCTTTAAATATTTTCTTTATTTTTTACGCCGACCTTACCGATCTCACGCACGTTTACATATAAGAGTTTACTACAAGCAAAGCACGGTGGCCAGCGTGAGATGCAAGAATTATAATTAAAAAATCGGGGCCCTTGGAGCGAAACAAATTTTTATCACTTATGAACCTGCAAACGACAATCAATCTAAAGGTGTTACACCTTACACTGTTTTTTTGAACCAATGTACTTTTAGAAAGTATCGCGTTTACATAAACACAATATTCTAGTAAACACCAAACCCCAAAAATTTAAGACAATTCCATTTCCTTAACTGGCTTTGCTGAGATTCGAACTGAGACTCTCACGCCGTAGCCAAACACTTGACCACTGCGCCGTCATTATTTATTCTGGTGTACAGCAAAAATAAATGAATACGTTGTTTAATATTGCAGACATTCGGAAGCACAATCTTTTCGCAAACAACCAGCAATTTCTTTAGAAATATTTTCTTAACTACAATGGAATATAGGGAGAAGAATAATGTGGAGAGACCTGACATGATTCATTTGCTGATGCAAGCGAAAAAGGGTAAGCGGTCTAGTGTGTCAATTCAAAATTTCTTTTCTTTTATGCACTTTAGCAACTTTATGCAAGATAGCATTCGCAACCACGGATTTTACCTCCACATGTTAAAGTTAGACCAAGAGGAAAATACATTATATTGTCAGAAATATTCTCTGATACAATGGTAAGTGAAATAAGTGTTGAAAATTATGAAAAAGTTGTTTTATGAAATAGATGAAACTTTTTGTAATATTTTTTTGTTAATATTTTTAAGGTTCAGAAATAATTTACCAGACTATTTTTAAAATTATTTATTACCCACGTAGTTTTAAGTAAATTCTTGACGGCATAATTTCAGTTTTTGTGATGTTTCAGGTACTTTAAAAGCTAACCAAAACGAAAAGGACGATGCAGCTGGTTTTGCAGTAGTTGACGACGGTTTGAAGCATCGAAAAGTTCAAAGAGGTATTTATATTTTTATGAACCGTGTATAAATAGAATATAGCCCTATTGACCCAAGATACTGACAAAGATAAATAACAAGATGAAGATAACTGCAACAAATAATGTTGGACGTCATTCACATAGCGCCACCTAGCTGTAAAGTTATCTCTTATGCTTGTGTCATAGGTAGATCGCTAGACAAAGAATATACATTCATGTTATAAAAAATATTAAATAAATTCATGCACATTTGGTACGTGCCGGAATCGAACCCGAATCCACAGGTGTCTGTGGCAGACAGTGTAACCCCATCGCCACAGCGGTCGCCAGCGGTCGAAACCCTTCCTGTATTTGTCTGGTGAGCTAAGCGTCCCCTTATTACAACTTGGGCCATAAGATCGGTCCGTATGGAAAAATCTGAAAATAAATGATAAAAAAAAGAAATAATTAAGCAAGAAATCCCCAGACAATCACACCAACTACATGGCCTCAAAGTAAGCGAAGCTTATGTTTTGAGATACCACTAGGGTGAAATCTAGAATATAAATACGTATATGTATAG
This sequence comes from Stenoptilia bipunctidactyla, assembly GCA_944452665.1. NCBI lineage: Eukaryota > Metazoa > Arthropoda > Insecta > Lepidoptera > Pterophoridae > Stenoptilia > Stenoptilia bipunctidactyla. The sequence goes on from OX101730.1 coordinate 2,225,430, forward strand.
AAAAACGCCCAGACCCGTAATATTTGGTTTTGTTCCGTGCGGGAATCGAACCCGCGACCTCATGATTGGTGTAGTAGCGTCTAGATCACTGCCGTCGGAGACCGTCAAAAGATATATGAAGATCTGTTCTTAGGAACCATGTCATAGTGAAATTACATGTTAACAATAATGTATTTAAGGCTGCAAACTGAACGGCAGCGACAGCGACAGCCGCGCGGGCAGCGACACGTGCATCGATTTCCGCAATACGATAGAAAGTATGGAGTTTGTATGAAACCGCGACACATCGCTCGAGCGCCCGCTGGCGGCGTCGAGAATGGCCCAGATTTCCCGCGCCGCTGTCGCTCTCGATGTGGCTCTCGCTGTCGCTATCGCTGCCGTCCAGTTTGCAGCCATAGTTTCACACACGGAACATAAAACACAAGAGGAAGGAACGTGTGGGCGTGGCGCACGTGCCAAAGTTAAGACTAGTGAGACTTAACTCGAGTCAGTCGCTCTCGTGATTACAACGCTTTGTGACGTCTTTTGCTGGTGTGTTCCATTACAAAAAAACCCATAAAATGACTCGATGTTCTGTTCTAGAATGTAAAAACTATAGTGGTACTTAAACGTCAATATGATCAGGTGTTTCCTATCATAGGTAAGTCGCTATTTTCGTTTAATTTCATTTTTTATGTTTCGTTAATCGTTCTTGCCAATTAATTCGGAAAAAATATTAGTGTAAATGAAAAATGACATGTATTTCATTGAATTAAAATCTAAAATTGCATAACGCGTTTTTTGATAGACATCTATCGTCGAAGAGCATAACTAAGTTAACAGAATCAACTACATAAAAGCATGCAGATAGAATTCTGACATAAATCACTAAGTGTTATTACTAACTTCTACTCTATTTCAAGTGTACTATAGTTGATATTCTTTTATTCGTAATAGTCCTTATGTCTTCTTGATTTCACCAAATTATGACCGCTCTAATTGGATATATTTCAGTGTGCGTAAAATGTAAATGTGTTAGTTTGGCGACAGCTATTCCTAATGAATTATTAAGCGATGCCCTTTCCTCTTGTGTTTTATGTTCCGTGGTTTCACACTTCCCCATACTGACCGATCTCAAAGGTCCACTTGTTTAATCTATCACTGCGGCCGTGAATAGTTTTGCGACGGGCCAGATCCTCCCTGAAACACACTGCTGTCATCATCGACCTCGACTTCATTTACATTTAGATAAGATAGAGGTCAAGTACGGGTTCAGTGTACTGTTCGTCATTGAGCATAATATACACATTAAAAAATAACAAAGAACTCAGTTGCGTGACGGTAAGCGTACGCGGTAGGCGAATTTTTCGTTGCGACAATTTTTACCTGAGCAAAAAGCGTTGGGTGAAGTATTTATTGCGCGCTCCTTTGTTCTCATTGAGCAAGATCCATAAAATTAATTTATTTTAAAATGTTAATTTACACTAATGGATGAATCAACAGAAAACAATAGTGACGACAGGGAATTAAGGACACCTAGTCCTTCGAGCTTTTTAAGAGGAAGGTTAATAAACATGGAGAATAAGAAAACAAAGGAAAGTGAAGATTTTGATGTAATGGAGATAGTAACAGAAGAATCCGTCGAGCAAGTTGAGACAGATATTATACAGAAAGAAGCTTCAAAAAGAGTAATGCAGGATTTATCGGAGGAGGACACGAGTGAAGGGGAATGGATTAAACAGGAAAAGAAAAAAATTAAGACCGTTCACAAATTTGAAATATATGTCTCTAGCAAAGATAAATTACCAAAACAGTTTGCTTTGGCAAAATTTTTTAAAGACTTACATATTACTGATATACTCAGAATAAAATTTTTGTCGCCTTATAAAATATGGGTTAAATTCTAGGACGAAATAAATATGTCGAAGTTGTTTAACTGTGAGGAACTTTTAACAAAGGATGGAAATTTCATAAAGCTTTTGATGTGAGTTTTACTTATGGTGTGATTCGAGATATTGACTTGGAGCTAAAAGATGAACAAATATTAGAGAAAATCAAATGTAGTGATGAACGTGCGTCTGTTGCTTCTACCTTGAGGATGAAACGGAGGAATACAGAAGAGCAGTGGACTCCTTGTGAATCTGTAAGACTTTGTTTCAAAGGTTCATTTTTACCTACACATGTGTATGTTGACAGCTTGTGTATAAGAGTAGACCCGTATGTTTTTCCGGTCTCCCAATGCTCAAAGTGTTGGCAATTAAACCACACAACATCGAGGTGCCCTTCCAATCGAACAGTATGCCCAAAGTGTAGTAAGTTCCACGAGAATTGCGAAACAACAAATTTCTCATGTGTGAATTGTAAAGGAGTTCACATATCTTTAAGTAGAAGTTGCCCAGTTTATTTAAAGGAAAAAAGAATTCGAGAGCTTATATCCGAATACAATTGTACAAACAGGAAGGCAATTACAATGTTGGTAGAAAAATCTCCCGTTTATATGCAAGAAAATTCTGTCAAGCAGTCAGAGACCCCAAATCTTAAATACTTTCAGCCTCTCTATGTGCCAGATGAAGATTTTGTGGCCACAGTACCGGATTTAGGTAAACAAAATGTTACTCAGTCGAATAAAACTATTACTTTTGCAAACGTTGTAAAAACTCAGGCAGAAATACATACAGTCAAACAAAAGCCAGAAACTCGGCAAAGAGATAGATTGACAAGCCGAATAACAAAGGACCCTGCAGTGTGTACTGAATTTGACGATTATATTTCAGTAGAAGAACCTGCATTTACTAACGTTGAAGAAGATCGAAAAAGTAGTATGACAAGTTTTGCAGAATTGATTGTAAGGCTCAAAGAAATTATATTCTTAAAAAACGCGTCAATGTCGGATAAATTTGCAGGTATAATCAAATGTTCCATAGAATGGATAATTTTAGTTGTTGTTGGAAATGTTGCAGAGTGGCCGACGCTAAGTTTTAGATTATTTTAATGGATAAGTTCGCTAAAAATATTGTTGTTAATATTATACATTGGAACGCGCAAAGTTTGAGACCCAAACTTACTTGTTTTGAAAATATTTTATGGCAGGAAAAGATCCACATTGCTGCCGTATCAGAGACATGGTTAGAACCGGGTAGTTTTTTAAAGTTAAATGGATATGATATTTACCGCTGCGATCGTAACGATTCATGTGGAGTGGCTATTTTTGTTCACAAAACTATAAAATCAAGGGTAAGTAATATAGCATTGTCTAATCCAGGAATACAAGCTTTATCATTTGAAATCTTAAATTGTGTAGATGTTGAAAAAGTTATTGCTGCCCTTCTACTGTGCGTACCTCTGATTCTGAATGGAGTCCTATATTTTCAAATTCAAATTTAAAAACAGTAATAATGGGTGATTTTAACGGCCACCATTCTAATTGGTCAAATAAAATAGATAATAGAGGCATGCAAATTTTCGATATATCTTCAGAAAACCAGTTTGTGAGTTTGAATGACGGTTCTCACACTAGAGTTAAATTAGTGAATGGACTTTTACAGCAATTTAGTCCAGACATCACCTTTATTTCATCCGATATAGCCCTAAAGTTTGATTTTAAAGTTCTGAATGAAAATTTAGGGAGTGATCATTATTGTTGTAAATCATCAATTTCCGTTATACCGGCTTGTCATAACCCAAAATTAAAAAGAAATTTTAAAGATGCTGATTGGGATTCTTATCGTGAGATTTTAGAAGATCTATTTAATCATTATACTCGCTTCGTCCTCGAGATTAGCATATCACAACTTGTAGTATCGCCTAGCGGGTCGCCTTGTACGCACTATTTGAGGGTACTTAAAAAAATAAAAAGTCAACATTTTTATTAATTTGAGAGGGAGTAATGGATACTTACCTCCGCTCCCTCACCACGACCTCCTGTCATTCGCGTTTTAGTGCTTCGCCTGTACGTACGTGCCTTAAAATCTCTGTTTAAAATTTTAAATAATTATAATAAAAGTGTTTGACAATGCCTAAACGCAAGCATAAGGACGACTATGAACATTTAAGTAGAAAACTACGTAAACTGGAGAAAAAGATTCGACGTAGGACGCGTTATGCGTCATCATCATCACGGGATTCCTTAACACCAAACCATTCAGAAAACGAAGGTTAGTGAGGTGTTATTTGTATTTAACTTAACTAAAGTCACATAGTTGTTTGCTTAAACGCAACAATATGGTATTGCGAGCAGTTCGAGGGGCTGTCTCTTACCAATATAAAGTATTGCGAGCAGTTCGAGGGGCTGTCTCTTACTTTCACAAATTATGTGCACCTGTTACATGTACCTGGGTTTGCGTACTTCTCTGTGGAGTTGTTACTACCCTATAATTTAGTTTGGCGAACAGTATGGAGGACTGTTTTATAACTAAATGTGGTACTCACTGTGACTTACTCTGTCTGTCTTTTCAGGCGTGGTAACGTTCGCAGATTTGGACTTGTCAACCGAAATACCAGTCGATACCGAGGACAATAGGCTACAATCAGAAGTTGTAATACCCCAATTTTCTGACTTCGATAATACAGATCCTGTTGCGGGCCCTAGTGGTTCCACTGACACTGTAGTAGAGCCTCCAGAGCCGACATTAGACAGCGACATAATGGAAATTTTGGGAACTGACCCAACAACAAATACAAAATTCGGCAAAGACATCAATAATGACTTAGCGATTCGACTGCAACATTATTCAACCGTTGGATTGACAAAAGATATGCGCAAAGAGCTGAGTGAAAGATACCTCACTCCCGACAACTGTAAGTTTATTGACGCTCCGCAACTTAACCCAGAAATCAAGGCTGCCCTTACTGATCAAGTAGCTAAAAGGGATAAACACATCGAGTTGCGACAAAAGCAGGTGGCGAATGCTTTATCTTGCCTGAGTGATGCGCTGACATCTTTATTTTCATCCCAAAATAAAGATACCAACCTAATCCGTGCTCTTATGGATACAAGTCGTATTTTATGCGATTGTCAATACAGTGATTCTATGACGAGACGCAGCTTCATTCTTTCTTCCTTAAAAAAAGACATGAAAGAACAGCTGCAGAATACTAAAGTTGACACTTTTCTTTTTGGAGAAAACTTGCTAGAGAAGATAAAAACCGCTCGAGCAATTAGTAAATCAGGAGCAGAGCTCAAAGCTAATCCGCCATCGAGAAATTTCAACTCCAGGAAGCCAATATCGGGCCCATCAAAAAACTGGAAAGCCCCTATGAACAGGAAACCACCGCCATTAGCAACTCGGAAGACGAAGGAAGCCCCTACAGTCAAGAATCGGCCATCAACCTCATACAAGCCGTCGCAGCCTCGGCACAGCTACAACAACAGTCGGCGATAGACCCGGTAATGTACGCTGGCAGATTATCTTTATTTTACGATCAATGGGCTATGATAACCCAAGATCCTATTATTTTGTCATATGTACATGGTTATAAAATACCTATTAACTGTCCTATTTACCAGACTAGTCTACCTAAAACTTCAAACTACTCAAATTCAGAAAAAGTTCACTTCAACCAAGCCATAAATGATTTATTGTCTATTGGCGCAATATCAGAATGCGTCCCTTGTGAGGGTCAATTTCTATCGAGTATATTTTTAACTCCAAAACCGAATGGTAGGATGAGATTCATACTAAATTTAAAAAGCCTTAACAAATTTATTAACACACAGCATTTTAAACTTGAAGACTTAAGAACAGCTTTGAAACTGATTTCAGTAAATTGTTACATGGCTAAACTCGACCTTAAAGATGCTTATTTCTTAATAAAAATACATTCGGACTCGAAAAAGTATTTACGTTTTCAATGGGATCAAAAAATTTATGAATTTAACGTCCTACCGTTCGGTCTCAACACGGCACCTTACATATTTACGAAAATTATGAAGCCGGTTGCCAGATTACTGCGCTGTGCAGGGCAGGTATCTACGATTTATTTGGACGATTATTTATTGATCGGTCAGTCTTATAATACTTGTCAATATAACGTTAATATTACTCAAAAGTTACTCACTGCGCTTGGTTTCATAATTAACGAAACTAAAAGTTGTCTCACGCCTAGTAAGTTGTGTACCTTTTTAGGTTTTCAATTAGATTCGGAAAACTTCCAGGTCAGTTTAACCGACGATAAAAGAATTAAAGTAAAAAATGAAATTAATAAAATCAGTAAATTGAAACGATGCAAAATTAGAGAATTTGCAAGGATTGTGGGTATTTTAGTATCTTGTTGTCCAGCAATTGATTACGGGTGGCTTTATACTAAAAGTCTTGAACGTCTAAAATTTTTAAATTTGCAAAAGTACAATAACTATGACAGCTATATGAATATACCTGATCAAGTACAATCGGACTTTCAATGGTGGCGTAATGCCGTTCAAAACTCGGTCAACAAAATTAAAACAGTCGATTACTTCCTGGAAATTTTCTCGGATGCCTCAACAACGGGGTGGGGCGTAGCGTGCGGGAATGAGACGGCAAGCGGACTATGGAGCGAGAGCGAACAAAGCCGACACATAAATTTTTTAGAAATATTAGCCGCCTTCATAGGCCTTAAAATTTTTGCAAAACAACTTAAAAACTGTTCCATATTATTGCGTATTGACAATACAACTGCAATCTCATACATAAACCGAATGGGAGGAATACAGTTTCCGCACCTTACCGACGTTACAAAACAGTTATGGCAGTGGTGTGAAGGTCGCGGATTGCATGTTTTTGCTTCATACATCCGCTCATTAGATAACAAAACTGCTGATGCTGAGTCCAGACGTGTACATCCCGATATCGAATGGGAACTCGCAAATAAATACTATCAAAAAATTATTTCTAAATTTGATAAACCAGACATAGATCTTTTTGCTACTAGAATTAACAAAAAATGTGATAGATATATTTCCTGGCATCGAGATCCAGATTGTTATGCAATCGATGCCTTTACAGTACCTTGGACAAATTTTAAATTTTATGCCTTTCCACCCTTTTCAATGGTTTTAAAGACATTACGCAAAATCATAGCCGATAAGGCGACAGGTATTATGGTTGTGCCCCTCTGGCCTACCCAACCCTGGTACCCAGTGTTTCAAAAGCTTTTGTTATCTGAGCCGTTAATATTTAAACCTAAAAATGACTTGATTAATTGTCCTTCCAGTCACCGCAACATCCACACCAAACTTACCCTGGTGGTAGGAATCTTATCAGGACAGCGTGGCTGAAAAGAAGCATTCCCCCGTCAGCTATAGATGTAATGTTAGCTTCTTTATCTAATAATTCTTTTAAGCAGTACGATGTTTATCTAAAGCAATGGTTTTTGTTTTGCCATAATAATAATATCAATCTTTATGAAGCGTCAATCCCTAATGTTATTTATTTTCTAAACAAATTATATAGCGATGGTGCACAGTATAGCACGCTGAATGCCTGCCGATCTGCATTGGCCCTCATTTTAAGTAATCTTAATAATAACGATGACAGAGTCAAAAGATTTCTTAAAGGCGTTTTTCGCCTTCGGCCGCCCTTACCTAGGTATAATATCACATGGGATACGTCGATTGTTTTGGATTTCTTAGGAAATTGGTATCCTAATGAAGATATGTCATTAGAAATTATATCTAAAAAATTAATTACGTTATTAGCCTTGGCCACGGCCCATAGAGTACAGACTTTTTCAAAAATACAAATACAAAATATAGAATTCTTTTCAGATAAAATAATCATTAAAATACCAGATCTAATAAAATCTTCTCGTGTAGGGTCAATGCAGCCCGTTTTAATATTACCGTTTTTTACCGATCGTTTACAGATATGTCCAGGAAAAGCTCTTGTTACATACTTAGACAAAACATTGCCATTACGTAAGGACATTAGAACCCTCTTCATAAGTTTTAAAAAACCACATAAAGAAATCACGACTCAAACATTGAGCCGCTGGATAAAAAATGTTTTAGCCGCAAGTGGGATTGACGTTTCATTATTCTGTGCGCACAGCACGCGACACGCGTCTACGTCTGCTGCGCACAGGATGGGTATAAATTTGGATACTATAAGGAGAACAGCTGGTTGGAATGGTTCCTCCAGCACATTCTTCAGGTACTATAACCGGCCTATAGTAAATCAAAGTAATGATTCTTTTGCTAGAGCTATAATTACTAATTCTAATGATGATGTTTGTTAATTGAGTTACATAATGCCTACATATAAGTTAATTACAATGTACAAAAATTTAATTAGTTAATGTATGGAAAATAATTTATTGATTACATACTTTTCAAATAAACAATTTAAGTTTAAGGCAACTTTTCATTGCACTTAATCTCTATTATCTCCCGCAAACACTTTTAAGATTTTGCGACATGGCTCTCAAAGTCTACAAGTTGTGATATGCTAATCTCGAGGACGAAGCGAGTATAATTAGTGATTAAACGAACTTACCTGAAGTGAAGTTCAATCATAATTATACGAAGACTTCGTCCGAAGAGATTAGCATCCCACCCTCCCAACCCAAAAGATGTCGCAAAATATGAGCTCTAAACTAAATGACAGGAGGTCGTGGTGAGGGAGCGGAGGTAAGTATCCATTACTCCCTCTCAAATTAATAAAAATGTTGACTTTTTATTTTTTTAAGTACCCTCAAATAGTGCGTACAAGGCGACCCGCTAGGCGATACTACAAGTTGTGATATGCTAATCTCTTCGGACGAAGTCTTCGTATAATTATGATTGAACTTCACTTCAGGTAAGTTCGTTTAATCACTAATTATATTGTTTCCTCCAACCTTCAGCAAAGTTATGATTCATTTCTGGATTTAATTAGTATAGCTACGGAGTTGTGTGTTCCATATATTAAACGAAATCGGAATCCGGGTAGTAAGTTTGTTCCACGCCCTTATTGGTGCCCTGCCTTGTCTAAAGCTGTAGCAGAACGAAGATTGACTCTTTCCAAATTTCGCCGAAATCCTACTACTAGTAATTCGTATATTCTAAAGCATAAAATTTCAATAGCTCGAAATTTTATCCACAAAGCAAAATTTAAAAATTTTCAATAGTTCTGTTCTTCGGTAAATCATTCTACATCATCCTCTGATTTATGGTCTAAAATGAAATGGATTAAAGGATATAGACAACTTCAATCAAAAGCAGATGAAAAATTGATTACAGATCTCCTTTATAGTTTAACACCTGATTTTGTAACCCCAGACATTTTGGAGCAGCGCGCGCGCATTGTACGTACGAGCCGGGGGCGGGCTATCCTTGTCCTGCTGCACTATGTTTTGACGTCACCTCGTTGGGGCTGGCAACGCTGCAGCTCGCTCTTTTCTACGACATCTGAATTCTGTATGCAGGCGCAGGATGAACTCATTCTGCTTTGGTTTCGCGAGGCTTGAATTGATTTTGAAGCGAGATGGAAATATGTGCGCGCTCACACGGGTCAACAGCCTTTAGCGTACCGTTAGATATATCCTCACGTGTACAGGTGTCATTGAGCTCCTCCGTATTGTTGCTGGGTGACACTTGAACTAATCTTGAACACATTTTGCTTCAACTTTTTGCAGCTCCTCTACAGTTGCATACGTCTCCTTTGTAATCTTTGATTCATTTGTAGCCGTAATTATGTCCTTTAACAACCTATTCGCGTCAATGTGCTCAAAGGTCATTGGAGGTAATCGCTGACGTTCTTTCGCGAATATAGGTATCGTCTCTGGATCAGTAGACTTCAATAGGGTGATGATGTCATGCAGCTACCTTTGTACTTTTCCTTTTTTGTCTTCTTTTCTTCCTTCCTTGCCTTTGGCAACTCTTGTGGAAGTAGAAATCGACTCAAATAAAAGATCCTTTCCATGCAAAATTTGTTCAGCTGTAAATGATAAAGTGCACAGTCTCACAATGCTATCCTCGGTCATCACATCCACTTTATTTTTAATAAAACATAAGAGCTCATTAATAACTACGTTACACGAAGAGCATTTCACCACCGCGGAGATCATTTCCTCGATATTCATTACGATCGTGAGTCACAACACAGAAACGATGCGTACGCGACTTCGCTTACGACACGACTGACTTACCTACTTAAACCGTTTACGCAGCGCAAGCAATAGAAGCTTTCAATTGAATAATTGTTCCCGTTTTTGTTACATTTTCCTTTATAACTACGCTCCTTTTGGTCGCAGCATGATGTTATATAGCCTATGTTCATCGGGGATAGTGTAGCTTCACAACAATTTTTCAAATTGGGTGAGTGGTTTTGGAGCCTATTCAATGCAAACAAACAAACAAGCAAATCTTTCCTCTTTATAATATTAGTATACATACATATTTTTTAACGGTCACTGAACCCGTACTTGATCTCCATCTCATCTAAATGTAAATGAACTCCAGGTCGATTATGACAGCAGTGTGTTTTAGGGAGGATCTGGCCCGTCGCAAAACTGCCGGGATATTAAAATATTCACCGCCGCAGTGATAGATTAAACAAGTAGACCTTTGAGATCGGTCAGTACGGGGAAGTGTGAAACTAAGCCTAAAAACTGGACGGCAGCGACACCTTCTGAGGGAACAGATGAACATCTATACACATACATACAAGTCAAAATCATAACCCTCCTTTTTACTTCCCCGTAGTCGGGTAAAAAAGAAATATCCGAATTGCCGCACCAACTTTGTCAACCTAAAGTAGAGAGCAAATACCAAGCCGATACAGCCTATGAAGACAATGAGGTAATAATAATCAACAAATGCTGGCCGCTTACACAACCGCCTGCACTCTCACTTTCCAGTCCTTATCATAACTTTTTTCGAATAGCGCAATATTTCAAAGGCCGTTTCATAGATTTTATTTTTTATGTAAGAGTGCTAAGAGTTTTTTTCCGCCGGCTTTTTTGTCTCTTGGTTTACTGTTATATCTTATTCAATAACTATCAACACCTTGTTAAAGCCGAAGTACACAATTGTGACGTCATTAAGCGGCCATTCGATGGCTCAACATTGAATAAAACTTTTTGCATTTTAATTTTGATAATCTCCAAATAAAATTGCAATACGAGTTAATAACCTCGTCCTTTTTCAAGCCGGTGGAAAATAGTACATTCTTTCCAGCCCAAAAGGACTGTTATTTTAGGAACGTCAATATTACTGGCAATCACTGTTTCAGTATTTCACAGAGGTCGTTAAGACACCGATATAAACATTTGTTTCACAGAATGGACTACAGACGAGCTCGTAGCCCAGGTGTACATATTCTTCATAGCTGGCTTCGAAACAACAGCATCAAGTGCAGTCATGCCCATCCACGAGCTGGCATTAAACCCTGACGTTCAAGAGAAGCTTTACACGGAGGTGAAAACGTTCCATGATAGGAAGGGGGATGTTACCTATGAAAGTCTGTCAGAGTTGAAGTATTTGGACTGTGTTTTGAATGGTAGGTGGTTTTATTTGTGTAATGTTTTTTATTTAAGCTACTAGATTTGTTGCAAGACCGCTACAGGGTGCAAGATTTACTTTCGGTGAACGAGCACTAGATCCATGGTGGTCTGTGACATCCGGGCCTTTTTCTTTTTTGTCTGGAGGAAAACATGCTGTCATGTGCCCGACCGCCCAAGGGGGAACGGTGGGGTATGTGGGGATGATCCAGCAGAAGGCCGAACCGACCCACTAAAAACCTCCAGGTGTACCTCCCACGCCATAATTGGAGCCCACGGTATCGCCAGTAGCATTGACTCACTCCCGCTCATAGCTTGTATAGCCGCAATAGGTCCCCTCACCCGCCACGGCTGGCTATCTCGAGGGAGAAGGCGTCTCCTTCTCCGTCCCATCCTACGCCCAGCCTAACCTAACCTAACCTAAAACCTAACCTAAAAACCTAACCAAAAACCTCACCTAAAACATAACCTAAACCTATGGTGACATCCGGGCCTAAGGATATCGTCAACTATAAACGTTACTATTTGTTATGCATGCTGTCTTCCGCTTAGGTTGGAAATTCTATAATTACACCACTATTAAGGGTGTAATAAAGGTGTTAGTTTGTATAACCTATAAATGTTCCTAATCTTCCAAGTTACTATGGAAAGTGGAGATAAATATGTTCAACGGTAAACTATACAGGGTGACTAGCACCTGACCCGCCATAGGAGCAGAGCGTGTAGATGATATCATTTGCAAGTATTTAAAGCCTTACTTTGTATGGGCTAAGTCTTATAGTTTTGGAGATAGGCATAATTTTGTACTTTATTGAATTTTTCCCAAAAGTTTGCCTTTAGACTCGCACAACTTTTTTTTAAATTTTTTTATATAAATTTTTAATAACTAATTTATACGTACTTGTGTTTGAGTTACATGGTTTTCGCCGGAAATAAAATCTCAGAAAAAGGGTATATAGCCCTTGAAAAATCACGAAAGGGTAAAAAAAAATTCAAACAACAAAAATTTCAACACATTTAAAAAAAAAAACATCATAGTTTTGGTAATTTATTTTGCTTTAAAAACTTTTTTAGTTTATAAGCTTCCCAAAAATACCAAACTTAAAAGAAAAACATATTTCATTTTAATGCGAAATTCTCGTAAGTAAATAACGAGATTCGTTTTCCATATGAATTTACTTTGGCAATGTGTACTAAAAGATAAAAAAATAACTCTTATTTTCATCGTATTTACAGAAACAATGAGGAAGTGGCCTGCATCTGTAATTTCGGATAGGGTGTGCTTGAAACCCTATGAGCTACCACCACCCAGAGAAGGCGGCAAGCCTTATAAGGTAGGTTTGTAGATGAATAATAAGTATGATTTTTGTATTTAATCCAGTCAAGTACTTTACTCCGTCAAGTTAATTTCCTAAACTTATTTATGTTTTTGATCATAAAATACACCAAAAGCATTGACAGTGACAATAATTATTATAATTATGCTTATTATAGGCGCACACAGCTTTGGTAAAAATATAAATATGTAATCAATCTAAATAAATAAAATAATTGTTAGTGCCAAACCTGCACGTACATGTAGATTTATGATTACTGGCACATTCCCTAGTTCGCGCATATCTACACTTCTTAATTAACTTTATTGATGTACATAAGTTAACAACTCAGTCGTCACAAAAAAGGTCACCGAGCCTCAGCATCCATTCGTAGCCACAAACAGTGCGACTCAGAATATTAAAAATTATAATATTCAATAAACATCTACTGGGATAAAGGTAGTTTGGTGTCTACGACAACCCGCAACTTTTCCTTGCAACAACTACGGAGATCAACTACGAAACTCCCAACACAAACTCCCTCTTTTCTTTAAAAACAGTTGAAACCAGGGGACGTTATCTACAGCAGTGTCCACAGCATCCATGGTGATCCCAAACATTACCCTGAACCTGAGATCTGGAACCCTGACAGGTTCTCCGAAGAAAACAGGCATAACATAAAGCCGTTCACTTTCTTGCCGTTTGGTTCAGGTCCCAGGAGTTGTATCGGTAAGTACTTAAAATACAGTGTTGCTTTTTGTCACAGGCCAATTTTTTTTACACAATATGTATCATTTATAGAAACGCGTTTTGCAAAAGTATGTAGGTATTTTTTTAACAAAGAATTTAATATATTCGCTAACATATTAGCCAATCATGGTCACTCTAAATTATGAATGAATATCATTAAAATAAAAGAACTTGAATACAATTGAATACCAGAACTTGCATACAATTTGCTACAACTTATAAAACGACGCCTTGATGCATTTGACAACTGGTATTGTTGTAATTAAAGTAGTTGAATTTGTTACTGACATAGCGGAAGCTTTAGACGAAAGCAAGGAAGTACACGCTGTCTACACTGACTTTCGAAAAGCGTTTGATCTTGTTGACCATCGACTACTTATTAGAAAACTCGCCGGATTTGGAATCCATGGATCCCTTCTACGTTGGTGCGAATCGTACTTAATTAACAGATCGCAAATAACAGTTGTAAAGGGTTTTTCGTCGGACGTCTTTTTTATTCCATCAGGTGTCCCTCAAGGTTCTCATCTCGGGCCCTTATTTTTCCTACTATATATTAATGATTTAGGCAACACCATAGACTCGAAATTTAAAATGTATGCCGATGATTTAAAAATTTATAGGACGGTTTCTTCCATCCAAGACATGCAAATGCTATAGTCAGATATTCACAGTGTGAAGTCGTGGTGTGATGATAACCTAATGGATCTTAATCCAGATAAATGCTATTATGTCAATTTTTCTCGCAAAAAAACCATTACCCATTACTCGTATAGCATTAATGGTAAAGAGCTAAAGGAACTCAATGCAATCAAAGATCTGGGAGTAGTCATCGATAATGCTTGACGTTCAGAAACCATTATGAAAGCATGATCCTGAAGGCTTCAAAGCTAACAGGATTTATAATACGTCAGTTGAAACTATTTAGAGAACCTAAATTAACTATAACCGTTTATAACTGCTTGATTCGCAGCATTCTTGAATACTGTAGTCAGGGTTGGAGTCTAGCTACCAAGTACATTCGAAATATTGAACGCATTCAAAAAAAGTTTTATAACGATAATAAATGCAGAGTATTGCGGTCCTACGAAGAGAGATGCCACTTTTATAATGTTATCCCTTTATCCAAGCGTCGAAAACGTTAGATATAATATTTTTGCATAAAATTATTCACGGTGCTATTAATTCGGAAAAATTATTGTCTAAAGTTAACATATCAACACCTCGTCCAGGTAGCAGATTGGTGAATCGAAAAGTTTTTGAAGTATCAAAGGTTAAAACTAACATAGGTAGACATGCTCCACTTCAACGGATGTTCCATTTAGCCAATGTATTCAGAAATGATTTGACATTTTCGGTGATTCTTCAGCCTCGGTTAAAAAACACATACTGCAATAAGTTTGTATAAATTTTATTTTTAAACCAGATTATTGTATAATAATAATATCTATTTTTTTATAGTCTCAAATTGCACTAAATTATGAATTTTAATGTTACTTTTAAGTTGTAAGAAAGTTGTATTCACTTTTAGTAGGTAATAGTTATGTTCTTTTTCCAATCTAAGATTCATGTATTTTTTTTAATTATTACCAGTTTTGTGAAATAAATAAAAAAAAATGACGCTGCAGTATCGATTGTCTACAGAACTGTTCCT
The DNA here is from genome assembly GCA_944452665.1 of Stenoptilia bipunctidactyla. NCBI lineage: Eukaryota > Metazoa > Arthropoda > Insecta > Lepidoptera > Pterophoridae > Stenoptilia > Stenoptilia bipunctidactyla. The sequence goes on from OX101730.1 coordinate 2,240,583, forward strand.
CTGGACTGTTTTTTTTAAATTTAATTTATGTAAACTTGTTAGGAAATAAAATAATAATAATATAAAATAATAAAATACCTACATATTAAGTTCATGAAGGATTCTGCAGATGGCACCACTTTCTGAAAAACTCTTATAACAAATCTTTCAATTCTCTTCGCGCAGGTAGTAATCGTTTTTCTATCGAATGTCAAAAAATATGGGGAATTGTATGTCCGAACTGAGAAATTGAAATTCAAAAATTGAGTTCATTGCTTTTCTCCCCGGCCTTTAAAAAATAGAGAGACTTATCAAAAAGTCGTTAATAGTATATTATGTAACAAGTGAGCTAAGTTGCTAATTACAATCGAGGCTGTAATTAGCAACGCTCACGAGTTACATACGACGTTTTCCAACACACTTGTGAGTAAAAGACAGACATACGGGGTCATAAAATAACAAACACACTTGATAACAAAGCTGTGAATTGTGAAAAAATGGCGCCGAACCTCGCGCATGCCCGTAGGTTTTTTTTTCGCCAAATGTGTCAATGTCTGCATAGCATTTACAGTCTATTTTAAGTGAAAATGTTTAATTTGGAGTGGTAAATGCAAATATTTTAATATTTTATAACAAATTATTGTAAATTGTGAATAATTTCTTTGATATACAAATTTGTTTTACTAATATAAGGTGCAAACATTTAAAAATGTATATGTGGTATAAAATCTCTTTGATGTTTCTGAAAATATTTAATGTATAACCCGGATCAATAAAATATGCTCTGTTTACTCGCATGTAATTTGCACAAAGGTACAATTCAATTTTGTAGGATTCATTATATTTTTATTTATTTATTTTATTTATTTACACTTCAGTATACAGTACAGACAGTAAATGAGAAAAAAAAAAACAGTGTGTTGTGTAAGTACTACTAGGCGGTCTTATCGCTGACGAGCGATTTCTTACAGACAACCATGCTTGTGATAACAACATAAAAATAATGTGTTAACAAATTCTTAATACTTAATAAAAAAAAAATTTATATTAGTAGTGCATTATATTATGCACTAGGATATAATATATTATGCACGCGTGACTTATAGCCCAGTTTATAGTTCTAAACTCAATAGAATATCGCTCACTTTACGAGCAAGTGTGTTGAAAAAAATATTATTGGATAATATGATATTGACGATCTTGCATACCTCGTCGTTTTTATTTAAATAACAAGGCGAGATCAATCAGTATTCTTTATTTTTTATGTGATAAGGGCTGCCAAAGTGAAATTTCTAAGTAAGACAATCACCGAGTTTGCAATTCCTTTAATTCAATAGCATTATGTGTCATGAGTGAGAGGAGAATCATACAATTATTATAAATAAATAATGAATCGTGGATACCAAAGATAACATATTTTTATTGTTTTTATCACAAATTAATAATTTAAATATTCAGTTTACCATAAATTTTCTGTTACTTGTGTTTTCGAGCATTTGCTTTTCAGATTAGGATGATGTAATCCGGTCGATTTCGACCACGGCGACTGTCTTCAACTCCGGTTTTGCTGTTGGTGTACTCCTAATGCAAAGGGCAGTTTTAATGAGATAGTAAAATTTGTTTTCACCTTAATCTTAACTGATTGAATCTGTAGTGATGATGAGGCTGATAATGGGTCGAACGGGTTCACTGAACCGCACGGAAAGATTGAAGGTTCATTGAATTTTGAAATGAACGACTGATAAATGAAAGATTGCGGTTTCACTTCCCACTGCACGACGAATTCTTAAATCTAGTCTTTGTAACTGATGAATATTTTACTCTCTATTATTTTAGAAGGTCCATCTTAATGCACATTTTCTGATATTCGTTAATCTCTCCTCCAGGATCCAGATTTGCAATCTTGGAAGTGAAGACACTGTTGTTCTACTTGGTGCTGAACTTCAAGATCGTGAAGTGCAGCAAGACCATGGATCCTATCAAACTGCGACCCCAAGGCTTTAACATCGTCGCCGCAGATGGCTCTTGGGTCCGATTCGAAGCCAGAAAATAGTTTCAACCATACTTTAACTGTTTTGCACTACATTCTATCCGAATTCGGGAAAATATGGTCCGACATAGCCGTAGAACTATTTCTGTAGTAGCTAACGCACTAGACTCGGCTTCCGTCAGCCGTCGTTTCATACAAGGTTTCTAGATACGTATTTTCTTAAATTCGGATCAAGTATAGTGCGTTATCACTCTGAGAATAAAATGCTCTTATTTACGATTAACTTTAAATTCAAAGAATGTGACTAATAAAGAAAATATAATTCAACGGCATTGTTATTTTTCTTATCATACACCAGAATTAAATAAAGTACAGACTGTAAAAACTTTTATCAATTGGTTGTTTTTTTTTTTTTTTTTTTATAAGTGACTAAACCCGCGTTTGACCTCAATCTCACCTGATGGTAAGTGACGATGAGGTCGAAGATGAAAGCACACGGGTTTAGGAAGGAACTGGCTCTTTATACAATATTGCCGGAACACATTACCGCCGGAGCGGTAACATTTGGCGGCAGACTTTATATAAAGGGTGGTCGCTAGCCAGGCGGACCCAGAAGGGATCCTACCACCAAGCGAATTCCATTGGTTGTATCCAAATGGACTTAATATGCTCAATATACTGGACTAGGAGCAAAAGAAAAACATAGAATGTGCCAGCTGCTTCGCTTGCCGGGCATACTCCAAAAGCCAGTTAGGGGACAAAAAATTTATTGGCGTTTTTGTGGGCGATAGGGTCACCCGCTGTCACTGCAATAGTCTCTCTCTGACATTATAAAGCCTCCAAACTTGTCCAACGTGACATCAGATGGGTTTATAGCCTCTAGTGTTCTCCCTGTCTCAAAAGGAATACAGGCGTGAAGTTAATCTTAAGCTTTATTGGTATTTAAACTATGGAGCTGTTTTGGTCTGTTCGTTTTTTAATATTGTAAACTATAATTGTGTAAGACTGTTTGCTTCCTAAATAAAGAAAATAAAAAAAATAAAATAAAATTTTATTATGGATTCCAAGAACTCCTAACACAGTTGAACTGCAGAGTCACGGACAAAGATCTCGATAAATAATTGTCTCGGTATTTCAAAAGCAGAAGTATTCAATACGAAAAGACAGTAAATTACTCTGTTCAGTACAATGCGAAAGCAATATAAAAGGAAAATGAAAGGACATAGGGAAATGCAAATCAAAGCAGTCCTGGCCTAGTATGGCCAGCGCGGCCTTTACGGTGGCGCCGGCTGTGCTGTCTGGTCCGGTAGGGGCCGCGGTCGTCTCTACGCGCGGGGTGGAGACTGGCTCGCAGTGCCTTGTATGCGGCGCGGCTTTGACGGCGGCGCCGGCTGGGTGATCGGGTTTGTTTGGGGGCACGACTGACTCTACGCCAGGGCCGGAGCTACAGCCGCGGCGCCGTTGGTCATTAGTGGTAGGAGCCGTGACCGCCTCGACGCACTGGGTGGAGGCTGGTCGGCGGCGCCTTCTCTTCCTTCCTGTGGTTGCTGCCGCTGGGTTGGCGGGAGCCATGAGGCTGGCCTGTCCCAGGGCGGCGGGGACTGCTTCGGTTTGGGCAACTGTGCCCGCCTTCTTGTTTCTTGCCTCCCGCTGGAATACCCGGCATGTTGTGCTACTTGCGGGGTGAGACTCCCCGCAATTAGCACACGTGGCGAGCTCTTCACGCGGGCGCGGGCAGTCTGCAGCGTGGTGCCCGCCTCCGCACCGCACACAAGCCAGTGACCTGTGGCAGTGGTGGGATGAGTGCCGGAATTACTGGCAGCGATGACACGGTGGCGGGCCACTCCTGCTACGCCAGGCTTCAATCTTGACGCCCGGCATGAGGAGTAGCTCTGACACAGCGTAGATCCGCGCGAAGTCCTTGGTACGGGCAATCTGGGCGTAGTAGATGCAGCCCGGGCGCCCTGAGGGAGCGCGGATGGGCCGCACGTACTCTGCCTAGAAGGAGAGCCGCTGGAGCTCTTCCTGGATATCTTCAGGCGGTGTGTCCGCAGGGAGGCCGCGGATCGCTACCTTAACGGTTCGCTCAGCTGGAAGGGAGTAAGAAAACCAGCTGATTTTCTCAGTCTCCGCCAGCTTCGCGAGATACCGTTGGACGATGCGGTACTCCACATCGTCGGCAGGCAGGAACCGCATGCCTCGACCATACGGGCGCACGGACGCTTAGTCAGGGAGCAATGGTCGGCCCGAGGCCCTTACCCGGGGCTTGCAGCTGGTGGCAGACCGGGCAGGTACCAAGGGCAAGACTGGCCCCCTAACCAGGACGACTTTCGTGAAAGGCAGTAACGTCGCGGAGCGCGGACGCTCACTTTCGCCTAGGCGAAATGGCGCGAGACACGAAAGAACACTTGCAGGCGGTCGCGGCCAATCCCGGTCGTGGCCAATCCTAACACGCCCCTCTCTCTGTCTTCACACGCCCCCCCCCAAGGGGCAACGGCGTAATCCGCTCGGGGCATTGGCCCCTTTCGGGAGGCAGCAGCACAGCCCAAAAAGTTGGGCCGGTCCTTGGGGTGCCGTTTAGGCGTGGCATCGGTGGTGGCCTAGCTCCCCTCGCAATCAAGCCCGTCAGCGGTCTGTCGCAAGACAGTCGGCCGTCGGGCGATCAGCGTAGGGAGGTAGGGTATCAGCTGGCCAGCTACTGCCTCCAGCTGGGAAATGCCCAAAGATAGGGCGGGCGCCGGGTCCTTGGAGACTCGCGTTGAGGACTGTCTTTAGTATGGCCAGTGCGGCCTTGGTGGCGGCGCCGGCTGGGCTGTCTTGTCCGGTGGGGGCCGCAACCGTCTTGATGCACGGGGCGGAGTTTGGTTTGCGGCGCCGTCTCCTCCTGGTCTTCTTCGGTGGCGCCGCCGCTGGGTTGGCGGGAGCCATAAGGCTGGCCTGCCCCAGGGCGGCGGGGACGTGGTGTGTCTGGGCGACTGTGCCCGCCTTCCGGTTTCGCAACTCGCGCTGGAAGAACCGGCAGGCTGCGCTACTTGCGGGGTGTGACTCCCCGCAGTTAGTGCACTTGGCGGGTTCTTCACGCGGTCAAGGCCACAAGCCAAGGGCCTGTAGCAGTGGTGGGAGGAATGCCGGAACTTTTGACATCTGTGACATTGTTCGGGGGGGCCTCAATTTTGATGCCCGGCATACAGAGGAGCTCCGAGACTTCATAGATTTTTGGGAAGTCGGCGGTCCGGGCGATTTCGGCGTAGTATATGCAGACTGGGCGCCCATGGCGAGCGCGGATGGGCCGCACATACTCCGCCTCAAAACCGCGGCATTGGAGGTCTTCTTTGATGTCGTCCGGTGGGAACACGGTGTTTTCACTTAATTTCGTTAGTATCACTAAGATATAGATGGCGCTGTTTATAATTCATAAAATTAGAAAATGCCATAGACAATGTCTCTTTCATCCTACTTTTCATTCTTCGGTTCATTCAATCAATCACCCAACCGAATCATTAAATCTATCTTTTATTCGTTACGTGTGTTTGTTACTGCGCACCCGTTTTCGAATGTTGTTTTTATCGCTTTTTTCTTGGATTCCTTTTACCCACAAACCGGCCACCATTTGGACTCTGATTTTTAATTGTGACCCGGCAATTCTACTGGATTTTGGAAACAACTATTTAAGGAGTTTTAAATATTCTTAAAGAAAAATACAGGGAAAGTTCCCGACTGGTTCTAGTAAAAGTTTCAGTCACTAAGTACTAGATGGCGCTAGAGCTCCGTTTTTAGCTGATATCTCTATCTCAAACTATAAAAGTTACTTTATGGGTGGGAACACCCCCCACTCCGACCGGCACAGCGGTGATACTTTGATTTCATAACTTTACATGCGGGCTTAAATAAACAATCAACGCCATCCACTAGGAACTTGTGGAACTTCATATTGGATCAAACATTACTGCATTAATAAAATAAATAAACAGTTATAATTGCATAAGTTGATAAAAAATGCTATGCATTAGCTTTACCGCGGCAGTCTCCGAGTGCCACACGTCTTTTTTTTTTGTAAGGATAGGTCGTTTTTCTTCCATGCCACCTGATGGAAAGTGCGCATGAAGACTATGGTGGTACACGTCCACCCACGAGAAACCTATTCACTCGACACTTAAAAGTTCCAGGACTGTAGTGGTCAGGAAAAACAGACGCAGGCAGATTGTTCCACTCCTTAGCAATCCGTACCAAAAAGGAACTATCGAAGCGTTTTGTTTGACTTCTTGGTAAATGCACTATATAGGGATACCACTACGTAGTCCGGTTGTCGTGTACGGGGCGAGTATTGTGGTGATTAAATGTTATTGTATAAAAAACTGTTCAAATGTTAAAAAATACAAAATATAAATGTTAGGTAAAATGTTAGAATGCACCCGGGTGTGACGCTAGTTGTGCACTGAAATTATATTGATACAAAGTTATTATATTGATACAAGGATGAAGTCGTCGTGGCGCCGTGGTTACTGTGTGTATCTTACGATACCACAGGTTAAGCAACGTTCGGCGCGGTCGGTCCTTGGATGGGTGACCGCCGACCATTCGTTTCTCACGGCGACTTCCGTGCTTCGGAGGGCACGTTAAGCTGTCGGTCCCGGGTGCTGTATACTTGTATACAGTAGTCGTTAGGGTTTGTCAGAAGCCATATTGGCGACCTGAAAATTCTGACATCCACCACCCAGCACTGGGCCAGCTCGGTGGATTATGGCCTAAACCTCCTCGTCACCCAGAGGAGAGACTCATGCCCTGCAGTGGGCCCATTACACGGAGTTGTGATGATGATGATGATGATGATTAACATAGGTAATTAAGTAGGTCGATGCCTACGTCAAACAATATTGCAAAGTAAGTAAATGTTCGGTAAATCACCGAACATATTCCGGGGCACCAAAAGTGAAATGATTAGAAGGGAAGAGGGTTAGTAAATGTAACGTTGTGAAAATGTTTTACAAGATGATAAAGCAAAATTGTTAGTACTATGAACTTAATTAAATATTTTAGTGTCCCTAGTTAAAAACACTGAGTACGTTTGTTTGTAACTTCACTCTTATTTATATTGATAAATATGACAAGCACTAGGCTATCACTTAGCCATAATAACACGCGCGAAAGGACACTATCTTTATTTATTCTACACTGCACTCTTTTTTTAAATACTATAAATACGAGGAGCACTAGAGTTAGACTGATGGTCAGCCATGTTTATTCGCACACTTGGTTATGGAGTATTGTGTTGATGCGCGGGGCCAGGCTGCGCGGCGGCGGCGGGCTGCAGCTCGCCGGGCGCCGCGATGCGGGCTCCGCGCTCGCGCCGACGCCGGCAGCGCCGCAGCAGCAGCGCGCCCGCCGCCAGCGCCACCACGCCAGCCAGGCCGTAGCTTACTGCATACTGGTGGATGTCATGACTTGATAGGTTCCACCCATCCTCTGCTTGACTGTTCTTCATATCCTCTATACTTTTATGTAGAGTTCTCAAGGATGATTGCATTCCAGAGGAATCTGTTATGTTTTCCCAAAGGTCTATGGGTATGAAGCTGTTGATGATGAAGTTAATTTGATCAATCTTTGGTACATAGATGTTTGCACTCAACTGTAGCTCGTTTTCTGTATTTTTTGGTATGTTTAGTGTGAAATCTGGACCTTTCAGTAAACATCCCGGAGTTACAGAGATGATGCCGGCTTTACTCAAGCGTTCCGATTGTATATGATTGTCGCAGATCACCTTAACAGCGCATGTGTTACAACAATGGTACAGGTACAATGTAGGATTGTTTAAAGGTATTATTTTGTTTTCGCAGCTGGACAAGGTTACCTTACATTTCTTAGTGTTACGATCGATCACACAAAAGTTATTTTCAGTATTAAGATAATAAATAGGTTTTTTCAAATTACAATACAGCATATCTTCTTGTTTTATACATAGCGACAGGTCTTGTGATGAGAATTTTATATAGGCGTCCCTTCTCAAATCGGTGGCTATGTAGTTTGCTGACGGTATCACTTCTATTATAATATTATCCCTTTGTTGCGGTACAGACTGTAGTTGATAAAGTTTATATTGTTCTCGACTTATCAGTGGAAATGATATTTTAAATAAGAAATATTGATTAGTAAGTCTTGATTTTATATTTAATAATGGATACAAATTATGTATGTTCTGGTTGGATACCGGCAGTTTTGTATCGTCAGCTAAATTTCCTGCTATGAGATTGAGTTCTCTTTGAAGTTGTTGTGGAGTTAAAAGATGTATATTAAAGTGACCCCTGTTTGTTAACATATCTAGCAATGTATCTTGTGATCCTTTTAGATTATTCAGTAGATTAGTGGCTGCAACGCTGAAATTGTGAATTCTTGAAGTATGGAAATATTACTGATATCCCGTTGCACGATGTTTGATAATTTATCTAATGAATTTAAATGTTTGTTTATGATTTTATGTTGCTTAGTCATGATTTCTTCTGTTCTTTTCAATAAATTATATTCTGACTCTACTAAGGAAGTCTGATTTTTAAGTAAATTTCTTAAATGATGTTCGTTGCTTTTTATTAATTCAATGTCTTGAGTATACCTTTCTGCAAAACTCTCGTCTAATACTCCGAATAGCGAATTTGCAAGGTAGCCAACTCCATTGATAAGGCCTCGTCTCTGTCTCAAGCGCTTAGTTGTTTGTTGCGTCATCAAAAGTTTATTATAATGCTCCAGTTCATTGTACTCGTGAAACAGCTGATTGACTATTGTATTACACTGGCTACTACTGTTTATACTATGGCACGATATGTTTAAATATGTTGTTAATTTGTTAAGAGCTTGAATTCCTTCCCAGTACGGAGACATATTATAATACACAATCATAGTCCACGAGTCCTTGATAAGGCTAACTTGGGAAATAGGGTCAAAGTAAAGTGATTGATTGCCAGGTAGTTTTGTTACCGAGTAGGTACCGTTTACGTTGCCTATCATGGTCATAAAAAACGTTAGCGCCATTATGATATATGATACACTTCCGAGTCGGCGGCGTGTTCTATGTTTAGGTATATTTGTTTTTGTTTGTTGATGTTCCTTATCTTGTTTAATGGTTTCTTGATCTATTGATTCTAGCGGCAGAACTGAAAGTTTTATAACCGGTCGTTTGATGATTCCATTTTTTATTTTTATATTTACTACTCGAACGCGGCCATCGCTTCCCGGAAATAACTCGATGACTCTTCCCATGGGCCATTTTCCAGCTGGGACGTTGTCTTCATGGATCATAACTAAATCACCCACTTTCAAATTTGTTTTAGATTTAAGCCATTTCTCTCTAGTTGTTAGTAGAGTAAGGTACTGCGTTTTCCATGTTTTCCAAATTTGTTTTAAGATGTTATTTGTTAAGTGCCATCTTGTCCTTGCGTCCTCTTTCGTTTCGATGACTGTTAATCCAGCTCTACCGTGTAAAAAGTGGGCCGGTGTTAAGTAATCTAGGTCTTCGATATTTTCAGTAACGGAACATAAAGGTCTAGAGTTCATGAAAGCTTCTATTTGAGAAAGTATAGTTGTGAACTCTTCAAACGTGAGTTTTTGTTCACCCACTACCCTTTTTAGATGGTATTTTAAACTTTGAACTGCTCTCTCCCATAAACCACCTGCACTCGGCCATGATGGCGCGTTGAAATACCATTCAATGTTCATTTCCGCTACCTCCAACATCAAATTATTGTTAAAAACTTGCTGCAACTCTTCGTACTCTTCTTGCAGCATCCGATTGGCCCCAACAAAGTTTGTTCCTTGGTCACTATACAGGTGACGCGGGGCTCCCTTTCTAGCGGCCATTCTACGAAGTGCAGCTAGAAAAGCTGAGCTGGTTAAGTCTGATACCAGCTCAAGATGTACGGCCTTGGTTACCATACACACAAACACCGCTACGTAACCTTTAAGAGTTCTGACGCCCCGGCCCTTGTTGGCTTTGGTCTCAAAGAAGCCAGTATAGTCCACTCCGGTATGGTAAAAGGGAGCGGCTTGGTTAATCCTGGCGGCGGGCAGATCTCCCATCATTTGACCTTGTTTTCGGGACTCGTGTTTTCTACAAGTCACACAGTTTCGTAGCCTTGCCTTTGTCGCACTGTATCCACTTGTTATCCAGTACTGTTGCCTTAGAGTAGTCAGGGTGAGTCGAGGACCACCGTGAAATGTTAGTTCATGAGCTTCGAGTATAAGTTGCTCCGCCAAGCGACTTTTATGCGGGATGATCTTAGGATGTTTCATCTCGATGTTCATGTTTGCGTTTCTCAAACGACCTCCAACTCTAAGAAAACCGTCTTTATCTATGAATGGATTTAAATTTAATAATGTACTGTTTGTAATAAAATTATTTTTCTTCAACGTTTCAATTTCAAGTCCAAATTCCTTACTTTGTGATTTAATTATAGTTGATTTTGCTTTTCGCAACTCGTACAATGTTAGGTACGATGGTAATTGTTTACGTTGCGATCGAGGTGTCAATGCTCTTAGTACCCATGCTAAGACGCGTGTTATTTTTATAAATGAATTGCTAAGCTGTAATAAGTCATCTATAAGGCTATTGTTATTTTGAATAATATTTGTTAGTTTTAAAATTTTAGTTTCTTCCTTTGTTTCCAGTATGATCTGTTTTGGGATGTTTTTAATATCAAAAGTAGGCAGCCATAGAGGGCCGTTCCACCAAAGGGGAAGGTTAATTCATTGGGATGGTGTTAACCCTCGACTCGCCGAATCCGCGGGATTCTCGCTCGATTTCACATAGTGCCATAGTTCTGCTGACATTACTTGTTTTATAAGGTTTATTCTATTCGCTACAAATGGTTTAAGGCGCGCAGAGTCTCCTTTTAGCCAGCCTAATACAACCATAGAATCACACCATCCGTAGATTTCTAAATTGCAAGTCAGGTTCTGTTTTATTTTTTCGATTAACCTCGATAGTAGGTATGCACCGCACAGTTCAGCTCGCGGTAGAGTTAGGGCTTTTTTATTTTAATTTTATTTATTTATTTTAGGAAGACAATCAGTTAATTACAATAGTATAGAACACGAATTAGTTATGTGATAACCATTTACAAGTCTCCACAAGTAAAAAACATAATTAAGCATACAAAAAAAAATACAAAAATCATTATTGAGCCGTAAGTTATACAAGACCTAAGATAAAGTCTTAATTCTGAAACAACACTTGATTTCTATCACTATATTTGTAATACACTTCATCAATACATACACTATCAAAAACATTACAGTGAAATGCCAAATATCAGTTCATTGAGAATACTAACCTAATGTTTATTAAATAATAAACTAGAGCTAAACATTTTTTGGAAATGGCGGGTTTCAATATTCAACTGACTACTATGCGTAACCGGTACAGGTACAAAATTGGTAGGAAAAAAGTAGCGTTTCACAATATCTACTAGCTACGGGCTGTAAGTTCTCAAATTTGGCATGGGCCCTCCTTGCGTGACGTTCTTCCAAGAAAATAGGTGATATGTGATTTATAGAATATCACGCATTTGCAAATTATTTGTATGATATTTGAACTAAAGAAATATATAAACTTATTCAATTTATGTTTGCTATGTTTTAGTATTCGGAAAATATACTATAGTATGTTTTTAGAGCTTTTTATTAATAATTGCGTTTAACTGCTTACGTAAAACGAAACGCCAAACCTTCGACAAATTTTGCCATTGGTTGAATTACATTTTTATGACGTCAAAGTAAATATTTAAAAGAAAAATTATGTCATTCAATAATATTCGTCCCTTTTTTCAAAAACAGTTATAGATAAGTTAGAAAGAGAAAACTGGATTATATATATGTTGACAGATATTTGATAGGATATTTCGTTAAATGAATAAATTGTTACGTCGTTGGCTGGATAAAATGACCTATTCTTTAATTGGTCATACGTAATGAAAAAATAACTCTTATTGGCCGCAGCAGACTGCCATGCTACCTTTACCTCATTGGTTTAAATTAATAACTTGTTACGTCGTCATTGGCTAGATATAATGACTTATTTTGTAAATGGTCAAATGTAACCTAGCAACCCATTACAGTCAAACAGTTCGTAAGCAGTGGTTTAGATGTCAAGATTTTGAATATAGAAAGGCATTTTGGTAGTGATTTCTATTGTTCGTAGGCAAAACCAGGGTTCAGACACAACCCTTGCCCGCCTGCGATCCAACTGTGACCGCATATTTGCAATTCTATATCTTAACTGTTTGAAATAAGGTTTTATTTTGAATAGGTTATTCTGATATTCGGGATGAAGCCTTTAAACTTTGTAAACATATAGCGGATGATTCTGCTATAAGGTTGGCACCCGGAAGTCGTGCTAGAATCGCAATGTGTATCAAAAGGCCTATAAAGACGTTTGACAGTAAAAAAAACAGTTTTGTCTAGTCTATTAGATATTTGAAATTGTCAAAATGAGACGATGACAATTTGTCAATTGATGTCTAAATGAATTTAATTATAAATAAATTATTTTAAAAATAAATTGTTTTAAAAATAACTAAATTTTAGCTGGTTGCCATTAAACCAAAAGAAGAAGAACTAAAAATTTTTAATTCATCAATAAAGATGTAAGAACCCATGCAAGAAGATTGTTTTTAGTTACAGGTAATTTTTATGTACTAAGTACCATCGCGAACCTTTCCGCAGGTCGTAGACGATATATTTTTGCCTGGAACACATCGATCATCATCGAAGCGATCATTTTTCGTGACAAATTGTATGTGAAGGGGAGGCTAGCCAGGTGAACTCAGAACTGGTCCTTCAGAGGTGGAAATTATACTGATCCAAACCTACACAGCTAGTTCATCAAATCTACGTTAAACGTCTTTAGAATAGGAAAAACTAACTAATTTAATGTATGGTGAGTATTTTTTTTTAAGTTAAACTGAAACATCAACCGTAGCATCAAAGTGAACCTTTATTATTATCAAAGTAAGCTTCTGTTATGGAGACTATACAGCGGAAGTAAGGTGGGTATCCACTAAGATTTAAGAAAAGTTCGTTTCCTAAACTGTCCCGGCTGGGACTCGAACCCAGGAACTCTCAGGCCACAGAATAACACTGCGGAACAGAGTCTTTAAGTTTAAAATTTTGGTAGTAGGTATTCATTTTATTACAAATCTTAGTAATTTTTCTCACTAATTTTCAACCGACTTCTAAAAGGAGGATGTTCTTAATTCGTGTGTTTGTTTTTTAGTGTCTTTGTAACATGATTTTTTGGACAATAATTCTGAATCGATATTAAATATTCTGTTACAGGATACTTCAGCGGTGGTTCCATATAAATTTCATCGAAATCGATTGAGTACGTCATGAAAAAAATATTTTTTTGAAAGACATATGTTGGCATAGGTACGGAGAACATTTACCTTGCCAAAGCTTTGACGTGAAGTTGGTTTTTTGATGCTCTGCATTCGTTGATTATTATATGTATAATCACAATAAAATTTACAGCTACATTGAAAATAACTGATATCATGAATCGTGTTCCTAGGACCGAGATATCTCATGGATTTTGGAGATGCGAAATCTGTAAAGTTCAAAAGAAGCCTGGCTCTGGTGTATTATAACCCACGTTTCCAGCGGATGCTAAGTGGTATGTAAATAAGGCTATTTCATTATCATAAAGATATTTTGACCACTGACAAAATTAAACATACAAAATTAACTTCTCTTCTAGACGCTATATTCATAATTTTGTTCCTATTTAGGTATGAGTAATATGAGCTCTTTATTGGTGATTGACACCGCGTTTGACCTCATCTCACCTGATGGAACATGAAGATGATTTTAAAGATGAAAGCACACGGGTTTGATAGGACCTAGCACTTCATAAAATATTTCCGGAACACATCACCGAAGGAGCGATGATATTTAGCGGCAGAAGAGTGGTCGCTAGCCAGAAACGCCTTTTACGACACCCTTTCAAGACAAATTCTATTAACATCTCAAATTATATTATCAAATGTGTGGGAAGAGTTGTGTGGAGTTATTAAAACACAGTTTATGTAGGTATTTATCTAATTCTTAGATGATAGCTGTTAAGTAATCTATTATATCTGTTCATGTTTTATTTTATGTTACGGAAGAGCGGTGTCTCCCAACAAAAACATTCAGTATTTAAAGGGGTTCACTTGCCACTTATTTTATATGGATTTTAGTAAAAAGTAAATAAAAACATTTTTCATTTTTTTCATTTCAATCTTCTCAAGGGTATATGTTTTCTTTTGAAGTAAAACACTCAAATGAACTTTTTTAATGATTTAACAATAAGAATATTTATTTCTGATTGCAGTTGCCTTAGTGAATAAAAGCAATTCGTGAGGAAGATCTATGTTTATAAGAAGCATATTACAGTGGAGCAACTACATAAAATGATTGCATTTGGAAACTATTTTTCGGAAAAAACAACAACGCCCCACAGCCTTTCAACATAAGCCACATTTTCGTCGGGAAAGCAATCAGCCACAAATCCTGCCCACAAATTATTTATTTTGTAGGTTTAAAAATAAAAAAGCTAGTAGTCATTTTCAAATCGTGTATAAAGCTAGTAGTCATTTTCAAATCTCCAGAAACCGAGGATTTAGGTTAGCTGGCAAGCCAAAGCATTTTGAATAATGATTTTTTTATACCTACACCAAATTAAAATCGTCAAATGCATTGTCATGTCATTCGTTGGTCAATTTGTAAGCTTTTAAAATAAAGCGCCTAAAAATATTAATTATTTAAGCTTAGTTAAAAGATAGTCTAAAACAAATGTTATGTAAAAATGGTTTCTATGCAATGTCTGGGCTATTTTGTGGCTATAAGCTGTTATTTTTATTTTAAAGAAGATTGTTGTTTCGAGCCACTTCTTCTGAACAGATCGTATTTTCAATAATTGGTGGTAGATTCATTTCACTTTGAAAAAAATATTACTTATTGCACGTGTCTGTTGAAATACATACGAAAAAAATCTTTAATTTTCGCATTGCCAAAGTATTGGTTGAATACAGATCGACTCAATAAAAAAAATAATGAAAGATTTCATTATTGAGCGATTGCAAATATTTCACCATTTTCAAAATAGTAATAACTTACATAAGATAAGCTTCACTAGCAAGTCATTAAGAAGAGACTAGGTATAGAGGCATTCTCTTAGTAATAAGATTTTACCCTCTTCACTCAGAAGTATTTTATATATAGGTATAATTATTTTTATTCCTGAGAACTTAAAATACGTAAAATTGTACTGTTTCGGAAAGCTTTTTTTTATTGTTTGATATTGTATAATTGATAATATAGCTTATATTCTTTATTAATTATTTTTCTACATTTTATTTAAACATAAAGATATAAAGATTGTATGTTGACTTAATAAAAGTAAAATATTTATAATTAATTACTCGACTGGTGTTAGCCTTTCTAAAACACAATGCTGTTCAAGTAGCAAAATTGCAACAAAAGATTTTATGATATACTTTGTTTAACCCTATACAGGGTGACTGGTACCAAACCCGCCATAGCAAATTAGCATATAGAGGAGGTCATTTGCTAATTATTGGACCTTACTTTCCCTAACTAAAGTTTTATACTTTAGGAGATATGTCAATTTTTATACATTATTGAGATTTTTCCAAAATTTGACCTTAAAGCATTCGTAACTTTATTTTTCGTCATTAGTTTAGAGTTTTTTTATTATTTCTTGGTAGTCATTAACATTTGTGAATAAAATACGTCGGAACTTCCCTCAAACTAGGGTTAAAAAATAAGACGCTTATGCTTTTAAAAAAAATCAATAAAGAAAAATTACTTTGCGATCAAATTCAACCGGAAATAATAAAAAAACTACGGCGTTTTAATAATTTATTCTACTCTAAATTAGTTCTCTAGTTCGTCACCTTACCAACGGTACTAAATTTGCAACGGAAAGTTTGATTCGCTAAACATCGGTAGGATTTTCAGGTCAACCAGTCATTTTGATCAAAAATAGTGAAGGTCCCAACGACAGGATAATGCTAATTTAGCAAAGTAGTTTTTGCAAATTTATGAGTAGGTATTAGATAATAGAAATTGAGTGCTTAGTGTACTTAATTTTTTTTTTACTTTTACCATGTAAAGCAAGAAATCAGGAAAAGATATCGAGCATCAAAAGAAAAATTTAAATAGAGTTGAAACTAAAAATTCTGCTCGAATTGCTGCCCGCAATTTCTGATACATGCCCGATATCTTTTCCTAATTTCTGTGGTGGTAAGACTGAGCCTAATTTCTTCTTTCATAACAGAAAACGCATTATTAATTTTTTGAATTAACTCATCTTTTGTAGTTACTTCTTCATTGTAGACCAACTCTTTTCATTTGCAATGACAGTTTCAATGACTTTTAGACGTCAAATGAAAAAGATGAGGTCGGACCCATCTCTATGACATTTAAGTTGTTGTCATATATGCTTTTCCTTTCCGTTTCGTGTGCTTTCACAAATAGTTGAGTAGACACAGGTATAAATAAATAAGACATTTCGTTTTAAAATGCCGGGATACACAAGGGAAGAATACGCCGACATGCTGCTGGCGTATGGTGCTGCACACAGTAACGCCCGCAAAGCGCGGCGAATTTACCAGGAGCGATATCCAAATAGACGCTTACCTGACCGTGACACATTTCCTACCACATATCGTCGGTTTAGAGAAACGGGTAACTTGAACGTCAGGGTACCCCAAGCAGCTGTGCGACAATTACCTGTTGAAATTGATCAGCAGATTTTGGCAGCTTTTGAAGAAGATCCCACGACTAGCACCAGAGTGGTAGCTGCCGCTTTGGGCGTCAGCCAGTGGAAAGTCTGGTCAGTGATGCATGGGGACCATCAACACCCGTATCATTACACGCCAGTTCAAGGTAATTTTGAGTTTATTTATGTACCTACTTACACTAAAGCGACCAGTGTTATCTTTAGAATTAAAGAAATTATTAATATTACGACGAGCTTCGATGTAACATAATCCAAATCAAATTTTGTCTTTAGAATAACATTTACGTAAATAATTAACAAATGGAGTGTTGGCAGGGCTTGAAAATGGCGACTACGAAAGGAGGTTGAATTTCTGTCGCCTCGTTCTTCACACCGATGTCGACGACCCAACATTTCTGGAGCGTATCCTTTGGACCGACGAGTCACAGTTCACCCGAGAAGGCATCACCAATTTCCACAATCTGCACCACTGGTCCCATGATAACCCCCATAAAAAGAGGGTTACATCGGTCCAGCGGAAATTTTCTGTTAATGTGTGGGCCTGCGTTATTGGTCGTAATATCTTTGGACCCTATTTCCTACCAGACATTTTAAATGGGGGAAATTATTTAGAATTTTTAAGGGACGTCTTGCCTGATCTGCTGTTGGATGGAATAACCGACGACACGCCCATTGTGTTTCAACACGATGGGTGCCCGGCGCATTTCAGGCTGGACGTCCGAGAACTTTTAAATAGTTCATTCCCCGATTCATGGATCGGTGGGCCAATTGAATGGCCAGCTCGGTCGCCAGACTTGACACCTCTCGATTTCTACGTTTGGGGCCGGGCCAAAGAGTTGGTCTACAATGAAGAAGTAACCACAAAAGATGAGTTAATTCAAAAAATTAATAATGCATTTTCTGTTATGAAACAAGAAATTAGACTCAGTCTTACCACCACGGAAATTAGGAAAAGATATCGGGCATGTATCAGAAATCGCGGGCAGCAATTCGAGCAGAATTTTTAGTTTTAACTCTATTTAAATTTTTCTTTTGATGCTCGATATCTTTTCCTGATTTCTTGCTTTACATGGTAAAAGTAAAAAAAAAAATTAAGTACACTAAGCACTCAATTTCTATTATCTAATACCTACTCATAAATTTGCAAAAACTACTTTGCTAAATTAGCTTTATCCTGTCGTTGGGACCTTCACTATTTTTGATCAAAATGACTGGTTGACCTGAAAATCCTACCGATGTTTAGCGAATCAAACTTTCCGTTGCAAATTTAGTACCGTTGGTAAGGTGACAAACTAGAGAACTAATTTAGAGTAGAATAAATTATTAAAACGCCGTAGTTTTTTTATTATTTCCGGTTGAATTTGATCGCAAAGTAATTTTTCTTTATTGATTTTTTTTAAAAGCATAAGCGTCTTATTTTTTAACCCTAGTTTGAGGGAAGTTCCGACGTATTTTATTCACAAATGTTAATGACTACCAAGAAATAATAAAAAAACTCTAAACTAATGACGAAAAATAAAGTTACGAATGCTTTAAGGTCAAATTTTGGAAAAATCTCAATAATGTATAAAAATTGACATATCTCCTAAAGTATAAAACTTTAGTTAGGGAAAGTAAGGTCCAATAATTAGCAAATGACCTCCTCTATATGCTAATTTGCTATGGCGGGTTTGGTACCAGTCACCCTGTATAAATAACAGCAATACGTAACAGTTTGACTAGTCTTTATGAATCTTCAATATCTTTTTTCTTTAAATATTGTATATTGTTGTTATAAATATTATGCATTTACTTTTTGTTAAAGTATAGTACACAATAACTCTAACTAGGTTACTGTAATATTTTTTTATAAACTTTACCGCAAGAATAATGAATATGAATTAAACAAGGTGGATAATATAACAACATATTTAATTACAATAATGCTTTTAAAATAACTTATTGCTGTAATTAATAATTTAGGAATGTCACAATTTTTTCATCGCATCACTTTTCTTATCACTTTTATTGTTTCTTAAATAGGTGTAAGTAAAAATACCATGTGCTTCAATAAAATGTTTATAATTATTGTTTTTTTTGTGTAGTTCTTTTATCTATTTTTCCCTGTACCTGCTATTTATCGAATCTTTTATCGACCGTGAACATCACTAACTATCGATAATGAACACCACATCCCTAGTATTTTCCTAAAGTTGGCCATACTTTTTTATTAAAATATTGGCAGTAGAATTGGTAGCCTCCTGTTCTTAGCTCATTCATTCGTTCAGTGGGGTCTCTTAGAACGTAGTGATTGTATGCTTTTTGGGCAAAACGAACAGTTTTCATAATATTGAAACCCGCCATTAATCATGTTGGCCTGTTTATGTTAAAAAAGGTATTTGATAATTGCCTCTTTGTAGATGCAATCGTGGTACTAAAGAGATCAATATTCGCATTATTCTGCCTATTCAGATTATTAAAAGTTTGTGATGCACGGTACAAGTAGGTATTCTGGCGGTAATTGGTATCAACGGACGGAAGATAAAACAGGGGACTGTTGCGGAATGTTCTAGTTGGTACATAAAATAGTATTCTTTTTAAAAGATCAGGACAATCTACATTTGAATTGAGAATCTTTTTGAGGTAAATTATATCAGCAATTTTACGCCGAGCCTCCAGGGGCAAGATGTGATGTTTAGCGCATCGTTTCAAATAATCATTTTCTTTAGACAAACAGCGAAAGTTAATGAAACGGAGAAACTTACGTTGTACTCGTTCGATCCGCTCGATATGAACTCTGTACATAGGGTTCCATATCTGTGAAGCATATTCTAAATGAGAGCGAACATAAGCGGTATAAAGGATTTTGAAGGTTTTTATATTTTTAAAATCTTTTGCCGACCTCAAGATGAATCCCAGTGACTTTAGAGCTTTTTTTACTATTGCTGAGGTATGACTCTGGAACATAAGTTTAGAGTCATGCCAAACACCCAAATCTTTAATTTCAGAGACACGGTTAAGTGGCTGATTGTTTAACCTATAATTAAATGAGATAGGATTATTTTTACGGCTAAAGGTAAGAATTGCACATTTGTTGACATTGAGGTCTAGTTTAAATTTTGAACAATAACTAACAAGCCTGTCAAGGTCCTGTTGTAATAGATGGCAATCGTCCGAATTTTCAATACATTTTAGTATTTTCATGTCATCAGCGAAGCTAATTAAGGTCGAATTTATAAAACAACAATCTATATCAGACACAAAAATTAAAAATAATAACGGCCCGAGCAATGACCCCTGGGGAACGCCGCTGGGAGCTGTCATCCACTTGGACATATAATATTCCAAAACTACAGCCTGAGACCTGTTAGTGATGTATGATGAAAACCACCTCAGAAGGTCACCCCTAATGCCGGCATTTTGCAACTTGTCAATTAGGATGAGATGATCTATCCTATCAAAACATTTTTTATAATCAGTGTAAATTATGTCAACTTGATTGCGCTTGTGCATTGACTCTGAAACAAATTCATTCATAAGTAAAAGATTACTCACAGTGGACCTCCCCCTAACAAACCCATGTTGTGAGGGTGGCAACGAGCTACTAAGTGAAGCGTATAAATGTTCATAAACGGTCTTTTCCAATGTTTTGGCGATAACACATAACTTGGATATAGGACGATAGTTAAGAACTGAGTTTTTATCCCCGTTTTTGAAAATAGGAGTAATAAAGGCCTTCTTCCATATTGCCGGTAAAGAGCCCTCTTTAATGGATTTATTAAAAATAATCTCGAGCGGTACAGATAGCTGGTCAGCGCATTCAATTAATAATATCGGCGGAATAGCATCAGGACCAGCTGATTTAAATTTGTCTAACTTCTGTAGTTTAGACCTGATTGAAGATCTAGTAATATAAAATGTATTAATATCACAATCTATTGTAGATTTATACTGATTAGAATCATAAGTATTAGTGGAAGATAAGTCTGGGTGTAGAAATTGAGCATGAAAAAAATCAGCAAAGAAGTTGCAAATATCAGCCCCTGTATTAGCAGTATTATAATTATACGTCATACTTTTTGGTATGGAAGTTTTTTTTGATTTATAAAAGCTCCAAAATGCCTTAAGGTTCGATTTAATTGAGTTTTCCACACTCTGAATATAACATTTATAGCATTCTCGCTCAAGCAACTCTGCTCGATTCCGTAGTGTTACCATCGATTGTTTATCAGACAATTGACCATACTTTTTAAACTTTCGAAAATACTTATATTTCTCCTTGAGAATCTTTATGAGAGCTGCAGAGAACCAAGGAGGAAAACTTTTCTTTCGAATGTATTTTTTAGGAACGTACTTATCACAAAGCCTATACAGCGTTTCATAAAAGAAACCAACCGACTCCTCAACAGTCATACAATGTAATTTATTTTCCCAGTCAATACTTTCTAAGTCATTTTTAAACATGCAGAAGTCCGCTCGATAGAAGCAGAACTTCATTCTTGGTGCAGGTTTTAAGCATTCCGTGGGCTCTAAACAATCGATAGAAACACCGAGTGCATTATGATATGGGTCTAAAGGTACTAAAGGACTCGAGTTATTGTCAATAGAAACATCAAAATTACTTAATGCCAAGTCAAGTATTCTGCCGTGTTGGTTGGTTACATGGTTGTATTGATTAAGGTTTAATAGGTTTAATGTGTCGATAAGGTCAATTTCATTATTACAAAGTGAGTCCAAGTTGCTTGGGTCTAAGTACTTACCATCTGGCGATGAGCACCAATTAATTGAACTCATATTGAAGTCTCCAACTATTAAAAAATGATCATTAGGATTTACAATAGTAATTTGTTGTAACTTCAACAAAAAGTTCGTCAGTTGATGGGAGAAATTGAGACCCATGTTTTCATTACACAAATAAATGACACAAACATGAAGCAATCTCTTGCCTACCTGAATAGAAACCCATAGGTCCTCAGCAGTCAAGCACCAATCGGAGCGAGAAAGTGCACAAAGTTCCTTTCGAATCGCAATCAAAACACCGCCACCTCTAGTCTGCCCTGTGACGTCATACCTGCGATCGCGTCGCCATACACTATACCTATCATCGAAGATCTCCGAGTCTGATATGTTTTCATTGAGCCAGGTCTCAGTTAATGCTATCAAATCATAGTTATCTAATGCAAGGTTACGATAAAAACCCGACGTTTTTGTTCTGAGACCACGAACGTTTTGATAGTAACCGGTTAAATTAGTAGCCATTTCTGAGAACACCAATAACATACATAAATACTAATTAAAATGTTTCTCTTAACAGCAACGGTGTCCTTATAATGGTGGCTTCTCACTGCGCGTGTTAGCCCGCGCCACGCCGCGCCGCGCCCCGCGCAGTATGAAAAGCGTAGTGGCACGCGCAGGGAGAAGCCACCTTAGCACGCGCCGCGCCGCGCCTATACCTATCATCGCGCGGGGCGCAGCGCGAAGAGCTAGGCGCGTCGCGGCACGCCCTATCCGCTAAAAGTCGGTAGCTTCAAACGCGCCGCGCCGCGCCTCCCCTAGCTCTTCACACTGCGCGGGGCGCGGCGCGGCGCGGCGCGGCGCGTGATAAGGTGGCTTCTCCCTGCGCGTGCTACTACGCTTTTCATACTGCGCGGGGCGCGGCGCGGCGCGGCGCGGGCTAACACGCGCAGTGAGAAGCCACCATAAGAACAATGTTTGTAACGACAAGGACGAAACATATGTAAGGTACTTTTAATGAAAGAGACGGATGCGAGAAACGGAGCTATACAATTATTCAAAAGAAGCAAACGCAGCGGCGAATAAATGCGAGCACTAATAGCGATAGTTCCACGATTAGTTTGCTTAGGCAGGTGATCTTGTATTGCGTTAATGTGATAATAGAATGTAAACATCGTATGATAGAGTAAATGCATTATTGAAGTATTTTCAGAACAAATAAGCTTTATTTTCAGAACAGTGTTGGCAGTTTTATAGCTAAAGTGAGATACATAACGAAGGCTAAGCCATAAAGAAATATAAATAAGTACATAGGTTATGGTTAAGAATATTATACGAGGGTCATTTGAAAAGTTCCTAGCCTAACGTACTTAATGAAACCACATGATTTTGATTATATTTTTATTTTTCAACATACTCTCCCCCGAGCTCAATACACTTTTTCCATCGACCCGGTAAGGCTTCGATACCCATTTTAAAAAAATCTTCGTCTAACTCCTCAAAATAAGCGTCTACGGCGGCTATGACCTCTTCATTTGTAAAAAAATGTTTACCACCTAAAAATTTTTTCAGCTTTGGGAACAGGTAGAAGTCTGACGGTGCTAAATCCGGTGAATATGGGGGATGAGGTAACAATTCAAAGCCACACCGATGGATTTCTGCCATGGATTGCACAGAAGTGTGAACGCGTGCATTGTCCTGATGAAACAAGACCTTCTTCCTCAATAAACCTGGACGTTTTTCTTTGATTTTTTCTCTCAAAAGCCGCAGCAGGTTGCAGTAGTAATCAGAATTTATTGTTTCACCCTTTTTTAAATAATCCACCAGAATTATACCCTTTGCATCCCAAAAAACTGATGCCATGACTTTGCCAGCCGATAAAACCACTTTTGCCTTCTTTGGGGTGGGTGATCCTGCCCTTTTCCATTGTTTCGACTGTTCTTTTGTCTCAGGTGTATTGTGGTGAACCCAGGTTTCATCCATGGTTATAAATCTTTCAATAAATTCCTGTGGATCAGCTTCATATAACTCTAAACAGTCGCGGGAAGTTGTGAGTCGGTTGCGTTTTTGTTCCACTGGAAGCAGCCGCGGTACCCACCGCGCAGACACCTTAGAGAATCCAAGTTCAGAAGTAATTATATGATGTGTTCGCTCAGAAGAGATGCCTACAGTCTTAGCTATTTCCTCGACTGTCAATCTTCGGTCAGATAAAATTAAATCACAGATTTTTTCTTTGTTTTCATCAGTGGAAGCCGTCGAGGGCCGGCCACTACGGGGCTCATCTTGAATGGACTCACGACCACGTTTAAACTCTGCCACCCAATTTTTAACAGTCGCATACGAAGGAGCGGACTCACCTAAAGTGGCAGACATGTCTTCATGTATAGCTTTTGGAGTTAAACCTTTCAAATACAAGTATTTTATCACTGCACGATGTTCAATTTTATCCATTTTCAAAAATTGCTCTGACTTGACTTACGGTATCACGTGTGAACGAACAATTTATTATTGCAAATAAACTAAACTGTGCATACTTGTTGCTAAATAATGTAGCTATAAAATGAGGGTAGTTATAAAATATACCGACGAGTCTAACAATGTTAGGCTAAGAACTTTTCAAATGACCCTCGTAAGTAGCGTTTTAAATAAACTATTTTTGCTTATTTTTTTTTTTTTTTTTTTTATAAAATATGGATGGGACGTTTGTCTTCCATGACACCTGATGTTAAGTGAACATGAAGACTAAGGTGGTACACGTCCATCCACGAGAAACCTATTCACTCGACGCTTAAAAGTACTAGGACTATACTGGTCAGGGAAAATAGACGCAGGCAGTTCATTCCAAACCTTGGCGACCCGTATCAAAAAGGAACTGTCAAAGCGCTTAGTTCGACTTTTCGGAATATCAACCACATACGGATGGAAGTTCTGTCTGCGTCTAGTAGTCCGATGGTAAAAGGGTGAGGGTTCAATTTGCTCAAACAGAGCACTCGCGCACTCACCAAAATGTATCCTGTAGTACACGGTTAAACAGGCAACCTTACGACGATGCTCTAGGGTCTGTAGTTTTTTGGTCGTAAGGTCGACGTTGTTAATTAATTTACGGGCTCTTCGGTCAACGGAGTCCAGCGCTTCTAGTTGATATTTGGCTGAACCATCCCAAAGATGACTGCAGTACTCCATGCATGATCGCACTTGAGCTGTATATAAGTTAAGAAGCTGTGCAGGGCTGAAGTACCGCCGTACCTTCGAGATGATTCCCAACTTTTTCGAAGCTACTTGAGCCATGGACACAATTTGTTGACCGAAGTTTAAACTAGATGTTATAGTTACGCCTAAAAGCCCTAGATGGTCAGTGATGGGGACAGATACATTTTGGAAAGTGGGCGTTAATGTGAAGGTGCTCTTTTTTGCGGAGAATAGACACGCCTGAGTTTTGGACGCGTTGAATTTGACCAAATTCGACTCACCCCAATCGGATACTTTCCGTAAGGTCAAATCAACGCGCTCAACCATTGACTTTCTTAAACTTTGGATTTCACGGGGGCTCGCTCGCGCATTGGATACGTATCTCTCTACAACAGTGCTGTCATCAGCATAACTAATAATTCCCGGTGTCAAAAGGTCATTAATGTGCAGCAAGAATAATGTTGCAGAGAGAACAGATCCCTGAGGTACCCCGGCATTAATTGCCATTTGGTCGGAGGAGAAGCCATCTAAGACTACTCGAATTGACCGTTCCCTCAGAAAATCAGATATCCAGTCGCAGAGCCCAATCGGTATGCCATAGGCTGGAAGCTTACTTAAGAGACCATCATGCCAGACCCTGTCAAAGGCCTTGGAAATGTCTAAGGATACAGCTATTGCTTCACCATGACCCTCCAAGGCCTCGCTCCATAAGTGAGTGGCATACACGAGAAGATCGCCGGTCGAGCGCCCGTTGCGGAAACCATATTGGCTATCGCTTAGGAGCTCGTTGGTCTCGAGGTATGCCAGGAGTCGATTGTTCAATACACGTTCCATGACTTTGCAAAGTATGGAAGTGATTGAAATTGGTCGGTATTTGACAGGATCGGCACGGCTTCCCTTCTTTGGTACTGGTTGTACGTTAGCAAGCTTCCAGGACTTGGGAACCTTACCGGATTCCAATGAAAGTCGATAAAGACGCGTCAAAACGGGAGACAACTCAGCTGCGCAGCGTTTTAAGACCACTGCAGGAATACCGTCTGGACCACTAGCTTTGTTCTCGTCTAGGTGCAGCAAGCATTTAAGAACCTCCTTTTGGCGAATGTGAACGGTACCCATTGTAGGTCCGAACTGAGGTAATTGGGGTGGGATTTTTCCTTGGCAATCTAGACGAGAATTTTCTGCGAAGATACTAGCAAATAAATCTGCTTTCTCCTTAGAAGTGTGGGCCAGAGAACCATCGGGTTTCCTCAGTGGTGGCAGCGACGGGCGACAAAAGCTCGTTTCGACCGACTTGGCAAGGGACCAGAAAGCTTTACTTCCCGAAGGGTATGCTGCTATTTTGTCTCCGATACGGCCTATGTGGGCAAAACGAGCTCTTTTGATTACCTTTTTGCAGGACTTGGCGGCAGCATTGTATCTTTTCTTAAGTTCATGCGAATCCAGGGCTTTGCTTCTGCGAGCATTTGCCCAGGCTTTGTATGCTTCCCGCTTTCGCTTTTCAGCGGCTAGGCAAGCAGTATTAAACCATGGGCGAGCTTTGGTTTCAAGGGATAGATCAGCGTGGGGAATGAAGTACTCCATTGCTTGAACTATCACACTTGAGACAGCATCAGCGCAGCACGATGGATCGGTTGATGTAAAACAAGTTTGCCGCCATGGATAAGATGCGAAGAAATGTCGCATTTCATCCCAATCTGCTGACTTGTAACGCCATGCTCGCCTAGAGCCTTTTGGGCGGGTGTCAGGTGGCGAGTACAGCGATACAGATTTCACCATACAGTGATCGGATGTCCCTAAAGGTGCAGTGACGGACACCGAGTATCTGTCAGGATCGGTTGTCAGCAGAAGGTCCAAGCAATACGCAGTGTGGCCAGCAACGTCGGGGATGCGCGTAGGCTCGTTAACAAGCTGTGAGAGACCATAAGTCAGCGAAAACTTAAAGGCCTCTCTGCCAGCATGGTCAGTGTCCTGATACGGGTATAACCACTGCCCATGGTGAGCATTAAAATCCCCCAGAAACACCAACTGCGTCGTGGGAAAACGTTGCTGAATCTTATCTGCTGTATTGCCAAGGTATTCCATAAGCCTCGTTGTCTCCCGATCTCCGCTATGTGAACGATAGATACAGGCGTAAACCACTTGGTCTAGGCCAGTATCTATGTGAACCCACATGACTGAAAGGTCCGGCACTTCCAAATAACGGTTTGTTTATAAGTGAACAAAAACGAGAACAAGAACAAAGACTGTTTTTAATAAATGGATAGCAATGGGCCCCTCGTCGGTGCGTAAGCAATTTATATATAATGTACAGTTTAGGTATGGGCTTTGAAATGTTTAAATAACAATAGATTAGGCAATTTTGTTTAAATCCTGCTCTTTTAAAATAATAAATACAGGTGAGGTATCGTTCTTACGTACATGAATCTTTCCGTACTTTACCCATATATAAGCATAACCCCTATCTTTCACTAAGGACCTTGTTTTTGTGAGTAACTTCTTATGCTCCGGCATCAGGTGATCGTTTATGAAAATACGTTGGTTGTTGCCTTCGAAGCCGATCTCCCTTGCTTCCAGAGACTACCGCGCACGCGCTGCAGCCACGAACTCCTCTTTGACGTAGCGATTCAAAAAAATTATTATTATAGCCTTTTCTTTGGTGTTGTACATGGGAACACGAGATACATAATTGATCTGCGACTTTGGGAACACGTAGTTCACAGCCTTACCAAGTGAATCGGCGATTGTAAACAGATTTTCGTTGGGCTTTAGTGGTACTCCTTTTACTTCGACATTATTTAATCTTGACCACTGATCTTTTATCTCGAGTTCACTTTTGAGGTTAGTGATGTCTTTGAGAAGCGATGTTGAAGAGGTTTGAACTTTCTTAACATTTAAAATTTCGCTATCTAGGCTAGAAACCCGAACTGTTAAATTATTTAAACATGCACTGTTGTACTCGCAGGATTCTTTTAAGGAGGTAATTTCGGATTTTATACACTTCACATCCTCAATTAGACTGGGAACTGCAGATATTATTTTTTTCATTTCACGAACTTCTTTAAGGATAGTCTGCCAGGTGTCTGGTTCTCCTACAGAGCCACAAGGAAGCTCAGTTTCAGATGGACTAGGGGTCCGTTTGCATTTGAGGCATTTCCATTGCGCACGCCGATCTGTTCCAAGGTTTCGAAAGCCTCGTTCTGTTATACCGACGCAGCCATAGTCGTAGAAACCTTTGCAGTCACAACACTGCGCTCCATCGTTAGAGTTTAGGTTGCAGGACGAACACTTATTCATATTTTTAAAATTGATTGTTACGCAAGCAATAGACACGCACGCTAGCGACGATCGCTCACGGACGACTGACTTTATGGGGTACTAGTTTGGATTTTGCTGCAACTAGAGTTGTTTTTTGTTGACCCTTAGACCTTGCGTAAACTACACACGCATATGCGTTTATAGATGCATCGCAAAATCCATGAATTTCGATTATGTCATCTTGTTCAGATAAAATCCACCGTAGTATTATACAGCTGTTTATGGAGTCTATATTTAATGTTATTTTTGACCACTCTCGTCCAATTTCATCTGATACTTCGTCGTCCCACTGCAGATTATCTCTCCATAATCGTTGGAAAATTAATTATAATTTTGTTGAAATAGGGGTCAGCCAACCTAAAGGGTCAAACAATTTTAGGTAAATGATCTTGTTTAGCGTTCCGGCATAAACCTAATGTTTTTGAAAGGTCATCGGTTTTGAATTCGATAATCATATGATCATCGTGTTCCTTAATGTTATCTAATAATAGTGGTTGATTGGTGGCCCACTTTCTTAGGTTGAAACCGCCTAATTTTAAAAGGTCGATCATATCACGTATTAATTGTTTGCCATGGTCTAAAGTGTAGCTTCCGTACAACAGATCGTCCATGTAAAAAGCTTCCTCAAGGACACGTGCCGCCTCCGGATATTTGTGTTTTTCTTCTGAGGCTAACCTTTTCAAGGTTAGCATAGCAAGAAATGGGGCTGCTTTAGTTCCGTATGTTACGGTGGTTAATTGAAAAACTTTAATAGGTTCATCCCGGGACCCCCGCCAAATGATTTTTTGAAATTGCTGATCGTTAATTTCCAAATTAATATTTCTATACATTTTCGCAATGTCAGCGGTAAATTCATAGGGAAACTGTCGCCATTGTAATAATAATGATTGGAGGTTCTTTTGCAGATTCGGGCCCTTACTCATAATGTCATTCAGACTCCATTTTGTTGAGG
The DNA here is from genome assembly GCA_944452665.1 of Stenoptilia bipunctidactyla. Lineage (NCBI taxonomy): Eukaryota > Metazoa > Arthropoda > Insecta > Lepidoptera > Pterophoridae > Stenoptilia > Stenoptilia bipunctidactyla. The sequence continues at coordinate 2,269,509 of OX101730.1, forward strand.
TTTGCGCGGATGCATTAAACACGACTCTTAATTTAGTTGTTTCTGAGTCCTCGCGCAGGACTCCATGATGTGGTAAAAAACATTCCAAGGTCGCCGAATCTGTTGTGACTTGTTTCATGTGGTTTAACTGTTCATACTCTTTCATAATAGCTTTATATTGTTGCGCTAATTCACGTTGTTTTTCAAATTTACGCTCTAAATTTGAAAATTGCGCAACAGCCATGGGCTTTGAGGCACCCAGCTTATGCTTCAAATGTTCCTTAAGGGGCAGTTTTACTTCGTAACGACCATCCTTGTTCCTTTTTGTTGTTGTTAGGTAGAAATCTATGCATTGTTGATCTTCTAATGATAAATTTGAGGGCTCACTTATTTCCTCGACCTCCCAAAATCTTTTTATCTCGTCTATGTTATTAATAACAACGCTGCATTGATAATGATTCATCTCTGCGTTACCACATAAGAGCCACCCTAAATGTGACTGTTGAGCTATAGGCTGTTGAATGTTCTCACCCTTTATTATGCCGCCTATAATTATGTTAGCATAAATGTCAGCTCCTAGCAATAAATCCACAGGACGACTTTTATAGTATTCAGGATCCGCTAGGTTTATATTTTTCAGGTACGACCATGATAGTTCAGGGAAGGATCTGTTAGGTAAGCTCTTAATTAAATTATTCATTATAAGGACGTCTGTTTCAATTTCAAAATTCTCATATATCGAAGATAATTCGATACTAATGACCCCTTTACAATAGTTCTCCCTTTGGCCTACTCCAAATATAACACCTTTGCAGCGCTTCCTTTCTAATCCTAGCAATTGCGCAGCCCTTTCTGTTATGAGTGAAATTTGCGAGCCTTGATCGACTAAGGCTCGCATGTTAAGGTAAGATCCATCGGCCGACTTTACCCTTATCATCGCAGTAGCCAATAAAATCTCGGAATTTTGATTTTGTGATGCATGTGACGTTCCAGTCACGTTTTGTTGCTCCGGTAAATGTTGTTGAACTCTATTAAAATAATTAGCTGATCTTACAAAGGCCTCATGTAAAATTGTATTATGCGGTGCTTGGCATTTACGGCATGTTAAGGTCGATGTGCATCTATTGCCGTTATGACTAAATAAGCAATTAGTACATAGTTTTAGTTTGTGGGCTGTTTTTAATTTTTGTTCGTCACTCATTATTAAATATTTTTTGCAACTGTAGATTCCATGTTGGTTGCTGCACAGCGGACACTTGATATTTGACACCTGCATTGATTTCGCAATTGGCCTGTTTCCGTAGCTTTTTGTTAAATTATTTGGATAATTATTTCTTATGTTAAATGATGGTTGCTGATGATTTGATTGATTCGTAGGTTTAAATAATGAAGTTTCTTGTTTTCGACGAGAGGTTTCTAGGGTGGTGAATTTCATCTCAAAAACTCTAAAAATTCTTTAAGAGTCGGCAGCTCCTTGGAATTTTTCAATGACGCTATGTATTCGGTGTATGAGTCATTGTCTAATTTTTGACCTAAAATATGCACAATTATAGGATCCCACGTTGATATATCAACCCCTAGATTTTTAATGGCATTGAGACATTCTATGGTGGTGTCATGCATCCTTTTAATTTGAGACAGAGCTTGTTGTTGGATAGTCGGGAGCCCTAACAGGGTGTTCATATGTGAAGAAAATATTAACTTCTTATTGTCGTACCGATGAGTTAATATATCCCAGCATACTAAATAGTTGTCCGTGCTAATTTGCAGATGTTGTATAAGTTTCTCGGCTTCACCACGGACGAGACTCTTTAAATGTTGCATTTTTTGAACTTTTGATAAGGACATGTTGTTGTGTATAACTTCTGTAAATAAGTCCTTAAACGGTACCCACTGGTTATAATTCCCATTAAAGACTGGTATTTTTAACTGAGGTGTAGACTTTTCTCTATGGGCAACAGATCCGATTTTGGTGAATAGGGCTCTCTTTAAATTGTTATATTTTCTCTCGTACCGATCGTACATGCTTGCATATTTGTCATTCTCACCGTCTGTTTCACTCTCAATTTCCCAGTGCAAAGCATCAATTGCAAACCATCTCATTTTCAATGATGTGAGAGCGTCCTCAAACTCCCACTTCTCTGTTATGAACTCTACCTCAATGTTAGCTGATGTTCTCAGAAAGGCTTTAAAATTGGCATACTGCTTACGTAGCAAATCGTCAACTTTATTTGTTGGTCCTCTGCCTTGAAGCTGGATTGTTGGTTCCTCAACATGTTCTCTCTGGCTGGGTCCAGCGTCTTCAAAGACCTCTTCTCTTGCTACCATCGGTGTTCTAGGTTGCGTGGGCTCTTTATCGACCTTCGGTGTCCTAGCAGCTTGCCCATACATTAGGTGGTATTGTTCGGTGATGAGCGCTTTAGTTGCCTCATACGATTTTCTTATTCTTTCGAATTCTTGGTGAGCGAAGTAAGGATGAGATTGAGCAACTTCCATGCCCAGACGATCATGATTGAATTCGACTTCTTTCCAATAACCTTCCAATGTTTCTAGCCGTCTTTTAAAGTACTCGACTGTTTTCCTTTCTGAACTGTCCTTTCTGGTGTTAATACCGAGTTTTACGATACTTTCACACAAAACTGTTTGTAACTCTGCCAGCTCCGCCATTGTTTTCTTTAGTTAAAAGTATTTAAAATAAAAGTTGCGAGGTGATAATAAAGAAATGAAAGACTTCCCTGTTTTTCTGCTACTCCTCCAATGTTGAATATCACTGCAATCCAAATCACATGCACACTACACAGTTTATTGTTAAAGATATTCACTACCTCGCCAAAGGAATAACGCGATCGCGAGGTCTCTCGAAGGACCAAAAAATTATGTCGTTTACGGGGCGAGTATTGCGGTGATTAAATGTTATTGTATAAAAAACTGTTCAAATGTTTATTAATTATTTATTTAATGTAAACTGTTAAAAATGTTAAAAATACAAAATATAAATGTTAGGTAAAATGTTAGAACGCACCCGGGTGTGACGCTAGTTGTGCACTGAAATTATATTGATACAAAGTTATTAACATAGGTAATTAAGTAGGTCGATGCCTACGTCAAACAATATTGCAAAGTAAGTAAATTTTCGGTAAATCACCGAACACCGGTGGTAAAAAGGAGTGGGTTCAATTTGGTCAAAAAGAGCAATTGCACTCTCACCAAAATGTAGCTGATAAAATACTGTCAAACAAGCAAGCTTACGACGATGCTCCGACATCAGCATATTTTCTGAAACATAAGATCATGCTTTACAAAACGTCGCTAACAAAACGCTGAGCGAGTTTGTTAGCTAGTACACACATCAACATGGTCTATGGAATATTTCAATTAAACCTAAATAACTAAAATTCTATTTACTTTTTGTTAAGTCACGTCCACATTAAAATAAACCTTATTTAATAGCCTATCTAAGATGAAATAAAATTTTAGATAAAGTTAAATTTAAAAAAAACTTAGAAAAAGAGGAAAAACTCAGAAAAAATTTCAATCTTAACTTCATTTTTAAAACATCAAAACCTAAACAAAACAACAATTTTTTATTTAATAAAAATTTTTGAAATCATAAAAATTATAATCCGTGGATCCATCTAAGACTCTCTTGATATATCTGCAGCGGTTCTGCATACTCAAAACTAGGGTGGGTACAGAAACCCTGCGGTTCTGCATACTCAAGACAACGGTGGCTTCAGAAACCACAATTGCGGTTTCTTCAACCATGAGGTTCAGTCAGAGCGTTATATCCATGCTTTGGTCACGTTATCGTGTCACGGGGGAAATGGTGGAACTGCACCGAGGACCTCACCGCATTACAACACATGTACAGGACCGATTCATAGTAAATGCTGCACGAAGTCAACCGAATGTAACGGCGATGCAATTGGTTCAAAGGCTACAGGGAGTATGGTTTGCTGGTAAGCGATCAAACTTCGAGAAAACGACTGCATGATGTCAACCTATGTGCTCGTAGGTCACTTCAGGTACCAGAGCTAAGGAGAGGCAATTGAGGATGAAGATTACAATGGGCTATTGCACACGAAAACTGGAACCATTCTCAACGGTCACTTGTGCCTTTCACTTATAAATCCAGGTTTGGATTTCATCCTGATTCGCGAAGAGTACGCGTTTGGAGAGAACCTGGACGTTGGAAATTACTGCAGCACCCACAACAAGTTCATGCATATGAAGGTGGCACGCTTATGGTTTGGGTAGGAATTCATCTCGGCGGTAGAACAGACCTCGTTTGGACACAAGGCAATATGCTCTAAAATATCGAAATGAAGTACAAGAGCCATCTTAGCAAGTATAATCTTACTCCTAGACAACAAATGGAACAAAATTTCCAGCTAATGCATGACAATGCCCGTCCACATACGGCTTGGTTAAAATAGCATTATATCCAAGCTTTAGACTAGCCTGCACAATCCCCTGACTTAAATCCTATTGAGCATGCCTGGGATATGCTTCAGAGAAGAGCTCTTATGAACTTCCCTGAAGATATTGTGCATGAAAACCAGCTTTTCTCAAAACATGCGTGGAAATTTGAGCATTACATTGACAACCTTCTTCGACATAAATCGAACTTCCTGTACAGGTCGAGAGCGGCCGGCAATAGTTGTATGAAAATCCATATCTGCCGTGTTTAGCGGCCAAATAAATTACTATGTAAAATTATATCTATCGTGTAATTTAAAAATGGAACGATCTTCTACCCCGTAACATGGCGACCAAAGAGGTAACTTATCAAAGGTTAAATTTAAATTTCAAACTGGCTTGCACATAGAAAAAAATACTTTGGCGCGTAAAAAACAATAAATTTTAGGAATTGTACATTCAATAATTGTATTTTCAAATAAAAGTTCTAAATTGTACTACTTAGTTTTTAATAAATTTTAATTATTTGAGAAAAATAGTATAAAAGCCTTGACTGCAACTAAGCATTGATGGACTTACGTATGTGTGCCTCGGCTTTCTCTCGGCCCACATTCACACGTTCGTCCATCGATACCTCTCTTGCCGGCCGATGCAGTAATGTAGGTACTATTTCTTGCATCATAGCAGGACTTGGGACAGTATTCTACAACAGGATATTGACACCCTCTCGTTTTGAGAATGCAGAAACGCTGCAGATGTGTCAGTATAGTTAAAAAAAAATATAAAAATAAATAGTTGCGTTGTTTAGGTTTTAACGTTCCAAAAATAAAGTTAAGATTTAAATTATGTCCGAGCTATTCCTCTTCTTCAAAGCCTAAAATCTAAAAGTTTATTTTCAGCGGTGCGAGCACCGATATTTTCACGATTCGTGTTTACGCGATCGCTTACGATCGTTATCTATGATTGGTAGCATGGATTCTCGATACCAATGTTGCCATACGGTTTATCAATCATCCATCATGGTTTTTCACCTAATTCCCGACTATATTACCAACAGAAAATTGAATTAGGGACTAAATAAAAAATTTAAATGTCATGTTGCCTCCATTGTTGTTGTTTGTTACGGAATATATTATATAAACAACGGCTGGTTGGTTACCATTAAACCAAAAGAAGAAGAAGAAGGGAATTATTTATTTAAAATGATTCATGAAAGATAACATAAAGCCTACATTTACGTCTTCTAATGGGCTTGGATGTTGCTCTAGCCTGGCAGAGAGTTTGCGGATATGACGAAATAAATAATATGCATAATATATGTGTATCGTACAAAGCTGAAGATCCAATTTATACAGGAAGCGATAAATACACTGCAACTTGCTTTTCTTCTGAGCTTAAGAACTTCCAAAAAGAGATGTCCCAAGGTTGTATGGAGCCTTGGCTAGGACTATGTGTACCAAGTGAAATTATAGCCATAAAAGAGAAGAACAGTTTTTAACATACAAATTACTTTGTATTTTGGTTCAAACAAAAAAAAATAAACAGTATTATTAAAACTTTTATTTAATGCCCTAGTAAAAAGCAACCTTGAGTTTGCATCTGTCGTATGGAATCCTCAATACAGCATACACTCACAACGGATCGAGTCGATACAGCGTTCTTTTACTAAATATCTGGCATATCATTCTTCTGGTATATCGCACAGGGCATCTTATGAGGATAGGTTGGCGTTTCTGAATTTACATTCTTTGTACAAGCGACGACAGATTCTTGACCTTAAATTTATATACAAAATAGTAAACAATTTAGTTGACTGCTGTCACCTTATCGAAAACATCAGGATTTCCGTACCGCGACGTATACCACGACAGCCAGTAACGAAGCTGTTTCACATTCCCTTTTGTAAGACAAATTTGCTTGCCCACTCTCCGCTTCCCAGAATGATTGCTAAATATAACTTGATGACATCTAAAATACCTGACTTAGACATATTTCATGACTCTTTCTCTGTCTATCAGCGGAAGATACTAACTTACCTCTCACATGATCGGGACATTACTAAATAAGTCAAATTGTATCATTTTTTTATTATTATACAAACATTGTTTATTATATATATATATTTTTTTTAATTAAGTTTTTATTTGTGTACTTTTTATTTTTACTTAATTTTAAAATAATTGATATTTTTGTTTTTAATTACAACAAACTGAATTAATTTTTTTTCAATGATTTTATTATGATGACTTTATCCAGTTTAATCTTATTTAATTTTAATTTTATTTACATATTCTGTTTTAATTTTTGACATATTTCTGAATTTTTGCTTAACTTCATACTCATCAAGCTGCTTTTGTATACCTAACTTATTTTATTTTTACTGGACTCAGTTTATCAACGTTGTACATGCCTGTTATTGACATATGTACTAGCACTTTTTATCTTTTAACTATATAACTTGAAATTCATTGTATATATGTTGTTGGTGTGGCTTTTCAAACAAATAAATAAATTAAGTATTTTTTGTAAAAACAGTAATATTCCCTCAAATTTTTGAGATATTGTACGGGTTCCTAGCCGACGCATCTCTTTTAAATCTTGACTTTATTTAAAAAAAGTCAAAACTTAAACAAAACAAAAATTTTTTTTATAAACTTAAAATTAATAATCCGTTGATCCACCTAAGACTATCCTGACACATCTGCAGCGGTTCTGCATCCTCAAAACGAGGGTGTCAAGATCCTGTTGTAGAATACTGTCCCTAGACCTGCTAAGATGAAAGAAATAGTACATTACTGCAGCGGCCGGCAAGAAAACCGGTTTAACAATTCTATTTTAATTAACTTCTTTGTTTAAAATAGAAACAAGTTAAAGCCACTCACGTCAGGTTTATTTTGTAAAAGCAAAAGCAACGTGCAGAAAAGACGTTTTATCAAACCACCACGCACGACGGACCGCCCGTGTCGCTCAGCTAAGCGGGCTTTGATTGACTTTTCACTCCGAGAAGTGGAAAGCATACAAAATATTCCTATTATTTTTTTGTTTACATATTTAACATGCGTTTTGGGATTTCGTTGAACAAAGAGAAAATGAAAGGAGGAAAAACATTTATTTCACAGCTGTGAACCACAAAAGTACAGAATTATAAAGTTTCGACGACCGGCTGGTGTAGTGGTTCTGGGTTCGAATCCCGGCGGCGGCGCATATTTGTGCGATGAATACAGATATTAGCCGTCAACTCATGGATGTTTATTATATTTATTAAGTTTATTCTAATAAAAAATATGTATTTATTTAATATGTATGTTTATATATTTCTTAAGTATATCAGTTATCTAGTATCCATAACACAAGTTCTTAAAGAAACTTAATTTGGGCTAGAATGTAATGTTGTGTGAGTGTCAGAAATATTTATCATTTATTTATTTTAACTCGACTTTCCGGTGTTTTTACAGACACAATGGTCAGGAACTGAAGTTGGAATTCAAGCGTCAGATTGATACTTACAAAAGTTATAAATCATCACCGTTATCTGTTTGTCAGTCTCCCAGCCAAGCTTTCAGGAATAACACAAAAGTTCCTAATAGTGTTTTTAATTTTCAACCGACTTCCAAAAAAGGAGGAGGTTCTCAATTCGTCTGTATGTTTTTTTGTGTCTTTGTTACACGATATTTTGTACAATTATTAATCGATTTTTGAAATTCTTATTTTTTATGATAGAAGCTACCTTATAGTTGGTCCCATACAAATTTCATCGAAATCAGTTGAGTACTTCATTGAAATTTTCAATTTTTTTAAAGAATATGTGGATGACATTATAACTCAGCCAAAGTTTTGACGTGAAATCGGTTTTTTAATGCTCTGTATTCGTTGATTATTTGTCCTGCAAATTGTTGGATATTAAATATACTCTAATATCTACCACGGGGTAACATAGATTCCCAAGTTGGAAATAGCTTCCAGTCATCTGTTCTCCCCATCCTCGATATTATGTAGTATTTTTCATGAGTAATAAACTTAACTGAGTCATTGCTTTCAATACTGGTTGTAATATTCTATGAGATTCTCACAAACTACAGACACTATTGGTCTTCGGTTTTTGATGTCAGCTATATTCAGTTAAAATTTCGGCTAAACCACGACAAAATTTGGATAAACGTATCATAAAGGCATCAAACCCACTTACGATCCCCGCTTGGTTGTAGCACCCATTCAGGCTTTACCTGGCTAGCTCCATATAAAATTGGTCGCTAAATATCACTGCTCCACTGGTGATTTATTCCGGTTTTATCTTATGAAGAGCCAGTGCTGAACCCGTGTACTTGAAACTAAACCGTGTCTTTGAACTAATATTCACTTACCACCAGGGTAGATTGAGGCTAAACGCGAACCCGCTCGCCGTCATAAAAAGACATCGATTTGGCTGTTAGGCTGAAAACTGAACAGCAGCGGCGCGGGCAGCGGCGAGGGCAGCGGCGCGGGTAGCGGCGCGGGCAGCGATTTCTGCAACACCATAGATAGTATTGAGTTTGTATGAAACCGCGACTAATCGCTCTGCTGCCCGCTGGCGTCGAGAACGGTCCAGATTTCTCGCGTCGGTGCCCGCGCCGCTGTCACTCTCGCTGTCGCTGCCGTCCAGTTTGCATCCTGATTTAAGAGAACTATATGGTTTTATCATAAAAAAAACTGACCTTGTATAACTTTGAGGCAGAGGTCAATTTACACCTTGGAGTATCTCTCAACAATATGCCACTAGTTGAGCATTGCATCAAAAACTATTTATTATGGCTTTTGTGTTAAATAAGAGTATTAGTATCACTGGGGAATTTTAAATATAAAAATTTTAAACTGATGCAGCATTTAACATCTAAATATTGTAGAAATCAGTGCTGCAATCACTGTGTCCAGCTGATTTATTAAGAATTAATTTCCTTTTTTGTTGTTTTTCATATTAATTACATAGAGTGACTTTATTAGAAACACAATTATTTATTTACTTAACTAATATTATACTTATATTTATTTATTACTTATTTTAAATTTCTAATTTAATGTTGTATATGTTAATCTTGAATGTGTCTATTATACCTACATTTTTTACTTTACCTTTTAATAACTATGTGTATGTGTTAAAACGTACCTACTGAAACACAAAAGCCTCCATCAAGTAGAATATAAACACTCTTGAAGAGATTTTCCAACAACGCCGTATTTTTATTAAATTTTAACTAAGAAAACGTATAACGTCTTGTTAACTTTAAACGAACGCTTTATCTTTAGGTATCAAATTATTTAAAACAGCGTTATTTTTCTTTTAAAAGAAGAGTATTAGGGTAATCCCGGGTCGGTTTGGGATGTCGGGTGATGACGTCACGGGATTTTGGGTAATCCGGGTAAATCCCGAGTTACAGCCTTAGCAGTAGTGTTGAATTTGAACTAGATTGCTTTACCTTCATTTTTGTGGGGTAATTTATGCTTCACGAACTACCTCCATTTTTGTAGGGTAATTTATATTTGATGTGATATGAATAGAAATTGAAGTTCATAACTATGGAAGATACAAGTTTTTTATTTAGGCAATAAAATTTTGAATAATTTTATTGAATGTTACCTTTGATATACTTCGTTATTTTTATCTTTTATCGTAACTTACTTATGCATGCACTGTTTGTGTACATAATTATATAAGTATATTTTATTATTATTAATTAATATGTGTATAGTCCGACAAGAATCTTTTGGCGCGTGGCGAAAATTGGAACTAACCACCGTCTTGGGAAATGTCACTTCATGACTTTTACCGCTTATATTTGCTATGTACTTTTAAATTCAATATTAAGATATGAAATACGCCGAAATTTACAAAATGTGGGATTACTTATTGTAGTTATAAAATTAAAGAAGTTGTTTTCAGAAAGAAAAACAATTTTACGTCTCAATAAATCCCTTTTTAAGAGTTAAGAAGCAAGTTGCAATGTTTACGTTTTGCCATACTTTGAAAAATACACATTTAGAACAAAATTTATTTTATTTTTTAAATCTCAATAAAAATTACAATTTCAGGAGAATTGTCCCTTTAGAAAGACTGTATGAAAAGTGAAGAAAGATAAGCAGAATTTTTACAAACCTTTGAAATTACGAGCATTTCTTGATACGAGTAGGTCCCTTATAAAGAAAGTAGTGGTGACGAGGATAACGAGGAAAACAATTTATCATAAAAAAATGATTTTAATTTCATGTCACTTTATGTTTTAATATATTTTCTTGCTGAGTCATATATTTATATCTTCAACCCTGTGTTTTTGTACCACTAACGTTTTTCTCAAAGTTTACGCGACAAACCTTTTGTAGTACATAAAATGAAATAATTTCAGTTTCCAAACTTGAAAAAAACTAATCGTTTATGCATTCATATTTTTTCCTGAGAATAGGGAAATTGTACTTAATGGTAACCCTTATTTCACTTTCACGCCCCTCTGACGTCATCATCAAAAGCGCCAAAAAAGCCTTTTCGGACTGTATTTAGGTATGTAAAAAAGTGTCATAAATAAATAATAACATATAACATAATCTCATCATTCATCCTGGAGACGCGCACAGCTGGACAAAGGCCACCCAAAGGTTATCCACACCTATCCATCGCGCGCTGCATCCAGAGTTTACTGGCGACTTCGACCAGATCATCGGTCCAACTTGCGGGGGGCCTACCCACGCTACGTCTCCCAGTACGTGGTCGTCACTCGAGGACCTTACTGCCCCAAAGGCCATCCGTTCTGCGCCATGCCCATTGCCACTTCAACTTTGAAAATCTTCTGGCCATGTCTGTAACTTTGGTTCGCCTGCGAATCTACTCATTTCCGACTATTACTGCGCAAGAAAACTTTGGTTTAAGCAATAAAACTATTTCAACTTACTTGCAACAAACTGGGAAAAAGAAAAACTACAGAAACGGGTACTACCCACCTGACATTCACTTACCATCAGGTGTGTTTGATTAAAGCATAGCTTTAGTTTTGTCACCGATAAAAAAGAAAAAAATGTATCAGACTATAAATAAAATCTCCAGACAATCACACGAACTACATGTCCCCAACCTAAGCAGAGCTTGTGATATGGGATTACATGTAGCGAACTAGGGGGGAAATTAGAATATAAATACATATACAGGGTGCCTGTTGACAAATTTTAGATACTGAAGGAGAGCACTGATCATAATTATGTAATAAAAGTAGGTATTTAATTTTACACCAGAAATCTAATAAATTAATAAAAAAGAGACCTTACTACACTTTTCCCGACGCGCTGCCTCAGTCAACACGCACACAGCAGTGTTCCCGCCACACACATACAATTTGCATGCATATTGTATGTGTTCGGGAGACTGGGTGGTATACATAATTCTGTTGCAGACTGTACTTACAAATAAATAAAAAATACTTTTCTTATTATATTTTTCATCCGTTCATTGAAGATAATGATTTTTACTGTGTATTCTACGTATGGTATAGAAGCTAACCCTCAAGTTTTATCTCTCCATTTTGTTACACGTTGTAGAACACGATTAATTTATTTAATCACTTACCTATTTTATAAGCTTCCACGTTTATAATACGAAGCAAGGATACTAAAATATCAAAAAAAAAGTTCCACAAGGAAATAAAAATGAAGTGCCCACACACAACTGTACTCCAGAATGTGTTTAAAGCATCATAACTGTTTCCGTTTAGCTCCTGCACTAATTAAGTTCGCCTCTGGTAAGTCACTTTGTGTGTGTTTGCTCTTGTTTTCCTGAAGGCGCCTGCATTTGTCTGGCTTTCAGTTTCGTTACATTTTGGTTTATGTTAGTAAATATTTTCTTGGCTTCAAAGTGGTAAGAATAAAATGACTGTTTTTCAGGACTGCAGTTTTCACTGGAAATGGACAGGAAATGTAAAGATTCTTCTTTATAAGCTACTAACAATAATACATAGTACCTATTATAATACCACAGTATGTAATGTTAGTATGTAATGTTGAGTACTGGTATGTCATCACATGAGGGCTCATATAGAGCATGAACTTCAAAAGGAACTCGTTTTTTATAAAGATTTTATTCTGGTTCGAATATAATTAGCCAAAAACCTAAAATGAGCACTTTTGACAAAAGAGTTTGGAGAATTATTTTATTCTGCCGGCTTTTTTCCTCTCGGTCTACCTAGAGTTCTAATTTCACTTTGTTTTTTAAAGCCAAAGAAGTAGTTACTTCAGTATATTGGAGGATACATTCCTCAACATTTTCATGTTCATGAGGATCAACATTTTCATGAGCCGAGAGACGCACGCTGCTGGATTGAGGCCTACCAGGATTCTTCAGGTTGCTCGGACCCGCGCCACCCTCTTCTACCGTTTGACCTTCGCTAAGCGTATAATTATTTTACCAGCAGGGAATAACAACTTTTTGTTTTATTTTGATTTTGATAGGCATTAAAAGTAGCGAAGTCGTAATCCAGTTGGACTCAATAGGGGATTCAAGGAACTTAAAGTGCTTACTTAAATAATACGTAAAATTATGGACCTAGTATAGGTACTGCAATGCAAGAGAGGATTCGTCAGTGAACATTTGATTTAAGTCTTAAATTATTTTATATCAATTTTATTTTAAATGTAATTATTAATGATTAATACTTTCTTATTAAAATTTATCATTTAAACATTCATTCACCGTGTAGTAGCACTTTGTCAGTAAAAGTTGTTTTAATAAATTATAAAATGTTTATCTGTTTCTTCATTGCGTATGTGTGTGGGAAGATGATTGTACAATTTAATAGAAGATGACTGAGGGCCAGTTGAGTGTATATGTAGTCGGGATGTTGGCGGAATTAGTTTATTTTTCCTAGAGGGTCTGAGCTGATATTTGTTGGGTACATTTTCTCTTTTTTTCTTTCTTTGTTACCAATAAACAAATACGTACGGAATCCTTCTTGCAAGGGTCGGATTTGAACTTGACCGGATCTTTTTTCTACTATAAATGATTCGGCAAATAAGCATACTAATTATCAGTTTTGGGTGTTACAAGAAAAAAAATACAATATTTCATCCTAGAACCATTATATTATGCACAACTTGAAATAATGAAAAATTGCCAAAAGGAACTGAATAAGTTCAGTTTTTACGATACATTTTGATAAAAAATTGTATTAACACATGAATAATATAAGAACATAAAAGCAGATGAAAGAGAGAAAACGTGCAGGTAGGTACTTCGGTCCGCTTGTTTTCACTGTCCATACAATGTCCACCTGGCATTATACTAGAATAGTAGGATGGGATAGGCAGTGCAATTACAACAAACATGCATAATTGCCAATGGTCGTCGACGCATCGGCATCTCCACTGGAGTTGTAGGGTATCCGCAGGTAGCCATTACAAAAAAATAACCATTTCAAAATTGACACATCTAAATGAATATATCGTGACCTGCCGGGCTAGCATGCAACCATTGATAAACTCGAATCGACAAGATAAATCTTATTTTATCATTTTATCCTATCATGTTAGCTCCCCCCGTTCACACATGGTACGTTTTACTGGATACGTTTTACCGGATACGTTTTTTTTTCATCGATGGCGTATGGCGTTGTATGGGCGACTTCACATATGGCATAGTATTCAGTATTCGTATTTTCGATACAAAAAAGGTATCCAGTAAAACGTATCCAGTAAAATGTATCATGTGTGAACGGGCTTAACATGCGCACCAAAATAGATAGATTTCTTGTTTCGATACCATGATTAAGCCCACAGAACCAAAGCTGCCATATTCTAAAAAAATACATAATCTAAGTGCCATACATATTTAAAGAAACTATCGATATAAAGGCCGATTTATCGTTGTCGATGGTCGCATGCTAGCCCCGCTGAAAGGACAAAGTTTTAATACTTATGTATTAAAAATATACAACCTTCATGGTACATAGCCGGATATAATTATTATAATAAATAAATATTTATAAGACTCACACAACATTATCTAGCCCAAATTAAGTTTCTTAAAGGACTTGTGTTATGGATACTAGATAACTGATATAGTTAAGAAATATATAAACATACATATTAAATAAATACATATTTTTTTAAATTAAAATAAACTTAAACATATAAACATCCATGACTTGACGACTAATATCTGTGTTCATCACACAAATATCCGCCGCCACCGGGATTCGAACCCAGGATCTCTTGCATAGAAGGCAATGTATGTTACCGCTACACCAGCCGGTCGTCTAACATGAAGAACAGGAAGGTTGGGGTTTGATTCCCGCTGCATTACAAATATTAGCATGATCTGCAGACATTCATCAAGGGAGTGTGTGTTTTTCTATAGGTTTAAAGATCATGTTTATTTACAACAAAAAAGTATTTAAGTTTACTATTGTTAAGTATCCATACATAGAAAATAAAAATACTAACACAATATTATGTGAACCACAAGCATCTACTAAAACCACAAGCGTTTAAAATAATTTAATTCTTATCTATAGTAGCAGCCATTATTATATTAAAATTACCACAAACAATTTCGAGGTAAGTTTCAATAAATCGATTTTGTCGCTATCGTTTGGCACCACCGCGTGTCCTCGCATACTAATGCAGGCTGATCTGCCGCTCCTTTGCCCTCAGGAAAAAACGCTTTTATCTTTCTCCCAATGAGAACTTTTAAAAGCACTAATTGGTTTACATTTTTAGGTGCATCTCCGATAATTGAAGTATCGAAATGAATTTTATTACTCGTAGTTATTTTTAGGTACGAGGGAAGTTTATAGGAGTGTGGAATTGGAATCTTTGATGCACGTGCAAAATGGATATATTTGATGAATAGGTACGATTCTATGAGACAGTCTTTATGAGCGTTCTGTCAATACTGCAGAATAAATTAACATGCATACATTTGTGTTAATTATACAAATTGCAAGAGAGAAATAAATTAAAATTTACGACGATGTATCTTTGTCTTTTTTATACTTTGGCCATAAATAGTGTTACAATAAAAAATAAACAAAATATTACATTTGAATTTGGAATTTGTCATTTTATATGATTTTTCATTGTGTGTGTTTTCTCATTTTGGCGACTACGTCACTATTTTGCG
Organism: Stenoptilia bipunctidactyla; assembly: GCA_944452665.1. Classification (NCBI taxonomy): domain Eukaryota; kingdom Metazoa; phylum Arthropoda; class Insecta; order Lepidoptera; family Pterophoridae; genus Stenoptilia; species Stenoptilia bipunctidactyla. Next base: position 2,285,035 of record OX101730.1, read on the forward strand.
TTATTAAAATGGAGTAGGGTGATAAGAAGAACCGAATCGCTGTGATTGCATTATACAAAGTAGGTATGGAGCCAAATGCAGTTTTTTTTAACTCCCCATACGCTTGGTATTAGTCAAATGTTTGTGTACCGGGCTAGGTACAATGAGATACAATGAGACCAATGCATGTCTTCTAGCCTTGCAGCCTATAAGAGACGCACTGGTCATTTCTTAACTGATAATTTAAAAAAAGAATAGGGTGGTTAAATCGAAACAACTACAATGGCCGTATTTATGCTCAAAGCTCTAAGGAAGCTTCCCAATTAATCGCCAGAGTGTAACGTGGGCTTTATTCGACTTTAGTGATGGTTTGGTGGAGTGTTAGCTATGAAGGAGTGACTGAGCCATACTTTTGTGAAAAAGGTATGAAAACATCGGCACAAGTGTATCAAGATACCATTCTTGAGAAGGTAGTTAAGCCCCTTAACAACACCATGTTCAATAACCAAGAATGGTCCTTCCAGCAAGACTCGGCGCCGGGTCATAAAGCTCGGTCCACGAAGTCTTGGTTGAAAACGAATGTTCCCGACTTCACCAGAGCTGGCCGTCGTCTAGTCCCGATCTTAATCCGCTGGATTATGATTTATGGTCAGTTTTAAGGGCCATGATAATTTGGAGTCCCTAAAACAATCCATACGATTGGAAGTGAAGAATTTTCCCATGGAAAGAGTGCGTGCTTCTATTGATAACTGGCCTCAGCGTTTAAAGGAATGTACTGCAGCCAATAGAAACCAATTTGAATAAGATTTTATGTTTTAAATTGTTTTGTATTTATGTATTAAACTTACACACTGTAAAAGTGATGAATTTTAATATTTATTCAATTATTTTATATATTTGCAATATTTATGGCAAGACTAGGCAGACGCTGTTCTATTTTTAAAGTTTTGTAGTATTTCATGCAAGATTATTTCTTTGTCCCCATTCTTTTTTCTTAAATCTATTTAACACCGGCGCTGTTTTTACTAAAAACAATTTACCCACGAAACTATTTGGATTTACGGTTCCCGTCATCCAGTAGGCTTCAACCCGTGGATTTCGCTCCTCATACCATAAAACACGGGTAATTTCTGCAGAATATTGTCTCAGTGTTCAAGATTCATAATTTTAAATAAAATACTATTTAATTAATTGAAAAAAGGTGTTAAATAAATCTTTCGGCAAACAAGAGGTTCAAGTCTTGGTCGGGTGATTTTTATTTAACAAATTTTTACAATTATTTAAGAGTAATTGTATAATTTTAAAATACTAAATACTATTTATCCTGATTTATCGCGTATAATTTATATTTTACATTTTAACCCAACGTTTCGGTGTCTGCAGACCCCGTAATCAAGTGCGACTGATTTCTATTACTTTCAGCGGTACCCACAATATCTTCTCAAAAACGAAACCGAAAGTCTTCTTGATGTGTAGAAGAATTCGCTATTTGTTTGATTTGTGACAGTTTGTGCAGTTCGTTTTGCTGTAAAATAAACAATCGCTGAACGGAATAGCAATAATATACTTCGTATGTTTTCCTATTAATAAAACAGACACCAGTCCTGTTTAAACACTTCTTATTTTATATTACTCTTTGACATTGTGGATAAACCAATTGTGCCAACTATCTAAAATACTTGACATGGCAGGTTTTCAAATTAAATTTAAACGAACTTCGTAGGTGTTATTATTTTCGCCTCCGAATTTCTGGAAACTGACAGGTGTTGAAATTACTTGGATTAAATTAAAAGCAGCTTTATACTATTTAACAGTTTCTTAATTAAGGATCAAAAGTATCCGAAATTCATAAAATTAACTTAAGTTGCGAAAACATAGCATAACTAAGTTATTTGGTTGTGAAATTCCTTCGAGGCTGTAATAAGCTGTCCGTCTGTCCGTCACGAACGTAGCTCTGAAACTAATAATCAAATTAAGGAAAGGCTCCTCGTTTTGTGTGGGATATGTTGGGCCAGGGAGTTGCGGAAATTTGACTGATATTATTTGAATTTCATCGTGCGAGTATTCTATTGACCTTTCAGAAATTAGTAGAATTATAGCCACAAAACATGCTAAAAATAACAGTTACCTTTGTTATTATTTAAAAGACAAAAACCTAGAAGTATAAAAATAAGTATAGTATTTATTCCAATAAAGCATTGCATTCGAATAAACAAAATAGATATTTATCTAGATGTTTATAACATTTACTGCTGAGGTTAGTGTCTGAAAGTTACATAAACAGGGTGACTGGTGGGTCATTTTCAAAATTCCAGGAAGTGATAGTTTGAGATCATTCATGAAGAGAAAAAAATGAAATAATAAATAAATATTAATTATTGACTGAGTAAACTTAACCGAAAGTTAGAGAATTTATTACCCAAACGCATGGTTACAAAAGCGTAATGCAATAGATACTTAGCGGGTGGTGGTGTGTGTGTGGCGGGAACACAACTGTGCGTGTGTGGACTGAGGCAGCGAGTCGGGAAAAGTGTAGTAAGATCTCTTTATTTATTCACAGGGATTTCTGGAGAAAAATTAAATACCTACTTTTATTACATATTCAATTCAATTCAATTCAAATACTTTATTGCCATTTGCATAGGATGGATAAATATTAACAAACAATAATATACAAAATAACATTAAATGTGCAATTTGGGCGGCCTTATCACTTCTAAGCGATCTCTACCAGGCAACCCCATCTTTAACGAAATATTATGAATTAAAATAAAAACATGAAAATGGCTTAATTAATATTTTTATACTTAAATAATACTAATTAACATAAATAAATAGGTATAGTAATATAATATAAAATACTATAGAATTTAATAAATACATAGATAGATATACTTGGATATATAACAATAGAAATACTTAAATAGGTAAGTACATTAAATTAACATAAATATATAAATAGACAGAATAATATATACAGTATGTAGGTAAACAAATATATATTCTATTTGATATGAAGCAAGTGTGAGAGATAGAACTTTTTCAAATTATATTTAAAGGAAGCTATTGTTTTGGCATTGTGGAGACAATGTGGTAGTGAGTTCCAAAGTGATATTGCTTTCACCGTGAACGACTGCTGATAGAAGTGGGAACTGTGACGCGGGGTTGCCAGTAAGAAATTGCTGGCTGATCGCAGGTTACGTTCATGGTGCTGATGGCGAAAATTGAAGCGTTCTTTGAGATAGGTTGGCAGACAGGGGTTGAACAATATTTTGTATAAAAGACTGAGTGTATGAGTATTCCTTCGAAGACGAATTGGGAGCCACTTGAGCCTAACGCGGAATTCGGAAACGTGATCATATTTTCGTAAACCAAATATGAATTTAATACACATATTCTGAAGGCGCTCAAGCTTGTTTAGTTGCTCCTCGGTCAAATTAAGATAGCTAGTGTCAGCGTAATCCAGTATTGGGAGTATAAGTGATTGTGCGAGAGCAATTCTGGTAGGTATTGGTAGAAAATTACGAAGCCTTCGGAGAGATCGTGCAGCGGAGAAAACTTTTCTGCTGACAGATTCTATTTGTGGTTTCCATGAAAGTGTGGAATCCATGAAAACTCCCAGATTTTTAACTACTCTACTGTAGGGTATGGTAACGTTATCAAAAATTATAGGGGCAAGTTTTATTTTTTATTTTATTTTATTTTTATTTTATTAAAATTCAGGAGATCACAAACAGTAATGTACTAAGATGTTTACAATTATAGTAATTTAAATATGTTTTTATACATCCCAACAACATGATCCACAATTAAATTACAAAACTTACAAATTTACGGTTGTCACTTATGTAATTAAATTTGTTCATAAGGGACTAAGTAAATATATAAGTACATTCATACACGTACATATACATACATACATATATACAAACATACATTTAATATATAAATACATATAGCTATAATTAAATAAAAAATAAAAATGTAAGGCTCACCGTTGTTTACTTATAATTATACATCTATATTTTTCAAGATATTAATAATTTCTTTTCTATATTTATTTATGTGTGTGTGAAATAAGTCTAGGTCCGCGAACAGCTCATTATATCTATCGCACATTCTGGTAATAGATGATCGTTTACCAGCATTAGTTCGGCAAAATTTTGTTGAGAATAAACGTTTTGATCTTAGGTTTTTGTTTGAAACGCGGAAATCAAGACTGCTAATGAGCTCAGAACAATCAAACTTATTATTAACAATCTTGTACAATGTGACTTGCTCCAGTTGGATTCTGCGTTGTTCAAGAGAGAGTAAATTAAACTTTTTAAGCAACTCATTATAATTACCGTATTGGTTAAAGCATCTATAGCTTGTCATTTTAAGATATTTTTTTTGAATACGCTCTATACTGATTTTGTATTTTTTATAGTAAGGGTCCCATATGACGGTGGCATATTCCAGTATAGGTCGTATGAGAGTGTTATAGAGATACAAATAGGTGGAAGGTTTTTTAAATAAAGTACTTAATCTAGCAATGAATCCGAACATTTTGAATTCTCGACCAACAATGTTATTAATTTGATCGTCGAAAATAAGTTTTGAGTCCAGTATAATACCCAGATCTCTGATGTTATTTACTCTTACAAGAGTATGATTATTAATTACATATTTATATTGTATGGGTTTTCTTTTTCTTGAAAAGTAAATATATTTGCATTTAGAAAAACTTAAATAAATTTTATTTATAGAACAGTAGTTTTCAAGAGATTGTAAATCTAATTGAAGAAGAGTACAGTCCTGAATATTTTTTACTATTTTGTATATTTTTAAGTCGTCTGCATATATTACAAAATTCGAATGTGTTATATAGTTCTTGATATCATTAATATACAAAATGAATAAAAAGGGTCCTAGGGTCGATCCTTGAATTACCCCGGATGTTGCTGTAAATGTTTCAGATTCATACCCATTGACAACAATTTTTTGCTTACGATTATGGATATATGAGGAAAACCATCTCAATAAAGATCCCTTTATTCCATTAAATATTAGCTTCTCCATAAGAATTAAGTGGTCCACTTTATCGAAAGCCTTCTTAAAATCAGTATATATACAATCTACTTGTTCTCCCTTGTCCATAGATTCAAATAACATGGAAGTATACAACATGAGGTTACTAATTGTAGATTTATTTTTTACGAAACCGTGCTGGTTAGGTATAATTTGATTGGAAAGTAATGGATATAAAATCTTATGAACTAACTTTTCAAAGACCTTCGATAAAGTAGATAATATACATAAAGGCCGAAAGTTTTCAATATTGTCTTTTGGTCCGTTCTTATGTACAGGAGTTATATTGGCCACTTTCCATCGATCAGGGAATATGCCTTCCTTGAGACTCTTGTTTAAGATTATGTACAGCGGTAATGCTATCGAGGTGGCAGTTTGCTTTAGAAAGTATGGTGGGATTCCGTCTGGACCAGCGCCTTTAGTAGCATCAAGCGATAGTAGCTCATTCCTAATGGTATCTAGAGAAAGATAAATGTTAGATATACATATACTATCCATCGAAGGTTCTGATACTGGTATCCATGTGTCGGGATCAAATTGAGAAGGCTCATAAACTGATTGAAAATACGTGGCAAACATAGAGCAGATCTTTTCAGGGTCATTTGATGTTTCATTATATAAATTCATTTGATAAGGATAAATATTTTCACTATCTTTTTTACTAGCTACGAAGTGCCAAAAATGTTTTATATTTTTATTTATATTCATTTCCAAATTTGTAATATATTTTTTATATGTTAATTTTAACAAAGCCTTAAATTGTGTTCTATACATAGAAAATTTTATATACAAATCATTGCAAGGGGTTTTTTTATATGCACACCACGCCTTTTTTTTTAATTTACAAAGTTTTATTAATTCAAATGTAAACCAATTGGGGAAGGATGATGACAGAAATGGCTTATTTTTGGGAATACTATTTTCAATAATTTTATATAAATGCATATCAAAAATATCTACTGACTCATTTACTGTCAAATCCTGTAGCAAACTTACCCAGTCAATAGACATAATTTCTCTATTTATTATATTATAATCTGCCTTATGATACATGAATTTAGTCATAGTTTTACGTCTGAGTCCTGTTCTAGTCTGAGCCTGTATTGTAAATGAAAATACCGGATGATGCCTATCGCAAGATACTAAGGGATCGCCCACATTACTAATTATAGTCTCAGCATCAGATAATAATAAATCCAGCGTTCGATTATTGATATTGATTAAATTATTATATTGTTTAAGCGACATGTATGACATTTTATTAAATAATAATTGATTGATAGATGAGCTACTGTCAACAATTGGTTCTAAATATAAACAATTAGAGACCTTATGCCACTGTAAATGAGGTAAATTATAGTCACCAATAATATAAGTTTTCGAAGGGTTTAATTTATTGTACATGTCACATAGTATATCCAAATGTTTTTCGTAAATAGATAATGGGGAGTTTGGCCTTATATATGATGCTACTAACAAGATACTTTGTTTAGCTTTCGAGCTTCTAGAACTACTTAATGGATAGCCACTGTTTCAATTCCAGGTACGCTAGGCCATTGAATGATCGCAGCATTTAATTCACGTTTCCCAGCTAATAAGGTTCCACCACCACTTACCTTTGTTGTGTTCTCTAGGTCTCTGTCATATCTAAACACACAATAACGTTTATCTATAATTTCATTACTTGATATATTTGAGGTTAAGTTGGTTTCACATAGCACAATTATGTCATAATCCGACTGCAAAATATTAAGATATATCTCGTTAAATTTAGTTCTAAGCCCATTGCAATTCTGATAGTAAACGCTTAGATTAACGGACATTTTTATTTGCAACCAATAACAAAAATATGATATTATTATATAGTGAGCTGTAACAACAAACCTTGACAGAATAATATTTTAAAAGTATGGTTTTATATTTAGAGTCAAAAAAATTTAAATGATTATTATTATGTTTAATAAAATAGGCTTTTAGCTTAAAATATATGGTATTTTTGGAATCTATCGTTATTTTTAAACGGTGAGTAAAGTAAATAATATATATAGAGATACTAATCATATAATATATAAATAATACATATACACTATTTTTACTATTTTGGTAATCATTATCCTGAACACACTGAGTTATAAAATGAGGGACACTACTAATTAATTTTTCCCAGGTCCACTTCCGTCTTAATGAATAATACTGGAGAGGTATCTTCCTTTCTGGCCATAATTGCTGCGTTTTTGATCCATACATATTTATAATTCTTTTCTGTACATTTAGCTTTAGCCTGACGAAACAACAACTTGCGTTGTAATGTTAAATGTTCATTAACGAAAATTTTCATTTTAGGTCCCGACAGTTGTAACAGCTCCGTATCTATCCCGCGATTTTGTTTGGCAGCAGCGATAACACTGTCTCTTAGTGTGCGTGAATAAAATTTGACCAATACGTTCTTATAAACAGGTTTGGCCGCTGCTTCTGACGAAGATGACGACGGTTGGATGTGTGCGTGCGGCACTCGATGAGCAAATATGATATCACTTGGTTGAATGGGTAGTTTAAGAATTGTTCCAATGTTTTGTAATATGTTAATTAGGTTTTCGTTTTTGCGCTCGGGTACATTACGTATTTCAATATTTGTTTGTCTGGAAAACTGCTCCATATCATCTAATCTCTTGTGAAGAATATGATTTTGAGTTTTTAATGTGTTACACTCTCCTTGTAAACATTTGATTTGTGTAGGTATTTTATCTATTTCCGGGATAAGCTCACAGCATTTTTCTAGATCTGTCACTCTCTCCATAAGACCAGACACTGTACTATCAATAGTTGTAAAATTAGACGCCAAGGATTTTACCTCTTGTTGTAGATCTTGAATTGACGAGGTCACTTTTTCTAACTCACTTCCGAGACATTGTTTTACCGACGTAGTAATTGTTTCTGTGATACTTTGCTGCATGTTCAACTTCCATACCTCTAAGGAATCGATGAGAGCATTCGTCTTATTGGGAGACTCTTGAGAATTAGAGAATGATATTTGCCTTTTTTTGCGCGGATTGACGTAAACTGGCGTTCCGTACTGTGTTAAGTCTGGATTAGACGAAATTGCCTCCGGAGATGTTTGTTGTTTTGACGTGTCCATTTTAACTTTTCACTATATTTTACTTTTTATAAATTTTACTTTATTGTAGAACTTAAATGCACATAACATTTACATAAAACAAATAAAATACACGAACTGTTAGGAGCGCACGAACGCACGTCCGAACCGTGCGACAGCCGTAAGGAAATGAAGTTGCTGATAATCAATTTTGTTTATAAGTTTAGAGCTACCAATAAGGATGACTTGAGTTTTTGAAGGATTAATATTTAAACCATAATATTTACCCCATTCAAGTATTGAAACAAGGTCCTTATTAATAGTATTAATGGACAAATCGATGCTGTAGGGGCTGAATTGAGTATAAATTTGTAGATCATCTGCATACAAGTGGTAGGAAGAAGAAAGAGAGGTCGTTATAGTATTAATGAAAACTGAAAATAATAAAGGATAGAGCACACCACCTTGAGGCACACCAGCGACAGTATTGCACCATGAGGACACTTTGTCATCGATCGAAATACGTTGCCGGCGGCCTTGCAAATAACTGCGAAACCAGTCGATCATTTCAGGAGATATGTTAAGAGAGCGTAGATATTTATGATCAGAATCGAGTTGAGAGTGCTCTCTTTCAATATCTAAAATTTGTCATCAGTCACCCTGTAGAGCACGGGGCCTGTGAACTTGACAGTGTGAAGACACTGAAACGTCGAGTTGAAATGCATAATATAATAATTATAAGCGAAAAAGAGTTAAAAAATATTAAATGTGATAGGGTTTAATTATAGTATATTATGTAACAAGTGAGCGAAGTTGCTAATTACAGTCGAGGCTGTGATTTGTGAATAATGAGCCGAGACTGTAATTAGCAACGCTCACGAGTTACATACGACGTTTTTCAACACACTTGTGAGTAAAAGACAGACATACGTGGTCATAAAATAACAAACACACTTGATAACAAAGCTGTGAATTGTGATTGAAAAATGGCGCCGAACCTCGCGCATGCGCGTATGTTTTTTTTCCGTCAAATGTGTCAATGTCTGTATAGCATATACAGCCAATATATATTTTAAGTGAAAATGTTTAATTTGGAGTGGTAAATGCAAATATTTTAATATTTTATGACAAATGATTGTAAATTGTGAATAATTTGTTTAATATACAAATTTATTTTACTAATATAAGTCGCAAACATTTAAAAATGTATATGGATTTGAAGTGGTATAAAACCTCTTTGTTGTTTCTGAAAATATTTAGTGTATAACCCGGACCAATAAAATATGCTCTGTTTTCTCGCATGTTATTTGCACAAAGGTACAATTCAACTTTGTAGGATTCATTATATTATGCACTAGGGTATAATATATTATGCACGCGTGACTTATAGCCCAGTTTATAGTTCTAAATTCAATAGAATAACGCTCACTTTACGAGCAAGTGTGTTGAAAATATAATTATTTTGTCGGTGACTTAGCCCGCGTCCGACCTCAATCTCAGCTGATGGTAAGTGAATATGAATATAAATATAAATAAATAAATAAATATATTTATGACACTCACACAACATTATCTAGCCCAAATTAAGTTTCATAAAGAACTTGTGTTATGGATACTAGATAACTGATATTCTTTAAACATACATATTGAATAATTACATAATTTTTTTTATTAGAATAAACTTAAATAAACATATAAACATCCATGACTTGACGGCTAATATCTGTGTTCGATATTTTCGTGTATTTTCGTGATAGTTCGTGTGATTCGAACCCAGGACCTCTGGGATAGAAAGCAATGTATGTTACCGCTACATCAGCCGGTCGTCAACTCGACCGGCTGGTGTACTCTCAAAATATGAGAGCACACGGGCTAAGGAAGGAACTGGCCTTTCAAGAAATATTGCCGGAACACATCACCCCTGGAGCGGTAATATTTGGCGGAAATTTTTATTTAAAGGATAGAAAATAGATTTTTGATGATAATGAACTGTATCTATGGGTTCGGGTGCCACTTACCATCAAGTACATATAGTTCTTGCATAGTTTTTAGCATATTTGTTAAAACTGTATATTATTGGTATAATAAATGCCAAGAAAAGGTAACTTCATGGCCGCACTTGTAAAAGAAGTTCTCAAAACATTGTAATTTAGTTTGAAGTTTTACTTTTTCACGATACAAGATGTATAAGGATCCTTTCGATACATTATAGACGTTGCCCCTTTGAAGGCTCATTCCACAATACAAGGATTTTTGCTTTTAAGAAAAAGTAGCATTTGCGAAAAGCTTTAAAAGCTGGTATATCTTCTTTTTTAAACAGGCCATAGGGCGGTTCATATACGAGGTTTGATTCCCATACTTTTGTTAAATACTAATAATAATTTGGTGAATCCAAGACAAGTAGCTTTCACAAATATTTGTCATGGAATGGATATCAATCAGTTGCGGAGCAGTTTTCAATTTCAAACACAAATATTCAAAAATTGATTTCTAAAATCAAAATCAAGTAGTTTTATTCATCTTATGGTCCATACAGAGCATTTGATGACGTAATCATATACTTCGGCTTTAACTAGTTGTTGATAGTTGTTGAATATTACAGTAGATCAAGAGACAAAAAAAGTCGGCGGAAAAAAACTATTGGCCCTCTTTTTCAGTCAGAATTATACAAATAGGCTTTGCAAATAGGTACAATACAAAATTACAATTGCATAAAAAAAAACAAACACATGACAGCTAATTATGAGAGTCAATGTCATGCCACAACCAAGTTGCTAACATAGTGTCATGCCACATACTGGCAAAAATAGTCTGTTGACTCGTAACAACGGCTGATTGCCATAAATTATAAGAAGAAGAAGAAGAAGAAGAACATAGTTGGTGCATTAAGCTATGGATGTATAACACGAACATGGCAAACTGGGACCAGAGTATTTAAACAAGAATGGAATCAAATAGTCATAGTATCATTAGCAAAACAACCTGGCACCGTTAGCAGCACCCGTTCACGAGTATAACGCGAGCACCAGCCATCACGACGGAGCATGACGTTCTTGCTGTTGTCTTGACAAGAAAATAAGTGAGTGGAAAATAAAGTGACTAAATCCACCCAAAAAATTTTGTCAACACTTCTTTGCATAGATAGTTTATTCTGTTTTGCCATCACTAATATAAATTATATACAGGGTTGATTTGTAGTCACCGGCCAATTTTAATTGTTAGTGTCTTTGATACGATATAAACGTACCTAAATATTTATTTTGTCATCTCTCAGTACAAAAAAGTAGAAATATGGAACCACAAAGTTTTAAAAAAATAGTCGTTGTTGATGAACATAGCTACTACGAAGCGGCATTTCATTGATAATACTACGACGTAGTACTACAAGATCTTTTCTAGAAGCGCGTAGTTGCCTTTATTTTAATAGTAATTTAGAGTGACCATGGTTTGCTTAATATGTTAGCGGATATTATGTATTTCTTTGAAAAAAAAATCAATACTTTTTTTTTGCAAAAATCGTTTCTATAAATGATACTTATTGTGTAAAAAAAATTTGGCCGGTGACTATAAATGAACCCAGTATATTAGTTATAAGAACATGGTCATATTTAAAAACTTTGCATTAGAAGTCCTTTAGTAAAGAACATGATCGAACAAAGCCCGGTCATTACAAAGGTAAATTAAAAACTCTACACGAATCGATTTGGTATCATGGACCAACGCTGAATCTACAAACGATTGTGGTGAAATGATTGATCGAACATCAATCATAAATCAATTGAATACGTTTTCAATCACTTAACTATGCTTATTCGTATAAAAGCCACGGAATCAATAGAAATAGGTTCTAATAATTGCCTTTGAGCCACATTAATTGCTATTCGTTTGGTTTGGAGCGTCATGAGCAGTGATTTGAAAAGCGATTGAAAACGATACCTTTGATGGCGTGCGAATATACATCCCTTTTTAGTTTGTAGTTTATTATGAACAGTGAGGAAAGACATATATAATATCTATGATATTATAAATACTAAAAAGTATTTATAATATCTATTTTATTGATTCTCGTGATTTGGTCGTTATTTTGCAATATAATTTACTAACCTAAATTCTAAAACAACAAAATTATAATTGTTCTTAATTATATTTATAAAAAAAATTCATAAGTTTTGAAAAGGTCTATTACCCCAAAATTGGTGTTAGTGAGCCCTTGGTTGGTGGTCGCATGACCGGCGATCACCCTGTATATAAGCCACTGTGGGAGTGATTGTTCCGGTAATGTTTTATGACAAGCCAGGTTCTTCCTGTGTCTTTTTGCTGATCTCCCATCGGGGGCGTTCCTGGGTTGCGCAGAGACGAACGCCTTTCAGATATGGAAGGTATCGTTTGAAACTGCTGTGGGGCATATCTCGGAACGCCTTTGATTATCAAAGGGGACAACGACATGAAGCGCTGGTCTACAAGCTGCTCAGGATCGGTGGTAGACTTGAATTGCTTCAGCTTCCGAGTCGTTGACCAACCCGAAGTCCTGGACAGAACAAAAACTCTCTAAAAATAATCCCAATTCCGTAGCGCTACGGTCCCTGTCCCTGTCTGCGATGAGGATATGAAAGGCCTCCCTCCTTTTTGATTCTTCTCTGCCGGCAAGGCCAGATTCTGGTGATATTCTGGCGGTCTAACGCGACGCAATTCCCACAGATGGCGGCACGGCCAGAGGTGTTAGATTTTATTGATCTAAAGCGAAGTGATTTGGCCGGTACCAGATCCTTTCTGGCTATAGTGAGTGAAGTCTTTAGGCGACGGAAACAGGGGTTTCTGCTGCTCATGCTCAAAGGAGTTCGCTAAGGTGTGGCGTGACTGGTGTTCACGGCATGCTGCTCAAGTGGAGGGTTCGGAGCTGGCGGTTTCGCGGGCGAATAGGCCCGTGTTTCTTCCACATAGAAGGTACATAGAGCCATTGTTTTATTCGGTGCGAGTCCGACATTTCCTGAGCGACCGCGGATACATTAAGATTTCCTCCGGTTACAAAAAGTGCAAAGCGCATGTACTGTCATCTTCAACGTTATCTACACCTATAATCAGGTAAGATTGACGTCAAACGTAGGTTAAATTAAACATCTCCATGCACTTATACTCGTCATATTTAATGTAAATGATTTTTAAATGTTATTTTAGCACGCTCCAGCCTGAAAAACAGGATTGTCCTACTTCAGGCACCAATGTTCTATCCTTACTTGTATATTTAAGCCAATATTTGTAATTTATGCTTTTCTGAAATTAATAAACATTTTTATTTATTTATTTAAAATATCCTTTTCATATAAAAAATGTAATCTCTACCGCAGATAAAATTCGCATTCAACTTTGTTAGCTCTACAGGCTGCACATAGGTGTGTGCCTAATATAATTAAGCGCTTGTTTGTAACGTCAACAGGTCAACATGCGAAATAAGGCTTCGGGGCAAAATGATAACCGGGCTATGCCATACCATCTCAATGTTGTTTGATAAATTGTGCGGTGCATTTAATTTAATTTAAAGTCTAGTCGAACATTGGTATGTTAATTTCGGTGTTTGAGTTTTGTTATTTTGAAAATTGCTTTTAAGACTTACTTCACTTTAAAAAATAATAAATTACTAAAAATAATGTGACTTACATAGAATTAATTCTATTTTCAACCGACTTCCAAAAAAGGAGGAGGTTCTAAATTCATCTGTATGTTTTTTTGTGTCTTTGTTACACGATATTTCAGACAATTATGGCTTGATTTTAAAAATTCTTAATTTATATGATAGAAGATACTTCATAGTTGGTCCCATATAAATTTCATCGAAATCGGTTGGGTACTTCATTGAAAATTTCAAATTTTTGAAACAAATATTTATGATTTCGGAGAATGTTTACGTGGATGACACTATTAGTTGGCCAAAGTGTTGACGTGAAGTCGGTTTTTTAATGCTCTGCATTCGTTGATTATTGGTATTCAAAACGGTGCAACGATCTACCTTGGCAGAAACAAAAGAACCGGTAAATTTCGAAAGTTAGTTACATACTTCACTGTGAATATAAAATATATCAATCCTGTATTTAGATAGACAATATATACTTTACGACGTTGCTTCAAAATATAATTGACTTCTTTTTGTAATCCTAAACACTCCATAACATAAAAAAACTTAAAAAGATTCTTGGTTTTGAAAAGTCATGTCACTTCAGTCACTGAATAGGTACTGAACGTAGAGATACGATATAATCTATATCTATACTTAATATATAAAGCTGAAGAGTTTGTTTTTTTGTTTGTTTGTTTGAACGCGCTAATCTCAGAAACTACAAGTGGGATTTGAAAAATTATTTTTGCATTTGATAGCCCAACTCTTGAGGAAGGTTATAGGCTATATTTTATCCCGAAATTCCCACGAAATGAAAAGTTACGCGGGTAAAACCGCGCGCGGTGGCTAGTCCAATATAATCCTACTTAATGGGTGCCTTTTACTAAATACAGATTATTTTTCCATTCGAAACATATCTAAAAAATCTTTTTATTTGTAGCTATGTTTTCACCATAACTTACAGCTTCCAGTCATATTATTATAACTCACTGGACCTCGTATTTCCAGATTTTCTTTAAGAGCCAAGAATAAATATAATATCTTAAAGCACGTCTAGCGTTTTTATCGTAAGCTTGGTTGACAGGGAGCTGATAATCTAAAAGCGGTCAAAACTGGATATACAAAATGTGGATGTACTAATAATTTTTTCTTTAAAAATCTCATTTTAGAAAGTCGTTTGTAAAACTGGTGTATTATCTCTGCATTCGTCTTCGATCTCGTCACTTCATACCGTGAAGTGAGATTGGCGTAAAATATTAACTGTTTTAAATGGATATTTGAATATTCGCCAAAGCCTAAATAAAAAGACGTGTGGCACTCGGATACTGCCACGGTAAAGCTATTGCATAGCATTTTTTATCAACTTATGCAATTATAATCTGTGCCGGTCGGAGTGGGGGGTGTTAGGTTTTTTTCGTTACGGAATTTCTGGATTCGGTCCCCACTCCCCACGCTCAAGGCCCGCGATAGAAGCTATGCAATAGCTTAAAAAGCCACATCCACCCAATTAACATGTTCGAAGCTCCACGTTCTAAGACAGATTTTCCTGCAGCATGACTCGTGTATTTTGATCGATGCTCGTTCTCCGCTCAAGACATATTTATCCCTGATTTATCCAACCAAGAAATAATATCTGCCAATATTTAGATATCACATTTCGACGTTGCAGACTTTTATTAAATAAACAAGTGGCAGATTAAATTTGTATTTGCTCGCTGAATTTATGTCACGAATAATGTTCGTCTTAATTAAGACGGATTAAATTGTGGCACCTTTAGTTGAAGATAAATTAAGTCTTAGATCAGGTAAGGTAAAGTTGAAAATGCGGCTTGAAAACAAGATAGAATCGAAGTAAACAATTAGCTAATGAGTAAAGCCGATATTACCTCTGCTGGAAAATGAAATGATATCTGTTTGTTTATGTGTAAACTGTAAGTAATTATTGCTTTTGTTGATCCTTGCTGTTACTGCCGTCTCAATAACAAAATCTTAGAGTAATAATATTAGGTATAGAGCGCGCGTATGGCATTTTCCGCCTAATGCGTAGCGTAGGCTAATGAATATTATGACAGATAGGGTTGTGAATCTTATGCAAAAAAGTTAATCATATTATCGATAAACGCTGCGAATGCATGACCTTACTTTGTGTCATACAGAATAATTTTAAAAAGGGATATTAGTTAGATGCCAATTGCAGATAAAATATATATTTCCTCATCAATTTACTTTTCTTTATTGTTTTACATCACGGAGATAGTTTGAAAACATACGTTGATTTGATGATAATTTCGATTAACATTTTTATTTAACGCAAGGCAAAAATTATTTTCTTAAGCAACAATAATACTTAGGCACTGACGGCACAATAAATTAGCTGCGTAGATGATACCGAGTTTACAAAATCGTGCAATACATTATTATTCGACAGTAGTTTGATGTGATGGTAATGCAAATAACATCTGCGCGATATCCTAGGTACCTTAAAAAAATGATTCATGTGTACCACCTTCTTACAACCACTGACTGGTCAATATTTTTAAGAATAAAGAGTTAATAATAAAGAGGGGGTATCCTAGAATATAAAATACATATATGTGTAGATAAACGCCCAGACCCGGAACATTTTTTTTTCCTTGTTCCGTGCGGGCATCAAACACGCAACCACTGGCATCTGAGGCAGAGAGTGTTACCCCATCGCCAAAGTGGTCATTTTAGTATGTAAGTACATGACACGTTACAGCTCGTACACACATTGTCCGTTTTACTGGATACGTTTTACTGGACCCGTTTTTTTTTCATCGATGGCGCATGGAGTTTGATGAGCGACTTCATATATGGCACAGCATTCAGTATACGTATTTACGATACAAAAAAGATATCCAGTAAAACGGATCATGTGTGAACGGGCTGTTACTTACGGTAGCCTTATAATATGTCACTTTAGCCAAAGTGCCGTGAGCTTACAATTAGTAGTACCTATTTTACCCAGGCACGGTTGCAGACTGTTTGGTGGGGGACAATAAAATATAAATATGTAGAGTAAAATATTAGTAAATGAGTAAATATTTATGGCACAAAATTGACACAATGTTTAACGAGGTTTGAAACGATCCCTAATCTCTTATTACATCTCTTATTACTTTATTTTTCTCTTTCTCATGAATTTTTATGTCTGATATCTTCATTGAATGATTATGGAAACTGAGGTTTTTTCTAGAAACTACTTTATTTAGTCCCCATTTGACATACATACATAACTGCACGCCTATTTCCCTTATGGGGAAGGCAGAACACCAGAGGTTTTTAAACCATCTGATGTAACGTTTGACTAATTTGAAGGCATTAAAATGGTGAATAGAGACTCTTTGCAATGTCAGGGGGTCAGCTTATCGCCCAAAAAAAAAACCTCCAATAAAACCTCTGTCCCTTAACTGTCTTTTACAGTATGCCCGGGAAGAGAAGCAGCTGGCACATTCTATGTTTTTCTTTCCCTCTCAGTTCAGCATGGATGCAAAGAACTCCCTATTAGAATAAGTACTTATTTATACCGAACTAACAAATTTTACAATATTTGCGTTCAGTTATATCAAGCACTTCATAACAAGATCCTGTCTGTCTGTCATCGTCTGCATAGATACACAAAGAAGAAGTAAATATACCAGAAATAGAAAACGCAAAGATTCTGAATATCTCTTAACTATATAGGTAGGTAATATGAACGGGCAATAACTAATGTTATGCCCGTACGCAGCGAAAAGTCACTGCTTTTAAAAAATGAATAAATAACTCACCAAAATCCAGCAATCACGCACAAACAACGCCGTTCAAGGCGGCGTGGCGGCAAGTATATACAATGTATAATAATTAGGAGGGGAATCGATTATATAAAGTGGGAACAGGAAGGGAAGTATATTAGTAAATAAATATAAGATAACACCTTTCTTCTAACGAATCGTCGCACAAAACTTTAACAATCACCGTACAATATATCTTTACTTCCGAAGCGCCAAATCACAAGAGTATCAATCAACAATATATCACTTTGACGTTTTGACCTCTGTCAAAAAACAATTCGTCTTCGTTCATTGAAGCAAAACCACAGACTAGAGCCACCTATGGTAACTGGCGCGAACATAATAAGAAAACTCTTCTCACATCGTGAAACACTAAGTCCTTTATTTTCTCTTTCGACGGTGGACCCCTAAAAAATTCCATCAAAGGCGAAAAAGCTTCTAAATTATTTATCGCTTACATTTTACTTAAAAGCCTATCCGGTGTGTAAAAAATGGATACTTACTTTTCATTTATTATTCCATTTTGTAAATTAAAACCCATTTTCATGTTTTGCTGGCTCTCGTGTTTATTGTAATACAGATGTATTTAAAGTCGCTTCTTTCTTATTTTTCCGATTTACTAAGAAATGGCCATCGTGATAAATTAAAATATTCCTCAAATACTTTCAAATTATGTTATTAAAAATATTTCAATGTTAAATAGTGTTTTTTTTATCGGTGACTAAACTCGTGTTTGAACTACATCTTACCTCGTGGTAAGTGAATATGAGGTCGATCAAGGATAATAAAATAATAATAATAAAATCCCCGAACAAACACACCAACTACATCGCCCAAAACTAAACAAAGTTTGTGATACGAGATACCATGTAGCGAACAAGGGGGAACCTAGAGTATAAATATACATACATAACTTCACGCCTGTATCCCTTATGGGGAAGGCAGAACACCAGAGGCTATTAAACTATCTGGTGTCACGTTTGACAAATTACGAGGTATTCTAATGATGGACAGAGACTATTGCATTCCCCCCAGTTCGCTACATGGTATCTCATAACACAAGCTTCGCTTACTTTGAGGCCATGTAGTTGGTGTGATTGTCTGGGGATTTTATTTATTTATTTATTATTTATTATATATATATGTATTGACATTCCCATAAATGATTTGCTGCTTTTAGCCAGCCTTAATTTGGGAAACGCTAACTTATGGACGTTCCTTGTCCTTACAGAATATTTGTTATCATGATTGTCTTTCATAGTTTTAAATTCATTACTATTATTATAAATATACATAATGTTTTCATAAATATATTGCGTTGCAAGGGTCAAGATGCCAATTTTTTTAAACTTTATTTAGAATGTATTTACATTTAGATACAAAAAATAATCCGCGTTTTCCATTTCTTCCATTCCACTTAATGATGAAAATTCATTTTCTGAAGAGTCATTGTCGTCGTATAATGTCGGCATGGTTTCCGTGCTTTTTCACCATGCACCCTCTTTACTGTCGCGTGTAAATATAATTTAAAAACTAATTAAATAATAAAACAAAAATAATAAAAGAAAGCTTTTATTTCTATTCGCTATAATAATCCGATAAACAAAATAAGTAAAATAAATAGTTATTTTTACAAAAAATCTTTTTTGCTGACCGTAATTTTCAAGTGACATTTGACAGATGGAGGCCATTCACATTCCTATTCTCATTTGAATCGCATAGTTCACTGGTGACCGCCAGAACGGTAATATTGGCAGAGTTTTATGTGCGATGTTGGTCGTAGGAGCGCAATAAAACACGTCGTTCTTGGTTCGTAGTAGACAGTATATTACTCATAATAAGAGACATAACGAGGAGGTGCGTCACACACTACATATGAAGGGTGGTCGTTATTTAGGCAAACCCTGAAGGGGTAACATCAAGGGGGTAACTCTGACTAGTCATTGAATTTCATACATCTATGATATTTCCTGTGACACTCCAAACAAAACCGCAATGGGGACTAAATATTGGTAAATTATCAAATAAGTTAACTTCAGATACATATACCATGAAAAAATGTGAAATATACTAATAAAGCTACTACGCGACTAGTTTATTTCGGTTATTTTCATAGTTTATTGACATATGGTATTCGCTTATGAGAAAAATCTGCCCATATGCACAACATGTTTGTGCTGCAGAAACGGGAAATTCGTGCAATCTTAATATATAAAACTGTTCCGTTACTGAATGAGCGACTTACAGACAACGTGCAGCCCAAAACTGCTGGGTGTAGAGTGCTGAAATTTGGAATATACATTCCTTAAGAGATGTAGAGGAGCACTATGGAAGAAATTCCCGATATTCCCACGGGAACGGGAAATATTGGACATTTTAGTTTTTTGGGTGTGATACTAAGTACAGAGGGTCTCTGATTGTATTTTCAAAGTTTCTGAAGTCCTCACAGTTTAGCGCATACGAAGTTGCGTGTAAAAGCTTGTCTATTTTAAAAGCGTATTACTTAGAAATAAATTAACAGATGTCAATATCCTCACGTTTGTTTTTTTTGAATATCTATGTATATCTATGATTATGATTGATTGATGATTGATTGTGAATTCTGACATTTCAATGATAACATTGAAGAATAAATTATGTAACATTTTAATAAATACCTCGTCCTTGTTACCAACTAACAATGAAACAGTTAAGTCGGTTTGATTCAATCGCGGACATGTCCATGTGCCGCCTGATCAAAAGCGATGAGGGTTTTAGTCCATTATGGGTATTATCTTCTATGAAAGCTCAACGAAAGGTCCGTGAAAAACACTCAGTTAGAAGAAATATGTTCACATAAATAAGTGAAACTGGAATTAATTCAATTAGCTTTACATGAAATAAAAGGTTCTTTTTTTATTTAAGACTAAGCCCGCGTTTGTCCTCAATCTATCCTGATGATATGTGTATGCGCTTTCATACTGACACCCTGTATAAGAATGTACCAAAGAAGATGTGACTTGTACGTTACATAATATTGTCTTAAGTTTTCGCGATTCATACTATTAAATAAAACACTTTTTAACCGGATTTATCGCGTATATTTACATTTTAAATTTTGACTCGACGTTTCGAAACGTTTCGAAACGTCGACTCAAAATTAAAAAAATTAAAATGTAAATATACGCGATAAATCCGATTAAAAAGTGTTTTATTTAATTGTACGTTACATTCAAGTAGGTAAGAGGAGTTCGCTGTTCCATACCAGGGGGTTTCATACCAGTGGTGAATTTATACCATGGTATGAATCGCCGAATGGCGTTTTTGACTTCGTCGATTCATACCACTGTCAATAAACTATAATTTAACAGTCATGCACGAAGGGGTTACGAATATTTTTTTTTATTTATCCTACTATGGCCAAAGGATTCAGTTTTGACCACTTGATAAATTTAAAGAAACTATTAAACAAAAATTGTCTAATAAAAACTATTATAAAATATCTGAATATATGGATGATAAAAGTCCTTGGTTGTAAATTGTTTTTCAAAAGATCTATTTCCAACTTGATCCCCGTCTTCACGGCTCCATTATGCCGTGAATGTTTGCGTTTCCGTTGTCGCGATAAAACTTTGTGTTAGATCTACAAAGAATAACTTGGCCACGTCAAATAAAAACTTCGCGACGTCGCGATAATCTAGAACATTGCAATAATCATTTTGCAAGAAAACATGGAAGAGTCCGACTTAAATTAGCTTTAATTCTCATGCATTCGTTGTCATTCAAATGTTTTTTCTTGTGGTTTGGATCTTCGGGGTTAACCTGGCTTAGATTTATATTTTTGTATGACTTCTAATACCTTATCATTACTCCAAACACGTTTAAACCGCTCGGCATCTCGCTGTCAACTAAAGCGCGCGAAGTGTAGCCAACCGCACGAACTTTGTCGCGATAAAACCCTTTGATGTGCGGCAATTTACCGACAACGGTGTGAAGTGCAAAAGTTGTCGCGATGTTGTATCTCTATAGGTCGAACTTCTTGGCCAGACTTGTCGCGACAATGCGAATCTTGGCGTTATCACGATAGTGGAGTCGTAGGGTTAGAAATACGTATCGATGTTACATACGTAGACGAAGGTTCACTGTATATTTTATGTATACGGTGTTTAAATAAGATTCCTACAAATATTCAATATTTGAAGTTGAGTGATTTAGAGTTTCAGGTATGCCACTAAATTTCTACAGTTATGGTAGATTAGTTCTGTTTCATCAATTTGTATATATTGTGACTTATATCAAGTGTGTATTCGTGTATAATATGTCCCTACCGAGAAAAAATAAATTTTGACTTTGACTTTTTGGACTAATTGACTTACGTTTTAACTTATACAGGGAGACTGGTGACAAATTTATATACTGAAGGAGAGCACTCTGTACTCGATTCTGATCTGAATTATGTAATAAAAGTAGGTACTTAACTTTTCACCAGAAATCCCTATGAATAAATGAAGAGACCTAACTACATTTTTCCCGACGCACTGCCCCAGTCAACACGCACACAGTCAAACTCAAACTCAAATATTCTTTATTTCGAAAGTATTTAAATACATTTGAAATAAGTCAAACAAAAAATAATAATAAGTCAAAACAGTAGTGTTCCCGCCACAAGCTCACCAACACCCGCTAAGTGTCTATTGTATTTCGCTTATGTATGTAACTATGCGTTGCGTAATGAATTCTTTAACTTTCGGTTAAGTTTACTCAGTAAATAATTAATATTTATTTTTTCTCTTCTCAAACGATCACGTCCTGGAATTTAGAAAGTGACCCACCAGTCACCCTGTATACTCTTATTTTAATAAGATTTTGACTACATGGATTTAGTGGAACACATTGGAATGATCCCAGATTCAATAAAGTTGTATTTTAAATCAAATCATTTCATTCTCTTTGGTGTTGGACTCATTCAATAAACAAGTGATGCGCGTCTTCTGTTGTACCACAATATTTTCAGATGAGACAACATATTTACTTTGTAAGTAAGTAAATATTGATTTTAAATTTATTTCTTATTAAAAGCCTAACAAGTTAAATAAAGTAAGTCAAATTAATCATATGCCTCCTGCTCTTAGATAAGTGTACGGTAAAAGGCGAGTAATTTAATTAAATCCGTTCAGCAAATCCTTATAAAATCTAACAGCAAAATTCAACTAATGCAGGGCATTAAATAATCCTAATAATAGTCGCTTGGTGGTAGGATCCCTTCTGGGTCCGCCTGGCTAGCGACCACCCTTTATATAAAGTCTGCCGCCAAATGTTACCGCTCCGGCGGTAATGTGTTCCGGCAATATTGTATAAAGAGCCAGTTCCTTCCTAAACCCGTGTGCTTTCATCTTCGACCTCATCGGCACTTACCATCAGGTGCGATTGAGGTCAAACGCGGGATTAGTCACTTATAAAAAAAAAAAAAAAAACCGACTTCACTAACATTTTTAAATCCCATTCAAAGCTTTGGCTGAAGTATTAGATCATCAAGGTACAATTCATCGTATTGATACTCGTACATATTTTTTTCGAAAGTTTCAAATTTTTCAAAAATTCCAAAATCGATTTCGATGAAATTTGTACGGGACCTCCTCTGAAGTACCTTGTATTATATGATGAAACAAGAATATTCAAAATCAATTCATAATTGTCCATAAAGTCGTGTAACAAAGACAAAAAAAGAACATATACCTCTTCCTTTGGAAGTCGGTTGAATGCATTCTAACGTGAAATTTATATGGGACTAACTGCGAAGTATCACTATCATATGAATAAGAATCATCAAAATCGGTTCTCCCAGTCAAAAGTTATGAGGTAACAAACATAAAAAAAAACATACACGACGAATTGAGAACCTTCTACTTTTTTTTTGAAGTTGGTTGAAAAATTACAAAGAAGAGCATGCAAGTTCTAAAAAAATCATTTCAAACCGTATTTTAATTGCGCTAAGAATTAAAGTGGAGTTAAGTGAGACGTTTTTCTAATTAGACAAAAATAAATTCACCTCACAAATCTACGTAGAATTACTGTTGCCACTAAGTGAATTTCCATTAAAATAAACCTTTGAAGCGCACATACTTCCTTGCGGAGTACACTGAACCACTTTTATACACTAAATATCAGGGTCGTTAACGCCCGATATGAAATCAAAGTAATGGCAATGGTAAATTTTCTATGCAATGTATTATTATTTTTACATTTTAATCCATCGTTTTTGTTTTTGCAGACCCCGTAGAATTCCTACGCGATGAAACCGTATAATTTTACTTTAAAAAGTACTTAATTTAGGAATGGCAATGGTGTGCCTTGGTTTTGGCCTGAACTCTTATTTTCATATTTGTTTTCTACACCTCTAACCCCTTAGCTTAGAAGTTCGGTTGTTTTTAAAAATATTCATACATACATAACTTCACGCCTGTATCCCGTATGGGGTAGGCAGAACACCAGAGGTAAAAAAACCATCTGATGTCACGTTTGACAAATTTGGAGGCATTATAATAGTGGAGAGAGACTATTGCAGTGACAGGGGGTCAGCCTATCGCCCACAAAAAAGCCTCCCATAACACCTCGGTCCCTTAACTGACTTTTACAGTATGCCCGGGAAGATAAGCAGCTGGCACATTCTATGTTTTTCTTTCGCTCCCAGTCCATCATAGAAGCAAAAAAAATATTCAATTACCGATAAAAAAAAATCATAACGTGCTATTTCAAAAAAAATATCAATAAATATTCAGGTACTTTATGATGACCTTTCATGCACAATTTGAATGTTTTGGGAGAACATTTTTACGAATTGCTTGAATTTTCTTTACGAACTTTTAATCTTTTACACTTTTCTTTTATTTTTGCCTTGACTATCGCAGTATTTTATTTTATTTTTTGGTACTCGTTGCTAAGGAGATGTGGAATATATCAAAAGCATCTATTATTCCAGACAAGGATATCATATTACTTACCTATGTGAAAAGTAAACAGGCATATTTTAAAAACAAATGTTACAATGAGGTCTTTTGCAGGAGACGTAGCGGTCACAAGTATCGTTTTAAAAGCTCCAACAAACGGCGTCAGGTGTCCATGATCTTTCAACTTTGTTTTCAACCGACATCCAAATAAGGAGGAGGTTTTCAATTGGTCTGTATGTTTTTTTGTGTCTTTTTATACACGATATTTCAGACAATTATGAATTGATTTTGAACATTGTTGTTTCATATGATAGAGGCTACTTCAAAGTTTGTCCCATTTAAATTTCATCGAAATCGGTTGAGTACTTCATTGAAAATTTCAAACTTTTGAAAAAATATGCGTGATTTCGGAGAATGTTTACGTTGATGTCATTCTCAACTGAGCCAAAGTTTTGACGTAAAGTTGTTTTTTTTTTATGCTTCGCATTCGTTGATTATGTAACTCATTTGTTTTTCACCGAATGTCAATTTATGGCATTGACAGACCATGTTTTGCCAAGCCCTCTATCAGAAGTACAGAGAAACTCTTTTTTTTCTTTACAAAGGTATTAAAAAGACCTCATTTTGTCTTCAGTGTCAGTTTCCATCAGTAGAAATAGACTGCTATTAACATTACGCGTTTATGTAAACTAATTTTATAAAGAAAATGAGTGTGTTTAATTTAAGGTCTTTATACTGGAATTATATTTTTCATTTGATTGCGCAATTCTCGAGAAAGTTCAAGTATAGGTATATTTTACGTTTGATTCTCATGAGATCGGGACCTATGCGGGAATAACCGTGCTTCTTCTAGTATTTGACTATTAAAACAAAAATCGCCAGACAATCACACCAACTAAATGGCCCCAAACTAAGCAAAGCTCGTGATATGGGATACCGAGATCGAACTAGGGGGAACCAAGAATATAAATAAATAAAATAAAATCCCCAATCACACCAACTACATGGCCCCAAATTAAGCAGAGCTTGTGATATGGGATACCATGTAGCGAACTAGGGGGAACCTAGAATATAAATACTTATATAGGTAAACGCCCAGACCCGGAGCATTTTTTTTCTTGTTCCGTGCGGGAATCGAACCCGCGACCACTGGCGTCTGAGGCAGACAGTGTTACCCCATCGCCAAGTAAATACATATTCACATAGATAAACACCCAGAAGTCGGAACACATTTTTTTCTTTTATATTTTTTTGTTTTTTTTTTTTTGTGCGGGGATCGCACCCGCAACTTTTAAAGAAAGCTAGAAAGAATCAGTTAGTTTGGGTGGTTATTGATTCATGTTATTGACTTGCCGTGTGTACAAACTAGACTATTTGCTTCAGATTTCTCCGGAGGAACGCTTTGTTACGCTACGTCAGGTCCGCGTAACTTTACGATTTATTTGCTTTCGGGTGGCGTACTATTTTTAACGTCAAAGCGAGATATATACGTGAAATATTGCTAGCTAAATGATCTGAAATTGTTTTAATATCCATTTGAACTCGTAA
Source organism: Stenoptilia bipunctidactyla (assembly GCA_944452665.1). Classification (NCBI taxonomy): domain Eukaryota; kingdom Metazoa; phylum Arthropoda; class Insecta; order Lepidoptera; family Pterophoridae; genus Stenoptilia; species Stenoptilia bipunctidactyla. Next base: position 2,311,057 of record OX101730.1, read on the forward strand.
TAAGCTTTTTAAAATACATATATACTCAACGATGATCCAGAATTTACATACATACATACATAACTTAAACATAACGTCACGCCTGTATCCCTTATGGGGTAGGCAGAACACCAGAGGTTACAAGACCATCTGATGTTACGTTTGACAAATTTGGAGGTATTATAAAGATGGAGAGAGACTATTGTAGTGACAGGGGGTCAGCCTATCGCCCACTAAAACGCCTTTGAAACCTCCGTCCCTTAACTGATTTTTACAGTATGCCCGGGAAGAGAAGCAGCTGGAACATTATACGTTTTTCTTTCGCTCCCAGTCCAGCATCCGGAATTTATCGCGTTAATTATCTCTTCTATTTATATTCTCTACTTATTATATCTACATGGTAAATTTTTGCTTCAAGTTTTGTGAATAAATCATTCGCATTTTAAGTTTTAAAGTTATTTGGCTTCTGATCAAATAAAGGAATACGGATCACTAATCATTGCCAACATACCATTTTTTAAACAGTGTTGTGAAGAACCGACTGAATGTATAACTTTTGGAAACCAGTGTCTACACCAAAGACCTAGAGTAAAATAGGAGGTTCCTAAGTCTTTGATGGAATCATTTGAGTTTGGTCAAAGTTGGTTTATTGAATTACATACATACATAACATCAGGTATCCCTTATGGGGTAGGCAGAACATCAGACGTTATAAAATTATCTGATGCCACGTTTGACAATTTTGGAGGCATTATAATGATGGAGAGAGACTCTTGCAATATCAGGGGGTCAGCCTATCGCCTACTAACGAATCTCCAATAAAACCTCCGTCCCTAAACCGAATTTTATAGTATGCCCGGGAAGAGAAGCAGCTGGCACATTCCATGTTTTATTTTCGCTCCCAGTCCAGCATTGAATTCTTGCTTTGACATTTACATTTCTTCGAGGTTTTGAGGAGTGTTTTATGATATTTTGGATTGAAAGCCTAGTTGCTCCTTAAATAGAGATTATTTGTAAATTTTAATTTTCTATAAATTAATATGAAGCCATTTTATGTTAAACAATGCAGTTATAATAGCGTCGAGTAGGTACATGAAATAATTAAACAGCACCAGTGGGCCCAGATGCCACCTACCATTACTTGTTTGCCGGCTTCTTGACATAAAATAAACCTAAAACGTGGAAGCCATTTTATGGAACGATTTATCAACTAGTTAAAACGAACGAAGCTTTTGCTATCGAGCAAAGGAGAAGAGAACGAATCCTCATTTTTAAGGCTTTTTGTTAGTATAATGGCTATGCGATTTCCGCGTCGTCGCATTGGTGTAAGCTATTCCGTGATTTTTGAGATCGCGGGTTCGAACTGTTGTATAGTGTATGGCTTAACGGAAACTAGCAACACTAGGCATAGTGTTCTCTTAGTGCATCTCTTCCGTCTCCGCTCCTAGCACGAATGGCTGCAAGACGAGTGTCGAAATCACATATTACAAATAAACAAAAGTACAACAGACCAGCCGTATCATTTCTTCCATCCACCATAACATAACACGAACCACGCACGGAAGAACGGTGAGAAATAAATTATCTAGGTCTGGGTAGACGTATTTACATTCTAGGTCCCCCTAGTTCGCTATATGGTATCCCATATTTGCTTTGTTTGGGGTAATGTAGTTGGTCTGATTCTCTGGGGATATAATTTTCATTCATAAATATTAAAATAAACAAATGAACAAGATTAAAATATTATTCTTTAAATGTTTTCTGCTCTATTACTATATCACCGACAATAGTAACAAAGACAATGAAACAACTATCAAGAAAACAATCTTTTCGCAACTTCAACTAGGGGTTGGCTACGTTACCCCAACTTTGGCCTTTAGCTCGTACATCAGCCCCAGGTACCAGGCGCCCATAACGCGCGAGGAGCTAGAAATCAGTAATACAGACAGGGCTTAGTGTTGGGAGTCCCCGCAGAGTTACGGGGCACGTGACTCGACTGCTTGGATGAGTTAAGACAATAAGATGTAGGCTGAAGCGTAGCGTGGCATTGGTGCAGCCATTTTTATTAGCCTTTTCACGCGGATTTATCTGCCAAATTTTTAATCACGCGGGAACATTGCAATAAAAAGTAGCCTATGTGGTTAGAGTAATAATATACATACGCTAAGCATATGTGCTATTCCAGACTGTATCACTATGCCAATCCGTTGAGACGTTCTGCCGTGATTGAGGAACAAACATCCATATAAAATTTCACATTTATAAAATTAGTAAGATTAGAGGTATTGGTGATTGGTCAACTGATGATTGGACATTGGACAATCAGATTAGATTAAGCTTGATGAAATGAGCTAAATATTTGTTTTGAGTACGCCATCATACTAAAATTACCATACCATACGACCATACGGTTGAGGAGGGTGATGGCTGGTGCTTGCGTAATACTCGTGAACCGGTGTTGCTAGCGGTGGTAGGTCGTTTTGCTAATGATACTATGACAATTTTATTCCATTCTTGTTTAAATATTCTGGTTCCAGTTTGTCATGTTCGTATTGTGCATCCATAACTCTTTGCACATACTATTTAAGCAATTTTTTGTGGAATGACATTGGCTCTCACAATTAGGTATCCTTTGTTTGATTTTTTTCACGTCACAGTCAATTTGTACTGTAGGTACCTATTTGTATTAGTTTGATAATTCTGACTGAAAAAGAGTGCCAAGAGATTTTTTCCGCCGGCTTTTTTGTCTTTTGGTCTACTGTAATATTTTATTCTTAACAAGTTATCTTAACTAGTTAAAGCCGAAGTATATGATGACGTCATCAAGTGATTTGTGAAATTCCTAAGATAAATAAAACTTTTTGAATTTTGAATTTTTTGAACACTAAAATAAAATTGTGGGTTTCGAAATCGAAGTACCTACTAACCATACCAACAAAAATATTTTAGGTGACTAAAGAAACTAGTAGCAGTATCTCAGTAAACTCTCTGAAGATCTAGATCATGAAATCCATGATATAATGACAGCCTCCATGGCGCAGTAAGAAAAAAATAAGTATAAAAAATTCTGTGTCTCCGTGACTGGGTGTTTATCTAGAACATATGTATTTATATTCTAGGCTCCTCTAGTTTGCTTCATGTTATCCCATATCACAGCAAAGCTTTGCTTGTACCATGTAGTTGGTTTGATTGTCTGGGGATTTGATTTATTATTATTATTAATTATTTTTCGCCAATGGCTCCGTCACATACTTCACCTCATATCGCTACCTCTTGCTACTTACACTTCAACACTAAGCCAATATACTACCGATTGGATCTAACTGAAATATTGTAGCTCCGACTCCGGACATATCTCCCTTATTGCCATTTCTCGTATTAACGTGTTTAGTTGGCAACACCAGCTGACGTGCTTAGCTCGGGATCACCGCGTGAAGGTAATCGGCAACGTTACCTTGCAGACGTTTATTGTAATGGTTATGGAAAAAGTTTTTATCAGATTTGATTTGGTAACACGAGATTTAGTAAACTTAATAACAGTCTTACTTTGAAATATTTTGTTTGCGGAATGGGCAACAGAGCTACTTAAGCTTTTTGGTTTGGAATAAAACCTTAGAGTACATTACAGTTAAGCATAGACTAGGCAAAAAATTCAATGCAGTAAAATGACAGTTCCAGTGTGTCCGCTTTAGGGAACAAAACCAAAATTGTCATTCGGTTTTGAACGAATGAAACGAATTAAATAATATCGTCAAGTGGGGATTTTTTTATGCTTGCGATTTCTCATTTCTAGAGTGCTGATGCTTTACGTCACTTAGTTTTTCATTGACTTTAAAAAATAGCAATGAATACTATATAATAACCGTTCTACCATCTACTATAACCGTTTTTAAGCACTAGGTATGTTACGTAAATAATTATTTTCATAAAAGTTACTGTAACGATGAAGTGCACTGCCATATAAAGAGTTTGCAAAAACCCCCAGTGTCTACTTTCGTTAGCAAGACTTTAACCGACACATTTAATTTCATAAAAACTTTTTATTTTCTTCTTTTATCCATTTGTGACAAAAATAAGAAAGAAGAAGAAATAATAAAGACACGGCAAACAAACCACCAAAATATTATTAATCCCGTTGAATTTTCTTGTATGTTATCAGTTATCAGATACCCACCCATTGAAGAACCTTTTCACATTGCTGTTCACGCCGTTTATTATATATTTTTTTTTTAATTAATAATACGCAAATGTGTAGGTATATACATATATATATATATATATAAAAAATGAAACACATTTGACGCACCACAGCTCACACGCATTCCTTCCGTTTCCGCCTCATCTCCCTCCCCCCTTCTCTTCCCGCTCTCGTCCGCACCTGTACCACGCGAGTGACGCTCCTCAAATAAATAATAAAAATAAGCAATAAAAATACTATTAATTATTCGCCGCGAGTGAAAGTGAATTAACTCAAAATTTACATGCTTGTGACCAAGAAAGAAGGTTTTTTGAACCAGCATAGAAGGATTTTTACTGTGTTATTGTGCCGACCAATTGGCCGCCATTTTCGGATGGTCAAAAACTCAGAGCTGCATCAGTGTCTGTCAACCAGGTACGTCCTTCTTTTTCCTTTTGCCCCACGGCACACACAAGCTGTTGGTCCTATCGATCCTGATCTCTCAAAATACTCAAACTCGATACATATTTTACTCATTCGCATAATTACTTCATCATATCCATAGCTACCCTCATATTTATAAAAAACATATATATAACTTTCATATATATAATATATTACTTTTCTCAATTCAGTAAGTAAAATACGCATCCAAATTAATTATTAACCGCATTTTATCTACGCATTAGTCTATGTAATTTTATAAAACGCACATTAATTACTCTTTATTTTAATAACGAAGACATACCTACCTACCGCGCGCGACTAAAATGGCGTCTGCGCAATTAACACGTAAAATTTTGTTATTAGAATCTAAAAAAGAAGCTTTATTTCAAATCGTTCAAGAACTTTACGATCTCGGGCTAGAGGTTTCAAAACCCATTTCTCAAACAAAATTCCTAACTCGTATAAATTCATTAGAACAGTCTAGAACTGATTTCTTAGAATTAATAGATGATTTAAATCTTTTATACATGGAACGAGACAAAGAGGTCAAGCCTACCTACTCTGAAATAAGAGCATTTGATGATTTATATTGCAGTATCAAAGTAGTAGAAAGGTCTCTTTCATCACAATCAAAGGTCAACTCAGAACATAAGTCGCATACTAATCCCAGATTACCTCCGCTCGAACTTGCGTCGTTTGATGGAAATCCCGTTAAATGGCCAGTTTTTTATGAAAACTTTAAAACGCTTATCCATGAAAATTCTAACCTCACTACCGCTGAAAAGATGCAATATCTTATAGGAAAACTCTCAGACAAAGCCTTGTCGGTTTGCTCTGGCATTTCACCTACTGGTGACAACTATTCTATTGTCTGGAATGCCCTCATAGAAAAGTACCATGATGTTAGGGTCCAGGCTTCTATGTACTTAGAACAAATGATACATTTCAAGTCGTTCTCATCTGATTCATTTATTGATCAGTATTGTTCGGCAGAAGCCGCATTACGACGCTTGGAGATAGATGATCTCGCTGGTTTTATTATTACTCATATTGCATTATCTAAACTCGATAAAGACACTCTCACGCTATTTGAACAATCATACAGACATGTCAAAATTCCTACTTTCGAGCATCTCAAACAGTTTATAAAGGAACAGAATAAAATTCATACGCTGCGCCCTCTCTCCTATAATAAACCTACTCATTCTAATAAAAATTATAGCGCTAGTTTTAATAAACACTCAAAAAATACTCGATCGTTTGTAGTTAATACCGCACACTCTAATTTAAACAATAATAACTCATTTAACGCAAATCAACCGCAGTCTCATAATACCTTCATGCACTCACAGACTCAATCGCACACAAACCAAACAAATATGCATCGCAAATGTTTTATTTGTCACGCTTATCCCGCTCATGCACTATTTCATTGTTCAGGTTTTATAACTAAAAACCCAGAAACTCGCAATCAATTAGTAGTTAAAAATAATTATTGCTTAAATTGTTTAGGATTTCATCTCGCTAAATACTGTAAATCTCAAAATCGATGCCGTACTTGCAATGGTAAACATCATACACTTTTACATGTAGATAATTTTATATCGCAAAATAATACGAATCGTAATTTGACGTTTAATTGTTCCTCCTCACTCACTCATACGAATCGTCCGCCTCGCAAACTATCGCCGAATGAACCTGCAACAGCTAATGATGCATCTCGCTCTGACACGCGCGCTTGCGATTCGCACTCTCAACGTACATTAGCACAAGGTTCAGTTTCAAACAACGAAAATTCTAATGTTTCGTTATCAGTAACAACTACAAAAAATTATAGTAAGAATATTAATACTACAACCGTGCTTTTACCTACTGCTGTTGTATACGCGTATAATTCTATCGGAAAACAAAACAGGTTACGTGTTTTTCTAGATTCGGGTTCAATGAGCCATTTTATCACAAGGGAATGTTGTGAACGTTTAAGCTTACACATTTCACCTAACCCTTGTACTGTTAAAGGTATAGGTCAGTCCGAAAGTAACTCATAGAGGGTTCGTAACATTTAAAATTCAGTCTCGTTACGACTCGCGCTGTAATTATAATATTAAAGCTTTAGTAATTAATACTATAACGGATTATTTACCGAACGCTCGCATTGATATATCGCAACTAGCGCATTTACACAACTTGCCGATGGCTGATGATAGTTTCTTTATCCCTTCAGGAATTGATTGTCTCTTAGGTAACGAACTATTTCCACACTTAATAGGCGGCAACAAGGTTTGCTCCCCGCAGTCATCCGTCGTTGCCATGGAATCCACGCTCGGTTATATAGCCATGGGTAGGGCTGAGTGTGATATGTCGTATTCGACACTAGAAAATACTAAAAAGGTATTTTTGTGTACTTCTCCGAATCAACAGTTAGAATATTTAACTCAACGCTTTTGGGAACTCGAGAATGTTCCTGATAAAGTCCATATTAGCCCAGATGATGAAATATGTGAACGTTTATTTTCCTCAACTTTCTCACGAGACGATACTGGTCGATATACCGTATCGCTTCCCTTTAAATGTGATCCCTCATTGCTAGGCAACTCCTACTTCTCCGCTACAAGGCGATTAATTAATTTAGAGAAGAAATTAAACAGTACGCCTGAATTACGCAATAACTATAACGCTACTATTCAGGATTACATTGACAAAGGTTATTTATCAAAGGTTAATGCCGCTTCTCAAAATAATAGTGCTTATTATATACCGCATAGGGCTGTTTATCGTCCCGATAAATTAACTTCAAAAACTCGTGTTGTCTTAGACGCTAGCGCTAAAACTACCTCGGGAAAATCACTCAACGATTTATTATATACTGGCCCTAATCTACAACAAAATATATTTGACTTGTTAATTAACCTACGTATGTTTTCTATAGCTATGTCCGCCGACATTGAACAAATGTATTTCCAATTGAAGGTCACTAAAGGTCATCGAAAATTTCAACGCATTTTGTTTAGACTTGACTCCGCCTCAAATATTGATGAATATGAATTCAGTAGAGTAACTTTTGGCATATCCAGTTCTCCGTATCTCGCGATGCGCGTCGTACGGCAGCTCGCCGACGATGAGCGCTCGAAGTGGCCGCTCGCTGCTGCCGAAGCCGAACACCATATGTTCATGGACGACTATGTATCTTCAGTAGATAGCTTAGATAAGGCAGAGAAAATATACAAGGAAATGGTAGATTTGTTTAACGCAGGAGGTTTTAAACTTGTAAAATGGATATCTAATTGTTCTTCTTTGTTAAATAAAATCCCAAACACAAATAAAAACCCGCTTTTCGTAAATTTCGATGACACACCCGCTAATACTAAAATTGTAGGCATGCAATGGCAGCCCGACAGTGATGTATTTTCATTTCAAGTGAGCATAGATGTGAAGGTACAGCCATGTACCAAGCGTTTAATCCTCTCCGCTACCGCCCGCCTTTTCGATCCGCTTGGTCTTATATCCCCTGTTATCGCGTTTATGAAACTCTTAGTACAATCATGCTGGAAATTGTCTCTTGATTGGGATGATGTCGTGCCCGAATCTATTTACAAAAAGTACACTCAATTTCATAACGAATTACAACACCTGTCGAAGTTACAATTTCCCAGACATATAGGTATTGTCGCAAACGCTTATGTATCAATTATAGGATTCGCGGATGCTAGCGAACAATGCTACGGTGCCGCTATTTATATTCGTGTGAGTAACGATTGTACATCGCAAGGCTCAGTACATCTCCTCGCTTCTAAATCCAGATTAGCTCCTCTTAAAAAGATTTCACTAGCACGCCTTGAACTTTGCGCCGCGTTACTATTGTCTAACTTAATAACCGCTGTATATGATACCTTAAGTAAACGACATAAAATATGTTCTATTCACGCTTTTTCGGACTCAACCGTCGCTTTAACATGGATTCATTCCCCCGCATTCAAATTTCATACGTTTGTGGCGAATAGGATTACGGAAATTAACGCTAAACTCTCGGCAAATCACTGGTATCATGTAAATAGTTTAGATAACCCCGCAGATATTATATCACGCCCTGTAACTCCCTACATTTTGTCATGTAGTAAGCTGTGGTTTCACGCACCAGATTGGTTCTCTCAACCTATTGAATCATGGCCTATAAAACCATTTCAACCCAGTTTAAATCAAAATGAATATTTAGAAAATAAAACAATAACATTAGTTACAAACTTAGATTCATGTGAAATACATCCCTTTCAAAATTTAATTGAACGTATTTCAAGTTATAAAAAACTCTTACGCGCTATTATTTATGTATTACGTTTTTTAAGAATTTTACGCACCGAAGGCATAGTCACGCCCGCAGATTATGATTACGCTGAAATCTATCTCATACGCTATGTTCAAAATAAACATTTTTCAAACGATATAATTGCTTTAAGGGACAATAAACGTATTGCTAAATCACTTTTAAAACTTAATCCATTCATTGACAATGACAATGTTATACGCGTCGGTGGACGACTAACTCATGCTCAGCTCAGTTATGGCCAGAAACATCCCATGATACTTCCCGCAAAAAATCGCGTTACAGAATTAATTGTTGACTATTATCATTTCACTAACCTTCATACAGGTCCCGCTCTCTTACTCTCGCTTCTCCGTCAAAGGTTTTGGATTCTCGGCGCTAGGAATTTAGTACGTCAAAGAGTTCATCTTTGCAACATCTGCTTCAAACTGAATCCCAAGTCTCCTACTCCTTTTATGGGGGATTTGCCGGCATTTCGTGTTTCCGAAGCCAAAGCTTTTGTCTACACTGCCGTTGACTATGCAGGCCCGTTCTATATAACTCACATTCGACGTCGTGGTATTAAAAGCAACAAAGCTTATATTTGTATCTTTGTATGTCTTACCACCAAAGCTCTCCATATAGAACTCGTCTCAGACCTTAGTTCCGATCTGTTTCTTGACGCTTTCAAGCGTTTTATTAGCAGACGAGGTCCCGTGGCTATGATATATAGCGACGGCGCTACGAATTTTATTGGAGCTAAACGCAAATTAAAGGAAATATATAGCTTATTACACTCTAACGCACATAATAATTATATAGGTAATCAACTAGCTGAGCAACGCATTCAATTCAAGCATAGCCCACCGTATGGTCCACATTTCAATGGTCTTTCAGAAATTAGTGTCCGCTGTGTCAAAACACATCTCTATAAAACTGTAGGTACTCAAATTCTCACATATGAAGAGTTTAATACTGTTCTAGTTCAAATAGAAGGAATACTTAATAGCCGCCCCTTGTGCGTTCTCAGTTCAGATCCTTCTAGTATTAACGCATTAACTCCTAATCATTTCTTAAATGTTACCCCGCTAAAATTTTTACCCTCTGAAGACCTCACTCATATATCTGATAACCGCTTAACTCGATATCAACTCATAACTAAATTAATTCAAAGTTTTTGGCGCCGCTGGAGCCAGGAATATCTCACTTCGCTCCAACAAAGAGAGAAATGGAACACTCCATCCAATCCTATTCAACTAGGATCAGTTGTTGTTATTAAAGATAACAATGCTCATCCTCTTTGCTGGCCTTTGGGTGTTGTGGAGGAGACTTATCCGGGAAAGGACAATGTTGTTCGCACGCTTAAAGTTCGCACAGTCGTTGGTAGCTTTATTCGCCCAGTGGTTAGAGTTTGTCCTCTTCCTCGACAGTAAATATATACGCATGCTTATTTATATTTTATGTATAAGTAGGTACCTATACATAAATTTAGTTAATATTTTAAATTAAATTAATTTACTTTACTTTTATATTTAGAGGAAAACCTCTAGGCCGGGGGAGTTGTTCACGCCGTTTATTATATTTTTTTTTTTAATTAATAATACGCAAATGTGTAGGTATATACATATATATATATAAAAAATGAAACACATTTGACGCACCACAGCTCACACGCATCCCTTCCGTTTCCGCCTCATCTCCCTCCCCCCTTCTCTTCCCGCTCTCGTCCGCACCTGTACCACGCGAGTGACGCTCCTCAAATAAATAATAAAAATAAGCAATAAAAATACTATTAATTATTCGCCGCGAGTGAAAGTGAATTAACTCAAAATTTACATGCTTGTGACCAAGAAAGAAGGTTTTTTGAACCAGCATAGAAGGATTTTTACTGTGTTATTGTGCCGACCAATTGGCCGCCATTTTCGGATGGTCAAAAACTCAGAGCTGCATCAGTGTCTGTCAACCAGGTACGTCCTTCTTTTTCCTTTTTCCCCACGGCACACACAATTGCTATACTCAAGGAACAAGATTTTTCATACGAACTAAAAACCGCTATATTTACCGATTCCATGAGAATTTCTGGAATTCCTTCCTGAATGCACCCCTACCCCCTAAGGAATGTATGTTCCAATTTCAGCTCTCTACGGCCAAAGGTTATGCTGTACGTTTTCTATCAGTCACTCAGTTACTCAATCATTCAGTCAGTAACGGAATAGCTCTATATATTTTGATTGATGAGTTCAAAGATGACAGGTACAGAAGGCAACACATCAAGCGTTACATATCTATAAAAAAATTACTTGAATCTGAAATCTATGCCTTCGACATTAAGTTAAAATTGGTTAGGGAAATTTGACAGGTAATGTAACGCTTGATCTGCTGCCTTCTGTACAAGGACCCCATAGGAAGCAACTAGGCTACATAAAACGAGTGCCTCTCTGGAAGTCATCACCGCTGCTGTAACGACGATATGTTTTTTTACGAACAATGGAATTTACTTTTAAAGTAAAATTATTTTGTACTGACAGTAAGTATGATTTAATGTATTTACGGGATTTTTACCACGATTTTCGATTTTATTTTCGCACGTCCGATATTTTGATGCAGTTACAAGCACCATGATCGCGGACAGTAGGTAGTTAGCCTTCAATATTTGCACGCCTGTATCAGGCAGACTGTGAATTGGAAACTATTTTATTGTCACGAAAATATCATATTGTACACATGTTCTGGCAAATAAATGATTATTTATTTATTTAGTTACCTGATCTTGAAGAGGTATTAACACAAAACTACTTACAAAGTAAATAATTCATACTTATTCCTACGGCATGTACTAACTTCTGTATTTTCTATGAAATAAAAACCTCTCTTTTATAAATGAACCTTTGGAGCAAATACAAATTTTTCTACACTTATCTATTTACATTATACCTATCTCCAAACAAAAATCTTAAAAATCGTTTTGATCAACATTCTGAACACTCAAAATACCTGTAAAATAATGTTAATTTTTATACAGCCCCGAAACCAAAGCAAACACAGATAATGATGAACAAATTCCGTAATGGTTGAGCAAATAACTACCCCCGGTTCTCGAGGTACTGAAAAATAATTGAAAACAGAACGAAACCTCTAAGAGTGTTTGACTTTTGATTGTTTGTAAATAGAAAAATTGTCGGAAACATGGCCGCCGTTGTTTTCCTTCCGCATATTTTCATAACAGTTTTCATTAGTTTTTTCGATCGATTCGTTTATTTTAAAGAAGAAAAGGAATTGATTGATTGATTATATATGGCTAGTTATTAATTAGGTCAACATTAATATTGGGGAGTATCTAATCGAGTAACTGTAAATAAAAATTTTAGGTGACAATTTTTTTTTTTTTATAGGTACTTGACTAAACCCGCGTTTGACCTCAATCTCACATGATGGTAAGTGACGATGAGGTCGAAGATGAAAGCACACGGGTTTAGGAAGGAACTGGCTCTTTATACAATATTGCCGGAACACATTACCGCCGGAGCGGTAACATTTGGCGGCAGACTTTATATAAAGGGTGGTCGCTAGCCAGGCGGACCCAGAAGGGATCCTACCACCAAGCATAATGAATTGGGCTCACTGTTTTAATTAAGTGAGCGACTGACAGCGACTTAAAAACATTATTTAAGGGTGCTAATTAGACAGACTTCTTTTAAATAGAATTATTTCCCTCTAAAAATCTAAGTTGTCTTCTATCCGTGCCACAAACCACGTCGGGGTTGTTTAAAAAAGCTCTAGGGCTTATGTCGCTTCGCCGGCCGATGCCGGGGCACCGCTCGCTTCGGTCGCTCGGCTCGCGCACTAGTATAACTATATGCGACCTAACTACATTGCACCTAACCGTACCGACTACGTCTTCCGGAACGAGAGCCCTTTTTGTCACACAATATTTTTCATCACAATGTTAATGAATATATTACTAAGTATAAAATTAATGTATGAATATACATTGTGATTTTCAATATTTTATTTATTTATTTATTGGTATTTCAACAGCACAAATTTAACATATTGTTAACTTAAAATTTAATTTGATACATGGAGCCAATTATAGAATTACACAAATACAATAATAAAAAAGAGTTAAAAAAAGTAAGGTAAAAAGCAACAACTCGATAACAAAAAAAAAATATTACAGAATTATTTTTGATACAATCGGAAAAAAAAGAAAAAAAAATCTATAGTGCAACAAACAAGAAACCAAAAAAGAAATATATTAGGTTTAAAGTTAAGTTTTATGTACAATAATTAAAAAGATCAATAAAAAAAAACAAGACATTATTGAAATAAAATAAAATAAAAAAAGAAGACTTTATGGTTTAATGGTAAGGAAAGTGTTATGTTTTGTGTGTATATGTGGTGTGATTGTGTGTATGTGTGTGTATGTATGTATGTATTTTCATTTATTTACGCTTTGTTTTTCTCACTTCACTTTTAAAGGACTGCCGTGTCAATTGAAACAGATCAATGTGGGAGTAATATTTGTTGTAAAGACGTGTTATACGTGACATGACTGAATTTTTATAGTAGTTAGTTTTAGAATGAGGGACTTGTAAAAGAGCCGTATGTCGAATGCGACATGTAGGGGCGCGGAGCTGGATGTCGTGCAGCAACGCGGGGCAGTCGCGTGCACCGCTCAGCACGTCGTGTAGGAGCAGCATGTTGGCCTGACAGCGACGAGACTCTAGCGAATCGAGATGAAAGTGATACAATTCTTCGGCATACGTTCTTTTCTCACGATAGTCTTTGAATCGCAAATAATTTAGGAAGGTTCTCTGAACTTGCTCAAGCCTATGTATATAAATAGCATATTGTGGGTTCCAGATAGAACTTCCGTATTCCAATATACTGCGTACATATGTCATATAAAGTGTTTTAATACAATCTATTATCCGAAAAGGTTTACTAATTCGCTTGATAAAACCAAGGAGTTGGTATGCTTTATTCACAATAATATCTATGTGCTGGTCAAATCCTAATTTAGCGTCAAGAGTAACACCTAAATCACGAACCACATCGACCTTATCTATAATACATTTATCGAATTTGTACTGGAATTGAATAGGTTTGTTCTTTCTAGTAAATGAAATATACATACATTTACCAACGTTAACTGATATCCTATTTTTCGCGTAATAATCTAATAATGTATTTAAGTCACCCTGTAGTTTCAGACAGTCACTTTCACAAGAAATAAAGCGATAAATTTTTTTGTCATCAGCGTAGAGTATGAAATTAGAGTTTTGGAAACAATTAATAATGTCAAAAAGGTACGCATTGTATAAAAGAGGTCCTAAGTGCACCTAACCAACCTGTTTGTTTTCTTATGATTAAATAGTCTGTATTATAGTCGCTCAACTAGTAATACAGTCGCACTTTTAATATTTAAAACCGTTCATTTTCATATTTTTTTAAAGATAGTCCAAATTTGTGCGGAATATTTTGATGGAAGGAAATCACTCTAAATAATATAGATAGCAAATTTGACTACAAACAGACATTCCTTTATTTTCGAAAGGAAATAAATGCGCATTCAAAGATTTTGAAAAATTCTCCCGCTTCACCCGTTTATCAAACCGACTAAAATCTGTAAAAATGTCATCCTGTAGTTTTATTGCATCGTTCGTTAGGGTCAAGCACAAGAATGAAATCTCTCTAACACACTAGGTTAATGTAATGAAAGGAAAACCATGAAATCTTCATTATTAGATTTTAGTCGGTTCGATTCCTGGGTGAAGCAAGCGAATTTTCGATAAAATTGTGGTCTTAATCCTTTTCCAAAAAGGATTTTTTCTTGGAGTAAAATTTGCTATCTGAAATTTTCCTATTATAAATCCCAACCTGTATACTCTGTCCCGCCACGTATAGTCGGCGCGGCGAACCTTGATCCCTATAACACTGGCAGTAATTTCCACAACATAACCTTGTAGTGCTGTCACCGTAACATTAGAATTGTATGGGAGGCTTCTAAAAATGGCATTTATTTATTTTACGTAGCTATATTCCAATAAAATGATATTCCGTTGGAATTATAACAATTCATAACATTTGCAAGAAATTATCTCAATATCAATCACACTTTACGTTTACGTTGTGCAAAAGTTACTTCGTAAGGTATGATTCAATAAATACCCTACGAAGTAACTTTTGCACAACGTAAACGTAAAGTGTGTCAGTGTCATAGGGATCAAGGTTCGCCGCGCCGGCTATAATATTCTAAATAATGCATATTTTAGAAAAAAATACCTTTGATCTCAGAACATACAAAGAGAATTTTTAAGTTATTAATGCTGCATATACTATCCATAGTTATAGTTTTATAATTATACATAGTGCAGTAACAAAATGCCGTTTGTTTGTTTCTACGCGCTAACCTCAGAAAGTACATGCTTTTACCGGATTGAATTTATATCAATATATATAAAACTGTTCCGTTACTGACTGAGTGACTGAGGTACTGAGGTACTGAGTGACTGAGTGACTGACAGACAACGTACAGCCGTAACTACTGGGCGTAGAGAGCTGAAATTTGGAACATACATTCTTCAGGGGATGTAGGGGTGCACTAAGGAAGGAATTCCCGAAATTCCCACGGGAACGGGAAATATAGGACTTTTTAGTTTGTATGGAAAATCTTATTCCTTGAGTGCACCGATGTGAAACCTGGTATAAAGGTTTTTCAATGTGTGTCTGGTTGTGTTATGAAAGGAATTTCCGAAATTTCCACGGGAACGGGAAATATATGATGTTTTAGTTTGTATGAAAATATCCCATCCCTTGAGTGCACGGATGTGATACTTGATATAAAGGTTCCTCAATAAGTGTCTGTTTGTATTATGGAAGAAATTCCCGAAATTCCCACGGGAAGGGGTTGGACTTTTTAGTTTGTATGAAAAATCTTATTCCTTGAGAGTACGGATATGATACTTGGCATGAAGGTTCTTCAAAGAGTGACTGGTTGTGCTAATAAAAAAAATCCCAAAATTCCCACAGGCACGGAAAATATATGATTTTTAGTTTGTATGAAAAACCTTATTCCTTGAGTGCATGGGTGTGATACAGGTTCAAGGTTCTTTCAGTGGGTGTCTGGTTGTATTGTTTCTGAAATTTCCACGAGAAGGGTAGTTAAGCGCATACGAAGTTGCGGGATAAAGCTAGTTTAATATATATTACACACAGGGTTGGTTTTTTAGTCAATGGCCAATTTTTTTTACACTTTAAGTATCATTTATAGAAACTATTTAAACATAATCAACGAATGCAGAACATTAAAAAAACCGACTTCACGTTAAAACTTTGGCTGAGTTGAGAATATTATCAACGTAAACATTCTCCGTAATAATACATATTTTTTCAAAAGGTTGAAATTTTCAATGAATTACCCAACTGATTTCGATGAAATTTAAATGGGACCAACTATGAAGTATCCTCTATCATATGAAACAACAATTTTTAAAATCAATTCATAATTGTTCGAAATATCGTGTAACAAAGACATACAGACGAATTGAGAACCTTCTCCTTTCTTGAAAGTCGGTTAAAATATGTATCTTTCACTCTAAATTATGAATGAAATATCATTAAAATCAAGACGACTACGCGCTACTACAGAACATCTTGTAGTACTACGTCGTAGTACCCATGTAAATCAACAGCGACTATTTATAAAAAAATATTTGGTGCCATTTCTTTATTTTTTTGTAGGTACGTTTATATATTATTTATTTATTTTTATTTATTTAATAATTTATGCACACACATAGAAGCTTAATTAAAGAAACATATAAATGAAAAATATGTACAAAGGCAAAGCTTTTTTCTATAAAAAAATTCTACCAGCAAGACTGAGGCTGGAGAATGAGAATAAAAAGAACAAATTAAGTGCGTACAACTTACTTGCAAGCAAATAAAGATATATTACATACACTACATACTAAATACATACATACATGTATAAAATATATATCTATGAACTATTGTTGAAATATTATCATTGAACGAACTATAATGTAAAAATATATATAATTATACGATTTAAAAACCTAAGTAAGAGAAAGATAATGTTCTCTAACTCTTTTTTTGAAAATAAAATAGTGATGTCGACTCAGGAATTTTGTACGGTAAGGAGTTCCACAGTCTGACAGCATGGACAGTGAATTACTATGCAAAGAAATCGGTTCTATGGGACTTCTTTTGTAGGAGTGTACGCTTATGCGCTATTATTACTAAAAATAACATTTAAATTTGGCTGGTGAGGTGACTAAAAGCAACCTGGTATATACCTGGTATATAATATATACCATTTTAAATACGATAAAGTTATAAAAGTATTAAAATACCTATTCTAAGTTCATTTACCCTCTCAAATCACGGCTACATACCATAGCTAAACATTAACCGGCAGCCGTGCAGACAGCCATGTAATGATTTTCATAATATGTTTATTCATGAAGTTCGTATCCGATGTCTTGACATACTATATCCCGAGGCGCCGGTCAGCAATAGTCGCTCCATTTCGACGTGTGCAGGTATTTGTAGACCGTCTTGGTATTTGCTTTCCATTCGTAATCGATCGGTTAACCTTTACCGAGAATTCTACACGCTCCTTTGTAAATAGTCTTATCTATTTATTATACAACGTGTAACAAAATGAAGGGATAATACTTAAGGGGATTGTATGTTTGGTGATGGAGTTTATAAGTAACAGTTACATAAATTTGTTATCCTTGCGGTTCGGCTGAAAAACAAGTTCAAAGTTTAGATCAAAATATCTAAGTGTCATCCCTAAAAACAGCTGTTAGCTTTTGATGAAATCTATTCGATAACAGATGACGTGAAAATAAAATGATCGGTAACTAAGACAGATACTACAAAGTGTAGCCGGTGCGGGAAAGGTCATAAGGTCACTGACTGCGGTACGAATCTTGTTTTAGTTTATTAGGTTGACTAGGGTTGTCAAAATATTTTGTTGTTGAAACTTGTATGAAAGTCTTTACCAGCACTAATCATGCTAATTCTTTTACTGTATATTCTATGTATGGTATGGAAGCTAAACCTTAAGTTTTATCTCTCCATTTTGTTACACGTTGTAGCCTAGTATACAACGAGCCTCTATGAAACCGTGTCCCTCTACTTTTGAAGGGTATAGTTTTTTGCCAACTTCATGGCTTACAATCGTGTGACAAAGACACAAAAAAAACATACAGACGAATTGAGAACCTTCTCCTTTTTCGGAAGTCGGTTGAAAAGGTTATGAAATATTTTTTGGTATTTGACACCAAAAAGCTTTGTATGGAAAAATGTCATAAGGTAACTGGGAAAGGCCGTGGAAAGGCCTGTAAAAGCCAGGTATGTCACAAAAAATGGGTAACTGATTAATTGAGAAGAATTTATTTAAATGTACTTAAAAATTAATTTAATGTGGTACTTTAATTTGCTTTGATTCGGAATAAGAACACGACAATTTTTTTTTTGGTGTTTGTAATCAAAGAAACCTTATTTGTCTCTCATAACTAAACTCTCCGTCAGAATCAGAACCACAAAGGCCTTTTTTTTTCAATTAAATCCACCCACTGACAGAATGTAATTTGTGACATACAAACTGACACAAAACATTTGTCAAACTGAGGGTAGACGTCGAAAAATTTCAGTCGAAGTTATGTGCCCCGAATGAAAGATTAAATCGTAACGTTCGAAAAGAGGTACTGGAAGGGCTTGGTAATACTGTTTTCAGGTTTCTAGATCTTCACGATTTTAAATAAAACACTTTTTGAATGGATGATTTATCGCATATAATTTTATATTTTACATTTTCGACGTGTCGGTAAAATGATGTGTGGTCAAAGCAGAGTCTTGGATCAAAGACTGAAGATATTTAACTAGATTTATTTCTTTTTTAAATAACATGTTTCATTTTAGTATGGACGTCTGGCCAGCACCTGTGCCCATTAATTAGTTGTGTACTTTATTTATTTATTTTATTTATTTATTTATTTTTAAGAAAACCAACAGCGTTATTACACATTATATCTTAATCTAGTACTTATAACTAAGGAAGGCGAATTACAGGTTTCCCTTTAATTACAATAAAGGACAGACGTGATCTTTTTAAATATTTGCGCAAATAAAATGAAAAGTTAAACAGATACATAAAAAAAAAATGTCATACATATAAAAAGATATTCTACACAATATTACATACAAATAATTACATATAAAGATAATTGAATAGTTTTATTACATAAACATACCTATTATAATAAAATTACACATCAATTTACTTACTACTAATTATTATGCATCATCAGGGCAAGAAGTCGATTTTAGTATGTCTTTTGCTTTATTTTTAATTGTATTTTTGGACTCGGTAAAGAGATCTATTTCATAAAATATGTTATTATAAGTTCGAGGTAATCGGGAAATCGGGGCATTACGAGCATAGTTCGTGAAACACTTAAAATAAATTGTTAGTTACTTTTCGTGTACATTGAAAAAAACATCTTGAATCGACACTGACCACAGGCGACTGACGACGCCATGTTTATGTCATATTTTCAGTGACATTCCTATATGTTTGATTTCTGTCTGGACGTAAAAGATGATTTGTGAAATGTCAGTCAATCCTACAGATAAAAAAGTCTTGAAATGTCACTTTTTTACACCTTTCAGCATCATCTCTTATTATGTTTCACGGCTTAATTCTTTGCGATTTAATGTTAACATGTTGTAGTAGTACTTCCAAGCGTCAGCCTTGCACGGTTTTCAGAGACACGTTTTTTTTTTTTTTTTTTATTTGGCTACCCTGATCCCCGCTCTTGAACTCCTCTCCACTTACTTCCTCTCATCATCCCTCCTCAATAATCATTCTGTATTTCCGTGCTCAAGCCTTCGCACGTGCGTCTATAATTTATTACTTAAATTAAACGTTAGATAGATAGTCTTATAGTTTAAAAATTTAAATCTCAACTTATTATTTGTCGTTCGTAAAAATGGGGAAAAGGAAATATGAAGACATCGAGACCATACGCAAGAAGATCAGAAAACTGGAAAAAAGCTTCAAAAGAAGCAAATGCCAAGTGAAATTTGTACCTTATCACTATCCATGGCTCTTTACATCGCATAATTGCGTTACGAATCCTTATTCGAAAACAAAGTTCAATGATCTTTATCACTGAATTGAATGAGCCGAGTTTAAAACTCACAAATTTACCTAGTAAGAATCTTTATTCGAGACGATGGTAAATGTCATTGTTTAGTGATCATTATCGCTAAAATGACTTTTCGAATCCTTATTCGAAAACAAAGTTCAATGATCTTTATCATTGAATTTGAATGAGCCGAGTTTAAAACTCACAAATTTACCTAGTAAGAATCTTTATAAAAAGAAGAATGGCAAGGTCCCATACATTGTCAGTACCGCTTTTATTTCACATAGCATTCACGTACCTCAAACTTAATATGTGCGTTTTATTGCTTAGATAACGAGTAATCAGAATATAATTATTAGATTTATACAGAAGTTGGGAATAAAAAGTCAAAACAATAATCTAACCTAAAAATTACAGGAATTTATAGTCCGTCTTTTCTAACATGGCGTCGTATTTTGAAACCATTACATTACAGAAGCAGGTATTAACCAATCCAGAGGTTTGAAACGGGGTGGTAGCGCGGGCGGCTTAATTCAAGTTTGACAGTAGGACTTTACAACTATTATTTTTTATTGCCGGGAAATAAAAAAATGTGCTTTCGGCAAGTTTAATTTGATTTTATTGTATTTCTAAATATTCCCAACAACTATCACAACAATAGATGTTGGAAAAAACGTGTCTCATATTGACCTATTAGCTACATATAGCCCGGTTTTGATACGCTTGAAAACTCTAAAATTAAGTGATACCGTGGCCGCCAATCCCCTTTACCTAATTCGAATCTTTATTCGAGACTATGGAAAATTTCTTTGTTTAGTGATCATTATTGCTAAAATGACTACCCTACTTTTTGCATTTTATGCTCGTAGGTGCTAAAAACACTTCTTTCGAATTATTATTCGAGACGCTGACTACTTTCGTCTTTTCAGTGCCATCTACCTCAAAACATCCACCAGTAGATGATGTTGAGGATATAGAATTGGATAGCGATATCTTAGAGATGTTGGGAGATGCTCCTAAGATTGCTGAAGAACTAGGAAAACCTTTACATAAGGAAATTTCAACCCGGTGCGGTGGTCTGAAATCCTTTTAAAGGGACTACCCAAAATGACAAGAGATAAAATCCTAGAGGATTATCTTATTCCTAGTAATTGTCAACTACTCCTTGCCCCTGCTCTGAATCCGGAAGCAAAAGTGGCAGTTATCGAAGCGGTCTCTAAACGGAATTCCTCCCTCATGTTTAGGCAAAGACAAACTGGTGTGGCTATAGCAGCTCTGGGAAGAGCTACCGAAACACTCGTAGGATCATCTTCATTAATACCACAGAAGCAACAAATAAGCAATGGTGCCATCTCGAAATGTACTTATATTGAAGGACAATTTTTATCCAGTATATTTCTTGTACCTAAGCCTAATGGTGATAAAAGGTTTATATTGAATTTAAAAAAAGTTAAATAAATTTGTACTTGCTAGTCATTTTAAAATGGAAGATTACAGATCAGCGTCAAAATATTAACTGAAAACTGCTGTAGACAATAGACTTAAAACATGCATACTTCTTTGTTGCGACAAATGAGGCTCACAAAAAATATCTTCGATTCAAATACAAAAATATATTATATGAATTCAATTGTTTACCGTTCGGCCTGTGTACCGCACCTCTCGTGTTTACTAAATTAATGAAACCAGTTATAGAATACCTGCGTAGTCGGGGTATGATTTCAGTTATTTATTTAGATAACATTTTTTTATCGGAAAGACTTACTCGGAGTGTGTCACTAATGTATCTACAACTATAGATCTATTACAGAGCTTGGGTTTTTTGATTATCTTTTCAAAAAGTTGTTTAATACCTAAACGTGAATGTAAGTTCTTGGGCTTCACTTTCGACTCAAAGCAGATGATTTTAAAACTACCCGAGGAAAAGAAAATAAAATTGAAAGATTTTATAAATAGATTTCTTTGTATAAAACGATGCAAGTTACGCGAATTCGCTAAACTCATTGGTTATTTAATTTTCGCATGTCCAACAATAACTTATTCGTGGTTATATACAAAAAAGCTTGAACAATATAAATATAATTGTTTATTAAAAAAAAAAATCCAAACTACGATCAGACAATTGATATCTTAATTACCCTACATGAAGAATTATATTGGTGGTTAGGAAACATAGATATAGGCCATTCATCACTCAAACCGAACAACTTTGTTTTAGATTTTTTTTCTGATGCCTCCTCTACGGGATGAGGAGCGTATTGTGATACAGTTAGATGTTGTGGATATAGGAAAGACAACGAAACTTCTTGTCATATAAACGAGTTGGAACTAAAAGCAGCCTTTCTAGCTCTGAAATGTTTCACCAAAGAATTATCTAATTGTGACATCTTATTAACAGAATGGGCAGTAGGTATTCAATATGATCACCTAGATTATATATCTAGAAGTATGTGGAAATGGTGCGAAGAACGTAGAATAATCTTATTCGCTTCTTACATCAATACTAAAGATAATTGTGAGGCAGATTCATTATCTCGAAAACAGTTCGAGGATACAGAGTGGGAATTAAATCAAATTGCATTTAATGAAATAGTTCGCAACTTTGGTATGCCAGTATTGATTTGTTTGCAAACAGATGCAATACTAAGTGTAAACAATATGTTTCGTGGAGAAATGATCCCGAAGCATGTGCTGTTGATGCCTTTACACTGCCATGGACCAATATGTTATTTGACGCCTTTCCACCATTCTCGCTTATAGTAAAATTAATGCAGAAAATCATTTTTCATAAGGCAGAGGGTATTGTTGTGGTGCCATATTGGCCAAGTCAACCTTGGTTTCCTATGTTTAAAAAGTTGTCTGTTTCAATTTTTTTGTATTTTGGACCAGATATTGACCTTCTAACATCTCCTTTCAGTAGATTGTAGATTGTGTACACAAGAATCTACGCCTTGTTGCCGCGAAATTATCAGGCAAGCATTACTAAGGAAATATTTATCGAATAGGTCAGTAGATATTATGCTAGCTTCGCTTGCAAATAATACTTATAAACAGTACGATGTTTGCATAAAATCTTGGACAATTTACTGTAGATTACATAATTATGATTATTTTAATGCTTCTATTCCAATTGTAATACATTTTTTAACCGATATTTTTGATAAAGGCGCTAAATACGGGACCATCAATTCTTACCGCTCTGCCTTATCTCTTTTGTTAGGTAATAGCTTAAATGATGATCGAGTCAAACGTTTCATGAAGGGTGTTTACAAGTTGAGGCCCACCAATCCAAAATATAATACTTCTTGGAACCCAAACATAGTGTTAAATTATTTGGCCACTCAATGGCCAAATGAAGGCCTTAGTTTAGAAGATTTCTCTAAGAAACGCTGACTCAGCTAGGTTTGGTGACAGCGCAAAGAGTACAAACATTTTCTCTCATTAAAATAAATAATATAACTCAAAACAGAACAGAATCTTAGTTAAAATACCTGACTTAGTAAAAACTTCAAAACCAAACTCCTTTCAACCCCTTCTAAGGCTACCATTTTTTCATACAAATCCTGCAATATGCCCTGCCAGATGCATTTTAGATTATATAAATAAAACGAGTGGTTTACGTAGTTGTGACACTTTATTTATTAGCCACAAAAGACCTCACTTAAAAGTTTGTCTCAAACTTTGAGTCACTGTGTCAAATATACTTTACAACGCAGTGGCGTGGACACATCAGTGTTTAGCGCGCACAGCACGCGCCATGCGGCCACTTCCACTGCTAGCAGAGTCGGTGTCAATATTGATGTCATACGGAAAACCGCAGGATGGAGTAATACATCCTCAGTATTTGCCAAATTCTACAACAAAGAAATTGTATCGGATGCCAATCAATTTGCAACTAGTATTTTATGTAACTCCTTAGAATAAATAGATGTATATTTGTGATTTATTACTGTTGGTTATACTCTAACAATACAGTTTTACTTATACCTATACTGCAAAAATAATTCACATTAAAATACTCTGAACATCCTACAACATGTTAACATTAAATCGCAAAGAATTAAGCCGTGAAACATAATTAAGGATCAAACGAACTTACCAAGTGAAGTTCGATCACAATTATGTGAACGGCTTAATTCGAAGCGATTGATATAAACCCGCCCAAACAGTATTCCTTTAAAGTAATATCACCCACCCATAATTAATGTGAATTATTTTTATGGGTACTACCTAGGAACTTTAGCTCTAAACAAAATGATTATTGAGGAGGGATGATGAGAGGAAGTAAGTGGAGAGGAGTTCAAGAACGGGGATCAGGGTTGCCAAATAAAAAAAAAAAAAAAAAACGTGTCTCTGAAAACCGTGCAAGGCTGACGCTTGGAAGTACTACTACAACATGTTAACATTAAATCGCTTCGAATTAAGCCGTTCACATAATTGTGATCGAACTTCACTTGGTAAGTTCGTTTGATCCTTAATTAACCGTTTATAAGTTTTTGCTTAAAAACTCGAATGCTTCGAAGTAATAATAGATAGATAGATAGATTCATTTATTGATTGCCACAAACACACACATATTAGAAAAGATAATTTAGACAAAATAATAATAATAATGAGGTGTGTGTTGTAGCAGTGCAAAAAGCCGCAGCTCAGCGTTTTTTTTTAATTTTTTTTACATTCTAAGAACAAAAGACAAATCTCTTTAGGTTTGGAATACATTCTATTAACTGTCAAACCCCAAACAATGGAGAGTTTTCTGACAGCTCATAAAAATTAGTTCAAAAAACCTCTATAGATGGCACTTTTAAAAAGCCGAAGGCGTTAAGTCTGTATACTATAATGTAGGTAAGTGGTATCTACCATCTATGGTTATTTATACGTTCAATTTCTGATACAGACGTCAATTAATTTATTTTACTTTTAAAAACGCAGTGTAGAATAAATTCTTCGCCTTCGCCTTTTGTAAAGCGCCATCTATCGAACCAATTTTGTACAGTTTTGTTTTTTTAATGAGCTGTCAGAAAACCTCTCATTTCAACTTAAAGTCGGGAGCATAGAGTTCAGATTCAAGTGAATTTTTGTGTTGCCTTCTGTACATACAGTAAATACTTAGGGAATTTTTTGTATAGCTGGGGAGATTTATGGCAATTACGTTATTTCGTTTTTCATTTGTACACCAAAGTTAGTGATTCAATTTTAAATGTGGCTAAAACGATCTCTCAAATTGGCACAGGTTGCGTCAGGATTGCAACGGAACTTTTATTGGAATCAAAACATTTTTTTCGACTTAAAATATTTTGCCCGACAGACGACGCAAAGTTTCCGTGCCTTCAAATCTGTTGTTTTTATGTAGAAAATTGTAGACGTCACAGCTACAAAAAGAATAGTCCTTTTTTGTATAGTGCTTCTCTTATTTTCAACCTATTTCAAAGAGGAGGACGTTCTGAATTCATTGATATCTTTTTTTATTACAATTCAGCTTGGCACTTCCACGCTCCGTGATCCATGTAACAAATCCGCGGCGAGCAATGCTTTGTCATTTTAATCGGTTTCAGCCCGACCAGGTGTTTCGTGTTTGAGCAATAGCATTTCATCTTTGTTCGGCCTGTCACACAATTCTCGGGAATCCGAGATTTATAGGAAGCGTTAACTAATCGTCCGGACACATATTTCCCGATAGGTTTTTAGATAGTAGTTTTTCATTGACGAATGATGTAGTGTCAATATTTGGATATCTGATTTTTTGTAATAAAAGGCAAAGTCATGGATTTGAAATCGAATTGATCGAATCTAATTCAATACTACTATTTAGGTTTAAATATCGTAAGAATTTTCAAATAAAATAAGACTTACTTTCTGTGAAGCATCGCATGTAGAAATATTAATCTCAATATTTCTACATGCGATGCTTCATTCTCACCCACAGCGCAGTTGGTGTTCCTGGGGGATTTTAACGCACACCACGGACAGTGGTTATACCCGTTTCAGGACACTGACCATGCTGGTAGAGAGACTTTTAAGTTTTCGCTCACTCAAGGCCTCTCTCAGCTTGTTGACTAGCCTACGCGCATCCCAGACGTTGCTGGCCACACTGCTTACTGCCTGGACCTTCTGCTGAAAACCGATCCCGACAGATATTCGGTGTCCGTCACTGCACCCCTAGGGACATCCGATCACTGTCTGGTGAAATCTGTATCGCAGTACTCGCCACCTGACACCCGACCAAGTGGTTCTAGGCGAGTATGGCGTTACAAGTCGGCAGATTGGGATGAAATGCGACATTTTTTCGCATCTTATCCGTGGTGGCAAGCTTGTTTTACATCAACCGATCCATCGTGCTGCGCTGATGCAGTCTCAAGTGTGATAGGTCAAGCAATGGAGTTCTTCATTCCCTACGCTGATCTATCCCTTGAAACCAAAGCTCGCCCATGGTTTAGTGCTGAATGCTTTTCCGCTGAAAAGCGTAAGCGAGAAGCCTACAAAGCCTGGGCAACCGCTCGCAGAAGCAAAGCCGTGGATTCGCATGAACACAAGAAGAGGTACAATGCTGCCGCCAAGTCCTGCAAGAAGGTGATCAAAAGAGCTCTTTTCGCCCACATAGGCTGTATTGGAGACAGAATAGCGTCATACCCCTCGGGAAGCAAAGCTTTCTGGTCCCTCGCCAAGTCGGTCGAAACGAACTTTTGTCGCCCATCGCTGCCGCCACTGCGGAAACCTGACGGTTCTCTGGCCCACACCGCTAAGGAAAAGGCGGATTTATTTGCCAGTATCTTTGCGGAAAATTCTCGTCTAGATAGCCAAGGAAAAATCCCACCCCAATTACCTCAGTTCGGTCCTACAATGGGTACCGTTCATATTCGCCAAAAGGAGGTTCTTAAATGCTTGCTGCACCTAGACGAGAATAAAGCTAGCGGTCCAGATGGTATTCCTGCAGTGGTGTTGAAACGCTGCGCAGCTGAGTTGTCTCCCGTTTTGACGCGTCTCTATAGACTTTCTTTGGAATCTGGTAAAGTCCCCAAATCCTGGAAGCTGGCTAACGTACAACCAGTACCGAAGAAGGGAAGCCGTGCTGATCCTGTCAACTATCGACCAATCTCAATAACTTCCATACTTTGCAAAGTCATGGAACGTCTATTGAACAATCGACTCCTGGCATACCTCGAGACCAACGAGCTCCTAAGCGATAGCCAATATGGTTTCCGCAGTGGACGCTCGACCGGCGATCTTCTCGTGTATGCCACACACTTATGGAGAGAGACCTTGGAGGGTCATGGTGAAGCAATAGCTGTTTCCTTAGACACATCCAAGGCCCATGACAGGGTCTGGCATGATGGTCTCTTAAGCAAGCTTCCAGCATATGGCATACCGACCGGGCTCTGCGACTGGATATCTGATTTTCTGAGGGAACGGTCGATTCGAGTAGTCTTAGACGGCTACTTCTCTGACCTAATGGCGATTAATGCCGGGGTACCTCAGGGATCTGTTCTCTCTGCAACTTTATTCTTGCTGCACATTAATGACCTCCTAACACCAGGCATTATTGGATATGCTGATGACAGCACTGTTGTTGAGAGATATATATCCAATGCGCGAACGAGCGCCCATGAAATCCAGGTTTTGAGAAGGTCTATGATTGAGCGCGTTGATTCGACCTTGCGGAATGTGTCCGATTGGGGCGAATCTAACCTGGTCAAATTCAACGCCTCCAAAACACAAGCGTGTCTATTCTCCGCGAAAAAGAGCACCTTTACTTTTACGCCCACTTTCCAGAATGTATCTGTTCCCATCACCGACCAACTAGGGCTTTTGGGCGTCACTATAACGTCCAAATTAAACTTCGGTGAACAAATTGAGTCTATGGCAAAAACGGCTTCCAAAAAATTGGGTATCATCTCGAAGGTCCGGCGGTACTTCAGCCCTGAACGGCTGCTCAACTTATACACAGCCCAAGTGAGGTCATGCATGGAGTACTGTAGTCACCTTTGGGATGGTTCTGCCAAATAACAGCTCGAAGCGCTAGACTCTGTTGACCGAAGAGCCCGTAAAATCATAAATAACAACAACCTTACAAATAAAAAATTGCAGACGCTGGAGCATCGTCGTAAGGTTGCTTGTTTAACAGTATTTTATCGGCTACATTTTGGTGCTCTTTTTGACCAAATTGAACCCACCCCTTTTTACCACCGGACTACCAGACGCAGACAGAACTTCCATCCCTATATAGTGGATTTACCAAGAAGTCGAACAAAACGCTTCGATAGTTCCTTTTTGGTATGGATTGCCAAAGAGTGGAACAATCTGCCTGCGTCTGTTTTTCCTGACCACTACAGTCCTGGAACTTTTAAGTGTCGAGTGAATAGGTTTCTCGTGGATGGACGTGTAACACCATAGTCTTCATGCGCACTTTCCATCAGGTGGCATGGAAGACAAACGTCCTATCCTTACAATATAAAAAAAAAAAAATTCAACCAGTAATTATAGAGATTAGCACGTTCAGCACTATTTCAAGCTTTATTTATTAAAGATACTGTACAGTTTTATAGGAATAAAGTTTATTTGTATTTTATTGAAATACAGAAAAAGTTGTTATTCATGTTATTTCATTTGAATGGAAGCTCTAAATAAAAATCAAATATTGGACTGCTGCATTGCGTAAATTTTTACGTGCATTTCAATACATGATGGAATTATCGTTTGAATAACAAGTACTTTCGATGTATGGTATTGTCCTAGAATAAGCCCTACCTACATGTAAGCCTGTTTTACTTAAGGTGTTAAGAGATTTCTAGGGCCTTGCAAAACGTAAGAATGAACAAAAATGTTTTTGAACGCAGGACAACGATCTCCACGCGATTATAGCAAATTGTTATTCATTATTAGTTCAAATATTATCATAGTTATTAATTATAAATTATATCCTCGCAGCCGTTAGGCCTCTGGTCCTGTTTCTGCCCAGAATACGGGTTGACCGAAGCAATCCAAGCATGCCGTCCCTCCGAGCAGCTGGTGTCTCAAACCAGCGCTTCCCTCCCCCATGCCCTCATCCGTTCCCCAAAGTGAGCCGCTAATTACTCCGTTCGGGTACTGACGAGGGCTCTGCAGCTGATTTTAGTCCGCGTCGTCGAAACGGTACCCCCCATACCTGGGTATTGCCCAATCCACCACCCGGGGACGCGCCCGATGGGAGACCAGCAATTCTGCACGGGAATTAAATAAAATACCTAAATTACCCTTATATTAAAGGACCACACAGTACCGTCGTCAGTACCATCCTGATCATTTCTGTTGCAGCAGTAATACCGAAATATTGCAAACTAAAAATAAATTAAAAAACATGGTAAATGCCTCGTTTCTAAAGTTAATATCTATGTCTTACATACATCTACATACATTTTATGAACTTTAATTATGATACCCCACAGTTATTGACTTAATCACTGAGTTTCCCAGTTATCTTTACACCCCTTTCACACAATTAATTTACATCGAGCCGCTTAAACTTCTAAATGATCCACTTTGTTTGCACTGTATCGCGTCTCAAACACAATGAATCAATCTCGTCTGAGGGCACTTTATAAACCCTTTAGAAAATTATTTAAAAAATGTTGTTCCAAATTCAAAAAAAAATTCAGAGAATGAGGCTCTTTCGTTCTTAGAAATCAGTAGAGCAGCGTGGTTGTCATCTTGATTTGAATGTTGTTGGGATTGATGTGGAGAGGCTGCCTGCAAGAGTGATACGCTAATTAAAATTAACCTTGTACTTATAAGTTAGGTATCCGACTATATGACTTTTCAATAAAATAGCCACTTTTTGATTATTGTATGTTTATAAGTAAGGCAGCTGATTAGAAATGTCTTTTTTCATTAATCGAAATCTCCACATATACAGGTAAGAGTTTTAAGAAGTTATGACAAGTTTATAACCGGAGTCATCTATTATAATATGAAACATGGTGCTTTTTCACTTTTAAAGCATTTACGACGCTAAATTAGTAAAAAATAAAGAATGAAATGGTTTACTCAACAAGAAATAAAAAAATTACAATCGAAACCTTACTTTAAATATTTCAATTTGAATAATATTAATTTTTTCGTTATCTGTTTATCTGTCATTCAAATCAACCACCACCATCACCACTTTGATAGATTCTCCAATAAATCGTAAATTAAATTATGCCGTCGGTACCAGGAGATCAGGAGTTTACAGCGAGTCATCAGCCGCACCGAGTTCATATCGTAAAGGGACTTTCTGTAACGTTCCTTCCAACTCGTTTCCATTAAGCCCTCGACAATTTATACCGCGGCTTGAGGCAAAAGTTTCAGAGATTGAATTAATCTTTGCTCTGACAAAAGTAAATTACATGCGTAGGGTTAATTGCTAGTTATGTGTTCAATCTAAATTGGATGGTTCTGGAATTGTAACTTTAGAATTAAATTTTGTTTTTGTGGGTTTTTGACTCTAGGAACGCGGTGTGATGGAAACTTCTTAAATTATGGTGATGGTTTTGATTTGTAAAATTATCGTGAACATTACAAGAGTTTTCAAATATTTTTATATTAATTCTACTTTTGAGATCTTTGTTTCAATGAACTTTATAATAAACTCTTTAGATTTTAATGTTTCGGCTTCTAATATATCAGTATATTAAAATCAGTGGCAAAAATTAAGTGAGGATATTTCTTAGCTTGTCTCTTGATACAGTTATAGTGGGCTGTAGTTAAATAATGCACATCGTGTAAAAGAGGGATAATATCTTCTATAAGTTGTTCGGATTTGCAGATTATCGGGTCTACAAGAATTACATTACGAATAACCGACTGGCGACACTGATACACACATAATTACTAAGCAGTTCTATGCCGTAAAATTAATTATGCAACTATCGTCTCTTTATCACGATGTGCATTTACCACCGAGTATTGCACATAGTTATGCCAGACTAACTGTATATTTAGACGCAACGCCCAAAACTTGTGACTTGATCGGCGCCATCTTTAGACGAGTACTAAATCTAATGCTCCGAACTATTATTGGCTGGATCGTGACAACCCGGAGTAATGACTCCGAGCTGCCGTTCTTATTATGAATGTGTTCTGTATTCAAGTTTTGAACTGTAAACGCTTAGATATCTTTCGTTTTTCAGGATTCCGTACCTCAAAAGCTAAATTGGTACTCTTATAGGCACTTCTTTCAGGAGCTTGAGGATGTAATCCATTGGAGCAGACTTAATTAACGTTAAAGGAATCGCCAACGCTTTCAAGATAATAAAAATCTGACAAGAAGTGAGAAAATATTAAAAGCATTAGGTAAAGCATTACAAAATGAGTGCGTATGAATGTCAACTTAAAAATCACAAATATTGTATTTATACGTTTTGGGGACTGTTTGGGCATCATTTTTAACAATCGGAAAGCTCCACGCCACGCAGGGGAGATACTCATAGCCCTATAGAGGGCTCATTACATAGACTTGTGATGATGATGAGAGCTATAGACAGCATAAAAAATATACATGTAACCGAGCCTTGAAACATTCGGCTTTCTGTTTCTAATGTCACTAATCCTACTGATATTATAATTGTGAACGTGAGTCTACAAAGTAAATATAGCTAAGTCATTTATAACCCTTCTAGCGCGATTTCATTGACGTACAGCGACATCTATCGAATAAAAGCAAAATAAAATTTTGTATATTATAAATGTGGAAGTTTGGATGGATGGATGTATGTCTGGATGTTGGTACCTCTATCACGGCGAAACGGCTTAAAGGATTTGGATGAAATTTGCCATAGTGATAGTTTACATATCTCGATATTCACGCGGGATTTAAAATGGCGCGGGAAAAACTGCGCGAAACAGCTAGTTATTGTTCATTTTGGGAACGATAAACGTGCGGTGTTATCTGCACGTATGTTTTTAGAATTAAGGCTTTTTTTCGCAATTAATCAACTTTCAGTCACTTAACCTAAGAGTGCTTTTTCTTTATTGTACCTTTTATTTAATTTAATGAATCAAGTTCAAGTTTGTCTAAGAAATAAAGTTACATACACTTTATATTACTCACATATTTTTTTTTATATACACTTTAGCAGCACAATTGACTTAGATTTTTGTTAATGTTCTAATCTGGAGGTTCTTGTTACATACATACATTGTTTTGAAGTAATTCGGTATATTATTATGGTCACGCTGCCACTAAAATATTTTTCGTTTTGAATTTTGAATAATTGTTCGAAATCTGAAATCGTCAAATTAGTTAATGGGATGAACTAAGCGATCACATATACAGGATGGAATTTTTGAATGCCCCCTGGAGGGAGAGTACTCTCAATAAAAGAGATAGCAAATTTTACTCCAAAGAAACATTCCTTTATATTGAAAAAAAAAAAAAAAACTGCATAAATAGATTTTCGAAAATTCACTCGCTTCGCCCGGGAATGGAACCGACTAAAATCTATAAAATTACACACTGTAATTTTATTGTATCGATCGTTAGGGTCAATCACAAGAATGAAATCTCTCTGGCATACTAGGTTAATTTAATGGATGAAAACCCATGAAATCTTCATTTTTAGATTTTAGTCAGTTCGATTTCTGGGTGAAGCAAGCAAATTTTCGAAAAATCTTTGTATGCAGTTTTATTTCTTTTCCAAAATAAGGGAATGTTTCTTAGGATAAAAATTTACTATCTCTATAATTTAGAGTACTTTTCCTCCAGGGTGATTTCAAAAATTCCACCCTATATGTAGACGCATTTGAAATGTGGTGTTGGAGTAAATTCTAAGTAAATATTAGTATTAATAAACTTGTAAATATACAGCGTCCGGGACTGACCGCAAAACCTGCCCTAAAAACCCGAATTGTCCATTCTACGAGGGTGGATTGAAAAGTTCGCGGCCTAGTCAAGAAAACAGAATAAAGTACATACAAAAATATTTTTATTTTTCGACGTAATCTCCATTTAGCTCTATGCACTTCTTCCATCTGCTTTCCAGAGCTTCCATACCTGTTTTAAAAAAAGATTCCTCAAGGTCTTCAAAATACAGGTTAACAGCGGCTTCGACCTCTTCATTCGTTAAAAATTTCTGCCCACCGAGGTGTTTTTTCAGGTTTTTAAACAGATGAAAGTCTGAAGGTGCCCAATCAGGAGAATAAGCTGGATGTGGCAACAATTCGAAACCACAGTCACGAATTTGAGCCATAAACTCGACAGACGTGTGGATTCGGGCGTTGTCCTGGTGAAACAACACTTTCTTTCTCAGTAATCCTGGGCGTTTCTGTTTAATTTCTTCACGTAAACGGCGCAGAAGGGTGCTATAGTACGCAGAGTTTATTGTTTCGCCTTTTGGAAGGTAGTCCACCATAATGACACCCTTAGCATCCCAAAAAACCAATGCCATCACCTTGCCAGCCGACAGAATTGCCTTTGCTTTTTTCGGAGTCGGTTCACCTGATTTTTTCCATTGTTTGGATTGTTGTTTTGATTCTGGGGTATAGTGGTGAACCCAGGTTTCATCCATTGTCACAAATCTGTCAAGAAAACCTTGTGGATCAGCCTCAAACATCCCCAAACAGTCGCGAGAAATCGTGAGTCGAATTCGCTTTTGCTCTACTGAAAGCAATCTGGGGACCCACCTAGCCGAAACCTTAGAAAAGCCGAGTTCATGGACAATGATGTTTTGCGTTCGTTCATATGAGATGCCTGTAGTGTCTGCAATTTCTCTGATAGTCAATCTACGGTCTTTCAATATGAGATCACACACTTTATTGACGTTTTCTTCGGTCGTAGACGTCATTGGCCTGCCGGAGCGAGGGTCATCTTCGATGTTCTCTCGTCCACGTTTAAATTCTGCAACCCATTTTTTCACAGTGGTATAAGACGGGGTAGATTCCCTTAATTTTGTTTGCATGTCATCATGGATCTCCTTTGGTGTTAATCTTTTTTTAAACAAATATTTAATCACAGCACGTTGTTCAAATTTCTCCATTAGTGAAAATTTGTTCTACACACGTATTTATATTGTTCGTAAAATTTTATTTAAACGATATCAAATTGAAAATTCGCGGGCTGACAATTGAATAATGCCAGTTCAAAATGACGGCAGAAAAAATAACAAAAGTTTTTTTTTAATGGCCAGGCCGCGAACTTTTCAACCAATGTAGTACTACTACTCCAATTCAGACATACCGTGTAAGTTAACTAATTTCGGTTTCCTAAATACCAACATCCCATCGTCAATGTGACCTTAATTTGAAAGCTGCTTTATATTCTCATTACGTAGGAGATGTAAAGTAAACAGTAAAGTAAAGTAAGTCAGCACTGCCGCAGTACAAACCGCGGTGATGTGTGCAGCGCGGAGTGAACCTCCGTGTGACAAAGGGGGACTGCGGGGTAAGGTGGGGGGATTTACTAAAAATAATAGATGAATTAATTGTGTGATCCTATAATTCATAAAATAATAATAGGAACACACTTATTTACAAAATCTACAAGCAAAATTTTTGTAAATTTAGAATAGTGTGTTTTTGCGGTTTGCCTTTTCATGTTGCCAGATTTAATTTAAAATGATGAAATTAAATCAATTGTTTTGCAACTGTAACTTTAAAAACGGTTAAGTGTGAGACGGACGCGCTCATGAATTTTTTTGTGTCTTTTTTCTATTGTGCGGTATAGTGCTTCATGGCATTCATTCAAAGTCAAAAGAATCTTTATTTCGTAAGTACTTAAATACATTTGAAATAAGTCAAACAATTTACAAATTAAACTGAATCTACCACCTAGCATTCTTTCCAGTGCTCAGTTCACAACGCCGCCGGACTGCTTGACATGCCCTCCTCAACACGGATATACTACTCTACGCTATACCAAATCATACTTCTATACCTCACAACTGAACTAATTTCGGTTTTCTAAATAGTAACTTCCCATTGTACTCGAAACCTACTTTGTATTCTCATTACGTATGAGATGTAAACAATCAGCGCCGCGGCAGAGCAAACCGCGGTGATCAGCAGCGCGGAGTGAATCTCCGCTGTAACAGGGGGACTGCGGGGGTGGGACGCGGTGTACGGTGGGGGAATTCGTTTAGGAGAATATATTTTATTATTAATGGACATCTAATGTATAAAATTCTCGTGTCACAGTTTTCGTTGCCATACTCCTCCGAAACGGCTTGACCGATTCTGATGAAATTTTTTGTGCTTATCCGGTATCTATGAGAATCGGCCAAAATCTTTTTTTATTTTTTATTTATATGGCAAAACAACGTTTGCAGGGTCAGCTAGTTAGATTATAAAATAATTATAAGAGCTCACTTTTTTGCAAAAAACTTTTTCGGATAAAAAAAGAAGAATTTTTTACTGGTATAATAATGTTTAGAAGATGACAAAAATTTTGCGTAGGTATTTCCTTAATCTTGAAATTATAGTAAAGAGGAAAATTTTCATACAATTTGTTGAGGAGGTTTAGGCCATAATCTACCAAGCTGGCCTAGTGGTAGAGGTGAATTTAAAAACCGAGGCGATGTCGTGCAGGCGCGCGGAGTGAACCTCCGCTGTGACACGGGTAAGTACTGAGGGGGTGGGACGCGGGGTGAGGTGGGGGGATTTGCTTAAAAGAATAGATGAATGAATTAATACACTTTTTCTTCAAAAAACTACATTTTTTTTGGATAAAATTTTTTAAAAATTGCTTTTCCAAGTGACCTGGTTTAATTTACATTGATTGAATATAATATATTCCTTTTCCCAATTACATCTCATAGACTTTTTACTTAGCTCTAATGCTATGATCAAACAACAATAGGTATAATAATAATTGCATGTAAAAAAAAATTAAATAATGCGGTTAAAACCGGTTAAAAATATTTTACTTAACTTAATAAAAGCAAACGTAATCCTGTTACATCCCACATAATTTTAATAAATCATTTAAAAAAGATAACAAAATTAAAATGCCATAAATCAAGCAAGGTTGTTTTCTATTTCAATCACGGCACACGCAAATCCGCGGGCATCTAATAAAAAATGAGTAATGAAAGTGCTCCCTGCTACACACTTAATTTGAATTTATGGCACTGGAGACGCCCGTAGCTCCGCATCAAGCAAATGAATACAAAGTTTACTTTATGAGTTCGTTCTTTGCGAATCACGTCACATGTACACCTGAAAGTTCTTTGGAATCGACTTATTTGAAAACGAAACCTTACTTTACCCTAGGTTTACTATAAGATATCCGGATGCAAGAAGATGGGATTCCCTGGCTGTAAATTGTTATTGTGTATTTTTTTTTCTTATTTTCAAAAGATGATTGCTATTAAGTTTCTTGCCACTTCTTCTCAACAGATCGACTTTCCGAAGTGGTGGTAGATTCAGTTCAATTTTTAAATTGTATGACTTATTTCAATAATATTTTGTAATGTATGTAGGTACATATTTTTATTATTGTAAAGGGGGGCACAAACAGGTTGAATGAGCGCGCGTAGTTGCTAATAGGTAAACTGTCAACTGATTGCCTGCGTTTCCTTTGCTATCCCGTGTGTGCTAAGTTCCCGTACGAACCTTAAGACTTTGCATATTTGAGTTTGAGTGAGTTTGAGTTTGAGCTGACTTTTTTTTTTTTTTATAAGTGACTAAACCCGCGTTTGACCTCAATCGCACCTGATGGTAAGTGACGATGAGGTCGAAGATGCAAGCACACGGGTTTAGGAAGGAACTGGCTCTTTATACAATATTGCCGGAACACATTACCGCCGGAGCGGTAACATTTGGCGGCAGACTTTATATAAAGGGTGGTCGCTAGCCAGGCGGACCCAGAAGGGATCCTACCACCAAGCGACTGTACTTAAACTAGGTAATTTTCAAATCTAAAAGCTTACTTACTAAGTCTAAGTTGATGTTGAAAAGTCCTACCGGCACTGGATAAGCTTGTTGTAAAAGGGGACTAATATTAGCTATTTCACTTGATTATAGGACCCCAGCAGGATTCACCAAATGCACCTAATCAAGCCAAATATCAGCGGCGATGTGTTCCGATCATATTTGATAAAAAGTCTGTTCCCTGCTAAATCTGAAATTACCTACTTACATAATAATAATAATAATATTCATTTATTTCTACTTAAAGAATCACACACATTACAATAAATAAATTAATAAAAAGGAGAAAGAAAAAAAAACAATTGGTAAAATTATTATTATTATTAAATCATTTATTCATAAAAATACACAATTAACACAATCACAAAACATCGCCGAACTGTAAACAGTTTGTTGGCGATTGAAAAGCACCTTTTTACATAATTTTACATTTACTTATAAACTATTTTGTTAATAACAATCAATTTATTCTTATACGCGTTTAATGTTATTTAAATTATTTATTATTATTTGTTTTATTTATACATATATATTCATACAATATTTACTTAATTAATTTAACTTTCCAATACAGAGTTTTATTTTTATTTATGAATTTATTATTTATTAAATTAGGCAGTACACTAATTACACACAAATTCTAATTCTTTTTCCTTTTTACTATACTGAGGTATATGAAAAGTGTGTGTTGCGGCAGTACAAAAAGGCATGGCTTGATCACAATACATTACCTTCACACCATATACCTAGATCTCAAAAGAATACATTCCATTCAAACGAAAAAGTAATTCAATGACATCATCATGAACTTGTGTTTAGAGCGAAATTAAACATAGACGCGTATATGCGGTGCGAGCACAGAAATTTGTCGCCTCGTATGCTTACGAATGTTCGTATTGTATTTAGTCGGTTGAAAGTCTTATGACGACCGGCTGGTGTAGTGGTAACATACATTGCCTTCTATGCTAGAGGTCCTGGGTTCGAATCCCGGCGGCGGGGGATATTTGTGTGATGAACA
Organism: Stenoptilia bipunctidactyla; assembly: GCA_944452665.1. Lineage (NCBI taxonomy): Eukaryota > Metazoa > Arthropoda > Insecta > Lepidoptera > Pterophoridae > Stenoptilia > Stenoptilia bipunctidactyla. Next base: position 2,349,045 of record OX101730.1, read on the forward strand.
CAGATATTAGTTGTCAAGTCATGGATGTTTAATGTTTATTTAAGTTTATTCTAATAAAAATATGTATTTCTTTAATATGTATGTTAATATATTTCTTAAGTAGGTATATCAGTCATCTAGTATCCATAACACAAGTTCTTTAAGAAACTTAATTTGGGCTAGATAATGTTGTGTAAGTGTCAGAAATTAAATAATAAAAAACATTATTAAAGTGTCAGAAATATTTATTTATTTATTATTGACATTGTAATTTTTTATTTTACAGTTATTTAAAAGTACAACATTATAAATAGGGATGCAACGAAACCGATAAGATAATCGTATATCGGCGATTATCGTAAAACTTTACGATCATTCATCATCGTAAATATTACGATACGATATTTTTACGATACATTTATTTCAAATTTTTTAAAGGTTATGTTTCCAAATCGGAATATTTATTAAACACTAGACCAGAACGTACCTAAAATGATGCTGGAATCGATAAAAATATCTAAAAATTACAATAAGCTTAATTAATGGTGCACAAAAATGTAAAAGTAATAATAAAAATCTATAATATAATAAAAGTTTAATTTAACTTTAAGGAAAAAAACCTAAAAATGTTGTGTTTTCTGCATAAGAATTTGCCAGTAATAAGTTAGGACTACAATTAAAATTAATTTATAGTCAGTAAATGTAGCCATTTAAAATAAAACATAACTTAGTGATGAAAATTAATAAATATGTATATCGATTAAATAAAAATGCATAACTTTTTTTAAATACTTTTACTTGACTTAGTACACTTAGTACTTGTCTTACATACAATAACATACATGATATAACAAAGCTTCCAATAAATTCATCAAAATAGTATTAAACAAATATCGTAATGCATTCTAATCGTAATTCGTTATCGTATTTGGCCATTACGATGTATTCGTCATTTGTATTGGTATCGTAATAGCCGTATCGTTGCATCCCTAATTATAAACATTCAAAATTTACAAGGCACACATTTATTTATTTCAATTATTCCTTACAAACCGTCTCCATAATATACGTACATTTGTAAACATACGAGTCGATTAAATTCTGTGCTCGCACTGATGAGAAGCTTTCTTATGAGTTGAATTCGCGACGAAAGCATAAATAATAAATATAAATAAATATTTCTGACACTCACACAACATTATCTAGCCCAAATTAAGTTTCTTAAAGAACTTGTGTTATGGATACTAGATAACTGATATACTTAAGAAATATATAAACATACATATTGAATAAATACATTTTTTTATAAGAATAAACTTAAATAAACATAGAAACGTCCATGACTTGACGACTAATATCTGTGTTCATCACACAAATATCCGCCGCCGCCGGGATTCGAACCCAGGACCTCTGGCATAGAAGGCAATTTATGTTACCGCTACACCAGTCGGTCGTCATGCATTCGCACTAAGTAATCCACAGAGAAATGATAAAAATCTATGCTTAAGTATATCTGAGTACGTTTACGTTTACTAAGTTAGTGATGTGACAGTTATGTCGATCTCACGATTTAACGAGGTTAGTTAGTTGCATGGAGAGAGTGAATGAGAGAGTGAATGATGTATGCTCTCATTAGCAACGACATCACAAGTTTAACTCGATTAGCAGGTTAACGAGGTTGAGGTTTGAATTTCACATGGAAATTAACAATTTATATCCTTAAAGAATTTATATCAGTAGTACCTACAAATAAGTTTGAATTCAAAAGAAGAATTCAAGTGAATCAGCAAGACACCGTTGGATAGATGATTCAATAACTTTTCTCATAAGTCTTTGGTGAATTTTATTGTGGAGAACATTCTAAATTATCATCAAGTTGCTTGTGTACATGAGACATTTCACGCCTGTATCCCTTATGGGGTAGGGGGTAGGCAGAGCACCAGAGAATATAAACCATCTGATGTCACGTTTGACAAATGTATAATGTATGCCCGGAAAGAGACGCAGCTGGTATATGCTATTGCCAGCTGCTTCTTTTGCTTCCATTTCAGTATGGAAACTGGAATGTGTACTCGAGAAAGGGGTATAAAAAAGTATATTTATTTAAATTTTGAAAGTCGTACTTCCTGGTTTCTGTCTTACATTTTGTAACTAGCTGTTTTGCGTGTTTTTACCCGTGAAATTTTGAATCCCGTGGGAATATAGGGATAAAAAGTACCCTATGTTCTATTCCAGAATGTATACTATAACCATACCAAATTTCAACCAAACCTGTAAAGCCGTTTTGCCGTTATTGAGGAACAATACATACATCAAGACATCCATACATCCAAACTTTCACATATATAATATAAGTTAAAGTAAGATGAAAGTAGACTCTCGACCTATATACCGCTAGTCGGAAGTTTTTCATTTACGTGTCAAACATTTGTCCACTCTCGCAAACTACACTGCCAATCAAGTTATAGGTATTAGAAAATAAGTGCGTCAGTGCGACCGAACTGACCTCGATTCATGCGTCTAACAGGAATGAATTGCAATTATAGGCCTATAGATTGACATAAAGTAACTGTTATACAGGGTGACTGGTGACAAATTTTAGATACTGAAGGAGAGCAACTCTGTACTCGATTCTGATCATAATTATGTAATAAAAGTAGGATCTTAATTTTTCACTCAAATTCCCTATAAATAAATACTACTTTATTACGATTTACTTTACATACAACTGAGTCAATTGCGGCAAGCGGATCGGTGCCAACGCTAGCGTAACCATGCGTTGCGTAATCAATTCTTTAACTTTCGGTTAAGTTTACTAAGTAAATAATTAATATTCATTATTTATTATATTTTTTTTTTCATGTATGATCTCAAACTATCACGTCCTTGTATTTCAAAAGTGACCCACCAGTCCCCCTGTAGATAATGGAGGATTTAGAATAGTAAGACAAAAGAAAAAAAATAGTAGATTGCCTCATAGGCCTCTACAAACTGACAAGGTCTAAGAATTGGTCACCTACATGGGCTATATTTGTCGATTAAATAGTTCATTATCTACTAGGTACATGCCGGGACACACTATACACAGTAATTTTTTTGAAGATCAAAATATTTTAGGAGAAGGTTAAGAATGATGTGTCGATTCAATTTATGACAAAAAAAATGCAAGCGTGCACACATGTGCAGTTCATCATCAGCATCATCATCCACAGCCTGTAGACGTCCAATGCTGTACATAAGCCTCCCCCAAGTTCTTCCACGTCGCTCTGTCCCGCGCCGCCCTCATCCAGCGTTTACCGGCGACTTTGACCAGGTCGTCGGTCCATCGTGTGGCCTGCCTACGCTGCGTCTCCCAGTACTTGGCCGCCACTCGAGAACTTTTCTGCCCCACCGGCCATCTGTTCTGCGATGTGTTCATATGCAGTTGCCATGGCAAAAATCCATGAATTGGGCTATGAATTGCTCCCTCATCCGCCCTATTCTCCAGATTTGGCTTCGAGTGACTACTTCTTGTTCCCAAACCTGAAGAAATGGCTTGGTGGAAAAAGATTTGACTCCAATGATGAAGTCATCTCGCCAACAAAGGCCTATTTTGAGGACCTCGACAAATCATAATTTTTGGAAGGGATAAAAAAATTGGAGAAGCGTTGAACAAAGTGTAGAGAGCTCAAGAGAGACTACGTTGAAAAATAAAATGATTTATTTATCAGAAAATCTGGTTTTTATTCCAAAAGTCACGGACTTATTGACGCACCCTCGTAAGATAGATCCGCTGGTTTTATGTCAAAACTTGCATTTGACATAAGACATAAGTTAAAATATACTTTATTTGTTGTGTATTAAAAGAACAGTTGCGAAAAAGTTCGTACATATACAGGGTTGATTTTTAGTCACCAGCCTAATTTAAATGTTAGTTTCTTTGATACGATATAAACATACCTGCATATTTATTTTAGCGTCGCTCAATACAAAAAAGTAGAAATATGAAACCACAAACTTTAAAAAAAATAGTCGCTGTTGATGAACATAGCTACTACGACGCGGCATTTAATTGATAATACTACGACGTAGTACTACAAGATGTTTTGTAGTAGCGCGTAGTCATCTTTATTTTAATGGTAATTTAGAGTGACCAAGCTTTGCTATGTAAGCGGATATATTAATTTCCTTGTTAAAAAACTTATACTTTTTTTCCAAAAATCGTTTCTATAAATGATTATATCTTATTGTGTAAAAAAAAATTGGCCGGTGGCTACAAATCAACCCTGTATAATTTTCTATGACACAACGAGTAGGTATAGGAAAAATATCTAGGAAAAAAATACTTTACTTAAGTAAGGACAACCGCATTTTCATCGAGTAGCTAGTGCATGAAGTTCTCTAAAATTACTTGCTTCAACTTATTTACATGCAAAAATTTTCCAAGTTCACTCAAGTTTAAATCCTATTTAGAACAGATAGAACACAAATTTGAATAACTGGTTTTTGACTTTACTCCATCTTGTGGGGCTAGGAAGTAAGCGTATTGCTAAATTGTTGATGATCTCACTCCATCATTATAATATCTCTATAGTAAAACGTGACATCAGATTGTTTTATTGCCATCGGTGTTCTGCCTACCCCATTAGGTATACGGGCGTGAAGTTATGAATGAATGAATGTTATATTAACTTGATTCGTTAAAGTTACGTCCGTAGATTGATCAATTAGTAACTTATCTAGTTCAACAAATTCATGTTTCATATGTGGTCCTATGGTAGTGCGAGGCATTACTATAGACCAAAAATCCTTACTTCGAGGAAGAGGCCGATCACGTAAACATTTCTAGTCCCAAAATCGGCAGTGCGGTTTTAAAGTGATACGCACAAGGGAGGAACTGACAATTGCAGTTTGAGTTCCATCTACCGCAAGCATTTGATTTTTGCAAAAAATTACGAATATTCCCTGGCTCCATACTGAGAATAGAAACTTGCGGTCAATTAAAAGTTTTTACCAATTAACCGGTGGGTATGACGTTTTGTTCGCCGGCAGGCTGCCATTGGTGCTAGTATTTTATTTCCCAGTAGTTTTACTTTTATTTGCTGGTCCAGCAGTTTTCGCGCATTTTGGGCACTCTGAAAAATAATAAAGTTCAAGTCGTTGGATGCGAATTTAGGATTAGTAAAGCTGAGTGTTTTGTTTTTGAAATTTAATTGGTGATATTGTTGTTGGGGTTTATTTTTTGAGTTGTCGAAGCGAGTTGTGAATGGGCTGGATCCTATTAAAGGTAACTTTTGCAGCACAGCAGCTTTACACTAAAGATAGACTCCGACCAAGCGCATCCTATTAAAAAAAAAATAATGATAAAATGAAAAATCTAAAAAAATACCTAAAGTTTGCCTAAAGAAAAAGTCCACCATGGAAACAGATGGACGCCGAAGGTGGTAGCCGTCTAACGGGCAGTTTGGAAAAAAATCAATCATCTTGCCGTATTGCTCAGTTCAGTATGAACAGAAATCATCCTGACTTTACATATAAAATACTTGCTATAAGTTTGTTGGATTTTAGATTTAAGTTTAGCAAACCGATTTTGAGCAAATTGTTACGAAATAATTTATTCTTTATTTTCCGATCAGATAATTTAGGTCTATTAAATTTCACTAGGGTGGTGGACCAGCGCGGGGCTACCAAGGCGAAACTAAAGTCACTTCTACGTACAAAAGCCTCGACTAAGGGCACGTTTAAGCACAGGCTTTAGGGTGCTTACATTAAGAAACAGGTTTCCGGTACAGATAAATTATATGCTAATCAATTTTAGACCGTATGGGTGCTACATAAGAGTGCTTTCACAAAGGAACAGATTTACCGGTACGGACAAACCTGTGCGGGTCTGTTTCTTTATGAAAGCACTCTTATGAAAGCAACCATACGGTCCAAAATTGATTAGCATATCGACGGTGAAAAGCGAACCTGCTGTAACCCACACATATCGAGGTAAAAAGCAAACCTACTGTAACTCACCCCTATCATACATTTTTAAATTAAGCATTTTTCATTTTGTGGGTTACAGCAAGTTCGCTTTTTACAGTTGATATCATATATTTTTTTTATTTCATAAATAGAATCAGAAAAAAATCGAATGGTCTTACTCCCGTGGCTCTACGGTAGTTTAAGAGTTCCTCCAGTTTAAGAGATGATTTTTTTTTTGAAAATCCAATAAGTTTTTGGGCTCTCATAAGCATTTTGCATGTGGGTCACAGCAGGTTTGCTTTTTACGTCGATATGTGTGGGTCACAGCAGGTTTGCTTTTTACGTCGATATGTGTGGGTTACAGCAGGTTTGCTTTTTACGTCGATATGTGTGAGTTACAGCAGGTTTGCTTTTTACGTCGATATGTGTGGGTTACAGCAGGTTTGCTTTTTACGTCGATATGTGTGAGTTACAGCAGGTTTGCTTTTTACGTCGATATGTGTGGGTTACAGCAGGTTTGCTTTTTACGTCGATATGTGTGAGTTACAGCAGGTTTGCTTTTTACGTCGATATGTGTGGGTTACAGCAGGTTCGCTTTTTACCGTCGATATAATTTATCTGTACCGGAAACCTATCTCTTAAGACTCTAAACCAGCGGATAGTTCCATAGTAAGGCCGGCGATGATGTTGTGAAAACCAAAGACACCGCGCGCGCGCCGCCTGTCTTTAAACGTGCCCTAAGGGTACGTAATCTACATCAAAGTGTTCGCCTTGTTTGCCTTAACTAACGGTCTGTTAGATGCCGCTTTTAAATGGAACCCAAAAGAAATCTCTTGTGTCAGTCCAGTCCGTATTTATGTAAGTCATGGCGAGGACGAAGATGAAAGCACTTGGTTTAAGGAAGAAACGGACTCTTCACAGAAGAGTATCACTTATTAGGGTAGGCAGAACACCAGAGGCTATAAAACCTTCTGATGTCCCGATTGACAAATTTGGAGGCATTATAACGGTGGAGAAAGACTATTGTAGCTTATCGCCTACAAAATCGCCATTAAAAGCTCAGTCCCTTATCTCACTTTTACAGTATGCCCAGGAAGAGAAGCAGCTGGCACATTCTGTTTTTCCTTCGCTCGCAGTCCAGCATGGAAGAATATGTTTTTTGTATAAGGAGCTAAACTCACTTTTGACTTCAATCTCACCTAATGGTAAGTCAACGCGAGGAAAGATGTCAGTACACCGCACTGGAACTGGCTCTTCATGAAATATTGCCGGAACATATCACTGCTAGAGCTGTGATATTTGGCGGCAGGTTTCATATAAAGAGTGATCGCTAGCTAGGTGGACCCTTTCACAACACTTTTACTTACACCACCTAATGGCCCATTATAATTATGACATGAGCGTCTAATTAAAGATTTTTTGAAAGGAGCTATTCTAAAAATGTCTTTGGAACGAGAAAGGAAACATAGTACTTTAAAAGTGATTTTCTCCAAAAGCGATGAGAAATCAATTCATTAACTATTTTGAATAAAAATACAGCATCTAAAAATGCACGTTCTTTTTCCAATGGATCTATACCATGTCGAGACGCTGCAATCTAGTAGCTCCGAAAATAGTGTCCTGCCCTGTAATCCAAGGATTTCAAAAATATTTTGTAATTTTTCTATACGAGCAATGTGGGCAGCGTTCCATAAATAATACAAGGTAATATTTTTAATACAAATTCCTTGTTCCATAATTTCTAGACTTTGCAGACAATTGCTGTCTCGAATTCACCAACGACGTACTTAATAAACTCGAGCGGCTTCAAATTCTATGCATAAAGTTCATGCTTAATTTACGTAAATGACCACGTCTCTTAAAGTAAGCTCAAGCATTGTCCTTTCGATATTGTTATCTATACAGGATGACTGGTGGGTCATTTTCGACATTCCAGGAATTGATAGTTTAAAATCATACATGAAGAGAAAAAATAAAAATAAATATTAATTCTTTACTGAGTAAACTTAACCAAAAGTTAGAGAATTCATTACGCAATCCATGGTTGTTACATGAGCGTAATGCTATAGATACTTAGCGGGTGGTGGTGTACGTGTGGTGGGAACACTGCTGTGTGCGTGTTGACTGAGGCAGCACGTCTGGAAAAGTAGTAAGGTCTCTTTCTTATTAATATATTAGATTTATGGAGTAAAATTAAATACCTACTTTTATTACATAATTATGATCAGTGCTCTCCTCCAGTATCTAAAATTTGTCACCAGGCACACTGTATACGTATTTATATTCTAGGTTCCCCCCTAGTTCGCTACATGTTATCCCATATCACAAGCTCTGCTTAGTTTGGGGACATGTAGTTGGTGTGATTGTCTGGAGATTTAATTATTGTCTGATACATTTTTTACTTTTTTTTCTACGCTTTAAATAAACACATCTGATGGTAAGTGAATGTCAGGTGGAAAGTACCCGTTTCTGTAGCTTTTCTTTTTCCCAGTTTGTTGCAAGTGACCAAAGTGAAATGAGTAGATTCGCAGGCGAACCAAAGTTACAGACATGGCCAGAAGAGTTTCAAAGTTGAAGTGGCAACGGGCATGGCCTTTGGGGCATTAAGGTCCTCGAATGGCGACCACGTACTGGGAGACGTAGCGTGGGTAGGCCCCCCGCAAGTTGGACCGATTATCTGGTCGAAGTCGCCAGTAAACTCTGGATGCAGCGCGCGATGGATAGGTGTGGATAACCTTGGGGGTGGCCTTTGTCCAGCTGTGCGCGTCTCCAGGATGAATGATGAAATTATGTTATATGTAATTATTTATTTATGACACTTTTTTATACCTACAAACATTCCAACAAGGCTTTTTGGCGCTTGGATGATGACGTCAGAGGCAACGCCCGCAACCTGTGGGCACCCCGCTGGACCTGATACTCACAGAGACGCCGCGCCAGCCTCCCCGCCTACCACCGAGGCGCCAAACCGAGGCGCGCAGACGCAAGGTGCCCTCCGGGCCCCCCCGCCGCGCCCCTCGCCTCCGCAACCACGTTACTACTCAGGGGCGCCCCACGCCGGCTTCTCACGAGACGCCGTTGAGCATGCCAGTCCTATCCACCTCACCGGATATGGACGGTGCTCCGGCGCCCCGCACTGGACTAGATTACGCCGCGGTAGTGGCCGCACCGCCGACACTGCCGCCGCCCGCAAAGCGGCCCGCGCCTGCGCAGCTGCGTGGTAAAGCGCCGGTAATGCGGCCTGCTGCGCATGCCCCGGCTACCCAGCCGGCAGACCGCGCCGCCACCGCTTCACAGACGCCGCCCACGCAGCCGAAGTTAAAATATCCACCGCTGATAGTGGAGCACCTCCCTAACTGGCAGACTCACATCCGCCAGTTGCGGGACGAGCTCGGCCGTCCAGCCACCGTGCGCCCGTATGGTCGAGGCATGCGGTTCCTGCCTGCCGACGATGTGGAGTACCGCATCGTCCAACGGTACCTCGCGAAGTTGGAGGAGACTGAGAAAATCAGCTGGTTTCCTTACTCCTTTCCAGCTGAGCGAACCGTTAAGGTAGCGAGTCGCGGCCTCGCTGCGGACACACCGCCTGAAGATATCCAGGAAGAGCTCCAGCGGCTCTCCTTCCAGGCAGAGTACGTGCGGCCCATCCGCGCTCGTTCAGGGCGCCCGGGCTGCATCTACTACGCCCAGATTGCCCGTACCAAGGACTTCGCGCGGATATACGCTGTGTCAGAGCTACTCCTCATGCCGGGCATCAAGATTGAAGCCTGGCGTGGCAGGAAGGGCCCGCCACCGTGTCATCGCTGCCAGGAATTCCAGCACTCGTTCCACCACTGCCACAGGCCACTGGCTTGTGTGCGGTGCGGAGGCGGGCACCACGCCGCAGACTGCCCGCGCCCGCGAGAAGAGCCCGCCACGTGTGCTAATTGCGGGGAGTTCCACCCCTCAAGTGCCGGGTATTCTAGCGGGAGGCAAGAAACAAGAAGGCGGGCACAGTTGCCCAAACCGAAGCAGTCGCCGTCGCCCTGGGACAGGCCAGCCTCATGGCTCCCGCCAACCCACCGGCCGGAAGGGCCTATCTGAGCTGGAGGCAATGGCCGGCCAACTGACCCCCTAGCTCCCTTCGCTGATCGCCCAGCAGCCGCCTGTCTTATGACAGACCGCCGACGGACTTGATTGCGAGGCCAATATCGATGCCGCGCCTACGGCACCCCAACGACCGGTCCAACGCTTTGGGCCACGTTGCTACCTCCGAAAGGGGCCATTGCCCCGAGCGGACCCGGTCTCACCTCTGGGGGGGGGGGGGGTTGAGTGGAGACAACACGACAGATGGGGGGGTGTTATGTTTTTTTTTCGGAACTTCTGGATTCGGTCCCCACGCTCCAGGCCCGCGATAGAAGCCTTAAAAAAACTATATTAATACAGCCCCCAGCAATAATTCCAAAGAACTTTAGTATCAATTCATTTATTTTTACGTCTATCGTACCTATCTCGGTTCACATCGCGAAACAAATCTATTTTAAAACAACGGTTTTGATCAGGACTGCTTTGATTTGCATTTCCCTATGTCCTTTCATTTATATTGCTTTCGAATTGTACTGAAGAGAGAAATTAATAACATTGTTTTACTGTCTTTTCGTATTGAATACTTCTGCTTTTGAAATATCAAGACAATTATTTATCGAGATCTTTGTCCGTGACTCTGCAGTTCAACAGTGTTAGGAGTTCTTGGAATCCATAATAAAATGGATTGAAAAACTTAGTGTTTTTCTGGGCGATCTAAATAATATGCTATGAGATCTCCTAGATTCAGTGCGTGCGATTTAAAAGGCAGTATTTTCGAAAGCGTACCAGTTGCATAAATATACATACGTTCAAAACTTCACGCCTGTATTCATTATGAGACAGGGAGAATACTAGAGGCTATAAACCCATCTGATGTCACGTTGGACAAGTTTGGAGGCTTTATAATGTCAGAGAGAGACTATTGCAGTGACAGCGGGTGACCCTATCGCCCACAAAAACGCCAATAAATTTTCTGTCCCCTAACTGACTTTTGGAGTATGCCCGGCAAGCGAAGCAGCTGGCACATTCTATGTTTTTCTTTTGCTCCTAGTCCAGTATATTGAGCATATTAAGTCCATTTGGCTACAACCAATTGATAAAAGTTTTTACAGTCTTTACTTTATTTAATTCTGGTGTATGATAAGAAAAATAACAATGCCGTTGAATTATATTTTCTTTATTAGTCACATTCTTTGAATTTAAAGTTAATCGTAAATGAGAGCATTTTATTCTCAGAGTGATAACGCACTATACTTGATCCGAATTTGAGAAAATACGTATCTAGAAACCTTGTATGAAACGACGGCTGACGGAAGCCGAGTCTAGTGCGTTAGCTACTACAGAAATAGTTCTACGGCTATGTCGGACCATATTTTCCCGAATTCGGATAGAATGTAGTGCAAAACAGTTAAAGTATGGTTGAAACTATTTTCTGGCTTCGAATCGGACCCAAGAGCCATCTGCGGCGACGATGTTAAAGCCTTGGGGTCGCAGTTTGATAGGATCCATGGTCTTGCTGCACTTCACGATCTTGAAGTTCAGCACCAAGTAGAACAACAGTGTCTTCACTTCCAAGATTGCAAATCTGGATCCTGGAGGAGAGATTAACGAATATCAGAAAATGTGCATTAAGATGGACCTTCTAAAATAATAGAGGATATGCAAGGTAAAATATTCATCAGTTACAAAGACTAGATTTAAGAATTCGTCGTGCAGTGGGAAGTGAAACCGCAATCTTTCATTTATCAGTCGTTCATTTCAAAATTCAATGAACCTTCAGCCGTGCGGTTCAGTGAACCCGTTCGACCCATTATCAGCCTCATCATCACTACAGATTCAATCAGTTGAGATTAAGGTAAAAGCAAATTTTACTATCTCATTAAAAGTGCCCTTTGCATTAGGAGTACACCAACAGCAAAACCGGAGTTGAAGACAGCCGCCTTGGTTGAAATCGACCGGATTACATCATCCTAATCTGAAAAGCAAATGCTCGAAAACACAAGTAACAGAAAATTTATGGTAAACTGAATATTTAAATTATTAATTTGTGATAAAAACAATAAAAATATGTTATCTTTGGTATCCACGATTCATTATTTATTTATAATAATTGTATGATTCTCCTCTCACTCATGACACATAATGCTATTGAATTAAAGGAATTGCAAACTCGGTGATTGTCTTATTTAGAAATTTCACTTTGGCAGCCCTTATCACATAAAAAATAAAGAATACTGATTGATCTCGCCTTGTTATTTAAATAAAAACGACGAGGTACGCAAGATCGTCAATATCATATTATCCAATAATATTTTTTTCAACACACTTGCTCGTAAAGTGAGCGTTATTCTATTGAATTTAGAACTATAAACTGGGCTATAAGTCACGCGTGCATAATATAATTAATCCTACAAAGTTGAATTGTAGCTTTGTGCAAATTACATGCGAGTAAACAGAGCATATTTTATTGATCCGGGTTATACAATAAATATTTTCAGAAACAACAAAGAGATTTTATACCACTTCAAATCCATATACATTTTTAAATGCTTGCACCTTATATTAGTAAAACAAATTTGTATATCAAACAAATTATTCACAATTTACAATAATTTGTTATAAAATATTAAAATATTTGCATTTACCACTCCAAACTAAACATTTTCACTTAAAATAGGCTGTATATGCTATACAGACATTGACACATTTGACGAAAAAAAACCTACGCGCATGCGCGAGGTTCGGCGCCATTTTTCAATCACAATTCACAGCTTTGTTATCAAGTGTGTTTGTTATTTTATGACCACGTATGTCTGTCTTTTACTCACAAGTGTGTTGAAAAACGTCGTATGTAACTCGTGAGCGTTGCTAATTACAGTCGAGGCTTTGATTTGAGCCCGAGCCGCAGGCGAGATCACGCTTAGCTCACTTGTTACATAATATACCTACTATTAACGACTTTATGATAAGTCTCTCTATTTTTTAAAGGCCGGGGAGAAAAACAATGAATTCAATTTTTGAATTTCAATTTCTCAGTTTGGACATACAATTTGCCATATTTTTTGACATTCGATAGAAAAACGATTACTACCTGCGCGAAGAGAATTGAAAGATTTGTTATATGAGTTTTTCAGAAAGTGGTGCCATCTGCAGAATCCTTCATGAACTTAATATGTAGGTATTTTATTATTTTATATTATTATTATTTTATTTCCTAACAAGTTTACATAAATTAAATTAAAAAAAAACAGTCCAGAGGAACAGTTCTGTAGACGATCGATACTGCAGCGTCATTTTTTTTTATTTATTTCACAAAACTGGTAATAATTAAAAAAAATACTTGAATCTTAGATTGGAAAATCTTTGAAAAGATTATCAATATTCGTCTCACTCAATATTTAGATAAAAATGACGTATTAGCAGAAACACAATTTGGTTTCAGATCTAAACTTTCTACTGCCAACGCTGTGCACCAATTAACGGACTACATTGTTCAACAGCTTGATAAGAATAACCGGACCTTAGGTATATTTATAGACCTCGCCAAAGCTTTCGATACTGTGTCCCAATCTATCCTACTACACAAATTAGAGACATTAGGTATAAGAGGTACACAGCTTAAATTATTCGCAGATTACCTACAACAACGCGTCAAAATAGACAATGTTCTCAGCGATGAATTAAATACCTCACCCTATGGTTTGCCCCAGGGAAGTATATTATCTTCTACCCTATTTCTAGTGTACATAAACGACCTATGTAAGCTAACACTGACCTGTGGAAAAATAATCTCATACGCTGACGACACTGTGCTATTATTTTCCGCATCAAACGAAGAGGAGGTTTATAAGTATGCTCAACATGGCCTCAATGTTATAATTAACTGGCTACAGCATCATTGCTTATCACTAAACGCTGGGAAAACTAACAGCATGCGCTTTTCTATACGTAGATGTACCTTTGCTTCACCCATGCCTAAACTCTATGCCCATCAATGTAAAGAGACCTTTAGTAACAGATGCGACTGCCCCGCCATACGCCACACTGACAAAATAAAATACTTAGGGGTCACAATTGATGAGACTCTTACATTTAAGCACCATATTGACACGCTAAGCAGCAGACTACGTAAATTGATATTTGTCTTTAAAAAGCTACGCACTGTAGCTGATTCCGTTCTCATTAAACAAATATACTTTGCACTTTGTCAGTCAATACTAACCTACTGTATTACGTCATGGGGCGGCGCGGCTAAAACTACAATAATATCCTTGGAGAGAGCTCAACGAGCGGTATTAAAAGTCTCAACCTTCCGTCCTTTTCTATTTCCAACGCACCTCCTTTACAAAGCTTGTGGTGTACTAACAGTTAGACAATTATTTATAATGCACACTGTCCTAAAGCAGCACACCGCACTTCCTTTCAACCCAGAAATTAATAACAAAAGAAGGAAAGATATAGCTTACCGGACTGATATAGATATCAAACATGCTTTATGTACCAGATTTTTCTTATTTCTTGGCCCTCTTCTTTACAATAGGGTTAATGCAAAACTAAATTTGTACTCTCTGTGTTTGAATGAAATGAAAAAAATAGTTCAAGAGGCGTTACAAAACATGTCTTATGAAGACACAGAAAACCTGTTAGCAGTAATAAGTTAGTGTAAAATTCATAAATTGCATTATTCAATTAGAAAATATTTTTGCCTAACATTAGTGTTATAACCACCGATTTAGGACTCCTTTTTTTGCTTTTCTTTTTTACTCATCCTTATTCAAAAGATTTAGTTACATAAGTATTTATTTTGTATACACTCAGACCCCCATTCGCCTGAAAAACAGGGTAAACCTAGTTCAGGCACTTAGACAATTGTATTCCTTAATATTATATTTTTTAGGTTAAGATTGTAAAAATGTGCAGAATATGAAAATAAATAAATGTTTTATGTTTTTTTTTATGTTTTAAGAAAAAGAACATAACTATTACCTACTAGAAGTGAATACAACTTTCTTACAACTTAAAAGTAACATTAAAGTTCAAAATTTATTGCAATTTGAGACTATAAAAAAAATATTATTATTATACAATAATCTGGTTTAAAAATAAAATTTATGCTATCAAACTTATTGCAGTATGTGTTTTTTTAACAGAGGCTGAAGAATCACCGAAAATGTCAAAATCATTTCTGAATACATTGACTAAATGGAACATCCGTTGAAGTGGAGCAGGTCTACCAGGTTAGTTTTAACCTTTGATACTTCAAAACCTTTTCGATTCACCAATCTGCTACCTGAACGAGGTGTTGATATGTTAACTTTAGACAATAATTTTTCCGAATTAGTAGCACCGTGAATAATTTTATGCAAAAATATTATATCTAACGGTTTCGACGCTTGGATAAAGGGATAACATTATAATAGTGGCATCTCTCTTCTTAGGACCGCAATACTCTGCATTTATTATCGTTATATGTAAGATGATATAAAAACTTTTTTTGAATGCGTTCAATAGTTCGAATGTACTTGGTAGCTAGACTCCAAACCTGACTACAGTATTCAAGAATGCTGCGAATAAAGCAGTTATAAACAGTTATAGTTAATTTAGGTTCTCTAAATAGTTTCATCTGACGTATTATAAATCCTGTTAGCTTTGAAGTCTTTAGAATCATGCTTTCATAATGGTTTCTGAACGTTAAAACATTATCGATGACTACTCCCAGATCTTTTTTTGCATTGAGTTCCTTTAGCTCTTTACCATTAATGCTATACGAGTAATGGGTAATGGTTTTTTTGCGAGAAAAATTGACATGATAGCATTTATCTGGATTAAGATCCATTAGGTTATCATCACACCACGACTTCACACTGTCAATATCTGACTGTAGCATTTGCATGTCTTGGATGGAAGAAATCGTCCTATAAATTTTTAGATCATCGGCATACATTTTAAATCTCGGTGTTGCCTAAATCATCAATATATATTAGGAAAAATAAGGGCCCGAGATGAAAACCTTGAGGGACCCCTGATGGAATAAAAAAGACGTCCGACGAAAAACCCTTTACTACTGTTATTTGCGATCTGTTAATTAAGTACGATTCCCACCAACGTAGAAGGGATCCATGGATTCCAAATCCGGCGAGTTTTCTAATAACTAGTCGATGGTCAACAAGATCAAACGCTTTTCGAAAGTCAGTGTAGACAGCGTGTACTTCCTTGCCTTCGTCTAAAGCTTCCGCTATGTCAGTAACAAACTCAACTACTTTAATTACAACAATACCAGTTGTCAAATGCATCAAGGCGTAGTTATATAAGTTGTAGCAAATTGTATGCAAGTTCTGGTATTCAATTGTATTCAAGTTCTTTTATTTTAATGATATTCATTCATAATTTAGAGTGACCATGCTTGGCTAATATGTTAGCGAAAATATTAAATTCTTTGTTAAAAAAATACCTACATACTTTTGCATAACGCGTTTCGATAAATTGTACATATTGTGTAAAAAAAATTGGCCTGTGACAAAAAGCAACACTGTATTTTGAATACTTACCGATACAACTCCTGGGACCTGAACCAAACGGCATGAAAGTGAACGGCTGTATGTTATGCCTGTTCTCTTCGGAGAACCTGTCAGGGTTCCAGATCTCAGGTTTAGGGTAATGTTTGGGATCACTATGGATGCTGTGGACACTGCTGTAGATAACGTCCCCTGGATTCAACTGTTTTTAAAGAAAAGGGTTATTGTTGGGAGTTTCGTCGTTAAAGATCTCCGTAGTTGTTGTTGCAAGGAAAATTTGCGGATTGGCAAGAACTAGGGAATGTGCCAGTAATCATAAATCTACATGTACGTGCAGGTTTGGCACTAACAATTATTTTATTTATTTAGATTGATTACATATTAATATTTTTGCCAAAGCTGTGTGCGCCTATAATAAGCGTTATTATAATAAATATTGTCACCGTCAATGCTATTGGTGTATTTTATGAGCAAAAACATAAATAAGTTTAGGAAATTAACTTGACGGAGTAAAGTACTTGACTGGATTAAATACAAAAATCATACTTATTATTCATCTACAAATATACCTTATAAGGCTTGCCGCCTTCTCTGGGTGGTGGTAGCTCATAGGGTTTTAAGCACACCCTATTCGAAATTACAGACGCAGGCCACTTCCTCATTGTTTCTGTGAATACGATGAAAATAAGAGTTATTTTTTATCTTTTAGTACACATTGCCAAAGTAAATTCATATGGAAAACGAATCTCGTTATTTACTAACGAGAATTTTGCATTAAAATGAAATATGTTTTTCTTTTAAGTTTGGTATTTTTGGGAAGTTTATAAACTAAAAAAGTTTTTAAAGCAAAATAAATGATGATTTTTTTTTTAAATGTGTTGATTTCTTGTGTTTGAATTTTTTTTTACCCTTTCGTGATTTTTCTTGGGCTATATCCTTTTTCTGAGATTTTATTTCCGGCAAAAACCATGTTACTCAAACACAAGTACGTATAAATTAGTTATTAATAATTTATATAAAAACAAAAAGTTGTGCGAGTCTAAAGGAAAACTTTTGGGAAAAATTCAATAAAGTACAAAATTATGCCTATCTTCAAAACTATAAGACTTAGCCCATACAAAGCAGGCTTTAAGTACTTGCAAATAATCTCATCTACACGCTCTGCTCCTATGGCGGGTCAGGTGCTAGTCACCCTGTATAGTTTACCGTTGAACATATTTATCTCCACTTTCCATAGTAACTTGGAAGATTAGGAACATTTATAGGTTATACAAAGTAACACCTTTATTACACCCTTAATAGTGGTGTAATTATAGAATTTAGAACCTAAGCGGAAGACAGTATGCATAACAAGTAGTAACGTTTATAGTTGACGATATCTTTAGGCCCGGATGTCACAGACCACCATAGGGTTAGGTTATGTTTTAGGTGAGTATTTGGGTGAGGTTTTTGGTTAGGTTTTTAGGTTAGGTTTTAGGTTAGGTTAGGCTGAGCGGAGGATGGGACGGAGAAGGAGACGCCTTCTCCCTCGAGATAGCCAGCCGTGGCGCGTGAGGGGACCTATTGCGGCTATACAAGCTATGCGCGGGAGTGAGTCAATGCTACTGGCGATACCGTGGGCTCCAATTATGGCGGGGGAGGTACACCTGGAGGTTTTTAGTGGGTCGGTTCGGCCTTCTGCCGGATCATCCCCACATACCCCACCGTTCCCCCTTGGGCGGTCGGGGACATGACAGCATGTTTTCCTACTGACAAAAAAAAAGGCCCGGATGTCACAGACCACCATGGATCTAGTGCTCGTTCACCGAAAGTAAATCTTGCACCCTGTAGCGGTCTTGCAACGAATCTAGTAGCTTAAATAAAAAACATTACACAAATAAAACCACCTACCATTCAAAACACAGTCCAAATACTTCAACTCTGACAGACTTTCATAGGTAACATCCCCCTTCGCATCATAGAACGTTTTCACCTCCGTGTAAAGCTTCTCTTGTTCGTCAGGGTTTAATGCCAGCTCGTGGATGGTCATGACTGCAGTTGATGCTGTTGTTTCGAAGCCAGCTATGAAGAATATGTACACCTGGGCTACGATCTCGTCTGAAGTCCATTCTGTAAAACAAATGTTTATATCGGTGTCTTAACGACCTCTGTGAAGTACTGAAATAGTGATTGCCAGTAATATTGACGTTCCTAAACTAACAGTCCTTTTGGGCTGGGAAGAATGTACTATTTTCCACCGGCTTGAAAAAGGACGAGGTTATCAACTCGTGTTGCAATTTTATATGGAGATAATCAAAATTAAAAAATCAGGGCCGTTCTCGACACCAGCGGGCGTGAGAGCGATGTCTCGCGGTTTCATACAAACTCCATACTTTCTATCGTGTTGCGGAAATCAATGCACGCGCTGCTGTCCGCGCGGCTGTCGCTGTCGCTGCCGTTCAGTTTGTAGCCTTAAATACATTATTGTTAACATATAATTTCACTATGACATGTTTCCCAAGAACAGACCTTCATATATCTTTTGACGGTCTCCGACGGCAGTGATCTAGACGCTACTACACTAAGTACGATTCCCACATGGAACAAGAAAAAACAAAATTTACGGGTCTGGGCGTTTATCTATACATAAATGTATTTATATTCTAGATTTCTCCCTAGTAGTATTTCAAAACATAAGCTTCGTTAGAAATCTTCTTACGGCTTACGTAACTGGCAAACGCTTCCCAATCTTTTGTTTACGGCAGGGAATATGTGACCTATGTCACTCAGGTATATGATTCATGATTATTATGATATATTCTTTGTTTAGCGATATACCTATGACACAACTATAAGAGATTACTTTACAGCTAGGTGGCGCTATGTGAATGACGTCCAACATTATTTGTTGCAGTTATCTTCATCTTGTTAGTTATCTTTGTCAGTATCTTGGGTCAATAGGGCTATATTCTATTTATACACGGTTCATAAAAATATAAATACCTCTTTGAACTTTTTGTTGCTTCAAACCGTCGTCAACTACTGCAAAACCAGCTGCATCGTCCTTTTCGTTTTGGTTAGCTTTTAAAGTACCTGAAACATCACAAAAACTGAAATTATGCCGTCAAGAATTTACTTAAAACAACGATGGGTAATAAATAATTTTAAAAATAGTCTGGAAAATTATTTCTGAACCTTAAAAATATTAACAAAAAAATATTACAAAAAGTTTCATCCATTTCATAAAACAACTTTTTCATAATTTTTAACACTTATTTCACTACTATGTCTAACTTTAACATGTTGAGGTAAAATTCGTGGTTGCGAATGCCATCTTGCATAAAGTTGCTAAAGTGCATAAAAGAAAAGAAATTTTGAATTGACACACTAGACCGCTTACCCTTTTTCGCTTGCATCAGCAAATGAATCATGTCAGGTCTCTCCACATTATTCTTCTCCCTATATTCCATTGTAGTTAAGACAATATTTCTAAAGAAATTGCTGGTTGTTTGCGGAAACAATTTGCTTCCGAACATCTGAAATATTAAACAACGTATTCATTTATTTTTGCTGTAAACCAGAATAAATAATGACGGCGCAGTGGTCAAGTGTTTGGCTGCGGCGTGAGAGTCTCAGTTCGAATCTCAGCAAAGCCAGTTAAGGAAATGGAATTGTCTTAAATTTTTGGGGTTTGGTGTTTACTAGAATATTGTGTTTATGTGAACGCGATACTTTCTAAAAGTACATTGGTTCAAAAAAACAGTGCAAGTTGTAACACCTTTAGATTGATTGTCGTTTGCAGGTTCATAAGTGATAAAAATTTGTTTCGCTCCAAGGGCCCCGATTTTTTAATTATAATTCTTGCATCTCACGCTGGCCTCCGTGCTTTGCTTGTAGTAAACTCTTATCTGTAAACGTGCATGAGATCGGTAAGGTCGGCGTAAAAAATAAACAAAAATTATAAGAAATTTATTTATATGTTTTTTTTAGGTATGATGATTTAGAAAAACTATGACAAAAAAAACAATTTGAAAAAAATAATTTATAATATAAAGAAAATATAAATTACTAAAATTCCCTATTATTATGTACAATAATAAGGACGGCTTGCGCATCGTCGTTAAATACAGTTTAAGAGCGACGTAAACGCATTTAGTCTACTAATTATAATTAGCGTCTTGCACAACAAAAATTTAGGCACTAATCACGTTTAACGAACTGTCAAAGTTAAATACCCAAAGATGGCGATTTAGCGTCGCTAAATACGTTTAGTAGCAATCGAGCGTCATCATTTTGAGGTTATAGAAATTTTACTATTATTTTATAAAAGCTTGTAAAGAGTTCGGTAGGAAGTTTGTAAGATGATTTGTGGGAATTGTATTCTGACGACGATGATGAGGAGATTATAGAATATATCAACAGACCGAGGGAATTGTTTGAGAGAGCAGACTTATTTGGAATGTATTCGGACGACAAATTCTTCAGAAGGTTTCGTTTAACGAAAGAAACCACTATACCTAATGTTGTAACAGCAAATAGCCCCACATTTAAAAACCAGCAACAAGTAAGGAAATAAACTCATTATTAATGAATATTCAATAAATAGATAGGTAGTTAATTAGCTATTTTTGTTTGTTTTGCAGGATCAAATCAGTCACTCCTATGAACCAACTTTTACATAACAATTATTATCAATAAAAATTACCACGAGAAATAGCACGAGAACACTTCACAAATCGCAACAACACAATTTGTGTGACTTGATGAGACAGTTGAAAGCTCGTCGGTCCATTTCACGCATTTTTTATTTAAGAAATTCAACCATTTTGCTTTAAGTCAAGTGTACAACGCACGAAAACGTAAAAGGGAACGCAAGAAACTGCTTTACCGACTCCCTAACTACGATTAGTTAAACTACCATCCAAACGGACGTGAGCAAGACCTTTTTAATTGTATTTAGACTAAACATATTTAGTAAGATAAAATCATTTAACTAAATTCTGTTTAGACCAAATGTTACGCAAGCCGCCCTTAATCTTCTTCGAATAAGCTGTCACTTTCAAACACTTCGGTATCACTGTCACTTGATTCACCTACTTTATAACCATAAGAATAATATTTCATATATTCCTTTTCAAATATTTTCTACAATCTTCCATGATACATACAGTTCAAACCCCCAAATATAAAGAGCTCTAGCATCCATTGACCCATTTTTTTCTTTTAAAACTGACTAGAGTTTTGCTAAAGTTGGTATTATATGTTCTACATGAAAATTTTGAATTGTAGCCCGAATAATTTCACGGTTCATATAATCTAAAATGTATTACTGTCTCTTGAACGACGTTTTTTCATGTGTGAAGTAAATGCAGCGGAAGATGATATCAGCTCTATAAGAAATTACGTATACCTAAACAAGATAAAAACGTCATAATATTTACAATAATTAACTATGTATATCAAGTGGTTGTTTCAAAAAAACAAATATTGTATTCTTCATAATTATCGTCTTCACCACTAATTCGGCGAAAGATTCATATGAATATCTACTGATTTTATTTCACATTTCTAGTCCTTCCTTACAACAGTGGCTGATCTGAAATTTTAGTTTCATTTCGTTTAAATAAAGATAATAAAAGTAAAATAATAACATATCAAAATTAAAATTTCATGGTATGGCATTATATAAACATTGCAGAAGCTTCGCTTGTTTACTGTTTTTATGGAATTATAGGAACTTTAGATTATTTTTGTTAGTTAAAACCGCTTCTTTACTTTTACCATAGGTAAGCTCACATTTTATAAATTTTGGCGTGTTTTATAACTTAATGTTGAATAAATAGTACAATAATAAATATGAGCCGGTATAAGGCATAAAGTGACATTTCACAATTTTTGTGTACATACTTATGCACTGTACATATGCACGTTCAACTACAAGTAAAGCTCGGTGGTCATCGTGAATTGCAAGATCATGTTGACATGATTTTTGTACTACTACTTGTTTAACCGTGTGTAGTACATTTTGGTGAGTGCGCGAGTGCTCTGTTTGAACAAACTGAACCCTATCCCTTTTACCATCGGACTACTTGACGCAGACAGAACTTCCATCCGGATGTGGTAGATATTCCGAAAAGTCAAACTAAGCGCTTTGATAGTTCCTTTTTGATACGGGTCGCCAAGGTTTGGAATGAACTGCCTGCGTCTATCTTTCCTAACCAGTATAGTCCTAGTACTTTTAAGCGTCGAGTGAATAGGTTTCTCGTGGATGGACGCGTACCACCTTAGTCTTCATGTTCACTTAACATCAGGTGGCATGGAAGACAAACGTCCCATCAATAATTTATATAAAAAAAAAAGATCACGAGTAGTTGTCGACTTATAAATAAGCTCACAATTTTGCTCATCCTCTGAAAGCAAAGCTTTGCGTGGAGTAGAAACTTCATCTACCTCCCAAAAGTTTCTCAGAAGAGAATCTAGCGGTTGAGCGGTTATAGGAATTTTTCTTAGTTTAAACCGTTTCTCCACTTTTACCATCACCATAGGTAAGCTCACATTTTATAATTTTTGGCGTGGTTTATAACTTAATGTTCAATAAATAGTACAATAATAAATATGAGCCGATATAAGACATAAAGTGACATTTCACAATTTTTGTGTACATAAATATGCACTGTACATATGCACGTTCGACTACAAGTAAAGCTCGGTGGTCATCGTGAATTGCAAGATCATGTTGACATGATTTTTGTAGTACTACTTGTTTAACCGTGTGTAGTACATTTTGGTGAGTGCGCGAGTGCTCTGTTTGAACAAATTGAACCCTAACCCTTTTACCATCGGCCTACTTGACGCAGACAGAACTTCCATCCGGATGTGGTAGATATTCCGAAAAGTCAAACTAAGCGCTTTGATAGTTCCTTTTTGATACGGGTCGCCAAGGTTTGGAATGAACTGCCAGCGTCTATCTTCCCTCACCAGTATAGTCCTAGTACTTTTAAGCGTTGAGTGAATAGGTTTCTTGTGGATGGACGTGTTTCACCTTAGTCTTCATGTTCACTTAACATCAGGTGTCATGGAAGACAAACGTCCCATGCATATTTTATAAAAAAAAAAATGTGACTAAAATGTATTATGTTAACTTGTGACATTTTGTCGGTATTCAGCCACTAGGAAAACCATCGATGTACAACATGCACGTCGCCGTACATAATGTCAAAAGTTACAAAATCGCTAAGTAACTCTTTCAAATCAGTGTGAACTAAGTAGCTATATAAAAAAGAGGAGATCTATTTACTTTAAAAACCTTCATAACAGTTGCTGAACATTACGAAAGAAGTACAAAAAAACGGCCAGGCCTATTCACTTGTAATAATCAGAGCATCACATAATATCATAATAATAAACTTAGTGAAAATAAATAGAGAATTAAAAATAAATATCTTAAATATACAACTGTTTCCTTAGGTTTTCTCCGATAAGGGATTCATTGTGACAATGCTCGTATTGAACCCAGCCTCAGATACCTCGTCACAAAAAGAAGCTGACGAACGATATTATGTCGAAACCGAGAATATGTTTGTAAGAGTACGGTACGGTCGAATAATTTAGTGTGAATCTGTTTCAATAAACCCGAAACAAGTTGCGCAATAGACGCGTTTAATTCACTGGCTTTAGTTTTCAAAAGATTTAAACAGGCTACAAATTTTGCAGATTGTGTGTTAAAAAAATTCGGCTACCTTAAAAGTTTATTTAGGGCCTTAAGCAGTATTTCGTATTTAGTGTTTGAAATTCAGTATTTAGTGTTCTCATGTATCAAATAAAAAAAACGTGGAATGATGGACGAGACGAAAGTGTAATTTGTCAAAGTAAAAGACACGCGAGTAGAAGAGTCATACTTTTGAAAAGTGATGTTCTGATAAACACTCATGACCTTTTGCCGATGTCTACGATATTTCTGCCATTTTAAATAAACCCTCCTTCATTCTTTAGACGCGTTCTTATTCCCGTATACTTATACTCGTGCTAGGTAATATGCTCTATGTTACGTGAATCGAAAACCTACCTTGACGAGGAACGGAAATCTAAAGACAATCATCATCGAAAGTTTTTGCCACCCGGAAAATTTGAATATATTTCGTCCCATTTTGTAGAACTCGGAATCTCTGTCTCTTAAAGAGTTGACGTTGATACCAAAGCCTGCTGAGGCGATGACATCGTTGGAATATCTCCTTGCCACATCATCCACATCAATATCCTCACCTTGATGATCTGCAAAAGTCGTAAAATTAGAATGAGTAGGCTAAAATATTATTTTTAACCCTAAGTGGACGATATACGAATACGAGTGAACCTTTTTAATGAGACCCCTGTAGGGCCATGAGTCTCTGCGTTGGGTAACAAGGAGGTATAGGCCGTAATGCATCACGCTGGCCCAGTGCTAATTGATAGTACTTTTTTTCCAATTGTTTTTTTCTCTCGGTCTACGTAGGGTCCTAATTTCATTTCGTTTCTTAGAGCCGAAGAAGTAGGTAGCTATAAGGAAGGATAATGGGCGATCATTATCTTCATGAGCCGAGAGACGCACACTTCTGAACGGAGGCCTCCCCCAGCATTCGCCGTGTCGTCCGGACCCGCGCCGCCCTCATCCAGCATTTGACGTTCACAAAGTGTATAAGAATACCTACTGTGAATAAAAAAATTTCGTTTTCATTTTCAACCGACTTCCAAAAAAGGAGGAGGTTTTTTTTTTGTCTCTGTTAAATGATATTTCAGACAGTAACTAATTGATTTTGAAAATTGTTGTTTCATGTTATAGAGGATACCTCATAGTTGGTCCCATTTAAATTTCATTGAAATCGGTTAAGTACTTCATTGAAAATTTCAAACTTTTGAAAAAATATGTATTATTTCGGAGACTGTTTACGTTGGTGATATTCTCAACTCAGCCAAAGTTTTGACGTAAAGTGGATTTTTTAATGCTCTGCATTCGTTGATTATCATTCATTCATTCATTAGGAGAGGTCTTCTTTCAGTAGAAGGCGACGCCCAGCTGATGAGGACGATGATATCTTACCTTGCAAGTACTGAACGATGTTGCTACTGATTTCTTTCATGAAAGGTATCATGAGACGCATCTTTGAGGCCGTGAAGGCGGGACTCAGTGTGGATCTCATATCTCGCCATTTGCTATCTGCAACAAAGATGTGAAAATAGACAATTGTGTATGTAGACTTGACTAGAGATGACGCCAAAGGGTTCCGTACGTCCACTAAGACGTACTTATAGAACAACAGGATTTCCTATAAATGGCAAAATAATTAGATAAGTATGCAAACAGGGCCATCTAGTGATTACGATAGAAAACTGCTGTGTGTCTGTTGAATGAGAACCTCTTTAAATCTTGTTTCAATTTTTTGCTACAGCGGCAATAGTTATATATTATCTAAAAAAATATCTCTATTCTATCATATATTATACATATCATATCATTATATCTTAAATATCTCGCTCCATGAGATGCCTGATGCGAGACAGACAGTCAGCAGAGCCTTGGTACTATTCCCCAAAGGTCCCCTTTTGTCCTTTGGTCCTGCTTGGGTACGGAATCCTAAAAATAATTATTTTACTGGAGAAAATGACATCGAGCTAAGATGTAAAACATACGCGATTACATCCGTTTGAAAAATATAAATAAAGGCTTATATTTAACTGCTTGCCAAATGTAGTAGAAAGTTAGGTCCAGTAAAAAAAAAAAATTACCCAGAATTAGCAACATACATACAGACATAACTTCACGCCTGTATCCCTAATGGGGTTGGCAGAGCACTAGAGGCTATAAAACCGTCTGATGTCATGTTTGACAAATTTGGGATATTATGATGGAGGGAGACTATAACAGTGACATCGCCCACAAAAACGCAAACGAAACCTCCGGCCCTTAACTGACTTTTGCAGTATGCCAATGTCATGTAAAAATATATGTTTTTTAAATTAAAGACTAAATGTTTTTTAAATTATAAACTAAGCCCGCGTTTGACCTCAATCTCACCCGATGGTAAGTAAGATGAGGTCGAAGATGACAGCACATGGGCTTAGGAAAGAAAATTTGAATTGGTTGTTAACGATAGATATGAGTACCAGTAGATATTACTCGTATGTTCAGTTTCTGTTATTGTTAGTCGATTTAAATACTTATGTCGTATTCATATCAAACTTTGCCTACTTAAATCTATATGATAAAATTTCTGTATTTTACATAAAAATACCTTTGTAACTGCTCCTGTATATTTTTTTCTGATGTTAATTTTGATCAGTGTGTCCATATATTACAGAAACATATATCACGCATTAATTATGACAGAAGCTATCATTTTATTCAGGGGAAGGCATTTCACTATGTGTGTTCCGTAAATTAAAAAACAAGTAAACTGTTAATATTAATGAAGTTCTCGAAATATGATTTACAATAGGTATTTTAACAATGTTACGTGCTGTTATGTTTAGACTTGAAATCGAAAACAATCACAGAGGTCACTCACTGGCCTTGAGATATAGACCAAGCTTATCAAACCATGGTCATTTGAAACTTAGTAGAAAGAAAATAATCACTTATTTATCGAAATTTTACATTCGTTTTGCAATCAATCTCCTCCTTCAATCCAATTATGAAATTATATCAGTCTGATTTTGATAAGCCGCGAAAATTATATTTCGATACAATTATTATCGTGAACTAATTGTTGTTTTCGTGATTAGAACTCGATAAACCGCAAAAACAACACCTCCGTAAAAACGATATCTCTTAAGCAATTTTCAGTAATTGTCACCCCGATTACACCTTTTAGGTACAACGTTGAGTCACGCGTGTCACCCGCTTGGCAACGAGTGACACAGCGGGGTTGAATTGTGAAAGATCTTGAAACACTTGTTTACTTATTTACTGACAGGATTCCTATGAAGTTTCGAGTTTCCCCATACAAACTGTCAACCCCTTTTTCCACCCTTTAGTGGTAGAATTTCCAAAAATGCTTAAGATAATTGTTTCTAATTGTTAGCCTAAAAACAAATTTTCAGGCTTCAAGCTCTAAAAAGACGGAATTCCACACAATTTTTTTTTTTTATTATTTCTCCTTCGGAGGCGAATCATCAAACATCCTTTCTTAGCGGATGTCCATTACAATGTTATCAGAAGTCGTTTCAACTATCTGTTTGCAAAGTTTTAGTGAAAACAGTTCAGTAGCTTCGGCTGTGAGTTAATGAATGAGCCAGTCAGGTTTGTCTTTTTACCCGACTAATGCGGAGCAAATGGAGAGTTATGATTTTATATAAGTAAATAAATAAAATTCCCAGACAATCACACCAACTACATTGCCCCAAAGTAGGCATAGCTTGTGTTATGGGATACCATGTAGCGAACTAGGGGGAACCTAGAATATAAATACATAAATAAATACACACCCAGACACGGAACTTTTTTTTTCTTGTTCCGTCCGGGAATCGAACCCGCAACTACTGGCGTCTGAGGCAGACAGGTTTACCCCATCGCCAAAGTGGCCTGTATGTATACAGGTCAAAATCATAACCTGTTTAGTTTTTGAACTTATTTTTTATATATTCAGATTATATATTACGTAATTATTTGTCGCAAAAATGAACACGGGTTGTCCGTCTGAGGCTGAGTAGCGGTTTGTGACAAGCGGGAAAAGGGTGTGGCGCTGCGAGCGCAGGTCAAACAAAAGCGGGGAAAGCCCCTAAGTCTCAGTCAGCGAAAATGTTTGATCAAAAACTTAGTTTTTTAATTAAAAACCGGAAGATGACAAATTTTTAACAAAATTTCATCATAAACCTGTATCAATCCAGATTTTTGATCAAAAACCTGAACTAGTTTGGGTTTATAATCAATCTAGTACTTATACATTTTCGTTGACTTAGGACTTAGGAACTTTCCCCACTTTTGTTTCACCTGCTGCGCTTGCAACTTTTTCTCGCTTGTCACAAAACTTAACTCAGACGGGCAACGCGCGTAGCGTTTTGCGACAAATATATACGTGAAATATAATCTAAATAAACTAAAAGCAAATCTGACTGACTTATTTGCAAAGAGATAGTTGTAATGACTTCCGATAACTTGATAGTGCAAATAAAAGATTTTTGAAAATTCGCGTCTTAAGGGGAGACAAAGGGGTTATAGTTTTGTATGGTTTTTGAAAATTCTTCCCCTAAGAGGTTGAAAGTTTGTATGGGAAAACAAGAGTAGCTAAATTATTTTATTCGAGGCTTCGAGGCGTCAATAAATGAGTTAACGAGTGTTTTCTTCCATGCTGGACTGGGAGCGAAAGAAAAACATACTGTTACTGCAATAGTCTCTCTCCATCATTATAAAACCTCCAAATTTGTCTAACGTGACATCAGATGGTTTTATAGCCTCTGGTGTTCTGCCTACTCATTAGGGAAACATGCGTGAAGTTATGTATGTACAAGTGTTTCAGAATTCAACCCTTGAAAGGTGGAAAAGGGGTGACAAACACTGAAAATCAGCATGGGTATCGTTTTTATGCATTATCGGGAAATAATATTTTAAAAAAGAATAGTTACGAAAACGTTAGTAGTTAAGAAATTTTGCAATGAATCCCTTTGATCAAGTTTTTTTATATATGACGAACTTTTGCCTGCAACTTCGTACCTACACGCGTATACTACCATTCCTGTGGGCATTTTAAAAATTCCTTTCCTGATGCAACCAGACTTCCATTGAAGATCTTTCGCCCACTGTGCATATGTGTTTAGCAGCAGACGGATATTAATAAATTATAACGGTAAATTATCCACATCGTACTAAAGTTATTATACGTACAAGACCTTGGCGCGGTCGGTCCAATGATGGGTAACTTTACATTAATTAATCTCGATGATTTCCGCGCTTCGAAATGCACGTATAGATATCGTTCCTGGGAACCAGTGCCATACTGTTTTCTTAAAAGTAATAATTAGACAAATGAGGTGTCGTTGAAGGCCTCTTTACTGTCCGCTGGTTATAGATTACATAAAGTTATATTAAATTAACTACAGCGCCCTCTAGGGGACTTAAAGAAAATACTGTTTTTTCTTTTCTGTTTCGTGTGGGGTATCAAATGAAAGCGCTTTGTTGGCACAGCTCAAATATGTAAAAAATATTTTTCTAAAATAAGTGAAATAATAATTATAGTAAAAAACTTTTTTTTTTCTGGACAGTTTGGTGTGGGATATCAAATAAAAGAACTTCGTTAGCACATTTCAAATATGTAAACACTGTTACTCCAAAATAAGTAAAAAAAAGATTAAACACTATAACCCGACTACTAAAAACACGCTCTAAAAAGTACGAAACAAGAAAATAGTCTGTGCTGAAATATTTATGTATTAACGTCATATTGATAGAGATGTTTGAAGGATAGCCGTGGTCGTATGCCATCTTTTATAGCAAAACAGATTCATTTTAATAATAAAAAAAAAATCAACGCGGCCTACGATTACGGCTACCCTTTCAATATATCTCTATCAATATGACGTAAATACATAAATATTTCAGCGGAGACTATTTTCTTCTTTTGTACTTTTGAGAGCATATTTTTAGTAGTCGGGTTTTAGTTTATAAACTTAATTTTTTGTTATTTTTCTGATATATTATAGAATCCATACCAATAGCTTATTAAAGCATACTTTAGCCCTAAACAGTTCATGTCTCAAATTAGGTAAACATATTGTTAAAATAAGATGTTGGTACTATAACTCATATTATTCTTCCTTTTGTGTTTTAAAGACATTTTAATTTAACAAAACAAAATGAATATTACCTTTCATTGCAAAGACACTTTTAGTAAACAATGGGTCCACCACTTCTGGGAAAATATCTTTGTGGTTCACAAAACTGTCAAAGTCTTTTACAGTAACGTTCTTGATGATTTCTGGATCTCGGAGCAAGATTGCACTGGAGCTGCCTTCGATGAAAGCCACATACCTGGAAATAAAGTACGATGATAACGAAAATAACATGACTAAAATTTAATGATAACATCGAACTACCAGACGTAGACAAAACTTCTATCCCTATAAGGAGGATATTTCAAAAACTCGCTAAGCGCTTTGACAGTTCCTTTTGATTCGTCTAAAATTCAAGAAAGACGATATTTTGTACAACTTTGTACTCAAGCAAGTAAGCAATCGCCCTTTATTGGTATAATATTTTATTTTATACTAGTACATAAATACATTACTCAAAGCCTGTATGCTTTATGAGTTATGAGGTAGGCAGAACACCAGAGGTTACAAGACCATCTGATGTCACTTTAAATTTAGAGGTGTTATAATGATGGAGAGAGACTGTTGCAGTGACAAGGGGCCAGCCTAGGACCCACAAAAACGCCAATTAAACCTCTGTCTCCTAACTGACCTTTACAGTATGCTCGAGAAGAGAAGCAGCTGGTACATTATCATGGAAGCAATTTATACTAGTAGGATATTCAAATTACAGACGAACTGAAATACTGCAAACAAAAACACTCGAACTAAAAAAAACTACCCAATGATGCCATAATAAGTAATAATAAATACACTTTACTGTAAAACAGAAATCAAACACATTACATTACACAAGTTTTCTTATGTTATGAAAGCCAGAAAACGTGCACTGAATTATAAAAACACTATATTGAATTATATGAATTAAGTCGAAACGCACTTCCGCAAGTTCGCGCTTCGCACCTAGTACTTGAGCAGTGTGGAAATCGCCTAAAGTAACTGGGTCCATGGACTTATTTAATTTAATTATTATAATAAAATTAGGATAAATAATGCGATGCGAATCCAAAACGTAAACTATAAGCATCCGATGTTCTTGTAATTTCAATGACTGCTCTTAAATATTTTCAAGAACACAATTCCGCCTACCCGTAATTTAGGCTTAAATAGAAGAAATAAATAAAGAATAAATTGTTTATTTCGGATTATAGGAATACAGATATCAGTAAAAACAAGTAGGTACTTAAATTATAGTTATTTATCTTAAATACAAATTAAACAATCTTTACGTTTAATTAAATGACTATGTATATCTTAACTGAAGAGCTCCATCATTAAATAAAAAAAAAGAATTCGTTATATTAAATAAGATACAGTTGTTCACATAATTGCTACAACTGTTTCTATCACTCGTAACTTATTTATTTATTGTTCATTATACACATGGAGTAAGCAGCCTTACTTACAGCCCGTTCACACATGGTCCGTTTTACTGGATATGTTTTTGTAACGTAAATACGTATACTGAATACTGTGCCATATGTGAAGTCACTCATACAACTCCATGCGCACTCGATAAAAAAAACGTATCCGGTAAAACGTATCCAGTAAAACGGACCATGTGTGAACGGAGTGTTACTGCATATGTTGAAGGACACCGACTTAAAATGTAAAATATGCACGTGTTAAATCTATTTCAAAAAGAAAGTCTTACTTTTCCTCAGGGAATGCGGCATACACAGTTTTGTAGTCATCAACTATATGACTCTTCGAAAGCGTTGATTTCATATTATTCCCGAGTAATGGATATGCTTTCAGATACTTCAACCCATTTTTATCGAGACGTTCACATAGTTTCCAATGAACATAGAAGAAGTAGAATATTCGGAATGTTATTAAAAATATTATAATTTCAACCAACATCGTGCTAAACTCGCGCGTTTACTAAATGTATGTTTACAAGTGTGATACTAATATATAGCAACAATTATCTGTTTATCTTTTTAATTTATCAACATAAGTCATAGGATTTTGTTTTTTTCTTTTCTTTTCTTTTCAACCTCTGTTTAATGTGTTTTAGTTTTATAATATTTCTGTTTTGTTTATAATTTGCCATAATTTTGTACAATTTTCATTTTCTTTTCTTCCTCTTGTCAACGCCCTTAACTATATGTGGAAACTTGTAATTGGCCTTCAGCTTCCAACTCATGTCCTGCATGAGTTGCTATTTTTTCATCTTTAAATGTACCACCTAGCTGTAAGTTTACCAAAGATTCTAAAAATAAAATAAAATAAATAAAATTTGTTTTCGGCAGCAATTGAGCTGTAAGCGGGAGCGAATAGAATTTTTTTTTTTTTTTTTTATAAAATATGGATGGGACGTTTGTCTTCCATGACACCTGATGTTAAGTGAACATGAAGACTAAGGTGGTACACGTCCATCCACGAGAAACCTATTCACTCGACGCTTAAAAGTACTAGGACTATACTGGTCAGGGAAAATAGACGCAGGCAGTTCATTCCAAACCTTGGCGACCCGTATCAAAAAGGAACTGTCAAAGCGCTTAGTTCGACTTTTCGGAATATCAACCACATACGGATGGAAGTTCTGTCTGCGTCTAGTAGTCCGGTGGTAAAAGGGTGAGGGTTCCATTTGCTCAAACAGAGCACTCGCGCACTCACCAAAATGTATCCTGTAGTACACGGTTAAACAAGCAACCTTACGACGATGGTCTAGGGTCTGTAGTTTTTTGGTCGTAAGGTCGACGTTGTTAATTAGATTACGGGCTCTTCGGTCAACGGAGCCCAGCGCTTCTAGTTGATATTTGGCTGAACCATCCCAAAGATGACTGCAGTACTCCATGCATGATCGCACTTGAGCTGTATATAAGTTAAGAAGCTGTGCAGGGCTGAAGTACCGCCGTACCTTCGAGATGATTCCCAACTTTTTCGAAGCTACTTGAGCCATGGACACAATTTGTTGACCGAAGTTTAAACTGGATGTTATAGTTACGCCTAAAAGCCCTAGATGGTCAGTGATGGGGACAGATACATTTTGGAAAGTGGGCGTTAATGTGAAGGTGCTCTTTTTTGCGGAGAATAGACACGCCTGAGTTTTGGACGCGTTGAATTTGACCCAATTCGACTCACCCACATCGGATACTTTCCGTTAGGTCAAATCAACGCGCTCAATCATTGACTTTCTTAAACTCTGGATTTCACGGGGGCTCGCTCGCGCATTGGATACGTATCTCTCTACAACAGTGCTGTCATCAGCATAACTAATAATGCCCGGTGTTAAAAGGTCATTAATGTGCAGCAAGAATAATGTTGCAGAGAGAACAGATCCCTGAGGTACCCCGGCATTAATTGCCATTTGGTCGGAGGAGAAGCCATCTAAGACTACTCGAATTGACCGTTCCCTCAGAAAGTCAGATATCCAGTCGCAGAGCCCAATCGGTATGCCATAAGCTGGAAGCTTACTTAAGAGACCATCATGCCAGACCCTGTCAAAGGCCTTGGAAATGTCTAAGGATACAGCTATTGCTTCACCATGACCCTCCAAGGCCTCGCTCCATAAGTGAGTGGCATACACGAGAAGATCGCCGGTCGAGCGCCTGTTGCGGAAACCATATTGGCTATCGCTTAGGAGCTCGTTGGTCTCGAGGTATGCCAGGAGTCGATTGTTCAATACACGTTCCATGACTTTGCAAAGTATGGAGGTGATTGAAATTGGTCGATAGTTGACAGGATCGGCACGGCTTCCCTTCTTTGGTACTGGCTGTACGTCAGCAAGCTTCCAGGACTTGGGAACCTTACCGGATTCCAACGAAAGTCGATAAAGACGCGTCAAAACGGGAGACAACTCAGCTGCGCAGCGTTTTAAGACCACTGCAGGAATACCGTCTGGACCACTAGCTTTGTTCTCGTCTAGGTGCAGCAAGCATTTAAGAACCTCCTTTTGGCGAATGTGAACGGTACCCATTGAGGTAATTGGGGTGGGATTTTTCCTTGTTATTTGAAGCTATCCCATATCTTTCTTGTTACTGAGAAATTTGGTTTAAAATTTTAGGTGTGAATTGTTATGCTGGACTGGGAGCAACGGAAAAACATAGAATGCACCAGCTGTTTTCTTCATAGGCAAACTGTAAATCAGTTAAGGGACAGCAGTTTTATTGGAGGTTTTTTGTAGGCGATAGGATGACCCCGTGTCACTGCAATAGTCTCTCTCTATCAGTATAATGCCTCCAAATTATTCAAACGTGACAGACGATCGTTTTATGATCTCTGGTATTCTGCCTACCCCATAATGCTTGAAGCTATGTATGTAAGTATGTATTGTTATGTTAAATAAAAGATATTTTTGACTGCATTTTAAGTTTTATTCACGGGTATGAAAATGTTATACTAAAAATTATAAGAGTAGAAAATTAGGTAGACGAGCATATTGAAAGTATTTTACTCAACTTTAATATTTATTCTTTACTAAACTTCATGTTATTCACAATTTTTATCCTCTTTTGTTGTTGTTTTAAGTTTTTTACTAATTGTAAAACATTTTTGAGACACTCGTGTTTTAAGATTAGGTTTGGTTTACTCACAAATAAGATAACATTGTTGTTATAGTAAATTATTGAACAAACGTGCGTTGTATTTCTATACTTTCAAACTTTCATACATGGTGATTTTTTAATTCGAATTCCAGGAGCAAAGTAATTTTTTGAGAATAAAATTTTTCCTGCCTAAGATTTGACCAAATAAAGATAAGACTTTAATAATTCCTTCCGTTCCTATAACTTGAACCAACAGAATCCACTATCTCGAATCTCAATACTAAATTGTATAATCCATACCTATAGATAATACAATTTGGTAAGCATACAAATGTTTCTCAGAATAGTACGTATCTGTTGTTATCAGTTTATGGATACAGCAATCAAAAATTATACATTTTATCTGATAATACGAATCTACCTTAATTTTTATGTCGCAGAAGAGGAAAATAATGGCTTCGATATAATGATTTAATTATGTATGCGTTTCATAAATTGCTCTACATTTATGGTTACAATACTCAAAGAATGAATACCGGGCAACTAGTAATTTTCAGTTTAAGGTTCTTCCGCACGCCTGAATGTTGTACCTCGCTGAATCATTGTCTCCTCCCCGATTTCCTCTTTAAAGGGAGATTCCTCATAAACATGTTACATTCAACAAAACAATGTTTATTTTTTAATTTTTATCTGAATTAATCCAAAATAATGTCGTAAAAATTAGAGATAAATAAACTGTTGCAATGACCGGAAACTCCATTGCTATATTCGATGAGAATGTGAGTTTTTGCAGTCTGGAAACACAAGTATGTTTTTTTACATCAAATAAACTAATTATAAGATTATAACGCTAGTTTTTAAATATGTACGAATACTTTTCTATAAAATAAACTATAATTAAATCATTCGTCCAGTTATGTATATTAATAAAGTTGGTTTCAAAACTAGCTGGCTACTTACTGTAATACATATTATTATGTAAAAGAATTTATTAAGGAAATCATCTAGAAATATATTTTTTCGGTTGATAAACAATATCGATCGAATCGAGAAATCGTTTTAAATCGGTTGATGTGCACGCGTCTGGTATATCACTAGTGAGTGAGTCAGGCAGCCATTTTGTTTGTGTTGTGTTGTTACTAACGCTTACCACTTTTTCTCCTATTGTATTTTATAGACTACTGCGCGAATATCGACACCAATGATTCTGCTAACCTCGATGACCATGACCTGAACATGGATTCCGTTCCAACTGTTGATTTCATGCGTGATATTCCTGACTTTATGTACATAATGTGAATCACTAGCTGTCATAGAAAGTTAAAAATAATTAAATATACTATCATCTTAAGTAATGTTTAATGCCCAATACACTGCTAATATGCAATTTAATAATATTGTCTTAAGTTTTCGCGATTCATACTATTAAATAAAACACTTTTTAACCGGATTTATCGCGTATATTTACATTTTAAATTTTGACTCGACGTTTCGGTGTCTTTGCAGACCCCGTCGTCACGAGCGACATGTGCAAAAAGTGTTTTATTTAATGCAATTTAATTTTTTTTTAATAATAAGACCTATTCTGTGGTATGAAATGTATTGTTGGGACATTGATAAATTGTAAAAATAATAATGTAATATCTCATGATTACGTTTTTGCATACTTTATTAGAAATATATAATATAAAACTCTTCCGTTACTGACTGAGTGATTGACAGACAACGTACAGCCAAAACTACAAGCCGTAGAGAGCTGACAATCCTTAGAGGATGTGGGGGAGCACTGAGGAATTCCAATTCCCAAGGTAACGGGAATTATTGGACTTTATAGTATGTATGAAAAATCTTATTCCTTGAGTGCACGGATATGATACTTGGTATAAAAAAGTTAAAAAACTTGGTGTAAAAAAGTAGGCATTAACATGAACTACAAAATAAATAATGATACTTTAAAAAATGTACGCGAGGTACGAGATTTAGGTGTTGTAATTTACACAGAAATTAAGTTTACTAAGCAAATAGATAATGTTGTTAGGAATGGGAATAAAATGTTGTCATTTCTGAACCGTAATACAAAACAATTAAAGAATGTAAATGCCCTAAAAACTTAATACTTTGCATTGGTACGTAGTCATGTAGAATATTGTTCCATAGTATGGTATCCCAATTACAAGAATAGCATTGATTGTATAGAAAACATACAAAAGAAATTTATTCGAAGACTCTCCATTTTATCCGGCATCAGACGATAAGTCAAAGAGTATGAGGATAGACTCGATTATTTTAAAATAAAACCTCTTTTCTGGCGTAGGGATTATTAAGGACTTCTATTTTTATATAAATTAATTAATCAAAATGGGGATTCCCCGGCATTGTTGTCTCAAATACATATTAATGTCCCCAGATCGTCATCATGGTTAATACACTATATACCCTTTAATGTGCTATGATGACCCAAATTTATTAGCTGATTCCCTAATTAATTAGTCATATCTCCTCGGTCGCAAAAGAAAATTGACATACTGTACACACACCCAGCAGAAAACACATTATTAAAGCCGGGATAACTCCTGGCCTGTTGAAATGTATTCGCCACCTTGACAAACTGTTTACGAAATTGAAACGGAATCCCAGAAATGTAACAGACACATTTATTTACAACCGCTATCGCTCGATCTGTAACAAACTTAAAAAAAGTCAAACGTGAGCACGAGGAGTCTCGAATCTCTTAAAAAAAGTAAAACGTGAGCACGAGGAGTCTCGAATCTCTTAAAAAAAGTAAAACGTGAGCACGAGGAGTCTCGAATCCGTAAAGCAAAAAAATACCCAAAAGCCGCCTGTAATGTACTTAAGGATATTGCAAACCTCCACAAGAAAAAATCTACTCCGACTCACTTAAATGTGACCTTGAGCCGACATACTGAAAAAATGCATTGACTTTCATCGCAAACTATGAGAATGTCATGTCATCATGACGAGTGGATCAGATCCACTTTTTGATATGTGTAAATTCATATCTTTATCTAATCTTTGCCTGCTCAAAAACATGATTTGATGATATTGACTCGATAGTTTAATTTTTCGAAAACACGTCTAAAAACATACTTTTATTAAAATTACTACGTAGTTATGCAATCCATATGCTTAGAATTTACCTAAATTCAATTTTCACATTATTGTTCCGACTTTGGTTGCTCAAAATTTACATAGCATTTACCGTTATTTTTTTATCGATTTTTGAAACGATTTCAGTGTCTGAACGGTGTCGATGGTGGCGATTTCTATGCATTACGCGACCTTATGTCGGCGTGTTAAGGTGCAAAGATTTCAAGAAAAAACATTTCGATGTGTCGTCTTAACCCTCAAGCGTCTGCAAACGCTGTAAAAACGTACTTTGCAAATATCGGTAAACACCTTGTTTAGGCACTTGAAATGCAGCCCTGCAATTGTCAAATGAATCCCTTAAATTCATCCCATTATTTACCCGGTCAGGCCCAATCTCTTCGCAGCGCCTTGGTCCTTTTTAGCGTGGAATGCAAACAAATAGAAAGTATCATCCTTAATCTTCAGGATCATTCCTAGTGCAACGGGTTGGGACCAAATCTCTACCTTTGTTGTAAAATCGGCCAGAAATATTCTTATTCCACTTTTGCAACACCTTTTTAATATATCTTTGTCCTACAACTGTCTTTAAAAAGGCTTTTGTGCACCCAGTTTTCAAGGGTGGGGATCGCGACAGCGTCACGAACTATAGACCTATTTCTGTGCTAAATTTAAAACGATTTAAAATAAAGTTTTATCAAAGATTCAAAAGAGTGCAGAGAGAGAATTTTTTTACACATAAACCTAAAATGTACGGTTTTTTTTATATTATTTTAGTAATTCATGTCATACCGTTCAGAAAGTACATATCATTTAGATATGTACTTTCTGAACGTTTAAAATCGCAACTTGGTTTCCAGTTAAATTTACCCTGATACTCTGAAACATGGTACTGCTTTCGCAATGAAAATATAAACCGCATACACATATTTTGGAGGCGCTCAAGTCTGTCTAATCTAACTGCTCTTTGGACAAGTTGAGATAACTAACTGCTGCATAATCTAGTATTGGAAGGAGACTTGACTGAGCGAGCGCAATCTTAGTTGTTATGAGCAAAACATGGTTAGGAATATGTATACCTAAGTTGGTGAGATAACAACGTTTCAATGTAAGACTTTTAGAGTAATTCAGATTTTCTATATCCACACGTGGTTTATTATTTAAATAGTTACTTAAATAACCGTCTGAGTATTAAATTATTTCCAGTGCAGTAAATGCAAATTGAAATGGATTATGATATGCGTAAACTGTAGGTAATCCGGTGCGGAAAACCGAAGCCATACAATTTGAATGATTAGGACTGGAGAAGATCTCGGATATTCAGTATAACATTTTCCCCGATGGCTCCAAAGCCGGTATATGTTTTTCTTATTTCTATTAATATAGGGTTGCTTTTTAGTCACTAATCAAATTTTTTTACAAAATAAGTATCTATATATAATAGAAATATATTTGCTAACATATTAAGCAAAGTTTGGTCACTCTAAATTATGAACAAATACTATTAAAACAAAGACGACTACGCGCTACTACAAAACATCTTGTAATACTATGTCGTAGTATTAGCAATGAAATGCCGCGTTGTAGTAGCTGTGTTTATCATCAGCGACTATTTGTAAAACAGTTTGTGATGCCATACCTTTATATTTTTGTACTGAGCGTTACTAAAATTAATATGCAGGTAGGTTTATATCGTTTCAAAGAAACATACATACACAAACACTTAAATTTGGCTGGTGACTAAAAATCAACTCTGTATATATTACAAGTGAAAGAGTTTGTATACTTAGGGTCCTTGTTTACAAGAGATGGGAAGTGTGAAGGTGATATTGAAAGGAGAGTAAAAGCAGGAAATTGTGTTAATGGTGCCTTGTACTCGGTTATGGCAAGCAAAATTATACCGAATAAGGCTCGTCTGGCCATACTTGAAGGAGTTTTGGCGCCAACACTTATTATGTTGGCCATACTTATGTATGGTAGTGAATCTTGGGTGTGGCAGAAGAGACATGAAAGTAGGATTAATGCTGTGGAGATGAGAGCGTTGAGAAGCATGTGTGGAGTAAAATTGAGTTATAGGGTGCGCAACAGTGAAATAAGAAAGAGATGCGGATTGAAAGAGGATGTAGTGACTAAAATTGAAAAGGGTATACGGTGGTTTTGACATTTGGAAAGGATGAGTGAAAGAAGATTTACGAAAGAGGTGTACAGAGCAAGAATGGATGGTGTTGTTGGAAGGGGCCGGCCTAGGCGAACGTATGCCGATCAAATTGGTGACATTTTGAAAAAGGGCCTAGTCAAAAGTACCCGTAACCGGCGATCATGTATGAAAAGATTGATGAACGTGGAAGAAGCGAAAGAGGTATATTTGGAACGCAGCAATTGGTGTTCCCTTGTCTCTGCCTACCCCAAGGAGAGACAGGCGTGAGGTTATGAATGTATGAATGTATGTATGTATGTATATTATTAATATGATATCTAAAATACATCGCGCAACTTAAACCTGACTACTAAAATATGCTCTAAAAATTAGGAAACAAGTAATAGTCTCCACTAAAATGTCTATGTATTTTTAAGCGTCATATGGATTGCCGTTGAGTGAATGGTTTTATCAAAGTGGTAGCTGTTTGCATTTGGCGAAGCTAGTTTATGGTATTGTTTTTTAGTTGTTATACGTGAGCAATAAAGTGGATTTATTATTACCAGAAGGCTAAAATTTATGAAAAAAATATTCTTAATCAACTCTTGGCCCATTTCACCTATAACAATTTACTTCATAATAAACAATTTGGATTTACAAAGGGCCGTTCAACAACTGATGCTGGTGTTGAACTATTTGAAATAATCACTGGTGCCTGGGAGAGGTCACAAGATGCCCTAGGTGTATTTTGTGACCTATCTAAGGCATTTGACTGTGTTCAGCATGACACTCTCATCAGGAAACTCCACCACTATGGCATCAAAGGCACTGAACTCAAACTTTTGAATTCATATCTAAGTGATAGAATTCAGAAGGTTGAGGTAAACCGGAAAAGGTCGGCTGGGTCGGTTGTGAAAATGGGAGTGCCTCAAGGATCAATTCTGGGCCCATTTCTGTTTCTAGTCTATATAAATGATCTACCCTATATGGTAGGCAATAGTCACGAGATTGTATTGTTTGCTGACGACACATCATTAATTTTTAAAATGATAAGACAAAAAATAAACTAACACGATGTAAACAATGCTCTCGCAAATGTTGTTCAGTGGTTCAATATAAATAATCTAGCTTTCAATGATAAAAAAACTAAATGTATAAAATTCTCTGCACCAAATGTAAAACATGTTGAGTCTGATCTGCGGCTTAATGGGAACAGATCTAGTAGATAACACTGTTTTTCTTGGAATTACCTTAGATTCTAAATTGCAATGGGGCGCCCATATCTCACAACTAGCGAGTAGACTTAGTTCTGCAGCGTTCGCGGTAAAGAAAATTCGCTCATTGACTGATGTTAATACAGCGAAGCTGGTATATTTTAGTTATTTTCATAGTATTATGTCCTATGGCATCCTACTTTGGGGCAATGCCACAGATATTGACACGATATTTACACTGCAGAAAAGGGCTATTCGTGGAATGTATAAACTTGGAAACAGAGAATCTCTTCGAGAAAAGTTTAAAGAGATTGGTATCTTGACCCTTGCATCACAATATATTTATGAAAACATTATGTATATTTATAAGAATAGTAATAAATTTAAAACTAGGAAAGATAATCATGATACAAATTACTCTGTAAGATCTAGAAACGACCATAAGTTAGCGTTTCCTAAATTAAGGCTAGCTAAAAGCAGCAAATCATTTATTGGAATGTCAATACGTATATATAACAGAATTCCGAAGTCAATTCAATCCCTGCCATTCAATAAAGTTAAATCAATCATTAAAAACACTCTATCTCGAAAAGCTTATTATAAAACTAAAGATTACTTAGATGATAAAAAGGCATGGGATTAAGCACAACAGGATATTTCTAAAAGTTTCCAATTACTTAATAATTTTGTTTACGGCTTGGCTGTGCGGTATATATATGACATGCTGGTGACTGTCCCACTCACTTATTTTCTTGTCAAGACAACAGCAAGAACGTCATGCTCCCTCAGGCGGCATGGCTAGTGGTAGCGTCGGGTATCGGGTCACCCTCTTCCCTAAAATATGGTTGAGGAGGATGATGGCTGGTGCTTGCGTTAACTCGTGAACGGGTGCTGCTAGCGGTGCCAGGTCGTTTTGCTAATGATACTATGACTATTTTATTCCATTCTTGTTCAAATACTCTGGTCCCAGTTTGTCATGTTCGAATTGTGCATCCATAGCTCATTGCATCTGCTATGTAAGCAATTTGGTTGTGGCATGACATTGGCTCTTACAATTAGCTGTCTTGTGTTTGTTTTTTTTCATGTCACGGTCAATTTGTACTGTACCTATTTGTATTAATTTGATAATTCTGACTGAAAAAGAGTGCCAAGAGTTTTTTTCCGCCGGCTTTTTTTGTCTCTTGGTCTACTGTAATATCTTATTTAACAACTATCAACAACTAGTTAAAGCCGAAGTATGTGATGACTGACTTCATCAAGTGTTTTGTGAAATTCCTAAGATGAATAAAACTTTTTGAATTTTTGAACTAAAATCACTATAAAAGCTAGTTTCAAGCCAATTTTGACGAATTAAAGAATTTAATTTCTGTACCGGTCAGCTTTTGTCCCAACGCTTCATAGGCTTCAACTAAACTATAGAACATTACATTACATTACTTATTAAATTGTATTACAGTTATTTGAAAATAAAATTTTAATATTAATACCGGAAAATATCAGTTATCTGAAAAAAAAAATCAGTTATGCTGCAATAATAAAAAAGGTACACGAATTATTTCAGTATGAATTCCTGTACTGTTATTTTTAAATACACCTCATTTAACGGTATGACGTCATACAGAAAAAAAACTGTGCAGATATTCATACCGGTATGCAGCCCTTGGTAAGTTAATCACTTGAAGGAATGTAAATAACACGTGGGTTACTTTTTTTTATATTGTAAGGATAGGACGTTTTTCTTCCATGCCACCTGATGGAAAGTGCGCATGAAGACTATAGTGTTACACGTCCATCCACGAGAAACCTATTCACTCGACACTTAAAAGTTCCAGGACTGTAGTTGTCAGGAAAAACAGACGTAGGTAGATTGTTCCACACCTTGGCAATCCGTACTACCAAAAAGGAACTATCGAAGCGTTTTGTTCTACTTCTTGGTAAATCCACTATATAGGGATGGAAGTTCTGTCTGCGTCTGGTAGTCCGCTGGTAAAAAGGGGTGGGTTCAATTTGGTCAAAAAGAGCACTATATTCTGATATTTTTAAAGACGAAGCCACAGGAAACAGCTAATACTCACCCGAAAACTTAAAAAGCGTTATTTTCAGCTGTCTTATGACAAACAGCAGTACCAAAGCTCTTGATATCTGAGAGACAGTTAAATCTGCAGTATTAGCATTATAAACCTACACCTATTACAAATAAAATGACAGTTATTAAATGAAATAACTACAAAATAGTTTATGCATACGTAAATAATTTTTGGCTATTAATATTCAATTACCCGAATTAAATCGAAAGGTTTATTTGGCCGTTTGTATAACTTATCTAAGGACTAACTAAGGACAACATTTTAATCAGAAAGTAAAATTATTCCTCCGGCTGCAAACTTAATTATTCATAAACAAATTATGCTTCATCCCAAAATCCGTACAAATTGTGTACCCAGTGCTAATTCTCACAATCATAATTAAATATGCATCTAGTGTACATTTTCTTGGCTCGATGTTTACATAGGGACCGAGATAATTCAGGGAGGCGTTATATGGTAACACCATGTCATTTGTTTTGATTACTAGCCCACTCTCCCCTTTGTCTTGCTACGTTATGTAGCTTATTATTTATTTTATTTCTTATAGTCTTAAGGGTGAACGTGAGTGTAACACGATAAAGATGGCGTGTAAGTGTTGTCAATAACCCTTGTAATGGGAGTCCAGAAAAACAAACGGTTTTACCCGGAACTTCGGAAATTTAGTTTCTTGTAAACGTTATGCTAACATGCTCTTTTAATAAATCTGTTTGAATTTTGTGTTGGTTTAATGATTATCGAAATATTGATGGCGGATAAATTATTCAATTTGTTAAAGCTTTTGTTACAATCTATATTATTCTTATAGAACACTAGGAAAGAGGATAAAAACATGAATGATTAAACCGTTTGAGTTGAAACTGCTATAATTTAGATTTTTGCCAGTAATAAAGGTCATGTACGAGAAAATGCGATAGTCTACCCCATTTTACGTTTTTTTTATTCCATCAAAATTTACAAAACTTCCAAGTTATTTTTAGTCTTTATTTTTTTCTTTGAAAAACTTCGCGTATTTCTTTACATCCTAAAATAGTCAAAGATACAAAAATGCCCTAATTTGCCCTAAACTTTAAATTAAAAAAATAGCAACGAAACGAACAGTCATGTAAAATGAATCACCATTATATTTCGACCCGCTAATGTAATCAAAACAAATTGCAAGCAACACGTGTGTTGCCACCTTACCCTGCAAATTACCCACAAAATGAGGGTCCATTTGTATTTCTCACCAATTTACGTCTCTATACAGTTTTACGTATACCCTGACTGATAGCCAAGGACTTTTTATTTTGTCACTGGCAATTCGGGGCCTCGTAAAAGAAGGTATTTTGCAAGTATCAGGTTGAATATTTTATGAGCAGATTCTGCAGCGTACGTGGTTTATGTAGTAGGATAAAACTAAGATGCCTGATAGTATTACAGAGTTCACGGAAACCTGACTTGAAAGTG
Source organism: Stenoptilia bipunctidactyla (assembly GCA_944452665.1). Lineage (NCBI taxonomy): Eukaryota > Metazoa > Arthropoda > Insecta > Lepidoptera > Pterophoridae > Stenoptilia > Stenoptilia bipunctidactyla. The sequence continues at coordinate 2,393,853 of OX101730.1, forward strand.
GAAGAAGAAATTTTTTGAGAAAAATGTGATAATTTTGCATCGGAGGGAAATAGGGACGTCTTCAGTAATCCTATATTTTTGCGCTATTTCTATTTTTAGTAAACTTTAAGACCGCTGAGTTATTGCGACATAGCTAACTTCTGATGACATATACAAACTAGCTGTTTTACGCGGTTTTACCCGCGCCTTTTTTAATCCTGCAGGAATATCATATATAACAAAAATGACACCTTTTGCAACTATGTCAGAACTTACTCAAAGTTATTTAAAAAAGTTTGTGCCGCAGCCAAATCAATCTATCTAGGTAATAAGATTAAAAATAGTGCTAATAAGACTAAAACTACTTGGAATATAATTAATAAGGAAACTGGGATAGTAAAGAATCGCAATAGTGAGTTTATTTAATTTAATTTATTTATTTATTTATGGAAAACCAACAGCAAAAAAAAAATACTATACAAAACAAATTTAGAAAAGAAATAAGCCATAACAGGTTTTCGCATGTAGAAATAGTTCATAAAAAAAAAGTTTACACTATTCACACTTTCAGTCAAAAAATATACATAATTAAGAAAATTAAAAAAACATAAACAAAATAATATCTTAAATATAAAAGCAAAGTGCCTACTTGGAAATAGCTTTTTACGAAATTATATGTTAAAACAAAATTATAATAAAAAGAAAAGAAAAAGTTGTAGCAAGCTAAACATTTAGATTAAATAATTGATAAGGTGCCGTTTGAACATTAAAATATTACAATTGAATACATCAACATCAAGCTCACACCCATCCAATACACTATTTAGAGTTATACTGGCTCTAGTCAAGAGACTATTTTGCCTTTAGTTGGTTGATGCCATCGGAACTGCTATGGGTCGATATCGCCTCATGGACCTTGTCGGCACAGAAAAATTTATGGTACTCAAAAGCTCTGGACTATCAATATGGCCGTTAATAAGTTTCAGCATGAATACAATATCGGCTATAATTCTGCGTGTTGTTAGCGGCACCAGGTGCTGCTCCTTGCAAATACTGACATATTCGTCAGATTTGTAGGGCTTGTGCATTTTGAAACACAGGAACCTCACAAATTTTTGTTGAACGCGTTCAATTCTATCGATATACGTATGATATCTAGGATTCCATATTTGTGAAGCGTATTCTAGTTGACTCCTTACATATGCGCAGTACAATATTTTTAATGTCTTAATCCTAGTGAAACACACTGAATTTCGCATTATAAAACCAAGTGTTTAGATCCCTTTACTGACGATCATATCTATGTGTGAGTCAAATAAGAGCTTGGAATCGTGTATAACACCAAGATCTCGCATCTCTTTTACCTGTTGCAGGCTGTGTCCATTAATACTGTACTGATATTTTATAATTTTAAGTTTACGGGAGAAGGTTACGGCAAAGCATTTTGTAGAATTCAGACTTAAGTTATTTATATTACAGTAATCACTAAGTCGATTAAGATCAGATTGCAAGGCTATACAATCCTGCAACGAACAAATTTTTGCATATATTTTCATGTCATCAGCAAAGCAAGTCAGTCTAGAATTTAAGAAACACTTTTCAATAACATTAATGAAAATATTAAATAATAGAGGGCCCAGAATTGAGCCCTGTGGCACTCCACTAGGGATAATAACCCAGCTTGACATGTAATTGTTGATAACCACAGCCTGAGATCTATTATTCACGTATGATGCAAACCATCTCAGTAAGTCACCCCTGATCCCAATCCTTGCGAGCTTTGCTAGAAGAATGTTGTGATCAATTCTGTCGAATGCTTTGCTGTAGTCTGTATAAATGATGTCAACCTGAAAACCATTATCCATTGATTCAGTAATAAAATCATCTAAAACAGCAAGATTAGTAACGGCGGACCTGTTTCTAATAAAGCCGTGTTGGCAATTTGCTAAGGAGCATTTTATTGCCGCATATACTTGCGAGTAGACGATTTGTTCCAGTACTTTAGACAGAATACACAGTTTAGAGATTGGTCTGTAATTGATAATATCAGTCCTAGACCCTTTTTTGAAAACAGGAGTAATATATGCTCGTTTCCAAACATTTGGTACTTTACATTCTGCTAACGATCGCCTAAACAGCAAACAGACTGGTTTTGTGATTGTGGCTGCACATTTTACCAAAAACAAAGCAGGCAGACAATCAGGTCCCGCTGATTTACTCACATCGAGTCTTTGTAGCATTCTGAGAACGATATCAGTACTGATTGTGACATCTGTTATATCTGAAGTAGTGTCCAAGCAGTCATCGATAGTAGGAGAACATGTATTTGAGGTGGTAGGCAAAAATGAGCGTTTAAAGTAGTCTGAGAAAGCCTGGCAAATATCACCACCTGTACTGACCGTGATATCATTAAATACCAAATTACTTGGAATGCATTGAGAATTAGATCGCGCTTTTACGAAAGACCAGAAATGTTTAGGGTTTGTTGATATTTTGCTTTCAATATGCTTTGTGTAATCGTTTAAGCATTGTTTTTGCAGTCTTTTCACACGAGCTCGCTGATGTTCATAAGAAAGCAAGTCAGCCCTGTTACCGTATTTCTTGTATTTACGATGATATTTTTGTTTCTCTCTAATCGCTTTCTTCAAGGATGCAGAATACCATGTGGGATATGAGTCAGGGAGTACTAATTTACTAGGGACATGCTGGTCTCTTAAAGCTCTAAATTTGCTGTAAAATATCTCCAAACACTCATCGAGGCCAAGGTTGGAGAATTCTTTAACCCAGTCAATCTTGGACAGTTCATAATTAATAACGTCATAATTAGCTTTGTGAAAGAAAAATTTTAAACTTGGAGCTGGTTTCAATTTGGTAAATGAAGCAAATTCAATATTAACGTTGATGGGTCTGTGGTAAGGATCAATAGGCATTAAAGGGTCTGTACATTCCAATACGGAAACTTTGTCGTTGCTAAGAACTAGATCTAGGGTAGTATTATATGTATTTGTGATACCATTGTACTGCCGGAGATTAAACAAACGCAAGTTATCCACAAGTGAACACTCATCATGCGTTGAATAACATGATGGTATTAAGAAATTAGTGGAAGGGACCCATTTGATACCACTGAGATTAAAATCACCTATTATTAGGAACCTGTCATTAGTGTCAAGATCAAAAGTGTTCTCGCCCAGTTTGTTTAAAAAATTAGATAATTGTTCCGAGAAGGAGTTACCTCGGCTTTCTTTACACAAATATAAGACACAAATATGTAACTTGATCACAACATTACCAGAGTTTTTAATTGATAATGTCAACCACAAGTCTTCGGCTGATGATGAAAATGAGGGTCTGGGAGTAACTGCTAAATCTTTGTGTGTAGCAATCAATACTCCACCTCCTCGACTTTGTCCAGTCCTAGCTAAGTCACGATCGCGTCGCCAAACCATATATCTATCGTCAAATAATTCAGAGTTAGAGATGCCGTCCACAAGCCATGTCTCAGTCAATATTATAATGTCAAAAGAATTTATTAGCACATTGCGATAGAGATCCATTGTTTTCGTTCGTAGCCCTCTCACGTTTTGATAATAAAGTTTGGGAGAATTCATATTATTTAGAGACATTTCTAATAATTAGATTAAATACATAATAAAAAACAGAGCAAAAAAACATTAACAAGCCGTAGCTATGCGAGGGTGTCAGCAAAAACAAAAAGTAAATGTTATTCTGCAACAGTGGTTAACGTAAGCCAAATATTATATTCATGCACAAACAGGGTGTATACGAGTCGATAGACGAAGAGTAGATTGAGTTGATAAGAACGAGCAAGAGCATAGTATGTAATATAATGAGAGAGCAGCGCGATATATATTTCTTAAAGCAAAGCGAGTAGATGTGTGTGAGCAGGATGGCAAGATAATTTGTAAGGTTAAACAAAAAAGGGAAAATAAGCTTTTCTAGGTTTACACAATTACTAACAAATAAAGCACAAATCAAACGCAAAAGCCCGATAGTAAAAAGAAAATGAAATACATTAAATGTGACTAAACTTAACTTAACTAATATGCACAGGCGACAGTTTAGACCAATTTGTTTAAATCCGCTGGGCAGTTAACGATAAATATCTTTGCGGTATCATCCCTCCGCACATGGATCTTCCCAAATTTCACCCAGATGTACTGGTAGCCCTTATTCTTAAGTGCTGTTTTTGTGTTGGTCAGAAGTCGCTTATTTTCAGGACTTAGGTGATCATTTAAGAATATTCTTTGAGAGTTGTCTATGAATCCAATCTCATTTGCAACTAGACTTTTTTTACGGCGCGCTGAGGACAAGAAATCCTCCTTTATGTACCGATTAATAAAGCTAACAATTATATGTTTTTCTTTGGAGTTTGGTATCGGTACGCGGGAAATATAATTAACACTAGACTTAGGTATTGGGTAATCGACTGCTAATGTTATATCCTTAAAAAATTTAAAGAGATCTTCGTTTTTCTTTAGAGGCACTCCCTTAATCTCGACGTTGTTCATACGCTGCCACTGGTCTTTGTTGATGAACTCAGTTTTTAGCGATGTGAATTCATTATTTATGGTATGTACGCTGTCTTGTAGTTGAGTCAGTTGGGGCAATTTAGATTCCAAAGACTTCAATCTTTTATCATGTTCCTCTATTTGGGAACTATTAAAATCGCATGACTTCTTGAGATCTTCTATTTCATTTTTAATTGACTTAATGTCTTGCTCAATGATAGGTAGCGATGACAAAGTTTTTTGCATGGATTTAAGCTCTATCATGAGAGATTCCAGCGTAACAGGGCAACTAATATTGGGTTGCGGGGATAACGCTTCGGCCCGGCACGTTGAGCATTTCCACAAAGCTCTACGGTCTGCTCCTAGCTTGCGGTAGCCTTGCTCTGAAACGCCCGCGCAACAAAATCCAAAAACCTTTTTACACGCACAACAAACTGCGCTATCATTTACCTCCAAGTCGCAACGGGTACACTTCATGATCACGGTGTTGTGTATTCTGTGGTATGTTTAGGAACTAAAATTATCAATCACGACAATTATTTTTTTGTAAGCAGCAACCCTGGCCCAAGACTATAGGTGATATGTCAAATTTCAAGTGTGACAGATGATTTTGACACACAACTAACCCGCTCGTTTGTTTATATTTTGTTTCGCTTTGAAGATTCTTTTGTGTATCTGAACTTGTAATAGGTTAAGTAAATGCAGGATTTTAAGGATGAATATCTGAAACGAGCACTGACCGTTAAGTTGAAGAATTTGTTCTGCGGATATAATCCTTGGGCTTCTTCTCACAGTGTTGTTTACTATAGCTTTTTATTGACAATACAATAATTAAAGCAGATGAAAATGTTGTGACAGCATTTGAGAGCTGTTTTGCTGACATTCCAAAATCATGTGAGTGAGTGCAAGGTGTCTTTCAAGTTCCAACCCATAGACTCCGGGTATATTATTAAAACATTTAAGACAATTGATGTTAAAAAGACAACTGATCTCTGGGGCATATCTGTTGAAATATTAAATTCTATTATAGATGTAATAGCTCCTTGCCTTGTTGAAATATTTAACAACTGTAGGTATCATTAGTGGGGAGTTTCCTGATTTAATGAAGCATAGTAAGGTTAATTGTTTTAAACTATCGCGGTTATTTTCACTATGATTTAATGTATTTACGGGATTCTTACCACGATTTTCGATTTCATTTTCGCACGTCCGATATTTCGATGCTGTTACAAGCACCATGATCGCGGACTGGCAGATGTAGGTAGGTGGCGATGACAGTTAGAGGCAGATATATCGATCTACCCCCTTTCTTATTCGTTTTGATCTGCTACTACTGGAACTCACATGAATGTCACTTTTGCAAAACACGCTCACAGTATCACTGGGTTTTTGACCGGACACACCACTTTCGCTGTTTTTTGGTTTAGTAAAAGTCCTAACCACTGGGTTCCACGTACTAGACAATTTAAAACCGTCTTCTCGATTAAAGTTATTTTCGCACTTTTTTATTTCTAACGCTTCTTTAACGATTCGCGGTATGTAGTGTCGTTCCGTAGATAAGATCCGCGTATTATGGAATTCAATCCAATGATTAGGGCCCGATTCTAACAGATGTTCGGCGATGGCTGACTTGTTTGTGTCTGAGTTTTTTATGGCTTTGATGTGTTCCTTAAGACGGCATGAAATAGTTCTCTTCGTTTGGCCAATGTAGGAGCTGCCACAACTGCAGTCAATTTTATAAACACCCGGTGTCTCAAGCGGTATGTGATCTTTTGGTGAGCGCAGACACTGATTGATTTTCTTGTAGGGAGTGAAAATCGTGTCGATAGAGTACTTATTTAATATCCTTCCTATTTTATCTGTGACTCCTTTTAAATATGGCATGAAGGAGGGCTGGCGCTTCACCTTGGGTGTATTTGGTTTGGTTCTCGTTGTTCTCTTTATATTTGAAACCTTCACGGTGTAGCCATTGTTTATTAACACTTGTTGCACATGCTGTAGTTCGCTTTGAATATGGTCCTTATCGCAAAGATCATAAGCGCGATTAGTGAGTGACGAGACTACTGCATTGAGATGACGGGGGTGGTGGTGAGAGGATGCGTGAAGGTATCTGTCAGTGTGTGTTGGTTTCCTGTATACTGAGTAGTTTAAATAGCCATCACTCTTGATCGTTAGTTTTACATCCAAGAACGCCAAAGATCTTTTATTTTCAAGTTCTACAGTAAGGCGCATTTTAGGGTGTACACAATTTATATGGTTCAAGAACAAATCAACTTCCGGTGGCCCACCTTTCATAATGCAAAAAATATCATCAACATATCTCTTCCACAAGGTAGCACAAACTGGAGATGTACTCAAGGCTAAGTTCTCGATATGTTCCATCCACAGATTCGCGATTACAGGGGCTACTGGACTTCCCATCGCTACACCATCAATCTGCAGAAAGAATTCGCCCTTATAGATGAAATAACTTGAAGTTAAGCAGTGTTCTATTAGCTTGATGTATTGCAGCGAGATTTTACTATCTTGTAATTTGGTTTTTACAATGTCGAGACATTCTTGTAGGGGCACATTGGTAAACAATGATTCAACGTCATAGCTTACCATTGTTTCGTCGTTTTTAACCTTAGTGTTTTTTATAATCTCAATAAAATGGCGAGAATCTTTTATAAATGATGACGTGTGACCAACTAGTGCTTGTAAAATACCTGAGACGTGCTTCGCGAGGTCGTAGGTGGGCGAATCTATTTGGCTGACAATAGGTCGTAGAGGAACGTTTTGTTTGTGGACCTTAGGGAGCCCATATATTTTTGGTGGTTTAAATTGTCTAGTACGTGGAACCCAGTGGTTAGGACTTTTACTAAACCAAAAAACAGCGAAAGTGGTGTGTCCGGTCAAAAACCCAGTGATACTGTGAGCGTGTTTTGCAAAAGTGACATTCATGTGAGTTCCAGTAGTAGCAGATCAAAACGAATAAGAAAGGGGGTAGATCGATATATCTGCCTCTAACTGTCATCGCCACCTACCTACATCTGCCAGTCCGCGATCATGGTGCTTGTAACAGCATCGAAATATCGGACGTGCGAAAATGAAATCGAAAATCGTGGTAAGAATCCCGTAAATACATTAAATCATAGTAAGGTTATCCCTTTATTTAAGTCGGGTAGCACTACAGACCCTACTAATTTTAGACCAATTTAAATTTTACCTACTTGTAGTAAAATTTTTGAAAAAATTATTCTTAATCAACTCTTGGCCCATTTCACCTATAACAATTTACTTCATAATAAACAATTTGGATTTACAAAGGGCCGTTCAACAACTGATGCTGGTGTTGAACTATTTGAAATAATCACTGGTGCCTGGGAGAGGTCGGAGGATGCCCTAGGTGTATTTTGTGACCTATCTAAGGTATTTGACTGTGTTCAGCATGACACTCTCATCTGGAAACTCCACCACTACGGCATCAAAGGCACTGACCTCAAACTTTTGAATTCATATCTAAGTGAAGGTTGAGGTTAACCAGAAAAGGTCGACTGGGTCGGTTGTGAGAATGGGAGTGCCTCAAGGATCAATTCTGGGCCCATTTCTGTTTCTAGTCTATATAAATGATCTACCTTATATGGTAGGCAGTAATCATGAGATTGTATTGTTTGCTGACGAAACATCATTAATTTTTAAAATGATAAGACAGAAAATAAACTACCACGATGTAAACAATGCTCTCGCAAATGTTGTTCAGTGGTTCAATATAAATAATCTAGCGTTCAATGATAAAAAAACTAAATGTATAAAATTCTCTGCACCAAATGTAAAACAAGTTGAGTCTGATCTGCGGCTTAATGGGAACAGATTGAATCTAGTAGATAACTCTGTTTTTCTTGGAATTACCTTAGATTCTAAATTGCAATAGGGCGCCCATATCTCACAACTAGCGAGTAGACTTAGTTCTGCAGCGATCGCGGTAAAGAAAATTCGTTCATTGACTGATGTTAATACAGCGAAGCTGGTATATTTTAGTTATTTTCATAGTATAATGTCCTATGGCATCCTACTTTGGGGCAATGCCGCAGATATTGACACGATATTTACACTACAGAAAAGGGCTATTCGTGGAATGTATAAACTTGGAAACAGAGAATCTCTTCGAGAAAAGTTTAAAGAGATTGGTATCTTGACCCTTGCATCACAATATATTTATAAAAACATTATGTATATTTATAAGAATAGTAATAAATTTAAAACTAGGAAAGATAATCATGATACAAATTACTCTGTAAGGACTAGGAACGACCATAAGTTAGCGTTTCCTAAATTAAGGCTGGCTAAAAGCAGCAAATCATTTATTGGAATGTCAATACGTATATATAACAAAATTCCAAAGTCAATTCAATCCCTGCCATTCAATAAATTTAAATCAATCATTGAAAACACTCTATCTCGACAAGCTTATTATAAAACTAAAGTTTACTTAGATGATAAAAGGGCATGGGATTAAGCACAACAGGATATTTCTAGAAGTTTCTAATTACTTAATAATTTTGTTTACGGCTTGGCTGTGCAGTATATGTATGACATGCTGGTGACTGTCCCACTCACTTATTTTCTTGTCAAGACATCAGCAAGAACGTCATGCTCCCTCAGGCGGCATGGCTAGTGGTAGCGTCGGGTATCGGGTCGTCCTCTTCCCTAAAATATGTTTGAGGAGGGTGATGGCTGGTGCTTGCGTTATATCGTGAACGGGTGCTGCTAGCGGTGCCAGGTCGTTTTGCTAATGATACTATGACTATTTTATTCCATTCTTGTTCAAATACTCTGGTCCCAGTTTGTCATGTTCGAATTGTGCATCCATAGCTAATTGCATCTGCTATGTAAGCAATTTGGTTGTGGCATGACATTGGCTCTCAAAAAATTAGCTGTCTTGTGTTTGTTTTTTTTTCATGTCACGATCAATTTGTACTGTACCTATTTATATTAATTTGATAATTCTGACTAAAAACGAGTGCCAAGAGTTTTTTTCCGCGGGTTTTTTTTGTCTCTTCGTCTGCTGTAATATCTTATTTAACAACTATCAACAACTAGTTAAAGCCGAAGTATGTGATGACTGACTTCATCAAGTGTTTTGTGAAATTTCTAAGATGAATAAAACTTTTAGAATTTTGAATTTTATCGGGATAACAAGTATCTTATATGCCATTCTAGACTAAAACCTATACCTGTACCAAATTGGACACAGAAAGACGAACAAACATAAATAAAAAAACTATAAAACTATAACTTAACTTTCGCATTTATAATACTTTCGACCTTTTTCTACTTCGAGCTAGTCAGTCGGAAAGAAGAGATCCCGATGTCAAGGGGTCACTTGGATTTTTCAACTCTTATTACATGGTTATCCAGCGGGGCTAGCATACGACCACCAACAACGGTAAATCGGGTCTTTAGTCGATATATTTGCATAATATGGCACTTAGAGTATGTATTCTTTTAAGAATATGTCACGTTAGCTAACATGATAGGATAAAATCACAAAATAATACTTATGTTGTCAATTCGAGTCTTTATTGATGGTCGCATGCTAGCCCTGCTGGGTTGGTAGGGCGATAGTTTATGACGATAAGTGCATCATCAGCCAAATTTAAATGTTGCTTTCTTTGTTACGATGTAAACGTACCTGCATATTTATTTTAGTATAGCTCAGCACAAAATATAAAGATATGGCACCACAAACTTTTATGCAAATAATCGCTGTTGATGAACAAAGCTACTAGGACGTGGCATTTCTTTGATAATACTACGACGTTGTACTACAAAATGCTTTGTAGAAGCGCGTAGTTGTCTTTATTTTAATAGTAATTTAGAGTTAGTAGATATATTATTTCTCTGTAAAAAAAAATTGTCCGGTGACTACAAATCAACCCTGTACGAATATTTTTTATAAATTTTTATAACGCGAATACAGTGCATGTTTGGCAGTTGTCACACTTTTTATAATATGTTGTATATATATATTATATTTCTTTACATATTCTGTTTGATGAATATTTGATTATTTTCCTATTAATGTTTGACCGTCTATAAAACTATAAAATCCAAAAATAGCAAGCACAATTTAAACAAAAATTCCAAACTGAAATAACAGCAAATAAAAAGAACCGTTCCCACAGAAAATGCAACAATCGAATAAGTTTATTAGAAAATTCCCACAAAACTATTGTCACTAAACAAGCATTACGTAGCAAGCTCGTTATTACGACGCCATTTATTCTACTCATCCTTTGCTGTCTCCAGAGCTATTTTACTTTAAATTACTAAAAAGATTTCCCGCAAGGGACATTCATGTGTTCAAAACTATTTTGTTAGGTGAGGACGTCACTTTGAAGTTTAGGGGAAAATGGCTCAATGTTGGCAACATTTTGAGCGAGGAAATATTGCATACAGATACTAGGTACAGTGATAGATTTTAAGTTATAGTGTCCTCACTGCTCACACTGCGCTATTTGAGATATGCAATATTGGAGATCTGTTTTTGGCAATATTTTACATGCGAAAGTAATAATAAAATTATAACCATGTTTCACAATAGTGTATTTTACTTTACATCATGTTAAAAAATATGAGAACTTTATATGGTATAAAATATTGGAAGTAGCTTAAAATTTGTAAACTTTAAATCTTTGACGACCGGCTGGTGTAGAGGTAACGTACATTGCTTTCTACGCCCAGGACGGGTTCGAATCCCAGCGGCGACGGATATTTGTGTGATGAACACAGATATTAGTCGTAAAGTCATGGACGTTTATATGTTTATTTAAGTTTATTATCTTATAAAAAATATGTGTTTATTCAATATCTATGTTTATATATTTCTTAAGTATATCAGTTAAATAGTATACATAACACAAGTTCTTCAAGTAACTTAATTTGGGCTAGACAATGTTGTGTGAGTGTCAAAAATATTTATTTATTATTATTTATAATTTAAGCCGCTTTATGCATTCGTGGATGGATAGAAATAGCCAAAATTAGAAAGTAATGGCGCAGGCTGAAATAATTCGAGGTTGACACAAATTCTTAGAAAATTATTACTTATTATTTTATTTATATCGTTTCCATTCACTGCAATACATCGCTTCATTCGATATAACCACAAAGAAAAGCACTGTGTCGTCTCGTGCAATTAAAAATTAGTCCAGATTACCAGTTCTTCACAAAGTTTTTCTTTTTTTCGGGAATAAACAAAAATTGCAAGGTGCGAGGTCGGGGCTAGATGGTGGGTGGGTGACCCAATAGTTCCACGTCTGACGTCGCTAAATAGTCGGTCGTTCATCAGTCGGTGTGCGAGGAGTCACTGTCGTGGTGAATGAGGGTCCTACTGCGAAGTCGTTTCTCTCGAACTTTTATCATGATTATTTGTAAACAATTATTAGTAAACCATTCTGCAGTTACTGACTTTTGATCTTCTAAGCCAAGTGTCACGAAATCAATGAAATACACTCCGACCTGTCTTCAATTTAACTGGCAAATTTAGTTGGCAACTCAAGTGGTGTGAAAAGTTTTAATTGTGTTTTTTCACCTATAAAATAACTACTTAACAATGTACCGTCTTTCATCGTCGACTGGAAGCAAAAGAAAAACATTCAATGTGCCAGCTGCTTCTCTTCCATACTGTAATAGTCAGTTAAAAGACAGAGGTCAGATTACCGGAGTTTTTGAGAGCGATACCTGCAAATTTGTCAAACGTGACATCAGATTGTTTTTATAGCCCATGGTTTTCTACCCCATAAGGGATACAGGTTTGAAATTATGTGTGTATGTATCCTCAGCCAGAAGAAGCTCACTGCTGGATAAATTTCTGCTCCAAGGATGGGAACTTTTATGCTTTAACCACAAACTTTCAGTTTGCCTATTGCCACTTCAATTTTGTGATGTTTCGATATAGTTTAGTGGCGTTACTACACCAACGAGTCTTTAAGTTTTGATTGGATTCTGAATTATTCCAATTGATAGTCGAAATAATTCAACTGCCATTATAGATGACGGGTGCGCATTGTTTCACATAACTTTTCAACTCCTATAATTGGAAGTTCGAAAATGTTTCTCAAACTATTTACTATTTAAAATCATAATGATCATTCTTCATGAAAAAAAAAACACTAAATATTAAAAAAACATAATTATTGATAAAGCAAGCTATTCAGAACAACGACGACGTTATGAGTTGATGTATGTTCTTGGTAGCAAACATTATTAAATACAGCAATATGATCATTAAGTTTTGAAGAAAAAACATCTGAAAAAGAAAATTATGAATTTTAACTGGTTCTTGGTAGTAACATTATGAATAAAAAAACTTAGATTACAAACTGTTAAGAGCTTCGTTGATACTACTAAAAATGTTTGAATAAAAATTGTATGAAAAATAAAATAATGAAGAGTGATTATTATGAACACAAATCGGTAGTAAGACAAAAAATTGGAGTTAGAATTTTATGTGAGCCAATATGGATCCATAGATGTCTTATATGCTTATAAACTAAACTCACACATAGGTCAATTTTGTTTCTAACACATCAGGGCCCCGATTCTGTAATTACTACATGGCAACATTTGTCAGTATTCTGCCATACAATAGCACTAGGAGTAACATCTTTGAAAAACATGCACATAACTTTACATTACCTTAAAAGTTACAGAATCGGGCCCCAGAGCTTTATTTTTTGTTTTAATAAAGACTATTTTTTGTTGAAGAAAAAATGATTTCAGTTCCGTATAAAATCTGTACACCAAAAATTCTTCGGAAAACAAAAAAAAAACATATCTTTGCCCATACAATACAAAAAAACCCTACGAATTTTGTAATGTAAAGTTTAACACATATTCCGTCCCGAGCAGTTGATTACGCCAGCGGGTCCCAAAGGCCCCGGCGATAAGGTTTCTGAGTCCCCAAATGGCGATTTGTCCGTTTGTTCACTTTGCTATCTGGAGAATGAGCTAGTTTGGTTTGTCGAAAAGACACAATGTTATTTTGCAGGATTTTGAAGGTTATTTTTAAAGTTAAGCTTTCAAGTTTAAAGAGATTTTCTTTGTTTTGACAAAGTTTCATTCAAGCTACATAATTATTGCAGTATAAGGAATAAGTAAAAGCTGATGAAATAAACTTAAATATAAGAAATAAATTGAATTCCTATGAGAGTGGCTTGATGAGAACGGATTAAACTATCCTTTTCATACATACATAACGTCACGCCTGTATCCCTTATGGGGTAGGCAGAACGCCAAAGGTTACAAGACCATCAAATATCACGTTTGACAAATTTGGAGGTATTATAAAGATGGAGAGAGACTATTGTAGTGACAGGGGGTCAGCCTATCGCCCACAAAAATACCTTTAAAACCTCTGTCCCTTAACTGACTTTAAGGCGCTTAGCAGACGATAAACTTCATGCGCCTTGTTGCGACAACCGACAACTGACAACTCCCTGTTCATATATTATTCAAATGGAATTGCGTATACAGCAATTCTAGTTAGGAGTTAGTTTCTGATTGCAGCAACTCGCAATTAGCAACTTTGATTAAGTTGCTGGTTTTTTCAATTGACAATCGCAACTAACAAAAGTTTCTAAAATCAGCAATGGCAAGTCGTTCTTTGGGGTATATACTTTCCCTCATCACTGTATTCTTTCGTTTTAAATCACTTTCCAGCAACTTATTAAATATGTAAACAGACATTTTAAAATATTGTTTAAACTTGTCATTATGTTTCTGAAGCTCATTTATGTTAATAAATCTAGTCCTATCTTGCAAGAAGGGATGAATCCAAATTGCTGCGAATAATTTGTTGTAGTTGCAACCGTGTCGGCGACGCCAACGTAATATAATGTAAACGAGTACTGTCTCTCCTGTGTCCATCGTAATACTGAGTGGACTCACCTAACAAACCAGGTTCACATAAAATTGGGACAACCGCAAAGCCCAATTTGTGGTTGCTGCAACTGGAAACCTTTAGAACATTTACAAAAATTGATAGTTGCTTCAACAAGGTTACCAGTTGCATCAATTGCAGATTCTCTAGTTGTAGCAAGTGGCAATTTCTAAAAAAGTTGATGGTTGCCTCAACTAAGTTGTCAGTTTTGTAAACTTAAGTTGCTACGTGTGCAAAGCGCCTTACAGTATGCCCGGGAAGAGAAGCAGCTGGCACATTCTACGTTTTTCTTTCGCTCCCAATTCAGCATGGAAGCAACTATTCTTTTCAATAAATAAAAAAAGTTGTGCTTTTGTAATTTCACTCCTGATAGCCCTGATTGATGCGCATGGCTACTTTGCTAGTGTTTTTGTAACGATTATTTGTCTTTGATTCATTTATTGCTGTAACGCCTTAAATTTTCATTTTTAAATGAGCATGACGTTTGCAACGTTGCCAAAATACTAAAATGTTTCATTACATACGTATACATCACGGGCTACGTAGAAAATATAATTGTTAAAGTAGGAATATCATAACTAGGAAAACATGCTGAGACAACGCAGAATATCTGTGAGAATGAAATCATAATTTGCATCTAAAATTTCCTTTTTGACATATCAGTTTTGATACAAAAATGCATAAGTAATTATTTACATTCAGTTCTCGTAAATCTGGGTATCTTTCGTTAATAGCATATTTTTATAAAAAAATGAGTATTAAGGATAAGAAAAATGAAAGTAAATAACTATATATTTGCTTTGATATATCAAAAACATTTAAATTTAAGATGGACCCCTCGATTACACAGATTACCCATACGAACATTTATTGTTCCGCATGTAATTTTTGAATGTAATTTTTTTTATTGAAATTGACCTATTAGGATCAATTGCATCAATTGTACTAGTTTAAATAATGTTAAAAGGGGAGACAGCAAAATAAAACTCGTGAAGTTGTGGCAACTATGACTATGGACATGGATGTCATCTTTAGGTACCGAGATTTAGGTACATGCACTTTAGGAATCGTCGCCGGCTACGGATGTATAGTCGAACTCAAATAATCACAGATGCAGAGCATTAAAAATACCGACTTCCACGTAACCATAAATGTAGAGCAATTGATGAAACGCATACATAATTTCAGATAATGCGACGGTAATGATATTATTATATTGAAGTCATCATTTTCCTCTTCTCCGACATATACATAATGTAGATACCAGGTTAAATGTATAATTTTTAAATGCCGTATCGATAAACTAATAACAACTATGAAAGAAATAAATACTCAATAACAGATACTATTATTAGAAACATTTGTATGGTTAACAAATTGTATTATCTATATAGTAATATTGCAACTCGAGATACTGGATTCTGTTGGTCCAAGTTATAGGAAGATAAGGAATTATTTAAGTTTGAGCTTTATTTGGTCGAGTCACAGGTAAGGTATTTTCTCGAAAATTGCTTTGTTCTTGAAATTCGAATTACAAAATCACGATGTATGTACGTTCGAAAGTATAGAAATACGACGAAAGTTAGTTCAAAAACATATCACCTTATTTGTGAATGAACCAAAACTAGTCTTAAAATACGAGTGTCTCAAAAGTGTTTTACAATTAGTGAAAATTTTAAAACAATACCGAAAGATGATAAAAATTGTGGATAATATGAAGTAAGGAACTAATATTGAAATGGAGTAAAATACTTTTAATTTGCTTGCCTACCTTTCTACGCATACCTATAAGTTTTCGTATTAAATTTTCATACTCGTGAATATAACTAAAAATAATAAAATCTAGTCAATAATATTTTTTGTTTAATATAACAATATATTACATACATACATTACTTCACGCGTGTATCCCGTATGGGGTAGGCAGAACATCAGAGGTAATATAACCATCTGATGTCACGTTTGACAAACTTGGAGGTATTATAATGATAGAGAGAGACTATTGCAGTGACAGGGGTCAGCCTACCGCCCACAAAAACCCCCAACAAAGCCTATGTCCCTTAACTGGCTTTTACAGTATGCCTGGGAAGAGAACCAGCTGGCCTATTCTATGTTTTTCCTTTGATGCCAGGCCAGTTTAACAATCCACACCTAAAACTTTAAACCAAACTTCTTGATAACAAGAAGGATATGGAATAGCGTCAAACAATTTTTCTATTCGCTCCCGCTTACAGCTCAATCGCTGCCGAGAACAAATTGCTGGTAGATATTAGTATCACACTTGTAAACACAGATTTAGTACCTATCCTTTGCGCGCGAGTTTAGCACGATGTTGGTTGAAATTATAATATTTTTAATAACGTTCCTAATATTCTACTTCTTCTATGTTCATTGGAAACTATGCAAACATCTCGACAAAAATGGTGTGAAGTATTTAAAGTCATATCCGTTACTCGGGAATAATATGAAAACAATGTTTTTGAAGAGTCATGTGATTGATGACTTCAACACTGTGTATACCGCATTCCCTGAGGAAAAGTAAGGCTTTCTTTTTTGAAACAGATTTAGCACGTGTATATTTTACATTTTAACTCATCCTTTAACATATATCAGTGTGTTACGAGTGATTGAAACAGTGGTAACAACTAACAACTATGTAAACAACGTGTAGGTATCTTTTTTACTATAACGAATACTTTTTTAAATTAAATTATGGAGCTCTTCAGTTTAGAGATATATGGTCATATATTCTGTTTAACCTGATATTATAGGTAAACGGAATTGTGATCTTGAAAATACTTGAGACCAGTCAGTAAAATTACAAGAAAATCGGTTGCTTATAGTTTATGTTTTGGATTCGCGTCGCATTAGTTATCCTAATTTTATTGTAATAATTAAATTTAATAATTCCATGGACCCGGTACCTTAGGCAATTCCCACACTGCTGACGTACTAACGCACCTCCGCGAGTACTTGCGGAAGTTCGTTTCGACTTATTTCATACAATTCAATACAGTGTTTTTATGATTCAGTGCACGTTTTCTGGCTTTCATACCATAAGAAAACGTGCGTAATGTAATGTGTTTGGTTTCTCTTTGATAGTAAAGTGTATTTATTATTACTTATTATATCATCCTTGGTAGATGTCATGGCCCTTTTTAATATTGATTCCATAGTTTTTTAGTTCAAGTGATTTTGTATGCAGCATTTTAGTTCGTCTTTAATTTGCATAGCTTAGTAAAAATTGCTTCAATGCTGGACTGGGAGCGAAAAAAAAACATATAATGTGACAGCTGCTTCTCTTCCCGAGCATACTGTTTAGGTCAGTTAAGAGGCAGAGGTTTTATTGGCGTTTTTGTGGGTGAAAGGCTGACCCCCTGTCACTGCAATAGTCTCTCTCCATCATTATAATACCTTCAAATTTAAAGTGACATCAGATGGTCTTGTCTGGTGTTCTGCCTACTTCATAACTCATAAGGGCTTTGAGTTTTAATTATATGTACTAGTGTAAAATAAAATATTATACGAATAAACTACGATTGCTTACTTGCTTAAGTAGCAATCGTCTAAATATCGTCTTTTTTCAATACAGACGAATCAAATCTGTCGAAGCGCTTAGTTCGAGTTTTTGAAATATCCTCCTTATAGGGATAGTAGTTTTGTCTACGTCAATGGATTCGATTTGTTCCATATGTTATCATTTTAGTCAATCGACGGCCCCGAGGAATAAACCTGTAATCGCAAAAATCAAACTTTACAGGAGAAGCAATTAGTGTTTTTTGGTTATAACTTTGATATAAAAAGTTACTATGACAGCAATTTTATATGACAGGAAAGGTAATTTTAACCCCAATATAGTCCTTTCTTCTCCATTTGACAACTGAATGAATATAGTATATTATGTAACAAATTAGCAACGCTCACGAGTTACATACGACGTTTTTCAACACACTTGTGAGTAAAAGACAGACATACGTGATCATAAAATAACAAACACACTTGATAACAAAGCTGTGAATTGTGATTGAAATATGGCGCCGAACCTCGCGCATGCGCGTAGGTTTTTTTTCCGTCAAATGTGTCAATGTCTGTGAAAATGTTTAATTTGGAGTGGTAAATGCAAATATTTTAATATTTTATGACAAATGATTGTAAATTGTGAATAATTTGTTTAATATACAAATTTATTTTACTAATATAAGGCGCAAACATTTAAAAATGTATATGGATTTGAAGTGGTATAAAACCTCTTTGTTGTTTCTGAAAATATTTAGTGTATAACCCGGACCAATAAAATATGCTCTGTTTTCTCGCATGTTATTTGCACAAAGGTACAATTCAACTTTGTAGGATTCATTATATTATGCCCTAGGGTATAATATATTAATGCACGCGTGACTTATAGCCCAGTTTATAGTTCTAAACTAAATAGAATAACGCTCACTTTACGAGCAAGTGTGTTGAAAAATACATAATTAGTTAGGTATTCACTAAACCACATCATACCGAAAATAGTTTCATGAAATTTTAAGGGTAAGTATTGGTTTTTTACGGTATTGAGATATCAATTCTATACAAGTAATGATAGCTTACCTGATTATTCTTGTAAATTTCTTAAAAATTATAGCCATAATATTGCTTTTGGTTGGCATCCCTAGCTGTCAAAACAAACTTTTGTATCTTCTCATCTTCTCCCAAAATTTATTTAACTATTTGTAAAATTTGTGCATTTTTTTGTAAATATCCACCTCAAATTCAACCACTTAGTATTATAAAGCAGTAATTTTGTTGTGGTTAGTGAATTGTGAATGTAAAGTGCAATTATTCAACTTGGCTAAAAGTGACAGGTAACGAACTTTATATCAGTTCAATTCATTGTTCTACTCCTCTAAATTTAATTTAATACCACGATTACATATCTAATATTTATTACATCTTATTATTATAAATAGACACCGTATTAACTACATAGTTCACATTGCCTTACAAGTCTTTTCAAACTTTCGAACTTAGTACTAACAACTTTTGTTTCACCTTAAATCAAACATGAATACTCGCAGTGCTTCTGCCCGCCAGTTGGAAAGCCAACTCCAACTCGCGCTCCAAGAGCTAAGCAAGTTAAGGAGGCAATGTGAACAGTTATTAAAGGAAAGAGAGGACAATGAGCTGGAAACTTTGAAAGTTATAAATAGAAATACTAGCCTTAAAGCACAATTAGTCAATTTGCAAAAGATTTACTTACTTGGAGACTAGAGAGGACAGAGATTGCTTAAAAAAACAGACAAGAGACTTTGATTCCTGTTGTCTTGAATTTGATAGTAATTTGAAAAGCATAAACACATTGAAATCTCAACTCTCAAGTGCCTAACTGCACATAATTAAACTTGAAAAAGAGGCACTCAAAGTTAACTCAAACCAAACGCAAACACTTTTTAAAGCGTTAGTGCCTATCACTTGTTCCACGTCGGACTCACCAACAGTCACTATTGACTTGACTGGTGATGAGTCTATTTCAAACTTGTCTTACAAGAAAAATAGTAATAAGTATTAGTCATAATAAGTTAAAAAAGTATTTAAATTTACAAAGATTTATTAAGAAATCTAATAAAATTATAAAAAATCAGAATTTATCAAGAAATTATGTAAATTTATCGAAAAAGCATAGTTTTGTGATTGACGATTGTAAAAATTATAGTAAAGAGGTGGATATCATGCGACAAAAGTATGAAACTGACATTGTTTCACTAGAGAAGAAAATTGGTATTTTGCAACAGTCCTTAAGTACAGGAAATAACACAGCAGTACTTATAACACTGCACAGGAACAAATAAATCAACATGTAGGTACTGGACATGGATGAGCTGTTGCAATTGTCTAAATATAATGAGGAGCGTTTTCAATCTCTGACAAATACCATGTATTGTAAGTACAAAGGCTCTTCTTCATTAGATTCATTAAGTGAGAAATCAAATGTCAGTTCCATAGTTAGTAAGCATGCAAGTAGTGAAAGGTCAACAGTTATGTAGGTACTGTGATGAATTAGGTAAAAATATGGGCTCAAAACTGTTTAATAACCAAGAGGATGTATTAAAATATTGTATGCCTGGAGCATCAATGGAATGTATAGTTGAAAGGCTCTGAATGGCAGTTTCAGTCCTGAAACTACTTTGGTATTATTATTTACGAGAAGGGGAAATGTGAAACAAAAGCAATTATTAATATATTTAGACAAATTGCAGGCCCTGAAGGTAAAAAAAGTTGTTTTGTTCACATTTCCTTATGTGCAGGGTGCAGCCGAAGAAAATGTATTAACATTTAAATTGAATGTTTGCATGCAGACTTACGTTGGGTCCAGTAATATATGTTTAAGTAATACCCCGAGCATGCTGATCAATGTCATTGACATTAATTCTATTTGTAATTTTAAATTTAAAATTAAATTTAATTTGACAAAAGATAGATATAATATATCTACTTATTTATCAAAACAGATAAGTAGCACAAGTGCTATAAAATTTTTCATTTTTTAAGCCAGCTAATTTTTTAGCTACTGACACTGCTTTTATTGAGCAGTCTAGTATATCACTGTGTCATAGTGAAACATGTAGTTCCACTATGCTGACAGTTTTGGATACTCCAAAATATTTAAATTACAACATGTCAATTGCTATAAGTAATAAAAGTTGTTTAAACCTGGTACACCAGAATATACAAGGCATATCAGAGAAAGTCTTGGAAATAGAGTTATTTTTGTATGCTGAGCATATAGATATTCTTTGTGTAACTGAACATTTCTTACTGGA
Source organism: Stenoptilia bipunctidactyla (assembly GCA_944452665.1). Classification (NCBI taxonomy): domain Eukaryota; kingdom Metazoa; phylum Arthropoda; class Insecta; order Lepidoptera; family Pterophoridae; genus Stenoptilia; species Stenoptilia bipunctidactyla. The sequence goes on from OX101730.1 coordinate 2,415,092, forward strand.
CCACCAATTAATATTAAATATTGCTCAGCACCAAGTTGCTAGTTCGTTCAATAGACAGACAGCAATACATGGGGGCTCTTTAATAATATTAAATAAATCTTTAAAATTTAGAGAACATACTGACATAGTGAGCCTATCTATTGAACAAACTATTGAAATATCCTGTGTAGAATTGACAAACTGCATAATTGTTTGTATATATAGACCCCCTAAATCACACTATGATAGTTCTGAACTTGTTTTAGAACAAGTATTGGATAAATTATGTAATAAAACTAAGAAAATATTTGTTGGCGGGGACTTTAATGTTAACTTATTAAATGATTCATCCTTGAGTAAAAAACTAATAAATTTATTTAAATGTAATAATCTTACTAACCTGTTCCTAGAACCAACTAGAATAACAAAGACAAGTGCAACTTGCCTAGATAATGTTTTTTCTAATGTCACTCCCGTAAGTTTATCAATTATAAATAAACTTAGCTCTGATCACAGCGGTCAGTTGGTTACATTCAAATACTCGAAGAAAAAACAGGTTAATAAGAGTGTAATGGTTGTTCCAGTCAATAAAATCCGTTTGGAGAGATTTAGATGTGGTGTCATTAACACTATGCCCCATATAGCCCACTCCAATAATGTAAATTTACTATACAGTAATTTAAGTAATTTAATTAATAAACAACATAAGACTGTAGGTATTTATTCCAAAAAAAGTGTCTCCAAACAATTGTAAATCCTTCAGTGATTGGGCTACCACAGGTATACATATTAGTAGAAAGCACCTATATGATCTCTATCATGAGAAATCATATAACAAAAGTGAAAGTTTTTGCAACTATGTTAGAATTTACTCTAAATTATTCAGAAGAGTTTGTGCCACAGCCAAATCCATTTATCTAAGAAATAAGATTAAAAATAGTGCTAATAAGACTAAAACTACTTGGAATATAATTAATAAGGAAACTGGGAAAGTAAAGAATCGCAATAGTGAGTTTAAGCTTTTTATTGACAATACAATAATTAAAGCAGATGAAAATGTTATGACAGCATTTGAGAGCTGTTTTGCTGACATTCCAGTTTCAACTACTAAATCATTAAGCTCATCACCTGTGGCAGCTGAATCATTGCTCAAAAAGCATGTGAGTGAGTGCAAGGTGTCTTTCAAGTTCCAACCCATAGACACCGGGGATATTATTAAAACATTTAAGACAATTGATATTAAAAAGACAACTGATCTCTGGGGCATATCTATTGAAATATTAAATTCTATTATAGATGTAATAGCTCCTTGCCTTGTTGAAATATTTAACAACTGTATTATTAGTGGGGAGTTTCCTGATTTAATGAAGCATAGTAAGGTTATACCTTTAGGTATTTAAGTCGGGTAGCACTACAGACCCTACTAATTTTAGACCAATTTAAATTTTACCTACTTGTAGTAACATTTTTGAAAATTTTTTTCTTAATCAACTCTTGGCCCATTTCACCTATAACAATTTACTTCATAATAAACAATTTGGATTTACAAAGGGCCGTTCAACAACTGATGCTGGTGTTGAACTATTTGAAATAATCACTGGTGCCTGGGAGAGGTTGGAGGATGCCCTAGGTGTATTTTGTGACCTATCTAAGGCATTTGACTGTGTTCAGCATGACACTCTCATCATTTTTTTTTATAAGTTACTAAACCCGCGTTTGACCTCAATCTCACCTGATGGTAAGTGACGATGAGGTCGAAGATGAAAGCACACGGGCTTAGGAAGGAACTGGCTCTTTATACAATATTGCCGGAACACATTACCGCCGGAGCGGTAACATTTGGCGGCAGACTTTATATAAAGGGTGGTCGCTAGCCAGTCGGACCCAGAAGGGATCCTACCACCAAGCGAAAGAATGGGAGTGCCTCAAGGATCAATTCTGGGCCCATTTTTGTTTCTAGTCTATATAAATGATCTACCCTATATGGTAGGCAATAATCATGAGATTGTATTGTTTGCTGACGACACATCATTAATTTTTAAAATGATAAGACAGAAAATAAACTACGACGATGTAAACAATGCTCTCGCAAATGTTGTTCAGTGGTTCAATATAAATAATCCAGCCTTCAATGATAAAAAAAACTAAATGTATAAAATTCTCTGCACCAAATGTAAAACAAGTTGAGTCTGATCTGCGGCTTAATGGGAACAGATTGAATCTAGTAGATAACTTTGTTTTTCTTGGACTGTTTGATTGGATTTTCCTTAGATTCTTAATTGCAATGGGGCGCCCATATCTCACAACTAGCGAGTAGACTTAGTTCTGCAGCGTTCGCGGTAAAGAAAATTCGCTCATTGACTGATGTTAATACAGCGAAGCTGGTATATTTTAGTTATTTTCATAGTATAATGTCCTATGGCATCCTACTTTGGGGCAATGCCGCAGATATTGACACGATATTTACACTGCAGAAAAGGGCTATTCGTGGAATGTATAAACTTGGAAACAGAGAATCTCTTCGAGAAAAGTTTAAAGAGATTGGTATCTTGACCCTTGCATCACAATATATTTATGAAAACATTATGTATATTTATAAGAATAGTAATAAATTTAAAACTAGGAAAGATAATCATGATACAAATTACTCTGTACCTAAGGACTAGGAACGACCATAAGTTAGCGTTTCATAAATTAAGGCTGGCTAAAAGCAGCAAATCATTTATTGGAATGTCAATACGTATATATAACAAAATTCCGAAGTCAATTCAATCCCTGCCATTCAATAAATTTAAATCAATCGTTAAAAACACTCTATCTCGAAAAGCTTATTATACAACTAAAGATTACTTAGATGATAAAAGGGCAAGTGCATTAAGCACTACAGGATATTTCTAAAAGTTTCTAATTACTTAATAATTTTGTTTACGGCTTTTTTTTTTATATTGTAGGTAAGGATAGGACGTTTGTCTTCCATGTCACCTGATGGAAAGTGCGCATGAAGACTATGGTGTTACACGTCCATCCACGAGAAACCTATTCACTCGACACTTAAAAGTTCCAGGACTGAAGTGGTCAGGAAAAACAGACGCAGGCAGATTGTTCCACTCCTTGGCAATCCGTACCAAAAAGGAACTATCGAAGCGTTTTGTTCGACTTCTTGGTAAATCCACTATATAGGGATGGAAGTTCTGTCTGCGTCTGGTAGTCCGGTGGTAAAAAGGGGTGGGTCCAATTTGGTCAAAAAGAGCACTCGCACACTCACCAAAATGTAGCCGATAAAATACTGTCAAACAAGCAACCTTACGACGATGCTCCAGGGTCTGCAATTTTTTATTTGTAAGGTTGTTGTTATTTATGATTTTACGGGCTCTTCGGTCAACAGAGTCTTGCGCTTCGAGCTGGTATTTGGCAGAACCATCCCAAAGGTGACTACAGTACTCCATGCACGACCTCACTTGGGCTGTGTATAAGTTGAGCAGCCGTTCAGGGCTGAAGTACCGCCGGACCTTCGAGATGATACCCAATTTTTTTTAAAGCCGTTTTAGCCATAGACTCAATTTGTTGACCGAAGTTTAATTTGGACGTTATAGTGACGCCCAAAAGCCCTAGTTGGTCGGTGATGGGAACAGATACATTCTGGAAAGTGGGCGTAAAAGTAAAGGTGCTCTTTTTTGCGGAGAATAGACACGCTTGTGTTTTGGAGGCGTTGAATTTGACCAGGTTAGATTCGCCCCAATCGGACACATTCCGCAAGGTCGAATCACCGCGCTCAATCATAGACTTTCTCAAAACCTGGATTTCATGGGCGCTCGTTCGTGCATTGGATATATATCTCTCAACAATAGTGCTGTTATCAGCATATCCAATAATGCCTGGTGCTAGGAGGTCATTAATGTGCAGCAAGAATAAAGTTGCAGAGAGAACAGATCCCTGAGGTATCTGGATTCTGACCCCGGCATTAATCGCCATTAGGTCAGAGGAGTAGCCGTCTAAGACTACTCGAATCGACGGTTCCCTCAGAAAATCAGATATCCAGTCGCAGAGCCCGGTCGGTATGCCATATGCTGGAAGCTTGCTTAAGAGACCATCATGCCAGACCCTGTCAAAGGCCTTGGATATGTCTAAGGAAGCAGCTATTGCTTCACCGTGACCCTCCAAGGCCTCACTCCATAAGTGTGTGGCATACACGAGAAGATCGCCGGTCGAGCGTCCACTGCGGAAACCATTTTGGCTATCGCTTAGGAGCTCGTTGGTCTCGAGGTATGCCAGGAGTCGATTGTTCAATACAAGTTCCATGACTTTGCAAAGTATGGAAGTGATTGAGATTAGTCGATAGTTGACAGGATCAGCACGGCTTCCCTTCTTCGGTACTGGTTGTACGTTAGCCAGCTTCCAGGATTTGGGGACTTTACCAGATTCCAAAGAAAGTCTATAGAGACGCGTCAAAACAAAAGTTCGTTTCGACCGACTTGGCGAGGGACCAGAAGGCTTTGCTTCCCGAGGAGTATGACGCTATTCTATCTCCAATACAGCCTATGTGGGCGAAACGAGCTCTTTTGATCACCTTCTTGCAGGACTTGGCAGCAGCATTGTACCTCTTCTTGTGTTCATGCGAATCCACGGCTTTGCTTCTGCGAGCGGTTGCCCAGGCTTTGTGCGTTTCTCGCTAATAATAATAATTATAATAATAATAATTCTTTATTTGCAAGTATAAGCGTTACAATTATAGGTCTTATATTTATGATTATCGTCCGAAACATATACTGCTGCATTGTCAGCGTGCAAAATTACATAAAATAAAATAAATTAAACATTTTTCACATAATAATAACGAATAATGTCAGCATTGAGATAAATTATTAAATGTCAAAAGAAAATTACATTAAATTATAAAATTAAAGAAAAAAAAAAGCCGCATTATAGATGAATTAATAAACATAGTATATTGTTAGTCTGTTTTTAAATGTAAATTTATAATGTTTGGTCATTCAAAAAGTCCTTGACACTATAAAACATTTTGTCCAATAATAAATTAAATAGTGTAGTTTTGAATTTGTTCACAGGCAGATTTTTATATTTAGATGGCAACTTATTATACAGTCTTATTGCCATACAATAGACATTGTTACTAAATACAGTTAGTTTTTGTGAAGGAATGTACAATTTTTCCTTATCCCTTCCGCGCCGTCCGGTCATGTCACTACTACATGGGAACAAGTGTTTATTTTGATTTACAAAACAGCATATTTCATAAATATACAGTGATGGAAGTGGCAAAATTTTCAATCGATTGAAAAGTGGTTTACAGCTATATCTCATATCTTTATTACAGATAGATCTCAGGTATTTCTTTTGGATCATAAAGACTCTGTCAGCCTCTACCGAATTACCCCATAAAATTAAACCGTATCTAATACTAGCTGATACATAGCCATTATAAGCCAGTTTTGCTGCTTCTATCGACACAACCTGAGCAAGTCGTTTTAAGGCGTATATGAATCTGTCTAACTTTTGGCATAAATTATTCACATGGTCTTTCCAGTTACAGTACTCGTCCACTATAACTCCAAGGAATTTTGTTAAATCTGATATTGCAATTTTTGTATTATTATATTTTATGTCAGGCTTTGATAAACTACTATTATATGTCTTGAATTGAATAATTTTTGTCTTGTCTATGTTGACTAATAATTCATTAGCATCTAACCAATTTATAACGTCATTAATAGCTTTGTTTGATTCTTTTTCAGCGTCTATATTTTTTTCACATCTAATTGTAATTGTTGTGTCGTCAGCAAATAATATACATTTATAATTGATTTGATTTGGGAGGTCATTTATATAAGTCAAGAATAACAACGGACCGAGCACGCTGCCCTGGGGGATTCCACGATCGTTGGATAAAAATGGAGATTAAAATTGTTTAAGATAATTTCCCTCCAATCGGTCGACTTCAACGCATTGAATTCTATCACATAAGTAATTCTTTATCCAGTTTAAAGCTGTTCCTCTTATGCCATAGTATTCTAATTTTTTTAATAGAATATTATGTGATACCCTATCGAAAGCTTTCGACATATCTAAAAATACCGAGATGGGATAAATACCGCGATTAAGTGCTTCAGTTACATCTTTTATTAGTGTATAGCAAGCTAAGGTAGTGGAACAGTTTTTTCTAAAGCCAAATTGATTTAAATTAAGTATACTTTTTTCTTTAAAAAAGCAATATATTTTATCATATACCACTCTTTCGTAAGTTTTAGATAGCACTGGTATTTTCGTAATAGGGCGGAAGTTATTAATTTCTTCTAGGTCACCTTTTTTAAAAAGGGGTTTCACTATAGACTTTTTTAATCTGTTCGGAAAGACGCCCTCAGTTAAAGACAAGTTAATTACATGCGTTAGAGGTCTGCTTAAATAATTAGCACTATCTTTTAGAATTTGTGTGGAAATAGAGTCATATCCAGTCGTCCTGGTGTTCTTTAGACCCTTGATTATTTTTAAAATGTCAGCTTCATTTACAGGCATCAAGAAAATTGTACTATTGTTATTTTTAATTTTTGACAAGTTGATCTTATTATGGTTTGTGAAATTAGATTTGGAAGAATTAATAAAGTATTTATTGAATATTATAGAAATTTCATTGGGGTCAGAATAAATTTGGTCATTAAATTTGATTTTCTGAAAAGATTTGTGCAGATTATTGGACTCTACATTATTTTTTATCAAAGTCCAACTAGCTTTACATACATTTTTACATTTTGCTAAGTATTTAGTGTTTTCTACTTTATGAGAGTAGGCAAAGCATTTTTTCAAAATCTGACTATAGGTATTATATCTATATTTATTAATTACCTTGTTGCTAGGGAATAACCTGTATTGAAGGTATAATTTTCGTTTTATGAGACAGGATCGCTTAAGCCCTCTAGAAAGAAACTTTTTTCTTGCAGATTTATTTGTAACTTTAACCCTGACTAAAGGAAAGCATAAATCATAAAATAATGTCAAATAATCGTGAAATATATTAAAGGCTTTTTCAGCGTCCGTTTCTTCGTAGACGTCGTTAAAAGATAAAGCATTCATACAGTCTGTAAATTTTTTAATATTCTCTTGACATAAATCTCGTTTTAAGACAAAATAAGAATTTGAGTTGTGCAATATTTTATGTTTATTACTATTAATTCTAAATGTCATAGATTGTGCTGTTTCATGATCTGATAAACATAAGAGATGAACGTTACTTTGAACACAATTCAAATCGCTGGCAATTAAGTCAATACATGAGCGTTTCCTAGTCGGTTTCTTTATATGTAATGTTATATTGTAATTATCTAATAAGCTAAGCAATCTTTTTGAGTTTTTGTTATCCTTTAACACATCTATGTTCCAGTCTCCACACAGCAATATAGACTTATTTCGTTTTTTATTTAAATTATTAAGAAGTATCTCCAGTTCATAAAAAAATGATTGTATGTCTGAAGATGGTGTTCTATATATGCAAATAACGAATAAGTTAAAGTCGGTTAACTCTACGGCACAAAATTCAAAGCTGTGTAGGATAGGTTTTTGTAGATCTATTTTTTATAAGTTAAATCAGTCTTTAGCAATATACAAGCACCACCCCTACGCTCGTGTGGCCGCGAGTAATATGAGGCTAAATTGTAGTTTTTTAAATTAAAATTCGCTTCAGATCCACTTTTGATGAAAGTCTCCGTTAGACAAACTATATGAATAACACTTATTTCCTGCTCGAGAGTTGCTAGTGAGGCCTCAATTAAATCACGTTTATTAAGTGCTCCCGCTATGTTTTGGTGAACTACTGTAAAGTCGAAAAAAATTATCCAATGATTTACTACGTTTGCCATCTCCCTCACTATTCATGTTCAGTTTACTGCGCTCTCTTATTGGGTTTTTTAAATCTTTGGAGGTGTTGACAAGACGTCGTGTTAAGGTTTTATTCCTCGGGGCAAGAAATTTGGTTTTATAATTAATGAAATCTACCTCGATATTCAGTTTAAAACATAAATAATTTATAAAGTTAGTCGAATTCAACGAGGTATTATTTATATAATTTATAAATTCACAATTTTTATAATTTCTTGTCAGTAACTTAATATGACTATTCAATAAGTTAATGTTCAAAAAAGAGTTATATTTTACGTTAACAATAAATACGAGGGTCATTTGAAAAGTTCTTAGCCTAACATTGTTAGACTCGTCGGTATATTTTATAACTACCCTCATTTTATAGCTACATTATTTAGCAACAAGTATGCACAGTTTAGTTTATTTGCAATAATTAATTGTTCGTTTACACGTGATACCGTAAGTCAAGTCAGAGCAATTTTTGAAAATGGATAAAATTGAACATCGTGCAGTGATAAAATACTTGTATTTGAAAGGTTTAACTCCAAAAGCTATACATGAAGACATGTCTGCCACTTTAGGTGAGTCCGCTCCTTCGTATGCGACTGTTAAAAATTGGGTGGCAGAGTTTAAACGTGGTCGTGAGTCCATTCAAGATGAGCCCCGTAGTGGCCGGCCCTCGACGGCTTCCACTGATGAAAACAAAGAAAAAATCTGTGATTTAATTTTATCTGACCGAAGATTGACAGTCGAGGAAATAGCTAAGACTGTAGGCATCTCTTCTGAGCGAACACATCATATAATTACTTCTGAACTTGGATTCTCTAAGGTGTCTGCGCGGTGGGTACCGCGGCTGCTTTCAGTGGAACAAAAACGCAACCGACTCACAACTTCCCGCGACTGTTTAGAGTTATATGAAGCTGATCCACAGGAATTTATTGAAAGATTTATAACCATGGATGAAACCTGGGTTCACCACAATACACCTGAGACAAAAGAACAGTCGAAACAATGGAAAAGGGCAGGATCACCCACCCCAAAGAAGGCAAAAGTGGTTTTATCGGCTGGCAAAGTCATGGCATCAGTTTTTTGGGATGCAAAGGGTATAATTCTGGTGGATTATTTAAAAAAGGGTGAAACAATAAATTCTGATTACTACTGCAACCTGCTGCGGCTTTTGAGAGAAAAAATCAAAGAAAAACGTCCAGGTTTATTGAGGAAGAAGGTCTTGTTTCATCAGGACAATGCACGCGTTCACACTTCTGTGCAATCCATGGCAGAAATCCATCGGTGTGGCTTTGAATTGTTACCTCATCCCCCATATTCACCGGATTTAGCACCGTCAGACTTCTACCTGTTCCCAAAGCTGAAAAAATTTTTAGGTGGTAAACATTTTTTTACAAATGAAGAGGTCTTAGCCGCCGTAGACGCTTATTTTGAGGAGTTAGACGAAGATTTTTTTAAAAATGGGTATCGAAGCCTTACCGGGTCGATGGAAAAAGTGTATTGAGCTCGGGGGAGAGTATGTTGAAAAATAAAAATATAATCAAAATCATGTGGTTTCATTAAGTACGTTAGGCTAGGAACTTTTCAAATGACCCTCGTACTTTGAAGCAATTTTTGAATAAATATAATGTATTACATAGTTCTGAAAGCAAAAGGAAAGGGTTTTTGTCATTAGCGCCTACTGATATTATTACTATGTCATTTTCAGTCACCGTCTTTGCAGCCTCGACGCAACTGCTCAACACTCGATCACTGGTTGCGTATGGTTTGACTACTGAAGTTATGTCATATTTTGTACTCCATCGGTTATCTCTACATTTCAGTAACTTACTCGATAGTCCTCTGCATTGTTGATCACCAAACATTAAAACTTTTGGTTTCTTAATCGCTGTGACGTCACCTGAGGGTATAAATGAGTCGCCAGCAACCACAGATGCCATGGGTATGATACGTTTAGGCGGCAGTGTTTTGTATCGTATTGATGTTTTCCGTGGAGTAGAGGAGGCGGATTTTATTTTCTGAGCGACGGCGGCAGTGTTGATGTAGACTAGAGGTGTTCTTGGTGTCATAATGTTACAATTAATTAGTCGTCTTTTTAATGGAGTTGCCGCGGAACATTGACCGGTAACTTGGAGTTTTATTTAATTTGATTGGCTGACTAAGCTTAGTTAGAAGATTGATTTTTTTTTCCTGTTTTAACATATTTTTTTTAAGATTTTCATTTTCAGTTGCTAAATTTCCTATTTCAGAATCTGCTATACTTAGTTTTCTCGTTAATTCTTCAATTTTTTCTTTCATATCATCTATCACAGATGCGTTCAGACTGCTATTGAGGGGTAAACTTTTATTTATTATTTCTACGATTGAATCGCAAGAAGAACTTTCTTCCTCACTGAAGCTCCTGTCAGTCTCCGAATCGCTTGTTAAGTTCATAATTGGATTTTTGGTTTTCTTTAATCGAATTGTCACATTTTCCATGGTTAAAAAAGAAATTTAGGTCATTTAAATAAGACTGTATTTTTTAATAGCGCCCTCTATCTGAGAACTTTAATACTAAGTGATCAGCAATTCATTAATAGTTGTGGTTTATTAAAAGTTCTTGCTTCAGTATAACAGATGGCGTTACTTGTAAAGTTATGATGGTTAAGACACAGATGTCGCTAGTCGTACGTAACTTCAACCGAATAATTAATTAGATCAGCCGACTTTCTTTGTCTAATTAACGGTTTATATTTTATGTTATATTTTCACTTTATTTCACTGATTCACAACAATAGTTTAGATTTGTTCGATGCACTTTATATTTATGGGAGTTATAATACTGGAATAAGGTTGCTTTTAATGATTAATTGTTTTGTTTATCAACAAATGACTTTCAACACTGTCATTTTTAATCTATTGTTTTTATCACTTATTTCACACTGTTTTTTCTGCAAACGTTTTTAGTCGTAAGTCAGGTCATAACACATTTATTTATGTCACTAGTACGTCAATTAATAAATAAATATAATTTTAAAATCCAGATTATTACGGAGTCGATGTTCAAGGTTTAGAAGTACCCACAAAAAAAAAGCAGGAAAGCATTCATTCAGCACTAAACCATGGGCGAGCATTGGTTTCAAGGGATAGATCAGCGTAGGGAATGAAGAACTCCATTGCTTGACCTATCACACTTGAGACTGCATCAGCGCAGCACGATGGATCGGTTGATGTAAAACAAGCTTGCCGCCACGGATAAGATGCGAAGAAATGTCGCATTTCATCCCAATCTGCCGACTTGTAACGCCATACTCGCCTAGAACCACTTGGTCGGGTGTCAGGTGGCGAGTACTGCGATACAGAATTCACCAGACAGTGATCGGATGTCCCTAAGGGTGCAGTGACGGACACCGAATATCTGTCGGGATCGGTTGTCAGCAGAAGGTCCAGGCAGTAAGCAGTGTGGCCAGCAACGTCTGGGATGCGCGTAGGCTCGTCAACAAGCTGAGAGAGGCCATGAGTGAGCGAAAACTTAAAAGCCTCTCTACCAGCATGGTCAGTGTCCTGAAACGGGTATAACCACTGTCCGTGGTATGCGTTAAAATCCCCCAGGAACACCAACTGCGCTGTGGGAAAACGTTGCTGAACCTTGTCCGCTGTACTGCTGAGATAGTCCATAAGCCTTGTTGTCTCCCGATCTCCGCTGTGTGACCGAAAAATACCAGCGTATACCATTTGGTCTAGGCCGGTATCGATGTGAACCCACATAACTGAAAGGTCCGGCACTTCTAAGTAACGGAGACGCTGACAACAGATCTTGTCACTGACATACATGCAAACCCCGGCGTGCGGGTGGAATTTGGACTCCAGGATTTAACCTAGGTAACAAAGGTATGCCGACTCTGACGGATCACAGATCTGCGTCTCCGTTAGGAAGAGTAGGTGGGGTCTCTCCGTCTCGAGATGGTGGTGGACATCATTGAGATTGGAGTGCACTCCTCGGATGTTACAGAAGTGTGTACTGTTGGACGAGGGAGCCAAATAAGACACGACTTGTTATGATGGAAGTTAACAGTATATTGAGTTAAAGAAAACATAAGTAGTGAGGAGGTGTGACACATACTACACCTCCCCGGCAATTTTAACAAGAAAAAACATTTTTTTTTTTTTGTAAGAAATATCAAATTACATTTATTTTATAAATCTTAACTAAAGCTTGTGAACTACATGAAATGAATAAAATGTTAGTTGTATAAAAATAAAATGACAATATTTAGTAGGTATATATGTTTTTTTTAAACAAATTAATCAAATTTTATGAACGACGTACAGGAAAAATATTTACGTAATTTTATTTACTATATTGAACATTGAAAAACTAAAACAAGTACTAAAAATAACACTGTGAACAACCAATTTTTATTTATTTATGTAACCTTTTTCTACCTTTTCATTCTGCAATAAACATTTTTTCCAAAAGTATACAATAGTATAATTAAAAAAAAATTAATTGGTTTATTTTGGAAGTAACATAACTTTCTATTGAATTAATTAATTTCACATTGATTACCTACATTGCTTAATTATATCGAACTTATCCACTATCCTATTTACTAACTTACTTAGCAGCATTGACAAAACCTAGGTAGAAATGAACATCTTATATTTGACAGTTTATAAAGGTAGTTCAAAAACAAAAATTACAAGATTTTTAGCTACATAAAATAATAAACATATAAAAGAAATTTAGACGTCATTAAAAAAAATCTTTACTTGCACTTCATTCCTTTTATTTATTTTAGTTTTCACATTACTATGTATTTATAAGTTGTAAAATAACATTTCAGTATCTATCAAACACAATCATTACTTCGTCTTTCTGTATGGTTTTGTTTTTATAACAGAGACGAATTTTAAAAAAATTTCAAAAGTTCAAAGAAAAATATTTGAAACAATATACTTATTAGCTGTATTAAAGTAGCAAAAATTAAGACATAAAATATTTAAATAATATAGGAAAAACATGTATTCCTATCATAATTCTTTTCCTCTATGAGTTTTCTTTATAATATCATCCACTTATCCTATTTTTCTAACTCTTTATCAACATTAAGGACGCGTTTCCGCAAATCTTCAAAATAGGGTATTTTCTGGTACAAATTGTGATAAAATGGCGCAAAGTTTAGTATAATTACAAGTACTAATAGATAGATAAGACTTTCATCTCCATTTATTATATAAAAATAATATAAATAAATTTGTTTTTGTGGCTTAAAAACTAATTTTGCGATGCCTCGTCGCACGAAAATGACGATTTTAAGCCAATTTACGGTACCACTTTTGGTATGAAAACACAAGTATTTATGAATAAAAAAAATACTATTCGATGGTTGACATGTTCATTTTTGATAATACGCATTTTTTTCTTTGAAATTACTACTAAAAACCCTTTAAAAAAAAATAAAACCAAACACGTAATTTTCTTCATGTTTGTATAAATGCGTAAATCTTAACACACTGTGGTAAGGGTTATTATACTTTAGCAAATAATGTCAATATCATTACAAACAAAAACTAGATATCTTCAGTCTGCGCTCAGCCGCTGTCGAGAGTGGACCTGTATCGCTTTTGAGTTATTTTTCGTGCTAAGAAACATCGCTGTACATACACAATTTATTACATCAAACAAGTCTCGATACTTGACGCTCTCTGAACTGAGTTGAAAAGGTAATAATATAATTTCATTGAAAAAAAAAAATTACAAAACCTTTTATGATTAGGATTAAATTTGGAAACTTGGAATCATTATGTTTGTTAGGACTAAACCTTATCTCCAGTTCTGGTAGTGGGGTCTGAAGGTATACCTCGAGGTGCTACTGGTACTCCTAGACGGGTAAAGCTAGGTATATCGAGTTTGGGCTCATTTTGATTCGTAGGACGAGACCTCACCACCAGTTCTGGTAGTAGGAGCTGAAGGTATACCTCAAGGTGCTACTGGTACTCGTAGACCGATAGAGCTAGGCATGTCGAGTTTGGGTTCATTTTGATTCGCAGGACGAGACCTTACCACCAATTCTGGTAGTGGGAGCTGAAGGTATACCTCGAGGTGCTACTGGTACTCCTAGACGGGTAAAGCTAGGTATATCGAGTTTGGGTTCATTTTGATTCATAGGACGAGACCTTACCACCAGTTCTGGTAGTGGGAGCTGAAGGTATACCTCGAGGTGCCATTGGTACTCCTAGACGGGTAAAGCTAGTTATATCGAGTTTGGGTTCATTTTGATGCGTAGGACGAGACCTTACCACCAGTTCTGGTAGTGGGAGCTGAAGGTATACCTCGGGGTGCCATTGGTACTCCTAGACGGGTAAAGCTAGTTATATCGAGTTTGGGTTCATTTTGATGCGTAGGACGAGACCTTACCACCAGTTCTGGTAGTGGGAGCTGAAGGTACCATATTTTAAAAGAACTGAACAGGACACAAGGAACTGAAATCTATAGGCGGTCAGATTTGGTGGAATCGGGTTTTCATATTTTAAAAGAAATAATAAAATTTATGGACAAAGGATAATGCAAGTGATTGGGCTCCAAAAAAAAAGTCATTGTGCAGAGATGAGATGAGAGTCAGATTATAGATTAGACACATGTCATTCATATTTGTTAGGACGCCAAAAAAATTAGCCCTGGGAAAAAAAAGATATGACCAAAAATACATTTTGCGTTTAATAGAATAAAAATCGTTTTCTTTTATGATACAGAAACTGAACGCCCGTAGATTTCTACGAGTGTATTCGTATAACCTTTACAGCCATTGACTACGAAACGAGTGAATATTGTAAATAAATACGATTATTGGTAAAAAAAGTGCTTGTGTGATCCTTATAAGTACCTAATGGGTTGGCTACACAGTAGTAAACCGCGATTAGTTCGTCTCTTTTCTTAGTATAGCGACTTCCCTTCTTATTATCGTCGAGCGAGACAGCAGTGCGCTGTCACAAAAGAGATGTTATTAATCTGTCTCTTTTCTTACTATAGCGAACTTTTTGCGGCACTGGTTCGGCGACATTGGAAGCACGGTTTACAACTGTGTAGCCACCCCTTTTGATTTGATTTGTCTTTTTTCTTACTTTAGCGATGTCTCTTATACGGCACTGGTTCGGCGACATTGGAAAAGCAGTTTACAAATGTGTAACCACCCCTTATGAAATAATGGTATGTATGGTTTATCTAATACTGCCATTTAGAATAAGCTAATGTGTTGGTATAAGTGGTTATCGTTAATGAAAAAAGTAAGACTTTTAAACACATGATTTATTATTTCGTTCATTACCATTGGTAAGAGTTCTTAAACATAAAATAAGTACTATTTTTGAAGACGTTATTCATTATTTCAGTACAATTAAACAGACATCATAAATTATAAAAGGAATAGTACTTTTAAACACATGATTCATATTAACAATACAATTAAATATCATAATCATAAAAGAAGTTCGACCTTCGACTCGAACCCCTAAATGTTTCGAATAAAATGGACAATGCGCGCTAATAATGTGCTCCGAGAAAGAGATAGAGAGCGTTAATGAAATCTAGTTGTAATAATTATATAACCACTATTAGACTTTATTAACCACTTATAGCAGCATACTAGCTTATTCTAAACGGCAGTATTAGATGAACCATACATACCATTATTTCATAAGGCGTGGTTACACATTTGTTAACTGCTTTTCCAATGTCGCCGAACCAGTGTCGTATAAGAGACATCGCTAAAGTAAGAAAAAAGACAAATCAAATCAAAAGGGGTGGCTACACAGTTGTAAACCGTGCTTCCAATGTCGCCGAACCAGTGCCGCAAAAAGTTCGCTATAGTAAGAAAAGAGACAGATTATTAATAACATCTCTTTTGTGTGTCGACGATAATTAGAAGGGAAGTCACTATACTAAGAAAAGAGACGAACTAATCGCGGTTTACAACTGTGTAGCCAACCCATTAGGTACTTATAAGGATCACACAAGAACTTTTTTTTACCAATAATCGTATTTATTTACAATATTCACCAGTTTCGTAGTCAATGGCTGTAAAGGTTATACGAATACACTCGTAGAAATCTACGGGCGTTCAGTTTCTGTATCATAAAAGAAAACGATTTTTATTCTATTAAACGCAAAATGTATTTTTGGTCATATCTTTTTTTTCCCAGGGCAAATTTTTTTAGCGTCCTAACAAATATGAATGACATGTGTCTAATCTATAATCTGACTTTCATCTCATCCCTGCACAATGACTTTTTTTTGGAGCCCAATCACTTGCATTATCCTTTGCCCATAAATTTTATTATTTCTTTTAAAATATGAAAACCCGATTCCGCCAAATCTGACCGCCTATAGATTTCAGTTCCTTGTGTCCTGTTCAGTTCTTTTAAAATATGGTACCTTCAGCTCCAACTACCAGAACTGGTAGTAAGGTCTCGTCCTACGCATCAAAATAAACCCAAACTCGATATACCTAGCTTTACCCGTCTAGGAGTACCAGTGGCACCTCGAGGTATACCTTCAGCTCCCACTACCAGAACTGGTGGTAAGGTCTCGTCCTACGAATCAAAATGAACCCAAACTCGATATACCTAGCTTTACCCGTCTAGGAATACCAGTAGCACCTCGAGGTATACCTTCAGCGTCCACTATCAGAACTGGTGGTAAGGTCTCGTCCTAAGAATCAAAATGAACCCAAACTCGACATGCCTAGCTCTATCCGTCTAGGTGTATGTACCAGTAGCACCTCGAGGTATACCTTCAGCTTCCACTACCAGAACGGGTGGTAAGGTCTCGTCCTAAGAATCAAAATGAACCCAAACTCGACATGCCTAGCTCTACTCGTCTAGGAGTTCCAGTAGTACCTCAAGGCATACCTTCAGCTCCCACTACCAGGACTGATGGTAATGTCTCGTCTTATGAACTCGAACTTGACATGCCTAGGAATAGGAATTCCAGTAGAAGCCCTCGAGTGTACCACCAGCTCATCAGGTTCGATGGTGAGGTTTTATCGTTACGAATAAAACGAGCTCAAACTTTCCGAGCATTTTAATTAATCTTACCCAATTTAATCGTTTTAATAAAAGAATTTGCAAATATTTAAAACTAAAGTATCAAAACTGTTCAAAACATTTCGTCTTTATCACGGCACGCTTGTGTGCGTGAATCTTATACATGTAGTAGTAGAATTCGATACCTAGCCTTTTCGGAAACGCATCCTTAATTCATTTACCGTTTCACATAAGTTCTACATTCATTATTTCATCTTTCAGTATTGGCTACACTTATTTATATCCTACATTGGGATATTTTTATTATTCGGTGGCCACCGTATTTATTATTTATACATTTATTTAAGTATATCATTTTTTTTTGGTACATAATAATATTACTTTTCATTGAGTCGCGACTCTCAACTTTTACTTTATACATAATTTATTCATTTCATTCGGGTCACTGTTTTAAGACATTTTGTCTCCAACTAGTTTTCACAGAGAAATCTCGTTTACACCATGATCAAACTGAAGGATCATTTTGTGCCCTTGTACCCTTACCTATAGTGTGCCAAATACTTATTTATCATTCGTAATACCATTCACTATCATTATTTACCATTCAAAAATCAATTATTTAAGACTCGTCCAAAGCAAATCGTTCCAATAATATGAAATTAGGAAAAACTTCTTGGATGGCCAGTCCAATGGTCTTTAATTTTCAAAATTATGGAAGATTTCCAGCAACCTATTATTTACTTACTAAATCCACCAAAACCGATCAACTATTTAATTAGCATATTCTATTACCTTCCTATGTCAATATACCTTTTCATAAATCCTAACATCCAAATCTTTGTTACTACAAGTAACTAATCGTATTCTTCAGATGACGAAAAGCATTTTAATACTTGCACAAAATCTATTCTAAAACCTTACTTTTCCATATACGCTTACCTACACAAATAAATTAAGCTGACTCTATTCTGGAAACATCTTACCTATTTCTCTAACAAACGTATTATTCTTTCGTACGTTTAACTTTCCATAAATTTACTTTAATATAAAAGTAGACTACAAAGATAATAAAATATATTATTCGACGCTTTAAGTTGAAAAGCTTTCGTTATTATTTAAAACAAAAATGTCGTCTCTGTTATGAAGATTTTTCATACTAAGATTTTGAAAAGTTAATATATTAAATTGATGTTACACATGTCCGTAAGCTATATTTGATAGCAACAGCAAATTGTTGACCTATAAAAACATACTCAGTTACAGTCACGTTGTGCAGTCTTGATTCTAAAAACTCTCGGTATCGGATAGCTACCTGTTACTAACAAGGCAGTAAAATGATGACGGTGATCTTATACTTTACGAACATACTCATGACTTCGTTGATTCCTATGCATGGAATATTTTGTTCAACCGACTTACAATAAGAAGGAGTGTATCAATTTGACTGTTTGGTTTTTCATAAGTACACAAACCTACCTTTCAGAAATAGATCGAGAATTTAATACTTAATTTAATAAAATACTTATTAGTTCAAATTTGATAAAAGTAATTTAAAACATATTAATATTTGATATAACCAGTAAGATACGAGTAGATCACTAGCCGCTGGATAATTTATTTTATATGTATGACCAAATATTTGAGTATTGAAAAAAATTACTTCTATTTAACTAGAGATCTGAAAGAGTTATTCATAAAATAAAAATTAATAAACTAAAACTATGTCATCCTGATAGAAATTAAATATTACGTTTTGTTTGAATCGAAATTATTTTTTTCTTTACTGGAGTTGTTCTCTGTACCTGCACACGAAACAAAATTCCGTTACGCTGCAAATTAATGTTCTCAGAAACAAACCTTCGATTAGAAATATTACGACGTTGAATTACCTGTTTATATACTAAAAAAATATTATACAGAGATCAGAGCACATATTAAAAAATTCAAAAAGTTTTATTCATCTTAGGAATTTCACAAAACACTTGATGAAGTCAGTCATCACATACTTCGGCTTTAACTAGTTGTTGATAGTTGTTAAATAAGATATTACAGTAGACCAAGAGACAAAAAAAGCCGGCGGAAAAAAACTCTTGGCACTCTTTTTCAGTCAGATTTATCAAATTAATACAAATAGGTACAGTACAA
This sequence comes from Stenoptilia bipunctidactyla, assembly GCA_944452665.1. Classification (NCBI taxonomy): domain Eukaryota; kingdom Metazoa; phylum Arthropoda; class Insecta; order Lepidoptera; family Pterophoridae; genus Stenoptilia; species Stenoptilia bipunctidactyla. Next base: position 2,434,115 of record OX101730.1, read on the forward strand.
ATTGACCGTGACATGAAAAAAAAACAAACACAAGACAGCTAATTGTGAGAGCCAATGTCATGCCACAACCAAATTGCTTACATAGCAGATGCAATTAGCTATGGATGCACAATACGAATATGACAAACTGGGACCAGAGTATTTGAACAAGAATGGAATAAAATAGTCATAGTATCATTAGCAAAACGACCTGGCACCGCTAGCAGCACCCATTCACGAGTTAACGCAAGCACCAGCCATCACCCTCCTCAACCATATTTTAGGGAAGAGGGTGACCCGATACCCGACGCTACCACTAGCCATGCCGCCTGAGGGAGCATGACGTTCTTGCTGATGTCTTGACAAAAAAATAAGTGAATGGGACAGTCACCAGCATGTCATACATATACTGCACAGCCAAGCTGTAAACAAAATTATTAAGTAATTAGAAACTTTTAGAAATATCCTGTTGTGCTTAATCCCATGCCTTTTTATCATCTAAGTAATCTTTAGTTTTATAATAAGCTTTTCGAGATAGAGTGTTTTTAATGATTGATTTAAATTTATTGAATGGCAGGGATTGAATTGACTTCGGAATTTTGTTATATATACGTATTGACATTCCAATAAATGATTTGCTGCTTTTAGTCAGCCTTAATTTAGGAAACGCTAACTTATGGTCGTTCCTAGTCCTTACAGAGTAATTTGTATCATGATTATCTTTCCTAGTTTTAAATTTATTACTATTGTTATAAATATACATAATGTTTTCATAAATATATTGTGATGCAAGGGTCAAGATACCAATCTCTTTAAACTTTTCTCGAAGAGATTCTCTGTTTCCAAGTTTATACATTCCACGAATAGCCCTTTTCTGCAGTGTAAATATCGTGTCAATATCCGCGGCATTGCCCCAAAGTAGGATGCCATAGGACATTATACTATGAAAATAACTAAAATATACCAGCTTCGCTGTATTAACATCAGTCAATGAGCGAATTTTCTTTACCGCGAACGCTGCAGAACTAAGTCTACTCGCTAGTTGTGAGATATGGGCGCCCCATTGCAATTAAGAATCTAAGGAAAATCCAATCAAACAGTCCAAGAAAAACAAAGTTATCTACTAGATTCAATCTGTTCCCATTAAGCCGCAGATCAGACCCAACTTGTTTTACATTTGGTGCAGAGAATTTTATACATTTAGTTTTTTTATCATTGAACGCTAGATTATTTATATTGAACCACTGAACAACATTTGCGAGAGCATTGTTTACATCGTCATAGTTTATTTTCTGTCTTATCATTTTAAAAATTAATGATGTGTCGTCAGCAAACAATACAATCTCATGATTATTGCCTACCATATAGGGTAGATCATTTATATAGACTAGAAACAGAAATGGGCCCAGAATTGATCCTTGAGGCACTCCCATTCTCACAATCGACCCAGCCGACCTTTTTCGGTTAACCTCAACCTTCTGAATTCTATCACTTAGATAAGAATTCAAAAGTTTGAGGTCGTAGTGATGAAGTTTCCTGATGAGAGTGTCATGCTGAACACAGTCAAATGCCTTAGATAGGTCACAAAATACACCCAGGGCATCCTGTGACCCCTCCCAGGCACCAGTGATTATTTCAAATAGTTCAACACCAGCATCAGTTGTTGAACGGCCCTTTGTAAATCCAAATTGTTTATTAATTACGACTAATGAGATATCAAAAAAATGGATATGCACCAAACGTTTAACTCCTTTACCTCGGTACCTAATGAAAAATTTAAACGTTGTGAAATAAAATTAAGTAAGAGACCTATTAGTAGAACCAAGACCGTAGGTATTTAAAATTTATTTATTTATATATTTTGACTTTATCTGTTTTGTCAATGTGCTTCTAACTTATATTCCTAAAGATAAAACAATAGACAGGGCAAAATAATGTAAGTATATAAAACCCCTATTAACACTTTACACAAATGAAACCCGTTCACTATGACACTTAATAAATGAGCTTTAATTTTGCCACAACTCACGCACTCACTTTTCCGATTTTCCATATCACTTTACTTTACCATCAGCTTGGCATCGATCCTATACTGCAGCCACCTTTAATCGATCAGTATCCAGACTCGTTCAACTCCAGGCGCCTTCCTCTGCGCCATCATCACACTTTTTTATTATTGACTAAATTCCGTCGCCTTTCATTTTCTTATCAGAAATATTTTCAATTTAACTTCTGAAAAATTGATGTAGGTATCTTCTCCAAAATTTTTACTGCCCAGATTCTTGTATCGGTTTCATTGCTATTTTTTTTTCTCCAAATTTCTTTTTTTCTTCTTATATTTTCTATGTATATCTTATATATATAAAAGAAAGTCGTGTTTGTTACAACACTTATAACTCGAGAACGGCTGGACCGATTGCCATGGTTTTTGATTTGTTGGATTTTTTTCCATCCCGAATAGCAGAATACATCTTAAAAACAAGAAAACTCGATATGTGTAATGAATACTGAATCATTTCAATTCAATTCAATTCTTTGGTTATAATGGCAACCAGCCGTCGTTACTAGGCGACGTACTATTACTGCCAGTATCACGTGGTGAGAAATAAATGCTGATTTGTTTATTACATGTCAAACATTTGTTGTCCAATCCTGTCAAATAGTGTAACAACTATTTTTTTTTTTGGATCTTATGGCCTGGTTGCTGAGACCTTTAAGCCACAACTTTATTTTTTTCTGAAGACATCATGTGTGCGTTCAGAAATTTATTTTTTGTAAAATGTCTACAAAGTTCAGGTACGTTATATTTGTTTTACATTGTCTTTTGTGTTACATTAAGTTTCGAAAATTATTTATTAATTATTTAATTTTTAATTCCCGAAAATAATACCTAAGATTTATTCTACAGTAAAAACATAAAATCATCGGAAAGGAACGGAATTTAGGGAATAAAAAAACGAGTTGGTAAAGGTTATAAGATTAAGGAAAAAAAATCTACAGGTTCACAAAAGTGTAAATGTGTTTTTATAGGTTGTCTATGATTTTTCTTGATAAGCTATTCATACGTAGTGGTTATATACTCTTTGAGCTATTGTCTATGTCTCGAAAGTTTAGGCCATAGATGAAAATAAGTACTAAAGTATAGATGGCCGTCTCGCCGATTTTGCACTAGGGCGACAACTAGGCCCCGGGACCGGAACTAAAAGAGGGGAAAATATTGAAGAAAGTTTAAGAACTACTTGCAGAACTTCAGCCTAAATGGAAATAATCCTCGAACTTAAGAATAAATTTATCCTCGAACAACAAAAAGTCTAATTTGCTAAAAAGTTGAAAAAGCAAACGTATTTCACTGAAAACCAACGGATTCTCAGTGATACAACGTCTTTGAATCGCATAGTACGTACAACACAAAATTTGTGTTGCCAGGATTAAAAAAATATTCCTCCCAGCTATTGATACTCATTCAGTTTAGTAGTTTTTTTTTATTTGCTCACAAAAAGTTGTTACAGGAAACATATGAAAAAACACCAAAGTTGATGAAAAAAAAATGAAAAAACACTAAGTGGGACAACTCAGATCATGTTGATCTGTAAAATTGTAGCCATAGATATGCTAATTCAAGATTTTAGTAAAACAAATATTACCTACTCAATAATTGGGTGAGTAATAATACGTGTTTTTCATTAGGCAAGCTACAATAGGTTTATTTGAATTAAAGTGAATAGCTTAATAGTGTGTTATTAAATCTACTATTAATTGTTACTTTTTTTGAGTGGCAGCTCTATTATGAACGCTATTTGAACGCATTTTTTCTACTCGTAATAGTTCCGAGCCCAAGGGTATGGTGGCGTTAGTTTATATCAGAATTTCCCAATTGTATGGAAGACAAACTAGCATGGTTTAGGCACTGTTATTATATTTGGTGGTTTTATGCGAGTGCACATTTTAATTACAATGCCGCGTCCTAGAAGATCTAATCTTTCCCAGCGAAGCCGTAATGCAATTAGGCAACGGAATATCGCGAGTCAATTATCTGATGGAGAACGAGAAATTACACGACAACAGCGCCGCGTTGGTATGGAGCAAAGAAGGGCCTTAATTCATGCTTCTCAAACATAAGAGCAAAGAGAGGCAGCCCGTGAAACGGCTAGGTTAGAAACGAGAAATCGTCGATCTTATCGTACAAATGAACAGAGCAATAATCTTCGAAGTGCAAGAAGAAATGGTTCAAGTATTGATTTGAATCGAGCAGCGATGAATGTACCTCTGTTGAATCTTAAGCAGAGGGAAGTCTATGATACACTGATTAATGCAATTGATGATGGAAATAGAGGCTTATTTTTTTTGGATGCCTCCGGTGGAATTGGGAAGACATTCCTCATGCCACTGTACGTGCGAGATCCGAAATTGCAGTAGCAATTGCTTTTTCTGGAATAGCGGCCACATTGTTAGACGGATGCCGTACGGCTCACTAAGCGTTAAAATTGCCATTAAACCTTCAAACTACTGAACAACCGACATGTAACATTTCGAAACACTCCGCAATGGCCAAAGTTTTAGTAACATCAAAAATCATCATATGGGACGAATGCACAATGGCGCACAAACGCGCATTGGATGGAAGCACTAGACCGAACGAACGAAATCGGATATCATTGCTAACCACAAAAATTCTAAATGGTTAAGTGATAATTAAGTTAACTCCTTGGATGTGCCTGGTTTACCACCGCACAATTTAAAACTTGAAAGTTGGCTCGGTAGTCATCATGCTTAGAAATTTAAACCAACCAAAACTGTGTAATGGAACGCGTTTGGTAATAAGAAAACTGATGAGCAATGTTATTCACGCGTCGATACTTAAAGGAAAATTTAAAGATGAGGAAGTTCTTATTCCAAGGATTCCGATGATCCCAACGGATATGCCCAAACCGTTTTTACGAATTCAATTCCCGATTCGTCTTGCCTTCGCCATGACGATCAACAAATCACAGAGCCAATCCTTGACTATTTGTGGCCTCAATCTAGAAAATGCATGTTTTTCTCATGGTTGTACGTGGCATGCTCACGTGTCGGCAAACCATGCACTTTATTTCTTCTTGCGCCTGACCAAAAAACAAAGAATGTCGTTTACCACAAAGTGCTTGAATGAAAATCCTATTAATGAATTAATCCGAGTTTTATTTTTTTTTCCCAATCTGCACAACATAGTTTTCAATCATTTTTTTCTGACATGAGTTTGAAGTAAGGTAGTTCAGGGTTGAAAGGCCCAGCTGGTAGTAAGGCCCAGTATTAAAAAAAAGTTGTTTTAAACGTATTATTCGTTCAACACTTTACGCACACATAGACGTAGCAAATGCAACGAGCGGGCAACAACCCTTTGACCTCCACGTGTCGCCATTTTGTCAGTAGCGTTCAAATATTCGGAGTGGTAGGTCGTTGCGTCGCTTGATATATAATTTTAAGAAAAGAAAAGTAGTTATTATTCAGTTTTATTGATTTATCGTGTGTTTGTTCCTGTTTGAATGTGAAAACAAGTTATCTAGCCGTATAAAGAAGGGTAAGTTAATATTTTTATGTATTTGTTTATATTAAAATCTTTCAATATTCTAAAACCTTATTGTATTGCCAGGAAGGCCCACTGTGGCCGTTGGTAGCAAGGCCCGGGCCTTATTTGACGTATGAAATAAAATATTTAACTTTCTTTTGAAGTTCAAAACATAAAACAAAATAATAAATAAATAAATAATAGTTACAAATAGTTCATTCTGCCTATAACAAATTAAATTTTAAGGTATTTTTTCCAGATTAAAATGTCGTCGCCTGCTTTGTCAGTAAAGAAAAAACGGGCCCTGTGGTCAGAGAATTCTTTGGCCTTGGCAATGGCTGCTGTGAATAAGTGCGAGCTTTCACAACGAGAAGCTGCGCTTCGATACCAAATACCTCGCAGAACTCTCCGAAACCACTTGGCATCTGGAAAATCTCAAAAAGTAATTGGACGTGCCCCAATATTGTCAAATTTGCAAGAAAAGAATTTGGTGGAGAGGATTTTAAAATTTTCCAAAATTGGCATGCCGCTATCTCCACAAGTTATTCGCGCACAAGCATACAAATTTTGTGAGCAGCAAGGAATCGAAAACAACTTTAATACAAAGAATCGTAGAGCGGGCAGAGATTGGTTCAAGATGTTTATGAAACGGAACCCAAATATATCTATACGCAAAGCTCAATTTATGAACCCAGCAAGAGCGCAAAAGCTTAATAAACCAATAGTGCAGCATCACTTTCAAGAGTTGAAGAAACTGTACGATGAACTCGACATCCCCAACCACCCAGAAAGGTTATATAACATTGACGAAAAAGGATGTCGGCTTACTGTCCATCACCAGCAAAGAGTGTTAGCCGAAAAAGGCAACCGTAGAGTTCATATGATAGCTCATGAACATGCGGAAAATGTAAGTATTGCAATTTGTGTCAGTGCCACAGGAAATAGTATTCCCCCGATGATACTTTTCAAGGGTAAAAGACTCAAACAAGAGTTCACTGACAATCTTCCTCCTGGTACAATGGTAAAAATGGCACCAAAGGGCAGTATGACGACTTCCTTATTCATTAGTTTTATAGAACATCTAGGAAGATATAAATCTCCGGGAAAATGTCTTTTGATATTTGATGGTGCCTCCTGCCATCTTGACTATGATATTGTAGATGCAGCAGAAAAATATGATATTGTTCTGTATTGTTTGCCATCCAACACTACTCACGAACTCCAACCGTTGGACAAATCGGTAAATAAATCGTTTGAAAACTACTGGGATCAAGAAGTAATGAAGTTCATGTACCATAACCCTACTAAAAAAATCAATAAAGCGCGATTCAATACTATATTTTCCAAAGTTTGGGCAAAAAGCTTAACTCCGGAAAATATCATGAACGGATTTAGAGCAACTGGACTGTTTCCATTCGATCCAAATGCTATAGCGGAAGATGCTTACCTGCCCTCACTTTTAACTGAGAATCAGGATCCTCGGCTGACATTGATTAACAATTCAGTGCAGCATTCATTCGAAGCAATGTCAGACACAGACCTTACCGATGCTGAAGATTCTAGAAATGACATTGCTTCGCCATCTTTATTGAATATTTCTCAAGAGCAAAACTATAGAGTAGAAGCTACGCCCACACTTATATGCCCCGCGCCAGTTGCTTCTGAATATTTTACACACAGACGTTTAGTAGAATATAGCTCTTCACTGGATACAGATAATGAAGAAAGTGTTGCACAAAAAAAATGTGAAGGAACTTCGATTCTGTCACCAGTTCCAGGGCCTTCTGGGTTAAACAAAGCAATATCATCGGATTCATCGTCATCTATAGATTTTGAGAGTTTTTTTCATCGACGAAAAGAACAAGGAATCAGCATTTATGACCCTTATAGCGACTCCAGTGATGAATTTGAGGATTTCATACAAAGAGGAGAAAGCACTCCAGTAAAAAATAACATGTGTGTTAGTGGAATATTATCTGGAACAGATGATTCCGAAGATAATGTTCCACTGCTTAATTTGAGATCTAAAAAACCATCCGCGACAGCATTTAAGGAATTAATGCCAACACCCAATTTTGTTGAAGTAAAGTCCCGTCCAAGACGTAAAGCCATTAATTATAAAGGTCAGCGAATAATGAAAAAGTTATTTGAGAAAAGACAGAACATTAATGAAAAGGAGAATAAGAATAAAAAGGATGATAAAAAACCCACTCAGCGAAATAACAAATTTAAAACTAAGAAAAATATGAGTAAAAAAAATAATTTAAACAATAACGGAACGAAATCCGATAAGAATGATGATGATGATAGATGGTTTTGTCATGGTTGCAAATTGGAAAGAAAAGAAGATATGAGAATTTGTAAAAAATGCTCTAAATGGTACCATGAGGAATGTGTAGGATTGACCAAAGACGACATTGAAGCGTTCTTCTGCCCCGATTGCGTTTAAAGACGTTGTTGATATTCTACATCTCTAATTTAAAATTATTTGATCTCTTACCAAGGCTGATTAATAAAAAGTTCCTAATTAAAGAATACGTAAATAGATTAATTATAAGTATACCTATACCAAGTTTATGTTAAATATACCTTAAATTTTAAAGTGAAAATTGTTAATGTGGTGAAAATTGTTAGTAACTGTATCAGAAGGTTTTTTTATTAAGCCTTTAGTGCAATATGGCCCACATTAGATTTTTATAAAATGGGAACTAACAAGCGTTTTTTTTTATTTTTCGTTAAACTTTTATGTTAAAAAAGCTGTAACCAATGCCGAAATAGTTTTATATTTAGCCTGCTATTTTAAAGTAAAATAGACGATTTCTTATTTCTTTAGTATAATAAGGCCCAAACCCAAATATTTTAATAAATTAAGTATATCAGCTTGTTGTGATGATACCAAATATTATTTAATTTATAAGTTCAAAGTTTAAATCTTTAGATTCTTTTTTTTACATGCAGAATGTTTAATTCTTTTGCGGGCCTTAATAGCCTAACAGTGTTTAATAAGGCCCAAAATAGTAGTTTTAAAAAACTTGATCTTTTCCAGAAATATGTCATATTTTTATACATGTTAAGGTACATGATGAAACTTAAATAAATGAGAAACCTATATGAATTGTGTTTTGTATATTATCCTGATTATATCTGCAAATATTGCAATTTTAATAAAGGTGGGCCTTAAATGCCTCACCTACCTTACTTAATTTTTTTTTTTATTCTCATTCTGTATGTATGTTTTCATCATCATTCATCATAATAAAATACTTTTTTGTTTCTATCTATATAAATATATTATTTTGTATCATTGTTTTACGTTCATAAAAGCCTAAATTAGTTCAGGTAAAAAGTAACACGACATTCATTGACTGTTAGGCGGTACGAAGTTCGCCGGGTCAGCTAGTGTAAATAATATTTTTAATTTTTATAAAATTGTATATTTATTTTATATTAAATGGTGCCAGCTCCGCCGCGCTGCCATAAGGCAGCACTGGCAGGGTCGCCATGTACTGTTGGACGAGGGAGCCAAATAAGACACGACTTGTTATGATGAAATTTAACAGTATATTGAGTTAAAGAAAACATAAGTAGTGAGGAGGTGTGACACATACTACAAGTGCACTTTAAACGTCGAAGAAGAAGTCGCCGCCGACGAGCCCGCCGCCAGCAAATCCACCAAGGCCGCTATACCACTGGCCGTTAAACCGGCGGGATTGTCGCCGCCCGTGTCGGAGGCCCCGTCGACCGCCGGGACTGGCGATACTACTAATGCGGTAGAAGTAGTACCGCCGTCTCTAGCGTCGACCTTGCCGCCGACAGGAACGTCCGCTGTCTCGCCGCGCCGGGTCTATTTTCCGGCTGGATATACCGACCTGTGGCAGGACCTGATTAAGCTGAACCCAAACGACATCGACATCGAGGAGATTATGGCCGTGGTAGGACCATACGCCGGCCTATCTGCTCCCACACCCCTGCCTCCACGACTACAAGCCGGGGAATCGAGTCCGTCGCCCTCCACTCCCGGAGCGGGTGACGAATTGTTCCCCGTGCCGCGCCGACGCCTCTGCAGACGCCGGTCCGAGCGCGCCCGCAACCTGTGGGCACCCCGCCGGACCAGATACTCACAGAGACGCCGCGCCAGCCTCCTCGCCTACCACCGAGGCGCCAAACCGAGGCGCGCAGACGCAATGTGCCCGGAGCCCCCCCCCCCGCCGCGCCCCTCGCCACCGCAACCGCGCTGCCTACTCAGGGGCGCCCCACGCCGGCTTCTCACGAGATGCAGTTGAGCATGCCGGTCCTATCCACCTCACCGGATATGGACGGTGCTCCGGCGCCCCGCACCGAACTAGATTACGCCGCGGTAGCGGCCGCACCGCCGACACCGCCGCCGCCCGCAAAGCGGCCCGCGCCTGCGCAGCCGCGTGGTAAAGCGCCGGTAATGCGGCCTGCTGCGCACGCCCCGGCTACCCAGCCGGCAGCCCGCGCCGCCGCCGCTTCACAGACGCCGCCCACGCAGCCGAAGTTAAAATATCCGCCGCTAATAGTGGAGCACCTCCCTAACTGGCAGACTCACATCCGCCAGTTGCGGGACGAGCTCGGCCGTCCAGCCATGTGCGCCCGTATGGTCGAGGCATGCGGTTCCTGCCTGCCGACGATGTGGAGTACCGCATCGTCCAACGGTACCTCGCGAAGCTGGAGGAGACCGAGAAAATCAGCTGGTTTTCTTACTCCCTTCCAGCTGAGCGCGAACCATTAAGGAAGCGATCCGCGGCCCTCCCTGCGGACACACCGCCTGAAGATATCCAGGAAGAGCTCCAGCGGCTCTCCTTCCAGGCAGAGTATGTGCGGCCCATCCGCGCTCGCTCAGGGCGCCCGGGCTGCATCTACTACGCCCAGATTGCCCGTACCAAGGACTTCGCGCGGATCTTCGCTGTGTCAGAGCTACTCCTCATGCCGGGCATCAAGATTGAAGCCTGGCGTGGCAGGAGGGGCCCGCCACCGTGTCATCGCTGCCAGAAATTTCGACACTCGTCCCACCACTGCCACAGGCCACTGGCTTGTGTGCGGTGCGGAGGCGGGTACCACGCCGCAGACTGCCCACGCCCGCGAGAAGAGCCCGCCACGTGTGCTAATTGCGGGGAGTCTCACCCCGCAAGTAGCACAACGTGCCGGGTATTCCAGCGGGAGGCAAGAAACAAGAAGGCGGGCACAGTTGCCCAAACCGAAGCAGTCCCCGCCGCCCTGGGACAGGCCAGCCTCATGGCTCCCGCCAACCCAGCGGCGGCAACCACAGGAAGCAAGAGAAGGCACCGCCGACCAGCCTCCACCCGACCAGCCTCCACCCAGTGCGTCGAGGCGGTCACGGCTCCTACCACTGATGACCAACGGCGCCGCGACTGTAGCTCCGCCCCCGTCGTAGAGTCAGTCGTGCCCCCAAACAAACCCGATCACCCAGCCGGCGCCGCCGTCAAAGCCTCGCCGCATATAAGGCGCTGCGAGCCAGTCTCCGCCCCGCGCGTAGAGACAGCCGGCGCCACCGTAAAAGCCGCGCTCGCCATACTACGAACTGCCTTACACGCTCTGGAGGTCTCAAGGGACCCGGAGCCTGCCCTGAGGAAGGGCCTATCTCAGCTGGAGGCAATGGCCGGCCAACTGACCCCCTAGCTCCTTTCGCTGATCGCCCGGCGGCCGCCTGTCTTACGACAGACCGCCGACGGGCTTGATTGCGAGGGGGGCTAGGCCAATATCGTTGCCGCGCCTATGGCACCCCAACGACCGGTCCAACGCTTTGGGCCGCGTAGCTACCTCCGAAAGGGGCCATTGCCCCGAGTGGACCCCACCGTTCCCCCCTCGGGGGGGGGGGGGAGTAAAGACAACACGACGGATGGGGGGGTGTTAGGTTTTTTTCGTTACGGAATTTCTGGATTCGGTCCCCACGCTCAAGGCCCGCGATAGAAGCAATGCAATAGCTTAAAAAAACTATATTAATACAGCCCCCCCCAATAATTTCAAAGAACTTTAGTATCAATTCATTTATTTTTACGTCTATCGTACCTATCTCGGTTCACATCGCGAAACAAATTGAAATTAAAACAACGGTTTTGATCAGGACTGCTTTGATTTGCATTTCCCTATGTCCTTTCATTTTCCTTTTATATTGCTTTCGCATTGTGCTGAACAGAGTAATTAATAACATTGTTTTACTGTCTTTTCGTATTCAATACTTCTGCTTTTGAAATATCGAGACAATTATTTATCGAGATCTTTGTCCGTGACTCTGCAGTTCAACTGTGTTAGGAGTTCTTGGAATCCATAATAAAATGGATTGAAAAGCTTAGTGTTTTTCTGGGCGATCTAAATAATATGCTATGAAATCTCCTAGATTCAGTGCGTATGATTTAAAAGGCAGTATTTTCGAAAGCGTACCAGTTGCATAAATATACATACATTTAAACTTCACGCCTGTATTCCTTATGAGACAGGGAGAACACTGGAGGCTATAAACCCATCTGATGTCACGTTGGACAAGTTTGGAGGCTTTATAATGTCAGAGAGAGACTATTGCAGTGATAGCGGGTGACGCTATCGCCCACAAAAACGCCAATAAATTTTCTGTCCCCTAACTGACTTTTGGAGTATGCCCGGCAAGCGAAGCAGCTGGCACATTCTATGTTTTTCTTTTGCTCCTAGTCCAGTATATTGAGCATATTAAGTCCATTTGGCTACAACCAATTGATAAAAGATTTTACAGTCTGTACTTTATTTCATTCTGGTGTATGATAAGAAAAATAACAATGCCGTTGAATTATATTTTCTTTATTAGTCACATTCTTTGAATTCAAAGTTAATCGAAAATGAGAGCATTTTATTCTCAGAGTGATAACGCACTATACTTGATCCGAATTTGAGAAAATACGTATCTAGAAACCTTGTATGAAACGACGGCTGACGGAAGCCGAGTCTAGTGCGTTAGCTACTACAGAAATAGTTCTACGGCTATGTCGGACCATATGTTCCCGAATTCGGATAGAATGTAGTGCAAAACAGTTAAAGTATGGTTGAAACTATTTTCTGGCTTCGAATCGGACCCAAGAGCCATCTGCGGCGACGATGTTAAAGCCTTGGGGTCGCAGTTTGATAGGATCCATGGTCTTGCTGCACTTCACGATCTTGAAGTTCAGCACCAAGTAGAACAACAGTGTCTTCACTTCCAAGATTGCAAATCTGGATCCTGGAGGAGAGATTAACGAATATCAGAAAATGTGCATTAAGATGGACCTTCTTCTAAAATAATAGAGGATATGCAAGGTAAAATATTCATCAGTTACAAAGACTAGATTTAAGAATTCGTCGTGCAGTGGGAAGTGAAACCGCAATCTTTCATTTATCAGTCGTTCATTTCAAAATTCAATGAACCTTCAGCCGTGCGGTTCAGTGAACCCGTTCGACCCATTATCAGCCTCATCATCACTACAGATTCAATCAGTTGAGATTAAGGTAAAAGCAAATTTTACTATCTCATTAAAAGTGCCCTTTGCATTAGGAGTACACCAACAGCAAAACCGGAGTTGAAGACAGCCGCCTTGGTCGAAATCGACCGGATTACATCATCCTAATCTGAAAAGCAAATGCTCGAAAACACAAGTAACAGAAAATTTATGGTAAACTGAATATTTAAATTATTAATTTGTGATAAAAACAATAAAAATATGTTATCTTTGGTATCCACGATTCATTATTTATTTATAATAATTGTATGATTCTCCTCTTACTCATGACACATAATGCTATTGAATTAAAGGAATTGCAAACTCGGTGATTGTCTTACTTAGAAATTTCACTTTGGCAGCCCTTATCACATAAAAAATAAAGAATACTGATTGATCTCGCCTTGTTATTTAAATAAAAACGACGAGGTACGCAAGATCGTCAATATCATATTATCCAATAATATTTTTTTCAACACACTTGCTCGTAAAGTGAGCGTTATTCTATTGAATTTAGAACTATAAACTGGGCTATAAGTCACGTTTGCATAATATAATGAATCCTACAAAGTTGAATTGTAGCTTTGTGCAAATTACATGCGAGTAAACAGAGCATATTTTATTGATCCGGGTTATACAATAAATATTTTCAGAAACAAAAAAGAGATTTTATACCACTTCAAATCCATATACATTTTTAAATGCTTGCACCTTATATTAGTAAAACAAATTTGTATATCAAACAAATTATTTACAATTTACAATAATTTGTTATAAAATATTAAAATATTTGCATTTACCACTCCAAACTAAACATTTTCACTTAAAAGAGGCTGTATATGCTATACAGACATTGACACATTTGACGAAAAAAAACCTACGCGCATGCGCGAGGTTCGGCGCCATTTTTCAATCACAATTCACAGCTTTGTTATCAAGTGTGTTTGTTATTTTATGACCACGTTTCTCTGTCTTTTACTCACAAGTGTGTTGAAAAACGTCGTATGTAACTCGTGAGCGTTGCTAATTACAGTCGTGGCTGTGAGCCCGAGCCGCAGGCGAGATCACGCTTAGCTCACTTGTTACATAATATACTATTAACGACTTTATGATAAGTCTCTCTATTTTTTAAAGGCCGGGGAGAAAAACAATGAATTCAATTTTTGAATTTCAATTTCTCAGTTCGGACATACAATTCGCCATATTTTTTGACATTCGATAGAAAAACGATTACTACCTGCGCGAAGAGAATTGAAAGATTTGTTATAAGAGTTTTTCAGAAAGTGGTGCCATCTGCAGAATCCTTCATGAACTTAATATGTAGGTATTTTATTATTTTATATTATTATTATTTTATTTCCTAACAAGTTTACATAAATTAAATTAAAAAAAACAGTCCAGAGGAACAGTTCTGTAGACGATCGATACTGCAGCGTTATTTTTTTTTTATTTATTTCACAAAACTGGTAATAATTAAAAAAAATACATGAATCTTAGATTGGAAAAAGAACATAACTATTACCTACTAGAAGTGAATACAACTTTCTTACAACTTAAAAGTAACATTAAAGTTCAAAATTTATTGCAATTTGAGACTATAAAAAAAATATTATTATTATACAATAATCTGGTTTAAAAATAAAATGTATGCTATCAAACTTATTGCAGTATGTGTTTTTTAACAGAGGCTGAAGAATCACCGAAAATGTCAAAATCATTTCTGAATACATTGCCTAAATGAAACATCCGTTGAAGTGGAGCATGTCTACCAGGTTAGTTTTAACCTTTGATACTTCAAAACCTTTTCGATTCACCAATCTGCTACCTGAACGAGGTGTTGATATGTTAACTTTAGACAATAATTTTTCCGAATTAGTAGCACCGTGAATAATTTTATGCAAAAATATTATATCTAACGTTTTCGACGCTTGGATAAAGGGATAACATTATAATAGTGGCATCTCTCTTCTTAGGACCGCAATACTCTGCATTTATTATCGTTATATGTAAGATGATATAAAAACTTTTTTTGAATGCGTTCAATAGTTCGAATGTACTTGGTAGCTAGACTCCAAACCTGACTACAGTATTCAAGAATGCTGCGAATAAAGCAGTTATAAACAGTTATAGTTAATTTAGGTTCTCTAAATAGTTTCATCTGACGTATTATAAATCCTGTTAGCTTTGAAGTCTTTAGAATCATGCTTTCATAATGGTTTCTGAACGTTAAAACATTATCGATGACTACTCCCAGATCTTTTTTTGCATTGAGTTCCTTTAGCTCTTTACCATTAATGCTATACGAGTAATGGGTAATGGTTTTTTTGCGAGAAAAATTGACATGATAGCATTTATCTGGATTAAGATCCATTAGGTTATCATCACACCACGACTTCACACTGTCAATATCTGACTGTAGCATTTGCATGTCTTGGATGGAAGAAATCGTCCTATAAATTTTTAGATCATCGGCATACATTTTAAATCTCGGTGTTGCCTAAATCATCAATATATATTAGGAAAAATAAGGACCCGAGATGAAAACCTTGAGGGACCCCTGATGGAATAAAAAAGACGTCCGACGAAAAACCCTTTACAACTGTTATTTGCGATCTGTTAATTAAGTACGATTCCCACCAACGTAGAAGGGATCCATGGATTCCAAATCCGGCGAGTTTTCTAATAACTAGTCGATGGTCAACAAGATCAAACGCTTTTCGAAAGTCAGTGTAGACAGCGTGTACTTCCTTGCCTTCGTCTAAAGCTTCCGCTATGTCAGTAACAAACTCAACTACTTTAATTACAACAATACCAGTTGTCAAATGCATCAAGGCGTAGTTATATAAGTTGTAGCAAATTGTATGCAAGTTCTGGTATTCAATTGTATTCAAGTTCTTTTATTTTAATGATATTCATTCATAATTTAGAGTGACCATGCTTGGCTAATATGTTAGCGAAAATATTAAATTCTTTGTTAAAAAAATACCTACATACTTTTGCATAACGCGTTTCGATAAATTGTACATATTGTGTAAAAAAATTTGGCCTGTGACAAAAAGCAACACTGTATTTTGAATACTTACCGATACAACTCCTGGGACCTGAACCAAACGGCATGAAAGTGAACGGCTGTATGTTATGCCTGTTCTCTTCGGAGAACCTGTCAGGGTTCCAGATCTCAGGTTTAGGGTAATGTTTGGGATCACTATGGATGCTGTGGACACTGCTGTAGATAACGTCCCCTGGTTTCAACTGTTTTTAAAGAAAAGGGTTATTGTTGGGAGTTTCGTCGTTAAAGATCTCCGTAGTTGTTGTTGCAAGGAAAATTTGCGGATTGGCAAGAACTAGGGAATGTGCCAGTAATCATAAATCTACATGTACGTGCAGGTTTGGCACTAACAATTATTTTATTTATTTAGATTGATTACATATTAATATTTTTGCCAAAGCTGTGTGCGCCTATAATAAGCGTTATTATAATAAATATTGTCACTGTCAATGCTATTGGTGTATTTTATGAGCAAAAACATAAATAAGTTTAGGAAATTAACTTGACGGAGTAAAGTACTTGACTGGATTAAATACAAAAATCATACTTATTATTCATCTACAAACCTACCTTATAAGGCTTGCCGCCTTCTCTGGGTGGTGGTAGCTCATAGGGTTTCAAGCACACCCTATTCGAAATTACAGACGCAGGCCACTTCCTCATTGTTTCTGTGAATACGATGAAAATAAGAGTTATTTTTTATCTTTTAGTACACATTGCCAAAGTAAATTCATATGGAAAACGAATCTCGTTATTTACTAACGAGAATTTTGCATTAAAATGAAATATGTTTTTCTTTTAAGTTTGGTATTTTTGGGAAGTTTATAAACTAAAAAAGTTTTTAAAGCAAAATAAATGATGAATTTTTTTTTACCCTTTCGTGATTTTTCTTGGGCTTATATCCTTTTTCTGAGATTTTATTTCCGGCAAAAACCATGTTACTCAAACACAAGTACGTATAAATTAGTTATTAATAATTTATATAAAAAAAAAGTTGTGCGAGTCTAAAGGAAAACTTTTGGGAAAAATTCAATAAAGTACAAAATTATGCCTATCTTCAAAACTATAAGACTTAGCCCATACAAAGCAGGCTTTAAGTACTTGCAAATAATCTCATCTACACGCTCTGCTCCTATGGCGGGTCAGGTGCTAGTCACCCTGTATAGTTTACCGTTGAACATATTTATCTCCACTTTCCATAGTAACTTGGAAGATTAGGAACATTTATTGGTTATACAAACTAACACCTTTATTACACCCTTAATAGTGGTGTAATTATAGAATTTAGAACCTAAGCGGAAGACAGTATGCATAACAAGTAGTAACGTTTATAGTTGACGATATCCTTAGGCCCGGATGTCACAGACCACCATAGGGTTAGGTTATGTTTTAGGTGAGGTTTTGGGTGAGGTTTTTGGTTAGGTTTTTAAGTTAGGTTTTAGGTTAGGTTAGGCTGAGCGGAGGATGGGACGGAGAAGGAGATGCCTTCTCCCTCGAGATAGCCAGCCGTGGCGCGTGAGGGGACCTATTGCGGCTATACAAGCTATGCGCGGGAGTGAGTCAATGCTACTGGCGATACCGTGGGCTCCAATTATGGCGGGGGAGGTACACCTGGAGGTTTTTAGTGGGTCGGTTCGGCCTTCTGCCGGATCATCCCCACATACCCCACCGTTCCCCCTTGGGCGGTCGGGGACATGACAGCATGTTTTCCTACTGACAAAAAAAAAGGCCCGGATGTCACAGACCACCATGGATCTATTGCTCGTTCACCGAAAGTAAATCTTGCACCCTGTAGCGGTCTTGCAACGAATCTAGTAGCTTAAATAAAAAACATTACACAAATAAAACCACCTACCATTCAAAACACAGTCCAAATACTTCAACTCTGACAGACTTTCATAGGTAACATCCCCCTTCGCATCATAGAACGTTTTCACCTCCGTGTAAAGCTTCTCTTGTTCGTCAGGGTTTAATGCCAGCTCGTGGATGGTCATGACTGCAGTTGATGCTGTTGTTTCGAAGCCAGCTATGAAGAATATGTACACCTGGGCTACGATCTCGTCTGAAGTCCATTCTGTAAAACAAATGTTTATATCGGTGTCTTAATGACCTCTGTGAAGTACTGAAATAGTGATTGCCAGTAATATTGACGTTCCTAAACTAACAGTCCTTTTGGGCTGGGAAGAATGTACTATTTTCCACCGGCTTGAAAAAGGACGAGGTTATCAACTCGTGTTGCAATTTTATATGGAGATAATCAAAATTAAAAAATCAGGGCCGTTCTCGACACCAGCGGGCGTGAGAGCGATGTCTCGCGGTTTCATACAAACTCCATACTTTCTATCGTGTTGCGGAAATCAATGCACGCGCTGCTGTCCGCGCGGCTGTCGCTGTCGCTGCCGTTCAGTTTGTAGCCTTAAATACATTATTGTTAACATATAATTTCACTATGACATGTTTCCCAAGAACAGACCTTCATATATCTTTTGACGGTCTCCGACGGCAGTGATCTAGACGCTACTACACTAAGTACGATTCCCACATGGAACAAGAAAAAACAAAATTTACGGGTCTGGGCGTTTATCTATACATAAATGTATTTATATTCTAGATTTCTCCCTAGTAGTATTTCAAAACATAAGCTTCGTTAGAAATCTTCTTACGGCTTACGTAACTGGCAAACGCTTCCCAATCTTTTGTTTACGGCAAGGAATATGTGACCTATGTCACTCAGGTATATGATTCATGATTATTATGATATATTCTTTGTTTAGCGATATACCTATGACACAACTATAAGAGATTACTTTACAGCTAGGTGGCGCTATGTGAATGACGTCCAACATTATTTGTTGCAGTTATCTTCATCTTGTTAGTTATCTTTGTCAGTATCTTGGGTCAATAGGGCTATATTCTATTTATACACGGTTCATAAAAATATAAATACCTCTTTGAACTTTTTGTTGCTTCAAACCGTCGTCAACTACTGCAAAACCAGCTGCATCGTCCTTTTCGTTTTGGTTAGCTTTTAAAGTACCTGAAACATCACAAAAACTGAAATTATGCCGTCAAGAATTTACTTTAAACAACGATGGGTAATAAATAATTTTAAAAATAGTCTGGAAAATTATTTCTGAACCTTAAAAATATTAACAAAAAAATATTACAAAAAGTTTCATCCATTTCATAAAACAACTTTTTCATAATTTTTAACACTTATTTCACTACTATGTCTAACTTTAACATGTTGAGGTAAAATTCGTGGTTGCGAATGCTATCTTGCATAAAGTTGCTAAAGTGCATAAAAGAAAAGAAATTTTGAATTGACACACTAGACCGCTTACCCTTTTTCGCTTGCATCAGCAAATGAATCATGTCAGGTCTCTCCACATTATTCTTCTCCCTATATTCCATTGTAGTTAAGACAATATTTCTAAAGAAATTGCTGGTTGTTTGCGGAAACAATTTGCTTCCGAACATCTGAAATATTAAACAACGTATTCATTTATTTTTGCTGTACACCAGAATAAATAATGACGGCGCAGTGGTCAAGTGTTTGGCTGCGGCGTGAGAGTCTCAGTTCGAATCTCAGCAAAGCCAGTTAAGGAAATGGAATTGTCTTAAATTTTTGGGGTTTGGTGTTTACTAGAATATTGTGTTTATGTGAACGCGATACTTTCTAAAAGTACATTGGTTCAAAAAAAACAGTGCAAGGTGTTACACCTTTAGATTGATTGTCGTTTGCAGGTTCATAAGTGATAAAAATTTGTTTCGCTCCAAGGGCCCCGATTTTTTAATTATGATTCTTGCATCTCACCCTGGCCACCGTGCTTTGCTTGTAGTAAACTCTTATCTGTAAACGTGCATGAGATCGGTAAGGTCGGCGTAAAAAATAAACAAAAATTATAAGAAATTTATTTATATGTTTATTTTAGGTATGATGATTTAGAAAAACTATGACAAAAAAAAACAATTTGAAAAAAATAATTATAATATAAAGAAAATATAAATTACTAAAATTCCCTATTATTATGTACAATAATAAGGGCGGCTTGCGCATCGTCGTTAAATACAGTTTAAGAGCGACGTAAACGCATTTAGTCTACTAATTATAATTAGCGTCTTGCACAACAAAAATTTAGGCACTAATCACGTTTAACGAACTGTCAAAGTTAAATACCCAAAGATGGCGATTTAGCGTCGCTAAATACGTTTAGTAGCAATCGAGCGTCATCATTTTGAGGTTATAGAAATTTTACTATTATTTTATAAAAGCTTGTAAAGAGTTCGGTAGGAAGTTTGTAAGATGATTTGTGGGAATTGTATTCTGACGACGACGATGATGAGGAGATTATAGAATATATCAACAGACCGAGGGAATTGTTTGAGAGAGCAGACTTATTTGGAATGTATTCGGACGACAAATTCTTCAGAAGGTTTCGTTTAACGAAAGAAACCACTATAATGTTGTTACAGCAAATAGCCCCACATTTAAAAACCAGCAACAAGTAAGGAAATAAACTCATTAGGTATTAATGAATATTCAATAAATAGATAGGTAGTTAATTAGCTATTTTTGTTTGTTTTGCAGGATCAAATCAGTCACTCCTATGAACCAACTTTTACATAACAATTATTATCAATAAAAATTACCACGAGAACTTCACAAATCGCAACAACACAATTTGTGTGACTTGATGAGACAGTTGAAAGCTCGTCGGTCCATTTCACGCATTTTTTATTTAAGAAATTCAACCATTTTGCTTTAAGTCAAGTGTACAACGCACGAAAACGTAAAAGGGAACGCAAGAAACTGCTTTACCGACTCCCTAACTACGATTAGTTAAACTACCATCCAAACGGACGTGAGCAAGACCTTTTTAATTGTATTTAGGCTAAACATATTTAGTAAGATAAAATCATTTAACTAAATTCTGTTTAGACCAAATGTTACGCAAGCCGCCCTTAATCTTCTTCGAATAAGCTGTCACTTTCAAACACTTCGGTATCACTGTCACTTGATTCACCTACTTTATAACCATAAGAATAATATTTCATATATTCCTTTTCAAATATTTTCTACAATCTTCCATGATACATACAGTTCAAGCCCCCAAATATAAAGAGCTCTAGCATCCATTGACCCATTTTTTTCTTTTAAAACTGACTAGAGTTTTGCTAAAGTTGGTATTATATGTTCTACATGACAATTTTGAATTGTAGTCCGAATAATTTCACGGTTCATATAATCTAAAATGTATTACTGTCTCTTGAACGACGTTTTTTCATGTGTGAAGTAAATGCAGCGGAAGATGATATCAGCTCTATAAGAAATTACGTATACCTAAACAAGATAAAAACGTCATAATATTTACAATAATTAACTATGTATATCAAGTGGTTGTTTCAAAAAAACAAATATTGTATTCTTCATAATTATCGTCTTCACCACTACTTTGAAAATTCACATTCGGCGAAAGATTCATATGAATATCTACTGATTTTATTTCACATTTCTAGTCCTTCCTTACAACAGTGGCTGATCTGAAATTTTAGTTTCATTTCGTTTAAATAAAGATAATAAAAGTAAAATAATAACATATCAAAATTAAAATTTCATGGTATGGCATTATATAAACATTGCAGAAGCTTCGCTTGTTTACTGTTTTTATGGAATTATAGGAACTTTAGATTATTTTTGTTAGTTAAAACCGCTTCTTTACTTTTACCATAGGTAAGCTCACATTTTATAAATTTTGGCGTGTTTTATAACTTAATGTTGAATAAATAGTACAATAATAAATATGAGCCGGTATAAGGCATAAAGTGACATTTCACAATTTTTGTGTACATACTTATGCACTGTACATATGCACGTTCAACTACAAGTAAAGCTCGGTGGTCATCGTGAATTGCAAGATCATGTTGACATGATTTTTGTACTACTACTTGTTTAACCGTGTGTAGTACATTTTGGTGAGTGCGCGAGTGCTCTGTTTGAACAAACTGAACCCTATCCCTTTTACCATCGGACTACTTGACGCAGACAGAACTTCCATCCGGATGTGGTAGATATTCCGAAAAGTCAAACTAAGCGCTTTGATAGTTCCTTTTTGATACGGGTCGCCAAGGTTTGGAATGAACTGCCTGCGTCTATCTTTCCTAACCAGTATAGTCCTAGTACTTTTAAGCGTCGAGTGAATAGGTTTCTCGTGGATGGACGCGTACCACCTTAGTCTTCATGTTCACTTAACATCAGGTGGCATGGAAGACAAACGTCCCATCAATAATTTATATAAAAAAAAAAGATCACGAGTAGTTGTCGACTTATAAATAAGCTCACAATTTTGCTCATCCTCTGAAAGCAAAGCTTTGCGTGGAGTAGAAACTTCATCTACCTCCCAAAAGTTTCTCAGAAGAGAATCTAGCGGTTGAGCGGTTATAGGAATTTTTCTTAGTTTAAACCGTTTCTCCACTTTTACCATCACCATAGGTAAGCTCACATTTTATAATTTTTGGCGTGGTTTATAACTTAATGTTCAATAAATAGTACAATAATAAATATGAGCCGATATAAGACATAAAGTGACATTTCACAATTTTTGTGTACATAAATATGCACTGTACATATGCACGTTCGACTACAAGTAAAGCTCGGTGGTCATCGTGAATTGCAAGATCATGTTGACATGATTTTTGTACTACTACTTGTTTAACCGTGTGTAGTACATTTTGGTGAGTGCGCGAGTGCTCTGTTTGAACAAATTGAACCCTAACCCTTTTACCATCGGACTACTTGACGCAGACAGAACTTCCATCCGGATGTGGTAGATATTCCGAAAAGTCAAACTAAGCGCTTTGATAGTTCCTTTTTGATACGGGTCGCCAAGGTTTGGAATGAACTGCCAGCGTCTATCTTCCCTAACCAGTATAGTCCTAGTACTTTTAAGCGTTGAGTGAATAGGTTTCTTGTGGATGGACGTGTTTCACCTTAGTCTTCATGTTCACTTAACATCAGGTGTCATGGAAGACAAAGGTCCCATGCATATTTTATAAAAAAAAAAATGTGACTAAAATGTATTATGTTAACTTGTGACATTTTGTCGGTATTCAGCCACTAGGAAAACCATCGATGTACAACATGCACGTCGCCGTACATAATGTCAAAAGTTACAAAATCGCTAAGTAACTCTTTCAAATCAGTGTGAACTAAGTAGCTATATAAAAAAGAGGAGATCTATTTACTTTAAAAACCTTCATAACAGTTGCTGAACATTACGAAAGAAGTACAAAAAAACGGCCAGGCCTATTCACTTGTAATAATCAGAGCATCACATAATATCATAATAATAAACTTAGTGAAAATAAATAGAGAATTAAAAATAAATATCTTAAATATACAACTGTTTCCTTAGGTTTTCTCCGATAAGGGATTCATTGTGACAATGCTCGTATTGAACCCAGCCTCAGATACCTCGTCACAAAAAGAAGCTGACGAACGATATTATGTCGAAACCGAGAATATGTTTGTAAGAGTACGGTACGGTCGAATAATTTAGTGTGAATCTGTTTCAATAAACCCGAAACAAGTTGCGCAATAGACGCGTTTAATTCACTGGCTTTAGTTTTCAAAAGATTTAAACAGGCTACAAATTTTGCAGATTGTGTGTTAAAAAAATTCGGCTACCTTAAAAGTTTATTTAGGGCCTTAAGCAGTATTTCGTATTTAGTGTTTGAAATTCAGTATTTAGTGTTCTCATGTATCAAATAAAAAAAACGTGGAATGATGGACGAGACGAAAGTGTAATTTGTCAAAGTAAAAGACACGCGAGTAGAAGAGTCATACTTTTGAAAAGTGATGTTCTGATAAACACTCATGACCTTTTGCCGATGTCTACGATATTTCTGCCATTTTAAATAAACCCTCCTTCATTCTTTAGACGCGTTCTTATTCCCGTATACTTATACTCGTGCTAGGTAATATGCTCTATGTTACGTGAATCGAAAACCTACCTTGACGAGGAACGGAAATCTAAAGACAATCATCATCGAAAGTTTTTGCCACCCGGAAAATTTGAATATATTTCGTCCCATTTTGTAGAATTCGGAATCTCTGTCTCTTAAAGAGTTGACGTTGATACCAAAGCCTGCTGAGGCGATGACATCGTTGGAATATCTCCTTGCCACATCATCCACATCAATATCCTCACCTTGATGATCTGCAAAAGTCGTAAAATTAGAATGAGTAGGCTAAAATATTATTTTTAACCCTAAGTGGACGATATACGAATACGAGTGAACCTTTTTAATGAGACCCCTGTAGGGCCATGAGTCTCTGCGTTGGGTAACAAGGAGGTATAGGCCGTAATGCATCACGCTGGCCCAGTGCTAATTGATAGTACTTTTTTTCCAATTGTTTTTTTCTCTCGGTCTACGTAGGGTCCTAATTTCATTTCGTTTCTTAGAGCCGAAGAAGTAGGTAGCTATATGGAAGGATAATGGGCGATCATTATCTTCATGAGCCGAGAGACGCACACTTCTGAACGGAGGCCTCCCCCAGCATTCGCCGTGTCGTCCGGACCCGCGCCGCCCTCATCCAGCATTTGACGTTCACAAAGTGTATAAGAATACCTACTGTGAATAAAAAAATTTCGTTTTCATTTTCAACCGACTTCCAAAAAAGGAGGAGGTTTTTTTTTGTCTCTGTTAAATGATATTTCAGACAGTAACTAATTGATTTTGAAAATTGTTGTTTCATGTTATAGAGGATACCTCATAGTTGGTCCCATTTGAATTTCATTGAAATCGGTTAAGTACTTCATTGAAAATTTCAAACTTTTGAAAAAATATGTATTATTTCGGAGACTGTTTACGTTGGTGATATTCTCAACTCAGCCAAAGTTTTGACGTAAAGTGGATTTTTTAATGCTCTGCATTCGTTGATTATCATTCATTCATTCATTAGGAGAGGTCTTCTTTCTGTAGAAGGCGACACCCAGCTGATGAGGACGATGATATCTTACCTTGCAAGTACTGAACGATGTTGCTACTGATTTCTTTCATGAAAGGTATCATGAGACGCATCTTTGAGGCCGTGAAGGCGGGACTCAGTGTGGATCTCATATCTCGCCATTTGCTATCTGCAACAAAGATGTGAAAATAGACAATTGTGTATGTAGACTTGACTAGAGATGACGCCAAAGGGTTCCGTACGTCCACTAAGACATACTTATAGAACAACAGGATTTCCTATAAATGGCAAAATAATCAGATAAGTATGCAAACAGGGCCATCTAGTGATTACGATAGAAAACTGCTGTGTGTCTGTTGAATGAGAGCCTCTTTAAATCTTGTTTCAATTTTTTGCTACAGCGGCAATAGTTATAAAAAATTATCTCTATTATTATTACACATATCTTATCAGTATATATCTTAAATATCTCGCTCCATGAGATGCCTGATGCGAGACAGACAGTCAGCAGAGCCTTGGTACTATTCCCCAAAGGTCCCCTTTTGTCCTTTGGTCCTGCTTGGGTACGGAATCCTAAAAATAATTATTTTACTGGAGAAAATGAAATCGAGCTAAGATGTAAAACATACGCGATTACATCCGTTTGAAAAATATAAATAAAGGCTTATATTTAACTGCTTAACTGCTTGCCAAAGGTAGTAAAAAGTTAGGTCCAGTAAAAAAAAAACTTACCCAGAATTAGCAACATACATACATACATAACTTCACGCCTGTATCCCTAATGGGGTTGGCAGAGCACTAGAGGCTATAAAACCGTCTGATGTCACGTTTGACAAATTTGGGATATTATGATGGAGAGATACTATATCAGTGACATCGCCCACAAAAACGCAAACGAAACCTCCGGCCCTTAACTGACTTTTGCAGTATGCCAATGTCATTTAAAAATATATGTTTTTTAAATTAAAGACTAAATGTTTTTTAAATTATAAACTAAGCCCGCGTTTGACCTCAACCTCACCCGATGGTAAGTGAAGATGAGGTCGAAGATGACAGCACATGGGCTTAGGAAAGAAAATTTGAATTGGTTGTTAACGATAGATATGAGTACCAGTAGATATTACTCGTATGTTCAGTTTCTGTTATTGTTAGTCGATTTAAATACTTATGTCGTATTCATATCAAACTTTGCCTACTTAAATCTATATGATAAAATTTCTGTATTTTACATAAAAATACCTTTGTAACTGCTCCTGTTTATTTTTTTCTGATGTTAATTTTGATCAGTGTGTCCATATATTACAGAAACATATATCACGCATTAATTATGACAGAAGCTATCATTTTATTCAGGGGAAGGCATTTCACTATGTGTGTTCCGTAAATTAAAAAAACAAGTAAACTCAAGTAATATTAATGAAGTTCTCGAAATATGATTTACAATAGGTATTTTAACAATGTTACGTGCTGTTATGTTTAGACTTGAAATCGAAAACAATCACTGAGGTCACTCACTGGCCTTGAGATATAGACCAAGCTTATCAAACCATGGTCATTTGAAACTTAGTAGAAAGAAAATAATCACTTATTTATCGAAATTTTACATTCGTTTTGCAATCAATCTCCTCCTTCAATCCAATTATGAAATTATATCAGTCTGATTTTGATAAGCCGCGAAAATGATATTTCGAAACAATTATTATCGTGAACTAATTGTTGTTTTCGTGATTAGAACCCGATAAACCGTAAAAACAACACCTCCGTAAGAACGATATCTCTTAAGCAATTTTCAGTAATTGTCACCCCGATTACACCCTTTAGGTACAACGTTGAGTCACGCGTGTCACGCGCGTGGCAACGAGTGACACAGCGGGGTTGAATTGTGAAAGATCTTGAAACACTTGTTTACTTATTTACTGACAGGATTCCTATGAAGTTTCAAGTTTCCCCATACAAACTGTCAACCCCTTTTTCCCCCCTTTAGTGGTAGAATTTCCAAAAATCCTTAAGATAATTGTTTCTAATTGTTAGCCTAAAAACAAATTTTCAGGCTTCAAGCTCTTAAGAGACGGAATTCCATACAAAACTTTTTTTTATATTAACCCTCCTTCGGAGGCGAATCATCAAACATCCTTTCCTAGCGGATGTCCATTACAATGTTATCAGAAGTCGTTTCAACTATCTGTTTGCAAAATTTTAGTGAAAACAGTTCAGTAGCTTCGGCTGTGAGTTAATGAATGAGCCAGTCAGGTTTGTCTTTTTACCCGACTAATTCGGAGCAAAAGGAGAGTTATGATTTTATATAAGTAAATGAATAAAATTCCCAGACAATTACACCAACTACATTGCCCCAAAGTAGGCATAGCTTGTGTTATGGGATACCATGTAACGAACTAGGGGGAACCTAGAATATAAATACATAAATAAATACACACCCAGACACGGAACTTTTTTTTTCTTGTTCCGTCCGGGAATCGAACCCGCAACTACTGGCGTCTGAGGCAGACAGGTTTACCCCATCGCCAAAGTGGCCTGTATGTATACAGGTCAAAATCATAACCTGTTTAGTTTTTGAACTTATTTTTTATATATTCAGATTATATATTACGTAATTATTTGTCGCAAAAATGAACACGGTTTGTCCGTTTGAGGCTGAGTAGCAGTTTGTGCGGGAAAAGGGTGCGGCGCTGCGAGCGCAGGTCAAACAAAAGCGGGGAAAGCCCCTAAGTCTCAGTCAGCGAAAATGTTTGATCAAAAACTTAGTTTTTTAATTAAAAACCGGAAGATGACAAATTTTTAACAAAATTTCATCATAAACCTGTATCAATCCAGATTTTTGATCAAAAACCTGAACTAGTTTGGGTTTATAATCAATCTAGTACTTATACATTTTCGTTGACTTAGGACTTAGGAACTTTCCCCACTTTTGTTTCACCTGCTGCGCTTGCAACTTTTTCTCGCTTGTCACAAAACTTAACTCAGACGGGCAACGCGCGTAGCGTTTTGCGACAAATATATACGTGAAATATAATCTAAATAAACTAAAAGCAAATCTGACTGACTTATTTGCAAAGGGATAGTTGTAATGACTTCCGATAACTTGATAGTGCAAATAAAAGATTTTTTAAAATTCGCGTCTTAAGGGGAGACAAAGGGGTTATAGTTTTGTATGGTTTTTGAAAATTCTTCCCCTAAGAGGTTGAAAGTTTGTATGGGAAATTAAGAATAGCTAAATTATTTTATTCGAGGCTTCGAGGCGTCAATAAATGAGTTAACAAGTGTTTTCTTCCATGCAGGACTGGGAGCGAAAGAAAAACATAGAATGTGTCTGCTGTTTTTCTTCCCAGGCATACTGTAGAAGTCAGTTAAGGGACGGAGGTTTTATTGGCGTTTTTGCGGGCGGTAGGCTGACCCCTGTTACTGCAATAGTCTCTCTCCATCATTATAAAACCTCCAAATTTGTCAAACGTGACATCAGATGGTTTTATAGCCTCTGGTGTTTTGCCTTCCCATTAGGGAAACAGGCGTGAAGTTATGTATGTACAAGTGTTTCAGAATTCAACCCTTGAAAGGTGGAAAAGGTGTGACAAACACTGAAAATCAGCATGGGTATCGTTTTTATGCTTTATCGGGAAATAATATTTAAAAAAAGAATAGTTACGAAAACATAAGAAGTTAAGAAATTTTGCAATGAATCCCTTTGATCAAGTTTTTTTATATATGACGAACTTTTGCCTGCAACTTCGTACCTACACGCGTATACTACCATTCCTGTGGGCATTTTAAAAATTCCTTTCCTGATGCAACCAGACTTCCATTGAAGATCTTTCGCCCACTGTGCATATGTGTTTAGCAGCAGACGGATATTAATAAATTATAACGGTAAATTATCCACATCGTACTAAAGTTATTATACGTACAAGACCTTGGCGCGGTCGGTCCAATGATGGGTAACTTTACATTAATTAATCTCGATGACTTCCGCGCTTCGAAATGCACGTATAGATATCGTTCCTGGGAACCAGTGCCATACTGTTTTCTTAAAAGTAATAATTAGACAAATGAGGTGTCGTTGAAGGCCTCTTTACTGTCCGCTGGTTATAGATTACATAAAGTTATATTAAATTAACTACAGCGCCCTCTAGGGGACTTAAAGAAAATACTGTTTTTTCTTTTCTGTTTCGTGTGGGGTATCAAATGAAAGCGCTTTGTTGGCACAGCTCAAATATGTAAAAAATATTTTTCTAAAATAGGTGAAATAATAATTATAGTAAAAAACATTTTTTTCTGGACAGTTTGGTGTGGGATATCAAATAAAAGAACTTCGTTAGCACATTTCAAATATGTAAACACTGTTACTCCAAAATAAGTAAAAAAAAGATTAAACACTAAAACCCGACTACTAAAAACACGCTCTAAAAAGTAAGAAACAAGAAAATAGTCTGCGCTGAAATATTTATGTATTAACGTCATACTTATTGATAGAGATGTTTGAAGGATAGCCGTGGTCGTATGCCATCTTTTATAGCAAAACAGATTCATTTTAATAATAAAAAAAAATCAACGCGGCCTACGATTACGGCTACCCTTTCAATATATCTCTATCAATATGACGTAAATACATAAATATTTCAGCGGAGACTATTTTCTGCTTTTGTACTTTTGAGAGCATATTTTTAGTAGTCGGGTTTTAGTTTATAAACTTAATTTTTTGTTATTTTTCTGATATATTATAGTATCCATACCACTAGCTTATTAAAGCATACTTTAGCCCTAAACAGTTCATGTCTCAAATTAGGTAAACATATTGTTAAAATAAGATGTTGGTACTATAACTCATATTATTCTTCCTTTTGTGTTTCAAAGACATTTTAATTTAACAAAACAAATGAATATTACCTTTCATTGCAAAGACACTTTTAGTAAACAATGGGTCCACCACTTCTGGGAAAATATCTTTGTGGTTCACAAAACTGTCAAAGTCTTTTACAGTAACGTTCTTGATGATTTCTGGATCTCGGAGCAAGATTGCACTGGAGCTGCCTTCGATGAAAGCCACATACCTGGAAATAAAGTACGATGATAACGAAAATAACATGACTAAAATTTAATGATAACATCGAACTACCAAACGTAGACAAAACTTCTATCCCTATAAGGAGGATATTTCAAAAACTCGCTAAGCGCTTTGACAGTTCCTTTTGATTCGTCTAAAATTCAAGAAAGACGATATTTTGTACAACTTTGTACTCAAGCAAGTAAGCAATCGCCCTTTATTGGTATAATATTTTATTTTATACTAGTACATAAATACATTACTCAAAGCCTGTATGCTTTATGAGTTATGAGGTAGGCAGAACACCAGAGGTTACAAGACCATCTGATGTCACTTTAAATTTAGAGGTATTATAAAGATGGAGAGAGACTATTGCAGTGACAAGGGGCCAGCCTAGGACCCACAAAAACGCCAATTAAACCTCTGTCTCCTAACTGACCTTTACAGTATGCTCGAGAAGAGAAGGTACATTATCATGGAAGCAATTTATACTAGTAGGATATTCAAATTACAGACGAACTGAAATACTGCAAACAAAAACACTCGAACTAAAAAAAACTATCCAATGATGCCATAATAAGTAATAATAAATACACTTTACTGTAAAACAGAAATCAAACACATTACATTACACAAGTTATCTTATGCCATGAAAGCCAGAAAACGTGCACTGAATTATAAAAACACTATATTGAATTATATGAATTAAGTCGAAACGCACTTCCGCAAGTTCGCGCTTCGCACCTAGTACTTGAGCAGTGTGGAAATCGCCTAAAGTAACTGGGTCCATGGACTTATTTAATTTAATTATTATAATAAAATTAGGATAAATAATGCGATGCGAATCCAAAACGTAAACTATAAGCATTCGATGTTCTTGTAATTTCACTGACTGGTCTTAAATATTTTCAAGAACACAACATCGCCTACCCATAATTTAGGCCTAAATAGAAGAAATAAATAAAGAATAAATTGTTTATTTCGGATAATAGGAATACAGATATCAGTAAAAACAAGTAGGTACTTAAATTATAGTTATTTATCTTAAATATAAATTAAACAATCTTTACGTTTAATTAAATGACTATGTATATCTTAACTGAAGAGCTCCATCATTAAATAAAAAAAAAAGTATTCGTTATATTATAGTATATTATGTAATTAGCAACGCTCACGAGTTACATACGACGTTTTTCAACACACTTGTGAGTAAAAGACAGACATACGTGGTCATAAAATAACTTACACACTTGATAACAAAGCTGTGAATTGTGATTGAAAAATGGCGCCGAACCTCGCGCATGCGCGTAGGTTTTTTTTTTGCCAAATGTGTCAATGGCTGTATAGGATATACAGCCTATTTTACGTGAAAATGTTTAATTTAGAGTGGTAAATGCAAATATTTTAATATTTTATAACAAATTATTGTAAATTGTGAACAATTTGTTTGATATATATATTTGTTTTACTAATATAAGGCGCAAACATTTAAAAATGTATATGGATTTGAAGTGGTATAAAACCTCTTTGTTGTTTCTGGAAATATTTAATGTATAACCCGGATCAATAAAATATGCTCTGTTTACTCGCATGTAATTTGCACAAAGGTACAATTCAACTTTATAGGATTCATTATATTATGCACTAGGGTATAATATATTATGCACGCGTGACTTATAGCACAGTTTATAGTTCTAAATTCAATAGAATAAGGCTCACTTTACGAGCAAGTGTGTTGAAAAATAAGATACATGTTGTTCACATAATTGCTACTACTGTTTCTATCACTCGTAACTTATTTATTTATTCTTCATTGTACACATGGAGTAAGCAGCCTTACTTACAGCCCGTGCACACATGGTCCGTTTTACTGGATATGTTTTTGTAACGTAAATACGTATACTGAATACTGTGCCATATGTAAAGTCACTCATACAACTCCATGCGCACTCGATAAAAAAAAACGTATCCGGTAAAACGTATCCAGTAAAACGGACCATGTGTGAACGGAGTGTTACTGCATATGTTGAAGGACACCGACTTAAAATGTAAAATATGCACGTGTTAAATCTATTTCAAAAAAGAAAGTCTTACTTTTCCTCAGGGAATGCGGAATACACAGTTTTGTAGTCATCAACTATATGACTCTTCGAAAGCGTTGATTTCATATTATTCCCGAGTAATGGATATGCTTTCAGATACTTCAACCCATTTTTATCGAGACGTTCACATAGTTTCCAATGAACATAGAAGAAGTAGAATATTCGGAATGTTATTAAAAATATTATAATTTCAACCAACATCGTGCTAAACTCGCGCGTTTACTAAATGTATGTTTACAGGTGTGATACTAATATATAGCAACAATTATCTGTTTATCTTTTTAATTTATCAACATAAGTCATAGGATTTTGTTTTTTTCTTTTCTTTTCTTTTCAACCTCTGTTTAATGTGTTTTAGTTTTATAATATTTCTGTTTTGTTTATAATTTGCCATAATTTTGTACAATTTTCATTTTCTTTTCTTCCTCTTGTCAACGCCCTTAACTGTATGTGGAAACTTGTAATTGGCCTTCAGCTTCCAACTCATGTCCTGCATGAGTTGCTATTTTTTCATGTTTAAATGTACCACCTAGCTGTAAGTTTACCTAAGATTCTAAAAATAAAATAAAATAAATAAAATTTGTTTTCGGCAGCAATTGAGCTGTAAGCGGGAGCGAATAGAAAAATTATTTGAAGCTATCCCATAATTATCTTTCTTGTTACTGAGAAATTTGGTTTAAAATTTTAGGTGTGAATTATTATGCTGGACTGGGAGCAACGGAAAAACATAGAATGCACCAGCTGTTTTCTTCATAGGCAAACTGTAAATCAGTTAAGGGACAGCAGTTTTATTGGAGGTTTTTTGTAGGCGATAGGATGACCCCGTGTCACTGAAATAGTCTCTCTCTATCAGTATAATGCCTCCAAATTATTCAAACGTGACAGACGATCGTTTTATGATCTCTGGTGTTCTGCCTACCCCATAATGCTTGAAGCTATGTATGTAAGTATGTATTGTTATGTTAAATAAAAGATATTTTTGACTGCATTTTAAGTTTTATTCACGGGTATGAAAATGTTATACTAAAAATTATAAGAGTAGAAAATTAGGTAGACGAGCATATTGAAAGTATTTTACTCAACTTTAGTATTTATTCTTTAGTAAAACTTCATGTTATCCACAATTTTTATCCTCTTTTGTTGTTGTTTTAAGTTTTTTACTAATTGTAAAACATTTTTGAAACACTCGTGTTTTAAGATTAGGTTTGGTTTACTCACAAATAAGATAACATTTTAGTTATAGTAAATTATTGAACAAATGTGCGTTGTAGTTCTATACTTTCAAACTTTCATACATCGTGATTTTTTAATTCGAATTTCAGGAGCAAAGTAATTTTTTGAGAAAAAAATTTTTCCTGCCTAAGATTTGACCAAATAAAGATAAGACTTTAATAATTCCTTCCGTTCCTATAACTTGAACCAACAGAATCCACTAGCTCGAATCTCAATACTAAATTGTATTATCTATACCTATAGATAATACAATTTGGTAAGCATACAAATGTTTCTCAGAATAGTACGTATCTGTTGTTATCAGTTTATGGATACAGCAATCAAAAATTATACCTTTTATCTGATAATACGAATCTACATTATGTGTATGTCGCAGAAGAGGAAAATAATGGCTTCGATATAATGATTTAATTATGTATGCTCATAATCATAAATTGCTCTACATTTATGGTTACAATACTCAAAGAATGAATACCGGGCAACTAGTAATTTTCAGTTTAAGGTTCTTCCGCACGCCTGAATGTTGTACCTCGCTGAATCATTGTCTCCTCCCCGATTTCCACTTTAAAGGGAGATTCCTCATAAGCTCGACACCAATGAAAACATGTTATATTCAACAAAACAATGTTTATTTTTTAATGTTTATCTGAATTAATCCAAAATAATGTCGTAAAAATTAGAGATAAATAAACTGTTGCAATGACCGGAAACTCCATTGCTATTTTCGATGAGAATGTGAGTTTTTGCAGTCTGGAAACACAAGTATGTTTTTTTTACATCAAATAAACTAATTATAAGATTATAACGCTAGTTTTTAAATATGTAAGAATACTTTTCTATAAAATAAACTATAATTAAATCATTCGTCCAGTTATGTATATTAATGAAGTTTGTTTCAAAACTAGCTGGCTACTTACTGTAATACATATTATTATGTAAAAGAATTTATTAAGGAAATCATCTAGAAATATATTTTTTCGGTTGATAAACAATATCGATCGAATCGAGAAATCGTTTTAAATCGGTTGATGTGCACGCGTCTGGTATATCACTAGTGAGTGAGTCAGGCAGCCATTTTGTTTGTGTTGTGTTGTTACTAACGCTTACCACTTTTTCTCCTATTATATTTTATAGACTACTGCGCGAATATCGACACCAATTATTCTGCTAACCTCGACGACCATGACCTGAACATGGATTCCGTTCCAACTGTTGATTTCATGCGTGATATTCCTGACTTTATGTACATAATGTGAATCACTAGCTGTCATAGAAAGTTAAAAATAATTAAATATACTATCATCTTAAGTAATGTTTAATGCCTAATACACTGCTAATATGCAATTTAATAATATTGTCTTAAGTTTTCGCGATTCATACTATTAAATAAAACACTTTTTAACCGGATTTATCGCGTATATTTACATTTTAAATTTTGACTCGACGTTTCGGTGTCTTTGCAGACCCCGTCGTCACGAGCGACATGTGCAAAAAGTGTTTTATTTAATGCAATTTAATTTTTTTTTTAATAATAAGACCTATTCTGTGGTATGAAATGTATTGTTGGGACATTGATAAATTGTAAAAATAATAATGTAATATCTCATGATTACGTTTTTGCATACTTAATTAGAAATATATAATATAAAACTCTTCCGTTACTGACTGAGTGATTGACAGACAACGTACAGCCAAAACTACAAGCCGTAGAGAGCTGACAATCTTTAGAGGATGTGGGGGAGCACTGAGGAATTCCAATTCCCAAGGGAACGGGAATTATTGGACTTTATAGTATGTATGAAAAATCTTATTCCTTGAGTGCACGGATATGATACTTGGTATAAAAAAGTTAAAAAACTTGGTGTAAAAAAGTAAGCATTAACATGAACTACAAAATAAATAATGATACTTTAAAAAATGTACGCGAGGTACGAGATTTAGGGGTTGTAATTTACACAGAAATTAAGTTTACTAAGCAAATAGATAATTTTGTTAGGAATGGGAATAAAATGTTGTCATTTCTGAACCGTAACACAAAACAATTCAAGAATGTAAATGCCCTAAAAACTTAATACTTTGCATTGGTACGTAGTCATGTAGAATATTGTTCCATAGTATGGTATCCCAATTACAAGAATAGCATTGATTGTATAGAAAACATACAAAAGAAATTTATTCGAAGACTCTCCATTTTATCCGGCATCAGACGATCAGTCAAAGAGTATGAGGATAGACTCGATTATTTTAAAATAAAACCTCTTTTCTGGCGTAGGGATTATTAAGGACTTCTATTTTTATATAAATTAATTAATCAAAATGGGGATTCCCCGGCATTGTTGTCTCAAATACATATTAATGTCCCCAGATCGTCATCATGGTTAATACACTATATACCCTTTAATGTGCTATGATGACCCAAATTTTTTAGCTGATACCCTAATTAGTCATATCTCCTCGGTCGCAAAAGAAAATTGACATACTGTACACACACCCAGCAGAAAACACATTATTAAAGCCGGGATAACTCCTGGCCTGTTGAAATGTATTCGCCACCTTGACAAACTGTTTACGAAATTGAAACGGAATCCCAGAAATGTAACAGACAAATTTATTTACAACCGCTATCGCTCAAACGTGAGCACGAGGAGTCTCGAATCTCTTAAAAAAAGTAAAACGTGAGCACGAGGAGTCTCGAATCTCTTAAAAAAAGTAAAACGTGAGCACGAGGAGTCTCGAATCCGTAAAGCAAAAAATTACCCAAAAGCCGCCTGTAATGTACTTAAGGATATTGCAAACCTCCACAAGAAAAAATCTACTCCGACTCACTTAAATGTGACCTTGAGCCGACATACTGAGAAAATGCATTGACTTTCATCGCAAACTATGAGAATGTCATGTCATCATGACGAGTGGATCAGATCCACTTTTTGATATGTGTAAATTCATATCTTTATCTAATCTTTGCCTGCTCAAAAACATGATTTGATGATATTGACTCGATAGTTAAATTTTTCGAAAACACGTCTAAAAACATACTTTTATTAAAATTACTACGTACTTATGCAATCCATATGCTTAGAATTTACCTAAATTCAATTTTCACATTATTGTTCCGACTTTGGTTGCTCAAAATTTACATAGCATTTACCGTTATCTTTTTATCGATTTTTGAAACGATTTCAGTGTCTGAACGGTGTCGATGGTGGCGATTTCTATGCAATACGCGACCTTGTGTCGGCGTGTTAAGGTGCAAAGATTTCAAGAAAAAACATTTCGATGTGTCGTCTTAACCCTCAAGCGTCTGCAAACGCTGTAAAAACGTACTTTGCAAATATCGGTAAACACCTTGCTCAGGTACTTGAAATGCAGCCCTGCAATTGTCAAATGAATCCCTTAAATTCATCCCATTATTTACCCGGTCAGGCCCAATCTCTTCGCAGCGCCATGGTCCTTTATAGCGTGGAATGCAAACAAATAGAAAGTATCATCCTTAATCTTCAGGATCATTCCTAGTGCAACGGGTTGGGACCAAATCTCTACCTTTGTTGTAAAATCGGCCAGAAATATTCTTATTCCACTTTGGCAACACCTTTTTAATATATCTTTGTCCTACAACTGTCTTTAAAAAGGCTTTTGTGCACCCAGTTTTCAAGGGTGGGGATCGCGACAGCGTCACGAACTATAGACCTATTTCTGTGCTAAATTTAAAACGATTTAAAATAAAGTTTTATCAAAGATTCAAAAGAGTGCAGAGAGAGAATTTTTTTACACATAAACCTAAAATGTACGGTTTTTTTTATATTATTTTAGTAATTCATGTCATACAAGAAAGTACATATCATTTAGATATGTACTTTCTGAACGTTTAAAATCGCAACTTGGTTTCCAGTTAAATTTACCCTGATACTCTGAAACATGGTACTGCTTTCGCAATGAAAATATAAACCGCATACACATATTTTGGAGGCGCTCAAGTCTGTCTAATCTAACTGCTCTTTGGACAAGTTGAGATAACTAACTGCTGCATAATCTAGTATTGGAAGGAGACTTGACTGAGCGAGCGCAATCTTAGTTGTTATGAGCAAAACATGGTTAGGAATATGTATACCTAAGTTGGTGAGATAACAACGTTTCAATGTAAGACTTTTAGAGTAATTCAGATTTTCTATATCCACACGTGGTTTATTATTTAAATAGTTACTTAAATAACCGTCTGAGTATTAAATTATTTCCAGTGCAGTAAATGCAAATTGAAATGGATTATGATTTGCGTAAACTGTAGGTAATCCGGTGCGGAAAATCGAAGCCATACAATTTGAATGATTAGGACTGGAGAAGATCTCGGATATTCAGTATAACATTTTCCCCGATGGCTCCAAAGCCGGTATATGTTTTTCTTATTTCTATTAATATAGGGTTGCTTTTTAGTCACCAATCAAATTTTTTTACAAAATAAGTATCTATATATAATAGAAATATATTTGCTAACATATTAAGCAAAGTTTGGTCACTCTTAATTATGAACAAATACTATTAAAACAAAGACGACTACGCGCTACTACAAAACATCTTGTAATACTATGTCGTAGTATTAGCAATGAAATGCCGCGTTGTAGCTGTGTTTATCAACAGCGACTATTTGTAAATCAGTTTGTGATGCCATACCTTTATATTTTTGTACTGAGCTTTACTAAAATTAATATGCAGGTAGGTTTATATCGTTAAATAAAACACTTTTTAACCGGATTTATCGCGTATATTTACATTTTAAATTTTGACTCGACGTTTCGGTGTCTTTTCAGACCCCGTGGTCACGAGCGACGTGGTCAGTCGCTCTAAATATACGCGATAAATCCGGTTAAAAAGTGTTTTATTTAATAGTATGAATCGCGAAAACTTAAGACAATATTAGGTTTATATCGTTTCAAAGAAACATACATACACAAACACTTAAATTTGGCTGGTGACTAAAAATCAACTCTGTATATATTACAAGTGAAAGAGTTTGTATACTTAGGGTCCTTGTTTACAAGAGATGGGAAGTGTGAAGGTGATATTGAAAGGAGAGTAAAAGCAGGAAATTGTGTTAATGGTGCCTTGTACTCGGTTATGGCAAGCAAAATTATACCGAATAAGGCTCGTCTGGCCATACTTGAAGGAGTTTTGGCGCCAACACTTATGTATGGTAGTGAATCTTGGGTGTGGCAGAAGAGACATGAAAGTAGGATTAATGCTGTGGAGATGAGAGCGTTGAGAAGCATGTGTGGAGTGAAATTGAGTGATAGGGTGCGCAACAGTGAAATAAGAAAGAGATGCGGATTGAAAGAGGATGTAGTGACTAAAATTGAAAAGGGTATGCTACGGTGGTTTGGACATTTGGAAAGGATGAGTGAAAGAAGATTTACGAAGGAGGTGTACAGAGCAAGAATGGATGGTGTTGTTGGAAGGGGCCGGCCTAGGCGAACGTATGCCGATCAAATTGGTGACATTTTGAAAAAGGGCCTAGTCAAAAGTACCCGTAACCGGCGATCATGTATGAAAAGATTGATGAACGTGGAAGAAGCGAAAGAGGTATATTTGGAACGCAGCAATTGGTGTTCCCTTGTCTCTGCCTACCCCAAGGAGAGACAGGCGTGAGGTTATGAATGTATGTATGTATGTATATTATTAATATGATATCTAAAATACATCGCGCAACTTAAACCTGACTACTAAAATATGCTCTAAAAATTAGGAAACAAGTAATAGTCTCCACTAAAATGTCTATGTATTTTTAAGCGTCATATGGATTGCCGTTGAGTGAATGGTTTTATCAAAGTGGTAGCTGTTTGCATTTGGCGAAGCTAGTTTATGGTATTGTTTTTTAGTTGTTATACGTGAGCAATAAAGTGGATTTATTATTACCAGAAGGCTAAAATTTATGAAAAAATTATTCTTAATCAACTCTTGGCCCATTTCACCTATAACAATTTACTTCATAATAAACAATTTGGATTTACAAAGGGCCGTTCAACAACTGATGCTGGTGTTGAACTATTTGAAATAATCACTGGTGCCTGGGAGAGGTCACAGGATGCCCTAGGTGTATTTTGTGACCTATCTAAGGCATTTGACTGTGTTCAGCATGACACTCTCATCAGGAAACTCCACCACTATGGCATCAAAGGCACTGAACTCAAACTTTTGAATTCATATCTAAGTGATATAATTCAGAAGGTTGAGGTAAACCGGAAAAGGTCAACTGGGTCGGTTGTGAAAATGGGAGTGCCTCAAGGATCAATTCTGGGCCCATTTCTGTTTCTAGTCTATATAAATGATCTACCCTATATGGTAGGCAATAGTCACGAGATTGTATTGTTTGCTGACGACACATCATTAATTTTTAAAATGATAAGACAAAAAATAAACTACCACGATGTAAACAATGCTCTCGCAAATGTTGTTCAGTGGTTCAATATAAATAATCTAGCTTTCAATGATAAAAAAACTAAATGTATAAAATTCTCTGCACCAAATGTAAAACAAGTTGAGTCTGATCTGCGGCTTAATGGGAACAGATTGAATCTAGTAGATAACACTGTTTTTCTTGGAATTACCTTAGATTCTAAATTGCAATGGGGCGCCCACATCTCACAACTAGCGAGTAGACTTAGTTCTGCAGCGTTCGCGGTAAAGAAAATTCGCTCATTGACTGATGTTAATACAGCGAAGCTGGTATATTTTAGTTATTTTCATAGTATAATGTCCTATGGCATCCTACTTTGGGGCAATGCCGCAGATATTGACACGATATTTACACTGCAGAAAAGGGCTATTCGTGGAATGTATAAACTTGGAAACAGAGAATCTCTTCGAAAAAAGTTTAAAGAGATTGGTATCTTGACCCTTGCATCACAATATATTTATGAAAACATTATGTATATTTATAAGAATAGTAATAAATTTAAAACTAGGAAAGATAATCATGATACAAATTACTCTGTAAGAACTAGGAACGACCATAAGTTAGCGTTTCCTAAATTAAGGCTAGCTAAAAGCAGCAAATCATTTATTGGAATGTCAATACGTATATATAACAGAATTCCAAAGTCAATTCAATCCCTGTCATTCAATAAATTTAAATCAATCATTAAAAACACTCTATCTCGAAAAGCTTATTATAAAACTAAATATTACTTAGATGATAAAAAGGCATGGGATTAAGCACAACAGGATATTTCTAAAAGTTTCCAATTACTTAATAATTTTGTTTACGGCTTGGCTGTGCGGTATATGTATGACATGCTGGTGACTGTCCCACTCACTTATTTTCTTGTCAAGACAACAGCAAGAACGTCATGCTCTCTCAGGCGGCATGGCTAGTGGTAGCGTCGGGTATCGGGTCACCCTCTTCCCTAAAATATGGTTGAGGAGGGTGATGGCTGGTGCTTGCGTTAACTCGTGAACGGGTGCTGCTAGCGGTGCCAGGTCGTTTTGCTAATGATACTATGACTATTTTATTCCATTCTTGTTCAAATACTCTGGTCCCAGTATGTCATGTTCGTATAGTGCATCCATAGCTCATTGCATCTGCTATGTAAGCAATTTGGTTGTGGCATGACATTGGCTCTTACAATTAGCTGTCTTGTGTTTGTTTTTTTTCATGTCACGGTCAATTTGTACTGTACCTATTTGTATTAATTTGATAATTCTGACTGAAAAAGAGTGCCAAGAGTTTTTTTCCGCCGGCTTTTTTTGTCTCTTGGTCTACTGTAATATCTTATTTAACAACTATCAACAACTAGTTAAAGCCGAAGTATGTGATGACTGACTTCATCAAGTGTTTTGTGAAATTCCTAAGATGAATAAAACTTTTTGAGTTTTTGTACTAAAATCACTATAAAAGCTAGTTTCAAGCCAATTTTGACGAATTAAAGAATTTAATTTCTGTACCGGTCAGCTTTTGTCCCAACGCTTCATAGACTTCAACTAAACTATAGAACATTACATTACTTATTAAATTGTATTACAGTTATTTGAAAATAAAATTTTAATATTAATACCGGAAAATATCAGTTATCTGAAAAAAAAAATCAGTTATGCTGCAATAATAAAAAAGGTACACGAATTATTTCAGTATGAATTCCTGTACTGTTATTTTTAAATACACCTAATTTAACGGTATGACGTCATACAGAAAAAAAACTGTGCAGATATTCATACCGGTATGCAGCCCTTGGTAAGTTAATCACTTGAAGGAATGTAAATAACACGTGGGTTACTTTTTTTTATATTGTAAGTATAGGACGTTTGTCTTCCATGCCACCTGATGGAAAGTGCGCATGAAGACTATAGTGTTACACGTCCATCCACGAGAAACCTATTCACTCGACACTTAAAAGTTCCAGGACTGTAGTTGTCAGGAAAAACAGACGCAGGCAGATTGTTCCACACCTTGGCAATCCGTACTACCAAAAAGGAACTATCGAAGCGTTTTGTTCGACTTCTTGGTAAATCCACTATATAGGGATGGAAGTTCTGTCTGCGTCTGGTAGTCCGCTGGTAAAAAGGGGTGGGTTCAATTTGGTCAAAAAGAGCACTATATTCTGATATTTTTAAAGACGAAGCCACAGGAAACAGCTAATACTCACCCGAAAACTTAAAAAGCGTTATTTTCAGCTGTCTTATGACAAACATCAGTACCAAAGCTCTTGATATCTGAGAGACAGTTAAATCTGCAGTATTAGCATTATAAACCTACACCTATTACAAATAAAATGACAGTTATTAAATGAAATAACTACAAAATAGTTTATGCATACGTAAATAAATTTTGGCTATTAATATTCAATTACCCGAATTAAACCGAAAGGTTTATTTGGCCGTTTGTATAACTTATGTAAGGACTAACTAAGGACAACATTTTAATCAGAAAGTAAAATTATTCCTCCGGCTGCAAACTTAATTATTCATAAACAAATTATGCTTCATCCCAAAATCCGTACAAATTGTGTACCCAGTGCTAATTCTCACAATCATAATTAAATATGCATCTAGTGTACATTTTCTTGGCTCGATGTTTACATAGGGACCGAGATAATTCAGGGAGGCGTTATATGGTAACACCATGTCATTTGTTTTGATTACTGGCCCACTCTCTCCTTTGTCTTGCTACGTTATGTAGCTTATTATTTATTTTATTTCTTATAGTCTTAAGGGTGAACGTGAGTGTAACACGATAAAGATGGCGTGTAAGTGTTGTGAATAACCCTTGTAATGGGAGTCCAGAAAAACAAACGGTTTTACCCGGAACTTCGGAAATTTAGTTTCTTGTAAACGTTATGCTAACATGCTCTTTTAATAAATCTGTTTGAATTTTGTGTTGGTTTAATGATTATCGAAATATTGATGGCGGATAAATTATTCAATTTGTTAAAGCTTTTGTTACAATCTATATTATTCTTATAGAACACTAGGAAAGAGGATAAAAACATGAATGATTAAACCGTTTGAGTTGAAACTGCTATAATTTAGATTTTTGCCAGTAATAAAGGTCATGTACGAGAAAATGCGATAGTCTACCACATTTTACGTTTTTTTTATTCCATCAAAATTTACAAAACTTCCAAGTTATCTTTAGTCTTTATTTTTTTCTTTGAAAAACTTCGCGTATTTCTTTACATCCTAAAATAGTCAAAGATACAAAAATGCCCTAATTTGCCCTAAACTTTAAATTAAAAAAATAGCAACGAAACGAACAGTCATGTAAAATGAATCACCATTATATTTCGACCCGCTAATGTAATCAAAACAAATTGCAAGCAACACGTGTGTTGCCACCTTACCCTGCAAATTACCCACAAAATGAGGGTCCATTTGTATTTCTCACTAATTTACGTCTCTATACAGTTTTACGTATACCCTGACTGATAGCCAAGGACTTTTTATTTTGTCACTGGCAATTCGGGGCCTCGTAAAAGAAGGTATTTTGCAAGTATCAGGTTGAATATTTTATGAGCAGATTCTGCAGCGTACGTGGTTTATGTAGTAGGATAAAACTAAGATGCCTGATAGTATTACAGAGTTCACGGAAACCTGACTTGAAAGTGGAAGAAGAAATTTTTTGAGAAAAATGTGATAATTTTGCATCGGAGGGAAATAGGGACTTCTTCAGTAATCCTATATTTTTGCGCTATTTCTATTTTTAGTAAACTTTAAGACCGCTGAGTTATTGCGACACAGCTAACTTCTGATGACATATACAAACTAGCTGTTTTACGCGGTTTTACCCGCGCCTTTTTTAATCCTGCAGGAATATCATATATAACAAAAATGACACCTTTTGCAACTATGTCAGAACTTACTCAAAGTTATTTAAAAAAGTTTGTGCCGCAGCCAAATCAATCTATCTAGGTAATAAGATTAAAAATAGTGCTAATAAGACTAAAACTACTTGGAATATAATTAATAAGGAAACTGGGAAAGTTAAGAATCGCAATAGTGAGTTTAAGCTTGTTATTGACAATACAATAATTAAAGCAGATGAAAATGTTGCGACAGCATTTGAGAGCTGTTTTGCTGACATTTCAGTTTCAACTGCTAAATCATTAAGCTCATCACCTGTGGCGGCTGAATCATTGCTCAAAAATCATGTGAGTGAGTGCAAGGTGTCTTTCAAGTTCCAACCCATAGACACCGGGGATATTATTAAAACATTTAAGACAATTGATATTAAAAAGACAACTTATCTGTGGGGCATATCTGTTGAAATATTAAATTCTATTATAGATGTAATAGCTCCTTGCCTTGTTGAAATATTTAACAACTGTATTATTAGTGGGGAGTTTCCTGATTTAATGAAGCATAGTAAGGTTATACCTGTATTTAAGTCGGGTAGCACTACAGACCCTACTAATTTTAGACCAATTTCAATTCTACCTACTTGTAGTAAAATTTTTGAAAAAATTATTCTTAATCAACTCTTGGCCCATTTCACCTATAGGTAACAATTTA
Organism: Stenoptilia bipunctidactyla; assembly: GCA_944452665.1. NCBI lineage: Eukaryota > Metazoa > Arthropoda > Insecta > Lepidoptera > Pterophoridae > Stenoptilia > Stenoptilia bipunctidactyla. The sequence goes on from OX101730.1 coordinate 2,478,526, forward strand.
CTTCATAATTTACAAAAAACAATTTGGATTTACAAAGGGCCGTTCAACAACTGATGCTGGTGTTGAACTATTTGAAATAATCACTCGTGCCTGGGAGAGGTCGGAGGATGCCCTAGGTGTATTTTGTGACCTATCTAAGGCATTTGACTGTGTTCAGCATGACACTCTCATCAGAAAACTCCACCACTACGGCATCAAAGGCACTGAACTCAAACTTTTGAATTCATATCTAAATGATAGAAATCAGAAGGTTGAGGTTAACCGGAAAAGGTCGGCTGGGTCGGGAGAATGGGAGTGCCTCAAGGATCAATTCTGGGCCCATTTCTGTTTCTAGTCTATATAAATGATCTACCTTATATGGTAGGCAATAATCATGAGATTGTATTGTTTGCTGACGAAACATCATTAATTTTTAAAATGATAAGACAGAAAATAAACTACGACGATGTAAACAATGCTCTCGCTAATGTTGTTCAGTGGTTCAATATAAATAATCTAGCGTTCAATGATAAAAAAACTAAATGTATAAAATTCTCTGCACCAAATGTAAAACAAGTTGAGTCTGATCTGCGGCTTAATGGGAACAGATTGAATCTAGTAGATAACTCTGTTTTTCTTGGAATTACCTTAGATTCTAAATTGCAATGGGGCGCCCATATCTCACAACTAGCGAGTAGACTTAGTTCTGCAGCGTTCGCGGTAAAGAAAATTCGTTCATTGACTGATGTTAATACAGCGAAGCTGGTATATTTTAGTTATTTTCATAGTATTATGTCCTATGGCATCCTACTTTGGGGCAATGCCGCAGATATTGACACGATATTTACACTACAGAAAAGGGCTATTCGTGGAATGTATAAACTTGGAAACAGAGAATCTCTTCGAGAAAAGTTTAAAGAGATTGGTATCTTGACCCTTGTATCACAATATATTTATAAAAACATTATGTATATTTATAAGAATAGTAATAAATTTAAAACTAGGAAAGATAATCATGATACAAATTACTCTGTAAGGACTAGGAACGACCATAAGTTAGCGTTTCCTAAATTAAGGCTAGCTAAAAGCAGCAAATCATTTATTGGAATGTCAATACGTATATATAACAAAATTCCATTATAAACAAAGTGCCATTCAATAAATTTAAATCAATCATTAAAAACACTCTATCTCGAAAAGCTTATTATAAAACTAAAGTTTACTTAGATGATAAAAGGGCATGGGATTAAGCACAACAGGATATTTCTAGAAGTTTCTAATTACTTAATAATTTTGTTTACGGCTTGGCTGTGCAGTATATGTATGACATGCTGGTGACTGTCCCACTCACTTATTTTCTTGTCAAGACATCAGCAAGAACGTCATGCTCCCTCAGGCGGCATGGCTAGTGGTAGCGTCGGGTATCGGGTCGTCCTCTTCCCTAAAATATGGTTGAGGAGGGTGATGGCTGTTGCTTGCGTTATATCGTGAACGGGTGCTGCTAGCGGTGCCAGGTCGTTTTGCTAATGATACTATGACTATTTTATTCCATTCTTGTTCAAATACTCTGGTCCCAGTTTGTCATGTTCGAATTGTGCATCCATAGCTAATTGCATCTGCTATGTAAGCAATTTGGTTGTGGCATGACATTGGCTCTCACAATTAGCTGTCTTGTGTTTGTTTTTTTTTTTCATGTCACGATCAATTTGTACTGTACCTATTTGTATTAATTTGATAATTCTGACTAAAAAAGAGTGCCAAGAGTTTTTTTCCGCCGGCTTTTTTTGTCTCTTGGTCTGCTGTAATATCTTATTTAACAACTATCAACAACTAGTTAAAGCCGAAGTATGTGATAACTGACTTCATCAAGTGTTTTGTGAAATTCCTAAGATGAATAAAACTTTTTGAATTTTGAATTTTTGAATTTTATCGGGATAACAAGTATCTTATATGTCATTCTAGACTAAAACCTATACCTGTACCAAATTGGACACAGAAAGACGAACAAACATAAATAAAAAAACTATAAAACTATAACTTAACTTTCGCATTTATAATACTTTCGACCTTTTTCTACTTCGAGCTAGTCAGTCGGAAAGAAGAGATCCCGATGTCAAGGGGTCACTTGGATTTTTCAACTCTTATTACATGGTTATCCAGCGGGGCTAGCATACGACCAACGACAACGGTAAATCGGGTCTTTAGTCGATATATTCGCATAATATGGCACTTAGAGTATGTATTCTTTTAAGAATATGTCATGTTAGCTAACATGATAGGATAAAATCACAAAATAATACTTATGTTGTCAATTCGAGTCTTTATTGATGGTCGCATGCTAGCCCTGCTGGGTTGGTAGGGCGATAGTTTATGACGATAAGTGCATCATCAGCCAAATTTAAATGTTGCTTTCTTTGTTACGATGTAAACGTACCCGCATATTTATTTTAGTATAGCTCAGCACAAAATATAAAGATATGGCACCACAAACTTTTATGCAAATAATCGCTGTTGATGAACAAAGCTACTAGGACGTGGCATTTCTTTGATAATACTACGACGTTGTACTACAAAATGCTTTGTAGAAGCGCGTAGTTGTCTTTATTTTAATAGTAATTTAGAGTTCGTAGATATATTATTTCTCTGTAAAAAAAAATTGTCCGGTGACTACAAATCAACCCTGTACGAATATTTTTTATAAATTTTTATAACGTGAATACAGTGCATGTTTGGCAGTTGTCACACTTTTTATAATATGTTGTATATATATATTATATTTCTTTACATATTCTGTTTGATGAATATTTGATTATTTTCCTATTAATGTTTGACCGTCTATAAAACTATAAAATCCAAAAATAGCAAGCACAATTTAAACAAAAATTCCAAACTAAAATAACAACAAATAAAACGAACCGTTCCCACAGAAAATGCAACAATCGAATAAGTTCATTAGAAAATTCCCACAAAACTATTGTCACTAAACAAGCATTACGTAGCAAGCTCGTTATTACGACGCCATTTATTCTACTCATCCTTTGCTGTCTCCAGAGCTATTTTACTTTAAATTACTAAAAAGATTTCCCGCAAGGGACATTCATGTGTTCAAAACTATTTTGTTAGGTGAGGACGTCACTTTGAAGTTTAGGGGAAAATGGCTCGATGTTGGCAACATTTTGCGCGAGGAAATATTGCATACAGATACTAGGTACAGTGATAGATTTTAAGTTATAGTGTCCTCACTGCTCACACTGCGCTATTTGAGATATGCAATATTGGAGATCTATTTTTGGCAATATTTTACATGCGAAAGTAATAATAAAATTATAACCATGTTTCACAATAGTGTATTTTACTTTACATCATGTTAAAAAATATGAGAACTTTATATGGTATAAAATATTGGAAGTAGCTTAAAATTTGTAAACTTTAAATCTTTGACGACCGGCTGGTGTAGAGGTAACGTACATTGCTTTCTACGCCCAGGACGGGTTCGAATCCCAGCGGCGACGGATATTTGTGTGATGAACACAGATATTAGTCGTAAAGTCATGGACGTTTATATGTTTATTTAAGTTTATTATCTTATAAAAAATATGTGTTTATTCAATATCTATGTTTATATATTTCTTAAGTATATCAGTTAAATAGTATACATAACACAAGTTCTTCAAGTAACTTAATTTGGGCTAGACAATGTTGTGTGAGTGTCAAAAATATTTATTTATTATTATTTATAATTTAAGCCGCTTTATGCATTCGTGGATGGATAGAAATAGCCAAAATTAGAAAGTAATGGCGCAGGCTGAAATAATTCGAGGTTGACACAAATTCTTAGAAAATTATTACTTATTATTTTATTTATATCGTTTCCATTCACTGCAATACATCGCTTCATTCGATATAACCACAGAGAAAAGCACTGTGTCGTCTCGTGCAATTAAAAATTTGTCCAGATTACCAGTTCTTCACAAAGTTTTTCTTTTTTTCGGGAATAAACAAAAATTGCAAGGTGCGAGGTCGGGGCTAGATGGTGGGTGGGTGACCCAATAGTTCCACGTCTGACGTCGCTAAATAGTCGGTCGTTCATCAGTCGGTGTGCGAGGAGTCACTGTCGTGGTGAATGAGGGTCCTACTGCGAAGTCGTTTCTCTCGAACTTTTATCATGATTATTTGTAAACAATTATTAGTAAACCATTCTGCAGTTACTGACTTTTGATCTTCTAAGCCAAGTGTCACGAAATCAATGAAATACACTCCGACCTGTCTTCAATTTAACTGGCAAATTTAGTTGGCGACTCAAGTGGTGTGAAAAGTTTTAATTGTGTTTTTTCACCTGTAAAATAACTACTAAACAATGTACCGTCTTCCATCCTCGACTGGAAGCAAAAGAAAAACATTCAATGTGCCAGCTGCTTCTCTTCCATACTGTAATAGTCAGTTAAAAGACAGAGGTTTTATCGGAGTTTTTGAGGGCGATACCTGTAAATTTGTCAAACGTGACATAAGATTGTTTTTATAGCGTATGGTATATAGCCTGTCTCCATAAGGGATACAGGTGTGGAGTTATGTGTATATGTATCCTCAGCCAGAAGAAGCTCACTGCTGGATAAATTCCTGCTCTAAGAATGGGACTTTTACGCTTTAACCACAAACTTTCAGTTTGCCTATTGCCACTTCAATTTTGTGATGTTTTGATATAGGTAGTTTAGTGGCGTTACTACACCAACGAGTCTTTAAGTTTTGATTGGATTCTGAATTATTCCAATTGATAGTCGAAATAATTCAACTGCCATTATAGACGACGGGTGCGCATTGTTTCACATAACTTTTCAACTCCTATAATTGGAAGTTCGAAAATGTTTCTCAAACTATTTACTATTTAAAATCATAATGATCATTCTTCATGAAAAAAAAAACACTAAATATTAAAAAAAACATAATTATTGATAAAGCAAGCTATTCAGAACAACGACGACGTTATGAGTTGATGTATGTTCTTGGTAACAAACATTATTAAATACAGCAATATGATCAATAAATGTTTTGAAGAAAAAACATCTGAAAAAGAAAATTATGAATTTTAACTGGTTCTTGGTAGTAACATTATGAATAAAAAAACTTAGATTACAAACTGTTAGGAGCTTCGTTGATACTACTAAAAATGTTTGAATAAAAATTGTATGAAAAATAAAATAATGAAGAGTGATTATTATGAACACAAATCGGCAGTAAGACAAAAAATAGGAGTTAGAATATTATGTGAGCCAATATGGATCCATAGATGTCTTATATGCTTATAAACTAAACTCACACATAGGTCAATTTTGTTTCTAACAGATCAGGGCCCCGATTCTGTAATTACTACATGGCAACATTTGTCAGTATTCTGCCATACAATAGCACTAGGAGAAACATCTTTGAAAAACATGCACATAACTTTACATTACCTTAAAAGTTACAGAATCGGGCCCCAGAGCTTTATTTTTTGTTTTAATAAAGACTATTTTTTGTTCAAGAAAAAATGATTTCAGTTCCGTATAAAATCTGTACACCAAAAATTCTTCGGAAAACAAAAAAAAAACATATCTTTGCCCATACAATACAAAAAAACCCTACGAATTTTGTAATGTAAAGTTTAACACATATTCCGTCCCGAGCAGTTGATTACGCCAGCGGATCCCAAAGGCCCCGGCGATAAGGTTTCTGAGTCCCCAAATGGCGATTTGTCCGTTTGTTCACTTTGCTATCTGGAGAATGAGCTAGTTTGGTTTGTCGAAAAGACACAATGTTATTTTGCAGGATTTTGAAGGTTATTTTTAAAGTTAAGCTTTCAAGTTTAAAGAGATTTTCTTTGTTTTGACAAAGTTTCATTCAAGCTACATAATTATTGCAGTATAAGGAATAAGTAAAAGCTGATGAAATAAACTTAAATATTAGAAATAAATTGAATTCCTATGAGAGTGGCTTGATGAGAACGGATTAAACTATCCTTTTCATACATACATAACGTCACGCCTGTATCCCTTATAGGGTAGGCAGAACGCCAAAGGTTACAAGACCATCAAATATCACGTTTGACAAATTTGGAGGTATTATAAAGATGGAGAGAGACTATTGTAGTGACAGGGGGTCAGCCTATCGCCCACAAAAATACCTTTAAAACCTCTGTCCCTTAACTGACTTTTACAGTATGCCCGGGAAGAGAAGCAGCTGGCACATTCTACGTTTTTCTTTCGCTCCCAGTTCAGCATGGAAGCAACTATTCTTTTCAATAAATAAAAAAAGTTGTGCTTTTGTAATTTCACTCCTGATAGCCCTGATTGATGCGCATGGCTACCTTGTTAGTGTTTTTGTAACGATTATTTGTCTTTGAAATTGTTTATTTATTGCTGTAACGCCTTAAATTTTCATTTTCATGACGTTTGCAATGTTGTCAAAATACACGGGCTACGTAGAAAATATAATTGTTAAAGTAGGAAGACCATAACTGGGAAAACATGCTGAGACAACGCAGAATATCTGTGAGAATGAAATCATAATTTGCATCTAAGATTTCCTTTTTTTATCAGTTTTGATATGAAAATGCATAATTATTTACATTCATTCTTGTAAATCTAGGTATCTTTCGTTAATAGCATACTTTTATAAAAAAGGAGTATTAAGGATAAGGAAAAATGAAAGTAAATAACTACCTATATATTTACTTTGATATATCAAAAACATTTGAATGTAAGAGGACCCCTCGATTACACGGATTACCCATACGAACATTTATTGTTCCGCATGTAATTTTTGAATGTTACTTTTTATTAAAATTGACCTATTAGGATCAATTGCATCAATTGTACTAGTTTAAATAATGTTAAAAGGGGAGACAGCAAAATAAAACTCGTGAAGTCGTGGCAACTATGACTATGGACATGGATATCATCTTTAGGTACCGAGATTTAGGTACAGGCACTTCAGGAATTGTCGCCGGCTACGGATGTATAGTCAAAGTCAAATAATCAACGAATGCAGAGCATTAAAAATACCGACTTCACGTCAAAAACTTGGCTGAGTTGAGAATGTCATCAACGTAAAAATGCTCCGAAATAATACATATTTTTTTAAAAGTTTTAAATTTTCAATGAAGTACCGTAGGTCACCGGCACGTAGGTCCGGACACGGAAAATTAGTTAAGAATCGGATTCTTTTTTATCCCAGCCCAGCTTCCTGGGTAAGATAACTCGTCCCACCGAACCCAGGATTTCTTAAATCTATGGCATTTTCTTTGCTCAATTTCAGCAGCAGTTTCAGGAATAAATGCTTGTTTTCAACCAGTCTATTCCCGTCGCTTCACCTGGCCCCTCAGGCATCGATCCCTCCACGTTTCCAAACCGACTCTCATATCGCCAGATCTGAGATCGATATTCTGACAGATTCCATGTCCTCTTCTGGGTCTAAGCTCAAAACTATCCCACGAGGTAGTGAATCTGATTCCACTGTGATAAATTCCCGTGAGCAACTCACTGAGGTTCATCACAAAAAGTTGAACGTGTGCTCTTCAACTGAGCTCCCGGGACCTGGCGGTACGCCTCGAAATTATTTATCACATTTTTGTTTTGATCTTGCTTTGGTCGGGTATACCATGAGTTGGAGCTACGTTAGCAATATAACGTAAAAACAAAAATGTGTTAAGTAATTTCGAGGCGTACCGCCAGGCCCCGGTAGCTTAGTGGAAGAGCACTCGTCCGGCAAACTAGAGTTCCCAGGTCCGAGTCCTGGTCGGGTAATTTTTATTTATCACATTTTTCAGTTATTTTCATTCATTCAGTCATTGCAACAGTTTATTTATTTATAATTTTTATGACATTATTTTTAAGTCAATTGAATCAGATATATATTAAAAAATAAACATTATTTTGTTATAACATGTTTTCCTTGGTGTCGAGCATTTAATAGGCGCCTCCCTTTAAAGTGGGAATCGGAGAGGAGACATTGATTCAGCGAGGTACAACATTCAGGCGTGCGGAAGATTCTTAAACTGAAAATTACTAGTCGCCCGGTATTCATTCTTTGAGTATTGTAACCATAAATATAGAGCAATTGGTGAAACGCATACATAATTACAGATTATGCGAAAGTAATTAAATCATTATATTGAAGTCATCATTTTCCTCTTCTGCGACATATACATAATGTAGATATCAGGTAAAATGTATAATTTTTAAATGCTCTATCGATAAACTAATAACAACGATGAAAGAAATAAATACTCAATAACAGATACATACTATTATTAGAAACATTTGTATGGTTAACAAATTGTATTATCTTTATAGTAATAATGCAACTCGAGATAATGGATTCTGTTGGTCCAAGTTATAGGAAGATAAGGAATTATTTAAGTTTGAGCTTTATTTGGTCGAGTCACAGGCACGGTATTTTCTCGAAAATTGCTTTGTTCTTGAAATTCGAATTACAAAATCACGATGTACGTACGTTCGAAAGTATAGAAATACGACGAAAGTTAGTTCAAAAACATGTCACCTTATTTGTGAATGAACCAAAACTAGTCTTAAAATACGAGTGTCTCAAAAGTGTTTTACAATTAGTGAAAATTTTAAAATGATACCGAAAGATGATAAAAATTGTGGATAATATGAAGTTTAATAAGGAACTAATATTGAATTGGAGTAAAATACTTTTAATTTGCTTGCCTACCTTTCTACGCATACCTATAAGTTTTCGTATTAAATTTTCATACTCGTGAATATAACTAAAAATAAAATCCAGTCAAAAATATATTTTGTTTAATATAACAATATATTACATACATACATTACTTCACGCGTGTATCCCGTATGGGGTAGGCAGAACACCAGAGGTAATAAAACCATCGGATGTCAAGTTTGACAAACTTGGAGGTATTATAATGATAGAGAGAGACTATTGCAGTGACAGGGGTCAGCCTACCGCCCACAAAATCCCCCAATAAAGCCTCTGTCCCTTAACTGGCTTTTACAGTATGCCTGGGAAGAGAACCAGCTGGCCTATTCTTTGTTTTTCCTTTGATGCCAGGCCAGTTTAACAATCAACACCTAAAACTTTAAACCAAACTTCTTAATAACAAGAAGGATATGGAATAGCGTCAAACAATTTTTCTATTCGCTCCCTCTTACAGCTCAATCGCTGCCGAGAACAAATTGCTGGTAGATATTAGTATCACACTTGTAAACACAGATTTAGTACCTATCCTTTGCGCGCGAGTTTAGCACGATGTTGGTTGAAATTATAATATTTTTAATAACGTTCCTAATATTCTACTTCTTCTATGTTCATTGGAAACTATGCAACCATCTCGACAAAAATGGTGTGAAGTATTTAAAGGCATATCCGTTACTCGGGAATAATATGAAAACAATATTTTTGAAGAGTCATGTGATTGATGACTTCAACACTGTGTATAGCGCATTCCCTGAGGAAAAGTAAGATTTTATTTTTGAAAAAGATTTAGCACGTGTATGTTTTACATTTTAACTCGTCCTTCAACATATTTCAGTATGTTACGAGTGATAGAAACAGTAGTAACAACTAACAACTATGTAAACAACATGTAGGTATCTTTTTACATACATACATAACTACACGCCTGTATCCCTTTACAATGGGGTAGGCAGAACACCAAAGGCTATAAAAACCAGCTGATTTCACGTTTGACAAATTTGGAGGTATTATCATGATGGAGAGAGACTATAGCAGTGACAGGGGGTCAGCCTGTCGCCTGCAAAATCGCCAATAAATCCTCCGTCCTCTAACTGACTTTTACAGTATGCCCGGGAAGAGAAGCAGCTGGCATATTCTATGTTTTTTCTTTCGCTCCCAGTCCAGCATAACGAATACTTTTTTTATCAAATAATTGAGCTCTTCAGTTTAGAGATATATGGTCATTTCTTCTTTTTAACCTGGTTTTATAGGTAAACGGAATTGTGTTCTTGAAAATACTTGAGACCAGTCAGTAAAATTACAAGAAAATCGGTTGCTTATAGTTTACGTTTTAGATTCGCATCGCATTAGTTATCCTAATCTTATTGTAATAATTAAATTAAATAAGACCATGGACCCGGTTACCTTAGGCGATTCCCACACTGCTGACGTACTAACGCACCTCCGCGCGTACTTGCGGAAGTTCGTTTCGACTTATTTCATACAATTCAATACAGTGTTTTAATGATTCAGTGCACGTTTTCTGGCTTTCATAACATAAGAAAACTTGCGTAATGTAATGTGTTTGGTTTCTCTTTGATAGTAAAGTGTATTTATTATTACTTATTATAGCTTCCTTGGTAGATGTTATGGCCCTTTTTAATATTGATTCCATAGTTTTTTAGTTCAAGTGATTTTGTATGCAGCATTTTAGTTCGTCTTTAATTTGCATAGCTTAGTAAAAATTGCTTCAATGCTGGACTGGGAGCGAAAAAAAACATATAATGTAACAGCTGCTTCTCTTCCCGAGCATACTGTTAAGGTCAGTTAAGAGGCAGAGGTTTTATTGGCGTTTTTGTGGGTGAAAGGCTGACCCCCTGTCACTGCAATAGTCTCTTCATCATTAGTCTCCATCATTATAATACCTTCAAATTTAAAGTGACATCAGATGGTCTTGTCTGGTGTTCTGCCTACCTCATAACTCATAAGGGCTTTGAGTGATAATTATATGTACTAGTGTAAAATAAAATATTATACGAATAAACTACGATTGCTTACTTGCTTAAGTAGCAATCGTCTAAATATCGTCTTTTTTCAATTCAGACGAATCAAAAAGGAACTGTCGAAGCGCTTAGTTCGAGTTTTTGAAATATCCTCCTTATAGGGATAGTAGTTTTGTCTACGTCAATGGATTCGATTTGTTCCATATGTTATCATTTTAGTCATGTTATTTTCATTATCATCTTACTTTATTTCCAGGTATGTGGCTTTCATCGAAGGCAGCTCCAGTGCAATCTTGATCCGAGATCCAGAAGTCATCAAGAAAGTTACTGTAAAGGATTTTGACTATTTTGTGAACCACAAAGAGTTCTTCCCAGAAGAGGTGGACCCATTGTTTAATACAAGCCTCTTTGGAATGAAAGGTAATATTCATTTGTTTTGTTAATATTCATTGTCTTCATGAGCCGAGAGATGCACACTTCTCGACGGAGGCCTCCCCCAGGATTTGTCATGTCGTCCGGACCCGCGCCGCCCTCATCCAGCGTTTGACGTTCGTAAAGTGTATAAAATTACCTACTACGAATAAAAAAGTTTTCATTTTCATTTTTGATTTCAATATCTTTTAATTAAACATAAAAGGAAGAATAATATGTGTTATAGTACCAACACCTTATTTCAACAATATGTTTACATAATTTGAGACATGAATTGTTTAGGGCTAAAGTATGCTTTAATAAGCTAGTGGTATGGATACTATAATATAAAAGAACAAGAACAAAATTGAATAATGATGAATAATGATGAATAATGAGTTTAAAATGGATGACTCAACCCGCGGTCTAGCAATCTTATCTGTTGTTCAGTGATATCAACACTTCACTAAATTATCGATAGTATTGATTTATGTACATATTAAAACTTCGTTATTATTCTATTCATACACTATACCCTGGCAAATAATCAATGCAGTAAAATAACAGTTCCAGTGTGCCCACTTTAGCGAGGAAAATAAATAGTGATGTGGTTTAAGTGAATGAATGTATTTATTTTTTAATAATACTATTGTAATTTATGGAAAAAAAAATTTTGGCCCACTAAATATTTCTTTTATTAAAGTACAGTTAGCAAGAGGTAACTCTTCTTGAAATTTCATTTTAAACTACGAATGGAGTTTGAAACTAAAGAAGTTATCAAGTAGATTTTATTTTTACTTCTATTAAAAGCGTTTTAAAACGGTAATGTTTGGTATGTTTGGTAATTTATTATTTTCAATAAAGATATTTTGAAAGTTACTTTGCATTTGTTATTATTTATTATTACCTAGAAATTGAAAATGAAATTTATGTATACTTTTTTAAATATTTAATATAGTTGGTTATTATGATATTACAATGTTATAAGTTAGGTCAGAATAAAAAATTGCACACCGTTGTACGGTTCAGTATACTGCACTTTAATAACCTTAAGACCATGTATGTAACTACCATATTTAGCAAATAAATACTTTTTCTTTCTTTTTTTCTTTCTTTCTTTCTTTAAGATAAAGTACACGCCTCAAATTCAATTATTTCTGAATTGCTTTAAAATTTTATACAAAACGTATGACAAAGCCTCGTTCATTTTCAATCATTCTCATTCAGTACATACACTACGAAGTTTTTAACTGGTATCATTATTTGTCTATTTGACATTTCGAACTGTCAGTTTCATCATCATCATCATCACAACTCCGTGTAATGGGCCCACTGCAGGGCATGAGTCTCTCCTCTGGGTGACGAGGAGGTTTTAGGCCATAATCCACCGAGCTGGCCCAGTGCTGGGTGGTGGATGTCAGAATTTTCAGGGTGCCGATATGGCTTCTGACAAACCCTAACGACTACTGTATACAAGTATACAGCACCCGGGACCGACAGCTTAACGTGCCCTCCGAAGCACGGAAGTCGCCGTGAGAAACGAATGGTCGGCGGTCACCCATCCAAGTACCGACCGCGCCGAACGTTGCTTAACCTGTGATATCATAAGATACACACAGTAACCACGGCGCCACGACGACTTCACTGACGACTGTCAGTTTACTGCATTGTATTTGCCAGGAAGTATGATTTATAGATTTGTCTCAATCTCAACTACCGAGTTCTTTAGTCACTAGGGTCAATTTTTACGAGAAGAACAGTTCATACATACATAACCTCACGCCTGTCTCGCTTTGGGGTAGGCAGAGACAAGGGAACACCAATTGCTACGATCCAGATATACTTCTTTCGCTTCCTCCACGTTCATCAATCTTTTCATACACGATCGCTGGTTACTAAAATCGCGATATTAAAACTTACGTGGGCAAAACCATACGAAGTCGCCAGCATGGCACTGGTTCTCAGGAACGATATCTATACGTGCATTTCGAAGCGCGGAAGTCATCGAGATTAATTAATATAAAGTGGTTATCCATTATTGGACCGACCGCGCCAAGGTCTTGCTATATCAAACTGACGTAACTTGCAAGGATAACTTTATTACGTTGTGAATAATTTACCGTTATAATTTATTAATATCCGTCTGGTGCTAAACACATATGCACAGTGGGCGAAAGATCTTCAATGGAGGTCTGGTTGCATCTTGGAAGGAATTTTTAAAATGCCCACAGGAAAGGTAGTATACGAAGTTGCAGGAAAACGTTCGTCATATATAAACTTGATCAAATGGATTCATCGCGAATATATAATTATATTTTACATTTAAATTCGACGAAATTAAATTTAAAAAAAACGACAGCGACAGTGACAGCGAGAGCGACAGAGGCGCTCGCAGCGATTTTCGCGACACGATAGAAATTACTGAGTTTGTACGAAACCGCGACAAATCGCTCGAGCGCCCGCTGTCGTTGAAAACCGCCCAGATTCCTCGCAGACGCTGCCTTCCAGTTTGCAGCCTTACAGCAATAAACCCACATAATATACTTAAACATTTATAACCCTATATCCCAAGCTCAGTTAGGTTTGGTGAACTAGATGGCACTGTTTGAAAATAATGTCTTGCACTATTTTATACGCACCAGTAACTAACGTAATTAGGTTTGTCTTATTTCAATTGTATGAGACTGTTTACTTAATATTCATTGCATTTATTTATGACCGAGCGCTTGACTTAAATAAGGATAAACATCAAGCGTATGTAAATATTTATAAACCACTAGCATCTACGTGCGGTTTTATCTGCGTAACTTTATAGCCTTTACAACGGCGTTTTCACTTAATTTTGCTTAAGGTAATAACGAATAGACTGTCTTTTGTCTTCCATGACACCTGATGTTAAGTGAACATGAAGACGTAAGGTGATACACGTCCATCCACGAGAAACCTATTCACTCGACGCTTAAAAGTACTAGGACTATACTGGTCAGGGAAAATAGACGCAGGCAGTTCATTTAAAACCTTGGCGATCCGTATCAAAAAGGAACTGTCAAAGCGTTTAGTTCGACTTTTCGTACGACTTTCCACTTAGATATCCTAGTGATTCTCTTTTGGTGCTAGTTAACGTTAAGGTTCCGTCTAAAATACACAGGACTATAGTATGCTGAGTCAGAATAGTATAATCGTGGGTATTCGGTAGAACTTCTGACTCATCATCATCATCACAATTCTTTTTAATGAGCCCACTGCAGGGTATGAATCTTTCCCCTGGGTGATGAGAAGGTTTAGGCCATAATCCACCAAGCTGGCCCAGGGCTGGGTGGTGGATGTCAGAATTTTCAGGGTGCCGATACGGCTTCTGACAAACCCTAACGACTACTGTATACAAGTTTACAGCACCCGGGACCGACTGCTTAACGTGCCCTCCGAAGCACGGAAGTCGCCGTGAGAAATGAATGGTCGGCGGTCACCCATCCAAGTACCGACAGCCCCGAACGTTGCTTAGCCTGTGATATCGCATGATAAACACAGTAATCACGGCGCCACGACGACTTCTGACTACGTTTTATAAAAATCCAGTTCCTACCTAAGCCCGTGTACTTTTATTTTGTTCTGATGAATAAAGCGGTTGAAGTTACAAAAATACCTAGTTTTAAAGCAGTTACTAGCTGATTTGAAACTATTTTCCACTGAATTAATGAATTTTACATTCACATTTATCAGTAAATAGTAGCCTCGTCCTGCGTTCAAGTTGGATTCATCCATTAATCATTTTTCTTCCTCCACATTTCTTAGTCTCTTCAACAGCAAATGCCGTAATCCACAGTTTTATTTTCAACTACAAGTTCTTGTAAGCTGTTAAATTATTTATTTTCATTTTGTTTTATTTATTTACAAATTTAATACATCTGATGTATTGAATTTGGGTTTATTTATTTTAATGCGTTAATCGCTGAAACTACTTTATTTATTTATTTATCTTTATTCTGGCACAAAACAGTCACATATTTTAACAGAAATGTATACATTTTTTATTAACTAGGGTAGAAGACAAGGAGTGCCCAATAGCGGTTACATTTTTATAACACGGAAGTTATAATCTGGATTGGTTCACACACATTATAAATATACTATATACTTTTTAACTTTACACAATAAAATAAAATAAACAACTTTAACAAGAAATAGCATATCAAAAATTCAAGATTTTGAACGGCTTTACTGTTTGCTCTTCAGTATCAAATAGATATTTTGCTTAAGACTACTTAAGGACTTACAAAAAAGGTCCAAGTCGTGAAATTGCTTATTGTAAACATCTATGCTACTGTAAATGAAATTATTGCGAGAGTAGTTCTTGCGAAGTTCAGGTGGCAACAAGATATTTAATTGTCGTGAGGGGCGAATAGGTAGTCTGGCTTTACTGATAAAATTAATTTTTGATAATAAATATCCGGAATCAATCTTATTATTTAACAGTTTAAACAGTTTCATTATATCTATCGGTATGCGTCGATTTTCAAGTGTCAATAATTTTAATTCATTTAGGGCTAGTAGGTATGGCCTATCAGAGTGATTAGTGCGATAATTAAGAAATTTAACAAACATTCGTTGAACTTTTTCGATTCTATCAATTTTCGATTTTTATTATCAATTTTATTCAATAAAAGATACTTTATCATCCATAATAATGCTGAGGTCTCTGATCGACTTTACCCTCTTTAATATTTTACCATTAATCGTATAATTACTTAGGATTGGAGATTTATTACGGGTGTATATATGATTTCTCAATGTTGATAATTAGTTGATTATCATTGCAATATTGTACTCAACGCTGACTGTAATAAAGTGCAATCATTAAGGCAACATGTAGTTTTAAAAAGCTTGGTATCGTCAGCATATAATAAGTGTGTGGCATTATGAATGTAATTATCCATGTCGTTGGTATATAGTATAAAAAGTACCGGGCCTAAATGTGATTCCTGTGGTACACCAGAGGGGATGGATAAGTAGCTAGAGCAGTAGCCTTTTACGCATACAGCCTGACTGCGATTACGTTTATATGAATCTATCCATCTTTTATAAAATCTATTTGCTCTTGCGGAAGGTAAGCTAAGTTTTTCTATGAAATTTCCATGGGATCAAAGATTACGCGGGTAACAGTACAAACCTGTCATTTAAGACTAAACGAATAACCTAAATATTCCAGCCCCTATGGCATAGCAGACAAACGTGAGAGCAATGAAGAAATTCACCGGAAGCTATGGCTCCTGGGTACGACAATTTTGCTTGTCCTTGAAACGAGGAAGTCGCTGTAATAAATTATTTTATCAAGCAGTAACACATCATTGCGTCGACCGTGCCACTGTTTACACCGGCTATATCGAACAACGACGTAACCGCTATGTCGAGTTAATTTCATGACAATCTGGAAGATTCACCCTAATGTAGTAATAGGACTTTTGAAGGAAAGGGTGGCTCCGTTTCTCATCAGATTATGTTATTCTCCGCGGTGCAGTGTGCGACCTTATACGCGAGAGTGCGGGTTCAATCCACGCTTCATATACACATTTTTTATGTGCCATTAGTCTGACACTAAATCAACAAAGCCTTGTTTTTGTTTTTTCGAGTATATCTACAGGCCGGTAAAATATACGAAAATAACATAGGTACTTGAAAAACCAACCTTATCAATAAAGTTATCGACGCGTAATTAAAGATTATAAATAACAGAAATAACCGGAACGCGCGGTTATTCGTAAATATAATTTTGTTTATATTGGATTTATCGCTTATAAATATTTTTTACGTTTCACCAGTTCGTTGTCGTAATTTTATTCAACGACGCAGTTCGGATCCGGTGATTTTGAATGCGATCTACAACGAAGGTCATATCACTTTGCCACTGACGACCTAGCTATTGAGCATTCCCACTCATGAAATATGGCATTGGATTTGTGAACTAAAATCAGTTTAAATACTTGTAACAGGGAATTCGCTTTAAATTCGTACGTGTAGTTTACTAAATAAGAAAATTGGAAGTTCGGTTAGTATGAGGTTTATGGCCGAGTTTTGCTTGCAACTTGATATCTGGATGCGAGTTTGTTTAAGAATCGAAATTTACTAAATTTGGGACAGAGTACGCTAGGATACCCATCAATTCTTCTGTGAACTCTGTATAAAACAAAAATACGTTCTTTAGGACCACAAAGTTGGTGTGTCATTTAAGGCAATTTATTTATTTTTTGACATTACAAAATATTCTAGACCAAATTCTGTTGAGGTACCTTTGAAGATTGCCCAGCAATGTTAGCGTACAAAAACAACGTTTTTACTTAACACCTTTATAGTTCAGTTATTGGTGTAGTGGCTCTATCATATCCTATGTATATACTTCGGAACAGCAGCAATATAGCCACATCCATGGAGCATTAATTTCTCAAGACTATTTCTGTGCACTCCAAAACACATTAAGTGTTTTTGTCCTGAGTGTTGTATACTTGTGTGCAGTAGTCATTAGGGATGGTTAGAAGCCATTTTATCGTCCTGAAAATTCAAAAAACCCCCGAAAGGCCCTGACATTAAATAAAAAAAAAATAAAAAAATATAGCCCCGCAATGAGCGAAGGGTGAACGTCAAAAAAATGAGAATATGAACGTCAAAAGTCACTTGAAAATTAGGGTCTGAAAAAAAAAACAGTTCATTAAGAAAACGATTTATGTTACATATTTTGTTTATCAGAGTAAGAAAAAGCGAAAAGAAATAAAAACTTTATTATATTATTTTTGTCTTATTATTCAATTAGTTTTTAAACTTTATTGACACGCGACAGTAAAGAGGGTGCATGGTGAAAAAGAACGGAAACCATGCCAACAATATACGAAGACGATGACTCTTCAGAAAATGAATTTTGATTATTAAGTGGAATGAAAGTATTAGAAAATGCGAAATATTTTTTATATCTAAATGAAAATAAATTCTAAATTAAATAATATTATTTAGCTGACTCTACCTAACCGGTTCGAATTGACAGCTGTGACGTCACAATATGGCGCTAAGCCAGTCCTATTCTCATTTGAAACGCATAGTACACAACTTTCTCGTTTATTGCCCTTTTTAATTATGAGAACTGTTTCGGAATTCTAAGCGTGCTTTAGAATGAGCAAGCGAAGAACCGTATAGAGGCAGACGGCGACTATTTGTTTGTTTGTATGATTGTTATTTACTATCTAAGGAACTGTATATATACGAATTTCTTACATATTTTCAATTTTAACAATGCTAGTCTCTTTGAGTACATGGGCTTAGATTGGTCAAAGTGCGAAGATTCATTCACCTACTTAACCATTTGCTATAATCCGGTGTTACTTTGTGAATATCTATCACAAGTACCTGCTTATAACGTTTTTTTCCTTCTAGCTCCACGAGAAACCGTAAAACTAACGATGCAGTATATTTATGCATTGTAACCATCACACATAGGTACTATTGTAACTAGAGCCACTAGCCACCGCAAATTTGAATCTGTTCATCTCACTAATATTATAAATGTGAAAGTTTGGATGTATATGTATATAGATGGATGTTTGTTCCTCAATCACGGTAGATCGGATAAATTGAATGGCTAGAATGATATTTGGCATAGCGATGGAGTACGTAAGCTTTTTTTATCACGATATTCCCGCGGCAATAAAAATGGCGTGGGTTAAACCACGTGAAACAGCTAGTAATTTCTGAAGATTACCGCAATACACATTGATAGATTTTTAATTCATCATCATCATCATCACAACTCTTTCTAAAGCGCCCATTTCAGGGCACGAGTCTCTCCCCTGGGTGAAGAGGAGGTATAGGCCATAATCCACCAAGCTCGCCCAGTGCTGGGTGGTGGATGCCAAAATTTTCAGGGCGAAAAGATGGCTTCTGACAAACCCTAAAGACTGCTTAAAGTGCCCTCCGAAGCACAGAAGCCGCCGTGAGAAATGAATGGTCGGCGGTCACCCATCCAAGTACCGACCCCGCCGAACGTTGCTTAAACTGTGATATCGTATGATACACACAGTAACCATGGCGCCACAACAACTTCAATTAAATGAGAGTAAATAACCGATAATGTCTTGTTCGCCACGTTCTCCAGGTTTGACCTTATTACATTTTTTTCTTTGGGTTCTCATGAAACAATGCGTTTATTTCAAGCCAGTTAGCACGCGAGAGGAGCTGTGGAATAGAATTGTTTCGGATGGCAACGGAATTCGTGCAAATCCACATATGCTGAGGAAAGCAACAGCACAAGTCGTGTTAAGAGCGACAGCTTGTGTAACTAACTGTGGTGGTCATATTGAGCACTTTTTATGAGATTTTTTAATAAACTTCTACTCTTTTATTTTATTTCATCTCCTAATGTTAAGTTTTTGATACCACTTTTTAAAAAAAAAAACTTGATTGTCTCTTGTTTTTGAACTTATCAATCGGCAACCTGTGAGTACACCCATGAGAAAAGGGGTATTTTGGATCAGCAATAACTCTTAAACTATTAGACCGAGAGCAGTGAATCTCATACTAATTTATTAATCATCTCAAATGTGATGAAATTAACAAAAATCCTATTATTAAGAGATTTTTTATGTTGCCATATACTCTAATCTTTTGCTTTAAAACAACAGCAACCAACAATAAGCTTCTACAATACGTACAACTTAAGCCGCCGATGTTTTACAAACTGAGGTGAATTTTGCTGAAGTAAAAATAAAAATGCTGCAGATTGGAAGGCTTTTCGAATTGATCTGACATATGGGGTATTTTCGTCGAAGAAATAGTGTGTAACTGCCCCTAAAGTTTTATGACTACATGCGCAAACACACTGTATATACAGGATCTCGGAACCGGAATCTCATTAGGTGACGTAGGAAAGATCATTTCCAATCATTTGAGCCCAAATCATGTAATCCCAAAGTGTACCGTTTTTTAAATATTTGTGGTTATTACTTCTTTTTCTAAAAATAGATTCCAAACAGAAGCTACAGGAAGTTTTATAAAATAAAAATGAATTTTTTTGGAGTAACGTTTACAAAAAATAGCTTCTTTCTCCAAAAAAGGTCTGATGAATTTTGCGTACACTTTGAAAAACTTTTGCAACTCTCTGGCTATACAATAAGGTAAAACAATAGGCATTTAACTGCACAGTTCAAGAAAAAAATCGAAAACAGAATTAAAAACTTACCTTTTTAATCCTTCAAAGAAATTATACAAAGTGAACGATAACTTTTCTCTGCCGAAATTTTTCTATCGATAATTTGAATTGAATTGAATTGCAACGAGAGGAGAAGATAAGCTGGTCTGATCGTGCGATTTGTATTTTTGAAATGATCCTTTTACCATTTAAGCTATGAACCTCCGACTTGGCTTACTTTAATGGATTCCGATTTTTTTATCTTTTGTGAGGCTCATATGGAGTAACTGGCGACTCGGAAGTCTAGACTAATTCTTTATTCATGTGCGTGGGTAGTGGCGCCTTTGGAAAAACCGTATACACTTCATTTGTAAACTCTAGAAGGCATGGCATGAGGGGTTCCTTAGCTATGGTCATGTTGTATAGTACAAGCCAAGTTCAAATTTAATTCACTACCCAAATAACAGTAACAGACATATCGTAGTCCACTTAATTAAGCCAATTCGAAGTGTTATTGGTAAAATGGGTAAAGAGAGCGTCTTAATAATAAAAACAGCACGATCCGAGTATTTCATCTTCGTCTCTTGTTCCAATTATTTATATTATATAAGGTTATTTATACAGGGTTGTTTTGTAGGCACTTACCAAATTTAAATATAACGTAATTTGATATAATACGAATAACCTGCATTTTTATTTTAGTATCGCTCAGTAGAAAAAAGTAAAGATATGGCACCTTGATTTGTTTCACGAATAGTCGTTATTGATGAACGCTCTACACACAATACGATACTATGACTCGGCACTTTATTGATTACGTTTAATAATACTACGAAGACGTACTACTACAAGATGTTTTGTCGCGCGACAAAACATGTTAACGATATGAGGTTGCAAAGTCACACTTTTAGTTCAGTAGTTATGCATACCTACAGGCAATAAAAAAGTTACCTACATAAGTTACGTACAATCTTTTCTTCATACTTTTACAGGCTTAGAACCGGCAAATTGCAAAAGGTTTGAGGGATTTAATGTGAGAAAATTTAACATAATACTTTTAAGTGAATGCAAAATAGATAGAAAGAAGAAGCATTTTGCAATTCGGCGTATTTAAAAAGATTAAATAAACTTATGTACATTAATTAAAGCTCTAATCAACATTATTTACACAATTATTATGAATGAGTTTCACGTTAAGTTATTGAGTAAGTGATCAAAATGCATACCATTTTTCTCCAGGCAGAGTCTAGCACGTTTTAACACATTTTCATGGGCATTGTTTAGCACTGCAGTGTCACTTTGTCAAATTCACACACTATTTGGTTTTTTAAATCAGAAAGGCTTCGAGCTTCGTTCTGATAAACGATTCCCTATTTGTAAACATTATCGATAGTTAGCGACGACTCACTGTCTAATAAACACATGCGGCGGTTTCGCGGGCTCTCGCGAACGCAGCTGCGTTAAGTACGCTGCGCGTGCACTTCCGGCGAGGATGCGCGAGCGACTGAAGGTCATGGCAACAGACAAGTGTTTCCGGGTTTGCGACGGCGCCGCCGCCAGCCGGTTTCTTTCACGTGAGAACATGTCGGTATCTTACCTGCTCGATGTAATGGCACTTATTGTCAAGAGGATACGATTGTTTTTTGAAAATTCAGACGTCTGTGATGTAATTCATTCGGCTAAAGAAGTTGTACCACTGCGCATAGTCTTTATAGTATTCATTCGTAAAATAGCATGACCATGTTGTGCTTAACATTTTAGTGAATAATATGAATTTCCGTGTTAAAAAATAACTACTTTTTTTTGCAGAAATGGTTTCTATTAATGATACTTATTACGTAAAAAAAAATTGGTAGATGTTGTCAAATGCACCCTGTATAAGGTTTTCGATTTTGTTTTTGAATTTTTTTCTTGAACTAGTCAGTTAAATGCCAATTGTTTTACTTCTTTTTTTAACTCAAATTCATCATAAACCTGTCACAAACGCAAAACGGAACGCGGGTTGCCCGTCTGAGTTGAGTTTTTTGACAACCAGGAAAAGGGTGCGAGCGCAGACGAAACAAAAGCGGGGAAAGTTCCTAAGTCCCTGTCAACGAAAATGTATAAGTACTAGATGTATTACTCAACATTTCATTTTAAAAAACCCAAACTATTTTAGGTTTTTGATCAAAAATCTGGATTGATACAAGTTTATGATGAAATTTTGTTTAAAATTTGTCATCTTCCGGTTTTTTATAGAAGGTTTTTGATCAAACATTTTCGTTAGGGACTTTCCCCGCTTTTGTTTCACCTGAGCTCGCGGGCGCCGCACTTGTTTCCCGCTTGTCACAAAACACTACTCAGACTCAGACGGACAACCCGTGTTCATTTTTTCGACAAATAATTACGTAAAATATAATCTGAATATATATAAAAGACAAAACTGACTGTATCATTTATTAACTCTCAGCCGAAGCTACTGAACAGTTTTCGCTAAAATTTTGCATAGAGATAGTTGAAACGACTTCTAATAACAATATGATAATGGACATCCACTAAGAAAGGATGTTTGATAATTCGCCTCCTAAGGAGGGTTAAAATTTTGTATGGAAGTCCGTATTTATGGAGCTAGAAGCCTGAAACTTTGTTTTTAGGTTTAAGATTAGAAACAATAATGTATCTTTAGGATTTTTTAAAACTCTACCCCTCAAGGGGAAAAAAGGGGGTGACAGTTTGTATGGCGAAAGTCAAAACTTCATGTGACTCCTGTCAATAACTGTTTCAAGATCTTTCAAAATTAAACCCTGCGCGTGGCTACGCCTGACACGCGTGACGCAGCGTTTGCCCTAAAAGGTGGAAACGGGGTGACAAATACTGAAAATCGTTTAAGAGGTTTCACTTTTACGGTTTATCCGGTTCTGATCACGAAAACAACAAATATTTCACTAAACTAATTGTTACGAGATTTCATTTTCGCGGCTTATCAAAATCAGATTGATATAATTTAATAATTGGATTGAAGGAGGAGAATATTGACTGCAAAACGAATGTTAAATTTCGATAATTATGTAATATTCACTTTTACTAAGTTTCAAATGACGATGGTTTGATAAGCTTGGTCTATATCTCAAGACCTCTGTGATTGTTTTCGATTTCAAGTCTAAACATAACAGCACGTAACATTGTTAAAATACCTTTTGTAAATAATATTTCGAGAACTTCATTGTTATTAACAATTTACTTGTTTTTTAGTCAACGGAACACGCATAGTGAGAAGCCTCTTAATAAAATGATAGCTTCTGTCATAATTAATGTATGATATTATATATTCTGTAATATATGGACACACGATCAAAATTAACATCAGAAAAAAAATATAAAAAATCAGTTACAAAGGTATTTTTATGTAAAACTTATTTCAACAGAAATTTTATCATATAGATTTAAGTAGGCAAAGTTTGATATGAATACGACATAAGTATTTAAATCGACTAACAATAACAGAAACTGAACATACGAGTAATATCTACTGGTACTCATATCTATCGTTAACAACCAATTCAAATTTTCTTTCCCATTCCCGTGTGCTGTCAACTTCGACCTCATCGTCACTTACCATCAGGTGAGGTTGAGGTCACACGTGGGCTTAGTCTGTAGTTTAAAAAATGTATATTTTACGCATATATACAGCCTTAACCAGTTTGTCACCTATAATTCAATAAACAATACACCTAACGCATCTTTAATTTAAATATAAAGAAAAAAAATGTGGTGGGGATTGTTACTTTTTTTCCCATAAATCCCCAATAAGCTGCATTTGTTTCACTAGTGGGGACTTCCAGAAAAAAAGGAACAATCTCCAGTGGTGGGGATTAGCCGGTGGGGATTATAGGAATAAATCGACACCCATAACCTTGCAGTGGGCTCATTGCAAAGAGTTGTGACGATAGTGGCACAAAAACCTTATTGTTAAGTAATAAAAGTTTTTTTAAATAATTTACTTAAAAACAATAAAACTAGGCAAAACTATGGTGTTTATTTAAGGGAATAAAATATATTGTATACCAGAATATGATTTGACTCCCAAAACACTATTCACTCAATGGAAAAGTACACGAAAAAAAAATTTTGTACCAAAAAACTACTGCATAAAACAGTAAAAGACGACGCATTCTTTCGATACCCACCTCCAATAGCCATGTAAGATACGCCGTTGGATAGGTCTTAGTAACCTTAATCAAAGTTACAATGGTGTCAACTTCCGATCGTTAGTCTGTTCAGAGCTATAAGGTCCTAAATGTCGGAATATAATTTTGGTATCCACCTCCAATAGTCATACGCCGTTGGATAGTTCTTAGTAGCCTGAACCAGTTACTCTTGCGCCGTCAAAATAGCAGACCGGTCACCTATAGCATAGATAGTAAGCGACACCGCCGCTCTGAGTATCTGTTGCACACCTGTTTTATTTATTAATTTTTTTCTCCGGAAATTTAGATTAATTTTATTAGGTTGTTTATCAGCTTGGACTCAGAATCAAGACAGGCGTCATACCAATTCTTGTTCTAGAAGATGAACTCTTTTCAACGATTTATCACATATGTCTATTGAGGCGGGTACCAGCTCTCATACAAAGTTATGCGTCGTCCATTGCGTCAAAAATAAAGTTATGTGTATAATCAATAAAGCATGTAATGCTTTAATTATTAAAATGTAACCACTGATCAGATTTAGCCCGACACTGTCAACTATAACCCCGGCATTGTCAACCCCTTAGAATCAATTGGATCGACCCTAGAGTGTTTTTTATAAGGCCGAGCAGCAAGGCGTATGCTTCCCGAGTTAAGTGAGGGTGGTCGTCAACTACAACCCTGACGTTTTGCCTGACTTAGAATATAACGCACCACTTGAAATCGCTTGAAATATAAAAGCAAAAAAGAATATTAACCCTGCGTCTTTATGACAATAAATTAAATACTTATTTAGTTTTTTTGTGCCCAATCTAGGCAAACTTATTAAATATATTTTTTTCTCAAACATGCTTGGCAATTTGAGCATTATTTTCACAACCTTCTTCGAGATGAATCGAACTTGCTGTACTGGTGGAGCAGCGCCCGGCAATACTAGTATGAAAATTCATATATTTTGTCGTGTTTAGCGGCCGAATAAAATACTATGTAAAATCATATTTGTAGTGTAATTTAAAAATGGAACGATCTTCTACTCCGCAACATGGCGACCACAGAGGTAACTTATCAAAGGTTTAATTTAAATTTCGAACTGGCTTGCACATTCAATAATTGTATTTTTAAATACTTAAAAGTTCTGAATACATAGTTTAATTCCCGCGCATTATTTGAGAAAAGTACTATATTGCGGCCATGCAACTATAATTTACAAGACTAAAGAAAAGTATCAAAATTAGATGACTTTTCAAAATAAGTTGGGGCTTGTTTTTTTCAAGCATATACTAATTGTGAGAAAACATTATGATTTGTAGGTACTTTATTTGAGTATCGTTATTGAACGTATCTGTGCAATACCGTATATAAAATTTTTGGTGCTAATTTACTGATTTTGTGTAAAAATGTTTTTTTTTTACTGGACGTAACTTTTTACTACTTTTGCAGTCAAATATAAACCTTTATTTATATTTTTCAAACGTATGTAATCTTAGCTCGATGTCATTTCGTTATCCGGTAAAATAATTATTTTTAGGATTCCGTACCCAAAGCAGGACCAAAGTACAAAAGACCATATTACCAAGGCTCTGCTGACCGTCTATCTCGCACTAGGGTGTAACTCATTAATCAAGATATTTAAGATATAATGATATGATATATGTAACAAATGATAGAATAGAGATATTTTTAACAGATAATGTATAACTGTTCCGCTGTAGCAAAAAATTGAAAAAAAAATTAAAGAGGCTGTCATTTAACAGACACACAGCAGTTTTCTACCGTGATCACTAGATGGTCCTGTTTGCATAATTATCTAATTGCTGTGCCATTTATAGGAAGTGCTGTTGTTCTATAAGTATGACTTAGTGGACGTACGGAACCCTTTGGCTTCATCTCTTGTCAAGTCTACATACACAATAGTCTATTTACACATCTTTGTTGCAGATAACAAATGGCGAGATATGAGATCCACACTGAGTCCCGCCTTCACGGCCTCAAAGATGCGTCTCATGATACCTTTCATGAAAGAAATCAGTAGCAACATCGTTCAGTACTTGCAAGGTAAGATATCATCGTCCTCATCAGCTGGGTGTCGCCTACTAATGAAAACGACCTATCCTAATGAATGAAAATGAAAGCTTTTTATTCACTAGTATTCTATTACACTTTGTGAACGACAAACGCTGGATGAGGGTGGCGCGGGTCCGGACGACAATATAACGAATCCTGGGAGAGGCCTTCGTTCAGAAGTGTGCGTCTCTCGGCTCATGAAGATAATGATCAACCATTTACAACTAATATCTTGGTGTTGTCTACTACTACTTCTAAGATTCTTCATTTCGCTCGGTCCCGCACCACCCTTATCCAGTGTTTACTGGCGGCCTTAACCAGATGGTCGATCCACCTTACGGGGTAAGATAAACCTAGGTGTCACTAGTTCACAAAAACGAATTAGCAACCGTTTCGATATTCAAAAAATTCAAAATTCAAAACTTTTATTCATGAATGTCAAACGGTAGATGAGGGCTGCGCGACGTGGAGAGTCTTGGGAGAGGGCTCTGTCCAGCAGTGTGCGTCTTTCTACTCACGAAGATGATGATCGCCCATTATTCTTCAATATAGCTACCTACTTCTTCAGCCTTAAGAAACGAAATGAAATTAATACCCTACGTAGACCGAGAGGAAAAAAGCCGGCGGAAAAAAAGTAGTAAAGTCGTTACAGCAAGTAGTCATAAGGGTATTTCAGCAGTCATTTCAGTGCCTTAGAAATTATGGTGAACATCGATTAGCAATGGACCAGCGTGATGCGTTACGGCCTATACCTCCTTGTTACCCAACGCAGAGACTCATGTTCTTACAGAGATCTCATTAAAAAGGTTCACTCGTTATCGTCTACCTAGGTTTTAAAATAACCTGTTACTCTAGTCACTCTAATTTTATGACTTTTGCAGATCATCAAGGTGAGGATATTGATGTGGATGATGTGGCAAGGAGATATTCTAACGACGTCATCGCCTCAGCAGGTTTTGGTATCAACGTCAACTCTTTAAGAGACAGAGATTGCGAGTTCTACAAAATGGGACAAAATATATTCGAATTTACCGTGTGGCAAAGGGTTTTGATGTTTTTTGTCATTCAGTTTCCGCTCATCGCCAAGGTAGGTTTTCGATTCACGTTACATAGAGCATATTACCTAGCACGAGTATAAGTATACGGGGATAAGAACGCGTTTTAGGAATTAAGGAGGGTTTAAGTAAATTGGCAGAAATATCGTAGACATCGGAAAAAAGGTCATGAGTGTTTATCAGAACATCAGTTTTCAAAAGTGTAACTCTTCCACTCCTGTATCTTTTACTTTGACAAATTACATTTTCGTCTCGTCTATTATTCCACGTTTTTTATTTGATATATGAGAACACTAACTACTTAACTTTGAACACTAAATACAAAATACTGCTTAAGGCCCTAAATAAGCTTTTAAGGTAGCCGAATTTTTTAAACATACAGTCTGCAAAATATGTAGCCTGTTAAAATCTCTAAATAACTGAAAAAATGTGATAAATAAAATTTACCCGACCAGGATTCGAACCTGAGATCTCTCGTTTGCCGGACGAGTGCTCTTCCACTGAGCTACCGGGGCCTGGCGGTACGCCTCGAAATTACTTACCACATTTTTGTTTTTACGTTATATTGCTAACGTAGCTCCATGTAATGGTAAAGCTTTTTAAATTATAAATGCAAAAACTTAAAAACGGTGTTAAAATCTTTTACAGTCTGGCTGGGAATTAAAACTAAAACCAGTGAATTAAACGCGTCTATTGCGCAAACTTGTTTCGGGCTTATTGAAACAGATTCACACTAAATTATTCGACCGTAACGTATTCTCGGTTTCAAAATAATATCGTTCGTCAGTTTCTTTTTGTTACGGGGTATCTGAGGCTGGATTCAATGCGAGTATTGTCACAATGAACCCTTTATCGGAGAAAACCTAAGGAAAGAGTTGTATATTTAAGATATTTATTTTCAGTAAGTTTATACTTGTATTTTCCTGTCATTATTATATAACCCACAGAGAAATATTATTATCTATTAAATATATTATATCTTTTAAATGTGTTTGATAAAATTAAGATAAAAGTATGATTAAATATTTGTGACGTGAATGGATACACGTGTATTTTAATATATAAACTATTTCTATTTATTAATAAATTGTCCCTCAAGATGTAACTGTGTCTTACTCTATCAACCCTTTCCTAGTCGTAATATTATGTTTTCATTATTACAAGGAAATAGGCCTGGCCGTTTTTTTTGTTCGTTTCGTTATGTTCAGCATCTGTTATGAAGATATTATATTATGCTTTTTAAAGAAAATAGGTCTCCTCTTTCTTACATAGTTACTAAATTCACATTGATTTGAAAGCGTTACTTAGCGACGGTTTTCCTAGTGTCATTGCATTGGAAAATACTGACAAAATATCACATGTTAACATAATGCACATTTAAGGCATATTGTGTTAACATGTGGTTTTGAAGAAATCGGGGCCCTGGAAAACAAATGTTTGAAACAAACGTTTATTACTTATGAACCTGCAAACGGCAATCAATCTAAAGGTGGTTTGGCCTTCTGTACTTTTAGATAATATCGCGTTCACATTGACTTCCATGTTGGACTGGAAGCGAAAGAAAAACATAGAATGTGCCAGCTGCTTCTCCACCCGGGCATACTGTAAAAGTCAGTTAAGGGACAGAGGTTTTAAATGACGTTTTTCGGAGCGATAGGCTGACCCCCTCTTCCATCATTATAATACCTCCAAATTTGTCAAACGTGACATCAGATGTTTGTATAGCCTGTGATAAAATGCCTACCCCATTAGGGATACAGGCGTGAAGTTATGTATGTATGTATGCATTAACACAATGTTCTAGTAGTAGTTCACATATACACCAAACCCCAAAAATTTCAGACAATTATATTTCTTTAACTGGCTTTGCTGAGACTCGAACTGCGACTCTCACGCAGCAGCCAAACACTTGACCACTTTGCCGCTATTATTTATTTATTTATTTACTCTTCATTGTACAGACACAAAATAGAAAATAAAGGACAATAAAAAAAGAAAACACAATCGGCGGCCTTATTGCTAGAAAGCGATCTCTACCAGGCAACCAAAATAACATGATAAAGTAAATTATAACAAATGGGGTTTACTTACAAAACAAAAAAGAACTAAAAAAAAAACAAAAACATGTCGACTATTTGTTACAGACATTTAGACATTCTTAATTTATAGGTATATAAACATACATACATACGAATACAAGATATACATACATATACTACACATTGACTTCTTCACTTAAGGATAAGTAGTGTTTTTTTTATTTCTGTCGTACAGCAAAAATAAATGAATACGTTGTTTAATATTTCAGAAATTCGGAAGCAAATTGTTTCCGCAAACAACCAGCAATTTCTTTAGAAATATTGTCGTGACTACAATGGAATATAGGGAGAAGAATAATGTGGAGAGACCTGATATGATTCAGTTGCTGATGCAAGCGAAAAAGGGTAAGCGGTCTAGTGTGTCAATTCAAAATTTCATTACTATTATTCGCGTTAGCAACTTTATGCAAGATAGCATTCGCAACCTCGGATTTTACCTCAACATAATAATTCAAAATTATGAAAAAGTTGTTTTAAATAAGAAATGGATGAAATTTTTTGTAAATATTTTAAAAGTTCAGAAATAATTTCCAAGACAATGTTTTAATCATTTATTACCCATCGTTGTTTTAAGTAAATTCTTGACGGCATAATTTTCAGTTTTTGTGATGTTTCAGGTACTTTAAAAGCTAACCAAAACGAAAAGGACGATGCAGCTGGTTTTGCAGTAGTTGACGACGGTTTGAACAATCGAAAAGTTCAAAGAGGTATTTATATTTTTATGAACTGTGTATGTTATGCTCAGATTAGCTCTATAGCCCCAAGATATTTATATGCTAGGTTCCCCCCTAGTTCGCTACATGGTATCCCATAACACAAGCTATGCTAACTACTTTAACAAAGTTACCTTGCTAATTCCGCAACTTGTACTTGCACTAATGATGCAGGATTTTCGTGCGTTGGTTCACCGCCCTCCCTCCCTCAAATAAAAAGCAAGAAAAGCAATGAACACGCACTTGGAATACTGTAACCCACGCCACAAGCTATCACCGACACGTGTTTCGCTTGTTGTTTTTGTTTTTTTTTGTCTCTTGGTCTACTGTAATATGTTATTCAACAACTATTAACAACTAGTTAAAGCCGAAGTATATGATGACGTCATCAATTTTAGTGATTTTGTATAATTCCTAAGACGAATAAAACTTTTTGAATTTTAAAGGGCCAGTGCTTCCATGCTGGACTGGGGGCAAAAGAAAAACATAGAATGTACAAGCTGCTTCTCTTCCCTTGCCACTGCAATAGTCTCTCTCTATAATTTTAATACCTCAAAAATCGTTACACGTGACATCAGATAGTTTTATAGCTTCTGGTGTTTTGCCCAGAAGGGTAAATGTCTGGTAGGCTCAACGAACAGTTCGAACAAAAAAACTGTTATTACATAGCTTCGGTTTCACCTGGGTTTTGTGCAAAAGACATACAAAAAAAATTAACTACAGTAAAAATAAACATGGAAACAGAAATTCTAAAGAAACGCCTTAGGTAAAAGTACTCGGGGCTTATCAAATGTGGTCTTACAACAATAAATATGTAGTTAATAATGTTTTTAAGTTTTTGCATTTAAAATGCTCAATTATTCTTTAAATAAACGAAAAATGTGATAAATAAAAATTACCCGACCAGGATTTGAACCAGGATGGGACCTCTCGTTTGCCGGACGAGTGCTCTGCCACTGAGCTACCGGGGCCTGGCGGTACGCCTCGAAATTACGTACCACATTTTTTGTTTTTACGTTATATTGCTAACGTAGCTCCATCTTATGGTATATTTTTACATCTAAGACCACCCGAGACCAATTTCTTCACAGAAATTGTGAATCCCAAACATTGCAAATCCCAGTTTGCAATGTTTTAATAATGTTTTTAAGTTTTTGCATTTAAAATGCTCAATTATTCTTTAAATAAACGAAAAATGTGATAAATAAAAATTACCCGACCCGGATTCGAACCTGGGACCTCTCGCTTGCCGGACGAGTGCTCAAGTGTGGATATGAATAAATATGTAGTTATTTATTCATATCCACACATGTATAAGCTTCCAGTACTTTTAACCAGTATGCCTTTCGTGGGTATTCCTGTTTTATTTATTGTAGAGTTATTTTTTGTAGGTCTTTTCCAGAAAACCCGGGTGAACCTGCGGAGCACAGCTATGTTATAATAGTTTTTTGAAGCAACTCTGTCTGTCTATCTATTAGTACTTAACGCTTTCACAGCTAACCTACCGAATTGATTTCGGATATAGTAATCTTATTTCCTATTATTCCTATTTTAGCAGGTGTTTTAAAACATACTTCATAGAAATAAGTCATAAATATTTGAGTTTTGCCGAATTGAAATGAATTTCTGAAAGTTGATCATATTAATTTCCAAGTATTGTTTTAAATAAAAGCTTTCAGTCAAAACAAAAACATGTTTGAACTAAAAATAAAAACATGTTTTATATTTTCTGGAAGATATTTTATTTTTATATCACGACACCAGTAATACTAAAGAAGGTATGTAGGTTCATAAGATTAGTGTATAAAAGAAATACTTCGTCAACCTAAAGTAAGTATATTTGAGTAGAGACCACATACCAAGCCTATACAGCCTATGAAGACAAGGACATGACATAATAATAATCAACAACATCAACAAATGTTGGCCTTTTACAAAACCGCCTGCACTCTCACTTTCCGGTCCTTATCATAAATTTTTCCCGAAAGTATACAGGGTTTATTTGTAGTCACCGGCCACATTTTTCTTATAAAATTAGTATCACTTAAAGAAACGATTTTTGCAAAAAAGAGTTTTTTTTTACAAGGAATTTAATACATCCGCTAACATATTAATCAAGGCATGGTCACTCTAAATTACCATTGAAATAAATATGTCTACGCGATACTGCAAAACATATTGTAGTACTACGTCGTAGTAATATCAATCAAATGCCGTGTAGCTACGTTCATCAACAGCGACCTTTAAAAAAAATGTTTCTATTTCCATGTTTATACTTTTTTGTTCTGAGCGACGCTAAAATAAACATGCACATGTACGTTTATATCGTATCAAAGAAACTAACATTTAAATTTAGCTGGTGACTAAAAATCAACCCTGTATATAACTTATAATTTTATAAGCTTTTTTCGAAAATCGCAATTTTTCAAAAGCCGTTTTATAGATTTTGTTTTCTTATGTGAAGTATTTTTTATTTTTATCTGAATTTATTAAAATCTTTATCAGAAAATCACAAAAATCGATTCATAAAGTAGAGCTGGGTGGTAAAATCCCGTCAGGGTCCGACTGGCTAGCGACCACCCTTCATATAAAATCCGTCGCCAAGTATTACCGCTCCGACGGTGATGTGTTGTAGCAATGCTTTATGAAGAGGAAGTTGGTTTCTAGGTCATTGTGCTTTAATCTGCGACCTCACCTTCACTTACCTTTGATTGAGGTGAGATTGAGGCCAAACACGGGCTTTGTCTTTAATAAGACAAAAAAGAAGAGATACTTGCGTGTGGTACTTGCGTTATACTTGTGAACGGGTGCTAAGGAAAAAAGGTCATTTTGCTGATAATATTTCATTCCATCCTTGATTAAATACTCTGGTCCCAATTTGTCATGTTTGTGTTGTGCATCCATAGCTCAATGCACCTACTATGTAAGCAATTTGGTTATGGCATGACATTGGCCCTCATAATAAGCTGTGTGGTTTTTGTTTTCTTTTTCATGTAATGGTCAATTTGTACTGTACCTATATGTATTGATTCGTAAAATTCTGACTGAAAAGAGTGCTAAGAGATTTTTTCCGCCGGATTTTTTGTCTCTTGGTTTACTGTAATATCTTATTCAATAACTATCAACACCTTTTTAAAGCCGAAGTACAAAATTGTGAGTCATTAAACGGCCATTTGATGACTCAACAACGAATAAAACTGATTGAATCAGGCGTTACTTTGCGGAAATCCATGACAACTACTATAAAAAGTTATTTTGCTAATTCCGCGACTTGTACTTGCACTAGTGATGCAGGATTTTCATGCTTAAGTTCACCGCCCTTCCTCCCTCAAGCAAGAAGCAAGACATGCAATGAACACACACCTGGAAACCCACACCACAAGCTATCACCGACACGTGTTTCGCTTCAACCAGAAGCATCCTCAGGGCGCAACGACCACCACCGAACTAAATTAGTATCGCCAAAAGCCAGCTTATATTAACGCAAAGCCCCACCCACTCATTATTTAGGGTATTATGAGTCACATTGTCATTGAAATGGAATACTAAACAATATTCCAACTTCAATGACTCCGCGACTCATCAGTGTCAATAAATAAGTGTAATAAAGGATCACTTGTCGTTGTAGACTGCTCATTGAAAATTTGACTATGTTTTCCATGTTTCAGGATTTCTAGTTGTTCTAAAATATTCAAACGTAATCCTTTATCACATCTGTGTAAAATCTGGTAAGTGTGATCATTAGATAAGCTGTGGCCTGACTCCAGCAGGTATTTGGCGAAATGGGATTTTGTAGGGTGTTTTAATCTATAAGCTGCCATGTGTTCTTTATACCGAGTTTCAAAACTACGTCCCGTTTGGCCAATGTACACACCGCTGCAGCCCCCACAGCTTAATTTGTATACACCTGATTTCTTGCCATCCTCAACTTTTTCTTTGAAATTGAATTTGAATTGAATTTCATTCAAGAGTCAAAAACATGAGTAGTGTCCAGTTCAGTGAAAATGAAATGTTTTTATTGAAAAAAGGTTTAAAATTTAATTTGCCACCATCCAAAAGTCATTAGAAAGCTTAGCTGTGGATTCAGAGGTGACTTCTATAATTGGTCATCCTAAGAGAAATGTTAGAGATCAGGTGGCTACTCTCTCATCTCATGAGCGCAACATTATAAAGTCAATCAAATCCAAAATTCTCAGTAACAATCTAATAGTATCAAAGGCTGATAAGGGTAACTGTATTGTCATCTCGCCCAAACAAGATTACATAGATAAAGTTCACAATATTATAAATGGAGATGACTTTGCGGTGTTGCGCTCGGATCCGAAGAGGTCCTTCACCGCCTTTCCCACCGTGGCGCCATCTCGATTCGTGTTCCCTGACGGTTTTCCGGGTATATCTAACATTGTACCTATGAATCCACAAGCTCCAATAATGTATGGGCTTCCTAAAATTCATAAAGAAAACGTACCAATAAGACCAGTTGTTTCTTACGTGGGTGCTCCAGCATATGAGTTAGCAAAAAGGTTAAATCAGATCCTGAAGGTTAAATCTTCCTTCAAACCATTGTATAGTTTATTAAATACTCAGGATCTGATCAACAAAATAAAAGACATTGCTATTCCTTCCAATGCCATATTGCTTTCTTTGGATGTAGACAATTTATTTAATAACGTTCCATATATGGAGTCATTACAAATATTACAGGATAAGCTTGAACAACAACGTTTGCATCCAGAGGAAGTATATGAGCTTCTAAATTTTTCACTTATTTGTATGAAACAAAATTACTTTAGATTTCAAAATAAATTCTTTACTCAAAAGGAAGGAATAGCAATGGGCTCACCACTGAGCCCTTTAATGGCAGATATTTTCATGGACAATTTCGAAACCAAAAATATTATCGGGCATCCTTCTATACTATATTATTATAGATATGTCGATGATCTACTCATATGCTGGACCGGAACGGAGAAACAACTGATAGAGTGGGTTCATGATATTAACAATATTCATTCAAAAATTAAGTTCACATTAGAGTTAGTAGAAAACAAAAGTTTAAATTTTCTAGATTTAAATTTATCAATAGTTAATAATAAACACGTTTTTCAGATATATCGTAAGCCCACTCACACAGACACAGTAATTCCTGCTTCTTCTTGTCATCCTTGGCAACATAAAATAGCTTCTTTTAACTGTTACCTATATACATCGTCTAATGACGGTCCCGTTATGTTCTCAAAATTTCAAAAAGGAGCTAGACATTATTTATCAAATTGCAATTTCTAATGGGTATGACAAGTCAGTGATTGACAACTTGATAAAAAGAAAATACAACAAAAAGTGAGCTGTTTGTTGTATGGAGCGCCACGTGAACAGACATTGAATCGATATATAACTAGTCTGACATATTTAGGATTCATATCGGAAAAAGTTTCTAGGTTATTCAAGAAAATGGATGTTCACGTTGCCTTCAAGACAAACAGCTCGCTTAAATCTAGAATTTGCAATTTCAAAGAAAAAGTTGAGGATGGCAAGAAATCAGGTGTATACAAATTAAGCTGTGGGGGCTGCAGCGGTGTGTACATTGGCCAAACGGGACGTAGTTTTGAAACTCGGTATAAAGAACACATGGCAGCTTATAGATTAAAACACCCTACAAAATCCCATTTCGCCAAACACCTGCTGGAGTCAGGCCACAGCTTATCTAATGATCAGACTTACCAGATTTTACACAGATGTGATAAAGGATTACGTTTGAATATTTTAGAACAACTAGAAATCCTGAAACATGGAAAACATAGTCAAATTTTCAATGAGCAGTCTACAATGACAAGTAATCCTTTATTACACTTATTTATTGACACTGATGAGTCGCGGAGTCATTGAAGTTGGAATATTGTTTAGTATTCCATTTCAATGACAATGTGACTCATAATACCCTAAATAATGAGTGGGTGGGGCTTTGCGTTAATATAAGCTGGCTTTTGGCGATACTAATTTAGTTCGGTGGTGGTCGTTGCGCCCTGAGGATGCTTCTGGTTGAAGCGAAACACGTGTCGGTGATAGCTTGTGGTGTGGGTTTCCAGGTGTGTGTTCATTGCATGTCTTGCTTCTTGCTTGAGGGAGGGAGGGCGGTGAACTTACGCATGAAAATCCTGCATCACTAGTGCAAGTACAAGTCGCGGAATTAGCAAAATAACTTTTTATAGTAACGAATAAAACTTTTTGGATTTGAATTTTGCTAATCTCGAAACAAAATTGCAGTACGAGTTGATAACCTCCTCCTTTTTCGAGCCGGTGGAAAATAATACATTCTTTCCAGCCCAAAAGGACTGCAATTTTAGGATTGTCAATACTACTGGCAATCACTGGCGCATTACTCCACGGAGGTAGTCAAGACACCGATATAAACATTTGTTTTACAGAATGGACTACTGACGAGCTCGTGGGCCAGGTGTTCCTATTCTTCATAGCTGGCTTCGAAACATCAGCATCAACTGCAGTCATGGCCATCCACGAGCTGGCATTAAACCCTGACGTTCAAGAGAAGCTTTACATGGAGGTGAAAACGTTCCATGACTCGAAGGGGGATGTTACCTATGAAAGTCTGTCAGAGTTGAAGTATTTGGACTGTGTTTTGAATGGTAGGTGGTTTTATGTGTGTAATGTTTTTTTATTTAAGCTACTAGATTCGTTGCAAGACCGCTACAGGGTGCAAGATTTACTTTCGGTGAACGAGCACTATAAACGTTAGGCTTTGTTATGCACTATGTCTTCGGTTAAAGTCTGAACTTTAATCGTTTCTATAATTACACCATTATTTAGGCGTATTTAAGGTGTTAGGTTGTATTCATAAATATCTCTAATCCGCCAAGTCACTATGGAAAGTGTAGATAAAGATGTTCAACGGTCACTCACAGAATTATTTATTTCGTAGGTGGAATTAAAAAGCACTACGTATATTCGATACATAAAAGTGTCAATAATGAAATGTTCCAAATATCTCCTTTACTTAGATTTATTACATTACTAGCTGCTGCCCGCGACGTCGTCTGCGTGAACGCTATGCAGCACCAAACGCACCTACGATTATAACACTGCTAGCGTGATAATATGTAGCCTATATGTTGACCCGACTTCTTAACTATCTTCATGCCAAATTTGAAGTAAATCCATGCAGTACTTTTTGAGTTTATCCCGGAAAGACAAACAGACAAACAGACAAAAATTCTAAAAACTATATTTTTTGTTTCTGTTTCGATTGTAGATCATACCCCAAGTATTCTTTTAAAAAAATATTCAATGTACAGTTTTGACTTTCCTACCATTTTATTATATGTATAGATGAAACGAAGTTCGGACCACGGTACAAAATGGTCGGAACCGGAATGGCTTGACATAAGATGACGCAACAATTTATCGGTAGCCTACTCAAAAAAAAATCACAATGTTGATGATCAATGTAATTGCTATTAAAATTTTTGAAGGCGTGAAGCGACGTAACACTACGTACATAGAACCTATTAATTCTATGGGTATTTCATATATTTGAATTATGTGAAATTATTAACAAATTGAACTGAATTTACCGCCACTTCAGAAAGTCGATCTGTTCAAAAGAAGTGGCAAGAAAGTCAACAGCTATCATTTTTAAAAAATACACAATAACAGTTAATAGCCAGGGAATCCCATCTTGTTGCATCCGAATATCTTATATTAGTCCCTTTGACACAACAGTTGTTTTCCATCGAAATCTACCTTAAATATTTTTGGAATTTTATTATAAAAGAGACCCATGAATGAGTAAGTGAATCTGTGTAGTACACTATGAAACTTCTACTATTGGGAAACCATTATAATACTATATTTTTCCGTACATTTGAAGGCACTGGTTTTTTAAATTTTCTTTAGCAATGTGTACTAAAAAATTAAAAATAACTCTTATTTTCGTCATATTCACAGAAACAATGAGGAAGTGGTCTGCGGCTATAATTTTGGATAGGGTGTGCTTGAAACCCTATGAGCTACCACCACCCAGAGAAGGCGGCAAGCCTTATAAGGTAGGTTTGTAGATAAATAATAAGTATGATTTTTGTATTTAATCCAGTCAAGTACTTTACTCCGTCAAGTTAATTTCCTAAACTTATTTATGATTTTATTCATAAAATACACCAACAGCATTGACAATGACAAAATTTTTGACAGGAACACTTCTTATATGTATGCCTATTATAGGCACACACAGCTTTGGCAAAAATATAAATATGTAATCAAGCTAAATATTTAAAATAACACTTTTCTTTAAAACAGTTGAAACCAGGGGACGTAATCTACAACAGTGTCAACAGCATCCATGGTGATCCCAAGTATTACCCTGAACCTGAGGTCTGGAACCCTGACAGGTTCTCCGAAGAGAACAGGCATAGCATACAGCCGTTCACTTTCTTGCCGTTTGGTTCAGGTCCCAGGAGTTGTATCGGTAAGTATTTAAAATACATGGTTGTATTTTGGTCACAGGCCAATTTTTTTTACACAATATGTATAATTTATAGAAATGATTTTTGCGAAAAAAAGTATGTAGGTATTTTTATTCTACTTCTCCTAGTAGGCGATTTTATCGACTCCCCAAACACGGACTCCAAGTAGGTATAGCACGGTTTTTTTAGAAACACGAAAGCGCGCACGAAACTCAGCATCGTTGTATTTTTCAAATGCATTGAGCATTTCATTATTTCGGCGGCGACTCACGTTCGGCGTTTCATGGTCTGAAAGACTAGATAGGGATGATAAAGACATTATTTAAACTTTATAGTACACACTTTTCACCGCAATTATAGATTTAGGAGACCTCTTGACCACTCTTAAACACAAGCGACGCTTAAATCAGTTTGACAGATCATTTAACAGCAAAAAAAAGTTGAGTGACCGTCGAGTATAAGAATATTTCGTTAAGTGGTGCATATGTGGAGCCTGAGTACAACTTATTTGGAGGTCAACTTAAAACTAACTGCATCTTAAAATTAGCGTTAGAGAATACGAATTTTTCGTATGAGTGGTACTCAAAAATTTAAGCAGCATTTAAATATTTGAGAGACGTTCCAGTATTCGGGCAGATATTAACATGTTAGCCACCATGCATTGGCTAAATTATATACTCATACTTACTCTAAATTATGAATGAATATCATTAAAATAAAAACGACTACGAAGATGTATGTACAGTCTGCAACAGAATTATGTATACCACCCAGTCTCCCGTACACATACAATGTGCATGCATATTGTATGAAATATTGAGACTGGGTGGTATATATCATTCTGTTGCAGACTGTACGTAGTACATACCATCATTACAGTTTCTTTTGTACCCGACTACGGCGAAGTGAGCTGTTGTTGGAATCCTCTTGATTGTCCACTGCTTATAAGCTATATTACGTACCGTTAAATTGACTACAGCGCCCTCTTAGGGAATTTTCTTGACGGTTTCGATTTAGATTATCAAATGAAAGACCTTTGTTAGCACAGTTCAAATAGGTAAACACTTTGACTCCAAAATAAGTTAAAAAAATAAAGTTTAAAAACTAAAATCCGACTACTAAAAACACGCTCTAAAAGTACGAAACAAGAAAACAGTCTCCGCTGGAATATTTATGTATTTTTATAAAGGATTACGTGGTCGTATGCCACCTATTGTAGCACAACAGATTATTAATGAAATAAAATCAAAGTGGCATACGATTACTGCTGTCCTTTCAACATATTTCTATAAGTGGGACGTATCGTATAAAAATACATAAATATTTCAGGGGAGACTATTTTCTTGTTCCGTACTTTTTAGAGCGGTTTTTAGCAGTCAGGTTTTTGTTTTTAACCTTTATTTTTTATGTGATAAGAGCTGCTAAAGTGAAATTGCTGAGTGATAAAATCACCCAAATTGCAATTTCTATAATATTAAGGTATTTTCAATGAATTAATGAAATGGGATATTAATTGTATTTTTACTTCAAATATTTTTTCCATCAGATATTTTAATTTACAAGCATTTATAACAAATTATATTCATTTCGAATGTGAAAATAACATTTAAAAAGCTTTTGAAGAACTCACAGTTTCAATATCATCATAATGTGTCATGAGTGAGAGGAGAATCATACAATTATTATAAATAAATAATGAATAGTGGATACCAAAGCTTAAATATTTTTATTGTTTTTATCACAAATTATTAATTTAAATGTTCAGATTACCATTAATTTTCTGTTACTTGTGTTTTCGAGCATTTGCTTTTCAAATTAGGATGATGTAATCCGACCGATTTCAACCACGGCGACTGTCTTCAACTCCGGTTTTGCCGTTGGTGTGCTCCTTATGCAAAGAGCACTTTTAATGAGATAGTAAAATTTGCTTTCACCTTAACCTTAACTGATTGAATCTGAAATGATGATGAGGCTGATAATGGATCGAACGGGTTCACTGAACCGCACGGCTGAAGGGTTCATTGAATTTTGAAATGAACAACTGATAAATGAAAGATTGCGGTTTCACTTCCCACTGCACGACGAATTCTTAGATCTACAGATTATTTTTTTTTAAATCTAGTCTTTGAAACTGATGAGTATTTTACCTTGCATATCCTCTATTATAGTAGAAGAAAGCCCATCTTAATGCTCATCTTAATTCGTTAATTTTTCCCACAGGATCCAGATTTGCAATCATGGAAGTAAAGACACTGTTGTTCTACTTGGTGCTGAACTTCAAGATCGTAAAGTGCAGCAAGACCATGGATCCCATCAAACTGCGATCCCGAGACTTTAACATCATCGCCGCAAATGGCTCTTGGGTCAGATTTGAAGCTAGGAAATAGTTTCAACCGTACTTTAACTGTGGTTTCGCACTACATTCGATCCGAATCTGAGAAAATATAGTCCGACATAGCCGTAGAACTATTTTCATAGTGAATAACGCACTAGACTCGGCTTCCGTCAGTCGTC
Source organism: Stenoptilia bipunctidactyla (assembly GCA_944452665.1). Taxonomy (NCBI): domain Eukaryota; kingdom Metazoa; phylum Arthropoda; class Insecta; order Lepidoptera; family Pterophoridae; genus Stenoptilia; species Stenoptilia bipunctidactyla. The sequence goes on from OX101730.1 coordinate 2,519,864, forward strand.
GTTTCATACAAGGTTTCTAGATACGTACTTTCTCGAATTCGGGTCAAGTATAATGCGTGATGCTCTCATTTACGATTAATTTAAAATTCAAAGAATGTGACTAATAAAGTAAATATGATTCAACGACATTGTTATTTTTCTTATCATACACCACAATTAATTAAAATACAGACTGTAAAACCTTTTATAAATTGGTTTATGTAGCCAAATTCAAAATTCTAAAAGTTTTATTCACAAAACACTTGATGAAGTCATTTACCACATACTTCGGCTTTAACTAGTTGTTGATAGTTGTTAAATAAGATATAACAGTAGACCAAGACAAAAAAAAATGCCGGCGGAAAAAAACTCTTGGCAATCTTTGTCAGTCAGAATTATCAAATTAATACAAATAGGCATTGTACAAATTGGCCGTGACATGAATAAAAAAACAAACACAAGACAGCTAATTGTGAGAGCCAATGTCATGCCACAACCAAATTGCTTACATAGTAGATGCAATGAGCTATGGATGCACAATACGAACATGAATAACTGGGGCCAGAGTATTTGAACAAAAATGGAATAAAATAGTCATAGTATCATTAGCAAATGGACTTAATGTGGTCAATATATGGTTGCTGGACTAGGAGCAAAGAAACACCTAGAATGTACATGCTGCTTCTCTGGCCGGGCATACTCTAAAAGTCAGTTAAGGGACAGAAAATTTATTGGCATTTTTATCATCAGTGGGTCATCCGCTGTCACTGCATTAGTCTCTCTCTCTGACATTATAATGCCTCCAAACTTATCCAACGTGTCATCAGATGGATTTATAGCCTCTAGTGTTCTGCCGGCCCTATAAGAAATTATAGGCGTGAAGTTGTGAATGTATGTATATTTATGCAACTGGTATGATTTCGAAAAGACTGCCTTTTAAATAGGAGGCACTGAATCTAGCAGATATCATAGCATATTATTTAGAGCGGCCAGAAAAACACCAAGCCTTTCAATCCATTTTATTATGAATCCCATGAAACTCCTTACACAGCTGAACTGCAGAGTCACAGACAAAGATCTCTATAAACAATTGTCTCGATATTTCAAAAGCAGAAATATTCAATACGAAAAGACAGTAAAACAATGTTATTAATTACTCTGTTCAATACAACGCAAAAGCAATATAAAAGGAAAATAAAAGGACAGAGGGAAATGCAAATCAAAGCAGTTCTGATCAAAACTGTTCTTTTAATTTCAATTTGTTTAGCGAAACAAATGTTTACGATAGATGTGAAAATAGATGAACTTTGCAATAATTGTTGGAGGTTGCATGAATATAGAATATACTACTAATAACGTGGAAGTGGAAGTTGTAGTTGCGTAATGGGTATTGAGCATTCCTTTTTTCATTGGTGACTAACCCGGCATTTGAAACCAATCTTACCTGATGATTAGTGAAGAAGAGGTCGAAAAAGTCTCGGGTTTAGGCAGGACGTGGCAAAATATTGTCGAAACACATCACCGCAGGAGATTGGCGGCAGATTTTATCTGTAGAACGGTTGCTAGCCAATCGGATCCTGAAGGATAGTAGTTATTTTTAAAGATGAAGTCAAAAAAGTATTCTTCTAATGCATAGTCGCTAATAACGTCGAGCTATTTAGAACGTTGACATTCTCTCGACGCTGATACTAAGTTTCTTTAAGGATTTATTAGAATAATTTTCAAAGCCATACATTTTGAGCTTTGCTGTCTTCCAAAATGGCAGTATACTGACATGAAAATAACGTCTAGTTTCCAAGGTTGGAAGCGTATCTTTGTAATGGAACTCGATAATTGGCTAAGATCAGGTGACTCACAGATTTCTCCAAAGTATGACAGGTTTTATCTAGAAAAATACATTGTTCACATGATTTAAAAAATACAAAAGTTTTACGTAGGTATAATAAAAAGGAAACACGATACCTGCATGTTCTGTACCGTAATAGTAACTTATGTATACAGTGCCCATTATCACCTTTAGCACAAGAGTTCCAAATTAAAAACCAAGTGAAAATGGCATCCAAACGAGGTGCAATTACCCACCACTCTTTTCGAATTAAAACATAATAATGTTTGTCCCTTTCACACTTATGCTATTCTCACTTGTATGATAAAGAAGAACACTTACATCTGTGTCCCACCTCGGAGTTTTTCCGCATTTTTCTCAACTTAAGAGGTTTTTGTGTCAATGTGTCCGCTGGGAGTATTCTCGATAAGGTCAGATGGATTTAATTATTTTTAAAATGTGTAATTACATTTTAAATTATAAAGTTATTTAACTTCAATTACTTGGTTGGGTAAAGGAAAACCAATGAGGTAAACCTATCTGCCTCAAACGCCAGTGGTTGCGGGTTCGATTCCCGCAAGAAACAACAAAAAAAAAATGTTCCGTGTCTGAGTGTTTATCTATTTATGTATTTATATTCTAGGTTCCCCTCTTTTTCGCTACAAGGTATCCAATAACACAAGCTATGCTTACTTTGGGGCCGTGTAGTTGGTGAGATTGTCTGGGGATTTTTTTTAAATTTAATTATTAACATTTTTTAGTATCGAATAAAAACACATATAGAAACAAAATTAAGTTTGAATAAGATTGTTTTTTAACGTCCTCACAGTACGATTAGGGTGAGTTTCAGCATATAACCGAAGAAGCCTGGTTGTGTATCGTACCCTAGACCTTTTGTTCCACAGACGGGTAATCAAACAACGGGTAATCATTAAATAATAGATACATTTAGCTTCTTTGGATTCCCTTGAGAATGTTTCTTAACATAAATTCTATTAAATCCTAACTAGATTGGGATTAAATCGTACCTATAAATTAGTGCTGTTAAGACGAGTATAGCCCAGGATTAAATTACAAATCCTTTGAATCCCAATTAATTAGCATTAATATCTACTTCCTATTGTTCTAAATGGGATAAACATACCATTGTTTGTGGTTTTATTATTATGTTTAAAAGCTTTTGTTAATCAGCGACAAACTAGTAAAGCGAGTAACATGCGAGTAACTTTCGGCAAATGTGAATAGTCAGCGATCAACAATTAATACATGAGTCTCTTTTGTTTATACAGAATGCAATAGACGTGCCGTGAGCGAGAAAATTGCCGATAATATTTTTTTTCCGTGGTAGCCAGATAACTGCCTAAAGATGGCTTAATGGCACCATAAATTAATAATAGCATACTAGATTATTATAGTACATTGAGTGATAAACTTTTATCAAATAACTTTACTTGGCTTACCTTTTAAATTATCTTTTTCTGCAAATGTGGCCGTTTTTCCGCAATTTGTGCCTTCAGCTCGTCAAGTAATGATGCGTAGTATGCTCCTGTAATGGTTTTTCCTTTTTGAAGATAATCGATTAAGATAACTCCATGACTATCCCAAAAAACAGTCGCCATCACTTTCCCAGCCGAAAAAACAGTTTTTGCTTTTTTTGGAGCTGGTTCCCCCCTTGCAGTCCACTGTTTTGACTGTAGTTTTGTTTCGGGCGTATAATGGTGTATCCAAGTTTCATCTACAGTAATTAATCGGCGCCAAAACTCGGATTTATTGCGCCTAAACTGCGCCAACAGAGCCTTGGAAATGTTCATTCGAACACGTTTTTGTTCTAACGTGAGCAAACGCGGCACCCAACGCGCGGACAGCTTTCTCATGTCTAAATCTTGTTTTAATATGTGACAAACACGTTCTTTGGACATTTTCATAACCTCTGCTATCTCTCTCACTTTAATTCGGCGGTCGTCTAACACCATTTCGTGAACTTTAGCAATGTTATCGTCAGTAGTTGCAGTTTTTGGACGTCCCGAACGTTCATCGTCTCCCAAGCTCTTACGGCCACGTTTAAATTCAGCTGCCCAAAATTTCACTGTGGTAAATGATGGTGCAGAGTCCCCATACACAGAGTCCAACTCATTTTTGATTTGCGTAGGCGTATTGCCTTTCAAAAACAAATATTTAATAACAGCTCGATACTCAATTTTTCCATTTTTACAAAAACACTCACATGTACTCACTCAAACGACTGTCAACTAAAAACTGCGCGTCCAAAATGGCCGAAACTTTGGTGAGTAACCTGTCAAAAGATGCACAACTACATTCACTAGCTTTTGTTGACGAGTGGCGCCATCTTTGCGTTAAGGTCGGAAACTTTTCAGACCACCATTAAGTGCCCATTCGTAGTCATATCTGGGTATCCCTCTTTGGTACAGAGTTAGGGTTTAATGGCCAAAAAAAAGGAAAAATATAAAAACTAGGATAATTAAAGATCTGGAGTAACTAGTGACCCTGATTAGAAAACACAAGAGCCCAAACAAATTATTAGAGATTGACATACTGCCTTTACAAAAAATATTCAACTTGGTGTGCTGCTTCATTTGATGTCAAAAATTGAAGGTCTGAAGTATATGATGAAGAACCCTCAGCTGGTTTCAGCTGTATTAGAGATATGGTAATGCCAAATGAAAATAAATGCTTCTACTATTGGTAATCATAGGTAGTTACAGCAGATATAAAATTAAGTGCAAACAAAATTGAATTGTACACACTAACGTATAAAGAATGTTCAACGGCCAAGTCACACAACTCCAGAAATCGCAGTAAGGAACCTTAGACTTGGCACGAATATGTCTAGATTTCATTACTTTTAGAGATAAACAAGCAACTCCACAAAGACTTGGCTAGTTTTTTACAGAATGTTTTTGGTGTGATAATTATTATTAGCTGCCACACACGCCTTGTGTTCTAAAATTAAATAAATAAAATACCCAGACAATCACACCAACTACGTGGCCTCAACGTTAGCAAAGCTTATAATATGATATACCATGTAGCGAAGAAAGGGAATCCTAGAATATAAATACATTTGTAGATAAACACCCAACACCGGAAATTTTCAGATTGTTACGTGCGGGATCGAACCCGCGACTTTGATATTTAGGTACGTTGTAGCGTCTTAGGGTGTTACCGCACCAATCGATAGTGAGTCGACCGTCGATCGAAGTTACGTCACAAAAAAAATCCAGAGTTGCCATAACCAGCTGGTAACCAATAGGAGAAAACCAAATTTCAATTTCAAATGGTTTCAGGTTTTCCATTGATACATATCTAGTGATTATCTAGTGATAACAGCCTTGCTTTTTATTTATTTACACTTTATTGTATGCCTTACAAAAAATTTAAACACATACAAGAAAAGATATACAATTGGCGGCTTTATCGCTGGGAAGCGATCTCTATCAGACAACCATTTCTGTTTCCGTAAGAGATTCTAGATTAAAATAATATAAACCTAAGTCAAGAGTTGAAGCAATTTTTTTTAAATGCTTACAGTGTTTTTCAGAAGCAAAATTCAGCGAATTGGAAAAAAACCTTGTTTTAAGTATACTTATTAAATTCGAATAAAAAAGCTTTAAAACTAACGCCTTTTACGGGAGTTCTGACCATGCTCCACTTTCCCCGCCGCTTCCCCACCGCCTTTCCTACCATTACTCTATTATGAAGCGATGTTTCGTCGGCCGTATGCGTCCCAGCTTTTTGTTTCATTTCTTGTATATTTTTAACAACTGGAATATTCACAAAGTCATTTAATACCTTTGTTCATAATATCTGAAACGTATGCCTACTTTTGGAACGACTTCATTGTTTATGAAGTTTTTTTGCGAAGTTTTAAGAATGTTGTCAGTGTGTATTGTGTTTTGAAGTCTGCGAGGAAATATATAATGGTAATGGAAAAATGTGATAAAAGAAGAAATGATGAATTATTCGATGCGCAGAAAAAAGTCAATTTTTTTAGTTTTAATTTAAAACATTGTAAGTTTAGATAAAGATAAGTGACGACCACTTTGGCGATGGGGTAAGCCTATCGGCCTCAGAAGCTAGTGGTTGCAAGTTCGATTCTAGCACGATACAAGAAAAAAAAATGATCCGAGTCTGGGCGTTTATCTATATGTATTTTATATTCTAGGTACATAATCTCATAACACAAGCTACTTTGAGGCCATGTAGTTGGGGTGATTTGTCTGGGGACATTCTAAATGGTAATCAATTTGAATTCGTTCATTATTATATTATTAAGAAACATAAAATGTTATGCCGTTATGACCTTTCGTGTAAGGTGTTGAGTTATTTTTGATTGACTTTGGATTGACTTAAGTGATTTATTTTACATGCATACGCATACATACATAACTTCACGCCTGTATCTTTAATGGGGTAGGCAGAACACCAGAGGCTATAAAACCATCTGATGTCACGTTTGACAAATTTGGAGGTATTTTTATGATGGAGAGAGACTATTGCAGTGCAAGGGGGTCAGCCTATCGCCCGTAAAAACACCAATAAACTTCATCCCTTAACTGACTTTTACAGTTTGCCCGGGAAGAGAAGCAGCTGGCACATTCTATGTTTTTCTTTCGCTCCCAGTTCAGCATGGAAGAAATTTATTTTTTATATAAAATAATACTCACCATAAACCTAATTCTGCCGTTTTGTGTCAACTTTTTTTTCTTTTACATGTCAACGGTAAAATGTGAATAAACAATACATTTATTTGTCTTCTTCTGTCCTAAATAATAAGGTAAAAGTCTATTTATAAAGATGGTATGACCAGTAAGTGGGCGTACTAATATTGTCATCAAACTCAATTATTATTATTATCGGCATTCAACTTTCCTCAATATAACGTCATAGATTTAAATATTTCATCAACTGTATTCTGCTCTCATTCGCCACCTTTTATGTGTAAATACAAAATTATGAACGTATTTAAGAAATAGGTAATAATAAAAGTAATAATAGTATCTTACTAATATTATAAATGTGAAAGTTTGTATATACGGATGGATAGATGTTGGGTTTTTAATCACGGCAAAACTGCTCTAAATGGATGAAACTTGGCATAGTGATAGTGTACAGTCTGGAATAGTACGTCACTTTTTATCCCAATATTCCCGCAGGATTCGACATTGCGTGGGTAAAACCGCGCGCGACAGCTAGTATTTTAATAATATTATACCCGGCGCGGCGAACCTTGATCCCTATGACACTGACAGTAATTTCCACAACATAACCTTGTAGTGCCGTCACCGTTACATTAGAATCGTATTGGAGGCTTCTAAAAATGGCATTTATTTATTTTACGTAGCTATATTCAAATAAAATGATATTCCGTTGGAATTATAACAATTCATAACATTTGCAAGAAATAATTTCAATCACACTTTACGTTTACTGCAAAAGTTACTTCGTAGGGTATTTATTAAATCATACCTTACGAAGTAATTTTTGCAGAACGTAAACGTATCATTTTATTGGAATATAGCTACGTAAAATAAATAAATGATATTTTTAGAAGCCTCCAATACGATTCTAATGTAACGGTGACGGCACTACAAGGTTATATTTTGGAAATTATTGTCAGTGTCATCGCTCTAATTGGTCTGGATGAAAGTTGGAAATTAATTGCATGATAGGTGAGTTTCCGCAATATACAGTCTGATTCGTTTTTATTTATGGACAAGTAAACTCACGCTTGACCTCAATCTCACCTGATGGTAAGTGATGATGAGGTCGCAAGCAAAAAGAAGAAACTGGCTTTCATCATCATCATCACAACTTTGTGTAATGAGCCCACTATAGGGCCATGAGTCTCTCCTCTAGGTGACCAGGAGGTTAAGGCCATAATCCACCAAGCTGGCCCGGTGCTGGTTGGTGGATGTCAGATATTTCAGGGTGTCGAAATGCTTTCTGACAAACCCTAACGACTACTGAGAAATGAATGGTCGGCGGTCACCCATCCTAATACCGGCCGCACCGAGCGCGCTTAACTTGCGATATCGTTTGATATGCACAGTAACCACGACGCCACGACGACTTCTGGCTCTAGAATATAAAATATTACCTGAACACATTACCGCCTGAGCCATCGCTAGCCAGACTACTGGGGTTCTACCAACAAGCGAAGGTGACTTGGAATAGTCGCTTTTTACGACATGACGAGCTTTTTCCCTACACTTCGTAAGCGTTAAACTACCCTCCTTGTGAAAATTTTAGAACCTTTACACCAAGTTTCACATCGGTGCACCCAAGGAATAAGATTTGTTATACAAACTAAAAAGTCCTATGTTTACCCTTCCTATGGGAATCTAAGGAACTCCTTCTATAATACAATCTTTATACTAAGTATCACATCAGTGCACTCAAGGAATAAGATTTTTCATACAAACTAAAAAGTTCAATACTTCTCGTTGCCGTGGGAATTTCGAGGATCCCTAGTGCTCCCCAAAACCAACTAAAGAATATATGTTCCAAATTTCAGCTCTTTCCGTCTAGTAGTTATGGCTGTACGTTGTCTGTCAGTCACTCAGTCAGTAACGGAACAGTTTTATATATTAAGATTGTCCAGTAGAAGTAGGACTATTTTATTATTATAATATTTTATTATACGTAGCAAAGCCCAGGTTTCCGACTAATTAATTAATTAAAAAAAGTTAAAGCTACTGCTTCCATTAAAACAAATTTGTTAGTAATCGAATTGAGTATAAATTAAGCCTACGCTGCGCAATCAATTAAACTTTTCGACAAAGTTCTAAGTAAAACTCCTTCACTTGAAAATTTGTGAATATTAATAGTCTTTTGACAGTGTCTTCGTAACCAATGTCAAAAGTTTAACTAAACCTGTTAACGAGGTTGTGGGTGATTATTTATGTTAAAGTTTTGTAAGCAGTAATTCAGATCGATTAGAAGTAATTGTAGCGTTCCTTCGATAAACAATCTTACTCTTACTATAAATGAGAAAGTTTGGATTTATGGATGTCTGGATGTTTGTTCCTCAATCACGGGAGAACGGCTCAACGGATTTGGATGAAATTTGGCACAATGTTAGTGTAGAGTCTTGAAAACCACATAGTCTACTTTCTATCTCTGAATTCCCGCGGGATTCAACATTGCGTGGGTAAAACGCCTTCGTCCACGTTCGTAACTAATCTCTGGTAACCAGTTACCAAAAAAGATTTTTTTTTCGCTTTTTCGTAACTGGTTGCGAAAGAAGAAGGATTTTTCCACTTTCGTAACTTGTTCTTAGTTACGAATGTGGAACCTCTTTGTAAGTTGCTGGCCAGATAATAAAAAAAATAATGAAGATTTAAGGGAGTATAACTTCTTCTTCCTCACCTTCTATCGAAGCGTCTTCGAGTTCCAACCCTGCAAATACAATAATCTAACAGTTCTCTCACAATTATGGCTCTCACCAAATTATAACCAAATGCGAAGTTACGAAAAAAAAAAAATTTGAAAGTACAAATCACACACCCATGCTCTCCTAGTAGGTACCTAGCTACCTTTCATGCATTTTATTACAAAATATGCAAAAAATAAGATGAAACCTATGTGAAACTGTTTTTTTATTATAGACTAAGTCCGCCTTTGACCTGATAAGGGAAGATGACAGGGCTTAGGAAAGAACCTTTCTTCATAAAATATTACCCGAACACATCACCGCTGGATCGGTAATATTTGGTTGCCGTCGCCGTGCCGCGCATTCCGCCGGTGAAAAATCAAAATCAAAGTTCTTTGCTGGCATTACAATAATATGAGCGATGCAACCAGCGCAGCACGCCATAGACGGTGCCGTAGCACGACACGACGCCGTGCATTCTGCCGGTGGCGGTTCATGACACGGTGCCGGGCCAGTGCCATACCATGACACGGCAAACGGCGCCGCGCCGTAGACAAGGAGTCCCGCCCTACCATCAAGCTAGGGCTATTCGGATTAGTCGCCTTTTACTACATGTTTATCCAGGGGTGGTAGGGCTATTCTAAGCCGAACCTATACAGCGCGTAAGAATAAAAAAAAACGTTAAGTTAATAATTTCCATCCAGCAATTTGCATGAGATCGAAATATAATTTTATTTTCCACTTGGATCCCATGGAGTGGTTCTCACATCTTTCTGCTTCCCTGGTACTTAATTAGATATTTATAGGCGTTTATGGGATTGAGGTCTGATCAACATTATATTCCAGAAGGGTTATATCTATGTATTGCATAAATCAATCATGTGTCGGGTTACCAAAATGGCAAAAAACGAATCTACGAATGTGGAAAAATTATTCTTTTTTCGCAACCAGTTACCAAAAGGCGAAAAAAATATCTTTTTTGGTAACTGGTTACCAAAGATTAGTTACGAACATGGACGAAGGCGGTAAAACCACGCGCAACAGCAAATGTCAAATAAATAACTGTTTAGAAAACCTTTTCTAAACAGTTATTTATTTTTTCAGGCCTTACCGACAAATATCACTTCCCGTTTGCGTTCGCTCCCGAACGGTCGTGTCCGCGGCCGCTCCCGAGTGTTCGTATTGCGCTGCCCTTGTTCCCTCCCCCGCACTCGTGCGGGTACGGTCCCAAGTTAAGCTCTTTCGGAAAGTTTTCTCTTGTGGAGGCTGTGTGGTGTCGGGGCTAATTCATCTGCCCTTTTCAGGGCGGACCCGACTGCTGCCGGCCGAAGCATCGCTGGTCAGGTGGATACGTAACCGTGACAACTAAGCCTGATCGTCCGCCATTCATCGGTAATAGGTCCGTGTTAGGTTGATCTTTCTTTCAGCGCAGTTTGTGTAGTCCTTCGCCGTTCACCGGCAAGTAGGTTCCTTGTTAGGAATAAGCTTCCTTTCAAGAACAGTTCAGGTTCCCAGGGTTCGATGGATGCCCCCATCGAATCCGGGGCGTCTAGCCCTGAAGATTTCTTCAAGCTTCAGGAGCAGGTAAATTGGCTTTCCCAAGCTTTCGTCACCCAGACCAACCAATTCGGACAGCTCCAAGATATGATATTGAAGTTCATGACATCAGCTTCTCAGGTCCAACCCGTGATCTTCCCGGCCATTCAGGCCTCCACCGCGTCTCTTCCGGCCACTCCGCCTTCTCTTAGTTTCCCAACAGATTCTCCGGCGTCCCCAGATGTCGAGCATGCTGATACTATGTTAGATTTCATGTCGGTAGACTCCACCGCATGCAAACGGAAAACTACCCCGCCGGGTAGTGACTCTGATTCCACTCCAATTGTTCCAGAATCTCCTGCTCCGTTCACCGAGGTTCGCAAAAAATCCAAATCAAAGAAGAAGAAGAAAGTGGCTTCTTCGACATTATCTCCATCCGTTTCAGCTGCTCCAGCCGCTGTTCCTGCTCCGCAAAATGTCGCACCGGCGTCTGCCCCTGCGCCTTTTGTTTCAGCGATCCCGGCGTCCCAGCCTGCGTCGCAATGAGATTCGGCTCCGCCGAAAGTCAAGTCTCCACCCCCCGTCTTTCTACGGGACAAGAGCCGCTGGACCGAGGTCTCAGCTCTCTGCGGAACGCACTCCCCGAAGATCCAGTATAGTAAGGCATCCAATGTGGGTGACTCTATTAAGGTCGTTGTCTCCTCAATTTCTGATTTCAGGAATTTCACTCGGCTTCTTGCTGACAAGAATCTCGAGTACCACACTTACGCCCTCCCTGAGGAGCGTAAGACTCGTGCCAGGAACGTGCCGTTCGAGCTCTCGAACGAGCAAATCCAAGAGGACTTGTCTTCTCAAGGCTTCCCCGTCGAATCTGTGCACAAAATGCACAGCCGCCGAGGCAAGCAGTTCCCACTTGCGCTAGTAATCCTAGCGAAGAGCCCGCAAGGGCAGTCCATTTTCAGAGGCACGCCCACCGTGTGCGGTCTCTCCAACATCCGAGTCGAAGTTCCACACAAGCGTGGTTTCCCAGGTCAGTGCCACTGCTGCCAATTGTATGGTCATGCGGCGGCAAACTGTTTTGCTTCCCCTAGGTGCGTCAAGTGCCTAGACCCGCATGGGACTAAGGAGTGCTCTCGCACACCCGAATCGCCCACCGCTCCGTCCTGCGTCTTGTGCGGCCAGTCAGGTCACACAGCAAACTTTCGCGGCTGCCCCAAGGCACCGCGTGCTACCAGGGCTACCGTGAAGCCCTTTGAGAACTGGAGAGAGCGATCGCAGCCTAGCTCGGACGCTCCTCCAGTCAGTTCAGTCAGTTCAAAGGCCCCCAAGGCCTCTACTTCTATCGTTTCAGGTCAACGCAGCCGGGTCGCGACTCAATTGCTACCGGCCGCCAAATCGGCTTCCCAGTGCCAGAACGCAAAAGGGTCTCAAGACCGCATGGCGTTCTGGATCCAGCTCGCTCCCATCGACGAGATCCTGGCTTTCGGCGCCGCTCTCGACGCCAGCCCAGAGGGTTTCCACGGTGCTCTTCCGGTCCTAACCAAGTTCGCTCCCCTTATTAGGAAACTCCAGCAAGCTCAACGTTTCTAAACGTAGTCCCTCTTTTCAGCATTCCTATCTCAGAGTGAGTCTGATAACTCTAGATAATCTCTTAGTTTCAGCTTTGTCATTCCTGCTAGTCTTAGCTTCTGAATTTCTCGCTTTCAGTTCCTTTTGGTGGCAGCCGTCCGGGTGCCGCTCACTGCGCAGCCTCTCTCTCCAATTGGCTGTCGCTCCGATAAATGTTCAAGAACCTGAATCAAGGTAGGTCGTAAAGGGGGATGTTTAGTGGGTATGCTCGGCTTCACTGAGTGAGTCTCCACACTGTCTGGGCATTCTATTTTCCGTTAGCCACTGGGGTGGGATGCCCATTCGTCCGTAATAGGATTCATCCTCCTCCCGCTAAAGCTTGCTTTACTGGTTAAAGCTTGTTTTAGGGGGTGCCAAAATTTTCTGTGGCGGAAAAAAAAAAAAAAAAAAACCGACAAATATCACCGCTGTGGTAGTGATTTATTGTGACACTGTTTTATAAAGAGATTTCTTCCTGAATCCGTGCGTTATCATCTTCATTGACCAGAACTCTTTGTAATGAGCCCTCTGCAGTACTATGAGTATCTTCCCTGGGTGACAAGGAGGTGTACTCACCGTTAAAAATAAAATACAAAGAGTCAATTTGTATAAAATAGTGAGTATTATCTCCCTGCTATTCTGAAAATTGCATACATTGGATTAGCGTTATAAAAAGCATTAATTTAGCCTGTATTGCGGTACCGCTAAAGTTTCATCCGCTTTAATGAAAATTTCCAACGGAAAGAGACAGTCAATGTAATTATATTCATAAGCCGGAAAACGAGACGAGGATACAAGAAGGCTTTGTTTTAAAGCTATAGATAAATTATGAACGAAGTAGGTATAAGTATTTAAATAAGTGTTTTTGTTGATCAACTACAGCTGTAGGATGGTTTGAAATAGTGCGACTGTTTATGTGCTGAGATGGCAGCAGATAAACAGTCGCACTATTATTCGGTAAGTATGCTACACAGCACAAGATTATTTATTTTAAGCCTTTGTTAATTATTTTTTTGTTTCCGCTATTGTTTAGTTTTTATGTGATTGTCAAAGTTATGTTTTTTTTATATGTTTTCCTCTTTTTTTTATTTCTTATCTGTTATTTATTTGTTGTATTGTTGCTTTTAACTCCGTTTTTTTTTTATCGTAATTTTGTCCGTCTTTTTAATTTTCTGTCTTTTTTTATGCTTTATTGTATGTGGTAAAGTAATTATGTGGTTAATTGTTTTGCTTGTATGTAAATTCAAATTCAAATTCAAATTCACAAATTTGTTTAGCACAAAACTACAAACAAGACAACACAATAAAAATAACACATACAAAAAGCAAGATTAAAATAAAGAAAAATAATTGACACTGGAACAAAATTACACATTAAAAAAAAATATAAATATAAAGAAAAATAGCAATTAAGTATAATATAAAGTTATAAGATTTTTTTTTTAAATATACTCTACATAATATTAAAAGTTGTCCCGTACTGTAGTTAGCGTGTTAAATAGGACACATCTCAGCATAATGCTGCAGCAAAAGCCACAGCGCTGATTTTCAGATGTGCCCCGGTGATGCGTGTGCTCGTCTGCGCAGCATTTACACTATACATTAATGAAATATGATAAACTTACTTAATAATGAATTAACACCCAATATACAATATGTAATACTATCTATACTTACATTAAATAAAAGCCTGTAAATAAATTAAATAAAATATATACATAAAAATATTAGTTTCAACTAATTATGGTATGTTGAAACAACTCGTACCCCACTCGGTATCATTAATTGGTGTTGTAATAAATGCCTCTTAAGTGATGTTTTAAAGGATTGCAATGAACCGAGTTTTCGAATGGGTGGTGGTATGTTGTTCCGAGTATCTAAAACTACCACGGAAGGCAGTGGTTCGGTGCCAAGGCATATTAAGAGATCTGCTCAAAACTCGACAGTCTCTACTTTTAGCGCGCCACTCTAGTTTACCTAAGAGATATTCGGGGCAGGCAGTTCTAATCACACCAAACAGTAGGGAGGCCAAATGTAACTCCCGGCGTAAGGCCATTTTAAGCAGACCCGCGTTGTTAAGAAAGGGGGTAACATGTGTTCGGGGAGGGATCTTAAAGCAGTACCGAGCACAAGCATTCTGCACTCTCTGTATAAGACGATCGATGCGTGCAAGAAGACGTGGGCCATACACCAGGCTACCGTATGTCAACTTAGATAGTATAAGCGCCTCACACAACTTAACACGCAACTCAACATTAAGAAAATCCCGAATTTTATACAGTACATAAAGCCTATAAAAACAATTTTTGACAGTTTTAATAATGTTTTTTTGCATTTAAAATGCTCAATTATTCCTAAATAAATGAAAAATGTGGTAAATAAAAATTACCCGACCAGGATTCGAACCTGGGACCTCTCGTTTGCCGGACGAGTGCTCTTCCAACTGAGCTATCGGGGCCTGGCGCTACGCCTCGAAATTACTTACCACATTTTTGTTTTTACGTTATATTGCTAACGTAGCTCCATCTAATGGTATAAGCTTTGCAGCTAAGACCACCCGAGATCAATTTCTTTACAGAAATTGTGAATCCCAGTTAAAGTGAAGCATTGCAATGTTTTAATAATGTTTTTTTGCATTTAAAATGCTCAATTATTCTTAAATAAATGAAAAATGTGATAAATAAAAAAAAAAAATTTTTATTTATCACATTTTTCATTTATTTAATTTTTGACAGTTTCCACTACATGCTGCTCAAAGCGCAACTGTTCATCAATGAGCACCCCTAAATTGCGAGCTATTGGCACACGTTCCACCTGTTCACCTTTTATGTACACCAAAGGATCTTGAGCCGATATATTTAGTACTTGGGTTGGAGATCCAAAGACCATGAATTTTGATTTTTTTGGGTTAAGAACAAGTGTGTTAGATTCCGACCATGCAACAATTCTGGCTAAATCTTGGTTAATTTTATCCACTGCCGTTTTTGTGTCATTAGGATCAAATGATATGTTGACAATGACACTGACAATGGTGAATAACTGAGCAGATGTCAGCTGTGTATAATGTGAAAAGAAGGGGCCCTAATATGGAACCCTGTGGGACGCCTCTAGTTATAGATGTAGGAGAGGAAAGGAGATAGTCACCATTGCCGTCAGCCAACCTAACCATCTGAGATCGATTACTAAAACCGTAAGAACTCATTTTGGAAAGCAAGAGTGGAACATTTATTGCGTCAAAAGCTCTCGAGTAGTCCAGTAGAACCATGATGGTTCCCTGACCTCTGTCTTTGGCCAACAAGATGTTATCTGTTATTTCAATCAGAGCTGTCACTGTGCTATGTGACTTTCGAAAGCCTGATTGCAGAACTGGCAATACTCCACTTTTTTCCATGTATGCATTAAGTTGAATATGCACTATGCGTTCCAGTACTTTAGACAGACTTGACAGAATGCTTATTGGACATATATCATTATAATCTATAACGTTGGATTTTTTGGGTTGTGGCGTAACCATTGCAGTTTTCCAGGCCTCAGGAAACACACCCGTGGCAAGTGATTGGTTGACTATTGCAGTGATGGTGCTCAGGGACTCAGGAATTGTAAGAAGTAACATTTGAAGCGATATACCATCAGCTCCAACAGCATTCGATTTTAAGGAGTTAATAACCTTCAATATACAACTTTCATCGACCGGTTTAAACACAATTTCTTATGAACCGTGTCTGTTAAATTCGTAGTATGTCAGTTGTGAAAAAGAAGCTTGTGTTAGACCTGGGACTGTAAGGAAGTGTGTGTTCATCTTGTTGGGATCTCGGATATGTAAGGGAAGTTCAGTGTCACGCAATTTCCCGGTCACGTCTAGTGTGCGTTTGAGATTCGACCAAAGAGCCCGAGGGACATGAGCATTTTTGTTTCATGTTTATTATTTGTTTTGTTTTTATATATATTTTTTTCAATGTTTGGCTTATGTTTTTATATACACTGCTGTGTTGTGCTGTTGTAGTTTTCCGAAAAAATGTTTTGAGTTTGAGTTTCAGATATTCGGTAATAACTTTGAGAAATAGACTGTTCTTAAAGTGACTCAGCTATTGGCCTTAGTTTCATTTATTGGAAAGGATGGTTAAGGTTATTTCATTATTTCACAGGGTATCTATCGGGAATCGTCCTAGCATTTAGTGCCCGGTAGTCGCAACACATTGATTACGAGAGGTAGATGGACTGTTCTAGCTACTTTTTCAGTACAAGAACAAAAATTTGAGTGTAAATATGTTTCTAAAATTTACATCAAATTCATCATCATCATCACAACTCTTTGTAATGATTCCACTGCAGAGCTATGAGTCTCTCCCCTGTATGAGTCTATCTCGTTTATAACGTATAATATGTAGAAAAGTCACTGCATCACAACGATTTGCATCAAATTATCTAACCTAAATTATGGAAGAGTCGACTTCGAGTTTTAACGAGGCTAAAAAATCCAATCGATGTCGACCGACGTCGATTTACGCCGTCGGTCGGATCGGTTGATGTGTTAAAACCCTTAAGTTTCTTGAACAATCATTCAGGGACCACAGTTTTACCGCCAACTTGCTTTTCTTTTCTAGAATAGAAGAGCATGATCGGCAGTAAATCAGTATAATTGTGAGTCACCAACTCAACGTGATTTTCCTTTCTCTGAAATCAACATCAGTCTACTTATTTAAATTTTCACCGTAACTATAATAAAAAAGTAAACACAAATAAAAGCAAAACCTTTACGTTTGCACCAATTACACAATTTCAATCATGACACAACGTAACCCGCGTGAAATCCTCTTAACATTATTATATTTCCACGAAAGGACTATCAATTTTATTTGAGTATTTATTTTATGTTTTTATTCTGCACAGTTGGCAGTTTCGTGTATTTTTCAATTTCAATATAATTAAGAAGATCCGATCTCACAGGTTTGTGAATGATTCGAGCTTTTACTGAAGCTTAATCTGTAGTATTGACTGAAATTTTACTTACTTTATTAACAGTTTTGGACATACAAATAGATATTGGATTTTGGATATTGAATTGGAAAAGGTACGACTGTTTTTATGGAACATCAAATATTTGTTTAAAAATTAAGCAAAGTATGGTCACTCTAAATAATAAACGAAAGCCGTTAAATAAAGACGACTACGTACTACTACAAAACATCTTGTGCTACTACGTCGTAATACTTTTCAATGAAATGTCGACTCGTAGTAGCTATGTTCATCAACAGCGATTTGTAATAAAGTTTGTGGTGCAATATCTTTATTTTTTTGTACTGAACGATACTAAAATAAATACGCAGGTAGTTTTATATCATATCAAAGGAAATAACACTTAAATTTGGCTGGTGACTAAAAAACAATCTCGTATGACATTGAGGGTGTTGGATAATAAACGTATGAAGAAAAAATATGCGTAGTAAGTTATGAACGTGAAAGTGAAACGTGATTGTCACCACAATTGACGCGCCGCCATTTTGCTGAGCGCCTTTGCTGCCATCTGAATGTCGGTCCAATAGTGAATACTATTACGTGGCTGGTATTATAAATATTTACTAATATTGTAAACACCACATTATCTCGCCCAGATAAAGTTACATTACTAGGATTCGAACCCGGAACCCCAGTTTAGCTCGCCGCGCATAACTCACCAGAAAACACCACAAGACTACAAGGAGGTCACAAAATACTATATTAACATATGCACATGCAAGGAGGAGCAGCCATTTTGTGACTGGCTGGCTGGACGGACCTGTCGCAAGTCACAGTCAGCAGGTCTTTTGTTTGATTGGTGTACAACTATAGACATCTGTCAAATTGAAGTACTTTAAGAGTGACACCCCTGGTGAGATGTTCCTTACTACTGAATATAAGCCGTCTATGGCACGTTTAAGGACAGGCGGCGCGTCCGAAAACTGGACTGGGAGCGAATCAAAAACTTAGAATGTACCAGCTGCTTCTCTTCCCGGGCGTATTGTTAAAGTCAGTTAAGGGAGGTTTTGTTAGAGGTTTTTTTGTGGGCGATAGGCTGACCCCCTATCACTGCAATAGTCTCTCACCATCATTATAATGCCTCCAAATCCGTCAAACGTGACATCAGATGGTTTGACAGACTCTGGTGTTCTGCATAACCCATAAGGGATACAGACGTGAAGTTATGTATGTATGTATGTAAATAAAATGTTGATCCTTGTTGAGACCGAGCTGAGTTAGCTTTCAATAACTAAACACTAATCACCAGCAAAGATACAATCATCAAATTCAGTAAAAATTCATTTAAACTTATGAAACTTTTAGGTAAAACAACGTCACAAACAAACATCGGTTTTACTTTATTATTTACTGCGATTCGATAAAACGTAAACTCAGCACGTTTTTTTTCCAACTTACTCTGCAAAAAAATATTGCAACTAAATTAAATTGTTCCTCAATCAAGATTCTCTTTGTAAGTTAATTAAAGTTACAATTGATATGCATTGTATTCAAATTTCAAACAGTAAGGTTTATACAAAAGTAACATGGTTAATATACAATGGATACGTTGTTGGAAATAATTGGAGAAAGTGTTTAAATTAATTAAAAATTAAATTTTGTTTAACAATGCATAGGTACTTATATAATAAATTAAAGAAGATTTTTGTTTGTTAACTAGAAAGATCTGAAAGTACGGCACAGTTGTAAAAAATATTTTAGATTTATTAAGAATAACTCTCGAAAGATATATTTTATAAAGAAAACCAAAACTTATATTTGTAAAACCGTTTGACAATATTCTTCTTTTTTAAATCGACGTTTCGGTCCTCCCTAATCGGTAATCCCTAAGCTAAATATGCTTGTAATCGGCTAAATATTAATAAATTGGTAGGTAACTTTAGTTCCTTGTACTACCCGTTTTTGACTTAACAGCGTAACTTATGACTTTTCTTAAAGAATGTCTTAGAGAGTTGAAAAAGTTTTAAATCCGACTAGTAGTTATATAGATTACTGCGTTTAAATAAATAAACAAATTCCTTATCTACAGAGTGACTGGTGACAAATTTTAAATATTAGAGGAGGGCTCTCTGTACTCTATCTGATCAAAATTATGTAATAAAAATAAGTATTTAATTTTTCACCTGAAATCCTGATGAATAAATAAAGAGACCTTACTACACTTTTCGATGCCTCAGTCAGCACGCATACAGCAGTGTTCCCGCTACACGCACATCACCACCCGCTAAGTATCTGTTGCATGTTACTGAGTAAATAATAAATATTTAATTAAACATCCCGGAATTTTGAAAATGACCCACCAGTTACCCTGCATATTAATTAGTAAATAAACGTTATATTTTTCATTTGCTTGTCTTAAAACTTTCGAAATAAATGAAGTTTTAATAAAGTTTCGAAAATACTTTTAGAAATCTTACTCTTTTTTTAAAATAGAGAACTAACAATACATCCATGTGTTACTAAAAAACTTTATACACGTGAGATATACAAGACACGATCGCAACAGTCGTTAAATTACGAGTATAAGAGATATCGGAACATATTGCAAGCAATAAGATCTTGAATCTGACATTGTTGCAGCTTACATAAAACAGCTGTGAAACTAACCATGTTTAAAGAAATTGTGGTAGTTCTTGTAATGTATAGGAGATCGTTGAAGTCGTTGTGGCGCCGTGGTTACTGTGCATATCAAACGATATCGAAAGTTAAGCGTGCTCGGTGCGGCCGGTATTAGGATGGGTGACCGCCGATCGTTTATTTCTCACGAATTCCGTGCTTCGGAGGGTACGTTAAGCAGTCAGTCCTGGGTGCTATTTGTATACAGTAGTCGTTAGGGTTTGTCAGAAGCCATTTCGGTACCCTGAAAGTTCTGAAATCCACCAACCAGCACTGGGACAGCTTGGTGGATTACAGCCTACACCTCCTCGTCACCCAGAGTAGAGATTCATATCATAAGTAGGCTCATTACACGGAGTTGTGATGATAATGATAATATAAAGGGTGAAACAAACATTGTGAACAGAAATATGTTCACGAAATATGTTTCTTATTGTTTCATATAACATAGGGACGTGACAACAGACGAAAATACGCAAATGTTGTTTGATAATTCGTTAGTCAAAAATGTTTTTAATTTATTTAGCCTCATGGTCTCCCTAATGGCTACGTTTTACTGTCATAGACTCACTCATAGCATTTGAATAATGATTAACCATTTCACCCTAGGGTGACCATAAGGTTGGTGGTTTTACTATTTAACATTATTATCATTATGCAATGAATTTTTCTTAAAATAGTGGTTTAGGAAAGCAAATATCTGTTTACGATTTATATTTCACGCAGTTGTACAGGGTGACTGGTGGGTCAATTCTAAAATTCATGGATGTGATAGTTTGAGATCATACATAAAGATAAACAATACAAGAAAAATAAATATAAATTATTTACTGAGTAAACCTAACCAAAAAGTAAAAGAATTGATTACGCAACGCATGGTTACGCTAGCGTTGGCAGCGATCCGCGTGGCAGGTCACGTGCCGCGATTGACTCAGTTGTATGTAAAGTAAATAGTAACATGCTATTATTTATTTATAGGGAATTCTTGTTATAACTTAAGTATCTACTCTTGTTACATAATTATGATCAGAATCGAGTACAGAGTGCTCTCCTTCAGTATCTATAAATTGTCACCAGTCACCCTGTATATTAGTTCTCAATTGGACATATACAGTGGCGGGTATAGTTTATCTATAATAAGAAATAATTATTGGCGTTTTTATGGGCAATAGGCTGACCCCTGCAATAGTCTCTATCCATCATTATATTACATCCAAAGTCAAACGTGACATGAGATGGTTTTATAACCTTTCGTGTTCTGCCTACCCCATAAGGGATACAGGCGTGAAGTTATGTATGTAATAATAAAATCCCCAAACAATGCAAAGCTATGTTCAATTTGGGGCCGATTATGCGGCCCCAGAGTAAGTTTTTGATATGGGTTACCATGTAACGAACTAGGAAACTAAAATATAAATACAAATATGTATAGATAAACGCCCGGACTCGCAACATTTTTTTTTGTTTCGTGCGGGAATTGAAGGTGCTACCTCACTATTGGCGCAGTAGCGTTTATACCGCCACTGCACCACGGAGACTGACAAAAAATCGATATTTAACTAGTGACAGTTTCGTTTCCGTCTGCATTGAATCAGCATCGTGGTTATTTTCACCATCAAACAGATTTGTTGTGTTCTGGACTTCCGGATAGAAAGACAGAGAAGGCAGTGTAATTACTGGCACCAAGAGGTAACATCTTATCCCCTACCTGGTAACTCATCAGTAGTTCCTTTGGAATTTCAGTTGTCTATTGGTAGAGTTATTTTCTAAATAATTAATTGGTGATCATTAAAAAAATTATAAAATCTCGGTAATCTCTGGAAAACAAGACTGATTTGAAAAAAAAAATCGCATTTGACAACGTTGTACTGAAAGGATTTTGATCGAGAAAACACAAAAAATAACTAAAATGAATAGGTATAAAAGAAATTCCTTCGTCAGAAGTTGCCAATTTTTCGACTGTGGCATCGGTATTTGATGAGTAAATGCTTCCATGTCTGGAAAAGAATGTTTCCGAATATTAAAATGGATGGATTGCTATTTTACGTTACCTTTTGCGACGAGAATTTTGTTATATGCTTATATGATAAGGAATTTCTTGGTGTTAGATAATGCATTTGGCTTCTCGAGACTTTTGGACGTCTTTTAAAGTAGGTAATATCATTGTTTAATTTTATTCTTATTATTTTCTATTAGATTAGGCACATATCTGAGTAATAATGTCCTCAATGACTATGTGTTCCAGCGTTTTTAGGTTAAACTTTACTTCGACCTTTAACTTTAAACAAGAGTCGGATATAACCGTTGATAAAATTTCTATATTCTGTAATCCAGCAATAACCATGTTCTCAGACGTGTGAAAATTTACTTATCAAATTCCTATAATACAGCGATATCAGTATCTTCACGAACGCTTGCAAGAAAACCAGTATCTAAAAGTAACTTAATAAACAAAGTAGATAACCATGCAATTTCATGGGCTCAAGCTATTTTCAGCTATATGTGTAAGCAGTTGAAGGTTCAAAATTGAGTTTCTAAGAAAAAGTGCAGTTTTCATTGGGTTTTATTGACAAGTTTCAGAAGTTCTCCAGAACCACGAACTAAAGTATGATCCTTGCGAGGAGAATGTTTAAACGTTTATTTTTATTTAAGAACGAGCGTTTGCCCGCGACTTCGTACACGTATAAACTAAAAAGTCTTATATTTCCCGTTCCCGTGGGAATATCGGGAATTCCTTCCATTCTATAACCTATCACTCATTGAAGAACCTTTATACAAACTATTGCATCCCTGCACTCAAGGAATAAAATTTTTCATACAAACTAAAAAGTCCTTCCTTTGTGCTTCTCTACGGCAAATCACACAAAACGTAAATAATTTATGTATCTGCACATACACTAAAAGCCTGTGTCAGGAATAAGTTTGTTCATTGAATAAATTGTTTTTGAGTTTATTAAAATTCATCGAGACGCACGGGTAAACACTAAATACATTTTCAGGCTAGTAACAACGAAAAACACCCAAATCCAATTAATAATTAATTAAGTTCGTTTTTTTACAACAAACAACTACTAATTAATATTTAAAAGGTTTTGTCTTTCAAAATCTAATGGAAGAGCTAACCAGAGCTAACTAAGGACAATTAAATAAAATACCTTTTAACCCCTTTTATCGAGAATTTTACATTTACATTTTATGAAATATCAGGCTGCTAGCTGGACGGCAGCGACAAAGACAGCGGGAGCGACAGCGGCGCGGGCAGCGGCGTGGGCAGCGATATCCACAACACGATAGAAAGTATTGAGTTTGTATGAAACCGCGTCAAATCGCTCCGCTGCCCGCTGGCGTCGAGAGCGGCCCAGATTCCCCGCGTCGCTACCCGCGCCGCTACCCGCGCCGCTGTCGCTCTCACTGCCGTCCAGTTTGCAGCCTTACAGCCCGTTCACACATGGTCCATTTTACTGGATTCGTTTTACCGGTTACGTATTTTTTTTATCGATTTTTCGATATTCAGTATACGTATTTACGATACAAAAAAGGTATCCAGTAAAACGTATCCAGTAAAACGGATCATGTGTGAACGGGCTGTTAGCATCGATATAGACCACGTAGCTACGTAATTATAAGTTATTATTTCATAACTGGTGCATGAGAATAAAAATTCAGTGTGAAACAGATTCTCTCGATTTGTGATTACTGTTTCAATTTATTTATGCACAACTCAACTAAATTGTCAATGCTGTATTTTATTATGAAACAGTCGTGTGTATTAACTATAAAGCATTGAAGCACTTTGAATATCTTTAGATGTATTAAATTTAGAAGAACTATTAAAATGCCTATATCCTATTCTATTTCCTATGCCTATTTACAACCGCCTATGTATACAACGTGTAACAAAATGGAGAGATAAAACTTAAGGGTTAGCTTCAATACCATACGTAGAATATACAGTTTGGCACTTTTTTATTGACACTTAGATATTTTGATCTAAACTTTGAACTTGTTTTTCTGCCGAACCGTAAGGATAACAAATTTATGTTACTGTTATAAACTATATCAATCGCTTTAAGTATTATCTCTTCATTATGTTACAAGTTGTAAATTTTATTCTTTTAAGTTTTTATTTGTACCTTTTACCATTACATAAAGTGTAAAATAAATAAATTAATTATGCAAATGCATAAATAAAATCAAATATTATTTGCACGATAAAAGGAGCGTGGGATAGATGTCTCCATAGGCTATTTCTTTAAGATTTAATGTAAATCACTGTTAGGTTGTAAGCACATCAATCGACGCCGTCGATCGATTGTAGAATGGATAAGTCGGCGTCGATCGACAGTTTTTACTAGACTTGTGGCGAAAATGTCACAACTTATATTTCAACACACTTGCTCGTAAAGTGAGCGTTATTCTATTGAATTTAGAACTATAAACTAGGCTATAAGTCACGCGTGCATAATATATTATACCCTAGTGCATAATATAATGAGTCCTACAAAGTTGAATTGTACCTTTGTGCAAACAACATGCGAGAAAACAGAGCATATTTTATTGGTCCGGGTTATACACTAAATATTTTCAGAAACAACAAAGAGGTTTTATACCACTTCAAATCCATATACATTTTTAAATGTTTGCGCCTTATATTAGTAAAATAAATTTGTATATTAAACAAATTATTCACAATTTACAATCATTTGCCATAAAATATTAAAATATTTGCATTTACCACTCCAAATTAAACATTTTCACTTAAAATAGGCTGTATATGCTATACAGACATTGACACATTTGACGGAAAAAAAACCTACGCGCATGCGCGAGGTTCGGCGCCATTTTTCAATCACAATTCACAGCTTTGTTATCAAGTGTGTTTGTTATTTTATGACCACGTATGTCTGTCTTTTACTCACAAGTGTGTTAAAAACGTCGTATGTAACTCGTGAGCGTTGCTAATTACAGTCTCGGCTCATTAATAAAAATCACAAATCACAGCCTCGACTGTAATTAGCAACTTAGCTCACTTGTTACATAATATACTATTATATACTCCATGTAAATATTTGGTACCTATAGCGACACGTTCGTAGTACAAAGTCAGATATGATTATAGAACAAAATTGTCTTTTCATTGGATTTGTCATCTACAGATCAAGATCTATCCATACATCAAGGTTTTTTTTGTAATTTAATTCGTTTTTGATGTATTCAATCGAAAAAAATCGTATTTGAATCGCGTTCCATAGTACTAAGCGGCTTCTGTGTGTACGATCTTGTCGCGCGACCGACGCAAACGCGCACGCGCCCGCGGCCCTCGCTTCATCGTCACTTGCGATATTGTCTGACGTAATGAGGATGAGCGCTGAGTCAATAAAAGACCGATCCAATTTTTCATTATAAGTTATTTAGTTTTTGCTGTTTTAATATGTACCTAGACTTATGATGATTTTTCAAGATGTCTAGATCAAAAAATATATTTGTATTTAATATTGAATAATGAAGAAACCAGTACTCATTCAACAGAGCAGCCCGTTGTTTTGACAAAATACGAAAATGATAAACATATTCAGGGTAAGTATTTATTCTAATATGATAATAATAATGGTTTTAGTACATATTAAAATTCGTAAAATTTAGTATTCATTAACATTCAATTTATTTATTGATATATTATGAAAATCTGTGTCATATGATTTCAACAGACATTGTTCTATGGAGTTCATAAAATGTATAGTAATTCATTTTTAAATCAACCTTGCTTACCAAATATTATCAGTTTAAATTTTCCTAAATTAGTATACATTTTGATTCTGATTTTCAATCGTCTTATATGAAATAGCGACATGGTCGCTTGAAGTTGGTTCATACTTTTGCTGACGTGTTTGAACTTGTACTCTGGAAAAAAGTTTTTTTTTGGTTGTATTTTAAGTTTATCTATATCTATCTATACTTATAATAAATCTGTAGAGAGGTCAATTCTGTACATGAAATATTTTTTCAAAATAACTATCAGGGGGTGATAAGTTATCGATACTGATGCCAAAAATGCAATCAGTAAAGTCTGTCTGTCTGTCTGTCTGTCTGTCTGTCTGTCTGTATGTTCCTTATAGAAACAAAAACTACTCGACGGATTTTAACGAAACTTGGTAAAATTATTCTTCATACTCCTGGGCAGGTTATAGTACTATATACTTATTATCACGCTACAATCAATAGGAGCAGAGCAGTGAAGGGAAATGTTGGAAAAACGGGAGAAGTTACTTCATTTTTAAGCTTCCGTCGCGTGTGCAGCCTTAATGGTAAAAGCTACATAGAAATCATGTATGACAGAAATATTCTTCATAAAATTATATAAAAAATATCCCTCAACAGTATATGTCTATATTTTATGGTTGACTCACAATAACACGTGTAAATCCCGATAACTTAGCAGTTCGGAGCTTTCTGATTATATTTGTTTACTCTTACGTTTATAATACTCTCAGTCATCCCTAATTAAAAAAAACCTATTCAATAAAAAAAGAATCATAGAAATCGGTATAGAAACACCAAACTTATACATGAAATACGCTAATAACCCATCGCGCGTGAATACTGAATGATATAGGGATTATTTTTGCGTAACGGTTGGCGCGCTCGACGCGGCTCGCGGCGTTAGGGTATAAAAAGGCGGGAGGTGAGCGCAAGCTTTTGCGCGATTTAATATAGGTAGGTGCAGAAGGAACAAGCGTTACATTACCTGTCAAATTTCCCCAACCAATTTTAACTTATTATCGAGGGCATAGAGTTCAAATTCAAGTAAAAAATTTTGACGGATTTGTAACGCTTGATGTACTGCCTTCTGTACATACAGAGATAAAATGGAAATCAAGGTTTTGTTTATTTCATGATCGTTTCTGCCTCTTGGAAGTCAGAAACCGTAGATTTCTTCGGAATAAAAAGTAACGTATGTGTTAACTACTAAAACAAATTACATTAATATTGGCTTAGCCGTTTGGCAGTGAAAAGCAGCCATACATAACTATAGGTAGAATTGTATGCACACTGATAATGGCTGGATGGATGGATTTTTGCTATTCTTTCACGCAAAAACTACTTAGCTTTACCTAGAATAACAATAAGCTAAGTATAATTAATGAAGATATTGCATGAATTAAGTAAAATTGAAGGCATTAAATAAAACACTTTTTAACCGGATTAATGGCGTATAATTTATATTTTACATTTTAACTCGACGTTTCGGTGTCTTTGCAGACCCCGTGGTCACGAGCGACTGTTAAAATTTAAAATGTAAATATACGCGATAAATCCGTTTAAAAAGTGTTTTATGTAATAGTCAAACATAATAGTTATCGCGAAAACTTAAGACAATATTAAAATTTAAGGCACTTTGGCACCCGATTTGTTTATAACGCTATGTGCCTTTGTAATGTACCTAATATATAGTTACCTACCTATGTTTGTGGTAAGGAGCTATACATATTATATGGGCGAAGATTCTTCATTTTTATTTTTGTTATTAAAGATAGTTAGGACCTTGGAGAAGAAAATAACCTACTCGAAATACTAATTCAATACAGACGAAGTCGCGGGCATCATCTATGTAATATACCTACCTACCTATACTTTTTCACAAAACCTAGGCGAAACTGCGGATCACTGCTTTGTTGTAACAGTTTTTGAAGTAATTCTGTATGTTTATCTATCAGTAACGCTTTCACAGCTAAACTACTGAGTCGATTTTGTCGTAGAATAAGGTAAGTTTTAACTTCAAGGAGGATATAATAATAGTATTTATCCAACTCTAATAAACGGTATCCACGCGGACGAAGTCGCGGGTCACAGCTAGTATAATAATAATAATTATTTATTTCAAGTATGAAAGGACTAATTTTGAACATATATTTACAGTCATTATTATCAGTCATATTAAAATATAAAATTACAGATACAAATAAAAATAATATATTTTTTCATCATTAAATTAATAATTATTTTATATATAAGTCATAAGATTCAAAGTCCAACAAAAATAACATGTCATGTACCTCAGTCCTGGTGCGAAATGTGCAGTTCAGAGCAATGACTGATGTAAAGACAGTCTACCCTATCCGCAAGTGTGGCCAGCAAGCTGTTGTTGCTCGCACGTACTCGCCGCACCAGCAAACTACCCCTCCTACGCATAATGGTATAAAAGCAATCCATACGCATTTCAGCAAACATGGTCGATGCCATTTACGACTGTATTCTTTTTTTTTAATAGTTTGCATCGTAGAGCATGTATTAGTTCTAGTACTTCCAAAAATTGTATTAAAATATGATTTTCATTAATTTCTTGTTCACAATTTCTAATGTTTCCGGTAACACATCCTCTCTTTTACTAGAAGCAGAGAACATTGTAAGTCAATCAAAAGATGTCTCGGACGCCGTTATTCAAAACCAATTATTGGAATACTCTAAGTCTACCTATTAAGCCAACACTATTTAGTATTATAGGAGCTAATACTAGCTTCGAGAACTCTCCGCCTATTATTATTGAAGGATTTTATATTGGGAATGTGTCGACATCAAAATCACCATTTAATAAAAAGAACGCGGGCGCGTTGTCGTGGTGAAGGAGGACCCCACGGAGCCGGTGTTAGGTCGCTTGTTGCTCTTTCCAGAAAAAAGTTCTAATTTCTAAATTTGTGGTATATCATTCGGCGTTGATGCTGCTTTGGTCTCGAAGTGGAATTAAAATTAGGTAGGTACTCCGTCAAAGTGAACAACTAGCGATCAAAATTTTCCCAGCGCTGCTTGATCGCTTCACTTTCGTAGGCGTTGGTTCATTTTGAAACAGCCAAACTGTCGACTGACGCTTTGTTTCTGGATCGTAGTGATAAATCCAGGATTCGTCAACTGTCACAATGTCGTAAAATTGGGTGAACACTTCCTGAACCAAACTGCAGAGTATGTTGAATCTTTTCATATGTAATTCGTATATTTCCTTGAACTGTTTTTTTACTGCCAGCACACTTTCTTCGGTGACCATCGTAGGACTTCCACCTCTTTATTCATCCCCCAAAGTAAGACGACCTCGTTTGAACTCGTTTTACAAGCTGGAGACGGTTAGTTTTTAAGGTTCTTCATCCATAAATGTTTAATTTAGATATAAGGGAAACAAGATGAAATTATTAATCCAAAGATTGACATATACTTACCCACTTAATAATAATTATTCCAATTTTACTTTTTAATTGATATCAGTTATCCATAGAATGACATAATCATCCTCCATAGACATTAGCTATTGATAAATTGACATGTATTTAATAATAAGAATTTAAATTAATACGGTATCTAATCTAATTATAATATTGTATGAATGTGAGATCCTATAACTTCAATTTAACATTGCATGCTCTCCTATAGTGAAATATATGATACTTATTCTTACTAATAATTATAGTTTTTTTAACCATATTTTCTACAATAAAGAATTTTTTGAATTGAAAAAAAAACAATTCAAAGTTAATCAAATGAATCATCCGGTTTTAAGCCACATTTAAAATCGTAAATAAATCATAGTCTTACCTAAAGTTTTTGTATTTCAACTTTTTCTTGTATTTTTTATGAATTATATGTAATTATAAGACAGAGTTTCTAATAATTCCTGTGTAAAAAAAAACTAGGCCTGTAAGTTGCATTGTAGACTGCTCATTACTTGTCATTAAACGAGCAGTGGTCAAGTGCAGGTCTATCCAACTACTTCTTACATTTCTCAATATTGTACTTGTGTAACGATTTAAGTAGTTTTGTACACTTTTCAAAATACATAATCTCATTATATTGTAAGTATTTATCAATGCCTTACTTAGTTTTGACATACTTACTGAGAAATTTTGTAATGATTAAATATACTTTCAATGTAAAGTTTTAATATTTTTTATTATATAAATAAAGTGTTTATTTGGATACCAAGTTCTTAGTTATAGATTATACATGATTTTTTTTAAACACCAGCCTTCAAATGTTGATGGACATAGCTAAGTACTATGACGTGGCCTTTCTACGTAATGCTGATATTTTGTAATCGCGTAGTCGTCTTTTTTTTTTCATTCATAATTTAGAGGGACCATGCTTTGATTGCTATGTTAACGAACATATTAATTTCCTTGTTAAAAATAAATACCTGTCCTTTTTTGCAAAAATCGTTTCCATTAAATAATAGTTATAATGAAAAAAAATAGGCCAGTGACTAAAAAACAACCAATATCTGGTTTTTGAAAATAAAAGTTAAATAATAAATAAAAATATAATCCCCAGACAATCACACCAACTACATGGCCCCAAAGTAAGCATAGCTTGTGTTATGCGATACCCTGCAGCGAACTAGGGGGGAACCTAGAATATAAATAAATAAATAGATAAACACGCAGACACGGAACTTTTTTTTTTTTTCTTGTTCCGTGCGGGGATCGAACCCGCAACCACTGGCGTCTGAGGCAGATAGTTTTACCCCATCGCCAAAGTGGTCGTCTAAAAAGTTGATTTATTATTATCATGGTGTTTTATGTTATTCGATAAAACTTCTTTAAGTACACATACAACGTCTTGTTACGGTTATAATTCCGAAGAATAACATCGCTTATTGACGTACGGCACTATTACGTTCGTAGAATAATGTCGTTAGTTTTCAAAAAGCAACTAGAGTGTTAAGGAACAAAGTCGAAAGTTTAAATAAGTGGTCTATTTAGAGAAAAAATGTTTTAATATTTTTATATATGTCGTAAAGTATTCTTGACATTATACCTTGGGCTATTTACAATTTAAATTTCAGTATAACGGTTAGGTTCCAAGTAATACTTATAAGAAAATGCATTATCGAAACTTTAAACTAATCTCCTGTAAATATTGAATTTTGCAAAATTTAACATTAAAAAAAATCAAAAATATCTTTATTGCGAAAATATGGTATTACAATTATTATCGTGGTAGTAGGTATTTGTTTTTAAATGAGTGTTAGTATCACATATTTTACTGTCACACAGCATGCAATATTTTTTTTAAATTTTATCATGAAAGTTATTAAGTGCTATATTTGTATCAGTTTCGTCATATACTTCTTTCCATGATAACGACTCCAAATAGTTTTTAAACTGGGCTATATTTTCGAGGCCTTGATAACGTTTTTCTATATATCGCGATGTTAACGTTTTCTTTTTATGTTTTATAGTTATGATTGAATAGTGTGCCGTATCGTGATCTGAAAGATGGCACAGTGCAGACCCGATTTTGTTCTAAGACAGTGTTGATAGTTTACTCTCGAATAGAAGAGATGTTATATTTCTCTGTACACTTTCGCTTTATGTCAGTTTGCATTGTTATGCGATCATTTTCAATGAATTAATACAGAATATTGGAAAGCAGGAACGTTGTTTGATTATAAAGCAAGAACATGCAATAAACAATATTTCCGCAGGCCAATCCGATCAAAAAAAGCCAATCGACGCCGTCGATCGATGGCTGCGAATCACTGATGACTTGTGTTTGTTCTTTCCATGGCGTAGCAGAGTTTGTAAAATGAGCACTTTAACAAAAGATAAATATTTTTTCTCCCGGTACCTCAATCTAATTTGAATTCATTTTTAAAGCCGAGCTTGTTTATTCCGACGGTCTTTAAGTATATTTCATGTGCCTGAAATAAAAATAATGATTTTGAATTATTGCCTCACGTGTTATTACCTTTGTAATTTTTTTATACTTACCATATTTAATAATGATATATGGCCTTCTCAAGGTTACTCCTAAGACTTTTGGACTTCCAAAAGTTAAATCTTTTTAGAATTCGCCTCTTTGTTACCATTTGTGCGTTTTAAGAAACAAAACTCTGAACTCCATAAGGTGAAAAACTAAGAAGATCGCAAGAGCACTCATATCAGGTAGCCGTTTTTCTTATTCCTAATAAAAGTCAGTTCTGGTACTCGTATCTGAGTACTAGAATTATTTGTGTCGAATACAATAGCACTGCTTAAAGCATATTTCAATATTAGGTACTTAAATCGTCCTTAAGCTTCCAAGATCACATAAATACTTATATACCATACATAATTTTCTTTTATTACCCAAACAGCTAGTAATCAAAGCCAAATTATATAAAAAAATGCTGTTTTGTATGTATTAACAGATATACTTTTTAACACAAAAACCTTCTTTAAATACCAAGATAGCATAAATGTATATGAGGTCCACTCGACACACGACTCACTCACAAAGGGAAAATCCCTGTCGCTTCACTACACGGACAATGACAGATGGGTGCTTGAAAACCATTGAGTCATCTTCGGACACTCGAAACGGTTTCATCTTGAGACTCTGTCAAAGTAATAAAAAATGCAAATTGACAGTGTTTTGATGATAAAGATACTTGTTCCTGCTGTAGTAGAAAAGGTACTGTAATTAAGTGATTAATAAGTGTTTATTAAGAACTTGGAAAAGTAATTTAGCTTGTAAAGTGTATTTGATATTTTTTATAAAGTTCAGATGAAGCGTTTTTTGTTTGGTGCCAGAATTTTTTCATGGTCCGCTTTTATGTATTTATTTATACTTTATTGCACACATTTACAAAAAGAACTTATAAAATAAAAAGAAGATAAAGATAGGCACAACAGGTGGCCTTATCGCTGTCAAGCGATCTCTTACAGACAAGCTTTATTTTTTTTATCTGCTACTTCTTTTATAATATTATCGATCACTGTGGTGCATTGCTCTAGTATTCTTCTGCGATGTAAGAGGGACGCAGTGAGAGAGACAGCAGCGCGGGCAGCGATTTCCGCGACAAGATAGAAACTATTTAGTTTGTATGAAAACGCGACAAATCGCTCGAGCGCCCGCTGGCGTCGAGAACGGCCCAGATGCTGCCCGCGTCGCTGTCGCTCTCGCCATCGCTGCCGTCCAATTTGCAGCCTAAGAGGTTCGGGTTCAATTACTAGTACTAAGATGTATTCTAGTTCCATGGAGCTTTTATAACGTAATATTATTAAGCCTAATTTGCTGCTATTGTATTCAATCACATTGCACTTATATGAAAATCCACCACAGTCACTATCACAACCTTTCATAAAGACCACGCCATAATTAAAACGCAGTGGGTCGTTTCGCAGGATTTTTTATCAACGTATAGTAATGAATATGTATTGTTGTTTTTAAATTACAATGTAAATTTGTCGAATCCATGTTCAACAACCTTCTGTGTTATGTGCAGTGTGAGCAGGTGTTTATAGTTATTTTTTCTACTTCTTAGTGGTAGCAAATTGGCAGGCAGCGCGTGAGGCTGCATATCACACATAGAGTAACTTATATACTGGTGCCCGCTCAGCGAACGCCATGTTTCTCACCCGCGCCTAAAATGTTTTGTAATTTGTTGTGCATAACTTGAGTTTTATTAAAAGGTATTACCGGACTAATCAATGGTAATCATGGTAGAATGGATGAGTCGGCGTCAATCGAAAGTTTTTATCAGGAATATTGATCTTGAGTTGTAATAGTACGAGCAACATCGTACTAGGCAAGAACAACACTTCTGGATAAATTATGAAAAAAAAAACAGATGGAATATAGCAACGTCGACCGGCTATCGGATAGTCGAACGGTATCCGTCGATCATTTGAAACTACCAGACCTATCGATGAATGACGACCCATGGGGGGAATGCTTAAATAAATAATAATTAATGGAACTGACTTTAAAATAAATTTATTTAAACAATAAAGTATTATACAAATCTTTATCTATCTATCATGCTGGACTGGGAGTGAAAGAAAAACATAGAATGTGCCAGCTGCTTCTCTACCCGGGCATACCGTAAAAGTCAGTTAAGGGACAGAGGTTTTATTGACAGTTTTGCGGGCGATAGGCTGATCCCCTGTCACTGCAATAGTCTCTCTCGATCATCATAATACCTTTAAATTTGTCAAACGAGACCTCAGATGGTTTCATAGCCTCTGGTGTTTTGCCTACCCCGTAACGGATACAGACGTGAAGTTATTATGTATCTATCAGTCATTGAAGTTGATTCAAATAATTTTATTTTTGGTATATTTTAGTCATTTCATCACACGAACAATATTCTAAAAGCTGTACTACATATTGCGTCCCCATTTTCTGTAAGAATAAATGGTGCGTCTCACTCAAACATGTCAACCAGCGCTGGAAGCTGAGTGCAATGCAATGAGTAAATAACAAGAATATTTTACCGAGTCTAACAAAGCGTTTGGTTTTGTGGAATGCGTTCTCTTAACTCTATTTATACAGGATTGTTTTTAAGTCACCGTTTTTTATACAATAAGTATCACTTATTGAAACCATTTTTGCCAGAATTTTTTGACAGATTTGTAACCCTTGTCGTGCTGGCTTCTGTACGTTCAACATAGTAATGTATGTTAATGTACGACATTCATAAAAACGCCCGATTACGAGTACTGGTATAATTCTTAACTGTATTTTTCCATTTTCGATTATTGTGGGTGCTCAAAATGTATATTGCTTACTGCACTGAAAAAGTAAAGAAAATTGATATGGAAACGAAACACACACCCGAGTACGTAAATAGCCTCCGATATTCGAACACAATATTTGTTTTCAATTGCAAAACCACGTTATTGCTGGATTCGAATCCTATACCCAACGGCTGTGAAATTTCCAATGGGCCGTGAACCATTTGCCACTTTAATGAGCTGCTTTCGCTAGGCAATACTTATTATACGGGGAGGGAGGGAGATGAGCGGAGCGGTAGTGTGTTTTCTGTCCCATTTTGTGAGGCGAGACTAATTGCCACTTGGAACGTTGTATTGTATACCCATAGCTGTTATGAGAGCCTGGTAGCGTAGACTGGAGTTACTCAATCGATTTTTTGGAAATGAAGAGGGAATCTATACATATAATAAAATGGTAGGAAAGTCAAAACTGTACATTGAATATTTTTTTAAAAGAATACTTGGGGTATGATCTACAATCGAAACAGAAACAAAAAATATAGTTTTTAGAATTTTTGTCTGTTTGTCTGTTTGTCTGTTTGTCTTTCCGGGATAAACTCAAAAAGTACTGCATGGATTTACTTCAAATTTGGCATGAAGATAGTTAAGAAGTCGGGTCAACATATAGGCTACATATTATCACGCTAGCAGTGTTATAATCGTAGGTGCGTTTGGTGCTGCATAGCGTTCACGCAGACGACGTCGCGGGCAGCAGCTAGTGAGCAATAAAAACGTATCGTTTTCTGTATATTTTAAGTAGGTTTTGTCATGTTTTTTATTCAAAAATACAGTTAATGCTGATCATTTTACACATTGTTGGACAACAAGAGCAATTAGCTGAGATAACTATATGTGGATACTTTTTTGCAATATATTCCATCAACTAGGCGCTGTTATTTTGATATTGGTATTTGACGACCACTTTGGCGATGGGGTTAACTTGTCTGCCTCAGACGCCAGTGGTTGCGGGTTCGATTCCAGCACGGAACAAGAAAAAAAAATGTTCCGTGTCTGGGTGTTAATCTATTTATGTATTTATATTCTAGGTTACCCCCTAGTTCGCTACATGGTATCCCATAACACAAGCTATGCATACTTTGGGGCCATATAGTTGGTGTGATTGTCTGGGGATTTTTTTCAATGAAGACAAGAAAGACCTTCACGTGCTCATCTCCCATTGGCCTATAAAGATAGTCTGAAATTAAAATATAGCTGTTGTTCCCGACATAGCTTGGTGCAGTTTAGTTACTCCGCTTAGATAAACCATGACAACTCGGTCGTGAGAGTCCTGAAAACTACTATTAGAAAAATAGATCAAAATCTTCTCTGTAGTGCCTGTGAGCTCCAAACAGTAAAACAGTCAGATGTTCCTTTAAGAATATGCACAGATTAGACCCATAGTTTAGTAAAATTATTTAAATAATTTACAATAATCAAAAAACATTTGATTTAAGCATCACATGTGCGAAACCAAACTCACGATTGATATAATTTGTAAAAGTAAAATTTCCAGCCTTAAAAGATATTCACTAAGGAAAACATACCCAAATAAATGAAACGTAACGTACAAAATCAAATAACAAAGCATGCAGTATATCACAACCAATAATCCGATTTTATGTTCAAAATTCCTAACTCTCAAACAATTAGCGTTGTTGCGTGCGTGGATATAATTTCACACGTTCATTGTTTTGAAATGCATTTGTCTAGTGAAATGCCGACCGGCACTAGAGTATTTCAATACGTTTATGTTTGCTCTTTTAAAATGCATACCCTTCCCTTATGGGGAAGGCAGAACATCAGAGGTTATAAGACCAACTGATGTCACGTTTGACTATGAGGTATTATAATGATTGCGAGAGGCTATTGCAGTGACAGGGGGTCAGCCTATCGCCCACAAAAATGCCAATAAAACCTCTGTCCCTTAACCGACTTTTACAGGGAAGAGAAGCAGCTGGCACATTCTATGTTTTTCTTTCACTTCCAGTCCAGCATGGAAGTAGTACTTACTTCCATGCTTTTAAAATAACAATAGCTTTTTATTATTTAACACTAAGCTTGCATTTGACCTCAGTCTCATCTGATGGTAATTGAAGATGAGGTCAAAGATGAAAGTATACAACGTTATTTTTTGTTCATGCGTAACCTAGTAACAGTTTTTTCAGAATAGGTAGCAAAATCAACTGCAATAGTTTTCATATCATTTTATATTTTAAGTCAATAATCTTTATAGAGCTTTAAATTGTGTACACACTCACTCGCACGCATATCGTACGCGATCCTAGGATGCGAGTAGGTACCTAAGTCGTATGAAGCGGTAGCGAGCGAGAGCCGCGAGCGAGGGTCTACACTCGCGCGTCAAAGTCAAGAATTCAAATTCGAATTCAAATTCAAACATTTATTCAACATACAAACAAACAAACAAGACAACACATAAAAATCAACAAAATTAAGTACAAAAATGCTATATAAAATTAAATTGAAAAATTAAGAAAATAAAAACACAAACAAACATTATTAAAAATAGCAACAGTCACAAAAATCAATAAACAAAAGAAAAATTAGAAGACACTACAAGAGGCTTGAAACTTGCTGAGTTTTTAAGATAATACCATAATTTTTCATACTCCAATATTTTGAACGAAAATCTTTCACCCGTCTAAGGCAATCACCACAGCAATCGATCATGATTCTCTGCAGCATGAAAGAATGGATTAGTCGATAGGTCTGGTAACACCATAAACCGACCCTACACGGACAAATATAGAGATACTAAAGGTGTAGAGAGCAGTAGATTATGAGCCAAACTCCCCTTTTTTAACTAAGTCAAAGGAACAGTTGATACTAATGCTAAAATAGGTACAATTCACTATGGTTTAAATTTTTTCATCTATACAAATAGTACCTACACTTAGTCACATGGTTTGATTGTGTGTGCAATATTTTAGTTTTAATCGATTCTTCAATATTTTCTTACTGTCACTATTCCCATATATCTGATATACTTATAATGGTCTTATATACTGGCACGTAAGTTTAAAAAAAACTATTGTGTGCAACTTATTGCTATGCCATAGTGTGTTCAACTTTCATCATATTTTTATCGATCACAGAAGACAGTTCTAAAATGAGGAATTGAATTGAGAGGGAATTCAAGAATTTAAAATACTCCTTATTGATATGGCTGACTTACAATATTTTAATTCTGAAAAGTTCAACCGAAGAGAATTTCAGTTCAAAGTGCAATTTGAGCGAAAGTGGTTTTGTTTTCGTGAATAAGAATATAAAAGGGGTGGAACCAACCAGTCTTTGTCGGGCTTATCTAATGGACTGTCAGTACCAAGTTTTGAAATCAACATATTTTGAAGTTGAAATAAATTTTATTCAACGAATGAAAATTCATCTATGAAAAACAATATTTAAAATCCAAAAACTACTAACTATCCGATGAGATTCTTTCAGCCATCTTCAATATTTAATGGAGGTTATGTCAGCGTTTCAAAAGAAAGTAAGTTAAAATTAAGAACTATAAAAAAACTTTGTTATGTAATTCAGTTTGCCCTATGTATGGCGTCACATATGGCTCATGTATGGTCCTACATGGATATGTATGCAATAATTTTCACGTTTTAGAATAACGAGTATGTCATTTTTGTTAAACACATTTTTTCAGTTATTTGAGTATATCATCACCGAGGAGTGTGTTAAATTTTGAACTGTATTCGTTTTGTATGCAAATATGTTTATTTTATCTGTGACTAAACCAATGTATAAACTTAATGTGGGTGGGGTACACAAGACTAAGATATATCATATTTTTTTTATAAAACAATGCCCGAACACTCTTCTGTCTTTAAGAGCGGGTACACATTGAGCGCTTTCAAGCGCGCGCTTTGCCAACGCGCGCTTTGAGGACCAGAAGAACCTATTGATGCATAAACATGCAAGCGCGTGCTTTTGACTAAGCGCGCGTTCCCATTTTTCCGAACGAGCGCGCGTTTTGCGGTACGATTTGTGTGTACGATATTAACGCGCGCTCAACGCAGCGTCGAATGCCTAATATATACCCGCTCTAAGGCTTGAACATTTTTTTTCTTGTTCCATGCTGGAATCGAACCCAAGATTGGTGTATTAGCGTCTAGACACCACGGAGACCGCCTGTTAAACATTAGCGACCTGTTAAATACTGGCGAATCTAAACTAAACCTTACATAGTTTATAGTTTTGTTAAATAGTGTTAAATAGTACTTAAAATTAAGTCTCAACTTTAAAAAAAAACCTTCTCATCTAACCTCTATATTTATTATAATTTAATGATTCTGCGGGATTCTTAAAACTATTTTTTCACGCTTCTGGATATTACAATTCTGTTATAAGCACCTTAATCGCGGACTTGTTAATCCGCGCACAAAAAGCGAAATAAAATTCGGAAATCGTTTAATTATGGTGCAAATAACCACGATGGCTTAAAACAGTTGTATTCGTCAACCGACTTCCAAAAAAGGAAGAGGTTCTCAATATGTG
The DNA here is from genome assembly GCA_944452665.1 of Stenoptilia bipunctidactyla. Taxonomy (NCBI): domain Eukaryota; kingdom Metazoa; phylum Arthropoda; class Insecta; order Lepidoptera; family Pterophoridae; genus Stenoptilia; species Stenoptilia bipunctidactyla. The sequence goes on from OX101730.1 coordinate 2,558,880, forward strand.
TGTAGGTATGTTTCTTTTGTGTCTTTGTTATACGATATTTCGGACACTTATGAATCGATTTTGAAAATTCTTGTTTATATGATAGAAGATACTTCAGATTTGGTCCCATATAAATTTCATCGATTGAGTACTTCATGGATAATTTCAAATTTCTAAAAAAATATGAATGAATTCGGAGAATGTTTCCATCGACGACATTATAATTCAACCAAAGTTTTGACGTGAAGTCAGTTTTTTTAATGCTCTGTATTCGTTGATTATTTAATAGTGCAAGTCCTCGTCCACTTTCATTAAGTGCTCAATACAGATAATGCGCGCCAGATGTCATAAACCAATCTCGTCAGAACATTACATATCATCGTTTTGCTTTGACTCTCTCCTTCGGGAACCTGTGTTTGTTTGTTTCACTTTCTCATCTTCCAAATGGATTGATACAAACACGACGGAGGCATTGTAACAATTTCTGTGAAAAGGCAGAATAGGTAATGCTGTAGGAGTGTACAGTGCAGTATGCTATATAAAGAGAGCTGTAATATTCATGTAGTTCTATTGTTGATGTATCTCGCAAGCCTTTCGCGACGGATCTTTTGATAGTTTAATAATGATAGTAAATAAGATATTTGGGAATCATAGATAGGTTTTCTTAAATACTTTTCTTAATCTACTGTCGCTAATTTTAGGAAAAAATAAAACAAATGTTGTCTTCACACCAGAATTTTGAGGAGAACCAGCTGCATGATACTAGCGTTATTTAAAACTCCTTTTGCTTTGTTGAACTCCTTTTACTTTTTTTTTGTATTTCTTGTACTTTTTTTGTGTGCCTTATTTTTTTTATTTTTAAGTCTTTTTTTATGTTAAATTTAAGTTACTTTCATCATAAGGATTTCTTTAATTAAAATCTATACCTAATTTGTAAAATATAGCAAAGATTTTTGTTGCATTTTGTTCACTTTTGTTTTGAATGTTTTTTATTTTAATTTTCTTTTTATGTTTAAGCCTTGTTTATTGCTATATTTAAGCTACTTTTATCATTATTACGGTTTCTCTTTTTATTTATTTGTGATTCCGACCGTGACCAGCGGTTGCAATGGAAGACCAGCGCTAGCTGTAAACTAGCACTTTGCTGAATTGCTACCAATTTGTGGCAACATTTTCATTTATTATTTAAGCTTGTGCTTGAAATCCATTTTATTTTGTCGCCAATAAAGTTTTTTTTTTATAAATAATGATTTTATTTTATTTGCGATGCTGGAGTAATTTTTTGACAAAGACAACAATAAGACATCGTTTTAAAATGTTCACTACCATACAGTCGCGATTATGACTGGTTACAAACGTAGCTTATATGAACGCGTTCTCTAAGCGTTTGTTTGCGAACAATGGATTTAAGCAAACATCGTATATACGATGCCAATTTTACAAGCATAGTACCTATAGTTTGTTTGTGAGTATGGTTGGATGTACCTTTGTAGCTCTATCACGCGGAACAGCTGGGAGAATTGAGCTGAAATTTAGCGTCATGCAGGCATTTAGATATTCCCACGGGATATACGCGGGCATAGCAGCTAGTTTTTTTTATTTTTTTAGAGATTACAGATTTTATTCTCTTTATGATTTTAAAAAAGATTAGGTACATAGATAAAAAATACATACATACATAACGTCACGCCTGTATCCCTTATGGGGTAGGCAGAACACCAGAGGTTATAAGACCATCTGATATCACGTTTGGCAAATTTGGAGGTATGATAAAGATGGAGAAAGACTATTGTAGTGACAGGGGGTCAGCTTATCGCCCACAAAAATGATAAAAAAACTGTATTTTTTATACCAAGTGATCATTACCAAACAAACCAGAAAAATTTCAATCTTTCTATTTCATTTTAATCATGACAGTTGTACGGGCCAGCCGTACATTTCCGCCGAGCTTGCATTTTACGCGGCTCGGGCGTTTTTAGTTCAATGCACAAGTTGTGTCTAGGGCGGTTACTCTATCAACTTATCATTTAATTTAATTCTATCATTTAAATCTAGTTTTATCATTTTATTCTATTAGTTTAAGTTTAATTGTGTTACTCCTTAAGTGTTAATTAAAGACTAAATATCTACGCCGTTATTGACTATCATTGTACTTATTATCAAATATTGTAAGTGTTCCGTTCGTCTCAGCCCATACAACAGTTACATGTGTACTTGCATTTTGACAAATCTATGCCTTCTTAATTTTATATTCATTTTTGGTAATCATATTTGGTAATAATAATCATAACCGGGTTTCTTTCTCTCTTGCCCTGATCCCCGACCGACTGGTCAGACTGCCGGGTCCTTTCCGCCTGTAAAAGGTGTGTATCTTAAGATGCCAAATAATAATAATATTTGGAAAAAGTAATCAAAGATTATCATACAAATTATTTTACCTTCCTTAAATTGATTTTGAACATTTAAAATTTAAATAATTTTCTATCTATCTATCTTCTATATCTTCTATCTATACTTATAATAAATCTGTAGAGAGGTCAATTCTGTACATGAAATATATTTTCGAAATAACTATCAGGGGGTGATTAGTGATCGATACTGATGTCAAAAATGCAATCAGTAAAATTTTTGTCTGCCTGTATGTTCCTTATAGAAACAAAAACTACTCGACGGACTTTAACGAAACTTGGTAAAATTATTATTCATACTCCTGGGCAGGTTATAGTATACTTATTATCACGCTACAATCAATAGGAGCAGAGCAGTGAAGGGAAATGTTGGGAAAACGGGAGAATTACTTCATTTTTTAAGCTTCCGTGGCGTGTTCAGCCTTAATGGTTAAAGCTACATAGAAATCATTATAGGTATTTATTTTTAAGTGAAGTAGGTATAGGTAGATAGCATTGCACAGGCGTTTCAGCTTTATTTTCATTTCTTTTTCTGTTGTAAGTTGTACATATTTCTGGGTATAATTCTATTTGGATATCTCAAATTTTAACAGCTTGCGGTGCAGGAGAAACCGTCTTTATTCCCAGAATTCCCATGATACCAAATAATTTTCCATTCCAATTTAAAAGAACACAATTCCCAGTATCGGTGTGTTTTGCAATGACAATTAATAAGGCTCAAGGGCAGACTTTTCGTGTTGCTGGAGTAGATCTCGGTGTCAGTTGTTTCTCGCATGGTCAGTTATACGTCACTCTTTCCTGGGTTAGCAGTTCTAGAAATCTTCATGTTCACGTGCCGGACGGGTCAACTTTCAATATAGTTTACTCGGAAGCTTTGCGCTGAAGTATTTTCGTTCCATAGATACTTAAGCCTCATGTAAAAGTGATCTAAACAATTAATTGTCAAATATTATAAAATGTCAATCCTTATCCTTACCAATATTATAAATATGAAAGCGTGGATATTTGTTCAGCTTTCACGCAAAAACTACTCGACGAATCATGAGAGGTACTAAAAGTAACATAGGACACTTTTTATCCCGAAATTATCGCGAGCGGAGCCGCGGGCACAGCTAGTTAGGTAATATAATAAAATCCCCAGACAATCACACCAACTACATGGCCCCAAAGTAAGCATAGCTTGTGTTATAGGATACCATGTAGCGAACTAGGGGGGAACCTAGAATAAAAATACATAAATAGATAAAGACACAGACCCGGAACATTATTTTTGTTGTTCCGTGCGGGAATTGAAACCGCAACCACTGGCGTCTGAGGCAGACAGGTTTACCCCTTCACCAAAGTGGTCATTTTCCATAAATTTTGAATTATTTCACTAATTAAACAGCTACAACTATAAAATCACCAGGTCTGAGAAACCAGTCATCACAGTTCATAAAAGTTATCTAATGAACAAAGTTCGCCTATTACTTTGGCGATGGGGTAAACCTATCTGCCTCAGACTCCAGTGGTCGCGGGTTCGATTCCCGCACGGAACAAGAAGAAAAAAACCGGGTCTGGGCGTTTACCTATACAAGGTGTTCCTGTTGAATTCCCATAATTCTTGGGTATTAATGGGGCCATGTAAAAGTATCAAATAGCATGTGAATAATATTTCACTTTTTTTATTTTATTTTTCATACGAAATAATTCAATTAAGTTAAACCATCTTATGTAAACACCTTTATGCGAAGTATGACAACGTGGAATTTTCTATCCCTTTTTTATCGCTTTGCACCGGTACAGTTCGCAACGTTTTGCGTTGTACATTGTATGCAACGTTCCTCAACGTTTAAAATGTTTTTGTTGTTTATTTTATGGCTAAAGTGACACCCGTCTAATGAATGAACGATAAAGAGATTTTACAAGGGTGATAATTGGGTTATGAACTCATTATATAAAGATTATGATATTTTGGAAAGTATGCACTTTTGAACCACATATTATTTGGCAAAAAGTATTGTTTTTTAGTGAGGAACAAAACCTTTAACTTATTGGATATCAAAAAGAACACCTTGTATATGTTGTTATATTCTAGGTTTCCGCCTAGTTCGCTGTGTTATGAGATGGTATCTCATATTTTTTAAGTGTTACTTGACAGCTTCAAGCTCGTCTATATTGTCATTCTATGTCAGTATCGTACAGTTATACATAGATAACTTTTATCCGACGATAGAAAAATTAGGCCTTCAAAAAGTTTCATTCTTTCTCAGTTGTTTAAAAGTTTTAACACGCAAACTATTTCGTACATTATAACTTTGAGCCCCAACGGAAGCCTAATTAAGAGAAAACATTACCACGGATCACCGTAGCAACTGCAGACAATGCACATCGCATACAAGCGGATCGGAACTTTTCCATTATAACCTCACTTTCCAAGTCAAACAATGAATTCATTATACCATTAAATAATGAGCAAACTGCCGCAACAGCTGAAATTTTAATAAACTGTGACTTATGATGTTATAAAGCCCTGCGGGACTCCCTGCTAATGATTTAGATTGAGGCTCCCGCAACCTCTTTTGTTTCATATTTTGTTCTTTTCATTTATCTGGCGTTGTAGTTATGAAATGGGGAAAATAATTAAGTGGGTTGTCGGTGTTTTTGACTCGTGATAGTTCATTAATTGTTGAGGTTTATTAAAGGGTATAGAATTATTTTTAAAATTAAGAAGTAGGAAATGAAATGAAATGAAATGAAATTAAATGAAATTAAATGAAAACTTTTTATTCGTAGTAGGTAATTTTATACACTTTACGAACGTCAAATGCTGGATGAGGGCGGCGCGGGTCCGGACGACATGAAGAATCCAGGGGAAGGCCTCCGTCGAGAAGTGTGCGTCTCTCAGCTTATAAACATAATGATCGCCCATTATCCACCAATGTCTTGGTGATGTCTACTACTACTTCTTCTTCGGCTTTAAAAACGAAATGAAAGTAGAACCCTAGGTAGACCGAGAGGAAAAAAGCCGGCGGAAAAAAAACTCTCGGCACTCTTTTGTAAAAAGTGCTTATTATAGGTACAATTTGGCAGAAATACAGCTCTGTTATGACATGAACAAACAAACAGAAGACAGCTATTCGTGCTTGCCAATATCATGTCGCAGCCAAGCTGCTTACATAGTGATTAATGTTTAATATTTGGAAATAACCTGTGGAGACATCAATCCCACGCTCTTTTGTCATCTAAATAATCTTTGAGTTTATAGTAGCCTTTTTTGCATAATGTTTCTTTGATAGTTCTTTTAAATTTATCAAACTTTAGAGATTGAATTGACTGTGGTATTTTATTATAAATACGTATTGACATTCCCATAAATGATTTGGTGCTTTTAGCCAGCCTTAATTTGGGAAATGCTAATTTATGGTCGTTCCTTGTCATTACAGAATAATTTTTATCATGCTTATCTTTCATGGTTTTAAATTTACTACTATTCTTATAAATATACATAATGTTTTCATATATATGTTGTGATGCAAAGGTCAAGATACCAATCTCTTTAAACTTTTCTCTTAGAGATTCTCTACTTCCAAGTTTATACATTCCACGAATAGCCCTTTTCTGCAGTGTAAATATCGTGTCAATGTCTGCGGCATTGCCCCAAAGTAGGATGCCGTAGGACATTATACTATGAAAATAACTAAAATAAACCAGCTTCGCCGTATTAACATCAGTCAATGAGCGAATTTTCTTTACCGCGAACGCTGCAGAACTAAGTCTACTCGCTAGCTGTGAGATATGGGCGCCCCATTGCAATTTAGAATCTAAGGTAATTCCAAGAAAAACAGTGTTATCTACTAGATTCAACCTGCTCCCATTAAGCCGCAGATCAGACTCAACTTGTTTTACATTTGGTGCGGAGAATTTTATATATTTAGTTTTTTTATCATTGAAAGCTAGATTATTTACATTAAACCACTGTACTACATTAGAGAGAGCATTGTTTACATCGTCGTAGTTGGTTTTCTGCCTTATCATTTAAAAATTAATGATGTGTCATCAGCAAACAATACAATATCGTGATTATTGCCTACCATATAGGGTAGATCATTTATATAGACTAAAAATAAAAATGGGCCCAGAATTGAACCTTGAGGCACTCCCATTCTCACAACCGACCCAGCTGACCTTTTCCGGTTAACCTCAACCTTCTGGATTCTATCACTCAGGTAAGAATTCAAAAGTTTGAGGTCAGTGCCTTTGATGCCGTAGTGGTGGAGTTTCCTGATGAGAATGTCATGCTGAACACAGTCAAATGCCTTGGATAGGTCACAAAATACACCTAGAGCATCCTGTAACCCCTCCCAGGCACCAGCTATTACTTCAAAAAGTTCAACACCAGCATCAGTTGTCGAACGACCCCTTGTGAATCCAAATTGTTTGTTATGAAGTAAATTGTTTTTTGTGAAGTGAGCTAATAGCTGGTTGAGAATAATTTTTTCATAAATTTTGCTACATGTTGGTAAAATCGAAATTGGTCTAAAATTAGTAGGGTCCGTAGAGCTACCCGATTTAAATAAAGGAATAACCTTACTATGCTTCATTAAATCAGGAAACTCCCCACTTATAATACAGTTGTTAAATATTTCAACAAGGCAAGGAGCTATTACATCTATGATAGAACTTAAGATTTCAACAGATATGCCCCACAAATTAGTTGTCTTTTTAACATCAATTGTCTTAAATGTTTTAAAAATGTCCCCGGTGTCTATGGGTTGGAACTTGAAAGACTCCTTGCACTCACTTACATGATTTTTCAGCAATGATTCAGCCACCACAGGTGAAGAATTTAACAATTTAGTAGTTGAAACTGGAATGTCAGCAAAACAATTTTCGAATGCTGTCGCAACATTTTCATCTACATTAATGGTTTTATTGTCAATTACAAGTTTAAACTCAGTATTGCGATCCTTAACTTTTCCAGTTTCCTTATTTATTATGTTCCATGTTGTTTTAGTCTTATTAGAACTATTTTTTATCTTATTACTTAGATATATAGATTTGGCTGCAGCACATACTCTTTTAAATAATTTTGAGTAAATTCTAACGTAGTTGCAAAAACTTTCACTTTTGTTATATGATTTCTCATGATAGAGATCATATAGGTGCTTTCTACTTATATGTATACCTGTGGTAGCTCAATCACTGAAGGATTTACAATTGTTTGGAGAGACTTTTTTCGGAATAAATACACTCTCATGTTGTTTATTTATTATACTACTTAAATTACTGTATTGTAAATTTACATTGTTGGAGTGGGCTATATGGGGCATATTTTTAATAATACTATATCTAAATCTCTCCAAACGCTTTTTATTGACCGGTTCTTTGAGTATTTAAAAGTAACCAACTGACCGCTGTGATCAGAACTTAGTTTATTTATAACTGATGAACTAGGAACTAGGGAGACTGGCATAGTAATTTCTTCTATGTCAGCGTATTTGCGGTGTTTCCTGGTTGCGTATAGTACTCGTCGTGAATATTTGTAGATTTAAATCCCATTGCTCCATTAATATTAAATCTGATTTAAAATAAAAATAAAAATAGTAATATTTTTGGTATTCTTTGTTCTATAAATATTGTATAATAATTAAATAAATAAAAATTACTTAAACAGATTCAATAATTCAGTGGTGTTTGCGAGATAGTGAAAGTAAATCAGTAAATCAACAATGCAGTCATTTATTTTGAAGACTTGTAGAAGTCTAGAGTTGAAAAGCATTTTGATATATTTGTTCATTTAAAAGTTTACAGGGGCTGATATAATAAAAATAATGAAATCCCCAGACAATCGCACCAACTACATGGCCCCAAACTAAGCAAATCTTGTTATATGGAATACCACGTAGCGAACTAGGAGGGAACCTAGAGTATAAAATACAAGTTATAGGTAAACACCCAGAACCGGTTTTTTTCTTGTACCGTGCTCCTGCACAAACCCGGGACGCCACTATTTAGATAGTAGCGTCGTAGACCACTGCGTCACTGAGGCAGTTCATTGACTATTCTACTTATTTTACAAGACACGTTTTTGGCCCTTTATCGACGCAAGATTATGTTAGTAAAGTTTTATGGCCTTAATTTATTGTTAATCGTGCGAACTTTATAATAATTCATTTAAGTTTTACAACTTTTTGTAAATTCTTCCATGCTGGACTGGGAGCGAAAGAAAAACGTAGAATGTGCCAGCTGCTTCTCTTCCCGGGCAAACACTAAAAGTCAGTTAAGGGACAGAGGTTTTAAAGGCGTTTTTGTGGGCGATAGGCTGACCCCCTGTCCCTACAATAGTCCCTCCAAATTTGTCAAACGTGACATCACATGGTCTTGTAACCTTTGGTGTTCTGCCAACCCATAAGGGATACAGGCGTGACGTTATGTATGTATGTACTTTTTTGCCTAAATATAAGAAAAACAATTAGAAAATCGATAGTAAAGTATAGTAGAAGAAAATATTTTCTGCATTTCCAAAGCCTATTCCCCGTCCCGTCCCTCCTAATGTCAAAACAAATAAAGAATGCACATTTTATTATCATATCCGAAAACCATTTAGCCTATTATACTGTCCCGGTCTCTCCAGACCCTCTATACCATAACGCGCAATACTGAAAATGTTAAAAGATTTTTTGCCGCTAACAGTCAGCCAATATCAGATTTTACGCGCAACAGTTTGCAACTGGCATAAAACAAAAAGTCTCTTAAAAAAAAACTATCTCTTGCCAAGAGGCATGTCCGTTTCAATCAGAGTGGTTGACGTTTGACTGTTCTCTTTACGAATTTAACGAAGCTGTCATTCACAGCGCTATGTCCGCTCACTGCCACGGACGGAAGAATATCTGTGAGTAAATTTAAATGTGGAATGATTTAATTTATTTCTGATTTCAAATTGAGCTATGTACTCGTAGGTCCGACAGAAATTTGATTTGCCAATAAGTATGTTAAGTGCATTAAAACTACTGGACATACTGGAGTTTCAATTTGCCACAGAGCAACAAATAAATTTGTGGTACAAAAATGTGCTTAGAGGATTTCTTTGAAGAGTCATTACCAATGACACCAATGACAATGAGCATCCATCCGCTTTACTTTTATCTTAGAACTATAACTGAAATTATATTTTTCAAATAAACCACAGGTATTTTAATAACGACTTATTTGAAATATTTGAGATTTGTTCAAATAATAATTATATTATAACGATCAATCGTTCAACTTAAAGTAACTCTTGTCCCGTGGGCGCAACTTGGGCTAGACGTATCTCCCTATTAACTATGATGCCCTAAACAATCACTATTATTGCTTTTATTAGAAAATTTTATGGGTTATACCAAATAAAATATGCAACCCACAAAATACGAATAATACATCATCACATAATTTTTTTTTTTATTTCATCATTATTTTTCCAACCTGCCTCAGAATATTTCTACCACCCTTTGTATGAGCTATTGCATAAGGTGACTCTTCTGGCTGTTCTATTTGGTGGTAGGACCCCTTTAGCATCCACTGGCGCTCACCACTCATAATCTATTTTCTATTTCGAACATATATACAAACATACATATTTTTATTAAATTATATTTTTAAATTATATTTTATACCTACTATTAATTATGTAATGTATACGATTAACGTTTTACCGTCCAAATACTCTGCCCAAAGATTTCTATTTATTTTTCTTTTATGTTATTTCCTTCTGTAAATTCAATCCTAAATTGATTCCTTTTATTGGTTGCCTGGTAGAAATCGCTTGTAGCGATATGGCCACTTCGAAAAGATAGCCAACTCGGCTTATTGTCTTCACACCTCCCAAGCACATCTCTGACATTATTCCAGAATTCTTCCCTGACTGATTGTGGTTTGGACATATCCGGCGCGTAAAGACACAGGATAAAAATCCTGGTCAAGCCTAATTATAGTCTCAGCCACAGCAGCTCACAGGGACTCACACACTCATAACCTTTTTCACACACACTATTTTCAACCTGCTTTTATATTTTTATCGTACTCGTCAATTACAAAATACGAGCTTTTTCCCGCAACTATGTACGCGCATAAACATAAAAGTGTTATTTTTCACACTTATTGAAGAACCTTAATACCAAGTATCACACCCATGCACTCAAGGAATAAGATTTTTTTCAAACAAATTAAAACATTATATATTTCTAGTTTCCGTGGGAATTTTGGGAATTCCTTTCACAACACAACACAACCAGACACTTATTAAAGTACCTTTATGCCAATTAACATATCCGTGCGCTCAAGGAATAAGATTTTTCATGCAAACTAAAAAGTCCAATAATTCCCGTTCTCGTGAGAATTTCGGGAATTCCTTTCTTAGTGCTCGCTTACAACCTCTAAGGATTGCATGTTTAAAATTTCAGCTCTCTATGGCCAGTAGTTTTGGCTGTGCATTGTCTGTATGTCACTCAGTCAGTAACGGAAGAGTTTTATATATGTACAACATTAAGAATTAAAAGCTCTTTTTATTTAGCATAATTCAGTAACGAAACAAGATAAAGTGCTTTCCAACAAACAAACAACTGCTTCATTTATTTTGGGCGTTTCGTACCACTAATATATGTTGAGCGGAGAATTAATTAATCGCGTTTAACAGGCACCGGCCAGTCATTCATTTGCGTGTGTTTTGCAGTAACGAGAAATCTGTCCATTTTGTGAGCTTTTGCACAAAAGCATTAAGTTTTTTAATAGTTTCATTTTATGTCAAATTTATTATTTAGGCTTTATTTTACAAATAATCAGAACATAAACTCACAAAAATCAATTTCAAGGTTTTAAGTATGCCTTCAAAGAGAATGATATTAGTATTGAAATAACAGACACTATCCTATCTAATTGATAGAACAAAAATCAAATCAAGACTTTTTGGAGTGCATATAGGTAAAATCTTAGCCCTTATCAAAATCAATGAGACGGACATTTTATATGGTAAAATTTTCATATTTTTTTACAGAATAAATTCACTGCACTACAAAGGTAGCCTCCAAGCGTCCTCATGTCGTTTGGTGTGAATATACTATGTATTAATAATATCTACCTACACGTTGAAATAATTTTATTTAAAATATAAAAAGAAATAAATGTAATCAAACGAACTTACAAGTGAAGTTCGATTATGATTATATGAGTCGCTCCATTCGAAGATATAATTAACCAGGTAGTTCCCCTATCTTTCTAGCATTAACGCACGTTTTAGACATTATTTACATAGCAAGACCAAATAAAAAATAAAAAAAGGTAACACAATACTCACTCCTGTTTGAATCCAGGCTTCTTACTTTAGAGACACAGTGTACTTTAAAAAAAAATCCTATAGGGATGGGTGGGTTGGGTTGCTATATTCACCAGGTAAATATTTAGAGACTTATTTTTTAAGAACATACTTAAAGCACAAAGAAACGTCACACGTCTTAAGCAATGCTTTTCATTTAAATAAATTAAAATTGTCTGAAAAACATGCAAAACAGTAGTTTTTTATGCTTACTTCTTACATAATTTTAAAACTTACTTTATTAATTTTAAGTTCTAAGACACACCGAGTCTAATAAAATAAGACAGTAATGCGTGGTGGAAAGTATTTTTTTATTACTTAATTTATCTCTTACATTACAATGCGTGTACACCGGTTAGCCATCGCGGGAGAAGAGAGATAATGTGTGAGTGAGTGAAATGATTGTATGATCGATTTGAGTGAGTGATATCTAACACCCTTTTCAATTTCTAGTTTACCATTTTTTTTCTTAATTTTGTATACTTTAAATTGGTAGTATTATTCTTAAATTGACAACCCCATACATGTCAATTACAATCCGTTAATCAACTTATCAATCAACTCACTATTAAAATAATATAACCTAAAACTTTATTATTCACTCTAATTCAATAGCAAATCTCTAAAATAATTAAACTTTACTGTATTTAATGGTTTTGTCATAATGTCCGCAATGTTCTCTTCAATGTTTACGTAGTTCACTGATAGAATTTTCTTATTAACAATTTCTTTCACAAAATTGTATTTTATGTCAATATGTTTACTTCTTTTGGTTTTCTCACTATTTTTTAGCATTTTAATTGCACTTTGATTGTCCACTAATATTTTAACACAGGTAACATGTCCAAATTCACTTGCTAATCCTTTCAAAAATAACATTTCACTGATACACATTGCAGCTGAAATGTATTCAGCCTCGGCAGATGATAGAGAGATTGTTGGCTGTTTCTTGGACGTCCAGGCTATGAGATTGTTGTTGTGGTATATTACTAATTATTGCTTCTGTTTTAGGTAGGTACTGAGAAGTTTGCTTCCATTTGAGTCTTCTTTGGTTTACAGTTATTCATATCAAATTTGTCAAGTACTTTTTCAATAAACATTTTCTGTGTTATATACATTTTGTTTTCTTTTTGTATTATTTCCAGTCCGAGATATTTTTCAACATTTTTAAATTCTTTTGCTTTAAATTCCTTATTTAATCTATCTTTTATTATATTAACTTCTTCTCGTTTTCTAAATAGTAATATGTCATCGACAAATAGTAATAACCAAACATTTTATTTCGGGTAAAAACAAATATCATACTAATCGTTTTAATCCAGTTTTCTTTATATAATCATCAAATGTCTTGTACCATGATATTGGTGACTCTTTTATTCCATACAGTGCTTTATTAAGTTTAAGGACTGATCCTTTTTTCCCTTAATTCCTTCTGGTATTTTTATGTAAACATCTGTATCTAGGTATCCATTTAAAAAAGCAGTTGGTATGTCCATTTGAATCATTTGCCAATCATTACAAAAAGCTTGTGATAAACACATTCTTAGGTAGTCATTTCAGCTACAGGTGAATAAATATAAATGTCTTGATCTGTATAGTCCTGTTGAAAACCTCTAGCCACAAGTCTTGCTTTTTAGTACCATCTGGCTTTTTTTTGAAGATCCACCTAGTATCAATAGCCTTTGTATTCTCAGGCAAAGTAACTTCCTGCCAGGTTTTCATATCATTTAGTGATTTAAATTCCTTCTAAATAGCTTTCTGCCATTCTTTTCCCATACTCAAAGCTTCTTCATATTATGTAGGTCATCATAATCCTTAGGCACAAATTATCTATATCAGTACCTCAAAATATACATTTAACTTAAATAAAACATTTAAGTTATATTAATAGCAGTCATACACTATCACGGTGTCAATTCAATTGATTGAAGTACAGTCACTTGCATTAATATGTACACACTTCGCAACTTATTCGGTTGTGATAAGGTTCAAATTCCAATAAAAATTTATACATATTATTAGACGTTGTACCTTCCCAGCAGTTGGTGTAGCTGTAAATGTGTTAATTTTTTTATATATCTTTTTTATACCTGGACAGAAGTTTAGAATGACTAAAGTTTGAAATGAAAAATCCAACCAGCACTAAGCCTCCTCGTCACCCAGGGGAAAGACTTCTAGTCCTGCAGTGGGCTCATTACAAAGGGTTATGATGATGATGATGAAAGTTTATCTAACTTAATTTTAGTTAGAGACTGTAATGTGAATGACAGAAATATTAATTAACTAAAAAATATGAAAAAGATTCCGATGCCATCTAACTACTTAATATATTTTAGAAGACATTAATATGGCGATTATATCTATATGATATATTAAAGATAGATCTGATAAAACAATTTAAATAGAGTTTTGACCTCAAAATATTAATGGCGCTTTTATTTTTGGCTGGAAAGCCTCCTACAGCAAGACCCAAGTTCATGGTGCATGGAATTAACCTGAGATATCATTTCATATCATCTATTTAGATTTTTATCGGTTTTACTTTGCTTGGAGAACAATTTCATGAGGAGACAACAGCGTCTACACCAACAATTTATGTTGTTTTCAGCAATATTCTCCAGCCAGCATTAATAAAAATAATAAAATAAAATAAAACGAAATAGACATTAATGTTCAATTATGTTTTTAAAAGATATCAATAAAGTTAGTAATACTTTTAGATATGCCTAATGCTCAAAGTGTTTATAATCTTTCCTTGTTAAATTAGATACCTAGATAGGTAATATTAAAATACTATCCAACATACATATTCAAACCACGGATTTCATTAGGACATCGGCTCTTGGACGAGATCAACCTCTTCTTTTTTATTTACTCTTTTTGGATGAAATATTTATATTTGTCCAGCAAAACTCCATTAAGAATATAATTATTTCACAGAAAGTATAAATAACTTGTAACAATCTTTTTGTCGTCCAAGAAACCTCATTGACCTATTATTGCTCAAACTAAGTATAAACAATTTAGCAGGTGCATAATAACGGATCATAATTTTGTATATTATAGGCTTAATATAGAACGAGAACAAATTATTTTACAGACTCTGTTAGATATCACTCATTCAGATCGATCATACAATCACTTCACTCACTCAAACATTCTCTCTCTTCTCCCATGATGACTAACCGGTGTACACGCATGTTAGAGATAAATTAAGTAATAAATAAATACTTTCCACTACGCATTAGGGCATCATTATATCATTATTTTATGGATTAGACTCATTTCAGGTATATCACCTAAGATTTCTGGATTTAATGAGATGGCTTTGAAAGAGACAGGTTTCGAGTATAAGTTAATTTTCTATAAGACATGATTAAGATAATACACGATAAGATAATATATGATAAGACACGATTGTCTTTTGCCATACTAATATTTAGAATTGGTGTTCATAGTTTGTAAATCTGGAGATTGGTTTACTATCTCAGAGCCTATTTATAAAAGAGGCCTCAGCCTATCGCCCACAAAAACGCCAATAAAACCTCTGTCCCTTAATTGACTTTTACAGTATGCCCGGGAAGAGAAGCAGCTGGTACATTCTAAGTTTTCTTTCGCTCCCAGTCCAGCATTTTATTAATGACAGCACATTATTATCCCGAACTATGTGTCTTATACAACTTGTGCTTATGAATAACTGATAGCGGATTTTCAAACTTTAGAAGTTCAATAAACTTAAATTAACATGCCAAAATCCATGGCTTGATGTGTAAATTTTTGTGTTATTCACACAAATTTTCGCCAAAACATTTTCAAATAATATTACGAAGAATGCCGATTTTCAAACGATAACTAGGAAAACAAATTTGCCTTCACTGTAAGCGAACATTTTTGACATTATTGTTTATCCAAAAGACGACTTTTTCCATGAAACGGTAAAACAAAAGAAATTCCAAATTTAAAAGTAGAAAAACAATGTTTGTGCGTAAAAATAACGAATTTTATCATGGAGAAAACTCAGAAAAGTCAAATAGAACATTGATAGAGAGTTTTAAATCGTCAGTGTATATCCATTTCAAAAACAAGGTCCTACAGTACCAATTCAGTTTTTATCAAAGTACTAAACGGTAATAGTATATTATGTAACAAGTGAGTCTAGGCTCATTATTAAGCCCTCGCCTGCGGCTCGGGCTCAAATCACAGCCTCGACTGTAATTAGCAACGCTCACGAGTTACATACGACGTTTTTCAACACACTTGTGAGTAAAAGACAGACATACGTGGTCATAAAATAACAAACACATTTGATAACAAAGCTGTGAATTGTGATTGAAAAATGGCGCCGAACCTCGCGCATGCGCGTAGGTTTTTTTTTCCGCCAAATGTGTCAATGTCTGTATAGCATATACAGCCTATTTTAAGTGAAAATGTTTAATTTGGAGTGGTAAATGCAAATATTTTAATATTTTATAACAAATTATTGTGAATTGTGAATAATTTGTTTGATATACAAATTTGTTTTACTAATATAAGGCGCAAACATTTAAAAATGTATATGGATTTGAAGTGATATAAAACCTCTTTTGTTGTTTCTGAAAATATTTAATGTATAACCCGGACCAATAAAATATGCTCTGTTTACTCGCATGTAATTTGCACAAAGGTACAATTCAACTTTGTAGGATTCATTATATTATGCACTAGGGTATAATATATTATGCACACGTGACTTATAGCCCAGTTTATAGTTCTAAATTCAATAGAATAACGCTCACTTTACGAGCAAGTGTGTGGAAAACATTTTAACTAACTCTTTTAAAATAATAAATCATTTTGTGCAGGACAGTGACAGTAATCGCAAAGACAGTTAAAGACAGTAAAAACAATGTATATAGATAGTGTATTATAGTGTTTTATAAGACTCTCTTAAAGAGCTAAGAACATTTAAAGAAGTATGGCAGGCGTGTATGAGAATTCTGTATCGCTTTCTGGAACTTCACAATTTTATGTCAAACATGTATATTTTATAAATACTATATATGGTTAATCATGACAAAAGTTTTCAGATTTTTAGAAGTTGGGATTTAAAAGTTATTTGCATTTTAAATATTGGCATCGTATTGTTAGGGATCCTGAACTCAACTTTTGAACGTGAACGTGAGCTTGTGATAAAAATCGTCTGTCAATGCCATAGCTAGATGTCACAATAGGATATATTACTAAAATGGCTTTTACTGTTTTTGTTGAAATGAAACTAAATTGTACTACTGTAAAATGGTTGTTATACTGTAAAATACTTTGACGAAGTTTATAAAAACACGTTCGAAAAGCTTTTACACAGACGAACTCCAAAACGCTATTGATTGATTTTGATTGAATGAAGATGAAGGTGGGTGACGTAGTATGACATTTGAGTTGTCAGATTTGACACAATAAAAGTTTTCGTTTAGTTTATTGTCCACATTTACGTTTCGTTATTGAATTTGTGTATGAAAAACAAAAACTATTCAAATTGCGATTTTTCTTTTCTCCGGACTTTTAAAAATGATCTAATTGCTGAAAAATAAAGATAAGAATCTTCTTACTCAATAGTGTAAGTTTGGTGCCAAAACGTTGACTTAAACAGGCGATACACCATCCCGCATTCTTCTTTAGTGTTTTATAGTTAATAGTGTCACGTACAAGTGTTAGATATAAGAAATAGTGTTCCATAACAGTATTTTATGATAGTTTTATAGCCTAAAATAGCTTGATTTGTACTAGGGCTGATTTGGAAATAAAGAAATGGTTTTGAAAGTCTTATCATTCCCGCACACAGAGAGAGAGATCTAAATAGATAATATAATTGATAAATAGTTTTCCTATTAGAATATAGTAAAGATCTAATAAGAATAGTCGAATCTAGTTAGAATCTTATTAGAAAAGTCTAGAAAGTTCGAATTAGATTCGAGCGAGACAGACATATGTGTGTCCCGCTCGCACGCTTGCATTGCTCTCTCTTGTGCGGTATCCTTGCGCGCCTGCACAAAATCACTTAAGAATGCGCCATACTCCGCCAGCAATTTTCAAAACACTTCCCGTTTGCGTTCGCTCCCGAACGGTCGTGTCTTCGGCGGCTCCCGAGTGTTCGTATTGCGCTGCCCTTGTTCCCTCCCCCGCACTCGTGCGGGTAAGGTCCCAAGTTAAGCTGTTTCGGAAAGTTTTCTCTTGTGGAGGCTGTGTGGTGTCGGGGCTAATTCATCTGCCCTTTTCAGGGCGGACCCGACTGCTGCCGGCCGAAGCATCGCTGGTCAGGTGGATACGTAACCGTGACAACTAAGCCTGATCGTCCGCCGTTCACCGGCAATAGGTCCGTACTAGGTCGATTTCTTTTTCAGCGCAGATTGTGCAGCCGTGTCGCCGTTCAACGGCACTCAGGTCCTAGTCTAGGACACTTCTTCTTACAGCTCACTCCATTTGCTGGTTCCGATGGATCCCTCTGAGCCTTCGGCGTTCCCACCCTTTCAGGAACAATTCTCACAGTTGTTTTATATCCAAAACAAATAGGGGAGTCGTTTCGAACATTTATTATTTGTAGTCCAAACCCTGGCAGAAAAAGTCAATAGTATTTCCTCCGTTTCAGCTCCAATCCCTTCTAAACAAGCCGGTAGTAGTATGTTGGTAGACTCTTCCGCGTGCAAACGGAAAACTACCCCGCCGGGTAGTGATTCCGAATCCGCTCTTTTAGTTCCAGAATCTCCTGCTCCGTTCACGGAGGTTCGCAAAAAATCCCAATCAAAGAAGAAGAAGAAAGATGCTTCTTTGACTTTATTTCCATCCGTTTCAGCTGCTCCAGCCGCTGTTCCTGCTCCGCAAAATGTCGCACCGGCATCTGCTGCCGCGCCTTTTGTTTCAGCGATCCCGTCGACCCAGCCTGCGTCGCAATCAGATTCGGCTCCGCCGAAAGTCAAGTCTCCGCCCCCCGTCTTTCTACGGGACAAGAGCCGCTGGACCGAGGTCTCAGCTCTCTGCGGAACGCACACCCCGAAGATCCAGTATAGTAAGGCATCCAATGTGGGTGACTCTATTAAGGTCGATGTCTGCTCAATTTCTGATTTCAGGAATTTCACTCGGCTTCTTGCTGACAAGAAGCTCGAGTACCACACTTACGCCCTCCCTGAGGAGCGTAAGATTCGTGCCGTCCTCAGGAACGTGCCGTTCGAGCTCTCGAACGAGCAAATCCGTGAGGACTTGTCTTCTCAAGGCTTCCCCGTCGAATCTGTGCACAAAATGCACAGCCGCCGAGGCAAGCAGTTCCCACTTGCGTTAGTAATCCTAGCGAAGAGCGTGCAAGGGCAGTCCATTTTCAGAGGCAAGCTCTCCGTGTGCGGTCTCTCCAACATCCGCGTCGAAGCACCACACAAGCGTGGTTTCCCAGGTCAGTGCCACCGCTGCCAATTATATGGTCATGCGGCGGCAAACTGTTTTGCTTCCCCTAGGTGCGTCAAGTGCCTAGATCCGCATGGGACTAAGGAGTGCTCTCGCACTCCCGAATCGCCCACAGCTCCGTCCTGCGTCTTGTGCGGCCAGTCTGGCCACACAGCAAACTTTCGCGGCTGCCCCAAGGCACCCCGTGCTGCCAGGGCTACCGTGAAGCCCATCGAGAACTGGAGAGAGCGACCGCAGCCTAGCTCGGACGCTCCTGCAGTCAGTTCAAAGGCCCCCAAGGCCTTCACCTCTTTCGTTTCAGGTCAGCGCAGCCGGGACGCGACTCAATCGCAACCGGCCGCCAAATCGGCTTCCCAGTGCCAGAACGCAAAAGGTTCTCAAGACCGCATGGCGTTCTGGATCCAGCTCGCTCCCATCGACGAGATCCTGGCTTTCGGCGCCGCTCTCGACGCCAGCCCAGAGGGTTTCAACGGTGCTCTTCCGGTCCTAACCAAGTTCGCTCCCCTTATCAGGAAACTCCAGCAAGCTCAACGTTTCTAAACGTAGTCCTTCTTTCCAGCATTCCTATCTCAGAGTGAGTCTGATCACTCTAGATAATCTGTTAGTTTCAGCTTAGTCATTTCTGCTAGTCTTAGCTTTGTTTTCCTCGCTTTCAGTTCCTTTTGGTGGCAGCCGTCTGGATGCCGCTCACTACGCAGCCTCTCGCTCCAATTGGCTGTCGTTCCGACGATGACTAAGGACCTTAATCAAGGTGAGTCAAAAGGGGGATGTTTAGTGGGTTCTCTCAGCCTATCTGAGAGAGTCTCCACACTGTCTGGGCATTCTATTTGCCATTAGCCACTGGGTTAATAGCTTATAGAATGCCCATTCGTCCGTAATAGGATTCATCCTCCTCCCGCTAAAGCTAGCTTTACTGGTTTTAGTAGTTGCCAAACGACTTACCTTGGCGGAAAAACAAAAAAAAAAAGCCAGCGATTCATTCACGAGGGATTCGCCGAAAAGATCCCGAAGAGAGAAGATCTCCGGAAGAAAGAAGCCTCAAGCAACAGTACAGTGAATCTCTCAAGCCCGAAGACTCTTATAGAAGCCTGAAGTCATAGAAGACAGAAGACTGAAGGCGAAATACAGTTTACAGAAGAGCGCGGGAAATAGAGTGTGCTTGTGGCGTATTCGCGAGTGTAATAGTGCCGCGCGGCTGGACTTTCACGACCGTGTTAAGTGGTGAATTTGCATTTTCCTTTTGCCCCTCGCATCGATTCCAGCTTACAGTGTGGGTGGATAGCGCATTCATAGACTACAATCGTAATTAATTCACAGACTATACAGTCCACTGGAGCTATCCCCCACATTTTGGTCCTTCGAGAGCCGGATTTTTGAGAGGGCAATTGGGAGACAGTGATGCCTCTTACACGGTCGCAGTCTGGCCATGGGGAGCGGGCCGCCTCGACAGGGCCCGCTCAAGAACAGTCTCAAGCTCAAGCCATGAAGAGCAAGAATACGACGTCGCCGACAGAAACCACAGAAACGACGACGCCAACGACGTCGCCTACAGAAACGACGACGCCGACAGAAACCACAGCGACGACGGGTGCCACAGCTACAGAAACTACGAAGACCACCCGTCAAATCGAAGCTACGCAGTCACAGCGAGCTCAAGAACGATCTCAAGTATCGAAATCGAAGAAATCCTCGAAAATAACGAAGGCGAAGTTGAAGTTATTACGTTTACAAGTCGAACTCGCCGCCGCCGAAGTCACCGCTTTCGAAGACGACGAAACAGACTTAGAAGAGGAATCTGAAGCACCCTCCATTGAAGACACCATGAAGAGAGTGTCCGTATGGCTCGAAAATAATCCGACAGACTCGCCGCTGGCAATCCAGGGGCGGGGCGAAATAGAAGAGCCTCCACAGCAACCGCAACATAATGAAGAACCGACGCGTCCTGCGGCGCTCCCGGCACCGGCGAGCTTCATCCCCCCCCCCGGATCCAGTACCGGCGGGAGGGGACACAGTCGCTGTGCCGCAACAGAAGATCGACCTCAGCGAGTTGGCCTCAGCCATCGCACTCACCGCCAGGACGGGTCCGCAGCCGCCGCCGCCTAGATTCCAAGCAGAACTCCTTCCGTACAGCGGGTCATACCAAGAATGGCTCATGTTTAAGGCAGCTTATCAAGAAACAGCGGGATATTACAGCGACATAGAAAACACAGCGCGTCTACGACGAAGCCTGCGTTCAAGAGCTCGGGAGGTCGTCGAAGGGCTTCTCCTCTACAACGCGAAGCCCGAAGAAATCCTGCGAGCCCTCGAATCACGCTTCGGACGGCCCGACGCTATCGCCCTCGCCGAGTTAGAGCGACTACGGGGACTACAGAAGCCTACGGACGCGCCCAGAGACCTGTGCGTACGCGACGCGGGTCTGCAACATCGTAACAACGCTGCGTGCCCTGGGGAAGGTTCACTACCTGTACAACCCGGAAGTTACGAAGATTACAACAGAGGAGCTAACGCCGGCTATGCGATATCGCTGGTTTGACTACGCTGCCGAGAACCCTCAAGATGAAGCAGACTTACTAAAGCTTGTTAACTTTTTACAGAGAGAAGCGGATCGCTGCGGACCCTACGCGCAACCGGAGCGCGTCGCGGAAGACCACCTGGCGGCGAACAGAAAATTAAATCAAGAGCACAGTCAAAACAGAACAGCGCCACAGCGAACAGTTACAGTGAGTACAGATTTCGACCCATGGTGTCCTATTTGTGAGAAGAAAGGGCACCACGCCAACAGCTGCCGAGGTTTTATAGAAGCCGACCCAGACAGAAGATGGGACTTGGCAAAAACTAATTATTTATGTTACAGGTGTCTCCGTCATCGTGCAAGAAACCACGCGTGCAGGGAGAGGCTCTGCAATACAGACGGGTGTAACAGGCTACACCACCCTCTCCTTCACTTTGAGAGGCGCGCGGTCGTCGAACAGCCTGAAGAAACAGAACACAGAACAGAAGTCGTCGCAAGCACGTGGACGTCGGTGAACACTCAAGCGTATCTCAAGATAGTACCGATAGAAGTCACAGGGCCGCGAGGAAGCGTCAAGACTCACGCGCTACTCGACGACGGTTCAACAGTTACGCTCATAGACGCCGAGATAGCACAGCAAGTAGGCGCCAAGGGACCCGTTGAGCCACTTCATATTGAAGCCATCGCAAGTACAGAGTTCGAGTCCGAGCAGTCACGCAGGGTCACTATCACGCTACAGACAACAGAAGGGCGACACAAGATTCACGCACATACATTCACCGGGCTGAATCTATCTGCACAGCGCGTCACCCACGAAGACCTCGCGGACTGCGAACACATCAAAGACATCGCCGAGAAGCTCCAATATGAAACAGCGAAACCGAAGATACTCATCGGGCAAGACAACTGGCCCC
The DNA here is from genome assembly GCA_944452665.1 of Stenoptilia bipunctidactyla. NCBI lineage: Eukaryota > Metazoa > Arthropoda > Insecta > Lepidoptera > Pterophoridae > Stenoptilia > Stenoptilia bipunctidactyla. The sequence goes on from OX101730.1 coordinate 2,581,452, forward strand.
TACTCGTCGCGCCTACATCGAGAAAGGGACGGCGCGATCAACCTGTCGCCTCTCTCACTCCACTCGGATGGGTGTTGCACGGAGCGCGCACTCGCAACAAAGGCCAACGAGTACACTACGTCAACGCACTTAACAGGAAAATAGAAAATAGAAAACACAGAGAAAACAGAAAATACAGAGAAAATAGAACACAGTATCGCCGCCATCGAACAGCAACATAGAAAACAGCAACAGATACAGAAAAATTCATTCACGCGACGTGACAGTGTTGCGACAACTCGCGGGGCGAAACTGGAGGCCAGCCGCCGTCAACGAAGAACGCGACCTCAAACCCGACGAGAGAACAGAACAGCCGAACAGACAGAAACAAGAAAACAGCACCCGCGACGCTGCTGCGCAAGTAGCGTCCCTCCGAAGAGGTCCTGTGACCTCTGCTGGCGGAGGTCGACCCCACAGTCGACGGTCGACCCCACAGTCGACGGTCGACCCCACACTCCGTACCGCTCCACTGTGGGCGGGCCGGCGCCGTACGCGCCATCCATGGTCCCGCTCACCGACCGTGGCCTCAGGGGGCGCAATAGCTGGCGCGCCTCCCTACAGCTGGCGAACCACTTCCGGGCCAGGTAGCCCCGGGAGTACTCACCACCGGACCTCCATCACCGGCGGGAGCCGCACGGGCGCGGCCCCGCAATGCAGCCGGGAGATGTGGCGACTTTCCCCGGCCCTGACAGTCGACGCGCGGACGAGAGATGGGTTCCACGGAAGACCCGTCAGCTCGTCGTGCTGATCTCCGAGTCACCTGCCTGCACCGAGGAAGATGCGTCGTCAACGGCGGTGACAACGCACGGCGGGAGTATGTGGAGGACAGTGACAGTAATCGCATAGACAGTTAAAGACAGTAAAAACAATGTATATAGATAGTGTATTATAGTGTTTTATAAGACTCTCTTAAAGAGCTAAGAACGTTTAAATTTAGTGTTTTATAGTTAATAGTGTCACGTACAAGTGTTAGATATAAGAAATAGTGTTTCATAACAGTGTTTTATAATAGTTTTCATAGCCTAAAATAGCTTGATTTGTATTAGGGCTGATTTGGAAATAAAGAAATGGTTTTGAAAGTCTTATCATTCCCCCACACAGAGAGAGATCTAAATAGATAATATAATTTATAAATAGTTTTCCTATTAGAATATAGTAAAGATCTAATAAGAATGGCCGAATCTAGTTAGAATCTTATTAGAAAAGACTAGAAAGTTCGAATTAGATTCGAGCGAGACAGACATATGTGTGTCCCGCTCGCACGCTTGCATTACTCTCTCTTGTGCGGTATCCTTGCGCGCTTGCACAAAATCACTTAAGAATGCGCCACACTACGCCAGCGATTAATTCGCGAGGGATTCGCCGAAAAGATCCCGAAGAGAGAAGATCTCCGGAAGAAAGAAGCCTCCGAAGAAAGAAGCCTCAAGCAACAGTACAGTGAATCTCTCAAGCCCGAAGACTCTTATAGAAGCCTGAAGTCATAGAAGACAGAAGACTGAAGGCGAAATACAGTTTACAGAAGAGCGCGGGAAATAGAGTGTGCTTGTGGCGTATTCGCGAGTGTAATAGTGCCGCGCGGCTGGACTTTCACGACCGTGTTAAGTGGTGAATTCGCATTTTCCTTTTGCCCCTCGCATCGATTCCAGCTTACAGTGTGGGTGGATAGCGCATTCATAGCCTACAATCGTAACTAATTCACAGACTATACAGTCCACTGGAGCTATCCCCCACACATTTAATGTTTCGAAAAGTTTTGTGATGTTTTCTAATAAAATTTTGATTTGATACAGTATGTGCTCGAATAATCCTTTGAATTCAATGTTATTTTATTTCTGAGGTCTTGAATAGATCGTGAAAAGTAATGGCGGCTGGTTGCCATTACTCTAAAACAAGAAGAAGACGACCGTGTAAACTTTTATTATTTTATTTAAATTTAGTTTAGTATGGGCAGTGATAATTTTTAGCTTTGCAACGTACTCTCCACAACACAAAAGTAATAAAGCAAGATCTGTTGGGAGAAATTTCATTAGAACTAAGCTGTACCTTTGTACTCTGTTTTAAATTTCTTAATCAATTTTATTTTTAAATTGTGTACATAAACTGTTAAATAAAATAAATAATGTTTACTATGGGACTTTAGACCTGGTTTCTCTAAAAGTTACTTCATTGGGTAATTGTGATTTTGCATATGTATAGTTTGTTCATGTCTCTTTGTATATTTTGTTTGGTTAAATTTAATTCCTTTGTATTTATATTTTTATATGCTGCAGAAAATTAAATTTATTGCTTCCCAACATGTTTGATGTTTACTGTTAATAAGTGTTTTATAAGTACTTACCCTAATATAATGCTTTTCACCGAGGCTCAATTTCTGTATCATCTGTTCTACTTTTCATATCGATTTTATCTTCATCTCTTATGTTCTGAATAAAATTTCGTGTAAAGCTGAAGTCATAAGATCTTAGCGGTTCTTTTACAAACATTGCTTTTTAGAATAAGCTACGATGAAAATCCTAGGTTGGAACAGTTTTAACTGACACAGTTCGGAAATACGTGTTTTGCCTAGTCAGGACTAGTTTTAACTACTTTTCTATTTTTAGAATCAGTTATTTCTAGTTTTCACAAAGTCAATTAGTGAAAACTAGTCTTAACTAGGGAAACGCGTTTTTCCTAAAAACTTTATCTTTAACATATACATCGGTAATTATTTAAGTATCAGATTTTTGTCACATCCTACATAATCAGAAAATAAATAGATATGTTGTCCTCACACAGAACTTCATCACCAACTCACAAAATTTACATAAAAATTTCAACCTTAACAGAACTCAAAATAATACAAATCACAAGTACCAACCCAAAAACTAACTCTCTCTGAGCTCTCTAAGTCTCTAAGGAATTTAAACTAAATACTTTCAGTCATTAAAATTAATAGCCCCTCATGTTATATTAAAGAACTAACACTAATAAAGTAGCAACTTAAACTTATTGTTTAAATAGTCGTACGTTTTCATTAACAGGCACTGCCACATTGCTTTTGTAGTAACTCGAGACGAAAGAGCTAGTAATTTATAGAGTGCTTGACACTTTTTATTTGGACGCGAGCCCTGTAATTTGTTCTTTGCAACTTTAACATAAAGGTGTTAAGAGCCCGCTGCTCGCTAAGCCAAACTCGTTATTTTATTCCGCAAAAACATCTTGCTTTTCACGGAGGTTGACATTTTTGGTGAGACAGAAGACAGACGATCTACTCTTACAGAAATCGAAACACAAAAAATTTAAACATGCTTTTGCTACTTGTGTTTATATGACAAAATTATCTAAATTATATCCAAAAAAATTGCTTATTTGAACTAAGAGATACTTGAACTAGGTTTGTAGAACATATAACTTTAGTATATTCCTGAATAAATACGAATTATTTATGCCTAAAGTTGCGTTAAAATTGGGAACGAAATATGGATTTTTCAATGACCATAATCTAATTATGTTTTCTTAAAGCATCATGCTGACTAGCAACAAACTTAAAATCGACCAGATCAAACGATATTATACTTATTTTTGGAGTTTAACAGCAAATAATGACGCTATGAGGCTCCTGTGTTTGTATGGAAAAAATTACGAAATGAGAACTCTTAAGGCTTTTTATTCGATTGTATTTGCACGGTTCCTTGGCTTTATTATATGAAATAATGTATGTTTTATAGTCAAACATTACAACTTTTGGTAATGAGCCTTCTGCAGGACATTAGTCTCTACCCTGGGTAACGAGAAGGTATTGGCCATAATCCACCAAGGTGGCCCGGTATCGGGTGGTGGATGTCAGAATTTTTGGGGCGCCGAAATGACTTTTGACAAACCCTAACGTCTACTTTCTACAAGTATACAGCACCCGGGACCGACTGCTTAACGTGCCCTCTGAAGCACGAAGTCGCCGTGAGAAATTAATGGTCGGCGGTCACCCATCCCAGTACCGACCGCGCCGAACGTTGCTCAACCTGTGATATCGTATGATACACACAGTTACCACGGCGTCACGATGACTTCCATGTTTTCTTTTCTGATTTGACAGAGCCCTGCCCGTAGGTTCTCCACACGGAACGGTCCTACTCTGTCCATCACAGAGTAGATCGTCTGTCTACGTATCAATTAAAAAAAAAAATGCTAATGATTTTTGAAAAAAAAAATGAATAAAAATTGTAATAAAAACAATTAAATATACAGGGTGACTGATGGGTCAATTTCGAAATTCCAGGAAGGGATAGTTTGAGATCATACATGAAGAGAAAAAACCAAAATTAAAAATGAATATTAATTATATACTGAGTAAACTTAACCGAAAGTTAAGGAATTAATTACGCAACGCATGGTTACATAAGCGTAAAGCAATAGATACTTAGCGGGTGGTGGTGTGCGTGTTGACTAAGGCAGCGCGTTGGGAAAAGTGTAGTAAGGTCTCTTTATTTATTCATAGGGATTTCTGGTGAACAATTAAATACCTACTTTTATTACATAATAATGATCAGAATCGAGTACAGAGTGCTCTCCTTCAGTATCTAAAATTTGTCACCAGTCCCCCTGTATAATACGCAGCCAATCAAACTAACTACATGGCTTCAAATTAAGCAAAGCTTGTGTTATGAGATACCATGCAGCGAACTAGGGGAGAACCTAGAATAAAGAATACTTATATAGATAAACGCGCAGACCAGTAACATTTTTTTTCCTTGTTTCGTGCAGGAATCGAACACGGGACCTCACGTTAAGCGTGACCACTGCACCACGGAGACATCAATAATATATTTCTTTAATTTTTATGTTAAACTAGCTGACCCGGCAAACGTTGTTTTGTCATATAAATAAAAAAAAAATAGATGTTGGCCGATTTTCATAGATACCGGATAAGCACAAACAATTTCATCAAAATTGGTCAAGCCGTTTCGGAGGAGTATGGCAACGAAAACTGTGACACGAGAATTTTATACATTAGACTAGCTGACACGGCAAACGTCGTTTGCCATATAAAAAAAAAATAGATGTTGGCCGATTCTCATAGATACCGGATAAGCACAAATAATTTCATCAAAATCGGTCAAGCCGTTTCGGAGGAGTATGGCAACGAAAACTGTGACACGAGATTTTTATACATTAGATATCGCTCCACAGGTTTATAACTCTTGACTTTGACTTATTACACGAATGCAAAAGGTCCAAGCTAAAAGGTTTAAATGTGATAGTTAATTAAATATGTTTATGATGCAAACTCTCGTTGAAATGAATATGCAAGTGACCTATTTATTTCGTTTTCGTGAAAGCAGCTTTCTTATTACAGCTCTAGTTAAAATTAAATTAATGTTTTAAATTTAAGATGAAGTCAGTTTTGAAAACTTACATGGCTTTTAAAATTTAATATTTTTAGGTACTTTTATTGCGTGTAATTTTATTTTGATGAGTTTAAATAAGTACATAGTAAGTTTCAGACGATCTTTTTATGTTAATTTTCTGGAAAAAGTCAGTTCTACGTCTTATGCAGAATTGATGATTTTTATGTAACACATTTTTTCATATATTTAAGAGTGGCGTTTCACCCTACTACCGGGTTATTCTGGTCTACCACATCTCCTGAACGCTGCTCTAAAGCAGGCATTTACACTGGAGAGGCGACACTCGCAGTGGCTGGGGTGGCACCACAGAGAAGGCTTCGCGTCTCAGTTGTTCGAGCGAAGATGTTGTAACGCATAATCCACCGAGCTCTATCCGCAAGGTTTGGTTCGGCGACGGTTAAATTAGGCTTCAGAAGCATGAAAATTTATTATTATTATTAAATACTACATGTATTAATTTGTTAATTTCACACATGTTTGCCAATCCTTCGATTGACAATCTCACAGTCGAAGATTTAAGGTCAAAACTAAATTAACTATAACCGTAAACTTAAGTTTGTATTTTGACCTTTTACTCAAAACATTGGGTTGGGGAAAAAGTTTCTTCGCATTTTTTAAGAAAATTCAAAACATTTTTTAAGAAAATTCAAAACATTTTTTAATACAGTTTATTGACATTTAACTAAAGTATGTATGTATGTACCATTTTGTTCAATAACCTTTTGCCATCTTGAAGGTAGGGACATGATCCCATTGCTATAAAAATTTTGGGACCTGTTATCAAAATACCGCGACAAGTGGATTTAGCAGTCCTCTCGTGATGTTAACTTAACACTGCCTAAAGAATTCTGAAGAGACCGAAACAGGTGGAAATCTGAAGGTGCAAGGTCAGGACTATACGGCGGATGCATTAACACCTCCCAGCTAAACTCCCTTAATTTTTGCTGGGTGGCTATAGATGTGTGATGTTGATCAATTCCGGCCGCTTTCTCTCAACTTCTTGTTTTAATCTCATAAGTTGTTCGCAGTAGAGTTCAGAATCGATAGTCCTGCCTGGTGGTAACAGCTCATAATGAATAATGCCCTTCCAATCCCACCACACACATAACATCACCTAATTGCGAGTTAACCAGGGTTTCGCCACAGTCTGTGAAGCCTGACCGGCCTTTGACCACGACCTTTTTCGCACGTTCTTGTCGTACGTGATCCACTTTTCATCACCAGTTATCAGCTTCTTCAAAAATGATTCGGTTTCGTTACGTCGTAATAAAGAATCACAAATGACTTCACGGTTCATTAGGTTTCTTTCAGTGAGCTCGTGAGGTACCCAAATATCGAGCTTTTTGTGTTCCCAGCTTTTTTCAAATGCGCCAAAACTGTTTTGTGGTCAATTCCCAGTTCTTCAGCTACGTCGTAACTACTGATATGTCGATCTTGCTTCACTTTTTCAAAAATGGCATCCATTTTATCCGTATTAGGGCGACCAGAGCGAGGTGCATCTTTGTCATCAAAATTTCCGGATTGAAAACGCTTAAACCAAATTTGTGCTACTCTCACAGACATTGCACTAGGTTCATAAACATCGCAAAATTTTTTCGCGGCTTGCGTTGCATTTTTACCTTTTTACCTCATCTTGACAGTACGAAAAACAAATGAAAATCACACATTTTCATATTTGAATTTGGAATTATGTTCTTTAAAATTTGAAATTTCAATGATACCAAAACCAGCCAGATACAAATACTATAGCCAAAGAGATTTCATTACACGTTCATACATACTATAATGCGAAAAGACTTTTTCCCCAACCTATTACAATCACAAGTCAATCAAAAGTTACTAAAGATTCAGTACATTTTACTTGAGAATTTTAGTCCGTTATTTGTGAGCCTTTGTAAACATGGATTTCGCAACAATACGTACTGAAATTATATTTCGAAATATTACAAACATTACAGAAGAATAAGTTTTTATGCCTTTGCTTTAATATCAATGTAAAAATATGTTCTGTCAAAATAGAATTTTGTAAATATTCTTTTGTTAAAAAAAAATACTACTACTATTCTTTTGTTGAAATTTTAAAATAACAATAGTTAATTCGTAGAGTTAGCGCTTTTGTTCTGAAACTTTTAAAAAGCCATGCTAACATAACGATTTACATATTTTGAAAGAACACAGCGTAAATCCTTCTAAAAGGTTTTTCTGAATATAATAAGTATTATTTATTTCTTCATTTTCTTCAGATTGTCTGTTTTACGTAGAAACGTCTCGCTGTGATATGCTTTCAAATTGTGTATTATTGTAAAATGGCTACAAAACAAAGGGTGTAAAAATAAATTGCTTTTTGTATTTTATGCATTTATGTTTTGTTGAGCTTGCAGGAACGATATGACAAAAGATCTTAGCTGCATCTTTAGTATGAAGATAAATAATTTATGTAAACTGTTTCGATAGATACAAACATTTATAGACATGCAAATTCAGAGTTTTCAAATTGACGAATTTGAAGTGTTTCAAGGAAAATTTTGGTGAGAGAAAAGCTGCTGGAAGTTATTTTTCTAAGTATCGTGCACCTATTTTAACAATGTTTTTATTTTAATGATTTAAAAACTAGTTGTTTCCCGCGGCTTTACCCGGGATAAACGCTAAAAGCTATGGATAAAAGCTATTCCAGACTGTAAACTATCACTATGTCAAATTTCATCCAAATCGATTAAAAAGTTTTGCCGTGATAGAGTAACAAACACCCAGACATGCAGACATCCATCCAATCTTGCACATTTATATTATACAAAAATTTAGTTTACTTTTATTCGATAGATGACGCTGTACGTCGATTAAATCGCGCAAGAAAAGTTATAAAAGATTTAGCCATATTAACTTTCACAATTATAATGGTAATAGGATTTATGTTTGTTACATTTTATAATTAATTGAGTACGAGGTTTACCCAAAAACGGGTTTTACCTAAAAACATGGCGAAGGTTAAGGATACAAGCATGATTGGGAACCTCTGGTCTATACGAGTATGCAAAAACGAAAATTGCAAATACTTTGTGAATGGACAAAGGAATCAGATTGAGTAACTACTTGCCATGGACTCCAGAAGTACTTCATTCAAGTTATTTCCGAACAAAATATGCTCTCTAGCACCTTGACAGTACTACATCCCTATATGGGGTCATAGCAAATTATACCCCCATGTTCCCATGTGTTACACCCCCATGTTCCCATATGTGACCATTCCATAGACTTAATTTTGGGTCCAAGTAGTTTTTTCTCATAAGTCCGTGACTCCACTTAATCAACTTATCACTTAATCAACAATTTTGAAATTTTAATTTATGAAAATATTGAAAAAAAAATTTTTTTTTTTCGATATTTTGACCCACTTATCCGACCATAGCTAATCCGCTATTAAAATATAATTGACTATTATATGCGGACCCTGTATTTACGATAGGTAATAATAATAATTAACTCTTTATTGCACAACTACAAATAAATGCTTAGACAATCTACAGAAATAAAAACTTAGAGTAGGTACAAGAGGTGGCCTTATCGCTAAAGAAGCGATCTCTTACAGACAACCTTAGGGTAGAGGATTTCAGGTGCGTAAAAGCGTAGGTTTTTAATTTTATTATATTTAGGTATTATAGTAGGCTATTTCAATTCATTGTATTTTTTTAATGTAATTATCTGGGTTATTTCAATTTTATAAAAGTACTTACCTACCTAATATATGTATTTTAATATAATATATTGACGTATTTCATTTGTGACTTTCAAATTTAGGTATGTCTTTTTAATTTTATCTTCAAAATATGAATTTATTGTGTAATAAAATTAATTAATTAAAAACTTTTTTAAGTAGTTTGACAGGTCAGAGACTGTATGGACCGTGAAAATTACTCTTTTGAATTAGGACTGTACAATGCTAGCATGTGCTCATGCGCAGTATTTCTCACTTATTCCGAATGTTCATCTATATTTCATCATCATCATCATCATCATTCAGCCAGGAGACGTCCACTGCTGGACATAGGCCTCACCCAAGGTTTTCCACGTCTCTCAGTCCTGTGCCGCCCTCGTCCAGCGTTTACCAGCGACTTTGACCAGGTTGTCGGTCGTTAGTAGCCTGTTGGAACCCGGGGATTATTAGCACCCACTGTCCCGACGTTTCCTCGACCGCCACCTTGATCGAGACTAGCGGGACCGCCGGAGACTAGGGGCCAGGGCCTTTCGTTTCGATTCATGAATAGTTTGGGTGGGAAATGCCGTAATCGCCACGCTTGGCGTGTTGTTACGACGCAGAAGGACGCTGCTGCCCGTCCTCTGGATTGTTTTCCCTTAGAAACCTGTTATGACACCCACGGGAAGAGATAGGGTAGCGCTATTCTCAGGTGATGCCACACGCCTCTATATTTCATAATTTCAAAATACTGTGACACAAACCAGCGCATTGGACACGCCAAAATAAAAAAAGGTTGTTCTCAAAATTGGTCGGAAATTTTTAATTGAATAGCTCTGGTTTATTCCAGAATATTCGAATGTTTAGTTAACAAATCGCAAGTCAGGTAAATGGTAGTTGGTCTCGTTAAATTATTGTAATCAAGATAGTAACCATTGATGACCAAGATAGTATTGAAAACCAAGATAGCCATAAATGAATTAAATGTTTATTTAAAACGAAGTAAAAAATGAGCTGAAGGAATAAAATGGATATTATTTATTTCGAGTATTGGGCACATCGTGAACTACTCATTGAACAACTATTTCGTATACATATGTACTTAAATCTGAAGTAAAGTATCTTTGTGCACCTAAATAACCTTAACATATAAGCTAAACTCAATGTATTATATCCAAACGTAGTTAAGAGTTAAGACTATATGTTCAGTACTGTAATCCGCAATTTAATGATATGGCCAAAATTCTAATCCATCGACGACATTTACATATAGATTGATTTCCATTCACAATTCTCTGCAGAATCTTAACCGTTCTTAAACCTTTTAACCTTTTGGAACAGTTTAAAATTCAGCAAACATCCTATCTCCTTCATTAAGTCAAAGCCTATTTTGTTGAAAGCGTTTTCTAATCCTCTCCTAAAGAGGCTTTAGGTAATAGGCGGTCTCGAAGTAAGAATGTGGTGTCTTGGGTTAAGGTAGACGCATTATAGAGTCGAGGTAATGGCTGTATAAAGATTGTCCTGTACTGTATACTGTAAACTATATGAATAAGTTACTATATTTTCATGTTTTTTTTTCTGTTGTTTATCAATAATTAAGCATTCACATGGTAATTGAATTAAATATTTTAATAAATTAAATAATTTGACTAAGTCCGACTTCTTAACATGGTGGAACTATAGATACTATTTTTACTTCATACAACTTGGTTTAACAAGTATATCAGATTTGATGAAGCACTTCCGCCTTTTTAATTTTAACACTTCTCTTCGCTCCTCATTTACCAAATATTTTTTATGCTCAGTTAAGGTATAAACTCAACATGAACTTTGAAGGTTGTGCACTATTATAAAGATAGGGTGCCACTTGTCTACATCTCGTGGGTGGTTCGAAGAGAAACCCTCAATCCGGTGATTGAACTATACTGAAGTTTGGCCACATTGGCGCTTTCAGGTTTCTTGTCCGAATGATCGATTGTAAGTTAAGCATAGTTCAGTTCTTAACCTCAACCGCATCTCAAGAAGGTGAAGGTATCTCCGGCGGTTACTTTGTGTACTTATAAGAAAGTTTTGTATTCAATGAAGTTATTGTGGTTAATTGAAAGGTTAAGAGTACTTAAATTCACATAGCATGTTTGTACGATATGTTTTTATAAAACTTTGATTTAAGTTACGAAGAAAATAATTTGGGATACGAAAAAAAAATTTGCATTAGAAATGGGTATTTCTTTAAAATTTTGCTTCATAAAAACTAAAGACACAGAAAAATTAGATAAATCCGCTTAAAAGCGTTTTAGTAGTGAAAATTTGAGACAATTGTAGAATAAAAATACATATAAAGGCAAAAAATGCTATGATACATATATTTAGCTACTCACTCACTACTGAGTTAAAAAATAAATACATACATAAATAACTTCACGCCTGTACCTATCCCTTGTGGGGTAGGCAAAACAGCAGAGGTTATAAAACCATCTGATGTCACGTTCGACAAATTTGGAGGTATTATAATGATGGAAGAGACTATTGCAGTAATAGGGGGTCAGCCTATCGCCGACAAAAACAGTATGCCCAGGAAGAGATACAGCTGGCACATTCTATGTATTGCCTTCGCTCCCAGCCCAGCATGGAAGTTTAAAATACACTAAAAATAAAACACTTTTGAACCGGATTTATCAAGTATAATTTATATTTTAAATGATAAATCGACGCTTCGGTGTCCTTGCAGACCCCGTGGTAAAATATTATGTAACGTGAAACTTAAGACGATATTAAAATACACTTTTATCAATTTTCATCTTCGACCTTATCGTCACTTACCATCAGGTGAGATTGAAGTCAAACGCGGGTTTAGTCACTTATAAAAAAAAAAAAAATGTTAAAAAAAAAACATAAAGTCAACTATATTTCTACAAATATAAGTTATATCATAGCGTACAGTTTAACACAATCTTTACTCAATACGTGAGAGGATGCAAAAATGCGAGCAAATCTCCCGCTTCGAAGAATAATACGATCGAAGATAAATAGTAGGAGACATTCCTCGCCGAATATATTTTCAGGGAAATATGTATAAAATTTCACTGAATTTGGATACATTTCGCTGAGTTTTAGGGGTAATATTTTCTACCTAGAAATGAGGCATGAGTGGAATTCATAAAATATTTTTTATAAGGTTTTATTTGGACCTTGAATATTTTTTTGTGTCTTTGTCTTTGCTGTTTCGGAGGTTATATTTTTATCGAATAATTTTATACATGATGAATTTTTATGCAACTGCCTAAATACATTAGCTTCTTTATTACACATTTGTAGATATACTGAAAATAGTAAAATATCTCCAGGCAGTAAAATATCCAAGTTAACATCAACTTTGTAGTTACAAAGAAAGTTTTGAAACATATATAACTTCGACATAACTTGTATCTATCCTATCAAATATCAAAACCCAAACAATTTTCTGTAAACTCGATATACAAATTTGGCCAGTGTAAAACAAGGAAAAACATCTAAAAAATCCAGTTTGCTTTAATTAAAGAACGATCCTCGGGAATTTTCAGACGCGTGAAAATACAGTGATAGCAAAGAAAGGGTTATACGCTTACGTCATGATTAATTGACTGACCATTCCATCGCTCTTGTTTGATCTGCATGTAACAGAAGCATGTCAAGCCCACTGAGCTTGTTTGTGCCCGTAACCTGTTCAGCAACACTCGAACATTGAAAATAAATTAATCAACAGGTCGGATCTCAATTTTATGCATAAAAATGTGATATTACATAAACCATATAAAAGGTAATGTTTGCGAAATATCTCTAACAAATTGTTGCACATTTATACACACAATATAATAAACCTTGTTGCAAACATGTTCATGCACACAAATATTTGCAGTGTGCAGGAATCGAACCCGCAAGCAGTGGAGTTTTGAGACAGACAGTAACCCATTGCTACGGGCTGCGCAGCGGTCGTCAAATGCACCAACTCTCAAAACGTCAACCTGCCTAAAATGAAAGAACTGTCGAGACGATGAAAATAAAGGCAAAACGCAAGAACTGTTATCATCAAAATATTCCGACATTTTATAAGGTCCTCATGAAAAAAAGTAATAGTTTTTCAGTATCTTTGACTTTAAGCAGGGGCAAGTTTATATTAATATACATATATATGTATAGTAATATTAATATTATGTCGGCGGTGTCTAGCTAGAGCCTTATAGTTTATTTCGATTGTCTTCGGATGCCAGTACCTTCTTGGTACTTGACAGAGTCTACGTCACGAGTTTGTCACTAGCAGAAAGAATAATAACAATACAGAAGATGGACAAGAGAAAAGTGTCCTTCAAGCAATTATTCAAGATAATCAAGAGATCATCAGCAATGTAGTGACACGCTTGTGAAATAGAAACTGCACCGCAGCCAAGATCAATCAGTTCAGCACCACAAGCATTGTCGACAGTAGAAAAACCGACTCGCCCTAAAGACGCCCACACAAAATTGGTATTAGAGAATCATGATTGAAATCCCCAAGAATACCTGATGTTCGATAAAAGAGAGGAATCACCCCGATTCCGACTTGGAACATAAAAAACAAAATAAAATTTTTGAAAAACCCACGACGCGACGGTTAAAAAGTAATTAAAAAAGAATAAAATAATTTAAAATCCCCCGACTAAAATGATTTATGTGACTAGAGATAATTAACATGAAAAGCTTTTTTAAAAGTTCACTTGATCTCACACAGAGTCGGTCATATTATGAACAACGTCCTATTCGTTTTCATAGCACTTCCCTACGCTTACCTATTCGGTTCTCGAAGATGTAGATGTTGCAATAACATAGGTATTCAACTCCCTATGACCTTTATAAGAAGAGCAAGAAAATCCGTCAAGGGCTGCCATCAATATTTTAAATTTCAATATAAAACTACAAAACGAATTCATTCAATGGCAGGAAATTTACTAATCAGTTTTTCCTACCATGGCATATCATTCGCAGTAGGGTATAATTGGGGTACCTGGATCAATAGATCCAGGTACCCCAATTATACCATTTTGAATATATTCAGTTTCTCTATTCAAAAATATTTTTTATTCAAATATACTCTAGATCCACTCAATTCTACCCTTTTAAATATATTCAGTTTCTCTATTCAAAATATATTTTTTATGCAAATATATTCCCGATCCACTCAATTCTACCTATTTGAATATATTCAATATAATTATAACCTTTTGTCCTCAATCTCTAATATATAATATTTATGCATATTATCACAAGTTAGCAATCACTATACCTTTATGAATAAAGTTTCTCTATTCATAAATATACCTATGATACATTAAACGCTTTATCTTTTCACATAAATACTTTAAACAAAATTTCAGATTTTTTTTATGTTAACTAAAATAATATTTTCTCTGTTCAAGTTATATGTAGTCTCTTCATATAAACATAGATATATGAATAAATAAGTAATTCAGTTATATTTTGATGTATATGTACCTATATAAAATGGATAATAGAATATATTCATGTCTATCAATAAAGATGATTTTCATTGATCATTAAAACTAAAATAAATATGTAGGTAGATTTTTAAAATAATAAACGCATGTATATTTTAATCAAATATTTATTAAAATCTTCAAAGTAAAATCTTATTTTCTAAACACCACTTGTTTAAACAAAATACATTTTTTAATGCACATATTTTATCATGATGAATACAATTAAAAATATCAGGTGAAGACGAATAATCTTCATGTAATTTTACTAAATTAGGACAGTTCATATTTTCTAAATTATATATTACATTGCATAGTGGGAATATATGTTTTAACCATATTAATTTTTCATTACCCTTTACAAATATACGTTTATCTTTTAAAAAATTAACCAAGCTTTTCTCATAGTTTAAGTATGGCACACAGCCCTCATTCCAGTAAATACCACGGTTTTTTTCTATCCAACAAACTTGTAATCGTTCTTTCTTAGATAAATTATAAAAAGGGTAATTAGTAGTACTTCAATACGATTTTTACAGATCAGTGCTATTTCTTTTGGAATAAATTCATTTTCTTCGTTCTTAAATCCTTGTATATCAACAATTACATTCATGTTAATTTTCTTACAATATTACTTAATGGTTTATATTCGAAAAGTCGATCGTTTATGATCATACAATATGCTGATGTATTTTCTGGAATATCTTTAGAACATTCAATTTCTAAACGCACATCGACTGGTCCTGTTTTGATCGAATCGTTTTGTCTTGAGCAGTCAATTACAAAAATAGGGGCCTTTTCTTTAAACTGATTCAAATCAAGCAACGGATCAACGCCGCAGTTGTAATACGACTGGCGAAAATTTACATACATTTCATATAATATACTGAATTTACCTTCATCAAATCTAAGGTTAAGTGAATCGTAAGGGTAGTATTGTGAATTTAAAAATAACTTGATATTTGTCACATTGCAATGATCAAATAAAGAAGAGCTTTTAAGTTTATTACTTTTATTGTTAGTTTGCAAAGCAAACACAACAAACCTTGGTTTCTCAAGCTGGGAAGTAGTTTTGACTGACCATGAATGTTTTGTAGTTTTGGGTAGTAATGGATAATCATATAAATCCCAATTTCGAAAGGCTAAATGAATAGAACGATCTTTTTCCAAACTTTTAAGCAGTGACACTTTGCAACGATCACTGACTTTTATATGAGGCATTCGCCATTGTATTTTATGTATATTAATTTCTACGTTATCATTTTGTTCTAATAACACACTATTTATTTTATTTATTTATTTATTTATTTATTTATTACAAAGTCCACAGCTCTTAATAATTAATTATTACAAACATAAAAATAGTACATATAGCCAATTATGGATTTACATTATTTAAAATATGTATATGTAAAACTTGTATTTGATGCACAGCTACTGCGTTGTAATATAAGTTCATGTCTACAATTAATAACAATTTTATTATAATCTTCAGCAAATCCTAATATTTTATTTAAAGGTATAACAACACTAAAATATCCACTTTTTAATTTCGTTCCATTTAAATTCCAGCCCCAAACTGCTGCAGCTTTACTTTCACCTTCGTTCATAGAAATGTATGATTTTAAAGTTGAAGTGATCCCAGGATTTTTATTTCGATCGATTTCAACACCATTTAATTCATATCGTATATCTTGAAATAAATGGGAAATAGGGTTGTTTATAAAATTTACATCTTTTTTCACCAACTTTCCTGCTGCATCTTTGGTGTACACATTAGCAAAACCCTCTATGAAAATTGAACTACCCGATGGCAATACGTATAAGTCTTGTTGGTGAATAGGAATTCTTACTTCATCGTTTTCCTTAAAACTTGTATTATACGGATTATAGCTATGAATCTCATAACTCTCAATAGAGTTATCTTGTACAGGAAAATCCGTAATATGCAACATTTTTAAACTTTAAAACCTAAATATCTAAGAAAATTTATATTTTCTTTGCTTACTTTTTTTAATTTACGTGTACTAGAACGTCTGACTTCTTTGACTTTAGGACGCGATATATTACACTTCACTCTGCTGGTCGGAATTTTATAGAAAACTAGCATGTTTTTTTAATTTATATATTTTTTCCCAGAATATTGATATTTTTAATTTGAATACAAAAAACGTCTCTTAGCAACTATGGTCAGAGAGTTTATGTTTTATAACAAATACTATCTATTTATTTTATAGAATGGATATCTACGTTAAAGCAAGGTTCACATAATATGTTTTGTTACATTTTAAATGACAGTTTATTTTTCTTAAAAAATGAATTTAGGAATTTTAAACACAAATGACCACAGTTAAACAAATGATTTTGTTGTATATTATCATAGTTATACCGAATATTAGTATTGTTTCCAATATATTTTAAGAATTCTTTTGGCGGCTTCAAGTTTCCATAGCTGTCAAAATATTCAACGTAATTATTTATTTTACCATAGGCTACCCAATGAGTACCAGGATTTTCAGAAGAGTCGAGATTAATGACCCCGCATTCTATTGGTAATACAGCATTCGGTAATGTATCCCTCATAAATACGCCACGGAAGAATGGAATATTATCCGAATGCTTTATAATATCAATATTGGTAAGAGCTCTATTAGGCAGCCTGTTTATTAGTTTTTTTTCTTGGAGATATAAATCCCTAACCCGTCTTTGTAGGGTTTAAGGTGTAAACCTTTTCCAATGAGTAACGCTTCCATTTGTCTGTTATGTCGCTCAGATTCATCTAAGTGCTTTTTAGCCATCTTAAAATCATTGACAGCTTTTGCTATTCCAGCTGCGCCTCCGGTTAACCCGCCAACAGCAGATAAACCAGCAAATATTGGTATTAATGGAAGAAACCCTCCAGTTTTGGGTACTGGTATAATTCGAGGTAAATCTATAGGCAAATCTGCTGCAAAATCTCGAGCTGCTGCATAAGCTAATTCCATCAACGCTTTTTTACATCTAGGTTTAATTTTTTTGATATGTTTTTTGGTGTGCGCAACAATTTTTTTGAGAGTATTTTTCACACCACTTCCCCTTTTTACATCACTTATTTTTTTTGTTGCACTTGAACGTTGTTTTGATTTCATTGTGTTTTTTATGTTCCTGCAATTATAAAAAAAGCCTTTTAGTTTAAAGAGTCTATATTCTTTTAAGAGCAAATCAATAGTGATTATTTAAACGTATGTTCTTACTTAAATACTCGATCCATAGAAGCTATGTACGATTTTATCGTTCTCACTCAAAACACGTTTGTTTTATTTATCCAACTATTTTCACAAGAGGGTAGTCCTAACCATTTAACATACACTTGGTTTCCTTTACTTTTTAATACTTTTTCAACTAGATATAAGTCAGGATGGGAGGTTTTCTGAAGTTCTTGAGCATAGAAGGCTCCTAATATTGGTCGACATCTCGCATCTTCTATTAGATATGTCACAGGGTTTGTTTCCTGAATTTTGACTATTTTAAAAATTTCTGTTGACCAGTTTGGAAAGTAACCTTTATCAAAACATCCTTTATATTTACTTATTCTTACAAAGTCACCGATACCAAATTTTTTATGCTTAACATTTTTTTTAGATTTAGCTAAGTTATTGTATTTCTGCAATAAATTTATTTTATTTATTTGGTTCACAGAAGCTGGTGGTTGCCCTATAGTTCTGTGATTGGTATTATTATATTCCTTCACCTTTTTTTCAAGTATATCATTATACCATTTATAATTTCCATTCAAACTGAACTCTTTATACAGTTTATTCTTTAAAGTTCTTATGAACCTCTCCACTATTGAGGCTTTCTTTGTGGAAAATGTTGAATAATGGTTGATGTTTTAAGTTTTCATAATATTTTTAAATTTATCGTTATAAAACTCTGTTCCCATATCAGTTTGTAAGTTAATTGGAATTCTTCCTCTATGTAGCAATGTTTTGAAGGCATTTGAAACATGTTGCTTATTTTTCTGTTTGAGAGGCAAAGCCCAAGCATATTTCGAAAACGTATCTATAACTACCAGTATATATTTATATCCCTTATTAATTTTTGAAATTGTTTGCATATCCATTAAATCTGCTTGCCAAAGATCATCAATATCTTTGAGTATAACACATCTTCTTGGAAAGTTAACTCTAGCATTTTTATGGATTTCATTGATGACGTCTGCTTTGCTCATAGTGTTTGTTTAATTTTCCTGCCAATTCTTTTAAAACTATACTTTTCTCAATTGATTTTATTCGATCGTTTAACAATTTAATTAATGTATTTATTTGATTCAATTTATTTAAAATACTTATTTCAAATTGATTATTATGTTCTTGAATACTATTTTTAGTATTTGCAGAAGTTTTAACGTTCTTTGAAATTTCCGTTTTTGTTTTATCTGTATTGTTATTAAAATTTAAGGACATCTGTTTACTTCCACTACAATTTACATCATTATGTACATTCATCTTCCAACAACTTAAAATAACTAAGTTTCTTATTAAGTTTACAGGATTTTTATTCATTTATAATACGTGCTTCTTTCAGCTCTTCTATGATTGATATGATTTCATTGTCATGGTTAGTATTACCAGCATTTTTGGATGAAATTAATAACTTTAATCTCTCGATAAGTTCATTAGGATCATCCCAATAAACGTAATCTGTATTACTCTTATATTTTTTAAATATAGGTATAAAGCCTCCGCTTTTTGATTCTTCAAAATGTTCTGGACTTTGAATGTTAATTTGTTGTGAAAATAACGGTTTTATAATTTCTCGATATTTTGAGCTTTTATCACCCTTCAATTGTCCATCTGGATTAAAATCTCTTTTGTGTGCGTGTGTGTTACCAAGTATTTGTTTATAAACCATTTTATCTTTTTCAGTAACCAAACTAAGGTTAGGCTTATTACGAAGCAATAGTTCCTTTAAACCAGAAGTTAATTGATACTTTTTGTTGTTTATAGTCACATTAGTTTTGTGTGAACCATTATTTGATAAAGCTAGTGACACTTTGGAATTCCCCATCATTAATTTTTTATTTTCACAACGTATACCAAAGGGTACATTAATATTATTATCACAGATTTCAATCATATCATTTTTATTCACCGATTCAAATGAATCATTATGAATATTAGCAGTATTTTTAATATACTTGTTTGAGTTATTTAAAAAATTTGAGTCCATCGAATTAGATTTTAATGATTCCTCAAAACTTTCATAGTCTAATGTTGAGTTGAATTTACCCATAATATCATTATCATTGAGAGATGTATCAGTATGTTTTTTGTTTTTATCCGAAACATTAATCAAAGTTTCTAAGGAATCTGTTATTGGTTTAAATACTCTTTTAAATTTCATATTCGCTGTATCTTCATCATTTTTCATTATTTTAAGTTTATTTTTCACACTGTCTATTGATGTTATTAACTGTTCTTTAAGCGTTATATCCATTTTATTTTATTTAAATATCCAACCGCTATTTATAAATATCGAGCTTCAACTAATATGCTTCATGCAATAATCCACTATTTAAACACCTCATTTATCAGCACTAGTTATATCTAGAAATATATAAATGTGTCAAAACCTTTTCTGTACCTTCCTGTGTTTAAAGAACAATCTTTATTTATTAATAAAAAGTCATAACGATCTTGCCAAATATTAGAACAAAGCTTTTTAAATAGCAGCCACTCTACATCTGGATTGACGTGCTCATCATAAATATATCTCAAATTCCTATCGTCTTGTCTAAAGATAATTAAAAGATTAGTGTTGTCTCGTATAAGCTGCTTTGGAATTTTAGAGTAGGTCTGCGATAAGTAAAAACAATCTATTTGCTTATGTCTCCCCATTGCGAAATAGTTACGAATATTAATTTGATTTTCACATGCAACATCATCAAAAATTATGACGGAATTAGACAAGGCTTCATTAGGGTGTATAACTTCTTTGTTGTTGTTAAAAACAAAAAACTTAACAGAAGGAATACTCTTTATAACTTGTTTAAGAAAACAATATTTCGATTGAAAAGCAGTTTTCGAATATAAATAAATATGTTTGAATTTTAACCCATTCTCGTGTAGTATTAAATTTACCATTACGTTCGTTTTACCACAATTTGATGGACCACAAATTATACATCTTATAGTGTTAGGTAAAAGTGCGCTGTGTTTTATTTTTAGTGACTGATTTTCTAAATGTACAGGACTGACTTCTAAAGTCAGGCTTTGCTTAATGAATTTCATTGTGTAATGTGAGCTTACTGATAAATACAAGCCTTTTTATACACGCAATGGATGAGTAAAGGCTGAGATAGATATACACATTTCTGATATTTTTCCATAACTTTACGCAATGATCTGGGTATCAAGGAAATTATGAATAAATGAAAAAATGTGAATTCTTGGATAATTTTATTTTATATCTTTTACAAATAAGTACAAATTATGAGACAATAATTTAGGTACACATGAATAAATTTGTAATAATTAAACTTATATTCTAATTCAGTAGTTGTACATATTTTACTATAAAATAATACTATAATGCCCCCATGGCAATGTATTTATATTATTTGGAAGTACATATCTTTTATCATCATTTCTATTCATAACTATTTTGCTTACTTCTTGGGTATATAGTTCATGTTTTATTGATTTTATCATTCTCATTTTGCGAATGAGCGTGGTACTTTCTTTATTAAATAATATTTTATTGTAATGTGATATATTCAAATGCTTTGTAACTGATTTTGAGATACCTTTTGCTTTTTTTAATTGACATTTAGAAGCTAGTAAGCAATATAGTTTTGCCCTTAAGCCAGTAAATTCACTTATCACATCTCCACCTAATTCGTCTTTAAAAAGGCCAGGGATTTTAGCGTTTACTAACGGCATGCGGAAGGGATTGCATGCATCATAATTACTTGTATCAAAATCATTTAAATTATTTTTTATGTCTTTGTAAATATCTTTTGTATTAATTGAGTATAGTAGGCTATCTGTATCTGTATAACAAAGCGTTATGTTATTCATATATTTCTCTTTCATACTGTAATGGTATTGATAAAGATGCAACTTTGCGTACTCTAACACAGTAAAGCCTATATAAATGGGTTTATCTAAAACAATTTTTTCTGGTTTAAGCTGCACAGCTACAAAATCTTCTGAAAATACTGAAATACACTTTAAGTTAGGTTTACAAATTAATTTTTGAGCACCAAGTCGTTTATTAGTAATATTTTTTAAATCTATCCATTCTGTTGCCAGCTTAATATTTACCTGTTTCCGTTTATTCTCTATAGTTTTACCAAAAATCGAATTGTTTAATAGTTTGAAAAAATCTTTTTCGAATATTGTTTTTGATGCTTGACGTAGCTTGGTATTTAAGTCAATATATTTTTTTAAATATTTTTCTTGCCGAAAAGTAATTATACGATGGATTTTTGTAAGAATTAATCCATTTTTTAAACATTCTTTCAGATGTGTGTAATGAATTACATACTTGAATTTATGATATAAATTGGCAATTAGTTTTTCAGTCTTTCCACCTGGGGGTATAAATTTTTCTGGAGCAAAAGGTAAGTCACTATGAAGATTGTGTAAATGGTCAGGATATTCAAGGTCCACTTCTAATATAAATCCATACGTACTATTATCTGATATACTCATTACATTGAATGAAACTATTTCGTTTTCGTTTAAAAATCTAAACTCTGAAATTGGAAACATTTTAGTCATAGCATAGCCATAAAGATTATTACAATCAAGGTATATCAAATAGCTGGAAGGTTGAAGCTCGTTGTATTCAGACAAATAAATGTTATTCGCTTTTGCATGACGCAATGAGCACTGCGCAAGCCCACCACGTATACCCTTTTCCAGCATTTGATAAATCTCTAGATCATCAATTAAGTCCAACTCAACTTTTGTGTAAAGCAGCATAGCATCCCAGCTTAAACTAGGAGATGTTATATAGTAAGCTGGATCTAGTTTGTAATACTTTAAACTTATAGTCCGGAAATTTTCGAATATATCACATAACAATAAAACATCACATTTTAAATATAAATCAGTATATTCTCCAAGATTTTTTATATTGAATGTATTCCACACCGTGAGAGCATGTTGATAATCATCATCATTAATATCTTCACTTTTCAACATGCTATAGAAATATTTTTTGGCGGGAAGTTTATTTTGTTCATACTTGTCCCAACAATCCATATAATCATATGGATAAATACCTTTATTTACGAGCAAATGCGTGTTAATGTTAAATTGCTCGTACAAGTGAGTGAAATCATTTTTAGTCAAACTTTTACTTAAATTATCTAAACTTGAGCTGAGAAATTGAAACGAATCTATAAATTTCATTTGTATTGGATGATTACCACGCTCAGATTCTATATATTTAGTAATTGATAAGTACCTTTCCTTAGTTTTAGGTATAATTTTAATATCACCTTTACATTTAGCCAATTCTTTTATAAATAAATGACAGTCATAATTCGATAAGTTATGAAATATTATAGGTATGAATGAACAAACTTTGTACATTAAATTACACTGAACATGAGCAGGTCCTCTGTACTTTCCTGTCACATGATCATGGTCTCGTACTTTATCATCAAATAATAATTGATTACAAATATGACAAATTCTTGCATTTTTATAACTGATTCTCTCACATTTTGTTAAAGGTTTCATAACTTTTTTGCTACCTAATATTTCGTTGATTTTCCTTACATCTTTGATCAATTTAGATATAAAGACTTCAACACAATCTGGACCTCTATACGAAACATATTTATTTTGACTCGAATCATGTGAGCAACATATATAATACCCAAAACAAGAGGGTTGATGTTTTTGAAAAAAAATTGTTTTTTCAGATAGTTTTTCGGAACAACTCAGTAATAGACTTTCAAAGTCAGCATAAATAACATAATTGATTCTTTGCTTTCTATCATAGTTCTTAAAACCAAGCTTCGTATTATTTTTTGGTAAAATTGTTAATACTTTTGAACATGAGTGAGTTTTATACTTAGATTCACAACTAAAAAATTGTAAACATAATTCACACAAGAATAAATCACCCTTATGATTTGATACTTGACGCCGAACTAATCGAACTAGATTTTTAATTAAACAATAGTGTCCTTTACCTTCTTTTTCTAAAAATAATAAATTCACATGGTTAGGTTTTTTAGAATTGGATAAATATAGAGGCCCTGTTATGCTTTTATCCTTATTATCTACACCATAAATATTAATGCTAATGTCATTATTCGTTTCAAATAATTTAATATCTTTGTGTGAGACTGGAAAACACATTCCATTAATATTAAACACTGAACTAAAATGTGGATATGAACTTATTCTGCAAACATTATTTTTAGCGGGATACAAAGCGGCTATAACACTCCACAAAAAACAAAAATCATCATTATTTTGTATATTTACACAACTTTTTGTGTTCTTAATTTTTGTTGGTAAATCTAAGAATGTACCTCCTCTCAGTGGACTGTATTTATTTATATTGATTTCCAAGTGACTTATCGATAGATAAGACCATCCAGATTCTTTATGTTCAAATTCCGACAACTTATGTTTTAAAACTTCAATAGTATTCGAATAAATATCATCAATATTGGTATTATTGCAAATGACTTTATATTTTGTATGAAACGATTTCACTTGCTGCTCACTTGTTTTTACCAAAAAAAATATTGCAAATAATTCAAAGTTAACCTTGATACATATATTTTTCATCAAAGATAAATTAACAAGTTTTATAATATCATTTTTATTCTCACATAAAAAAGACTCAGGAGTAAAGTATTCGATTTCCTTTCTAGGATTTAATCGATATGTAATGATTCTATTTCTGAAAGCACTTGCAATAATATAAACATTCTCAAATTCGGTTTTCAATAAGCTATTTGACTTATGTATATTGGTTCTCAAATGATATTTCATTTCATTCATTGGTACTACAATATGACATTTTTTACATTCAACTAATTCATTATTATTATCATTGCATCGATGAGTAGATTGGAGTGGAACTGTAAAAAGAAAACAAATGATAAAGAAATAAGGTTGAGTAAATAATTTTTTTATTTTTAAATAATATTATGGTAAAAAACAATGTATAAAAATATAGTATAATACAAACTAATAATAACTTGATATAAAATCTAAGGGTCTATTTTTGAACTCTTTTTTTGTTTCATGAGTAAACTGTTTTAGAAGATTCCATGCCGGCGTCCCATCGTCGGTCCGATTTTTTATAGATAAAATCGCATGTCTCCACCGATTAATCGGTGACACTCGATCGATTTCGCTAACTTGATAAATTTTTAGTTCTATGTAAAATTTACCATCCTTTTTTTCATCTGTTTGTTTACACAGACCATTCGCAACTCTACGCGTATAATACGAATGTATTTGTTGCGTTTTTTTACCCGAAACGATCTCCTCTCCGTGTTCTTCCTCACTATCGGTGCCGAAGAGATCTCGCATGGTCTGTTTAGTGGAGCTAATGGGTCTGATGACAGTTTTTTTCTTTTTCTTTTTTTCCAAAACGGCTACTTCCTCGCTAGGTTTTTTTGATGTCGACGGTGTTCGCTTGGACTGATGAATATTTCTATGAGTCTGTTCTTCATCAGACGAAAATGAACTTGCTGTTCGCTTCGACCTAGGACAAAAAGAAAAAAAATTAAAACAAAATCAAGAACAGATCTTTTGGAATAATAATATACAGGGTGTATTTTAATTCATATTAAAGTCGAAGTCAAGATATGAATATCTCGTTTTTTTTTTTTCAATTTTTCATTCAAAATTTATATAAAATATTAATTTAATATGGAAACAACAAAAAAATCATGATATTCCAATTTTGACTTCACAATCACTTATATATATTTGTTATCACATAGGTACGGGTATTGGCTTTATGTATGAATTGAAATAAACCCTGTATAGACATCTCAAATTATAGTCAAACAAATTCTATATATTTGTAATATAGTAACGAATAAATATTTAAATAAAAAACGCGAAGACACATAAAGTGTGCAGTATACTAATAACTCATTAAATGCAACATTCCTATCGGTTATATATTTCAATTATAATAAATATAAAAAATGAGTAATATAATATACAAAGTTTTCATGATTCTTATTTTAAGTGATAGAGCACTCGTAAAAATAAATAAATGAAAGAAGTGATAAGATAACTAATTATTACTTAATCGAATCAAATTAATAGATAATTTAAACCGTTAATACAATGAAGAAGTGAATCGATTACCTTTTAACAGTAGTCGACTCTTCCGCCGATCTCTTGGAAGTTGAGGGTGTGGGCTTGATCTGCTGTTGGTCCTTTTTTTGTGTCTGCTGTGGATGTGCCTCAGACTCATCTTCGGATGACGAAAAAATGCTTCCTGCTGTTCGCTTTGACCTGCGCAAAAAAATATTAATATTAAAACCAAATTCAGGTCTATCATTGAGGTTCCTAGATAAAAATGATCTAGAAGTCTATGGACTTAGTTTAACAAAATTATGTTTGAATAAATAAAGATCTAAAAATTAAAACATACACAAGACTTGTGTAATGAAAAGATTTAACGAGTAAAAAGTTAAATTTAATTTGAATTGATTGAATAGATTGCTTCTTTGATATGAAATAATAAAAAGATAACTACTTGAAATGAATTGAAGAGCTGTATGAAAGATTATAATTAAAAAATAAAAATAAAACTTACATTTTTATAGAATATTTCGAGAGTCCTTTAATTAGATAGTCAGGAGAGCTGATTGATGCTGGAACGAACTGATAGCTAAACTGATGCAAGTATAGACTTATATACCCCAAAAATCATCTCATTTATCCATATATGTAAAATTGCACACGCATATAACTGCTAATAACTAAAATATAAACGTTCCGTTTGTATGTTGTACGCCAGAAAAATGTTAATACCGAGGTGAGTAAACTTAAGAAACCAAAGTATACATACCTTCACAAAAGTAAATAAAAATAAATTATAATATGTTTATTTACAAACAAAATTTACTTAATTATAAGTATTTTAATATGATAAAATAGAATATAAAATCCTCACTTACCTTTACGTTAAATATTTTTAACTAATGAATGAATAATATACTCAGTTTAAAAAAAAACATGTAAACAAAGTCACACGTAAAGATTTACTTTCGAAATTCGATGTCGTACCTATGCAGATATCGATTTAGACGCGCGCGTGTTTATATGCAACGCAGCGTATTTAGATCCTATGAAATTTAAGAAGAGCAATCTGTTCTAAATATTACGTAAAAGGAGTCTCAGTGATTCTTTAATTAAAAGCAAATTAAAAAAAAGTTTTTTTGGATATGTATATAAACTAATACACGTTAAATGGAAATTACATTCCAGTTCGCTCATCTAAACCAACATGTCGGTAAGTAAAACTAAAAAAGATAATATATTAATTTAAATAATTTTCTTGACCTATTGAATTTTGAATTGTTTGACAAATATTATCATATTGATTTTTATTGTTTCAGGGGTCTAACGATATTTTTATCCCCAATTCATTGTATTCACCGATTGAGGCTGAAGGATCATTTCGAGCGTTTCACTTTGAAGATGCACCCTGCGAGAGTAACAGTAACAGCAGTAAAAAAAGGAAGGGAAATGAAATAAGGCCTATATACTCCTACATTAAAAAACCTTATAAAGGCTCACATAAGAAGATCATTAGGATACAAGTTTTTGACTCAGAAGAGTATTCAAAAAATAATGTTTCGTGTAATTGTAGGGCTGAAGTATGTGCTCAACACGTAGTAGATAGTGTATTTAATGATGAAATTTATAAATGCGTGAAAGACGTTCTATGTAAAATACAAAAAAGAATGTAAAAGTAAATAAAAAGATATTAATTTAACACGTTTATTTTATTTTTTATCACTTTTTAGAATAAAGTCAAGTTTTAGAAAAAAAAGAGAAACCTAGGAACAGAACTGAATAGTAGATAGTGCTTGTATAAATTGAATGTAGGTACTCATATGAACTGGACTGTTGCTTGCATGAATAGACTAACTGCTAACTTAAATAGATTGAGATTAAAAGGTAAGTAACATATTCAAATAGAAAATATACTTATTTTGAATAGAGGAACTGAATAGATTCAAAAGGGTAGAATTGAGGGACCTGGAATATATTTGAATAGAAAATATATTTTGAATAGAGGAACTGAATACATTCAAAATGGTATAATTGGGGTACCTGGATCTATTGATCCAGGTACCCCAATTATACCCTACTATTCGCGCATTAGGTGGAGAGAAGGCAGCCAAAACCTCAAGTTGGGAGTCGGTGAATGCTATTTTTTTATCTGATGACAGGTTTAGGAAAGAACTCGCTCCTGCTCGACCACATCACAGAGTTATACGAATGGTGGTTACTAGCCAGGCGAACCTTGAAATGGTCCTACTATGCCCTGGCAAATAATTCAATGCAGTATACTGACAGTTCGAAATGTCAAATAGAAAAATAATGATTCGAGTTATAAATGAGAATGATTGAAAATGAACAAGTCTTTGTCATTCGTTTTGCATGAAATTTTATAGCATACATACATACAAATACATAACTTCACGCCTGTATCCCGTATGGGGTAAGTAGAACACCAGAGGTAATAAAACCATCTGATGTCACGTTTGACAAATTTGGAGGCATTATAATAGTAAAGAGAGACTATTGCAGTGACAGGGGGTCAGCCTATCGCCCACAAAAAAGCCTCCCATAACACCTCGGTCCCTTAACTGACTTTTACAGTTTGCCCGGGAAGAGAAGCAGCTGGTACATTCTATGTTTTTCTTTCGCTCTCAGTCCAGCATAAAAGCATTTTAAAGCAATTTATAAATAATTGAATGAGGCGAGTGCCGAGGACTTGGGAGACATCACGTTGCTGAACAATTGTGTAGTCAATCAGATGCCAGTGGTTGGACCTTGGGTACATCCATGTGTTTTTTTATTTGGCGGGAAGCCTAAACATGGTATTATTTTTCTTTCTTCTTTCTTTCCATACATGACGATATTATTATATAAAATAATTACATTCGTTCACTTAAACCACAACACTATTTTTTACTTCTCTAAAGTGGGCGCACTGGAACTGTTATTTTACTGCATTGAATTATATCACAGGATATAGTCAGCGGGGTCAAAGTCAAAGTCAAAAGAATCTTTATTTCGTAAGTATTTAAATACATTTGAAATAAGTCACAATTTACAAATTGAACTGAATCTACCACCACTTCGGAAAGTCGATCTATTGAGAAGAAGTGGCAAGAAACTCAACAGCAATCATCTTTTAAAAATACACAATAACAATAACAACAACAACAATTTACAATCTTCTTGCATCCGGATATCTTATAATAAAACTTTATGCTTATCCTTAAATCTATCGAAGGGTTAATCTTAAATATTTTGGAGTTTTATTATAAAAGCGTACACATTGACCCATGAACGAGTTGGTGATCTTCTGGAGTCTACTATTATATTTATACATTAGGCAATCAAGTACTAGACAGAAACGTAGACATAGATATAGAGGTAAAGATAGAAGTAGATAGATGTAGCGATAGAGGTGAGAGATATTACAGATAATGTGGATGGAGATGAGGATAGTCGTGGACAGAGACTGGACACTAACACGGACGTGAACATGGGGGAATGGGATAGAGATGGGGAAGTCAGAGTCAAATTCAAAAAAGTAACATAGTCATAAAGTCTTCAGCAAAACGACCTGGCACCGCTAGCAGCACCCGTTCACGAGTATAACGCAAGCACCAGCCATCACTCTCCTCAACCATATTTTAGGGAAGAGGGTGACCCGACACCCGACGCTACCGCTAGCCATGCCGCCTGAGGGAGCATGACGTTCTTGCTGTTGTATGGATAAGAAGGAGATGGAGATGGCGTTGGATGAGAAGGAAATGGAGATGGTGTTGGAGATGGAGTTGGAGATTGAGAATATTTGAAAAACAATTTACAACCAAGGACTTTTATCGTCCATATATTCAGAAATTGTATAAAAGCCTTTACTACACAATTTTTGTTTAATAGTTTCTTTAAATTTATCAAGTGGTAAGTCTTGAATATTTGTGGGAACCTTATTATAAAAACGTATGCATTGACCCATAAATGAGTTAGTGACTTTATGAAGTCTACTATCATAGCCGGCTAGCTTGTACTTATTTCTAGTATTAACATTATGCAAGTCACATTTTCTATGGAACATGTTTAAGTTCTTTTTTACGAACATAAGATTTTCAAAGATATATTGTGAGGCAAAGGTAAGAATATTAATTTCTTTAAACTTATTTCTAAGTGTCGCCCTGGAATTAAGTTTGTAGATTGAGCGAATAGCCCGTTTCTACAGCACAAAGATGGTTTTAACCCTAGAAGCCTAATCTATTTCAGAAGTACACGAAGCCTTAACATACGTCTCAGAGGCGTACACATATTATTCAATTTTTTTATGTAAAGTTAGCCTTATTTTGTTATTTTTGTAGTGAAAAATTTAAATTTGGGTTCTAAGCTAATAATAAAACAACACTGTTATGAATAACTACTAAAATCACAGTTATTTATTACAAAAATAACACTAGGTGCATAAATTGGAACAAAAAAATCAACTTCTTCAAAATCAACAGAAACATATAATTTTTTCATAAAAAACAATTATTTATTAACGCTAATTAGTTATTATTAGAGCAAACATTAAAACTAATCAGACTTCGTAAGACTAGGTAAACTTTAAGAGCAGTCTACATAAATATCAACCTTGTGCTCGCCACACACAGATTTTTTACATTTATAACACACTAATTTGGACA
This sequence comes from Stenoptilia bipunctidactyla, assembly GCA_944452665.1. Classification (NCBI taxonomy): domain Eukaryota; kingdom Metazoa; phylum Arthropoda; class Insecta; order Lepidoptera; family Pterophoridae; genus Stenoptilia; species Stenoptilia bipunctidactyla. The sequence goes on from OX101730.1 coordinate 2,612,019, forward strand.
TTCTCCTTTTTTTATAGGAACAAAAAGCACAGTATTTACGTTTTTTTGGTTCGGGTTCTTCTCCTTGATTTTTATTATACAAATCAGTAGGTTTTACGAGGATTTGGTTTATATTGTCTCGCAAAGATCTCTTCAACGTTGGAGCTTCTAATCTCTTCTCCATCCAAGGCGTGACTAAATCTGTACTGAGTTGCTTCATGAATTTTCTTCTATTCAATGGTTTTCTATTATTCTTTAGCATGTTATGCCCATATATTATAGCAGAATTAACAAAAGCCATGTTAAGGATACCATAAAATACAGCCATCGGCCATCTATTAGTCTTGCGACTGCACGACATTGCGGAGCACATCTGATCAAACGAGTCTACTCCGCTTTTCGTTTGATTGTAGAATAGAATCATATCAGGTTTACCACTAGAATCATTTATTACTGCATTTTCATCGCAAGATGATAAAAGATAAACCATTTTTGATGGTTTTGGCTTATACGATACCAGTGTCAGGGGGCCATCAAAACAAAACATAGAGCTGCCAATAGGACGAGATCTCAAGTTCTTTATTTGTTCAGGGATCTCTCGTTTATTTGATCGTACAGTGCCTACTAGAGTCAAATTATAAGGTGATTGAAGTAAACTCTTGGCTAATGGTATGGAGGTAAACCAATTGTCACAGGTTATGTTTCTGTTGGATCCATGAATAGTCTGTGACAATTTCTTCACATAAAATTCACCAAGTGGTACACCGTCGGTATTTGTACTCCTCCCTATATATGGATCAGCATCAACCATGTATTTGGAAGTTGCATCGCACATCATCGGAAACTTGATTCCGTATTTATCCGGCTTGTTTGGTATATAAATCCGAAACGGGCATCTACCTCTAAAACCGAGTAACTGTTCATCTATTGTCACCTCAGATCCAGGAATATAATTAATTCGGCATTGTTTTATAAATAGTTCCCAAACATTCCTAGCGGGTACAAAGGTATCATTTGGCCGGAGAGTTGATCTCAATGTCTTATCATCCATCCTAAGGCATCTAACTATGAACTCAAACCTTTCTTTACTCATAACTGATACGTATCGTGTACCAGAAAAGGTGGGATCAAAAAGCTCGTCTGTGGAAAGATGATTATCCTTCATGACTGCAGTCAAAGTCAGTAACCCAATGAATGCACGAATTTCTAAATCAGTAACATCTCGATGAGTCGCAGTAATTTTTCCTATCCTTTGGCGTTTAGAGATCATTTCAACATTAGTCCATTTCACAATTTCAGATATAATTTCATCAGTTATGAATAAGTTAAATATTTGCACAGGATCAAAAACGTTTCTGCACATGCGAGCTGGACCTCGAGAGGTGCGAACTATATTCATAGCTGGGGTTCTGTGAGATGTTTGAGCTTTGACAGTTGACCAAATATGTCCATTCTTACCTCTGGGAGTATTACCACGAACACGATAAATTCGCCCCAAGTTGGCAGGTGGTGAAACACGGTCAGCACCAGATGATGGACCATATTCTGTAACCGGGGCTGGATCGGTTTCTCCGGAGGAAACAGGCTCTTGTACAGACGAAACATACTCAGTCACATAACTATTTTCGTCTTCGCTTTGAACGTCGTCGATGATCTGGTCATCCTCAATTTCTGAATCCGTATCTTCCAAAGTTGGATCATCTTCCTCGTTCAGGATTGCTAAAATATTGTCTCCGTCTAATCTTCGAGACCGCGACATATTTTATATCTGAAACAACGCCGACAATAGGCATAAAATATACGAAAAACGAACAAAAGTAAAATCACATAAACCTAGTTAGAAGTTACACAAAGCCTAAACATACGTCTCGTAGACGTGCAATACTTCGATAAATTAAACATGGCGGAACTTACCTTACCAATACGAGCACCATACGCTAGGTCCCGGCGGCCACTAAGTTGGCGAAAGAGCACAACGCGCTAGCTTCAACCGTTAGAAAGAGACAAACGATATTCTGTTTCGTGTACGCCTCGCAGACGTAGATTAGGCTTCTAGGGTTAATATCGGCAGCATTTCCCCACAGGAGAATGCCGTATGTCATTAGGCTATGAAAATAACCAAAATAAACCAACCGCGCAGTAGCTTCATTAGAGATATTTCGCATCTTTTTGACGGCATATGCTGCAGAACTAAGTCTCTTCGCCAACCTTTCTATATGTGGTCCCCATTGTAGTTGTGCATCTAGGGTTATGCCAAGGAACACTGTTGAATTTACAGGGCTCAATTCTTGTCCTTTTACAATTAAGTTAGTATTTACATGCCGGACATTAGGCAAAGAGAATTTTAAAAATTTAGTTTTATTTTCATTGAGTAGTAGGTTATTGGCTGAAAACCATTTCTCCACAGTTTCAATACAACAGTTTATTTCAAAGCAATGCTTCAATTGCCTACTCACTTTAAATAGAAAAGAGGTATCATCAGCAAATAATATGACCTCACACTTGTCTTTCACTAAAAATGGCAAATCATTTATATAAACTAAGAATAAGAAAGGCCCAAGAATCGAGCCCTGGGGCACTCCCATATGAACTGCTGATCCCGATGATCTCTTTCCATTAATATCAACTCTTTGAATTCTATTGCATAAATAGGATTTCATAAAATCAAGTGCCCTATCATTGATTCCATAGTGGTGTAGCTTCATGAGGAGTGTATCGTAGTCAACACAGTCAAAAGCCTTGGACAGATCACAAAAGACACCGAAGGCATCACGTGACTCCTCCCAGGCATCAAATATATGTTTGATAAGCTCAACACTGGCATCAGTTGTTGAGCGACCCCGTGTGAAACCAAATTGATTTGAATTCATTAAATTATTGCTAAAGAAGTGTACCACTAGTTGGTTTAAAATAAGCTTTTCAAATTTTTTACTAAGTGTTGGTAATATAGAGATTGGTCTTAAGTTACTGGGGTCGGTTATGCTTCCTGCTTTAAATACGGGAATAATTTTACTAAGTTTCATTAAGTCCGGAAACACACCATTATCAACACAATTATTAAATATTCTGGCTAAATAAGGTGCAATACCGTCAATGATAGATTGGATGATTTTATCAGAAATACCATCCAGATCAGCAGTGTTCTTAATTGTTATACTTTTAAAAGCTTTCAATACCTCACTTTCAGTAACATGCCTGAAAGTAAAGTTAGTTTTACACTTATTTACATTATTTTCAAGAAAAGACTGTGCAGCTTTAACTAATGAATTTAATGTCTTCGTAGTCGAAACTGGAATGTCTGCAAAGAATTTTTCAAAAGCTTCAGCAACTTCTGTATCTGATGTCAACAGTCGATCACCAATTTTCAGTTTATGTTCCGCGTTTCTAATGTTAGACTTTCCAGTTTCGCTGTTTATAATTTGCCAAGTAGTTTTAGGTATATTTACACTATTTTGAATTTTATTATTAATAAAATTTGATTTCGCAATACTACACACATTTTTGAACATTTTGGAGTATTTTTTAACATATTCCTTAAAGGTTTCGCTATGATTATATGATTTTTCATCATATAATTCATATAATCTGTCTCTGCTTTTGAATATTCCTACTGTTGCCCAGTCACTAAACTTAAATGAGTTATCATCTATTTTAATTGTTTTTGATTTAAATACTGTATCATACTCACATTTAATTAAATTAAAAATACAATTATACTCCTTAACAGGATCATCATAACATTTAAGTTCCCACAACTTATCCAAGACATTACTTCTGAATCTCTCCAGCCGACCCTCGTTCATGGGTACAAACTTAATCTCTCTTCTTAATGCCTTGTTTGTGTTAATGTTAAAAGATGCTAATTGTCTACTGTGATCCGATTTTAACTTATTAAATATGTATTGACTGTTGGGTGATGCATCAGTGAAAATGTTATCAATACATGTTGCTGAAGTGGCTGTAACACGTGTAGGCTCCAAAAAGAGATTTTTAAGTCCATAACAAAGAAACAAATTAGTTAACCTTTGGCTAAGGGATGATTGGATTAATAAATCAATATTAAAATCACCACAGACAATGATATATTTTTTAGTATCACTAAGTTTAAGTTAAGCTTCCTCCATGATTTTTTCAAACAAATCAAAGGATGAAGCTGGCCGCCTGTATACGCTTATTATAATAACTTTCCCTAGTTCTATACATGCCATTTCAATGGTTTGCTCAACAGAAAGACTAATAATATCCTTTCGTTCTTTAAATTTCATTCCTTTGTGTGTAATTATCAAGGAGCCGCCACAATTAGCCTGGATTCTGCTGTATGAACTGGCTATTTGATGATTATTGAACGAAAATATCATTTGATGGTCTTTTAGCCAGTGCTCCGTTACACACAAAATATCTAAATTTTCTTGATTCATAAAAAGTTCAATTTGTAAATCCTTACCCAGCATGCCTTCAATATTTTGGTGGGCTACATTTAATACATTTTTACTACATTTTAATTTTGCAGCTGGGGCATATGTGCTAATAACATTTTGATTATAGCTAGAAGTCTTATTATCTATTGTCGTCGCCTCTAGTTTAAATTAACTAGAGTAGTCCTAATACTATTACTTGGAATGTTATATTCCACCGGATTAATAAATATAAGTGGCTGCTCAATAGAAGCAGAGGTTTCAGTCAAGATGACTGGTAAATCATTACTAATAATATAAGATAGCGAAATTGCTATTTGTCGTATAGAATAATCGTACAAATTGTACTTATCATACTTAAAATAAAAAGGTTTACTAACTATAATGTTAGTATCAATCATATGGAATTTATCACTATGCCTACATGTCATAGTGTGTAATATTTTATTCAGATGGTGCCTTATATTGTTTTCTTTCTCTGAGAAAGAGTGGCTAAAAGGTAATGCAAATAATATTATTCTACATATATTTTTCTTTTCATGTAATTTGGAAAAACTGTGAATCATGTCTTTTTTATTTGCATGGTCCCGTCTGCCAATTAAAATAATCAAGACAGTTTTGACTTTAAAGTCAGTCACAAAAACTTTATTTAATATATCACAATATGAAGCACCAGGGAAACAATTATTTATTATTGGCTGCCTTACATATTTACTTACTTGGAAGCCCATTTTTTTCCCAAGTTCATCGCTGTACATAACTACTTTTGGCTGACTTAGCTTATTATTACATAAATAAGATGGCTTTGGTTTTATAAGCAGTACATTATCCTCTATAACACAAGGCATCTGGGACTGGGACTGGCATAGCTCGGGCTGTGGACAACTTAATACACTTTGTTCACAATTATTTTGGGAAGTCAAATACTCAAATTGATCCAGATTATATTTAGATAGTTGAAGTAAGCTGTCCATGGCCAAAGTGTGTTCTTTTATCTCTTTCTGAGCAACTTCATATTTATTAGTTAAACTATTAAGTTGCTCATAAAGCCTGTTTATTTCCAGCTCAAGGTGCCTTGTGTCACTTTCATAGGTTAACCTAAGTTCTTAGATAAGTCGCTCCTTACGACATCCTTATACAGAGTTGGTATTTAAGATTTGGCAAAAGCAGAGCAATTAGGCAGTCGAGTTACGAAGGTTTTGCAGTGGGCGGATCAGGGTAGCACATCGACAATAAGAAAAAAAGGACTCAACTACGAAAAAACGTGCCTGTTCAGTCAGAAACAATGATAGCAGCTTGCCGTAGTGCTCATAGGTTTTCTTGGGGCAGCTTGCATCTAACCATGGTAATGGCAGTATTATGAAAAGTTCTGCGCTATAAACAACAAAGATTTCACATAAAAACACTTAAATTTTCTTCAAAATTTGCCAAAGGCATGTCGCAATGACAACTGACGTACTTGTTGTTGATTATGTCGGAACATGGTGACTGGCCGCATTGATGTCATTTAAGGCAATGATAAAACTAGTGTTGTCTTTTTTTAAGTTCGATATGGAGGTAAAAAGAGACGAACATATATTTAAAAGTAACGACTTTAATGCCAAGTCCTTTGTTTCTTTAGTCATTGGGGTTGCATTTTCATGTAATATATAACATATTTATAGATTTTGAATATATTTGTAACGCCAGGAGGGCCTTGATCTTCTCACAATACCAATTTAAGCAGAAATATAATGAAACAACTAAGATTATTTCTAATTTAAGCGATCCGTCGAAAACTACGGTGCGCTGGTCACTCTCGTCAACAACAAGATAGCTCCCCGCTCCCATAGACACGACGTTATGCCAGAGCGACTGACCAATCAAAACCATCAGTCACTCTATTTTATCTCTATGATTTATCTTATCTATGGCTTTCTCTATGAACGCGCCGACACGGCCAGACTGACATGCGACCGTCCTCGGGCGCTAAAAGTTGGTAATCTGCAACAAACAGTTCAGAATCCTCTATACGCTCGTTCATCCTGACATATCGATAGCATCTAGTCAGAACTTGTGAAGCCAAACCAAATGGATGTCACATTCTGAACTAGGATCGACTTCTCAAACCATCTAGTGAGGGCCGATGAATCCGCACATATGGATGTCATCTCCTCCACTAAGATAAACCACATAAAACCATCTAGTGAGGCCTGATGAATCCGCACATATGGATGTCATCTCCTCCACTAGGATAAACCACATAAAACCATCTAGTGTGGCCTGATGAATCCGACACTATGGATGACATCTCCTCCACTAGGATAAACTTGCTATATCAAACGCAATTTAAAAGTAACATTAAGCGTTAACGTACCTTGAAGTCTACCAACCCGTTCAGGGTGGTCCCCACCACCTATGCACACGAGGGCTTAGGTCTTTTCTTGATTTAGATGCTTTGGGGGACGTGACTATTAGACAAGCCAATCCTCAGTAGGATGTGACCCGGACGACGCATTTTCGTCTTACCGACATCGACATCAAAGACAAGCCACACCTTGACTTGGACGACATTACGTCTGATGCCTCATAGACAAGCAAGCCCTACGGAAGGGTCTAACTCGGACGACAACTTACGTCTAAACCACATTGACAAGCCAACTCAGTTCGACTCGGACGACAAAATTCGTCTTACCATCATCTGCAAAACATCTAGAACAAGTCAGTCAACTTACAGGACTCTGACTCGGACGACGTCATTCGTCTTACCATCATCTGCAAAACATCCAGAACAAGTCAGTCAACTTAAAGGACTCTGACTCGGACGACATCATTCGTCTTACCATCATTGACAAGCTTTCACTAGTAGACGTAATGTTACTGTCGTACAACTATAACTGTCTCAGAATCAAAAAGCGTGTGTCCTTTCGACCACTCATGAACCGGACGACACCTTTTTTAATCACTTAACAAACAATGCAGTCTTTATAGGCATGTCCTATCTTTAGGATCACACATCATCAATTTGGATCGGACGGGTGAGTCCTTTCGACCAGCCACACGTGCATGGCCCGGACGACACTGTCCTTTCGACCAAATGAACAATTAAGGTTGGACCGGATGAATGTGTCCCTTCAACCAGCCGCTATCAGCTGCATGGCCCGGACGACATTATTCCTTCGACCACCTTCCACACACGACATTACCCGATGACTCTTCTCACTCAATGTGCCAACATAGTTAAATAGACTTCATGCAAACAATGCTTACAGATAACACCTACCTATAATAACAGGGTCCGCAAGGCAAGAGCCTGGTACTACATGAAATGTCAAGAGTTTTATAAAATTTCCAAGATTAACCTCACTCGAAATCTGTGACGTAGATTTTATTTCATCACCGCCAATGCCCGTAAGATACACAATATCATTGTGCACAGTACCTGGGAACTTACTAGAAAAGCTCTCTTTTATCAACGAGCAAGACGATCAGCTATCAAACAAAATGGAACAGACTCACCGGAAAACGTTTCCATAGCGCCCCTGGAAGGGCGGTGCTCGCAATGATGAACCTCCCTGACCGTAGCTACTGCATTCCCTCTCTGTGGGCAGCTGCTAATTGCATCCGCACGAACAACAGGATACAGACAATCCACTCTCCGTCGCACGTGATGAACTCGGCCAAGTGTCTTGCATTTTAAATCCCGATTTGTCTCGACGCTTCCGGCATTCGGCGAAACGACGTCCCGTGATACCATAGAAGTTACATCTGCCACCAAATCTTTCATCATTCCAGAATCGCTTGGATTCAGGTTTATTGCTCTCAGCACTGTCTGACCGGCGTTTTAGAGAAACACGTCCCAGTATTTGAAATAATTGGATACGAGTCGTGATGTTATGAGCACTGAGTTCGCGACTGCTTCCTCAGGCATAAAATCTTTAGGTATTTTTTTCGATTAAATTCCATAATCTAAGGGCAGCTTCCGATGCAGATTCTTTGCCAAGTTGAAATCGTAAAATTTCATCAAAACAATCTTGGAATAATTTTGGTTTCGAAAACTTTGCTAGAAGTGCTTGCTTAACAACGCCCGAATTCATTTAAGTTTAATTTAGTGATACACGCAGCAGCTCGACCTTTTAAAGTACTGGTAAGAGCCATGAGTAGGTCTATTCCATCCAAATATTTCTTCTCTACGATATCTTCGGTTATTTTGCACCAACGCTCTATATATCTATATCTATATCTGGATCTTCAGGATCAAACGGTAGCGATTGCGTAGTATGACTAATACTCCCGGTTGGTGTGGGCTGTGCCGCAAGGATTCGAGACAATAGCTTCTCCATATTGCTGAATAATTTTTGGGCGTCTGTTTCTATGGTTTGGTTCTCGTTTTGTGCTCCAGGTAATCCCACTTCTGATGTAACGCCAGGAGGGCCTTGATCTTCTCACAATATCAATTTAAGCAGAAATATAATGAAACAACTAAGATTATTTCTAATTTAAGCGATCCGTCGAAAACTACGGTGCGCTGGTCACTCTCGTCAACAACAAGATAGCTCCCCGCTCCCATAGACACGACGTTCCGCCAGAGCGACTGACCAATCAAAACCATCAGTCACTCTATTTTATCTCTATGATTTATCTTATCTATGGCTTTCTCTATGAACGCGCCGACATATTTATCTGCACGAAAACAAATGAGAGGTTTTTAAAGTGACATTTAAAAATAAAAATAAAATTGTTAATAATTTCATATTAGATGGCGCCACATGCTTTTCTTACAAAAGTGCAATGACAAATGTCTTTTCGTATAGAATTTTGACAGCGAACTTTTTACCAACAACATCTTTTGAGATAAAAGGGCATGTTTTTTCTTTTAAAAATCAATTGGAAAACTCCTTATTGAGGTTCTGTCGTTTGTTAAGTGGATATATATATTTTTTTATTATTTTTTATTAATATTATTATTTTAAGGCACTGACATTGCAGTAGATCTAAGATGGACAATCTAAGACGGTAAGAAGATATTATTATAAATATCGATCTTTAAAAAATATAGAATTTGTTTGTGCGTAAGTAAACAATGCACTGCCTTTATAGGTAAATACTATTTTTTGATATTAGTTACAACCGTGTCTGTTATTTTATTTAACCGAAACGAAGCTTTATTTTAAAATTGAAATATTCTGGAATTTTCTTTTTGGCTTGGACTTATGAAATAATCACTGATTAAAAATCATTATTTAAGAGTTAAATTTGATTAAAAATATTCAGTAGGTATAGAGAAAAAAAAATACTAAAAGAATTACAGTATATGCTATTTTTAAAATGGTCATAACGAAAAATAGCTACCATCTTGAAAAACTTTGAGTTAAAGGAAAACTCTCCTAAATTCCTAAACCAAAAGGGTTAGTTCAAATTGTCTCAAAGTTTACAAAATAAATGTTTTCAAGGAATCTAACCACAAACTTAATGGCAGAGCTCAGCTTTCGCTAAAAGCTTCGCCACTATGTTTTAAACTACCGTTCATTATCTCGTATTTCAAATAGTTTTGAGTAAATAGAAGCCTTACAGGTTAACCATAAAGTTTAAGTTTGATTACTTAAAAAAGTTTTTCCTACAGTTTTGATACACATTTAAAAAAAAAACTTTTTTGCCTGACCATTTTGTTTTTTGAGTAAAGATGTGGCGTTTGTCTTTCATGACACCTGATGGTAAGTGAAAATTAAGACTAAGGTGGTACACGTCTGTTCAGGAGAACCTATTCACTCGAAGCTTAACCTCTAAGCTGCCAAGAGCGCGCAAAGATTCCTGACCCAGTCTGCGGGGACTTTGGGCGATTTCATAGCGTTCCTAATAGGGCTCGGAAACTGATTTGGTAAGATTTGAAAGTTAGATAGACACTGTATCTTCTAACATAATTGTTAACTGCCTTAACATTATAGTAATATTTGCTTTTCACTGGTAAATGAAGTAATTGCGTGTTTTTCACCTGCTCCAGAAAAATAAAGCTAATTTGTATCCTTTCAATTATTCACGGTTTTTTTTTATTACCCTTTTTATTTCAATAATGGGGCAACTAGCTGACATATAAAACATTACTTTTCTAGCGAAATTTTATTTCTGAATTCTACATTGAAGTTGACAATTCACTTAGAAAAAATCGCATGGAACTTTTGAACGGTTCCCTGTTGACATCTGACCATTAAATAAACTTCAATCAATAATTATAGCTCGGTTATGTATCGTGTTAAATAAATAAAACATTTCGAACTTTGTTGTGAGTATTTATTGTGCAAAAATTAAACAAACAGTGTCTCTAGTCGCTCGCGCACTATTCTGTGGTAAGGCGGTTGATGACATTTCACTGATCAGTGCTTAGGCAGATGAGCGGTTAAAAGTACCAGGACTATATGAAAATGAAAACTTTTTTATTCGTAGTAGGTAATTTTATACACTTTACGAACGCCAAATGCTGGATGAGGGCGGCGCGGGCCCGGACGACATGAAGAATCCTGGGGGAGGCCTCCGTGGAGAAGTGTGCGTCTCTCGGCTTATGAAGATAATGATCGCCCATTATCCACCAATGTCTTGGTGTTGTCTACTACTACTTCTTCTTCGGCTTTAAAAAACGAAATGAAAGTAGAACACTAGGTAGGCCGAGAGTAAAAAAGCCGGCAGAAAAAAAACTCAGGGCACTCTTTTGTGAAAAGTGCTTATTATATGTACAATTCGGCAGAAATACAGCTCTGCTATGACATGAACAAACAAACAGAAGACAGCTATTCGTGCTTGCCAATATCATGTTGCAGAGCCAAGCTGCTTACATAGTGATTAATGTTTAATATTTGGAAATAATAAATATAGTTATACGTATGTCACATTCAAAATCGACGTTTCGGCATCTTTGCAGATACCTTTGACACAAGCTAAAGTGTCAGGTTGGCAATCGCTGAATAAATCATAGCTTCGATCTGTTTCTCAGCACTTTCCAAATTTTTGAGCATAACGTTTAACGTTTAGACGACCGGCTGGTGTAGTGGTAACATACATTGCCTTCTATACAAAAAGTTTTCTTTTGATATAAACATAAGGCGCTCCTTTTGATTATGAAAAAAATCGCTTGTAATTTGTGTTTGCGGTAGGGACTAACATATTCTCTAATAATTAATGTGCACAAATACAAATACCAGCTTGAAGTTCTGGAATATCAAAAGTTTTAGTTGCAATTTTTATCGAACTTGAAATATAGTTTATTTCCGTCGCTTGCTCAGTGGAAAAAAAATTGTATCGTCTTAAAGAGTAATAATGTTCACGGTCCATACAGTCTCTGACCTGTCAAACTACTTTTTGTTAGTTAAGTGAATGTATAAAGATGTTATTGTCATTGAAATGCTGCCTGTTTATATCTAAACTATTGGTGCAGCCTTGATTTCATTTCTTAGAAACGATATCGGGATTTTCATTTCAAGTGGATGGTACGTGTCTATTGAGTAACTTGAGAGGGTAAAATATTAAAATCCTTGCAACGGTTTCTAATATTAGTAAATGATTCGGAATTAACAGAACATGAGCTATTCTTCTTCTTCTTCTTTAAGTTTAATGGCAACCAGCCGTCGATACTAGGTGACGTGCACATGAGCTATTATTTGCACTATATTAATATGTTGTTTTAATACACTTCATGAGTTGTCAAAAATCTGACAGGTCAGCTATGAACATTACTCTTTTCACGATTTATAATGTTAAATGAAACTTTTTAATCTGTTTCTGTGTCTCCTTGAGCGACTGATCATGGAGTCAATTCAAAAAATTCTTTACTTTGTATAGGTATTTCAAGTGGAAATACGTTAATTCAAAATATACATTGAAACGTTTCCTTTTCTAAATTTATTATTAATTTACAAAAACAGTTTTAATAAAATCAAGTTCATAAGATGTAAAATATCATAATATGTAATATGTCTTAAGTTTTCGTGGTTCATACTATTAAATAAAACAATTTTTAACGGGATTTTTGACGTATAATTACGTTTTAAATTTTACCTCGACATTTCGGTGTCTTTGCAGAACCCATGGTCATGAGAGTAAATCTTTATACCGAAACGTCGACCATACGCCATAAATCGTAACATACGCCATAAATCGGGTTAAAAAGTGTTTTATTTATAATTATCCGTTTCAAACGGTCCGGTAAAAAATTGTTTCGTAGATGATCGTATAAAATTAATTACTTCGTTCAAATTTTATTCTTCACAGGGCTTAATACGGCATGGCTGCTGATTCAATTAATCCAGTACATAAGCAAAAATCCAGCTTCATTTCACATCGTGAAATAAATGTCAATAAACGTCCAGCTGTAATAAAGTATAAATGACACTTAATCGCTTTACCGCTAAAAGTCACTGAAATTCCACCGATTAAAGGTTGTTACCAACTCATCCGAGTCTTTTTATATGAAATTATTACAAGAATAAATGTTTTTAACTATTGCGGTTATTTTCACTTTACATTAATACACGCAGTTTGCGGTCATGGTGCTTGTAACAACGTCGAAATATCGGACATGCGAAATAAAAGTCGGTGATCGTGGAAATAATCCCGCTAATTCATTAAATTATTACAAGAATCCTTTTTTTAACGTTCGTATTTCTTAGTTTAATCGTATAAGTGCTCATGTTCTTTCTGATACTTGTTTAAGTGTCTTCAGGTCTCTAAAATTTCACCAGGTAAGGTAACACAAGTAGGCTAACATTACTTCAATGTATAAAAAACACATGTGGCACTCGGAGACTGCCGCGGTAAAGCTATTGAATAGCATTTTTTATCAAGTTATGCATTATTTATTTATTTTATTAATGCAGTAATGTAATGTTTGATCTAATATGAAGTTCCACAAGTTCCTATTGTTTAATTAAAGCCCGCATGTAAAGTTATGAAATCAAAGTATCATTGCTGTGCCGGTCGGAGTGGGGGGTGTTAGGTTTTTTTCGTTACGGAATTTCTGGATTTGGTCCCCACGCTCAAGGCCCGCGATAGAAGCTATGCAATAGCTTAAAAGCCTCGACGCAATCTACGTCTCTGTCGACGCATTATTAGCCCTAGCAATAGGTGGCGTACGACCACGGCCGTCCTTTACATCGCTATCAATGTCACGTATAAATATTTCATCAGAGACTATTTTCTTGTTTTGTACATTTAAGAGCGTGATTTAATAGTGAGGTTTTATTTTTTAAACTTTTTTATTATTTCACTTGGTTTGGTGTGATAGGTTTACATATTTGACCTAACTAACAAAGCTCTTTCATTGGATACCCCACACGAAGCCATCAAGATGTTATTTTTGAGTTCTTTAAGTCCCCTACAGAGCGCTGTGGTCAATTTAATCGTAACGAATTCAATGTAGCCTATAACCAGCGGAGAGGCTTCCAACGACACCTCAATTGTTCAATTATGATGACTAGTTTAGAAGTTATGAGGCAACAAATGAACATCCAACCCAAATACATACAGGTCAAAATCATAGCCCTCCTTTTTGCTTCGCTGTAGTCGGGTAAATAAGTACTATTATAACGTCACATTCAGGCCTATGCAACTCTAGTGTCAATGAAATTGAATTCTGCACCATCTAGGATATAACGTACTACAACTTTTCGGTAAGCTATTTCTCCTGTTATTAACTAGGTAGCGCTGGTATAGCCGATTTATTAATATCTGGTCAGGAGCCGGAAAAGATGTTGACTTTGACAGACTAGTCAACAGACTATTATAATAGTCTATGAATGATCGTGTGCGTGTGCGTCTGTTGCGTTTTGTGTTTTCTCCGCCATTTTATTTAAGACTTAGATTATTTTAACAAATTCGCTGTGAAATTGGCCGTGAAGTTACTTGTGTGACTTACTAACAACTTAAAAGGCTTCGGCAACAAAAGTTTATAAAGACTAAAGTGCGGGAAAGCGAAATCGGTGTAAATATATATTGTGTAAATATACAGTGATTGTGCATGTGATTCAAGTATGACTTGCTGTAAGTCATAAGGTTAATTTGGCCAATTTCATAAAAAAATGTCAGTGAAAATGTTGATTCACGGTTGCTGTAATGGGGTGAACCGAATAATAAATGGACAATTGACAAAAGTTGATGACGATGATGGAGCGAAGAAAGAGGCTTTTCAATATTCCACGAAACAATAAAGAACCTTATAAAATAAAGATTTTTGTTTTTTTTTTTTATTTTTGACCACTTATTTACTATAAATACCTTATTCTGTATTTTTTAAAGCAGTTATCATACTAAAATTCTATAAAATGTTACATTAAATGTGATAAACAGGATAAGATATTTTTACCTTAATTTTTTTTTATAATGGAGACTTATCTACTAAGGCCATCTAGCGGTCATTTTTGGAATTAAATTTAGTTACTAGCGCCATCTATGATATAAGGTATTATTCTATTTTGCCAATAAAATCAAGTTGCCCATCTATATCATATTAACTGTATCGTCTATGGTCACATTGGCGCCTGCATCGCACCGCCGCCGCTGCCGCTTCAGATTTACCAGGCAATCATGGTGTAATTGGGTTACAAGTTTTTCTAAAGTGATTGATGTTGATGGTGAAACCCACGGTAAAGTACAGGAAATTAGAACATAAACACTTCATAAAACATCCATACGAAACAATCGCATATCAGCACGTCATCCAAAGCGACAATATTTTATATTGTAGCGACATCTAGCGACGCGCCATAGAACGACGACGACACGACGAAGTTTCCTACATCGCGCTATCAAAGTTTATAGAGCAGCTAACATATATACGACATCCCGACATCAACCGTCGGGCCGTGGGCCGCGGCCTGCCATCCCTGTTCTGGGGATTGGGAACAAACACCTTGTTCCCAAAGTGGTGACCCCGACGTGATTTTGGTCAATTCAAGCACGGATAACTTAACTTTGATTAATATATTTATTTCATTTCATGATCATTTCATGATTTGCTAATGTGAACAAATCTGAAAAATTTAGTTTCGGAAAGGTACTTTTAAAAAATAATTAATGTTAACATACTTTTACTGACATCTATGTGCTATGGACTTCGTATTTTTCATTTTAACGAGCTCTTCATGAAATAACATGCAAAAATAACAATTGCTGATAATTGCAATTAATTGATAATTACGATTTTAATTTTTCATCAAAGCTAGTTCAATTTATTTAACTATACACGGTATTATTACTCATCAGCCTATTTTCTTTGATAAGATGTTAACGTACCTGTATATTCTTTTTAGTATCGCTAATTACAAATAAATTTAGATATGGCACCACAAACTTTTTAACAAATAGTCGCTGTTGATGAACATAGCTACTACGACGCGGCATTTCATTGATATTACTACGGCGTAGTACTACAAGACGTTTTGTAGTAGCGCGTAGTCAGTCGTGTCTATTTTAATGGTATTCATTCATAATTTAGAGTGAGCATGCTTTTCTTAATATCTTAGTAAATATATTAAATTTCTTGTAAAATAAAAAAAATCATTTTTATAAATGATACTTACTTATTGTGTAAAATAAATGTGGCCGGTGAATAAAAAACGACCCTGTGTAGAAAGCCAGTCAGTAATAACCCACGTTTTATCGAAAATTTAGTTACGTTTTACGCAATAAAGTAGTAAAAGTTTGCAATCACCCGAATTATTGACATTGACAGCTTGTCAGTGGCCGAGTTTTAATTCGATGGAAATTGATTAATGGTGTCAGTTTGTGTTTTCATGTATTAAGTAACATGAAACGTAAAAGTGCCATATAATCGAAGTTTATACTCAAAATGAATCATAAAATCCTGGATTTATCTTTTAATAAATTTATTTTACGATGAAGTGTTTAATAGATGGCTTAATAAAGGAACATACATTTTTTTATTACAGAGTTTATAAAATATGTCTTATTTATATGTACCTATTCCTATTGAACAAATAACATAAGAATAGAAACATACTATAAAATTTGCAAAATCAGAGAGAGATCCATAGGCAGGATAAAAAAAAAACACTATGAACTCAATTGAGTCCACTATAATAAAGTATTAAGTACCTACATAGTACCTTCTACTAGCTCACTTATCTTTTTTTCGCTAAAATCGCAAGACCGTAGCAAAGATCGTAGGTTTTTATGTAAGTTAATTTTAAGAGACCTCATTTTGACGCCATATATGAATGCTTTTGCGGTGATTTGTTCCGGTAATGTTTTGTAAAGAGCCAGTTCCCTATCAAACCACAGTGCCAATGCGCCATCATCATCAAACGATAAGATTTTATCTTAATATAGTTTGGCCCATATGTGTACCTTGAGGTACATGGGCACCTAAGGGACTATAAATAAAGGATATGCTTACCTATCTATGATAAAATGGTGTAAAATTAATTATTTAAAGTTGTATAAATTGCCGTTTTGGAACATTACATCATCATTTTTTTAACATAACAGCAAATGTCAATAATGACAGGATGGCACCCCTCCTTTAGTTATTCAAATATTTTATGGATTTATGTTGAATGTTCTTGTTTCATATGACAGAAGATACTTCAGAAGTGGTCCCATATAAATTTCATCGAAATCGATTGAGTACTTCTGGAAAAAAAATATATACATGTATGAATCAGAGCATATTTGTACATTGATGACCTTATACTTCAACAAAAGTTTTGACGAGAAGTCGGGATTTTTAATGCTCTGCATTGCTTGATTATTCTTTATCGGTAGCTAAATCCACATTTGATCTTGATGTCACCTGATGGAAAGTGACGATAAATTACCTACTTCAAAATTGTACTACGAAAAGTTCAAGAATTTTTGTTCAACTGTTTCATGGCGATGATTACTTGTGTAAGATTGACATTCAATGGCCATAACAATATAGTAATATGATGCTTCTAATTTGTGTATATTATATTAATACTATTAGTGCGGAAGGACAAGCTCTTTGTTAAATAATACAAAAGATATATTGATTTTGATATGGTCAATTGTATTTGCTTGCATTGAAGTGCTGCTTGAAATCTTCTCAGAAAGCTTTGCATCCATTGTTATCTCTCATTACATACATACATAACCTCACGCCTGACTCCCTTTGGGGTAGGCAGAGACAAGGGAACACCAATTGCTTCGATCCAGACATACCTCTTTCGCTTCCTCCACGTTCATTAATCTTTTCATACATGATCGCCGGTTACGGGTACTTTTAACTAGGCCCTTTTTAAGAACGTCGCCAATTTGATCGGCGTACGTTCGCCTAGGGCGGCCCCTTCCGACAGCACCATCCATTCTTGCTCTGTACACCTCTTACGTAAATCCACTTTCACTCATTCTTTCCAAATATCCAAACCACCTTAGCATACCCTTTTTAATCTTAGTCACTACATCTTCTTTCAATCCGCATCTCTTTCTTATTTCACTATTGCGCACCCTATCACCCTATCTCTCATTCAAACCCTTAAGTTGGTCTACGGTGAAAAGAATGCATTCAAAGTCATAATCTTGATTACAGTCTATGTGGGTTTAAATTTTAATTAAATCTATGTTATGTCGGATGAAAGGGTAAGTTTAATGAGCATAGTTTAATGAGCAGCAAAATACATTAAAAAAACCTTTAGTTTTTACCGTCAATATAACCTTATTACTCCTGGACAATCGAGTTACCTAACATAGAAATATTTTAATTTACATACAAACATACATAGCTTCACGCCTTTATCCCTTTTGGGGTAGGCAGAACACCAGAGACTATAAAAACCATCTGATGTCACGTTTGACTTTAGAGGTATTATAATGATGGAGAGAGACTATTGCAATGACAGGGGGTCAGCCTATCGCCCGCGAAAACGTCAATAAAACCTCTGTGCCTTAACTGACTTTTACAGTATGCCCGGGAAGGGAAGCAGCTGGCACTTTCTATGTATTCTTTCACTCCCAGTCCAGCGTGGAAGAAATTTTAGTTTTTTTTTTTCAAATAATTATTTAAATATAATTGAATCGCATATTTTCTCTTTCTTAACCTTCTAGTTTTAAACTATAATTTAGGTTAAATGTACCTCATTCGTATAAATCCATTATCCAAACGTCACATATAAGCTCAACTAACTAAATAGTACAGTCAGATTTTAGCTAGCCATTAGTCTGCCGGCAATTTAGATTATCAATAATGGCGGAGCAAGTCCTAAGCTCGTCTCTATTAATAATCCGAGGTGATTGTCTGCCAGATAGTTAGGAATTCCATTATAACTAGGAATATCTGCCAGAATTCCAAATCTGAATAGTATATGCTGCCCTGGTATGACTTATGTCTGTTGTTAGTGAAACTTTGATTTGAGAAGATTTTTTATTGGTGTAAAATATAGATAGACTAGCTGACCCGGCAAACGTTGTTTTGCCATATAAAAAAAAAATAGATGTTGGCCGATTCTCATAGATACCGGATAAGCACAAAAAAAATCATCAAAATTGGTCAAGCCGTTTCGGAGGAGTATGGCAACGATAACTGTGATACGAGAATTTTATATATTAGATTCACTACCGTTACTTTATTTAGAGAGTGAAAACTTTCATTTATTCTTAAAACCCTAAGAACATACATTAGTGAAAGTATTAGAATAATAAGAGTGTTTTAAAACTTCCAAAGTATCATATAATGTGGAACGTGTTGATTTGAAATGCTAAATCTATTTTAATTTATAATCCTATACGTTTGTTGAGAGTACATTTACGCCCATATATATTCCATTATACGCTTAATTTGGAAATACTAAGCTTATCACAGCTATGTAATTCACGTGAATACGACATTGAATTTCATCTAATTTGCTTGTTAAGCCCGAACAGATATCGTAGTACAGTGGAATGTAAACCTACTATTATGTTACTAAATGGACTGCTCTTATGTGGATACCCGTTAGATTGTAATTCAAACCGTGACGAGCGGTATGACGGACTCTAGATTTTGGTCTAACTAGAATATTGTAATTGTGTTAGATCATTCAATTAATACTAAATTAGTTAGTTAACATAGTCTCCACTTAGATTGTTCAGGTCTTCTGAACTGTTGGGCTGAATTTGCCATGACCCTTCATTATCCTCCTGTCTATTATTAAGGAGCGTAACTTTAAGGTTTATGTGTTAAGTTAAAGGGCAGTTTGTTCGATAGTTTTACACGTGCACATACAATTTTCTAACACGTGCTTTCTAACACGTTGTTTGGTTTTACTATGAGCAAAACTATAAGGGTTTCTCATGATATTTATTAGTCATGACATTACCACGTCATTTTAGACTTGAGAGAATTCTTAAAATCGTAGGATACTCATAACATACATACATAACGTCACGCCTGTATCCCTTATGGGGTAGGCAGAACACCAGAAGTTACAAGACCACCTGATGTCACGTTTGACAAATTTGGAGGTATAATAACGATGGAGAGAGACTATTGTTGTGACAGGGGGTCAGCCTATCGCCCACAAAAACGCCTTTAAAACCTCCGTCCCTTAACTGACTTTTACAGTATGCACGGGAAGATAAGCAGCTGGCACATTCTACGTTTTTCTTTCGCTTCCAGTCCAGCATGAAAGCTTAAATATATTATTCTACCTATATTTGCCATGTATATGATTTTGGTCTTTGATGAATAACTGAACATGGCGACAATAATAATATTATTAATCAAATTTTATTACTTAATCGATGAATACTTATTCCTTTGCGCTCGGAAGTATTAATGATGGCCATGCTGAAGTATTGGAGCTAATATTACATTATCTTAATACAAAGCAAGGCATTTTTTACGTTTTGCAATCTTTATTTACAAAAACAAAAAAACAATATAATTAGGGCCTATCACATACACGAGCTAGCAAATGTCTGAGTGAGCCTCTTAGCCATAGTTTGATGTGACACAGCAAAGATAGGCAATGTCCTATCTAGAACGTTAGTAAATACTAACTCAATTGCTGTGACTTACGTACACAAACAAATCGCCAGAGCGTACTCGTTTATATCGGGCCTCACCTGTCCATTAAGCCAACGTGGTTGTATTTTTGTGGCGGTTAAGTGCATACAATCACAGGCAGTTGCATATTTAAGTGGAAAAGCTATTAACCGCGTGGTTAGCCACCCCTGCGGTCAACCGCTAGTGCGTAGGGGCGCTAAGTCAGCTTCTCCTAGGTCTCATTTTATTTTTTTGACGTGCATCTAGAATATTGTAATAGTTAGAGTTGTTATTGTTATAATTAAAAAACTAGTCCTTTGAAAGTTTTCACTATGTTAATTGTTATAAATATGTTACAAAAAAGTATCCAGCTTATAAGGAATTTAATAAAATGTTTAATCTATTTTGAATGTTAATTAAACAGACTTCTTTTAAATAGCATTATTCCCTTCTAAAAGTCTAAGTTGCCTTCTAAATTATTATGTTAGCCACAATCCGTGCCACAAACTATTTGAGATTATTTAAAAAAGCTCTAGAGTTTATGGCGCTTCGCCGGCATCGCTCGCATCGCTCGCTCGGCTCGCACATGTGTGTACCTATATGCAACTTAACTGCTCCTCCTCGCTGCGCTCATCGTCGCACCTAACCGTGCCGACTCCGTATTCCGGAACGGGAGCTCTTCTTGTCGCATAATATTTTTCATCGCAATGCTGATGAATATATTACTTAGTTATCAGACAAACTTTGAAGCTCTTAGTTCGTTCACACCACGGTATTCTTTATTATATCTAAAGCTTTTTTAAACTAAAGTATTGGGATTTAACGCTGTGCCGTAAAAACATTTTGACGACTGGCTGGTGTAGCGGTAACATACATTGCCTTCTATGCCAGAGGTCCTGGGTTCGAATCCCGGCGGCGGCGGATATTTGTGTGATCAACACAGATATAAGTCGTCAAGTCATGGATGTTTATATGTTTATTTAAGTTTATTCTAATAAAAAATATGTATTTATTCAATATGTATGTTTATATATTTCTTAAGTATATCAGTTATCTAGTATCCATAACACAAGTTCTTTAAGAAACTTAATTTGGGCTAGATAATGTTGTGTGAGTGTCAGAAATATTTATTTATTTATTTTATTAAATGAGTAGGCTTGCAAGATTTTCAAATGATAAGTGATATCTTTGGTTCATGGCCATAATTTACCATATCTTATATATATCTTTTTTAAACTTTTTAATATAATATTTGTGATGTCCTAAATAAATTTCTAAACAAAACCCACTATTTAACGGCACGCGGATAAACCGCTTAAAATGTCAGCTGTCACAAAACAAAATTTAACATAGGTTCATCCTTGGTTCAACACTTTGTTGTACCAGGGAGGCAGTAACGCGATAGAGAACTGGTTCTGGAAAATATATGATTTGATCCATTTGCGATAACAAAATAAACTAAGAAGAATAATAGAGTAATACAATAGTATTACTCTATATAATAACTACATAACATAGTTATATATTACATTGTTATTCTTGGTTTTGTTTGACTAGGCTCGTCAATTGATAATAATTTTCTACATACATAATACCTAAGAATACATATGGAAGTACAAGTTATAACTTATGAATTTCTAATCAATAAATCTAAGTCTTTTTCATGTGTATAATAACAAATGGAACCTGTTTTCTGATTAATAAATGATTATTATTAGAAATTATAAGATTTGTCACTACCACTTCATAGTTTAATTTTTTTTACTATTTTGAAAGCATAAATATAGGGTCGCCTTATAATAGTCAATAATATTTTAATAGCAGATTAAGAATGATGAGTGGGTCATAATTACAAAAAAAAAATTTAAAACTTTTTGATAAATTAAAATTTCAAAATTCTTCTAAGTGATCAAAATTTAAGTTTGATCTGTAGTTTATGACTACACAGCAAGTAATAAAAACGTTTTTAATCTAACCTATGTAGTCATAAAGTATAGATCAATCTTAAATATTACTCACAGAGAAGAATTATGAAATTTTAATTTTTGAAAAATATTTAAAAAAAAATCGAAATTCAGTCCCACTCATCATTCCTAGACTGCTATTAAAATATAATTGACTTTTATAAGCGGACCCTGTATAATTTAGCTCTGGGCAATAAAACGTTTTAATTATCAACCATTTTATGCGCTGGACTACTACATTGAAATTATGACTATAATTAATAAGTCGCTGTTCGTCACGACGTATAAAACCCTAGGGTGGAGTTCATTAAAACAGCATCTGTAAACATCTGTAAAAACTCAAAATGAAATGAGATAATATTAACATAATTAAATAAATAATTGTAGTTGTAGGTCTCTGTAAGTTATTGTAATCTGTGTTTTTTTTAAAGTACTGAATAGATATTACTTATGTTTTTTTATAGTATCAAATAAATATACATACATACATAACTTCAAGCCTGTATCTGTAATGTTGTAATGAATTAAAATTAAGATTCACTAAAGAAATCCACTAATAGATGGTCATGTCAAGACTAAGCTGCGCCAAGGTGATTAAATAAAATAATAGAATACAGGGATGTTTAGTCACCGGCCCAATTTTTTTTACACAATAACTATCATTGACGACTTTACATTGACGACATGACCACTTTGGCGATATGGGGTAAACTAGTCTGCCTCAGACGCCAGTGGTTGCGGGTTAGTTTCCCGCACAGAACAAGAAAAAAAATGTTCCGTGTCTGGGTGTTCATCTATTTGTGTATTTATATTCTAGGTTCCCCTCTAGTTCGCTACATGGTATCCCATAACACAAGCTATGCTTACTTTGGGGCCATGTAGTTTGTAGTGTGTTTGTCTGGGATTATATTTAATAATAATAAATATTTCTGACACTCACACAACATAATCTAGCCCAAATTAATTTTCTTAAAGAACTTGTGTTATGAATACTAGATAACTGATATACTTAAGAAATATATAAACATAAATATTGAATAAATACATATTTTTTATTAGAATAAACTTAAATAAACATATAAACATCCATGACGACTAATATCTGTGTTCATCACACAAATATCCGCCGCCGCCGGGATTCGAACCCAGGACCTCTGGCATAGAAGGCAATGTATGTTACCGCTACACCAGCCGGTCGTCAAAAAAAAGTCATAAAAATATATATTTTTTTAATTTATTTATAGAAACGATTTTTGCAAAAAAGGTTTTCTTTTTACAAGACAATTAATATATTCGCTAACATTAAGCAAAGCATGGTCAGTCTAAATTATGAATGAATGCCATTAAAATAAAGACGACTACGCGCTACTACAAATCATCTTGTCGTAGGTACTACGTCGTAGTATTACCAATAAAATACCGCATCGTAGCAGCCTGTGTTCATTAACAGCGATTATTTGTAAAAAAGTTTTTGGTGTCATTTATGTCGTGTCAAAGAAAACTATACTTAAATTTGGATGGTGAATAAAAAACAACCCTGTATATCAATCTCATGCTCAGACTCTATTATCTTAACTCGTAATTATATCTTAAATAATAATAGATTTTAGACAAAGCCTTTTTTTATAGCTTTAGAATTAATTGACTGTTATATGAATTTTAAATTTTGTGCAAGAGATAGAAAAATAAATATGTTTAATTTTTCAAATATTAAAAACAGATTCTTTGAAAATTAAGAGAGCCTATTTTATGTCTAATAAAATTTTCAACAAATTACCTGCTATTGCGATTCAATACTTTTCATTGATGAACATTTTTTTCACATATTAAAAGTAAAAGTTTATAATTTAATAGTGAACTGCAAAATTGTGGGTTGTCCGCCTAGGTAAATAATATCCTTACTACCGCCTCGAAGACCTTCGCTTATAAACCCCCCTTATTTGGCCGTAGGAGGGCTTCAGTCTTTATAACTTTGTCAGTGACCTTTCATGCCACTAAATATCTGTAACGCGTTTCTGTTGTGTTTTATGAATAACTAATTCCTGCCTAAGACTAGAGACACCTTCATGTGAAGTCATCATATCAAACAAAAACTATGACAAAAAATATTTTTTTATCACTCCACTTATTATATTTTTATATTGTTGTTAAATCTGTATATCTCGAAAAGCTAAGACTTTTCAGCGACTGTTCTCAGAAAGATTCCACCCTAAAATAAAAGGGGTGATGTCAGGCTTTACGTTATTTTGATACATTTACAAAAGAAAATATTTGGGGAAAGATAAGTCGGCTTATTCAGGTGTTCTGGGGTTCACAATTTACCTTTTCGGGCTTAGAAAACTATTGTTGTTTATTGTATCTATGTATTGTCATAACAATAGAGTACCCTTTTGATTCCTTGAATAAGGTCATTTAAAAAGATATTGCAGTAAGTTTTGTACGAATTTGACATTGGTTTTTACTTTATTTTTCAACCGAATTCCAAAAAAGTTGGAGGTTCTCAATTAGTCTGTATGTTTTTTTGTGTCTTTGTTACACGATATTTCGGACAATTATGAATCGATTTTAAAAATTCTTGTTTCATACGATAGAAAATACTTCATAGTTGGTTCCATATAAATTTCATCGAAATCGGTTGAGTACTTCATTGAAAATTTCAAAATTTTGAAAAAATATGTATGATATCGGAGAATGTTTACGTGGATGACAATATAACTCAGCCAAAGTTTTGACGTGAAGTCGGTTTTTTTAATGCTCTGCATTCGTTGACTATTACTTTGATATGATGCGTTCTGGCAGTGATTTATGAATAACAAAATATTTTCTTGCTAGATAAGAATAGATGACGTAAGTGTCACAATTTGTATTGAAACCAAGCGCACCGACTTTTTAACACCTACTGTGACGTCACAGCTGATATTTTGTGATAAAAATACAAACCGATTAAAAGACACCAAAGCCGCTGATGAAATCGATTGTTAACAACGATATCTATATTGTGATATCGATTTTCTAACAAACATACATAGGCGCGACTAAATCTAGCGGTGACCAACCTTGACGCTTGGTCGGGATTCGGACACGCGAAGTACATATATGCATTTGCGTTGTCTATGTAGATATATGTCTATGGTTGAGTATTTTGAAAATATAAACCTATACTATCCTTTATTAGTATTCTAGTCGTATTAATTTTCTGATAACTTTTACATTTGAGAATTTGTTCAGTGGTTTTTGTGTTTGATGCATTGAGACAGGGCGCTCCTATTTTGTAATTACCACATGATTACATAATGTGCTTGAAGGGCACTTTTTGTCAGTATTCTGACAATACAATGTTTTTTGGAGAACGATCTTTGAACAACATGCAAGTAGCCGCACAAAATGTTAAAAGTTACAGAACCGGGCCACAGTTCCGGACCAAAGGCCACAGAACACACAAGTATTAAACTAATAACTAATTTAAACAAATAAATTTAAATATAATCAAAACAATTACATTTGACGAGCAATCAAGTGACCATTAGTCAATTACTAAACTAAGCAGACAACAGTGATTGAAAATACATTTTATTTATTTATAGGAAAGTACATTCAATAAACTGTAAAATGTAAGTACAATTTAATGAAACACAATAAACCCTGGTTAAACATGTCCTTTACATACATACATACATAACGTCACGCCTGTATCTCTTATGGGCTAGGCAGAACACCAGAGGTTACAAGACCATCTGATGTCACGTTTGACAAATTTGGAGGGAATATAAAGATGGAGAGAGACTTTTGTAGCGACAACCACAAAAACGCCTTCAAAATATTACAATTCAGAAAACTCAGACAAATTTACTTTCTATAATATATTGTTTACAAAAGTACGGTCAACAGAATATCTATTCACATTTGGTGTCTATTCTACAGTTTGACCTCAATGAAACTTGAGGGTAACTGGTGATTAGGTTGAAGATGAAAACGAAGGTTTAAGAAGAAACCAGCTCATCATAAAAAGATGGAATATATCTCCTGTGATAGTCAGATAAGTTACTATTTACAAAACGCTTGTCTAGACGCGGAGTATTTTGGATCGTAGTCAAACTTTCACAAGACATATAATTTGATCTCAAATTCTACATACATACATACATAACTTCACGCCTGTATCCCTGTATCTATGGGGTAGGCAGAACACCAGAGGCTATAAAAACCATCTGATGTCACGTTTGACAAATTTGGAGGTCTTATTATGATGGAGAGAGACTATAGCAGTGACAGGTGGTCAGCCTGTCGCCCGCAAAATCGCCAATAAATCCTCCGCCCCTTAACTGACTTTTACAGTTTGCCCGGGAAGAGAAGCAGCTGGCACTATGTTTTTCTTTCGCTCCCAGTAGTGCATGCAAGCTTTTTCTGAAGCTCAAATTCTAATGGTTTGACAATACTAATCTGTTGCTAACTGTACCCAACTTACATTTTCCAGCTAAAATGCTATCGCAATCACGAAAACTAATAAATTACGCTTCTATCTACTTTTCCGAGGATTGCAAGTTGATAAATGTTTATGTTGCTGTATTAACATCAGTTACTGTTAGTACTCGTAACTGTTTAAAAGCTAGCTAAGTTAACATTTAATTTACAGGGGTTAAGTGATTTGTCAGTGAGAATAACTGACAGTTGAGAAAACTGCCTCAATTTTGTGTTTTTTTTATTAAAATATTCTTACTGTCTTGTTTCACTCTACTCAATTGGAATAACTTTATTTAACAAGTCGGTAATAAGAGTGGACTGTCGTATTTACGTTTTTTAACTGCTAAAACAAAGAAATTAAATACTTGGCAGGGTAATTTTATTATTAAATGGTTAAGATTTTTCTAAAAAGCACTTAGAAGTGTTTAAAATAATTTTAAGAACTTTTATTATCTTATAATTAGACTGCTTTCATTTTAGTAGACTAACAGCCCATTCACGCATAATACGTTTTACTGGATACCTTTTTTGTATCGAAAATACGTATACTGAATACTGTGCCATATGTGAAGTCGCCCATACAACTCCACGCGCCATCGATGAAAAAAACGTATCCAGTTAAACGTATCCAGTAAAACGTACCATGTGTGAAAGGGGGGTAACGGTTAAAAAACTTGAATAGACAGAGACGAATGATACGTTTGGACTATTCTTTCTTGATATGTATTGCCAAGATGTTGAATAAATTGCGATACATAGTTTTTTTCCTGATGTTCCATACATGTTACACCTTTATCATTATTTTGTGGAGATTTTTGTAGTCTTAGTAAAATGGTATCTATGCAGTCAATGCAGCTTCAAGTTACAACGAAACTGTTCAAATATGACCGTACAGTTTTATCGGTATCGTGAGTTTTCGACTAACTTGAATGAACAAATGAAGTCATTCGGAACATGGATACTCGATAGCCGCCGCAAGCCAGTAAGCTCACATCGTGAATTCTATTCACAAATAACGATTTTACGTTCTTTATAGAAATTAAATTAACTGTACAAAAACTACATATTTGATGATATAGTCTGGCTAATGAAAGTAGAGTATGAAAAAATCTGCCGAATTTAAAAAAATCCCATCATGTTAAACCCCGACTATAGTACGGCACATATGAATTAAACAAACATGATATTTTGTTTGTTTAACTTGATTATTTTTTTTTATAAAATTATCGTAAAAAATAACAATATTGGTACTGTACTACTTTTTGATGAGAAGTATATAATTAAAATGATGAAACTAGTATTAATCAGGCTTAAAAATAAAACAATATAATACAATAAGTATTTTTATTCATTGTAATCAAAATCTGAATCTATATAATGAATCGTCAGAGTAACTGGTATCGCTGTTTCCTACATTGTTATGAAACTATTAAATTTTTAAAATTCAAATATGAAAATTCCAAAATCTCAATTGTCAAAACCACCAACAAGCGTTCGATTGACAACAGTGTCACCAGAATAAGTTGCCATATAAAAAGTTTGCAAAACCCCTCCATCGTCTACTTTCGTTAGCCAGATTTTATCAACCTATAAGTTTAATCAGATTATTTCAAGACTTTTACGTTAATTATTAAGTATAATACTAAGGTTAAATTATCGAGATTGCAATGCTTCGTCGGGCTGATTAAATATATAAATAAACTAGCTGACCCGGCAAACGTTATTTGCCATATAAATAAAAAAAAAGATCTTGGCCGATTCTCATAGATACCGGATAAGCACAAAAAATTTCATCAAAATCGGTCAAGCCGTTTCGGAGGAGTATGGCAACGAAAACTGTGACACGAGAATTTTATATATTAGATATTTCTGACACTCACACAACATTATCTAGCCCAAATTAAGTTTCTTAAAGAGCTTGTGTTATAGATACTTGTTAACTGATATACTTAAGAAATATATAAACATACATATTGAATAAATACATATTTTTATTAAAAAATAAACTTAAATAAACATAAATTCATCACACAAATATCCGTCGCCGCCGGGATTCGAACCCAGGACCTCTGGCATAGAAGGCAATGTACGTTACCCCTACACCAGCCGGTCGTCTTCAAGGAATGATGATTTTTCAGCAATACTAATTTAATTGTAGGTAAGCGATAAGATACTTCATGTTATCTCTATCCTACTAAAATAAACTTTACTTACGGGATCACATATGTATAGGAACTGGTATAGCGGAAGTCTGTTTTAAATTATAGTGCTGCCTGAAAGTAATATAGTGTAATAAATACCTAAGGATCTAAAATTGGATTTTAACGATCAATAAGTCTTAAAATGCAACGAAAATAAAATATTTACATCTATAACTTTCCTTATCGAGGAAAAAGTGAAACAAAAAATACCAGTTATTTCCTCGAAAGAAGAATATGAAAGAATAAGTGATATGCTTCGCGGTTGGATTACTTACTAAATACTTGGCAGTCTTTAAGATGAAGCCTGTTGTTCTTTGGATATACGTCTCTCTTGTTTTTAGATTACAGAGCAGTTGTAGGGTGGATATGAGTTATATGAAGCTTAATATTGCATAGCTCTTCGAAAAAAATTGTGAGACGTTAATAGTGTCTGAAGAGGGCATTAAATAAAAGATTATGTCAAAGGTTTGTAGTTCAACATTAACATACATTTTAGTTACTGCTGCTTAGGACATACGTTGATTTAAAAAATGATACTTACCTACATGAACTTATATATTTATATCTATTCTTTTTTAAAGGATAATGATGAAAGGAATCATCTGATGGTTTTTGATATTCAATTAAGCATGTTATTGATTTCAGTTCGTACTCGCAAAAAGTTTTATCAAGTTTTAAAAACTTTAGTCATAAAACTAGGCATTTTTCAAATAACGATTTTTATAATCATATCTAACAATATTTTTAAGTTACCTAGATATTAATAAAACCAAAAAACTTACTTACTCGTAAAGGAATGATGACCAACAAAACAATATTTTCAGCTATTCTACGTTTTTAAAACCGGTAAATGAGTAGGTGCTTTACTTAACAGTAAAGCTGCAAATTGGACGGCAGCGACAGCGACAGCGAGAGAACGATAGAAAGTATCGAGTTTGAGTTGAGTTAAAACTGCAACAAATAGCTCGAGCGCCCAGATTACCCACGTCGCTGCCCGCGCCGCTGTCACTGCTATCCAGTTTGCAGATTAAGAGGCATATCTTTAGGCTTTGGGATACATACATACATAACGTCACCCCTTATGGGGTAGGCAGAACACCAGAGATTACAAGACCATCTGATGTCACATTTGACAAATTTGGAGGTATTATAAAGATGGAGAGAGACTATTGTAGTGACAGGGGGTCAGCCTATCGCCCACAAAAACGCCTTCAAAACCTCTGTCCCTTGACTGACTTTTACAGTATGCCCGGGAAGAGAAGCAGCTGGCACATTCTATGTTTTTCTTTCGCTCCCAGTCCAGCATGGAAGCAGTTTTGATATCATTAAATTAAATAAACAAAGATAATAGCATCAATAATGCGTTGCTGACTCAAGCACTAAACTGGGGAAGTCTTCAATGCCTGTAATCCCACACATGTTTTTCTTTCAATCTATACTATTATACATACATACATAACCTCACACCTGTACCCCTTTTGGGGTAGGCAGAACATCGGAGGTTATAAAACCATCTGATGTCACTTTTGACTTTGGAGGTATTATAATGATGGGAAGAGAAAATTGCAGTGACAGGTTCAGCCTATTGCCCACAAAAAACACCCAATAAATCCTCGGTCCCTTTACTGACTTTTATAGTATGCCTGGGAATAGAAGCAGCTGGCGCATATGTTTTTCCTTTGCTGACAATCTAACATCGAAGAAGTCTATTATAATTAAGCTCAACCAAATGTTCGTTTCAATTTTTCTCGAATTATACTAGTTTACGTATAGGAACTTTATAGGATATATTTTATGAAGAAATTAACAGCATACAAAATAACTCAAGATACTAAAGTTTTTTTGGGAAGCTTTAAAACAAACTTTAATAAACAATTGAAAACACAAAAAAAATTAAACCGGAGTACAATAAGTGAAAAGAAGCAGGTACAAGGTACTTCAAATAGCATTCCATTGCATGCAACTACAAATACGTTTATGCTTTTAAAATGAAGAAAATCCGCCGTGAAATTCTTTCAATGTAAAATTCTTTCAAAATGGAAATTCCGGTAAACTTACATGTTTACTGTCACCCTAATGCTTGTACAGGTGAAACGGTATGTAGCTTTATCTAATATTTACAGCGGTGCCCATATAATCCAAGTTGTAGTCTTTTCACACGCCATTCTGTTTTACTAACCAAAGTATGATAAAGTCGTCTATTCTGAAAGTGACGGGTTTTTTTATTTAACTATATTTTATAAAAAAAATAAAGATTAGTACGTACGCAAATTTTATTGAAGTCATCGTGGCGCCGTGGTTACTGTGCATATCAATCGAAATCTCAGGTTAAGCGCGCTCGGCGCGTCCTGTATTAGGATGGGTGACCGCCGACCATTCATTTCTCACGACGACTTCCGTGCTTCGGAGTGCACGTTAGGCAGTCGGTCCCGGGTGCTGTATTCTTGTATACAGTAGTCGTTAGGGTTTGTCAGAAGCCATTTCGGCACCCTGAAATATCTGACATCCACCAACCAGCACCGGGCCAGCTTGGTGGATTACGGCCTAAACCTCCTCGTCACCCAGAGGAGAGACTCATAGCCCTGCAGTGGGCTCATTACACGGAGTTGTGATGATGATGATGAAATATTATTGAAATATGATTACTTATATTACGATAAAAAGATCGATAAAATGAAATCCATTTATTTAATTTTGGCAATACTCGTTGAAAAGAATCTATACCGCGCGTTATTGCTCCGTTCCAATTAAGTACGCTCATTCTTATTATGTATTATGTCATACATATAAAAATCCATTTTATGTTTTATTGCTAAATTCAAATTCAAATTCAAATTCATTTATTAACAAGAAATGTGGTTACATAATGGTGTTAAAATAAAATATTGTCCATCACATTCTACCATAACAATGGTGCGTAAATATGTCAAGAAAAACTCTCATTTTTATTCCTTTACATTAAATAAAAGAAGTTTTAACTGGATTTTATTTATAATATTTTTTATGGTTTTCTAAAAACATACCAAACCACAAAGTTCAGGTTAGTTGCAATCCACATAAAAAAGTATCTTTTTAAAAAGTTCTAAGTTTTAATTAAAATATTTGCATTTTGTTTTCCACTTTGTCTACAGCATGAATGTGTTGTGTGACCTACAAACATGTAAGTGGAGAAACGTTCCGCTGTCTTGGAGCGGTACCTATATGAATTTCAGAAGGATGTTTACGTGGAATGCCATATTATGCGGCTTTCGGGAGCTTTTTCGATGTAACAACTTTTATGAAGATAAGATAATAGCTCATCTTAAAAAAATACAGCATAAAAAAGTTGTTTGAAATAGGTTTCTTTACTTATTTATTTTACAACTTGTGTCACATACTTGTCAAAGTAAGAGAGGTACATGGGAATATCACATTCTTAAGATTTTCGTAAAAAAACACATAAAGGTAAAGAAATATTATAAATAATCATAGAGTATGATACTAGTAGTATAAATAAAAAAACAAATCTCAAAAAAAAAATGTATTTAACGCGTATAATTTATATTTTACATTTTAACTCGACGTTTCGGTGTATTTGCGGACCCCATGGTCACGAGTGATAACCAGTCGCTGGTGACCCACATTTAAAATCATAATTATTATGAATCATATTAATATTATGTTAATAAATTAACTTAACCTTCTTAATTATATTCTTCCAACTAACATAAAGCAGCTAAATTAATAGGAAAAAGGAATTTCATTATTATCGTACCTAAATATAAATCTGTTGTAATAAACACAGCTAGCTTGGTCTGGCGCAAGCTTCATTAATACATAACCCAATAACCCCATTATATATTTATAAAATATTTGACTAGGTAAATAATAGAATTTACAAAAGCTTATCGCTGTCCGATTTTCGCCATTTCGTACTTATTCAATAGTGTTTATACAACAATAGTATAATGTGTTTATTCAAGCAACTATATTTTATCTTTTACAGTATTTTCATGAATAAATGGCTGCTCTGACAGTAAAGGTACCGACGAGATATCCCACAAGGTGGACCGACGATCTGCTCAAAGTCGTCGGTAAACGCGGGACCAAGACACGTGTCACCTTGGGGAGGCCCTTGTCCGGCAGAAGGCAATTCCCGGCTGATGATCGATACACATGCAATCAATCTTCTCTTGATTTATATTTATATTTTATATGTCATATTTCAGTCAATTTGCATAAACCTAATATGATTTCTTTTTCCAAAAAAACGTAAAATCGATTCCATAGTTTTGAGTACAGATACGGGAATAACGCATTCTCCATTTTAAGGGCCGACGCTGAGTCACGCGTGTCTACGTGACGCACTTTCGCTACTACAATTTCATTAATGTGCTTGTACAGTCGTGTCAATGGAATACTCAACCTCTTGCAATTTAGCTAAATTTCGATTGAAATCGAAAATAGATGTACGGGCGTGTACATTCGGGAGCTAGCCACATCCCACGAGCGTTTGGCTCGTTTCGTAGATGCGTACCGCACGCTACGTGCTACGTACGTACCTACGTCCGTAACAGTTTTGTATGAATAGAAAATGTGACGCAGGTTTAGCTATCACAATCTTCTGTGAAAATAAGTTGTACCTTTAGTGTGTAATCTTCACAATACGATCCTAACGTATAGTTACAATAATATATTATAATACAGCTTTTAACGTGGTTCAATAAGTCCCGAGACTAAGTCCTAGAACAAGGTTTTTTTTGTAAAAATATTTTTTATTTATCAACGCAGTCTCCTCCAAGAGCGATACGGTCCCTTCAACGCTTTTCTAACTTTTTTATCCCATGTTTGTAGAACGATTTGTCTCTGGCTTAAAAATATGCCTCCGTTGCTGCGATTACTTCACTACTTGAGTAAAATTTCTTACCCTGGAGCATTTGTTTGGATTCTGCAGACAGCCAGTAATCACTGGGGGTCAAGTCTGGCGAATAAGTGGATGAGGAAGCAATTCAAACCCCAATTCATTTATTTTGGCCATCGTTCTCACAGACGATTTTGTTCTTCAGTCGTTTCAATAAGCACATGTTATAGTCACTATTTATATTTTGCCCCTTTTCAAGGTAGTAGATAAAAAGTATTCCATGCGCATCCCAAAATACAGACGCCATTTATACCTTACCGGCCGATTTCTGATTCTGATTCGATTTCGACAAATGGTTGCTTTAGAGGGAGGATTTATAACATGTTTTTTTTGGTGTCAAGCATTTAATAGGCGTATCCGTTTAATGATGAAAATTCACTTTATACTAGAAAACACTTATCAAGTAAATTTACTTCCCGTCTATTAATCCACTGTCTACAATAATAAAAACGTGAACTGTAAAGTGGTCGAAACGTCGAGTAAAAATACAAAATATAGTTACACTACGCATTAAATTGCGTTTAAATGGTATATTACTTCATATAAATAATCATGAAAAACGTTAAAATTAGACGGATAATAATTATCTAGTCTATTAGCAAACCGGCGCAACGCCACATAAAAATTACTTTGCATCTAGCTATCCACAGATAATAATAACGGCTACATTAATCCTATAAAAGAATATAGCTCGGTACAGGACGGTAATAGCTGCATATATCACCAGGTGGGCACTTTACCAGAGCTTTTATTCTCTGGACACGCTATAGAGAATGGGTAAAGAATTGCTCTTATATGTACGGTTTAACATTGAGGTAAATAATCAGTTTGTGAAATTACTTTAGAGTTGAGTTATGAGATAAGCATTTTGCCTTGTAGGTATGCCAGATGTCTTTGGTGTCAATCTTGGAGGTTGGATAATAGAGTGGTGGATAATCAACGAATGCAGAGCATTAAAAAAACTGACTTCACGTTATAAGTTTGGCCGACTTATAATGTCATCCACGTAAACATTCTCTAAAAACATACATATTGTTTCAAAAATTTGAATTTTTCAATGAAGTACTCTACCGATTTCGATGAAACAAGAATTTTCAAAATCGATTCATAATTGTCCGAAATATCGTGTAACAAAGACACAAAAAAACATACAGACAAATTGATAACCTCTTGCTTTTTGGTTGATAATATTAGGCATCGAGAGACTCATACTCTCGTGTCCATTTATCGCGTATAATTACATTTTCATTTGGTTTAATAGTGTTTTATATTTCATATCGCAAAAACTTAAGATAATATTATTTATGTTTATATCCGTGAAGTACATTTAAAGGTAACCTAGTGAGTAGGTTAAAATTAACAACCATTTTCTATAGGTTATATACAGGGTAGATTTTTAGTCCCCAGCCAAATTCAAATGTTAGTTCCTTTGATACGATATAAACGTACCTGCATATTTATTTTAGCGACGCTCAGTACAAAAAAAAAATAGAAATATGGAACTACAAACTTTTAAAAAAATAGTCGCAGTTGATGATAGCTACTATGACGCGGCATTTCATTGATAATACTACGACGTAGTACTAAAAGATGTTTTGTAGTAGCGTGTAGTCATCTTTATTTTAAAGGTAATTTAGAATATCCAAGCTTTGCTTAATATATTAGCGGATATATTAATTTCCTTGTCAAAAAAAAATATATATTTTTTGCAAAAATCGTTTCCATAAATGATATTTATGCGTAAAAAAAATTTGGCCGGTGACTACAAATCAACCCTGTATTTACTATCTTTTTAAATTATCTTTATAAATGCTGGACTGGGAGTGAAAGAAAAACATAGAATGTGCAAGCTGCTACTCTTCCCGGGCCAACTGTAAAAATCAGTTAAGGGACAGAGGTTTCATTGACGTTTTTTGTGGGCGATAGGCTAACCCCCTGTCACTGCAATAGTCTCTCTTCATCACTATAATACCTCAAAATTTTGTCAAACGTAACATCAGATGGTTTTATAGCCTTTAGTGTTCTGCCTACCCCATAAGGGATACAAGTTATGTATGTATTAAGAAGTTATGTATTTAAAATTATTACGGTTGATTAAAAAACATCTTTCACAGGAAGAATAAGTGTGGGATTATACGACTAAAACGAGATTATAAAGAGTTAGAAACTATTAGACGATTACGTTAATATATTTTAAAAAGCCTTGATCCTGTATCTATGACACGAAGCTAACTGTGGGGCAAATATGTTCAATAAATGATTACTAATATACTTGTCTACTTACTAAGATTGCCGTTTTGTTTGATTTTAAAGCCTTTTCGAATCTGGACATGAAGCAGCGTGTCGAGCCAAGTTCAAGCAAAGGAACTGGCTAGCCAGCGCCGAGTGTAATATTACACGAACCACTTGGTGCTACTTTTGACCGTTCTATAACTCAAAACTTCTTTAACGTATACGCATAAAACTACGTGTGTTTAATTATATCCATAAGGTTATATAAAAGCCCAAATTTGATGAAGCTAGCTCAAACGGTTATAAAGATAGGTCATCGTTATACATAGTTTGTTATCCAATAAAGCAAAGAAATTAAAAAAAAAAACCCCAGACAATCACACCAACTACATGGACCCAAAGTAAGCAAGTAAGCATAGCTTGTGATATCATGTAGCGAACTAGGGGGAAACCTAGAATATAAATACATAAATAGATAAACACCCAGACACGGACATTTTTTTTCTTGTTCCGTGCGGGCATCGAACCCGCAACCACTGGCGTATGAGGCAGATAGATTTACCCCATCACCAAAGTGGTCGTCAAATAAAGTTTAATACTTGTTCATAATGTTATTCTATTCATATAAATACATATTTTGATTTTACATAGAACTTAGCACTCAATTAGATCTCCATTCTGCGGCGAAGCCCACAGCCAAGCATATCTTTGTATTGAACTTGGCTCTTGTTTTTCACATTATGTTTTTGGTGGATATTATCATTGAACTTTTAATAAAAAAAAACTGTGATACCTAATTTGATAGGTACCGTAATGTTTAGTGACAGTGATTTTATAAGAGATATGTGACATAATAATACACTCCTAGAAGAGCACAAGTACCCAATGAAAAGAACCCACGTAACTAAGGACTGATAGTTTTTAATAACATTGTCCTGAATAGGAAATTCCTGTAGGATACAGAAATACCGTACAGAACGCAATAAAATATGAGAAATATAACCTTGTAAGTTCCGAAACAATTCATATTTAATAACGCTGTCATCCGTGAACTGGCATGACGCTGAGAAAGGTTCTATTGGATATTGAAATATTCCAATATATTTATATTTATTAGATGCTACATTACTTCATTTTCTAATATGCTGGCATATTTAGGGTACATATCTTAACATAATTTATTACAAACCCATCCTTCAGTTGCTTATTAACGGCCAGTCCCAATAACTTAGTAAAAATTAAAAGTAAAGTTAGAAATTCTCACAGTAGCATATGTCACTTAAGCTCAAGATAGTATAGGAATTTACCGGCATTCAATGGCGTCCGATAAATTGAGTCTATGGCTGAACTACTTCTAAAAAGTTGGTTACCATCTTGAAGATTTTGTAGCACTTTAGTCACAGCACTGCTTGTTTTTGTTTCCAAATTTTTTGTAAACATTTTTTTGACACAAACATTTTTTTTGTTTGTTTTTTGTTCAACCTTAATGTTGAATTTCACATAATGTTAAGAAGATGAGATCTTGGAGATAGCTCTCGGGCTGAGAAACGAAGGGACCAATACCAATAGAGATCCAAAATATTTCAATATTTCAAAATGTTCAGTCATATTGCTATCTTTTTTAAATCATGATTCTAAAATGTACAGACATAAAGCACGAAATGACTTGTTTAGTCAAGGATAAGCGATACATTTTCAAAAGTTGTCAAAAATAGTCAAAAAGTTTTTGCAATCATAATAAGGAAAGGCACGGTGAATACCGAGTGAATCTTTAAATAATTTCCACAGAAAACATACTTCATGCTGGACTAGGAGCAAAAGAAAAACGTAGAATGTGCCAGCTGCTTTTCTTACCGGCCATACTGTAAAAGTCAGTTAAGGGACAGAGGTTTTAACGGCGTTTTTGTGGGCAATAGGCTGACCTTCTGTCACTACAATGTTCTCTTTCCATCTTTATAATACCTTCAAATTTGTCAAACGTGACATCAGACTACCCGATAAGGGATACAGGCGTGACGTTATGTATGTATGTATGTAGAAAACATAAGAATGAGATGTTGTGCTTTTAGTTGAGGTTTTAAAAGTAGATAGAAATTGAAGATCGAACAGAATAAGGTACTGTTATAGACAAAAAACATGAGCATACCGGGGAAAGCAAATTGAAAGCCACTCGCGATATTCAGAGATATGATCATATTTCCGCAATCCAAATATAAATGGTATGCCAAGATTTGAAGGCGCTCAAGTTTATTAAGTTTAACTGTTATATCTAGCTTGCTGGCATCCAAATAATTAAGTACCTATAGGAAGAAAGAGAACGTTTGGCTTTTTTTATAATAATTTTTTGCATTGTATCTACATTTAACACCAAGATTCTGGATTTTGGTTGTCATAATAAGCCTCATTCATTGTATTGTTGGGTTTAAAATCCAACATACATACATTGCCATCTAGTTCAGTGGTCCTGGGTTCGAATCCCGGCGGCAGCGGATATTTGTGTAAATCTATGTATATATGTTTATTTAAATTTACATTCTTATAAAAATATTAATTAATTCAAAATGTCTGTTCATGTATTTCTCAAGTATATCAGTTATCTAGTAAAACAAGTACTTACTTAAGAAACTTAATTTGGGCTAGATAATGTTGTGTGACTTTCAGAAATATACAAGGTGTTCCACTTGATTTCCTATAACTCTACGGTATAAATGGGACCATGTAATATAATCAAATAACATGTGATTATTTTTCGTTTTTTTTTTTTCACACAAAGTAATTAAATATATTTTTAAGAGTAAAGAAGTAAGTTGCCTTTGCAATATTTAAATATTGCCATACTTTGAAAAATACAGTTTAGAACATAATTTATTTCATTTTTTAAATCTCAATAAAAATTATGATTTCACGAGAATTGTCTCTTTAGAAATACTGTATGAAACTGTGGTATGAAAAGTGAAGAAAGATTAGCAGATTTTTTACAAACCTTTCAAAATACGAGCATTTCTAGATACGAGTAGGTACCCGATAAAGAAAGTAGTGGTGACGTAGATGACGAGGAAAACAATTTATCATAAAAACATGATATTATTTTCATGTTACTCTATTTTAATACTTATATTTTCTTGCTTAATCTTCTATTTATATCTTTAACCCTATGTTTTTGCACTACTAACGTTTTTCTCAAAGTTTACGCGACTTGCCTGTTTGTAGTACATAAAATGAAATGATTTCTGTTTTAAAATAAGAAAAAACTAAATGTTTATGCATAAATATTTTTCCCTGAGAAGAGGGAAATTATACCGAGTGGTAACCTTTATTTCACTCTCACGCCCAACTGACGTCATCATCCAAGCGTCAAAAAAGCCTGGTCAGACTGTAGATACTTACGTTTTTTGACAGTTTTCCATGAATATTGACAGAGATTCTAAATTTGATCCAAGCCTTCAAAATACGGGCATAAATAAAATAAAAATCCAAAAACTTCCATTAATCCATCTTATCTTTAAAAAAATAGGCTGGCTTCCAACTAATTTCTCAAGTGGCTTTTGAAGCACGCCTCACAGTTGCTCTCTTAAAAGATTTATCAGTATCTGAAATTCACCCGGCATTTTCCCAAGTCGTCTTTCAGCTGCTTTTCTGTGCAATCTAATGTTCTGTCTTTTGATACTAGGCTAACATAACTGGCCTGAACTGTGTCAGATACCTCCTTGCAAGATTGAATAGGAAATATTCAACTACTTTTACTGCAGTTTTAAGTTGAGGATGCATTAAGTATTTTTGTAAACCTTTTCATTTTGTTAAGAGGATTTCAATTCAAGTGTAATTACGTTTTCTTTTTTTTTTGTTTGTAATGCGCTTATTTGGTCAAAAGTAAATTGAGTTTAACGTTTTTTTGTTACATTTGATAGGAATACTTCCCATATAAATTTAATCGAACTCGATTGAGTACTTTTTAAAATTATATGTATGAAAACGTAAAATATTATACTTCGATGACGTAATTTGAGCCACACTTTGACAACGCTTGAAAATATTGCAATAGTCTGGAAAAAACTGCCTGAATACTCTGCATTCGTTGATTCACTTCAAATAAATTTCTTATATCAATAAAGAATTATAAATAAAATAAAAGAATTATAAAAAAGTAATAAAATGGTCATTAAAGGCACGATATTTTTTGATAAAAACATTTTTAAAACTTTGAAGCGTAACAAGCTAAACGTTTTAACTAAATTTGTCCACTTCTCTCTCATGAATGTATTTTTTGAAAAAGTGCCGAAAAGTTTTCCTAAAATGTTTGTAATTTAAATGCTATACAAAATGTTTTAAAACATTTTTTGATTTCACAGAAGTGGTAAATTTTTTGACAAATTTACACAACTCAGTCAAATACAAATTCAAACTGTGAAATTTTGTTTGGTTTTTGTTTCATTCCTAATTTCGTGAATACTTTTGTTTCTTGATCTTATGACGAGAATTCAACGATTAATATGAGTGAGTCTAGTTCATGAAACAGCGAATATAATTTAAATTTTTAAATTATATTCGCTGTTTCATGCGGTTTTGCCCGCGCCATTTCTAATTCCACGGGATCTTAGGAATAAAAGTATCGTATGCGCTATTGCACACAACTATCTATATCTGCACCTAAGTTTATCAAAATCTATCAACCTGTTTTGCGTGAAAGAGTAACAAGCACCCATACATACAAACTGTTGCATTAAAAAAAAATATTAGGTTTCAAAGTTTCATACTGATAAAATATCTATGTCTTGATAAATGATAAATTAATACAAAGCATTTAAAGCCACCTTCACACATATTTTCAAGATCTTATCAAACTTTGAAGCCAACCACAAACCATGTATGAATCATTGTTTTTTTTTAAAGTGCAGTTTTT
This sequence comes from Stenoptilia bipunctidactyla, assembly GCA_944452665.1. Lineage (NCBI taxonomy): Eukaryota > Metazoa > Arthropoda > Insecta > Lepidoptera > Pterophoridae > Stenoptilia > Stenoptilia bipunctidactyla. The sequence goes on from OX101730.1 coordinate 2,653,035, forward strand.
TCAAAATTGCTTAAGCGGGATTATATAATCACATTTGATTGCACTAAAGTATAGAAGACTGCACTTTGGCACATCGAATGCTAAATAAAAAACTACCTTGAGTAATGTAATTACTTATTTGAACGCAAATCTGCAAATGAATTTTAGATAAATAAGACGGATTCAAAGATTCCAAATATATTGAATGTGACTGCAATAGCTATCGGAATACCACAAAATTATGTATACAATTAAGTGATTACATTTTACAAGAACAATACTTTAAAATCTGTATTGCCACTTTAATTTTAACGATAACTAATTGTGAACAAATTAAATGACAATTATTGTGGGCACCTGAATTCAGGAATTCAGAACACACAACAGGTTATTAACCCATCGGTGGACGATTATAAGAAAAATAATGCGGCTACCGTAATAAAACGGAGATATATGATTTATATTTTAAATTCAAGGTTTTTTTATAGTACCTACTCAGCTACATGTTTTTGATGTACGATCGAGGTGTGGATTAAATATGGGTGTATACAGGGTTCATTTTAATTAACGCATCACCTTTTGCGGGCGGCCTCTCCACATCAATCTAAACAACATTTGTTTTACGACTTTTTACAAATATTGTTGAATACTTAACACAAAAAATGAAAAGGAAACAAATTTTTGCTCCTTCTTTTATTTATTACTCTTTATGTTGCCACGTCGCCCCGCAAATCCGCGCCCAGCGGCACGTGGCGTGACGTAAGGTGCGTGGCATCAGGGTAAATAAAGTAACGCCAGTTTATAGACAATAAATATATTTTGTATGGGAAAACGAAAATTTTAAAAACTATTAATTTTTAAAAGTTGTATAACACATGTTGTTGAGATTTATGTGGAGAGACTGCCTGCAAGAGGTAATTCGCTAATTAAAATTAACCCTGTATAACCCAGTGGATAACCCAGTAGAAAGGTGAGTAATAAAAAAAATCGAAATCGCTGAATTATATAATTTTAATTGTTTAGACAAATAATCTAAAAGTACTGATGTTAACTAACGACCACCCTTTATATAGAAGCCGTCCACTATTTTCACCCAATTAACAATAGCTACTAACTGATTTATATATTTTATTAGTTCACACTTTGCATACATGAATTTTACAACAATTCATGATTTTTTCTATTCCTAACATCACATTTCAAATACACTTGATACTCACACTTTCTTATTAACTTTATAACTAATGCGATTTTATTACAGTTTAAAACCGAGTTTTGGAAACACTCCACCCAGTGCGGATACAGCCTAATTCTCAGGGACCTCACGTCCTAGCCTCAGGAGTTCAGGACCTGACTTGGGAAATATTAACTCCTTTAGTTTTTGTTTCAGTATAACACTCAGGTCATTTCGTGATGCTCACAAATGTAATCTTTTATTTATTTCATTTTTTAAAAGGGTTTTATATACGTATAAATAAATAATTTAATCGTTATTGTTAAAATCTATCGGAAGACATACATACTAAATGCAGAAAGCCAGAAGCTATAAAAAACCATCTGATGTCACGTTTGACAAACTTGGAGTTATTAAAATGATGAAGGGAGACTATTTCAGTGACAGGGGGTCAGCCTATCGCTCGTAAAACCTCCAATAAAACCTCTGTCCCTTAAATAACTTTTACAGTATGCCCAGGAAGAGAAGCAGCTGACACATTTTATGTTTTTCTTTTGCTCTCAGTCCAGCATGGAATAAATGACAAGGAAGAACTATATGAAGACATAACCAAATAATATAAAGCATGCGGGTTTATGATGGAACTGTCTATTTAAAGGTATTTTCAGTTATTGTCATATCGTTGTTGATGCAAATATACTGCTGCAAAATTTAAATACAAGTCAATGCCATCAAGGACAGATCATTCACCTTATTTGACTTTTACGACATGCATCTTCCTTATATGAATGGAACGGCTTCCTTTGCCCACTCCGCTTCGGCGCTGTAAATTTAAGATAAAATAGAACATCGTCTTTTAATTCTTCAACTGATTCTTATCATTATAATTTTGGATGACCATAATCACAAAATGAGCATGATTTTTGTAACGAGATTAATTTCCTGCAACAAGCAAAAGTTATGACATTCTGCTTGAATAATCTTCATTCTACCTTTTGAGCCCTGTCTAGTATATTTTTTCCTGTTTTTATTCAAATACTAGGTGTGACCCGCGACTTCGTCCGCGTGGATACCGTTTATTAGAGTTGGATAAATACTATTATTATATCCTCCTTGAAGTTAAAACTTACCTTATCTACGGTTTCTGACTTCCAAGAGAAAGAAACGATCATGAAATAAACAAAGCCTTGATTTCCATTTTATCTCTGTATGTACAGAAGGCAGTACATCAAGCGTTACAAATCTGTCAAAATTTTTTACTTGAATTTGAACTCCATGCCCTCGATAATAAGTTAAAATTGGTTGGGGAAATTTGACAGGTAATGTAACGCTTGTTCCTTCTGTACCTACCTATATTAAATCGCGCAAAAGCTTGCGCTCGCCTCCCGCCTTTTTATACCCTACCGCCGCGAGCCGCGTCGAGCGCGGTAACCGTTACGCAAAAATAATCCCTATATCATTCAATATTCACGCGCGATGGGTTATTAGCGAATTTATGTATAAGTTTGGTGTATCTATACCGATTTCTATGATTCTTTTTTTATTGAATAGGTAATAATGTTATTTTTTTTGAGAAATAATAAGTCCAGCTACAGAATAATTTTTTTGGCTACGTGATCAAGCTTCTATTTTCATAACTTAGCCACGAATAACTTCTAATTGCGAAAAATGTAACTTGAAGCAATTTATGCCATAATTATGCTATAATAATTTATACTAAGTAATATATTCATTAACATTGCGATGAAAAATATTATGCGACAAGAAGGGCTCCCGTTCCGGAAGACGTAGTCGGTACGGTTAGGTGCGACGACGAGCGCAGCGAGGAGGAGCAGTTAGGTTGCATATAGTAATATACGTGCGCGAGCCGAGCGAGCGAAGCGAGCGGTGCCGCGGCAGCGGTCGGCGAAGCGCAATAAACCATAGAGCTTTTTTAAATAACCCCGACGTGGTTTGTGGCACGGATTGTGGCTGACATAGTAATTTAGAAGGCAACTAAGATTTTTAGAGGGGAATAATGCTATTTAAAAGAAGTTTGTTTAATTAGCACCCATTTTTTTTTAATTAGGGATGAGTGAGAGTATTATAAACGTAAGAGGAAACAAATATAATCAGAAAGCTCCGAACTGCTAAGCTATCGGGATTTACACGTGTTATTGTGAGTCAACCATAAAATATAGACATATACTGTTGTGGGATATTTTTTATATAATTTTATGAAGAATATTCCTGTCATACATGATTTCTATGTAGCTTTAACCAATAAGGCTGCACACGAGACGGAAGCTTAAAAAATGAAGTAACTTCTCCCGTTTTTCAAACATTTCCCTTCACTGCTCTGCTCCTATTGATTGTAGCGTGATAATAAGTATACTATAACCTGCCCAGGAGTATGAAGAATAATTTTACCAAGTTTCGTTAAAATCCGTCGAGTAGTTTTTTTTTCTATAAGGAACATACAGACAGACAGACAGACAAAAATTTTACTGATTGCATTTTTGTCATCAGTATCGATCACTAATCACCCCCTGATAGTTATTTTGAAAAAATATTTCATGTACAGAATTGACCTCTCTACAGATTTATTATAAGTATATAGAAAGTATAGATAGAAGATATAGAAGATAGATTGGTAAACTAATAAAGTCATATAATATTCTTTGTTATTCACTCAAAGGACTTTTTTTTGCAATCAAATATGTACCATGCGTTATATTCGTGAATTCTAATTTATTTTTATAATTCGTATTTCGTTGAGTAGAAAATATTTTCGGTTTGTGTTTCTCTTCAGTCAAATTTTGATCATTCAGCAAATATGAGTTCATTAATGATTTGTATTCGTTGAATAAATTATAAAAAACTTATCAAGCTGAACAAGTTTTAGACTTAAGATACAGACTACTTTAGGCAACGGGTTATTGTTTATTCAATTGGAAGCATCGTTTCGGTGCTATTCATCTATTAAAAAACCGTACCTACCAAATATTTTCATGATAATAAAACTACTGATATATCCTTTTAGTTCGGTATTTTTCTTATTTTCTACCTCAGCATTTATATAACATGAAACACATTACCCCTGTCTTACGACAGCAACCATCTTTATCTGCAATATCGTTAAAATAAAAGACAATAATGGCAGCTAACTCCAAATATGGCAGACATAAAATTGACGATGCATTACGGGATAAATGTAAAAAATTATTTCTACCAGGTGACCGTAATGGCAGAAAATTTTACGTCGAATTTTATGCTTTTATCCATTTAAAGTTTGTGTGTAATAAAACGTAATATGTTATGAAAAATTCGAAAAAGGATCCGTCTGCGAAATGTCACCGACTTTGTATCTGCCATCAATTTTATGATTTTAAAAGTTCGGAGTTTTATTTGTAAGTGATGGTTGCTTCTTACATTAATATTACGCTAGTGACCAGGTAAAAAAATAACAAATAAATTGGATATTTATTTTGGGGGATAATTAGACTTGTGTTACAAAATATAATCTTGGTATGCGGTTATGAAACTTTGGCTTCAAGACCTATCGGTCTTATAATAGACTATAGAAGAAGCATCATACTTTAATCTCTAAATTTTATGTTACTGACTATTTTATAACACCTAAAAATCACTACAATCCCGTAACACTTTACGTATAAATATATTTATAGTTGTTCTCTTTAATTAAATTAGTAAAGTATTATTAAAAGGTTAAGGGTGCAAAGTTGTAAGACGATAGCATTAGGCTTTGGTGGCAACTGTCTCCTCCAACTGCACATTATAAATAAACTAAATCAAAAAGGCTGTCATAGTATTTTTTTTAGCTTTCAACTATAGAAAGAGTCGTAAAGGCGTCAATACAAACTTGTTCGAACGTCGATCAAAGTTCAGAGTATTCAAAATTAACTGTTTCCCGTTCACGTAGCTACAAGTTCTTGGCAAATTGTATATTCAAATACAAGTCGTTCTTAGTATTACCGATGCATTCTGAATTTCACCTTGAACCTTTGATGCTACGTGATGTGGATGTGGTATTTGATGGTAGTTACTAATTTATTTTATTACGAATTATATATTAAATCTAGTTTTTAAATAAAATCTGTTGGCTACCCAAATAAAATAAATAAAAATAATTATTCAATTTCAAAAGTCTTTCTTATCTTTACGGTTTAATAAAACACTTTTTTTTTCTGTTTTTTTTTGCGAATCGCATACAATTATATTTTAACTCGTCGGATGTTTTGGTGTCTTGCAGACCCCGTGGTCACGAGCAATTGGCTATTAAGTCATAACTACGGAGTCTACATCACTGCAGGGCTATGAGTCTCTCCCCAGGATGACGAGTTTTAAACATCAATCAAGTAAGCTGGTACAGTGCTGTTTGGTGGATGTCAGAATTTTCACAGTGCCGAAATGACTTGGGGAGTCCGTTTCTTTACAGGGAATTACTGAACTGGTATTGGCAAAGGGCTAAACTAAATCTAAGATGATCCGTCAGTAGTTTTAATTTACAAAGCCGATTTTACGTTGCATGAGCAACGATGCTACAGCGGCGAAGCTAAACGGAATCATCAAAACATTGAGTTAAAATGTAAATTATAAATAAACGCAATAAAATAGAGTTCACAGCGTCTAAGACAGTAGGTACTTACTAGAATTTGTATTGATCACAGATGCTTACCAGCAGTGCGGGCCCAGGACTTTGTCGACTCGTATGTTCACGACTGTTCATAGTCGGTTGCAAATTTTAATTAATCTATTTTAAATTTATTTAACAATAAAACATTTTAAATATTTATTTCAACTTCAGCTAGTTTTCAATTGTTGGTTACAAACCTACTCCATACTATACGAACTTTCGTGAAAACATTGAATCGGGAAAGATCTGTGCTCGCACTGCAGAGTAGCCAAAACATCTTATCCACATTTTTGTTAACATCAAAGTAAAAAACCTATGTGCATTGAAACTTTTATGTGTAGTTGTAAAGGGAATGCGAGATGAGAGCACTCCGAGGCTAGAGGACTCTTGAGGAAACTGCCGATTTATATAAATGAACCGTGCTCTTTGAGGTTACTTCAAAGATAGCCTCCGTGGTGTATTGGTCGAGGATTCAGCAAAATACTGGGTTCAAGACCCAGCTGGGCCAGCTTAGGAAATTACTTTTTCTAAACTGGCTCGATTACATAAAAAAAAATCCCCAGACAATCACACCAACTACATGGCCTCAAAGTAAGCAAAGCTTGTGTTATGAGATACCATGTAGCGAAATAGGGAGGATCATAGAATATAAAATACATATATAGATAAACGCCCGGACCCGGAACGTTTTTTTTTCTTGTTTCGTGCGGGAATCGAACCCGCAATTACTGGCGTCTGAGGCAGATAGGTTTGCCCCATCGCCAAAGGGGTCGTCGGTTACATATTTATTTATACATACTCTATTGCAGACGATTACAATAGGAAAACTTATCAAATAAAAATTGAACATATAGATAGGTGCAACAGGCAGCCTTATCGCTTTAAAGCGATCTCTTCCAGACAACCTTATATTTGCGTAAAAGAAAATATTATAGAAACATCAGTAGGTACGAATAAAACACAAGTTTAGCTATATTTCAACAATAAACATACTACAAATATCAATATCATCATGATCAAATCTCTTTGTAATGAGCCCACTGCTGAGTCTCTCCACTGGGTGACGAGGAGGTGTAGGCCATAATCCACCAAGCTGGCCCAGTGCTGGGTGGTAATAAATTTAAATAAAAATATATACATAAATAAAAAGCTAATTTTAAATACAAATCTTAATCCTACAAGATCATTCTCAGCATTCGTGTGCACCGAATGCGCGGCGGCATTCGGTGCGCACGTACGCCAAAATATTATTTTTCTTAAAATTACGATGGAGTGCCAAAAATGCAAGAAAAATCTTTCTAAAAAAGGCTCGCACTTTATATGTCAAGGCCAGTGCCAAGGAACTTTTCATAAAAGCTGTGTAAGAGGACTCGCCGCAGACTTAAAAGCTGGAAAAAATAGGATTTACTGTAATAATTGTGAGGAAGAAGGGTCAGATATGGAGGAGACGGAAGAAGAACTTCAAGGATTTGCAAACATTTTAAAGGATATACAGAGAAAAGTGAGTGTGATTGCAGACCTAAAAAAGCAGCTAAGTACTATGCAACAAAGCATAACTGAACTCTCAGATAAATACGATTCTTTGTTATTCGAACAAGAGCAGTCGAAAGACAAAATTACTAAGCTCGAGAAGACAGTAGTCAGTGTAAATAACAAATGCACTTACTTAGAAAAGTGTAACCTTGCACTAGAACAAAAAGTTTATGATTTCGAACAGTCATCGCGTAAACATAACCTAGAAATAGTGGGAGTACAACAGCTTACAGGTGAAAACGTCATGGAGTTAGTAACCAAAATTGGCCAAAAAATTGGTGTGAGTTGCGCTGATGTTGAATGGGCAACGCGTAGTCGTACACCAAAGCAAGGTACCAAACCAGCGGCCATCATTTTAGGATTTAAGCCAAGTGGAATTGAAGCACGAAACAGCTGGCTGACAAAACGCAACAACCCGACGGAACTGAAGAGCGATATTATTACTGGAGGAACGATGTCTAATAAAATATACATAAATGAGGATTTACCGAAGAGCACTAAAAGTTTAATTTATAACGCCAAAAAACAACTGCGAGGAATTTACGAGTACATCTGGATATCAAACGGTAAAGTCTTGGTGAAAAAAACTGAAGGTACACATGCAATATGGATCAAAACAGAAAATGAAATAAATGACTTACTTAAAACAAAATAGATAGGTAACTTAACTACATTCTATTTCCTTTTGTTAAAGTTTAAACCGTAAAGTTCGCAGACTTTAATTGTATCGATTTTATAAAAGAAACCAGTGTAAGCTACAATTGTGTGGATGGTTTGCGTGAGTGGATAAATTACTTAAGTAAAAAAAGTTTAAATATATTGCATGTGAATATACGATCATTAAAAAAACACTTTAACCAACTATTAGTTACATTAAATGACAGTTTTAAATACCTAGATGTTATAGTCATAACAGAACCCAATGTTAACTTTACTCTGTTATCGTTATACCAAATAAATGGATATAATTTAAATACGTATACACGGACGGATCGTACTGGGGGTGGCGTTTTGGTTTATACAAGGACAGAGTTATGTGCACGCGAGTGTCACACGTCAATAGCCACTAGAATGCAATCTGCGGAGTGCGTCTCCATTGCACTTGACTACCAAGGTGAGTTAATTTATCTTGTCTCAATCTATAGACCGCCAAGAATTAACAAACAAGAAAAAACTTCTCAATTTTTGATAGAATTGCGTACTTTGCTTGATAGCCTGCCAAGTAATTCAAAAATTGTAATGTGTGGTGACATAAACATAAATTTATTAAATTGTTGTGATAAAAATGTAATTGCATACGAGAACTTATTATCTGAGTATGGTTTCATAAAATGCATCAAGGACGTAACTAGAAAAGAGATTTTAATGGGTAAAACAGTCGAATCGTGTCTTGACCACATTTATATAAGAATAAGCAATGGCCCATCTATTGAATCAGCAGTAATAAAACACAAAATTTCGGACCACTATTTGGTTTCAGCCGCGGTGCAATGGAGACGAACTAACTTAGATCCACGAGGACGCTCGCATTGTCCGCCTAGAACTAATGCATTCATAAATAAACGTATCCTAGACAATAATTTGGTACGTAATAAATTACTAGGTATAAATTTCAACAACATGTTATCGATAGACTGCCCTATAAAGTTGTATAATACTTTAAGTCAAACGTTTATTTCAATTTATAATGAATGCTATACAACCAAAAAAGTGAACATATCCAATAGAAACAATAAATCATGGATTAGTAATGGCTTAAAAGCAATGATTAAGGAAAGGGATAGGATGTTCGAAGTTTGGAGCAACGATCCTAAAAATATGGTTAAGCGCCTTACCTACACTAGGTTCAGAAATAAATGCCAAAAGGCTATAAATAAAAGTAAAAATAATTATGACAAGGAAAGTATATTAAAATGTAAAAACAACATGAAAAATTTATGGGAAAAAATTAATTCTATGCTTGGTAATAATAAACAATCCTTAGATACTTCAATTTTATCCCATATGGATAGGCAAGAAAGTTTAAAAAACATTTGTGATAAATTTGCTCATAACTTTTTAAATGAAATAATTGACATCAAACATGAATGTGATATAATTTTTTTAAATAGACTCATATGTGAAACCAGCGGACGTGTGCATGAGATCGCAGCTGGTAACTAGCTTAGGTATAAAAAAGATCATTAATAATATGGATACTAAAAAGTCCCCCGGCTGCGACTTGATACGCATGTCCGATTTGAAAATAATAGCAGATAATATAAGTCCCGTTTTGGCAAAACTAATAAATTCATCAGTTAAGCAATGCACATTTCCAAATCAATTAAAGGAAGCGATTATTCGACCAATATTTAAAAGAGGAGATCGTAAAAAAATATCCAATTATCGACCAATAGCCATACTATCCAGCATCGATAAGATAATGGAAAAGAGTATTGTTATTCAGCTTAGTCAATATCTGCAAAAAAACAAAGTAATAAATGATTGTCAACACGGGTTCTTAAAGGGAAGAAGTACAAACACATTGCTGTCAAAATTTACAGATGAAATCAATGGCTATTTAGAGGATAAAAAATTCGTTATAGCTATATTTTTTGATTACAAAAAAGCCTTTGATACTTTAGATAAAAAAAATGTTTTAATCGCAATGCAGGAGTGCGGTGTCGTAGAACCATTAAACAACTGGTACGGTGATTACCTCACGGCACGCTCTTATCGCGTAAGGGTCAGTGACACGTTCAGTGATAGGATTGCCATACGGTGCGGGGTGCCGCAGGGATCGGGATGCTCGCCTGTGACTTACCTTATGCGCGTAAATAGCCTGTGCAATGTGGTACAACACTGCTCAGCGTATATGTTTGCAGATGATCTGTGCATACTACGCGCCGGCACAGACATCTCAGACACTTGTCAATTAGTTCAACAAGACATAGACGCGGTCATAAAGTGGTCACATGATAACGGTATAGTACATAATGTAGACAAAACCAAATTACTATTGATACATTCCCCATACATGCGACCATCAGAGGAACCTGTTTTGCATACCCACAAATTCACATGCTTCCATCTTAAAAAAACCTATTGTAATTGTAATCCAATTGAAAGAGTTAACTGTGTATCCTATTTAGGGATGAAAATTGATGAACATTTCTCTTGGTCCCATCATATAGAATACATTTGTGAAAAACTTAGAATACTGCTAGAAAAGTTCTATCATTTAAGTTATAGGGTTCCTATTAGTACCTTAAGATGTATATATATGTCACTTGTAGATGCTATCATCAGCTATGCTCTCGATTGCTATGGACTCACATTTAAAACATACATCGATAAAGTAGAATCATTACAAATAAGATTTCTAAAACTACTTGTTAGCAAAAAAGTAAAAGAACAATGTAAAGACGACTACTCAAAACTTTTGAAAATATGTAAAATTCTACCAGTAAGCTTAAAACATAAATACCTACTAACATTAAATAACCATTCCGGTCGGGAGCAAGAGCTGACGTTAGTAAATAATACCTACAATACCCGATCAATGGCCACCGGAAGATACGTAGTACCTAAAATATCTAATTACTATGGAGACAGAACGCTAAAAAAACGCTTGCCATACCTGTTAAATAAACTGCCGGAGGCCATTAGACAAGAAAGTAATAAACTTAAATTTAAAAAGAAAATCATACTTCATTACCAAAATTATTATAAATAATTTAAGCATTATATAATTTGGTTAATAAATAAAGTAATAATATGTATGTAACTTGTAAGTTTAGACTATGAAAAACTTTTGTTAATTACTATATAACTCATAGCATTTTATTAGTATGTTATATTATAATTTTAGTTTTCGATTATTAGTACGGAGACTCGATCCCACAGTCAAACCAACAACATGGTTTTGTGGGGCACAGTGCTAGATATAAGATTTTAAGTTGTTAATGAATAAATAAATAATAAATAAATTATAATACGCATATATGAATACTTCTTCTAATATTCGAGGACAGAAAGATATTTTTTTATTTCAATTAAAAAGAATTTTGTGAATACATTGACAACCACTTTGGCGATGGGGTAAAACTGTCTGCCTCAAGACGCCAGTGTTCGCGGGTGTTTATTGCCGCATGGAACGAGAAAAAAAATGTGCCGGGTCAGGGTGTTTATCTATATATGTGTTTATATTCTTGCTTCATGGTATCCAATATCACAAGCTCTGCTTAGTTTAAGTTTAGGGCCATGTAGTTGATGTGATTGTGTGGTGATTTATTAATTAATACTTCACGCCTGTCACAATATGGGGTATTCTAGTTCGGGTCTGGAGGTATGTGTAGATACCTCCTAGTTCCACTGTGCGGTCTCAATAACACAAGCTATAACAAAAGCTTGCTTGGGATAAACTCCTAGTTAACGTGATTTTGGATAATAATAGTAAAAATTAGCGGGTCCTAGAACTTTTTATTTGCTTCCGTCAGAACTATGCACCCACTTTACCAATCGCTATGATTGAGAGGCTATGAAATTCAATATCATTTCCAAATGTTACAAAATATGGCCAATTTTTATATAAACCAACCAGAACTGAGTCAGTTTTGTGGTTTAATGCACAAAGTTCTTCCTCCCCCAGGTAAAAGCGTCATAGTACTACGGGTATCTTATTAAAGAAGTGATATTTTAGCCGACTATGGCGTAGCAAAAAGGAGAGTTATGATTTTGATGTATGTACGTATGGATATCTGTTCTTTTATACAAGGTAGGCCAAAGGAAATCACCCTATTGGAAGATGCTCTAATTTTTGCAAATGGCCGCAAATATGTTTCTATATTTGTAAACTAGACAGATGCAGAATTCAAGTGTACAAGCCATCGAGCGATATAACTCCCCAAGAACGCGGAGTAGTCTCAAGGAAGTAGAAGACGTTTTTTTGACCAAAATCATAATGAGCGATGAGGCTCATTTCCACCTCAGTGGGTAAGTGAAAAAGCAAAACTAACGCTTCTGGGACACCAAAAATCCACGAGTGATGCACGAGGAGCCATTACACCTGCTAAAAGTGGCTGCGTGGTGCGCTTTTCACGCTGTAGGAGACATGGGGCGATTTTTTGTTCGAATATGCCGCTGCTGGCCAATAGGCAACATTGAACGAATTAGGACTGAAGGACATGTGGTTCCAACAGGACGGATCAAAGGCATACACTGTGTGACCTACAACCGATATTCTTAAGACGGCGTCTCATCTCTCGTTTTGGCGATTTACACTGGCCCGCAATATCGCCCGATTTAAGCGTTCCAGCAGTGCGAGCACAGAACTTTATCGAATCGTTTGTTAACGAATGTTCGTATAGTATGGAGACGGTTTTTAAGAAAAAAAATTAATCTATCCATTGCCGCAAGGCCAGCTTAAATAAATGTGTGCCTTGTTAATTTTGAATGTTTGTAATTATGTTGTATACATAAATATCTGTAAAATAAAAAAATTACAATGTCACTCAAAACTTGCAGCCGACTCCATACTATACGAGCATTCGTAAACATTCGTTAATATACGATTCGATAAAGTTCTGTGATCGCACTGCGGTCCTTTTTTGTGGGGTTTTTCCATGTCCCGTGCTTACGTAAACAAACCTGAGACTCTGGAAGCCCTTAAGGACAACATTCAACACGAGTTCGAGAATATATTCTTCTCGACACATTCGTTAATATACGATTCGATAAAGTTCTGTGATCGCACTGCGGTCCTTTTTTGTGGGGTTTTTCCATGTCCCGTGCTTACGTAAACAAACCTGAGACTCTGGAAGCCCTTAAGGACAACATTCAACATGAGTTTGAGAATATTATCTTCTCGACTTAAATAATAAAATTATAAAGGTTCATATAAACATAATTAAAAAAAGGATCCAAGTTTTTCATTTAGAATAAAAATGAGAGCCAAATAACATTGGATGACTTGTTTTGACCCACCTTGAATTAAATTATACAATTTTGTAGGTGTGGTTCTCAGATTGACGTGTGTATTTTTCGGCTGGTGTAGCGGTAACATACATTGCCTTCTATGCCAGAGATCCTGGGTTCGAATCCCGGCGGCGGCGGATATATGTGTGATAAACAGTCATGGATGTTTTATATGTTTATTTAAGTTTTTTCTAATAAAAAATATGTATTTATTCAATGTGTATGTTTATATATTTCTTAAGTATATCAGTTATCTGGTATCCATAACACAAGTTCTTTAAGAAACTTAATTTGGGCTAGATAATTTTGTGTGAGTGTCAGAAATATTTATTTATTTACATACATACATAACTTCACGCCTGTATCCCTTATGGGGTAGGCAGAACACCAGAGGTTACAAGACCATCTGATGTCAAGTTTGACAAATTTGGAGGTATTATAAAGATGGAGAGAGACTATTGCAGTGACAGGGGGTCAGCCTATCGCCCACAAAAACGCCTTTAAAACCTCTGTCCCTTAACTGACTTTTACAGTATGCCCGGGAAGAGAAGCAGCTGGCACATTCTATGTTTTTCTTTCGCTCCCAGTCCAATTATTTTATTTATTAGAAGCAATTTATTTATTTATTCAGTTATTTTAAGAGCGCGTTTAGACAACACGCATCCGCCCAGCGCACGCGTTGTGGTGCATCTACTACATCTTGCTATTTATTTTACTAATAATAATACAAATATTATAGATGTGAAAGTTTGGATGAATGGTTGCATGGATATTTGTTCCTCAATATTTGCACAGTCTCGAATAGCACATATGCTATTTATCCCCATATTACCGCGGGATCCGAAATAACGCAAGTAAAATCACGCGCAACTTCTAGTTTTACATAATTTAGAAACCAATACCTATATCTCAAATTGATATTATCAAACACATATTATCAAACACATTTTGAAATTAAATAACAGTAGTTTAATAGTTTAAAGCCGATATCGGTGTAAATAGAAAAATATAATTGATTGAATCAGGCGTTACTTTGCGGAAATCCATGACATCTACTTTAACAAAGTTACCTTGCTAATTCCGCGAACAGTTCGGTGGTGGTCGTTGTACCCTGAAGATGCTTCTGGTTGAAGCGAAACACGTGTCAGTGATAGCTAGTGGCGTGGGTTACAGTATTCCAAGTGCGTGTTCATTGCTTTTCTTGCTTTTTGTTTGAGGGAGGGAGGGCGGTGAATCAACGCACGAATATCCTGCATCACTAGTGCAAATACAAGTCGCGGAATTAGCAAGGTACTCGTAACTTTATTAAAGTAAAAAAATATAAATATTACTAGAAAAACATAAAGGTGATAAACCAATACACGTATTTATTTCATTAGTCAGTTGACATAACTTTATTTATATACATGAATGGTAAATAGTTGTTCATTTTGAATAGATATACATTGCAGAAACATTTTAAAGCAATTCGCATCTTGATTTATATACGAATATATCATATACCTAACAATTATATCTAACAAGTATTGGCGCAATATGATGGTTGGTAAATAAAACATGTCTTCAGTAACCTTCAATCCACGCAACATTCTTGATTCACGTCCTGTAGTCTAAAAAGGGTTAAAATTTAATAGAAATCAACAAAAAAGCAGAAAAAAATGTTAAATTATCAGTACGAGTCACGGTTCCCAGAGAATAAGTGTCAAAAACTGAAATTGCAGCATTGCCGGAACACATTACAGCAAGCCATTACTGCACTCGGATAACTTGCCATTCATGGCATTTATTCGTGTTTAACTATGTCCAAAAAGCCACTGGTTTCAATAAAATGTGTATTTATTTATTAAGGAGAAAAAACAGACAATATACAATTAAAATAACTTATAAATAAAAGCATTTACAGTAGGAAATGTACTTGTCCTCAACATTCTCACTGAGATTCATTAGAGATAAAAAAAATTAGATATTGTATTGTTATAAAAAGCGATAAAAGCCAGTTTAAATATTTTTATGTGTATAGCTAATGTAATCGTTACTGTAAAGTAATAGATATATACAATAAAGTAAAATTCCAAATCCTAAAAGAAAACAAAAATATGATAAACAATTAAAAAAAGTATAAAAGTAAGACCCAAAAAATTAAGAATCTTGTCTGAGGACATAAAATATACTTTACCAAAAACCAATAATTTATACGGTCAACGAATGTTAGAGTTCATGCTTCCAAACCTTCTAAATAAATTGCCGAGTCAGGAATTCAAAGTATATATTTCAAACACAAAAGTAATGCAAAAATTTAGAGAATACTTCTACCAATCAAAAATGTAAGCGGTGTGCCTACTATAAGAATAATCTTGTTTAATTTAATTATTTTTAATATAAAATATTAAACTTTATAAATGTGCGGCCCGCTGACACACATAAGCCTACGTGACAGCGACGAGCGCTGGTGCTGTGTTATTTGTATATGTGAACTAGGTACACTATTACACTTATTCACTTATCATAACCCCCGAAAATCTACAAGCAAATCCCATTTCGATGCAGAGAATCCCAATAGTAAGCCCACCTACAACTTACAAGCAATTCTTATCACAATATTTGTATCCAGCAATCCGATTCTACAACAGAAACGTCAATTATAAATCTCGTAAGCAATAACATAAACAGACGGTATCATCAAGAAGAGACACCCTTAACAAATAAAGCTATCCAGAAAGATTCGCTATTACATTGTTCCATTTTCCCCCAATTTTGCCATTTCTTTCTAATAGAGAGGGAAAAATTACATGCCATAAACACGACCCGATAGCGTAGGAGCTGCGGTGATCAGACGGATATCTCAAAAAGATGCTTTGTTTCTTTCTTTTTAAAACCAAATAC
This sequence comes from Stenoptilia bipunctidactyla, assembly GCA_944452665.1. Taxonomy (NCBI): domain Eukaryota; kingdom Metazoa; phylum Arthropoda; class Insecta; order Lepidoptera; family Pterophoridae; genus Stenoptilia; species Stenoptilia bipunctidactyla. Next base: position 2,669,195 of record OX101730.1, read on the forward strand.
TTTTTTGGATTAAGTTATAATAAACATGCTGCTAAAAGTACTGGGTACTAAGCGATCAACTTTTGGAAGGATAGGGGGAGATTCATCACTCGTTCAAAAAAGTTAAGATAACTTTTTACACATTAACTGAAGGAAGTTGTATTTTTGTCTAAATACAGGATCTGCCTTTAATAGTCAAATATATTTTAGTAGTAGATTAAGAGCGATGAGTGTGTGAGAGATTCGATTTTTTTTTAATATATTTAAAATTTAAAAAATTAAAGTTCAATTTTAAATTTCATAAATTAAAATTTCAAAATTCTTCTCAATAAGTATAATTTAAGTTTAATCTTCATTTTATGACTACATACAATAAGATGGATAACTTTTTTAATAAGCTACCGATTAAACTTAAATTTTGATCACTTAGAAGAATTTTGAAATTATAACAAAGGTTAGAAGATAAATTTCTTTTTTCGAAATTCTGACCCACTCGTCATTCTTAATCTGCTTTTAAAATATTATTGACTACTATGTGGTGACTCTATATATGTAATTAGTAGCACGTATTACTGATTTGCGGCCGGACGTAGATTTTGCTATATTATCCGTGCTCAGGTGACTATTACCTTTGTGTTTTTTTAAAGAGTTAACTGAAATAACTGCGACACTTGCGGAAGATGAAATTGTTAAATTCTTGGAAATACAATACAAAAAGTTAAAATTGTTTGTGTAAAATTTCATTTGCCTGTGTACCGATCAAAACAATTTCTTATCCTAGCAAAGATTAATTGTTATTAATTAAATATATTTATTTTATAACTGTAACAACAAATTAGAGTGTGATTGAGAATATAAAAGTACCAAAAGTTTAACGTTATTCCGAATAAATTTCAAGTAACATGATTATAAAAAAAAAAACATTTTCATCGCTCCTTTCCTTGTAATAACGGCGATGAAATATTTAGGAGATATTTAAATGGTTACCGACTTTTATGTGAGTTTTTGTTTTCCAAATTTTTACTATTTATTTTAAGATTCTTTGAAAGTTCTTGGAAGTGTGAAAATATTAGAAAATAGTTGGTAAATGGTAAATGAACCTTAAAATAAGTACAAAAAATTTGGGCAAATAAAAACTCACATGAAAATCATGTAAAAGAAAGTTTATCTTTTTTGCTATAAATGAAATATCTGATTTATTTATTCACAGTTGTGTTAATATGTAAAAGATAAATTTGTAAGTGGCTTTTTTATCTTGCAGATATAGCATCGTTAAGTGTGTCCTAAGGAAAGAAAAAGGCGCTATGTTTTTGTTTTCAACCGACTTCCAAAAAAGGAGGAAGACACGATATTTCGGACAATTATTAATCGATTTTAAAATTTGTTATGTCATATGATAGAGGATACTTCATAGTTGGTCCCATTTAAATTTCATCCAAAGCCGTTGAGTATTTCATTGAAAATTTCAAATTTGGGAAAAATATGTATGATTTCGGACAATGTTTACTTTGATGACATTATGACTCAGCCAAAGTTTTGACGTGAAGTCGGGTTTTTTAATACTTTGCAATCGTTGATAATATTATTATATCAATGTAAATAAAAAATAAATTGTTTGAAAAGTGTGGGTGGAATATGAACATGAATCATAAACAAAACTATGAGACTTTGGATGAAACAATAATGTATCATACAATAATACCACACATAACATTAAATTAATAAATTTCTTGATTATTCTCACTAGCTCTCAGCCTAAGAGATTTGTGTCTTGTTTATAGTGAAAGTGGACAGTTGCCATCGTCAAGTGACATACGAGAGTCGAGATAAGTACGGTTTATGAGTCTTTTGGAAAATATGCTCTATTGTGATAGTCTCAGTATCTCATTTACCAACACTATCACGGTTGATAGTCTGCTGAAGCTAAAAAGTTTTATAGTTTTATTTACTCTCAGTACTAAACTCGACCTTAAGTTGCATAATATTAAAGTGTGTATTTTAAGTATAGCATCGTAGTTTTAAGTTTACAACTGCTGCGATGCAGCTGGTTTGATGATGCACCTCGAAAGTTTTGCGGTACCTCAGCTCTAAACAATTTGCCATGTAATTGCTCTGTTAAGCATGCCTGTCCTAACCCATGGTCCTAACCCACTTGGTGGTAACGCGGGACCGACATGAAACAATACTGCGAAGCAATCATAAAATAAAATATAAATTATATTTGGTATGTAGCCTTTTATTCGTTTCGATAGTTAACTTTACTTTTCTAATACAAACCCGCGTCATCTTTTTATAATTTCTTTTTTTATCTTTTAAATGTAATTCTTATATTTGCTCTATAAAATCTTTATTACCACACTTCAAGGCGCGCACAAACCTTACGGTACCACTTCAGGGTCCGCCAGGCTGGCGACAACCCTTCGTGTAAAATCTGCCGCTAAATATCACCAATATTTTATGAAGGGTTGGTTATTTCCGAAGCCCGTGTACTGTCATCTCCGATCTCATCTTTACTTACCATCAGGTGTGGTTGAGGACAGGTGTGGTTGTTTTAGTCAAAAAAATATAACCTTTAGAAATATTCTAGACAATGAACTTGGCAATTTTCTATTTTTCATACTTACATACATACATACATAACGTCACGCCTGTATCCCTTATGGGGTAGGCAGAACACCTGAGGTTACAAGACCACCTGATGTCACGTTTGACAAATTTGGAGGTATTATAAAGATGGAGGGAGACTATTGTAGTGACAGGGGGTCAGCCTATCGCCCACAAAAACGCCTTTAAAACCTCTGTCCCTTAACTGACTTTTACAGTATGCCCGGGAAGAGAAGCAGCTGGCATATTCTACGTTTTTAATAAATAAATAAATAAATAATAAATACTCCCAGTCCAGAATGGAAGGAATTTTCATACTTACAAGTGTTAAATAGATTTGGTGTTCAAGGAACTCTGTATGTCTATTGGACTTATACCCGTTGATGACCTTACGGACAAAGCGGTACTAAGTCTCGAGCATGGCTACAAAGTTTATTGATACTTTAAATTTTTATCTTTTTTTCCATAAGTCTGATAAAAGCAGAGCGATTTGCGATTCCATTGAGTAGGTATGACAAAAAGTGGAACAATTTTACATGATATGCACTGACAACATCTCCCGACCGTCATTAAGAACATATATTTAGTATAAACATAATTTATAAAACTAAAGCTTTAATATGTAGGTATTATATTAAATTTCACGAGTTACTCTTTAATAAAATACCATATTTAATCTCCTACGGTTATATTTTACATTTTCACTCCAAGTATCGGTATCATTACAGACCCCTCGTTACCATTTAAGGCGATAAATCCATTGAACTAGTTTTTTTGTAAATTTAACTAACAATTGGGTTTGATAAACACCAACAACTATTATTTGTGAATTCGGCTCCGCCCAGTATTTTGCCCCTACATTTCACACAATAGGTCCACCTCATAACAGATGCTATCTTTTGAAATACCCATATTGACCGCAATGTTGTTTAATAGAGTGAGAAAAGCACAGAAATTCTATAACACAGAGCATTAAACAAGCATTTAGTAGCAACGAAAGCTTACTTCGACTTAAATCTAATTATGTAGGTATAGATTTATTGACAGTTCTTTATGACGAATAAATAGTTTTTTAAAATAATAAAATCCCTAGACAATCACACCAACTACATGGCCCCAAATTAAGCAGAGCTTGTGATATGGTATACGATGTATTAAACTAGGGGGGAACCGAGAATATAAATGCATATATATAAACGCCCAGATCCTGAACATTTTTTTTTCTTGTTCCGTGCGGAAATCGAACCCGCGACCACTGGCGTCTGTGGCAGACAGTGTTATCCCATCGCCAAAGTGGCCGTCAGTAGTGAATCTATGCTTGATTTTATTTTTATTCACCGGTACTTGTTTAGAAGGGTTGTGTGAGATCCCTTTGACGCGAGTTGTAATATTGTGAAACTAATAATTATTCTAAAAAGTATAGTTTTCGTGTCGTAAACATGTTAATTACGGAAAATACTGTTTTATTCACGGGATGACATCATTTTGAAAAAGACAAATAAACAGTAAACACTTCATTTCAGATAGACATCGTTTTAAAAAAGCACAAGAATTATTAAAAATATCGTCACCACTTATTTCTCTCTTTTCGACTAAGGTGCATCTGATCTAAATGCGGAGGTTGGGTTAAGAGGTTGTAGTATTTAAATTCAAACCTCAATCCGAAACCTCAAAACATGCATTTTGAAATAATGGAAGATGCCTCAAGTCATTTCAAATATATATTTATTATTAATAAGTATTACTCAATTTTTGTCCCAATATTCAACCATTTTACAGAGTTTTCTAGTCACTTCTATCGATATCACTAATAGAGACTAACTATTTTCAAAAACGTATCTTTAAAATTTTGTGTAAAAGAACACACAAGTGTAACAAACTTAAAAAAAAAAACATTTTATTAGTTTTCTAAATTTATAAAAAAAAACATAAATAATTATTATAAACATTTGTTACACAATGAGACAAAAAGGTTTTGATTTTGTAAGAACAAAGACTTCCGCACGCTTATCGTACAAACTGATGAAAAAGTCACCTCTGAAAAGCCCTGTGTCGCCAATCACAGTGCGTTTCCTCCATGTTTGCTTAACCCAATAAAGGATCATTTTGTACCCTTCGCAATATACGCCGCTATTGGGTTTCTGTCAAATTATTATGTTCAAGGCTTCGTTAACATTGTAATTTTGGCTGCCTTACTTTCCTCGAGGTTCCTTAAAAAGTTTAATGCCCCATAACTCAATAATAATACCCATTTATGGCACGTTAATTCCTCTTCCGGGAGAAGATTTGCTTTGTTTTATAGTGTATTGCTCTTGTTCTGAAAAAGTTCCTGTGTTATATTAAATCAGAGCAATAGTTCTTATGTGAAACAAAAAAAAACAGTGTATGTATTTGATATACTTTAAATAAAGAATAGAGTTCATTACATATAACTACTGTAGGCTTACACACTGAGTGATAAAAACTTATTTATTTATTTTGTAGTTTCATGGTAAGCGTATTTATTTATTTATACTTTAGCTAACAGTACAGTACTACTAGTGTACAGATACAGTACACTAGTATTACTTGGCGGTCTTATAGCTGAAGAGCGATTTCTTTCGATCCATAAATGAGGAAAACAGTTGTCTAGATACTCGCGGACTATGTTCCGGTAGTATGTAACTAGCAGTTCTGCCGTTTACTTCTACATTTGGATAAATTTGCCCCTGAATTAACACCGCTCGATTTTTATGTCTGGGGACGTGCTTAAGAGTTGGTGTACGAGGTAGAAATAAACACAAAAGAAACATTTTTGACGAGAATTGAAAACGCTTTTTCAAAACTTAAAGTGGAAATGACGCTAAACACTGCCACAAAATAAATACTTCGCAGGTGCGAGGCGTGTATTCGTGTATTCGACCAAAATAAAGTAAAAACATCCAGTCTTAAATAGATTTTAAAAAAAATTTGGAGGTATACAATTATGGTAAAAACCGAAAAATGACAAAAACTGAGATTTGTTTTGGCCAACTTTTGTTCTCCACATGGGTTCTAAGCACGCTCACTTAGTTTGTCGGACCCTCTACACACCCTGTATTATTACTTTGCAAAGCACTCATTCTCAACTATCAATGTTGGACGTAAAGGCTCTTGGGTAACATTATCTGCCCTTCACGCCAGAAGTCGCGTGTGCAACCTCCGCCCTCGCTTTGAGTTTTTATTGTTTGAATATAAACGCATATTATATAGGTTATATGTGCATTTTATTGGGTATCCAAAATATCAGTCATATCGATAATAATGACGACTAGCTAGTGTAGTGGTTATTATACGTGACCTTCTATGAAAGAGGTCCTAGGATATTTGTGTGATGAACACAGATATTAGTCGTCAAGTAATTGACTATGTTTATTTAAGTTTAAATTCTAATAAAAATATGCTTTTATTCAATATGTGTATAACTTATATCGTATCCATGACACAAGTTCTTTATGAATCTTAATTTGGACTAAATAATGTTGTGTGAGTGTCAAGAAATATAAAAAAAAAAATATTTTATTATAATTTACGAACAAAATTAATAATTACAATTTTTTTTCAAACGCGTGTTATTTTCTGATTTCAGATTCACCGAGAAATTCAATCTCAAGAATGCAAAGCCCTCCTTTTTTAATCGCAGAATCCGGAATTCCGTTCAATCCAGCAATCGAGCGATTACGCAAAGCCCCCAAACTCTGAGATCATGACATATCTAGTGACATCTACCGACATAAACCCGAAACATTTTCTTACAAAATGACTAAAAATTGGAAAGCAATTCAGTATCGGCAAGTCCCTCTTCTGGGTTCGCATTGTAACTGGCACGCGTTTGTAACGGGTTTTATTCCCCGGAAAATTGGCAAGTCATAATAATGCTTAGTCATAAATAAGGATCGAATCTTGGGGAAGTAGAAGGAAGGACAGTAAAATAGATATCTTACTAATATTATAAATTTGAAAGTTTGGATGTATAGATGTATGGATGTTTGTTCCTCAATTACGGGATAACGGCTTAACGGATTTGGATGAAAGAACAAAGACAGATCTCTATACTTGAAATTATCTCATTAAATAGAAGGGTCCCGTAATAATAAATATGTCTAAAGGTTCGGAACCAGAGTCTACTAGAGAATCTATTTTCAACCCACAACAACCCAGACAAAATTATACCATTATGATTTGGCACCGTGATAGTGTACAGTCTGATATTCCCACGGGTTCGAAATTGTGCGGTTAAAACCACGTGAAACGGCTAGTTTATTATAGTCTAAAGCGTCCTGAAAGTCGTAATCTGCGTGAGATATGATGGAAATAATTGATCACTTTCTCATCATTTTACCTGTTACCTCAATCTTGAGTCAGGTGTGTTTTAGAATTGTACATTGTACAATATATTCACTAGGACACGATGAATACTGTTTAAAACATTTTAAAATAAACTGGCATAATCGTTACAGAAAACGGTGTAACATTTTTAAAAGCAGATTTCATATTGGATGCAATCAAAATACTCTAAACATAGCTCCTATATTTTTTCAAAACTAAAAACATCGTTTGAATTTTCAATGAGATCTATTTCAAAAAATCCAAATCCATTGTAAGCAGCCTTATAATATTTTTGTTTCACTTTGAATTTCTGAAAGTAATTCCGGCATACTACTCTTTCGTGTACTGTTTTGGGGGTCTCTTCAAGGAATCTTTTCGGTACATTACACCCTCGGTGTTGGGGTGTGCCCGTTGACAGACCCGCGGAAGATGAATTCAATCTAAAGTCTTTGAACATTTGCGTCTTCGGAAATTTAATTTTATTCGTATAAGGACTAGATTCGTAATTCGGATGTGTATATGCAATATTTTTGTTTAAATCTAAATAAACAGATCTGATGTGGATAAATAGGTTTAGGCAATAGCATAAAACAAAAAATACACGATGAAATTAAATGTAATCTTGGATCACCATGAAGCGTATGGTTGTAGGCGAAAATTGATATCTCCATCACAACCTAAATAAAACTACTTTTTAACGGGATTAATCGCGTATAATTTATATTTTACATTTTATCTCGACGTTTCGGTGTCTTGACCACAGCTCGTGACCACGGGGTCTGCAAAGACACCGAAACGTCGTGATAAAATGTAAAATATAAATTATACGCGATTAATCCGGTTAAAAAGTAGTTTTATTTAAATTATTAATCGTGAAAACTTAAGACAATATTACCATCACAACCTCTTGATGACCCCACTGTAAGGCTTTGAGTCTCTCCCCTTAATTAATACGAAGTTTGGGCCATTAACCACCCAGTTGGCCCAGTGGTAGTTGTTAAACGTCAAAATGAAACTGGAAGACTTCTAACTGAATTCTACAGCAATGTATTATCTTTTTTTGTTAACAAACAGTGAACTCAAGGTTGCTGAAAAATATTTGTAAGTTTTTTATGTTATCAAGTTATTGAAGTCAGTGAATTTGTTATTGTATAAATGAGGAAAACTCAACTCTTTATTAACTTTGATATTTGCCTTTAAAATTCAAAATTAAGTGGTAGGAGAAAATTTTGAAACAGTTTTTTTATGAGAAAACTCGGTATAATTGACAGTCTTATTAAAAGTTATTGATTGGTATACAGCGTTTAAAGATACATTCCAATAATATCATATTTTACAATTTATTTATGTTGCTTTAACATTTGCTTCTATGTAGAACTGGGAGAAAAAAAAAACATAGAATGTGCCAGCTGCTTCTCTTCCCGGGCATACTGTAAAAGTCAGTTAAGGGACAGAGGTTCTAAAGGCGTTTTTGCGGGCGATAGGCTGACCCCCTGTCACTACAATAGTCTCTCTCCATCTTTATAATACCTCAAAATTTGTCAAACGTGACACCAGATGGTCTTGCAACCTCGTTATGTATGACTTGACGTTATGTATGTATGCTTTAACATTATACAGTCGTGTCAATACATTATTTAATGGTAAGAAGGCTATATATGCTTATACATGGGTGGTATGGCTATTCTATCTGAGACTTTTGAACTTTACTATATTTGTTTTGTTATTCATGTTAGCTAAGTAGCTCTGCTAACTCCAGATGAACGTACGGTAAGAAGAAGTTTACCCAATCGTCCACCATTTTGGTGATACAACATCATCAGGTTTAATCCTTCAGACGCGACAGATATAATTCAGCTTATCATATGTTTTATCAGTTAATTATCTACATACATAAGTAAATTCACGCATTTATCCCTTATGGGGTAGGCACAACGCCAGAGGTATTAAGACCATCTGATGTCACGTTTGGAGGTATTATAATGATGGACAGAGACTATTGCAGTGAAAAGAGGTCAGCCTATCACCCACAAAATACGCCAATAAAACCTCTATTCCTAAACTGACTTTCACAGTATGCCCGAGAAGAGAAACAGCTGGTACATTATATGTTCTTCTTTCGCTCCCAGTCCAGCATGGAAGCAATTATTCCCAAAGTAAAATGCTTTATCTTTGACCCGTTCATCACTAAACAGACACCAAAAAAAAAAACAAAAGAATAACATGATTTCCCAATAGCTGTAATCAGAGGATAAAATATTAAAAAAGATTTTTTTTAAAGAAAAAATCAGTAAAATTGATGGTCTTATTAAAAGTTGGTTTATTTAGCTATTACTATTTTTAATTTGTTTAATTAACTCCAGATGAACATACCATGAGAAGTAACTAACCCAACCGTTCACCATTTTGGTGATACCGAACAACACTAAACATATTGAGTGTAAAAGCAGCTTCAGTCAACACCAAAAAAAAAAAACAAAAGAATAACTTTATTTGCCTACCCGTAGACGCAGCAACATATTCCTTGCCACACATATCTTTACATACAGCAACGTCTTACTTCGTCACACAATTTATTGATAACAATACGTCCTTCGTTTTCTGAGTCTTCGGAAAGTTTATTGCGATTTGCATAACGTATATTTGACGATGTATTTGTAGCCGAGGAATAGCTTTAGGGATATGACTTTGACAAGTTCCGATATTTTTGCCAGTTGTTGTTTGCAGTCGAGTTATACATTATATTATAGTTTTTGATTTTTTTGTTGTTGATTGTTTTTTTTTTTGTTATAGGTAATGTGAAAAGATTTCGTTAGAGTGGAGAAACACTGCCAATTTACGATTGCTTTTTAACGTAGAGGTAAGAAATTATGCGTTCTGTAAAAGGGGAGTACATTTATGTGATGAACGTGGATTCTTCGTTTCAAGTAACGAATGTTTGTTTATTTAAATTTACTTTTAATATTTATTATTTTCGAGCACTAGACACTACCTCAGACCAGAGACTACCACACATTTATAACCAAATTATTTTTATACCCAAATTAAAATAAATCAAATTTCAACATAAATTCAATTGGGGTAGCCATTTATTATTAATACAAAGAAAAGGCCGAAGGTCTTGTTGCATAATCAAATATCAAAAAGATAATTTAATTTCGACAAAAATAGACCACACTCAATGTAAAATAAAATATATAATATCTATAACCTACAAATTATAAATATTTAATCGTCATCATTTTCATTACAACAGTTTAAGTAGCAAATAAATTTTAAACAAAATCGGTTTAGAATTGTACAACAGATTGTTCTGATTGTCAATTGCTAGATATAACGTATTGCCACCATGCATTGAACTCACAAACTTTTGAGCTTATAATTTTTACATTTTAAGTTTTCATAATTAATTACATTAATTAAATGACGTCTTTAACAGGAATTTATTTCATTAAATAGTGTTTAAGATTTCAACTCTATAATTACAGAGCATCTGCAGACACCGAGGTCGTTCATGTTAAATATAATTTTACGCGATTTTAGCCAGTTAAAAGCTCCCTATTATTATTTATCATCTGACTAGGACAAGAAACGTAATACCCAAGACTTAGCCCTCTATGCTAACGCAACTTTTTAGGCACCGTACGAAAAGCATAATTAGGTGTTTATAAAGTAAGTGCAATTTATCAACTTAAATGTCAAATAGGTGTGAAGATTTACACAAAATATGAGACCTTTATACCTACAATAACAAAAAAATACAACTTTCAAATATTACTAAGTATTTCTCATAAATGTAAACAATTCAATAAATTATTCTATTTCAACCAATTTTCAAAAGATTACTATTTATATGCTAACTTTGTTAATAGTTTTGTTTTTATCTATACAAAAACAGGAATCATGGAAACCCGTAAAAAGAAATTTGGGTTTTTTAAGTTGGACATAAATTATCCTAGGTTCAGCCAAACATGGCATGGAAGACAAACGTCCTGTCCTTAAAAGCCAAAATTGATAGAATAGGCTCTGGATGAATTTTCATAAGGCGATCATAAAATTTACGTAAATCACATATTAATTAAATAGTACATACATACACAACTTCACACCTGTATCCCTTATGTATGGGGTAGGCACGTTTGACACGTTTAGAGGGATTATAAAGATGGAGAGAGACTATTGTTATGACAGGGGGTCATCCTATCGCCCACAAAAACGCCAATAAAACCTCTGTCCCTCAAATGACTTTTACAGTATGCCCTGGAAGAGAAGCAGCTGGTACATTCTATGTTGTTCTTTCACTCCCAGTCCAGCATGAAAGCAATAATTAAGTGGTAACATATCGTTCATTAGACTCGTTTAGTAAATACTTCAGAAATTAACTTAAAAGCTTCTTAAACTCGTAAAATGACTTAGAAAAGCCATTGAAAAGAGTTATGTCGACATCGTGGTCATAACGTATTGCTTTGGATTCGTTTGACCACTATTAGGAGGTCGTTTGTCTTTTTATCTGCCTTTGCCATCTGAGATAAAATAAATCTTAGAGTTTCCCCTACATAGAGCAAGCGAAGATACTTTTCCTTTTTATATTTATTTTATGACAAATAGTAAATTTTCTTAGTCGCAACTTCTTGATAGTGATAGTGATGAAATTATACGATGTACGAGGTAGAAATAAATACAAAAGAAAATTTGTTGACGAAAATTGAGGGCGTTTTTTCAAAAATTAAAACAGAAATCTCCTCTAGAAGCAAAATTTATTTCGGTTGTTTGAATTTTCCTTTATACCTCATTTATTTAACATTGAAATAAGTGATAAATAGAGAAGTTTTTAAACGCATTTTGCCTCCAGCATTGCCAGTGGTTTTTTTAAATCTATACTAATATTATAAAAAGGAATTTGTATTTTTGTATGTTTGTATTGAATAGGCTCAAAAACTACGGGACCGATTTCAAAATTTCTTTTGCCATTACTTAAAGGGGTTCTTCCGAATCCGTATAGGCTACTTTTTATCCCGAAAATCCCGCGGGAATTGAAATTGCAATTACACAATTTATCAATGACCGCGCGCAACAGCAAGTCATTGATAAATTGTGATGCTAAATTTATTTTGATTATTTCACTCGTTCTACATCAGTTAGTTTGATTTGAATCTATTTAATTTTGCAAAATGTGGCTTAAAAGTGTATCAGAAAACAAAATAAAGTAAAAAAATCCAGTCTTAAATAGATTTGAAAAACGTTATGAAGGTGTACAATTTTGAGGAAAACCTAAAAATTAACAAAAAAGTTCATAAAGAAAAAAGGGGGTCAGAGATTCCTTTTGGCCAAGTTTTATTCTCCAAATGTGTTACCGAGCACGTTCACTTAGTTTGTTGGTCCCCCTACCAAACACCTGTATACAGGGTGACTGGTGACAAATTTTGTAAATGTAATAATGTAATAATTATGTAAACCCTGTTTAGATAAAGACGCAGACATGGAACATTTTTTTAATAGGTATTTAGTTTTTGTTAGGCTTGTGATGTTTTATTAAACGTTTATTCGATTTATCCTACTATGAGAGCTGTTCTAGTTTAAGCGAACCCAAGTCCATTAAATATTTATATTTTATCGCTTATGAATAGATTCAGGGAAAGTATTTTCCACCAAGTGTACCTGTCGATGTTTTTATTAACTCACAGTGTAGGTATCTATAAAATAATATAAATAGAACTCAATCGAAATCTCAATAGAACGCAACCAAGCAACTCGATAGGAGTAACGCACCTTTGGAAAACTCGCTTGGAGACTGCCGGGCGCCTGAACCCCCGCGAGTTCGCCATCGGGTCCTCTCAAACCGGTCGCCAGCCGGCACGATGGAGCCCCCCGGGATTTTTTGCGAGGTGGCGGGGCAGCCTTTTGCATGTAGCTGGCATGCTACTTGGGCCCCCTACTACCTGCGGTCGGCCAGCGGTGCATCGTGCTTTGGATCCCGCTACCCTCCAAAACATGTTACCCGATGAGTCATTATCCTACGAGTTGAAAACATGCTCCAATGCAGCATGATTACTCAGACCTATCCTCCTCAATGGCTACACTAGACATCATGCCAGAACGCAACAAGGTTACTTGGCGGAATGGTTTTGTCTAGTGGGTGGTGACAAGCCACGGCCGAAGCCTACCACCAGATTTTACTGCTCGTTTAGCACCACCCAGGGACCACGTACAAGGCATCGAGGGATAAACCTTGCGGACGCGAGCAGTTTTCAGTCCCCAAGTATATAGTTTATTGTTTATACATCACATAGTAAATAATAATGATCGGATTTCTGAGCCTAACCTTAGGATGTTATGAAAGATGAGCCACATGTTGAGATATGTAATATTTAATGTAAGTATCAAGCTTTAATATAAATAACTATATAAAAATAATGATGTTATTTTTTGGAGGGCTTTATTATAAAATAATATTCAATGATATCATGTTTCTTATAGGAGGTCCTATTAATCTCATCACATGTATTTTTATCCTATATGTAACAATCGTTTGAGATTTATTATCATAATATTTTTTTTATTATCTGGCTACATTTTCACAGAGTGCCGTCTAGCACCAAAATAAACATACCTTGTGATATGGAATCACGTCAGTGTTATCAACTTCACAAAATTTTGTATTGAGTGGGCTTCAGGGCTATGAGTCTGTTCCCTGCATGATGTAGGTTTGGGCCGTAAAGTATCGACCTGGCTCAGTGCTGTTTGGTGGATTTCGGAACTTTCAGGCGCCGAAACAGCTGCTGACTCTTACAAGTACAAAATACAAGTACCTATACAGCACCCGGGGCTGAAAGTTTTATATTAATGATAGGCAGTCCATCCTTCACAAACCTATATAGCAAAAAACTTAGAACAACCTCAGTGTGTCAGCTATTTATGAGCCCTCTGCATTGCGAAGTCATCCATATATTTTCTTTAATAAGATTAGATTTGATTATATAGCACAGAGCACTGAAGTATATAGATATTGTTTTTTTTGTAGGTTAGTAGACATAAATTATTGTTTACAAAATCGCCAAACTGCATGTACTTCTGCAAAACGCTCAAAATTTGCTAAACGAATATTCAAAATGTTTTCATGAATGGACCGAGCAATTTCAGCCAAAGTGTGAAATCTTCCTGGTATTTTAATATTATAATTCAGGCGTATTGGTATCTCTGAAGGTCAAATTGGTTAACAAACCCTCGGTCCAGTAGATATTAGGATGAGTGACCACAAAAAAGTTATCACAACGATATCCAGCCTGACGAGGACACACTAAGCAGTCGAGACTCGTAACCCTGCAGTGCGCTCATTAAAAAGGCTGTAATTATGAATTTTGGAAATAAAATTGTGGCTAATGTTAGGAATGTGGTACAGCTGAAATACAAAGGGCGTGGAACCATCTCTACGGCGCCGCGTCGGGCCACGGCAACGGCGACGTACCGTAGAGATAATAAATAAATATTCCTGACACTCACAAAACATTATCTAGCCCTAATTAAGTTCCTTAAAGAACTTGTGCTATGGATACTAGATAACTTATATACTTAAGAAATATATAAACATACATATTGAATAAATACATATTTTTACATACATGCATACATAACTTCACGCCTGTATCCCTTATGGGGTAGGCAGAACATCAGAGGTTATAAGACCAACTGATGTCACGTTTGATTAATGAGGTAGGTATTATAATGATTGCGAGAGGCTATTGCAGTGACAGGGGGTCAGCCTATCGCCCACAAAAATGCCAATAAAACCTATGTCCCTTAACCGACTTTTACAGTATGCCCGGGAAGAGAAGCAGCTGGCACATTCTATGTTTTTCTTTCACTCCCAGTCCAGCATGGAAGTATTAGAATAATAAACTTAAATAAACAAATAAATATCCATGACTTGACGGCTAATATCTGTGTTCATCACACCGATATCTGCCGCCACCGGGATTCGAACCCAGGACCTCTAGCATATAAAGCAATGTATGTTACCACTACACTAGCCGATCGTCAAAAGAGAGATGGATCCACGCCCTAAGTCATAATTTGTAAATCGCGGCAATTTTCAGAAGTGAAACGAAACGTTACTGAAACTGTCACCCTCACCATGCTACAATTGCTACAGCGTAAATATAAATGTTTACTATGAATAAAAAATGAATAATTTACAATTTCCTTGAAAATAAAAATATAGATATCATATGTATAAAACCCTCTTTTATCATATGTCTTTTCGTATAAACCCCACAATTCAGTAACCTATTTAACCCTATAGTTTCGGGCGATAATCAAAGGAGCCTAATTTCACCCGGGCGAGAATGACCCAAAAACAGTTTTATCTTGCCCGTAAGCCCACTAAGGAAGCAATTTTCCAAAACAAAGGGCCAATAACGACACGATAAGATATTACCAGATCGGACTAGCTGATAAAGTGCCTAGACTCGGCCACGGATTATAAAAGTTGGGAGATTTTCGCTCCGATTTTCTAAGTTTACGGCGATTACTGGTTTAGTTCGGATGTTTTCTACGGTGACGTCATCGGGTTTATTTGTACCTATGTGTCGTATAATTACGTTTATCATGTTAAATATATTAGATATGTAAGACCTGTTTTTGGTAATTGGTATACTGGCCACAAAGTGATGTACCTATTCTTTTGTAAAGTGTTCTGTGAAACATGTCTCAAAAAAATCTAGTAAACACGTCAAGACAAATCAAACCTTTTATTTTTATTATATATTCCTGATCGATTTATTTACCCACTTCCACTGTGTTTTATACGCTGCGCGCCCATAACCCCATCAAAATATACGTCTCGTACAGTCATTATATTGATTACGTGTAATAGAATACTTCTTAATTTAATTGTGGAGAAATCACAAGGGATCACATCGTCTTAAAATAATTAAAAACGATTATATCCAGTAACAAAGTTATATTAACTGGTTGCTATAGTGAGTAGTATACATTGTCTTCTATTCCTGAGGTCCTGGGTTCAAATCCCGGTGGTAGTAAATATTTAAGTCACGGATGTTTATACATATATTAAGTAAATTTTCTAATTCTAATACATAATTTGGGCTAGTTTTTTGTTAGAGAAGTTAGAAATATTAATTCATTTTATTTTATTTGATGCTGACGATAAGTTCCTAAGAAGATTTTAATCCTAAGTAATATACTCCCCGTGATAATACAACTTGTAACACTACTCAACACCGGGAACTTAATACTGAATCCCACATTAAGAAGCCCGTAAATTCGCTAAATTATTCCCATACATCATCCCAACTTTCTCTTTCGAATCATTCCCCCGCGGCCAGTCCCCATCAAGCAGAAAAGTATTCAAAAATAACTTCGTCATTCAAGTTTTAGAGTGAAAGCCAACACAACTTAGCACTTGAGCTAAAAACGAGCCAGAGATATATGAGCGAGGTGGGAAATACTGTATTGGGTTATGCCATTACTCGGGTCACCCAAGGGACGGCCGTTGGGTTAACAACCAGATTTGATAACGTGGTTCATAAGTTCTGTAATGAATAATATTGCGGTCGTTTGGCTGTCGAGAGCAACGCTTAGTGTGTGTAGTTTGAAAGTTATTACACATTAGGTTTATTACTGCTTATTATTTTAGGATAAAGCAATGTTTTTAGGTACAGTGAATTATGTACCTATAGATTATTTAGGCAGTACACACAGTTAGAACTTAAGATGTTCTATATAATAAAATACCTGTTATTTTTTTTGTCACAGAAATTTTTTTTTTTCAATTTTTTTATAAAATTTCAGGATTTAAATTAAATTAGAATTTGATCAAATATGACAACAAACGTGCCAAAGATGCAACTGGCTGTGCCTATAAGGCCGCAAACTGGATGGCAGCGACAGCGGCGCGAGCAGTGATGGGCCGTTCTCGACGCCAATCGCTCGACGCTCGAGCGATTTGGCGCGGTTTCATACAAACTCAATACTTTCTATCGTGTTGCGGAAATCGTTCTCGCTGTAGCTGTCGCTGCCGTCCAGTTTGCAGCCTAACATTGCCAGTACATATCACCGAAGGAGCGGTGCTATTAACTTGATACGATGGGTAGTCAACGGCCAAGCAGAGCCTAATCAAATCCTATTACCTAGTGGAGCCTTGCTTATCTGGGGATCTGAGGTGCTATTCTTAGCTACTTTTATAATATTATTAAATTCTGCTGTTTCCCGCGGTTTTACCCGCGCCATTTCAGATCCCAAGGGAATATTGAGATAAAAAGTAGTCTATTCGCTATTCTAGACTGTAAACTATCACTATGCAAAATTTCATCCCAATCCATTAAGCCGTTTTGTCGTGATAGAGTAACAAACATCCAGACATGCATACATCCATCCTTCCAAACTTACTTTATAATATACAAAAGTTTTGTTTGCTTTTATTCGATAGATGTCGCTGTAAGTCGATTAAATCGCGCAAGAAGAATTATAAATGACTTAGCCATATTTACTTAGTAGACTACTATTATTCATCCTCACTTTTACAATTTTAATATTTATAGGATATTAGTTTTAATATTGAAATAGGTATAGTAGTTATATTATTAAAATTAAAACATAGGATTTGTTATTACTTACGGATGTTTGTACAGTTTTTCGTTTTCTTCAAAACTTTGGGTTGTCTGGTTGAAATCGGTTTACAGCGATAAGGCCACCCATTGCACCATTTCTAACGTTGTGTTTTTATTATATTTTTCATTTTTTCACTTTTTGCAATACAATAAATCAATAAAATTGCAATAAAATCAATACTTCTACTCGTTTTGAATTGTTATAATTTAAGAGCTTTATTTTTACTCTTTTCTACAGGATATGATCATTATTAATAATTCTTCCGGAACTACAAACCGTGAGATGATATTATGTTCCGGTTCTAGTTATTACACTGACTGTCCCGTTCTGCTATACGTATTTGTTACAAGCTTTCGATAACAGATATTTTTAATGTAAAAGCAAACGTATACTGTGCGTAAGTATTAGAAAACAAACAATGAATTTTGTTTTTTTTTACGGTTGCAACTTGCCTGTAGCAAATTATTGCTAAAGTTGGTTATATCCACTATTCTAAGCAATTAAACGTTTTAACGGAAACAGTTTTTAAAAATACTGCAAACCATTATCAAAAGCCCTTATTAAGACTTTTCAAATTTACGTCTTAATCCCTGGAAGAAATTAAAAAAGGGCCTTCTTCTTGTTTCTAACAAAAGCCTTCAAAAATATGCAAAACCGATGAGCTTCTACTACAATCCCCTATTTTGCACCCTTACTAAGTTCTTTATTTTCAATAAAAAAATTATAAGGATCGCCTTTGTTATTTCATGATAACCTTTTTAATAAATTGCAAGTATTCAGACCCAATGGTAAAGCAGCTGTCTATAACACAAATTCTTTTAAAATATTATGATTTAATTGAACTGATACGGGAAAGAATGCGGGATCAATGGCCGCTGAATGAAATTCCTTAAGTTTTCACGATTTTTATCTCTTGGCCATGGTGTCTGTAAATATTTTTGTTCATCATCATCACAACTCCACTGCAAGGCTATGAGTCTCTCCTCTGGGTAACAAGGAGTACTAGGCCATAATCCACCAAGCTGGCCCAGTGCTGGCTGGTGGATGTCAGAAAATTCAGGGTGCCGAAATGGCTTTTGAAAAACTCTAACGACTACAGAATATAATTATACAGAATCCGTGACCGGCTGCTTAACGCGCCCTTCGTATCCTAATACTGGCCGGGCCGAAAGTTGTTTAACCTGCGATATAGTTTTATATGCACAGTAACCATGGCGCCACAAGGTTACGTATTTTTTGTCGACTTCAAAAAAGGAGGAGGTTCTCAATTCGACTGTATGTTTTTTTTATGTCTGTTGCCTCATAATTGTAGACTGGGTGAACCGATTTTGATGATTCTTTCTTATCAGAAAGCTGTCGCTTCCCATGTGCTTCCATTTCAGTTAAGTCTAGTTCTGATAATGGTATCCATGAGAAAACCATAGAAGTCTTAAAATCGCATTAAGAAGTCGGATTTTTTTATTCTCTGCATATGCTGATTATGTTAAATACGATAAAATCTGGTTAACAACGTAGTGAAGATATTTAAAAACATCTGTACTTAGATGACAACGGATATTTTGTTAAGACTTGGCCGTACCCCGATGTATCATTTGTACTTGATTGTCAGTTTTATATGTCTTATCTGGTTGATAAGCTCCACTTATTATTTCTCCAGCATTATTGGGAAGGTACTTATATCTTTTAGTCTCGTTAACTCGTACGATTATAGCCGCGTAATTATTACGCACCGATCCAGAGATGATTTAATCTAAAATTGGAGGTTATGAATTCTCTGTTTTCATACGTACATATACACACATAACTTCACGCCTGGTATCCCTAATAGAGTAGGCAGAACACCATCTGATGTCACGCTTAACAAATTTGGAGGCATTATAATGGTGGAGAGAGACTATTGTAGTGACAGGAGGTCAGCCTATCGTCCACAAAAATCTCCAATCAAAACTGTCCTTCAACTGACTTTTACAGTATACCCGGGAAGAAAAGCAGCTGGCACGTGCTATGTTTTTCCTTTGCTCCCTGTCCAGCATGATATGGGAGCAAAGGAAAAACATAGAATGTGCCAGGTTTATAAATAATTAATAATGATTTATATTCAATTTGAACAAACTTACTAAAAATAAGTCACTTCTATAGGTTATTTAAATTCAGCTAAGTAAAGTAGGCAATAACTTAGGAGCCTAAGCTTCCTTCTAATACCGATGTCTTACTTCCACTAAATTAGTGGAATATCTATCCACAAATGCAATTAATTAAGACATTATATACATTGAGTCGTCTGTATGGATTTGTATGGCGTTCAAAGGATTCAATCTGTTAGCCGGACCGGTAATTTCGAACAGGGTTGTGTGTTGTATAATATGTTGTTGTGTGTGCTAAAAACACGTATTTAATTTTTTTATTTCTATAATATTATTATAATTATGAAAAATTTTAGAGGATTCAGGCGACCGGGCCCTCTCCAAACTAGACCCATGGGGCCAGTAGCCTGAATACATTTTTGAATCGGTCGACTGGGACCAAAAATCTGACTTACTTAAAGTACAGTTAATAAGTACATTTGCAATGTTGTCTGTAAGAATAACGAAGTCACCGTGGCGTCATGGTTACTGTGTGTATCATACGATATCACATGTTAAGCAACGTTCGGCGCGATCGGTACTTGGATGGGTGACCGCCGACCATTCATTTCTCACGAAGACTTCCGTGCTTCGGAGGGCACGCTAAGCACTCGGTCCCAGGTGCTGTATACCTTGTATATAGTAGTCGTTAGGGTTTATCAGAAGCCAGCGCCACCCAGCACTGGGCCAGCTTGGTGGATTTGCCTATACCTCCTCGTCACCCAGGGGAGAGACTCATGCCCTGCAGTGGGCTTATTATAAAGAGTTGTGATGCTGCTGCTGATGCTGATGATGCTGTGAAAAATCGCTTTATAGCAATAAGGCCGCCTGTTGTACTTTTCAAAACTGTTTTTGTTCTAATGTATTCTTTTGCTTTTATTATTTTGTAAGTGTGCAATGTAAAGTAAAAATAAAATAAAGTTTTTGTTCTAGGAACTTTTATGTATGAGGATATTTTTAACAATGGTCAGTTAGAATAGATGTAATCCTTTCATTCGATGTATCATTCTTGAATAGTTAAATAGTTTGTAAAATAATCCTAGGCCAAACCTTACGGATAGTGAAAATTAACATGCAATTCGGTTCGAACGTGCAAACCCGCCAGCCAATCAGAATGCAGGAATAATTTTGGCTGGGTTCTATATAAGTAGCGGAAAGCTTGTTACGGAGTTTAGTTCGTGTCTACTCGGCGAAAAGTAAAGATCAAAAAAGAAGAAGTTAGCAAGCAAGAAGAAGTCAGCAAGTAAGAAGAAGTCAGCAAGTAAGAAGAAATCAGCTAGAAAGAAGATTGTACTGTGTACACAACATTTTCATTGATTATACAATCGTGTGGTTCCTAGATCAGTGTAATTAGGCCTGATTCATATGACTATACCTGCAGTCTATACCCACAATCGAATGTTCTAGTCGATTGCGCCTACATCACTGAATATAGGTTTGAAATAAAAGGTATTTGGAGTACATGGCGGTTTCATTCAAGAAAACCACATCACTCTCCTTATCTGCGGCACATCGGGTTCGCGGGCAGTCTACTGTTGGGAAGCGTCTTTCCAGCTGGCACAACAATCATCGAGGAAGCGGACGTCTAGCGGCGTAGCACTAGGTACACTAATGGGGACCGTTAGGCGGCAATTCTGATAAGCAGATTATCTATGTAATGAAAACTCGGTTACTTTAATATCACTTTTCTTTTTATTGGAAATAATTTGAATCACTTCTAAATATATACTGTCCATGATTATTTATAAAGACGTGGCGGGGCAGTATCAGGGTCTCGGGACCCTTCTACTTTTCGAGGCAAAAACAAACATTAGAATATAAATATCCTCTGACGGACAACCCGCGTCATTTTTTATTATTTTACTTTTTATCTTTTCAAATGAAACTCTTACGTCTGCCGTAAGGTTGGTGTGCGCTTATAAACTCTTTATTTACAAAATGTAAGGCGCAACCAAACCTTACGGTACTTCGGGTCGAGCATCGTGGTCGTCGCACAGCGGTCGCCCTAGATCGCCCTAGATCGCCCGACTTTGGTCACCACATCGGAATCCGTCCTCACCAACGTTACAATTCTATAGGTGTTAAGCAGTATTTACTACAAAATATGATGTCTTAAATGAAAACCTCATTTTCCAATATTCCTTTAGTAATAAAGTGTGTAGCAACCACTTCAAAGTATGTGAAATGTACCTATATATCGAATACCGTAGTAAAGATATGTAAATTCGTAGAGTTATAGGGTCTAACATATACACATATAGGTGCGTAAGTACCACTGCAACAGCACTGATAAATAATATTAATGAACTGTAATCTTCAAGTTTTACCTTTTACTTAACTCTGCTAAGTTTTATTTTAAGTAATAAACACAGTAACTTTTAGCTTAACGAGTTTTCTAAAAACTTAATAAACTTTCCTTATAAAAGCCTTTGAGTTTGTAGAAAATTAACTTTGATGTCTGATACATAATTAAAATAGTGAATGGATTTCATTAATTTTTTATATATTTTCATTTTAATTAACTCATAAAAGTTGCGCTTAAAATTTTGCGTGTTGAGTAAAAGGTACATTAAATTATTAATCAGGGATTTGTTTTATTATGAACAGACGATAAATTATAAATAACTTTTTCACGTTCTTGATTATATGGCGGCTACATAATATTCATGCGATTGTATTGAGTTTTCACGATTGACTATATTAAATAACATATTTTTAAAATAAAGTTTAAGGCGTATGGGCCGGCGGTATTGAGCCCGGTACAGTCTGGAAAGTACCCGCTCGGCTAGCGAGATTCCGAGGTTCGAGTACTGCAGGGCTAGCGTGCGACCATCGATAAAGACTCGAATCGATAAAACTACCGAATTATTTTATCCAATCATGTTGGCTAACATGTATAAGGTAATATAGGGTAATAGATAGAACTAGGTACTCGATTCGATAACATGATAAAGCCAACAGAAACAAAGCTGCAATGTCCTAAAAAAATACATACTCTAAGTGCCATATTCTAAGAAAATATCGATCTCAAGGCCCGATTTATCGCTGTCAATGTTCACCTGGTAGCCTTGCTGGTCGGGTGATTTTACTTTATTATATTTACCTACTTTTTAGAGCTTGTAGAGTAACTTTATGATGCTATATGAATTTATGCAGATCTTGAAAATATTATTCATCATCATCACCATCATCATCACAACTCCGTGTAATGCGCCCACTGTAGGGCAATGAGTCTCTCCTCTGGGTGACGAGGAGGTTTAGGCTGTAATCCACCAAGCTGGCCCAGTGCTGGTTGGTGGATGTCAGATATTTCAGGGTGCCGAAATGGCTAGACAAACCCTAACGACTACTGTATACAAGTATACAGCACCCGGGACCGACTGCTCAACGTGCCCTCCGAAGCACAGAAGTCGTCGTGAGAAATAAATGGTCGGCGGTCACCCATTCTAATACCGGCCTCGGCGAGCGCGTTTAACCTGCGATATCGTTTGATATGCACAGTAACCTCGGCGCCACGACGACTTATTAATAGTAGGTAACAATTTTAAAGCCACGCTTTTGCGTGCATCAAACCAGTCACGATTGTATTTCTCAATCAAAGCCTTCTTAGAATCTGAATGGCATCTGGAAAGTATAGTTAGAGGAAAAGTTCATGAATAATTACTTCAAAACGTACGATTTCAAAGCTTGGAATCTTCTGTAAATAATATTTAACTAACTGTTTATTTAGCTTAGCTTTCAATAGGCTGTGTCGAACAAATATGAGTTGTGACTGCGAGTTGAAAGTTCTGTTTGTGTTTGTCTGTTGTCTTTTTTATATCTAACATACAACATACTAACACTACAGTCCTGGAACTTTTAAGTGTCGAGTGAATAGGTTTCTCGTGGATGGACGTGTAACACCATAGTCTTCATGCGCACTTTCCATCAGGTGGCATGGAAGACAAACGTCCTATCCTTACAATATAAAAAAAAAAAAAAAAACGCTGTCGATTTACATTTTCATCATGAAAAAACTGTATAAGTAGGGCAAATAAAACATATTTAATAGCTATGTTGTAATTGAGAAAAATAGATACGATTTCAAAGGACTTTGCCTTTCTTTCATACATTGGCCGCCCCGATAGCAGGAACAGTGGAAAAATACTTTTTGTATTCTAAATTACTATTGATTTCGTCTCATGTATCGTTTATGAAACGGAAAATTTGCGAGACGTTGTTTTTACCCAAAAAAATCAGATTTTGAGGTTATTATCACCGAGACAATAAAATATAATAATAGGAGCGAAATAATTGAACGCATTATCTGAGATAGTTATGTAAATATAATAAAGAAGACCACTAACCTTTTTATAATGAGCTTTCACTTAATGTTTTGTTAATTGTAATAACAGAATAATTCAAAAACCTTGTGTTTGTTTTTGTACATTTCACATTGAGCAATGATTGATAAAGTAATGGATTCTAAATAACAAATGTAATCTTATTGAATAACTTACTCGGACAGTATCTAATAAATATTTGATATAAAATCAAAGAATATCGATTTCTTAGGTTAAATAAGTGTAAAAATAAATAACTAGCTGCTTTATGTAATTTTCTGATATAGACTTCATGAAATGTTTGGTTTTTTTTTTATAAAATACTGATGTGAAATCGTATAATATATCTAAGCCATAAAATCGATGCAATCAGATGCGATCTAAAATAGTAATACATCAATCATGATAGCTTTGGGTTGACAGTGACTTTGTTATAATAAGATGTCAACGGGTTTGTCGTATGTCGATAAAATACTTTTAAAGTGTCTGTTTTAAATAGCAAATTTTAACTGTCTTAATAAAATATGCAAATAATTACTATTAATAATCTAGATTTCTAAAAGCCGGGGCGAATTTGAACATTGACATTTGTTGTGGTTACCTTATCTTTTTTTTATTATCTGTAATCAATAGTTTGGTCACTTGTAATAAAATGTATTTTTTTGAGTGACCTCTCGTCTCAATCCCACCCCAACTGATAGTCATTGAAGATGAGGTGAAAGAAAAAGGAATAAGCGCCGCATAAACTATGGAACCACAAACTTTAAAAAAAAATAGTCGCTGTTGATGAACATAGCTACTACGACGCGGCATTTCATTGATAATGCTACGACGTAGTACTACAAGTTTTGTAGTAGCGCGTAGTCATCTATAGTTTAATGGTTAATTAGAGTGAC
Organism: Stenoptilia bipunctidactyla; assembly: GCA_944452665.1. Taxonomy (NCBI): domain Eukaryota; kingdom Metazoa; phylum Arthropoda; class Insecta; order Lepidoptera; family Pterophoridae; genus Stenoptilia; species Stenoptilia bipunctidactyla. The sequence goes on from OX101730.1 coordinate 2,694,095, forward strand.
CATGCGTTGGTTAATATGTTAAATATAAAATATTAATTTTCTTGAAAAAAAAATAAACATATTTTTTTGCAAAAAGCGTTTATAAATGACACTTATTATGTTCAAAAAAAATTGGCCAGTGACTACAAATCAACCCTGTATATATAAGGGAGCAATTCAGAGAGATTCATAAATGCTGGACTGGGAGCGAAATAAAAAAATATAATGTGCCAGTTGCTTTTCTTCCCGGGCATACTGTAAAAGTCAGTAAAGGGACAGAGGTTTTATTGGCGTTTTTTAAGGGCAATAGGGTGACCGTCCCTGCAACAGTCTCTCTCCATCGTTATAATACATCTAGATTTGTCAAACGTTACATCAGATTTATAACCTCTGGTGTTCTGCCTACCCCATAAGGGATACAGGCGTGAAGTTATGTATGTATGTATAAGGGAGCTATATTTGGCGGCAAGCATTATATGAAGGGTGATTGCTAGTCAGGTAAACCATGATGATGACCTACCCAGAGTGGGTGTCACTCGTATTAATCGTCCTTAACGACACGTTTATAGAAGGGTATTCTAGGCTATTCTAAACTGACCCTCCACTGGTTATCGGACCCGTGCTCAAAAAAACTGTTTAATAAACAAATACTGTTTAATGAACAAAAAAGTTTAATTGGTTACTTACTTACGCAAGTACCTATCATATCCTGGAACATTCTTACAAATACACTTTGAGAGCAACATGTAATTTTCAACATACTTACAAACAGTTATTTAAACCAAAAAAAAAACGAAAACCTTCAAAATTTTCGAATGGAATTTTAATGGTTTTCCTTAACATCATACATCATTGTTACGATAAATTATGTCTCATGAAGGACAATAAACAACAAGTTGAAACAGATGGCCGAAACACAGAGCTTTTACACATACAAATTGTCAAGGTCGACACCGGTAACGAATTGAGGGTTCCGTCGTAAATCGTTTGTCTTTTGCTGCATTGACCAGCAACTGTATATGTGTTAGGGATCGGATTTTCGATAATAGATCCACGTACCGTACGTTATATTTTTATGATCTAAATCGTTGAGAAAAGTAGCAGAATCAAACGACTTCTGAATTTTTGAAAATTGAGGTGAGAGATTGTTTTCATAAATTTCACTACCTATATGTAGTAAAATTCTCGATCAACTCTTGGCCCATTTCACCAATAACTATTTACTCCATAATAAACTATTTGGATTCAAAAACCACTTTGACGATGGGGATTTTACGACCACTTTGGCGATGGGGTAAACCTGTTTGCCTCAGACGCCAGTGGTTGCTAGTTCGATTCCCGTACGGAACAAGAAAAAAAAAATGTCCCGTGTCTGGGTGTTTATCTATTTATGTATTTATATTCTAGGTTCCCCCCTAGTTCGCTGCATGGTATCCCATATCACAAGCTATGCTTACTTTGGAGCCATGTAGTTGGTGTGATTGTCTGGGGATTTTATTTATTTATTTATTATTTAAAAAAGGGCCGTTCAACACATGATGTTGGTTTTCAACTATTTGAAGTAATCGCTGATGCCTGGGAGGGGTCACAGGATACTCTAAATGTATTTTGTGACCTATCAAAGGTATTTGAGTGTCAGTATGACACTCTTATCAGGAAACTCCACCACTACGGCATCAAAATTTTAAATTCATATCTAAGCGATAGAATTCAGAAGGTTGAGTTTAGCCGGAAAAGATTGGCTGGGTCGGTTATGAGAATATGAGTGCCTCATCGATCAAATTCTAGGCCCTTTTCTGTTTATTTACTTGTTCAATCCCTGCCATTCAAGGAATTTAAATCAATCATTAAATGCACTCTATCTCCAAAAGCTTATTATAAAACTAAAGATTATTTAGACGATAAAAAGGCATAGGATTAAGCACACAACAGGATATTTCTAAAAGTTTCTAATTACTTATTAATTTTGTTTACGGCTTGGCTGTGCAATACATATATAGACATATGGCATACTATTGATTGTTCCATTCACTTATTTTCTTGTCAAGACTACAGTAAGAACGTCATGCTCCCTCAGGCGGCATGACTAGTGGAAGCGTCGGTTATCGGGCTAACCTCTTCCCAAAAATATGGTTGAGAAGGGTGATGGCTGGTGCTTACGTTATACTCGTGAACGGGTGCTACTAGCGGTAACAGGTCGTTTTGCTGATGACCCTATGATTGTTTTATTCCATTCTTGTTTAAATACTCAGGTCCCAGTTTGTCCTGTTCCTGCTGTGCATATATTGCTCAAGACACCTACTATGTAAGCAATTTGGTTGTGGCATGACATTGGCTCTCACAATTAGCTGTCTTGTGTGTTTTTTTATTAGATGGTCTATTTGTATTGTACCTTTTTTAATAATTCGTTTAATCCTGAATGAAAAAAGAGTGCGAAGAGTTTTTTTTGTCTCTTGATCTACTGTAATATCTTATTCAATAACTATCAACACCTTGTTAAAGCCGAAGTCCAAAATTATGAGGTCATTAAGCGGCCATCCGATGGCCTTATGATGAATAAAACTTTTTGATTTTGAATTTTGTGATTGAAGAACTAACATCCATACATCCAACCAATTTTTGTACTTATAATGTAAGTAAGTTAAGAAGAAAGATAAAATTGTAAGTAAGTTAATATAAAGAAAACTAAATAAATATTTTTTCACCATTGTTATTACTTCGAATAAGACTAGTAAAATAGACGTTATAATATGAATAAATAAGTTTCCATTTAACAAGAAATTTTTGTGAGTTGACTTAATAATTCTTTAGAAACAAATGTTAAAAACTTTTTCTTCTGAACACTGTACAGAAGAAAGATTTATTGAAATAATTTGTGAAGACCCTAAATAAATATTATGTTTTGAGCCCTTGCAAAAAATAAAAGAAAAGATCTTTACTAAGGAAAAATTAAACAGAATAAGGAAGATCTGTTATAAGTATATTGGCATGGCGCGTTCAATTCGCTATGATTTTTATTTTTTTTTATTCTTTATAACACGTTTTTTAAGTGTAGTGTTTCTTATCATTTGCATATGATACGGAAAAAAAATGCATATGAAAACGAATTTTATATCAATAATGACGATCAGCCGGTGTAGTAGTAACATAGAGTGCCTTCTAAACCAGAGGTCCCGGGTTTGGATCTTGGTGGCGATGGATATTTGTGTGTAGATCATTTTCACACAAGTAGTTATATGTTTAGATAAGTTAATTATCTTATTTAAAATATGTTATTGAACATATAAATTCATATATTTCATAAGTTTATTATTAATTATCTAGTATCCATAACATAATTTACTTACGAAACTTCATTTGGTCAAGAAAGTGTTGTCTAAATGCCCAAATAAAAAACACAATAATAATGCTTAAATTTGCACATCTCTAAATTCGTATCAACGAAAAATATAAATATATTAAATTTAAAACGTGCTTTTTTAAAGTAAAAAGCTCGCTCGCGAATTTTCTTTACTACGTATCACATAAATTTTATAACAGAATTACCGCGTAGTTAATGCTATTATATGCGGAACCCTGAAAGCATAAAAATCGACTTCTGCTATATATCAAAAAGTTCACGGGAACATTCAACGCTCGTTCGAAGTTTACATAAAACGTACAACTCTTAAAACTTTCTTGTTTTTGCCAAATCGATTTTTAATAACGCATATTTACATACATAACATACATACATAACGTCACGCCTGTATCCCTTATGGGGTAGGCAAAACACCAGAGGTTACAAGACCATCTGATGTCACGTTTGACAAATTTGGAGGTATTATAAAGATGTAAAGAGACTACTGTAGTGACAGGGGGTCAGCCTATCGCCCACAAAACGCCTTTAAAACCTCTGTCCCTTAACTGACTTTTACAGTATGCCCGGGAAGAGAAGCAGCTAGCACATTCTACGTTTTTCTTTCGCTCCCAGTCCAGCATGGAAGCATGGAAGCTAACCTAACGCATATTTATCATTGTTTATTGAAGGTATTTAAAAATAACAATGCAATGTGAGCGTTATTTTATTCTTCTGTAAGCAAATCGTTACTACATACATAACTTCACGCTTGTATCCCTTATGGGCTAGGTAGAGCACCAGAGACAATAGAACAATCCGATGTCACGTTTGACAAATTTGGAGGTATATATGATGGAAAGAGAGACTTTTGCAGTGACAGGAAGTCAGCCTATCGTACACAAACGCCTATAAAACCTCTACCCCGTAACTAACTTTTACAGTATGCCCGAGGAGAGAAGCAACTGGTACATTCATTGGTTTTTTTTTGCTCCCAGTCCAGCACGGAACTGTTAATAATTAAAGGTTATAATGGTTATCAACATTAAAGAAACGTGATCACGGCACTTGCAATGGTAATGAAATAACTAAAACTCAAAATAAATAAAAACTTAGACCCAAATGAGAGTGACGATGGTTATCTTCACGAGAAAAAAAAACTCAATAGTGCAATACCGGTTGCTCAATTTGAATGCCAAACATTGTAATGATACCAGTTACCTGAAGATAATTGCGGTTTTTTAGGTTAACAACACATTCAATGAACTATTTTTTATTATTAACCAAACTCGTGTCCGCCTTCTGACTCACACAGTGACATTAGTTATCATTAGACAAAAAAAAAATGAAAAAAAAATAGCGTGGATAAGCTGATAAGATGTATATAAATTAAAAAAGATTTTATGCACAATTTGAATGCCAATTATTGTAATGATATCCTGATCCTGAAGATAATTGAGATGTTTTAGGTTAACAACACATTCACTGGCTCACCTAGTGATAAGTAATGTTAGTGATCGTTAGAGAAAAAAATAAATAAAAAGAAATAACGTGGATAAGCGTGTATATTAATTTAAAAAAGACGTGTGGCACTTGGAGACTGCCGCGGTAAAGCTATTGCATAGCATTATTTATCAACTTATGCAATTATAATTATTTATTTATTTTATTAACGTAATGGTTGATCTAATATGAAGTTCCACAAGTTCCTAGTAGATGGCGCTTATTGTTTATTAAAGCCCGCATGTAAAGTTATGAAATCAAAGTATCACCGCTGTGACACAATAAACAAATAAAAAACATAAATAAACAATTAAATAAATTTATAATTATTATCCTTGACATAAGTTTACATAAAAACTAAACCATCTTATCGTAAAAACGAGTTTCGTATAACAAGCCACACTGAAGGTATTGTACGAGTACTACTGTATCACTACTATAACAGCCCGTTTACACATGATCCGTTTTACTAGTTACGTTTTGCCGGATACGTTTTTTTTTCTTCGATGGCGCATGGTATTGTATGACCGACTTCACATATTGCACAGTATTCAGTATATGTATTAACGGTACAAAAACGTATCCAGTAAAACGGACCATGTGTGAACGGGCTGTTACGCTGTGACTTTTCCGTGCGATGACGTGTTCATTTACGCGTCTACCCGCCACGCAGCCCCATATAGCATTAATGTCTACTGCGCTCGACTATCGTGGCCTTAAACCAGAGATTTGCAAAGTGGTATTTAACGACCCCTAGGGGTCTATGACAACGTGCAAAGGGTCTACGACTGCGAAAAAAATTTAGGGGGTCCATGAAATGAAAATTGGGGTCCATGATAGTGGTTCTCAACTTAAAGTGCCTATTTACTCACATTACATTATCAATATATATAAAACTGTTCCGTTACTGACTGAGTGACTGAGGTACTGAGTGACTGAGTGACTGACAGACAACGTACAGCCGTAACTACTGGGCGTAGAGAGCTGAAATTTGGAACATACATTCTTTAAAGGATGTAGGGGTGCACTAAGGAAGGAATTCCCGAAATTCCCACGGGAACTGGAAATATAGGACTTTTTAGTTTGTATGAAAAATCTTATTCCTTTAGTGCACCGATGTGAAACTTCGTGTAAAGGTTTTTCAATGTGTGTCTGGTTGTGTTATGAAAGAAATTTCCGAAATTCCTACGGGAACGGGAAATATATGATGTTTTAGTTTGTATGAAAAAATCCCATCCCTTGACTGCACGGATGTGATACTTGATATAGAGGTTCCACAATAAGTGTCTGTTTGTATTATGGAAGAAATTCCCACGGGAAGGCGTTGGACTTTTTAGTTTGTATGAAAAATGTTATTCCTTGAGTGTACGGATGTGATACTTGGCATGAAGGTTCTTCAAAGAGTGACTGGTTGTGCTACGAAAAAAAATCCCAAAATTCCCACGGGCACGGGATATATTTGATTTTTAGTTTGTATTAAAAAAACTTATTCCTTGAGTGCATGGGTGTGATACTTAGTATAAAGGTTCTTTCAGTGGGTGTCTGGTTGTATAGTTTCTGAAATTTCCACGAGAAGAGTAGTTAAGCGCATATGAAGTTGCGGGATAAAGCTAGTCTTATAATATAAAGATATATACATTATTTATAAAAGTACTTACCTACCAAAATGTATATGTATATAAAATTTTGTAAGTTGTAGGATGTGGGCGATATAAAAAAAAAAAAACAAAAAATCAATATCATGTAAGTCATAAAACGTAGCAAGGGATCTACGACGAAAGAAGTTTGTGAACCTCTGCCTTAAACCGACAGAAGCGAGTGGCTTCCGCTTGGCTGTAGAACCTCCTCAAGCTCCGCCTGGGCACCATTTATATAAAATCTGCCACCGAAATGACCATCGAAATATTTATACACGATTAACTTATATTCAAGATAACACTTGAAGATAAATCAATCATCAAGTCTTAATTATAAAGTTTTCCAATCGATCAATAAAACTAAGAAGTTAATATTCTGATAAAGTTTCCCTTCTATCGCGAAGTCGCAAAAGTTTCGGCCAAAATTTATCATAAAGGTATTTACGTAGGTAAGTTTTTCCTCGTCTGTAAAAGTTATCATAAACCTATTGAAAGTAAATATCAGATTCAAGTTGTCATCCTTTACAAAATCTATCAAAAACCATTAGTGAAAAGAACAATTACCAAATATTTATACAATTACCAATAATAAAACTTTAAAACATTGCAATGCTTCAGTTTAACTGGGATTCACAATTTCTGTAAAGAAATTGGTCTCGGGTGGTCTTAGCTGCAAAGCTATGCCAAGATGGAGCTACGTTAGCAGTATAACGTAAAAACAAAAAAATGTTGTAAGTAATTTCGAGGCGTACCGCCAGGCCCCGGGAGCTAAGTGGAAGAGCACTAGTCCGGCAAACGAGAGGTCCCAGCTTCGAATCCTCTTCGGATAATTTTTATTTATCACATTTTTCATTTATTTAAGAACAATTGAGCATTTTAAATGCAAAAACATAAAAACATTATTAAGTTTACGTAATCTAAGGCATCGACGTAAATTGGCTTTCTCAACATAAGGAGTCAATTTCGAATGTGCGAATGCTTTTGTTTTATTTGAAAATCTTTTTTTCAACTCTACAAGGTTATATTCTAAATAGTTTATTGTTAAAAAATGTTAAAAAATTCATACGTTTCATTCAATATAAATTGTTACAAATATTTTTGTGGGTACTGTAACATCTGACATCTACAGTCACCGCGAATAAGTTTTAGATTCAGATTAATTGAATTATATTTTTTGTGTTGATGATAAGATAGGTACATATAAAGAATTGAGATATTGTCGTTAGCAGTCACTTTAGTTATAAAACAGAGACATCATTAATATCTATCTTTTGTAAGTACTCATAAATAATAATAGTAAGGAATAAATGACGACCGGCTGGTGTAGCGGTAACATAGATTGCCTTCTATGCCAGAGGTCCTGGGTTCGAATCCCGGCGGCGGCGGATATTTGTGTGATGAACACAGATATTAGTCGTCAAGTCATGGATGTTTATATGTTTATTTAAGTTTATTATAATAAAAATATGTATATATTCAATATGTATGTTTATATATTTCTTAAGTATATCAGTTATCTAGTATCCATGACACAAGTTCTTTAAGAAACTTAATTTGGGCTAGATAATGTTGTGTGAGTGTCAGAAATATTTATTTTATTTATAAATAAGTTCTCCTTTTCAAACGACTTCTTTCCTATAACTGGAAAGTTTGATTAACTTTCGCTCTTTTCAGAGCGAACTTTAAGCAAATTTTTTAGTTTCGCGTTGGACAAGTGGAAACCTTACGGTGACAACGAAGCTTGTCAGCGTCGACCCGGAACGCTGCTAGCCCTCCTGGGCTAGTAATCCGGCAGACCCGAACCCATTGCACTTGGGCCTTCCCAGGGAGACGGTCGGCACCTGCTCGAATTAGGAGCACGCGCCTTTCCCCCCCCCCCTCGTTCCTTGTGTTCGTGCCGTTCAGCGGCACGGTCTTTTATTTTTCAGGCTCGTGAGTTCTGACCTCAATTTCTCTTGGTTGTGCACCGGGTTCGATGGCGTCCACCATCGAATCCCGGGATCCAAACATGGAGGCCATGATGACCTCCATGTTAGCCCCATTCAAATCTCAACATGAGTTGATGCAGCATCAGCTCATGCAGATGCATACTATGCTGACATCCCTCGTCCAAGACAAGCTCCAGGCCCCTGCGCCGCTCCCGGCCTCTCAGGCCCCCGCACCCCAAGCGTCCCCTTGGATCCACCCGTTGTTCCAGAACGCCTCAACGTCATATCAGGCCCCTCAGGCCACCTACTACCCGGCCCCTCAGGCCACTTCCGCGAATAACTCCCAAGGCCCCTTGCCTTCCCAGACCGACGACGCACCACCCAGGTATGTACGCTCACCCCCGGGCTTCTCCCGAGCCCATAAGGCACTCCCCCCAACCCCATTCTCAGATTCCGAATCTGAGTCTGCCATGGAAACCGATTTCTACGTTTCCGGCAGCGAGTCCCTCGGCACCAAGCGCACTGCGTCTAGTGTGACCGACTCCTCCAATGCCACAGTGAGAAATCCAGACGCGTCCCTAGACGAGGATGGTTTTCTCACTGTTTCGCCGAAGAAGAAGCGAAACAGGAAGCAGCGCAGCCTAGGCACTGCCTCCCCTGTAGCGGTCACTCAGACCTCCCCCACCCCGGCCACTCAGGCCTCCCCCGCGGCCACTCAGGCCCCCCTCCCGGCCACTCAGGCCTCCAACCCGGCCACTCAGGCCTCCACCCCGGCCCCTCAGGCCTCCCAGCAAACCCCGGCTCCCAGGGCCTCGACCCCCACTAAGCCAGCCTCCCGCTGCACCCCCGTCCCGCCCAAGGCTAAGAAGCCCCCACCTATCTTCCTAAAGGAGAAGAATAGGTGGTCCGAAATTTCCGCCCTTTGCGCGCAACAGCGCATTCAATACTTGAAAGCGTCCAATACGGGCGACTTTATAAAGATAGAGGTCCCTACAATAGATGACTTCAGGAGCCTCACCAAGCTCCTTACAAATAGGCACATTGCCTATCACACTTACGCCCTCCCTGAGGAGCGTAAAAAACGAGTTATTCTTCGGGGAGTCCCCTATGAACTCCCCAACGAGGAGGTCCTCAAGGACCTCCAATCCCAAAATCTTCCCGTGGAGGCTGTGCACAAAATGCACAATAGCCGCGGTAAAAGATTCCATCTCGTTCTGGTCATTCTCCAGAACGTCCCTGCCGCTAAGGCCGTTTTCGAGGTCAGCAAAGTGTGCGGCCTCTCCAACATCCGTGTGGAGACCCCACACAAGTCAGGTTACCCTGCGCAGTGCCACCGGTGCCAACTTTATGGACACGCGGCGGCCAACTGCTCCGCCCCCCCCCCGTTGCGTGAAGTGCCTAGAGCCTCACGCGACTCGCGAGTGCTCCCGCACCCGCGAGTCCCCTACCCCTCCAGCCTGCGTGCTGTGCGGCCAATCTGGTCACACCGCAAACTACCGCGGCTGCCCTAGGGCCCCACGCCCCAAACCTCACTCTGCGGCCCCGCACAACAAGCGGCCGCCCCCCCCACCCCCTGCCCCTAAATTGGTGACTAGCGACTTCCCGCTAGCCCCCAAGTCTAGGTCTAACCCTGCCCCCACGCCGAAAATTTCGACCTGGGTCAAGCCCCCCCTGCCGCCTAGACAGGCGCCCCCCCGCCCCACTCAGCAGTCTAAGAGAACCTTAGACCTAGGTTCCCTACTGGCCTTCGCTAACATAAGCGAATATACGGCCATCAACCGAGAGCTGCAGTCAGCTCGTACTCCGACCGACGTACTCGACATCCTGGGAAGGCACGAAGCCATAATCACTAAAATTCAACATCTTTTAAATGGACAGTAACAACCCGTCCTCCGCAATAATTAACACCACAGTCATGACTGGTCGCAAGACTAAACCCAAGGGCCTCACCCTTTGTTCATTCAACGCACGTTCACTACGATCCAACTTTCTCGAAATCAAAGCCTTTCTCGCGCAAAATGATTTTGACCTGTTCCTAGTCCAAGAGACTTGGCTCGCTCCCCACCTCACAAAAGGTCTCTCTATCCCCAAATACTCCCTAGTAAGAGTTGACAGACCCACCGATCCACACGGTGGTACTGCCATCTATTACAAAAGGAGCCTACACTGCTGTCCCATCCCTACACCACCCCTTATCCACTTGGAAGCGACGGTGTGCAGGCTGGCCATGTCGGGCCACCCTTCTGTCACTATAGCCTCCATCTTCCTCCCGAGTGGTAAGGCTCCCATCCGCAGCGATTTTGAGGCCATTATGGGCTTGGGCCAATCAGTCATTATGTTTGGAGACTTCAACTGCAAACATACTGACTGGTCGTGTTACTCAACCAACAATAATGGCATCAAACTCGATGAAATCCTTGAGTCCCTTCCTATTGACATCGACCTGATTTGTCCTAACGCGCCCACCTATTACCCATCCATATCGAGCCAGTCTCCCGACATACTCGATTTTGCCCTAACTAAAAACGTAACTTTAGCCCTCCGCTCTATAGACCCACTAGACGACCTAGGTTCCGATCACCGTCCAGTACGGCTTATTTTAGGCGAGCCTTCAGCTCCTACCCCCACTTCTAAAACCTTTACCAACTGGCAAGGTTTCCAAAAGTCCCTCGCCACTCTGGCCGGACCCGCCGACTCTCCGCTGGGATTCTCCCCTGACTACCTTAGTAGCCCGGAGAGAATCGACTGTGCAGTCGATTCAGTCTCTGATGCCATCCTCAATGCCATCAGTTCCAATTCTCGAACGGTCAAAATCCCGCGGCCCAAACTTCCCCGTCATATTATTCTTTTAATTAAGCAGAAAAATGCAGCACTTCGTCGAGCCAGATACGCCCTAACTATCGAGTGTAGGGATGCAGCGAAAGTCCTTCAAAGCAGGGTAAAGAAAGCCCTATTCGAGCATAGACATCTTCAAGCCACCGAGCTCATGGAGAACATAACTCCGTCTCACGTGGCTTACTATGCTATGGCGCGCAGACTCAGAGTCGACGCCATCTCCCACATTCCTCCCCTTGCCCGTCCCGACGGCACCATAGCCTTCGAGGATGATGAAAAGGCTGAGACCTTTGCTGACAGCATTGCTTCACAATGCTCCCCCAGCACCCAACCCGTAGATCCCGCCCACCTTAAGGCGATTGAAGAAGAAGTCCTCCTCAAGGACTCTCTCCCCCCGACCAGCGAACCCATCACAGTTTCCGCTGATGAGATTCGCCTTCATATCAAACGCCTCCACGCTAGAAAAGCGCCGGGGGCGGATGGTATTCCAAACCAGGCGCTTAAGCACCTGCCCCAGCAAATTATTGCCATACTGGCAATCCTATACAACGCTTGTCTTAATCTAGGTCACTTTCCAAGTGCCTGGAAAGAGGCGATCGTGATAGGAATCCCCAAGCCCGGGAAACCTCACCACATCCCGGCAAACCACAGACCCATCAGCCTCCTCAAGGCCTTAGGTAAAAACTTCGAGCGCGTCATTCTGACGCGCATGAAATTCCATCTCTTCCCCTCAGACGGGGATCCCCTCATCATACCCGAACAATTCGGCTTCCGTCCCCAACACTCCTGCCCTCAGCAGGTCCACAGAATAGTGGAGTACGCCCTTGCTGGCTTCTACCCTAGGAGGAGAACCACAGCGGCAGTCTTCTTTGACGTAGCCAAGGCTTTCGACAAAGTCTGGCACGCTGGCCTCATCCACAAATTATACGGCATAGGACTCCCTGATAGGCTAGTCCGTATAATTTCTTCATTCTTAAAGAACCGCACCTTCCGATTCAGATTCGATGGTGCGCTCTCATCTCCCCACCCAATCAGGGCTGGCGTCCCTCAAGGCTCAGTCCTCGCTCCTACCCTATACTCGATTTACACGAACGACATCCCCAAACCACCTAAAGGGGTCGAACTTGCCCTTTTTGCCGATGATACCGCGCTCTATTGCACTGGCATTCAAATGTCCACAATAGTTGCAAAGTTGCAATCGGCTGTAGACGAACTCAGTGACTGGTTCACGAAGTGGCGCATTGAGGTCAATCCAGATAAAAGTTCAGCCATCCAATTCTCTCACAAACGGCGTCGTGGTCACTTTGACACACGGATCCGCATGCGGGGAGTCCCCATACCGTGGTCTAATACGGTTAAGTACTTAGGCGTCACTCTCGACAAAACTCTCTCCTTTTTACCCCACATCACCAGGGTGTCCAAACTGGCTAGGAAATATCTCGGCCGACTCTCCAGCATGCTAGGACGTCATAGTAAAATGTCCCTCCGTAACAAGCGTACGCTTTATAAAGTCTGCATACGACCAGTCATGACTTACGCGGCTCCCGTCTTTGCCCACGCGAATCCCAAACATCTTCACAAACTACAGGTGGTCCAAAACCTATTCTGCAGAAGGGCAGCTAACGCGCCCTGGTACGTGCGTAACACGGACCTGCACAGGGACCTGGAGCTCCCCTCTATTCAACAGCACTTGAAAGTCCTGGCAACAGGTCACTTCCAACGTGCTGAGTCCCACCCTAACAACCTTGTTAGGGCGACAGTCTCCTATACTGTCAACCCTGTCACGCCGCACTCCTGCCGCAGACCGAGAGACGTTCTCTCAGACCCCCCAAACCAGTTCACCGCGGATCTGGTCAACCTTTTGGGCTCCCAGCCCTAGTCATTCTC